>OU426892.1:4163396-5547028 GCA_911387775.1 Thymelicus sylvestris
AGATCTGACAATGGCATCCATGAGAAAACTACATAAGTCGTAAATTTGTGTTATGATGTGCGCGACAAATTGACGAATAACTCAATATCACGTCAACCGATTTCGATGATTCTTTTTTTAATAGAAAGCTGGTGCTTGTCATGTGGTCCCACATAAATTTGAACGAGATCTGACAAGTAGTTTTTGAGAATTTGAAGTCGGTTATTTTTTGTTAGTAAAATTTAGATTATGAATAAAAGCGTTCTGACGAATAGCGGTACTTCTTTCCAATACTTTTATGCGGTGCCCACGGACCTAAAAAAAATACAGACATAGTCTCAAGAACAAATTCAGTGAAGCACCCATCGGAATTCCAACTCTCTATTCGTACAAGTAAACACCCACACATTGACACAATCGGTTTCATTCCGGCGCCGGACCGCACTCGAGTCATACGGACAACGGGAGTTGATAAAGAATAATAAAAATGCCTTTGTGTGCTATTAAAAGTTGCAAGAACAATTGTAATTCAGTTAAAAAACATAAAGGGATCACCGTTCACAAGTAAGCTTGTAATTTAATCACTTTTTTCCTAAAGTTATTAACAAAACAAACCAGAAAAATTTGTAACCACAAAATCAGCCAATGTTGCCAACAATATTGCTTAAGCAAATAACCAGAATGTGTGGGAAAATTATAGTATGTATAATGTTCGAGTTTCTTACTTTAGTTTAAAAGTATATATTTACCCTTACCTATATGTTTGCCATGTCTGTCCGTCTGTCCGCGGCATTGCTTACAAACTAACAATATTAGAAAGCTGAAATTTGGTATCGATCAATGTAAGTATGTATATTAATTACGTTAAGATAATGGTAGAACAAAATTGGAGAAATTTTAGGTACCTCCCCTATAAGTGAAGTGGGTAAACCAGTGTATTTAATCTGTCGTCAATTAATAAAATTCATTAATCTTATCAAATATAATAATATGCATTTATTGAATGTAGATTTGACTTTTTTATATATAAAATTCTAATTTCATAGACGTTTTGAGAGTTCATAAGAGTAGCTGAAAGATAGATAAATGTACATTCATATTGTGATAACTGGTAACCCCAAAATTACGCACACGTAGTAAGCGGTCGGCCATTTCTATGCTTCACTCTCGGTTACACAAGGTTATGTCCGTATTTTTTTTAGGTCCGTGGCGGTGCCTAACAAATGTGACTAAGTCATCACTAGTAGGTATGCCCTTATCATGACGCGATGATTCAAAACTTTGAACCAGCTGTGAATCTAACTTCCTAAGCGCGAGGTGTAAATAAATGAAATCTGATAAGTCGCTAATACCTAAATGTTTTAATGCGGCCCAAGATGAATGCATTCTTTCAATGAAACTGTTTAACTGAACAGGTGATTCAGCAGCGGGTTTTATATCAATTATTTGGTTTAGGTACTGTTTGGTATATGTCTGAGGGGAGCGCGGGGACAGCGACCATCAAACACGGAAGCTAGTTATGCACTGCTTTATTCATTACAAAGGTCATACGAGACGCAGCTCGCACGCACACATACAAGACAACCATACGCATCATCATAACCCGCTGCACACATACTTAACAGTCCCTCCCTCTTATAGCTAGTCTTAACCTAATTTTAAGTTTACTATCAAGTAGTTTAGCTCATTTCCGGAGAATCCAAGAAGATCGGCGTTATCGCGCGACGTCGTGGATTTTGAGGGCTTGTCGATGGCGGAGTCGTAAAGCAACCCTCCATATCACTCTCCCCACCGTCCTCGCTGCGAAGAGACCTGAGACACGGGTCTGGCGAGCGGTCACCATCGCCAGCCGGGGGCTCGCCGTGTGCCCCGTGTGGTGGCGGCCGGAGGTCGGGGACCACGTCCGCGACCCAGCTGTCGTCGTCGTCGCCACTGCACGGTGTTGCTGCGGGGACCCTTCGCCTTATTTGGTTTATGTGTCTTGTTACTTCGCGATCCAAACTTGGTATATACACAGAGTATAATACAGTGCCTAATTTCCTTTTGATAACTGCCTTGATCCACTTACGTTTTTTATTAATGTTATTTTGAATAATCCATACTGGGTCGTTGTTGTTAAAATTTGCCCTTTGTACTCCTCTGTGGTAGCTAGCCTGCAAGCACTGATTCCGTTCTACGGTAAGAGAGAGATCCGTGGATGGAGGAGACGTAGGAGGTTTTAACAGATTCAGTCTGGAGCGCAGTGGTCTACCGAAAACTATTTCCGCGGGCGATTTTCCTGTGGTGCTATTTTTGGAGTTCCTATAGTCATATAGAAATTTAGAAATGTGTTCTTGTACAAGTTTACGATTGTTATTATTTAAAATTACTGCTTTTAATCCATTTTTCACCACCTTCACCATGCTTTCGGCCTGGCCGTTGCTAGACGGGTGGTACGCTGGTGATAGCATGTGGTTAATTCCGTTAAGTTTACAAAAATCTTGAAATTCCAAGGAAGTAAAGGAGGTTCCATTATCGCTCACTATGGTATCAGGAACCCCAAATCTAGACATGAAATCACACAATTTGCTTATGACCATTCTAGAACTGTACGAGGTCGACATCGCATAGCACTCTATCCACTTGCTGTAAGCATCTACCATTATTAAAAACATTTGATTATTAAACGGTCCTAAAAAATCAACATGCACCCGGTAAAACGGTTGCGGTGGGCGGGGCCAGACGGCGAGGGGCGCGCGGGGCGGTGCGGGCCGCAGCGCCGCGCACACGTCGCACGCGCCCGCCAGCCGCTCCAACGCCGCGTCGATGCCGGGAAACCAAAAATATTTCCGCGCCTGCGCCTTCATTTTAACGATACCGAAATGAGAACTATGTAACTCGTTGCAGATTCTATCTCTTAATTTTTCCGGCAGGACCACCTTATGGCCGCGCATAACGTAACCGTTTTCGACCGCTAACTGTAACCGGCAACAATGGAACGGTTTCAACTTTGTATCCGCCACTTTCCTCGGCCATCCATTCACTATGTAATGTTTGACTTTGGCGAGTAGCGGATCGCGATCGGTCTCCGAACGTAGCTGCTGTGACGTCACCGGCATGTCGCCTCGTAGCACGAAGTTAACGAACGCGGCGCGGTCGTCTTCATCCTGGGTCTCCCCGCTCGCCCCGCTCGCCCCGCCCGGCGCGCCCCCGCCGCCGGGTCCGATAGCAGCGCCGCACGCGCCCGCTGTTATTGAAGCCCGCGACAAAAAATCGGCTGAATTGTCTTTACTCCGTATATATTCTATCGTATAATTGTACGCTGATAGAAATATTGCGTAACGCTGCAGTCTGTTTGCGGACACTTCGGGAATACCCCGATGGGGACCAAAAATGGTCAATAGCGGCCTGTGGTCGGTACGTAACACGAACGGTGTGGAACGTCCATAAAGGTATTGATGAAATCGTCTTACTCCGAAGACTATAGCCGTCGCCTCTCTTTGTATTTGTGCGTAATTTTTTTCCGCGGTCGAAAGGACGCGCGACGCATAAGATACCGGTCGTTCCATTCCGTCGCTTCCTATCTGAGATAGTATTGCTCCTAACCCTGTCGCTGACGCGTCAACTGTTAAAATTAATTTTGCTGTCGAATCAAAGTGGGTTAGAACTTTATCAGAGGCCATAATATTTTTTATTTGATCGAATGCATCATCATGAGTCTTCGTCCATTCCCACTTAGCATTTTTACGTAATAAGTCATAAAGAGGACTTAGAATAGATGATGCATTTGGCAAAAAATTACGATAGTAATTGGTTAAACCTAAAAACGACTGTAACTGTGAAATATTTAGGGGTTTAGCCGCGAATAAAACCGCCCTCACCTTATCTGGTGACTTTCTAATGCCGTTTTTATCTATAACGTGTCCTAAATAACATATTTCGTGTTTATAGAACGCACACTTACCGACTTGCACAGTCAACCCGGCGTCTTTTAACCGTTGCAAGACAGCGATTAATCGTCGCTCATGCTCAACCCTATCTCTGCCCGTGACTAGTACGTCATCGAGGAAGATCACTACCCCTTCGAGGCCCGCCAAAATGCACTCCATGGCGCGCTGGAAAATTGCAGGCGCCGACGATAGCCCGAAAACTAGTCTAGTGAATTTAAATAACCCGCGGTGAGTGTTAATAGTAGTTAGGCTTTGTGACGATTCGCTTAATTCAAATTGATTATAAGCCATGGATAAATCAATTTTACTGAATTGGACTCCTCCATTTAATTTAGAAAATAGTTCGTCAACTGTAGGTAAGGGGTATTTATCCACTATCAATTGCTTGTTAATGGTTACTGAGTAATCGGCACATAACCTCAGACCGCCATCCTTCTTCAAAACCGGTACCACTGGAGAAGCGTACTCGGAATGCTCAGTGGGTTTTAAAATGCCCAACTTCAGTAACCGGTCTAATTCCTCGTCGATTTTGTCTCTCAGAGCAAAGGGTACCGGCCTTGCTTTGAAGAAAATTGGCTTAGAGTCTGGTTTAATTCGTAAATCGACAGTATATTTATTAAATTTGCCGAGTTCGCCCGAAAACACGCTTTGAAATTTAGCGACAAAATCGTGAACAATTGAACTGTTATCTAAACTTACTGCGTTCACAGGTGACAGCTGCAAATTAAAAAGGTACAAAAAATCCCTTCCCAACAAAGACACACCGTTATTTATTACCACAAATAATTCAATCATATGCGTTTTACCGTTGTAGCTAATAGGAGTTTTAAAAACACCGCATGTAATGATCCTATCTCCGGTATAACTCATTAGCTTTTTTGTTGTGGGTGACAAGGGGACCTCCCGAAAGTGTTGGTCATACGTTGTTTTAGAAATAAGGCTGACTGCGGAGCCGCTATCAATGTGAAACTCCAAAAATATACCACCAATACTAATGCGCTCGGTCATGGGCGTCGCTCTGTCACATTTAATGTTATGAATCCACTCACCATCGTCTCCTTCATCCACTTCCTCTACGCAGTTAACCTTGCCCTCATCGCTACGACACATTTTCCGTAAATGACCCTTACGATTACACTTTTTACACTTGTAGTTCTTAAAACGACACTGACTGGCTTTGTGATTGGTATAACCACACACGCTGCACTTCACTTGGTTGACCGCGAACACGTCGCCGTCGCCTGCGGCCCGCGCGGCGCCGCCGTGGCCCGCGCCGGCGGCCTGGCGCGCGCACCGCACGCTCTCCGCCATGTCTACCGCCTTTGCTAACGACAATTCTCGTTGATCTTGCGCAAACAATTTATCTCTCTCGTGTCCCGGTGCCATGCCCATTATGAATTTGTCCAAGAGGGCCTCTTCCAAATTTTTGAAGCCGCAGTGTGCCGCCAATCCTCTTAATCTTGCAGCCCACTGGGTGGGGGTCTCGCCCGACCGTTGCATGGCTGAGTAAAAATTCGACTTCTCCGCAAAGCCGAATCGTTTTGGTGAGCAATGTTCGTCGAGCAGTTGCAGAATCTTATCGAATTCCACCTCTTCCACCTTCTTAGGTAGGGCTAGGTCGCTTGCCAGTTTAAACGTTGACTCGCTGAGTGCACTGAGCGTTATCGCCCTCCGTTTGACCTTCCCTTTGTCCGTTGCGTCGGTAATGTCGTTCGCGATGAACCACTGCATCAAACGCGCTTTGAAACTGTTCCAATCATTAACTAAATGATCGAACGTACACAAAATACCGTACGTCACTCCTGCAGACATTTTTTAGTGTAAATTTGTGAGTTCGGTCGTCGCCACGTGTTTGGTATATGTCTGAGGGGAGCGCGGGGACAGCGACCATCAAACACGGAAGCTAGTTATGCACTGCTTTATTCATTACAAAGGTCATACGAGACGCAGCTCGCACGCACACATACAAGACAACCATACGCATCATCATAACCCGCTGCACACATACTTAACAGGTACATAGTTCCAAGCAACCGTTTATCCTGATATTTGGTAACAAGCGAATTCCAGATGGTTGAGTAGTTAGATTCGTTAGGTATTGTAGTAGTTGTTGTACTTACGTGCTCCGTAATATTTGGATATAGTGATATGGTTGACTTGCATTAGCTCGTTACGTCACCAGTGGTAGGGGAACACGTCTGCCTGCGTCTACGGCTGTCTCGTGACTGACTCAGTGTTGCCCCACTACCCGTGCTCTCGAGATAACATGATTACTGCTATAACCATAATAGCAGTACAAACACTACATCCCTTCCTTATTAAAATCTTTATTTAATATGGAGCCCGATCCACAGTCGACTCTGCAGTTGATCGCAACTCAAGCCTTCAAAGGCCACTCCACGTCTATACCATTCAATATTCCAGTTACTTAGACAAACACATTTGTAACACGCACTATATGTATGAAGCAGGCTACGGTTTGTAAACTTGAGCCTTCTGGGTGCCTTCACTAGCCTCAACAAACTCAAACTGTCATATGCATGCTTCGTATAGAATTACTTATGTAGATTATACTTTCACTGCAATTATTTTAAACATTGAAACAACACCTGAGACTTTTTTCGTCTTACACCTTTCCCATTCACACCCGTTCTCCTTCTATCTTTATTAAATAATAATTATTTACATCACCTCTTAGCTTTTCATACTTCCCTCTTTCTTCTCTCTTTGATCAAGATCGCCAAGTTATTAGGTTTCATACCAACATTTAAACAAACCTCGTCATTTCTGTCTTTAAATAGACAACTTACTGGTAAAACAAACACAGGAAATATGAGAAACTCGATGAAAATTTATATTATTACTAAAAGTGGTTTACTGTCAACAACAGATTACGTACAGCTTACAACCTGCTTTCGTTTTTTAAAGACTAAAGTTTTACTTGCGAGACAATCCTCTTATATACGTAATATAAACTAGGTCCCACCGACGACCATAACACGCCAACCATGGCTAGACTCGCAACAGGAATTTCCTTTATTTAGGCGTCCTTCCTGAATGGACGGATCCAACGGATCCCAACGGACCCAACGGTGTCACATATGAATCAGACACTGCCGATACCAATCATTCACACACCAGTCATTCATTGAAATACCTCGTCTATTCATTATCTTTATTCTACATCTCAACTCCATCACGCCAAATAACTAATATGTTTACAAAATAACTACATTTTGTATGGTTTTCAAAGTTATGAGGGCCCATACTGCTGTCTAGTCAGTAATGATTTCAATTTCAAGAGGTCCATACACACTTTAGTTACTATGATTTCAAATCATGGGACCTATACTGCCGTCTAGTCAAGTAATGTATGTATGATTCTAAATTTCATGAGGTTACTACTTCCATCAAGTCAATGTATCAATCTCAATTTCATGAGGGCTCATACTGCCGACAACTCAGTAATGTATGATTTCAATTTCATGAGGGCTCATATTGCCGACAGCTCACTTCAATTCAGTAAAGTATGATTTTCAATTTCATGAGGGCTCATACTGCCGACAACTGAGTTGCGTATGATTTTCAATTTCATGAGGGCTCATACTGCCCACAACACAGTAACGTATGATTTTCAATTTCATGAGGGCTCATACTGCCCACAACACAGTAACGTATGATTTTCAATTTCATGAGGGCTCATACTGCCCACAACACAGTAACGTATGATTTTCAATTTCATGAGGGCTCATACTGCCCACAACACAGTAACGTATGTTTATGTTAAGCAAAACTAAACTTCATTATTATTGGTTGATTTTACTCTGATTTCTATGACTCTTCGAGATAGAGTGCCTTTTAAATTTTACTTTCATTGTAACTTTAGCTTGAATACAATTTTTTCTTTAACTCTGAATTTAACTAAAAACACAGAATAAATAATAGTATTTATAAATAATTATAGAAGGTGCACTAAGAAAAATTCCGAAAAATCATTTAAATAAATAGTGACTCTGGCTCCAACGCAATAAAGTGTAATTCTGATCGCACAGTGCTAATCAAAACGCGTAATGAGTTGCCTTCCTTTCTAACACTGTCGCTTATCCTCTCTGGCAATGTTAGGGTTGCCTTTTGTGAAAGAATAAAATTAATCTGAAAGTTTATCTTTATGTGTTACACATGTATTATTATATATGTGTAAACGATAATTAAATATATATCAGTTCGGACTTGATTATTTAACATCTTACCGAAAAACACGCATCAATAATAATACACACACATGTAGTACTCCGTGTCACAAAAGGTATGTACGTTAATTGGTATCGTAAGGCATTTGCTGCTTATTCACAATCATTTACGATTTACGATTTCATGTAGGTTCGTACTACCTGACACACACAATTATGCACGATTTACAATTTCATGTAGGTTCGTACTACCTGACACACACAATTATGCACGATTTACAATTTCATGTAGGTTCGTACTACCTGACACACACAATTATGCACGATTTACAATTTCATGTAGGTTCGTACTACCTGACACACACAATTATGCACGATTTACAATTTCATGTAGGTTCGTACTACCTGACACACACAATTATGCACGATTTACAATTTCATGTAGGTTCGTACTACCTGACACACACAATTATGCACGATTTACAATTTCATGTAGGTTCGTACTACCTGACACACACAATTATGCACGATTTACAATTTCATGTAGGTTCGTACTACCTGACACACACAATTATGCACGATTTACAATTTCATGTAGGTTCGTACTACCTGACACACACAATTATGCACGATTTACAATTTCATGTAGGTTCGTACTACCTGACACACACAATTATGCACGATTTACAATTTCATGTAGGTTCGTACTACCTGACACACACAATTATGCACGATTTACAATTTCATGTAGGTTCGTACTACCTGACACACACAATTATGCACGATTTACAATTTCATGTAGGTTCGTACTACCTGACACACACACTCACGCACGATTTACAATTTCATGTAGGTTCGTACTACCTAACACACACATTATAGTTATTGCAATAAGTACATTATGCACCAAAATTTATGACCTATCAAGTCCATCAAATTACTCACGTCAACAATCCTTCAGGCAGGTAAGTACTTAATTATGAGTTTATGACCCCGAAATCAACCTAAGTAGATCAATAATTGGTAGCGCCATTATAGCTAATTAGATTAGATTACCAAACTTTAATTGTAATCTATTAAAATTATTAATTACTAAGGTCATAGCATTGGTATAATCTGCAAATCTGTTTAAAGAGGACTTCTCGATTTATAACTAAATACATCCAGCTTAATAAATATTTTTTGGACGTCAGGAGAGTTTCTCCTTCACGATTTTTGTGGAATTCTGTCAAAACCAAGGCTCGGCTTCTCCAGGGTTATGAATTTACTACAGCATATCAAATCGTGCGTCTTCAAAAGGGCGCTTTCCTCAGGCTACAATAATAAATAGCAACATTTTAAACATTGCTGCACCCATTCGAACAAATACAATTATTGTTCTCAATTTAAAAATAAAAACTTACTCCTTTTGTGCACGAATAACTCAATGATAAATATATAATATGATTTCCGTGACAAAACTTAGTTTAATCACAGTAACAACACAAGAACGCGTCTAGCTCGCAAGCGCTTTTGACCCTCACTGCCTCAATAGATTCTATAAAATTCAACACAAAAACTAAATTAGAAAAATAAACTTGTCTCATCGCGAAGATTTGAATTTCGGTGTCGTGGCTTGTATAATGGTTCCTAATAGGAACGATGATAGGAACTTCCTATCATCTCCCAATACGCAATGATATTCAAAATATAGATACGTTATGCCCTTATAAACCAACCAAGAACTCCGTTCTGAAAAGAGCCACAACACACACACACGCCCATCCTTTGCTCCACTACACCAATCACATTGGTACAATACACGAGGGCATTCTAACGCTGTATGTCAAATGTCAAGCACTTCTGACCACAACAAAAGCGTCATGTGTTAACAGAGCGACCACGACCATAACGGTCAATTACCCGCTCCCGCGCTCCTCATCGTCGGCGCGCCAGTGACACATCCACCATAGAACCCTAACGATGTTGCTATTCTTATGACGGAATAAATGTTTCTTTCCTTCTTACGCTACCGCCCATCAAACCGACTTTATTTATGATTACCCACATTATGTTATTATATTTTCAGCCGTGTAGTGCAGCCGTGATAGTCAAATACCAAAAGGAAAGACTGCTAAAGAATCACAAAGAACTTACAAGCTGAAATAGGGACCCGGCGCCGCAACGTTAAATTACGTTAACCGTATTACAACAGCTTGTGATAGTTTATGTATATTATTTTCAAAAGAAATACAAGTGCATGGCTGCATGTATACCAAGGCGGCTAGGCATGTATGTATGTTTGATACTGCCAATGCAATACTTTCATAACAGAACATAATTTTTATCAAACAACTTCAGTTCCGTTTTTTATCAGAATTCATATCAAAACGACTGCAATTATTTCAGTTTATCATACCTACACATGTACTTTGTAACTAAAGCAAAACTACGTTTGAATGAAACCCAGGACCTGCGTAGAATATAACTAATAGTCATAAAAACAGCTAATTTTATTGACAATTACCCTTACTGTTATAGTTTTATGGCCGTGAAGAAGCAAACTCACTCTCAACAATTAAACTTAACTTGCATGTGCGGCCATCTATAATGGTAGTAAAATCTATACTTTATAAAGCCGAAGAGTGCTAAATAAACAGCTAGTCCTAAATAAATTTCACTAATTTAGGGAACCCTTTTATTCTTGAATATTTTAAAGTCCCTACTCCTTTATTTAAGTTCATAATTTGTATAATGTTATCTCCTTTTTAGTACTAAGTGTTGCTGTGCAACACACACACGCAAGAGTGGATGCCGGACACCATTCGCTCATTTAAAACAAAAAATGGCGCTTTACAAAATAGTAGTTTTTCAGTATAGCCATTCAAAGTTTTCAACTCAACATTGCGATCACTATCTATGAAGAAAACTGAAATATATCGTTGCAATTAGCCTCTCTCGTCAGTTCGCCCAACCTACTTTTAGTTAGGCACTAAAAACATGCTAGTAAATAAGTAGTTATTCAAAAAATATATTCAGAAAAAGTTCCGCATGATGCCACTTTTTCTCATTGGCACACATACGCAACCTTAACCAAACACGCGGCACCACACGCAATACTCCATTTATGTAGCAATCCCTCCAACAGATCGATACTGTGCATTGAGGTATAAGTATACATAGAGAAGACATCTCGAACAAAATGTGTGTCCCCGCCGGGAGGTTCTATTTTCAAAATTGAGCCCCTGTTCTCCTTCCAAAATCGAACGAATCCATTGGACATTGAAGCCGCGCGGCGTCAATTCATTGGAACACACATTGTGCTCGCGGTGTCCGTTCTATACGCTAGTAATAATACTTCAATGATACTGTGTATTATATTTAAAACGACACAGCTAAACACTAAATATCACTTCTTATTTAAAAACAAAACCTGCCTCGCTATCACTTTCAGCTAAATAAGTGACACTATATCCAAAATGTCATTTATGTTATTATTACTTCAGTAGCGTGAATTACGCTTATAACACAAAATGCCACTTTTTACTCACCGCACAGTTGTTTTTACAATGTCAATCAATGCCATTTTTCAGAAAACAAAGGGAATTGTGTAGGTAGCGGTAATGGCGGCAATTTTTATACCTAATTAGAGAGAGAACTTCGATAATTATGATGATTTTGCTCAATACGTTATTTAAAGTTACAGCACACCTAAACAAATTCTCGAGTTAACTATTCGGCACTAATATTAACATTCGTCTGTTGATTATTTCTTGCATCGACGTGTTATTTTCCCTTCAACTCTTCCTTTATCAACACAAAATAAAATATTTATTGCACTGACCTTTTGACCTCGTCGCCATTATGTAGTAGTTGTTGTACTTACGTGCTCCGTAATATTTGGATATAGTGATATGGTTGACTTGCATTAGCTCGTTACGTCACCAGTGGTAGGGGAACACGTCTGCCTGCGTCTACGGCTGTCTCGTGACTGACTCAGTGTTGCCCCACTACCCGTGCTCTCGAGATAACATGATTACTGCTATAACCATAATAGCAGTACAAACACTACAGGTATTATTCCAGCGAACACATTCAATGCATTGCCACTTAGCTTACCTACTAGGTACTGGACGCGTTGCGCGTCGGTTAAGTCCTTGTTATCGTGAACATTTGTTTTAAAGGATTCATAGAATAGCGGCCAGGATTCTGCTTGCCCAGAGAACCCGACTAATTCCAGTGGCGGGAGACGGCAAATGTTGCTACTTGGTACCGCAGGCTTTTCGGCTGGCGGAGAACTGCGGGATTGTGCAATCTCTCGAGCGTGTTTTACAATACAATAAAGCGTCTCAAATGAAGACCAGGGGTCTAATTGAAGCTCGCTGGCTGGATCTTGTTCAATCAATAAAACATTTTGGTCGTCACACAGCGTGTTAAAACTATCATACATTTTATCAATATTTGAGGAAGAAGCCAAGAAATCTAACTTGCTTCGTGTATCAAGTGACTCAGTTTGCAATATCTTTTTTGCATTCTTGTACAAGTTATTCATATACGCGAATATACTTTCCTTCTTTGCTGTAATTAATTTAAGTTTAGATTCAGAAGCCATATTGGTATAAACACAGACTCAAAATGCGAAAACAAACAATACCTAAGTTTTTGTAATTTGCGGTATATTTATTTAATTAGTACTGTTTAAATTTACGTCGGTATAGGTATTAATGAGCGAAGTATACCCGATAAACGGCAAGATTTACCAGAAAACAGTTAATAAAAAGTCGATAAAGCGTATTATAAGCGATAAAATTAATGTATGTAGGTAGTAGGGTTGAAATACGTGTACCGGTTTATGAATCTACGCAGCACGTAATTCAGATAACCAACAAAGCACAGTACTACACGCTAATATACGTATAACAGGAATATTATTATGGAGTATTTTATGCGGTAACAGTAGGTAGGTATTATAAATATGGTTATTTAAATGTAATATTTAGCGGGAGATGACCGGTAGGTATCTATAGGACTGGTTCAATCCGTGGCCGAAGTGACCAAAAATACTTTATGGTGAATAGTTTTACTAGTAATGCGATGCGGTTCTATCCACGCGCGGGAGCGCGGAGCGGGATCCTGAATTGCGCCTGTTTTCACACCCAAGACCAAAATGCCAGCAACAAGATACTGCACTTACCTTTCGGGGGAAGACTTGGAACCGGGATAGACGTCCTTTTCAGCTCGCTCGGGCACAATCCAGATAATGTATTAGCGTGGTAAAAACGATAAGCGGAGATGCGGGTCTGCGGACGCACGCAGCGAAACGCGTGCGGTATTTGCGGTAATGGCTGCCGATGGCGGCTTGCAAAAGCGGCGTGTGCGCGGATAACGACGGCCCAACGACAACTAGTCGTGGATTTCCGCGCGGCGGCGCGGCGAGCGTCAAATCCGCCCGATTGGTAGCACAATATCAATATTGCCAACATAATGGCTCGAGTGCAATAAACCGGCGCAACCAACATCTTCCTCTTTTAATAAACGCTTTGCAGGGACGTCCTCGTGTTCCGTATGTAATGATAATTGGCATCCATTATATAAATGTCGTGCATTTCATGATCTTTCAATTGAAAATAGATCTAAGCTCGTTAAAGATCACCATGGCTGTACTAATTGTTTAAGTCTTTCTCATAATTATTCCGCTTGCAAGTCAGTTTCTAAATGTAGGTTTTGTGAATGTAAGCATCACTCGTTGCTATGTAGAAAGCAAAATGCACAACGTTCGGATTCGAACCCCAGCTCCAGGCACTCGCGCCACGAAGCAAACGACGCGTACGTCCCATCGATACATCGTGATGCCGTCCGCGAAGCGGCCGCGACCGGTTCCAACGTCACAACTCCCGCTGCCGCCACCGCTACCGCTTGTACCTCATTGAGCCACAAGACTGTGGAGCGTCCGCATGTCTCATTTCAAAGTACATCGCTAGCCGCTCAAAGCGACAACAATGTCATTAATACTTGCCTACTCGGTACTATTCAAGTTTATATAAAGAACTCATTAGATAACAATTTGCATTGCATTCGAGCGCTTATCGATTCAGGATCTCAAAACAATTTTATAACATTATCTTGTTGCAAAAAATTAAATATTAATTGTAATAAAGTTCAGCGTGCCGTTGTAAAAGGAATAGGGTCATCACTTAGTCCTATTAGGGGTGTCACTTCCGTAATTTTGCAATCTCGCTTTGATGATAAGGTACTGGTAACTATCGACGCTTTCGTACTCGACCGAATCACGGATGAGTTGCCGACCGCTCAAGTAGATGTATCGAAGCTTTATTACTTAAATAATATACCGCTCGCAGACGCTAGTTTTGCCTCGCCGGGAGAGGTAGACATGGTTATAGGAGCATCTTTATTCTCTGATATACTGTTATCGGGACGCGTCCGCGGTCCGCAAGGTACTCCTACTGCTCTTGAAACTATTTTTGGATACATAGTTATCGGAAATACACCATCGCTAAGTCCCGCTTCCGCAAACGTGTCTTTTTGTTCGACCGTAGATTACCGCACAGATTTAATTTTACAAAAATTTTGGCAACTTGAAGAGGTTCCTCCGTGTGAACTACCTTTAAGTCCCGCTGATCGTGAATGCGAAAATATTTTTATTAATAATTTTACCCGTGACAAGTCAGGCCGCTATTCGGTTGCATTACCCTTCTGTCGTGACCCAACACTCTTGGGCGATTCATATGAACACGCTAAGAAACGCTTTATGTTATTAGAACGTAAACTGATTTCCTACCCCGAGTTACGTCTAGAATATGACTCCATTATACGCGAGTACCTAGCTAAGGGTTATATTTCACTAATAACTAACGATGACAGTACATCTGGTTATTACATTCCTCATCACGCCGTGGCAAGACCTGACAAAACCACTACTAAATGGCGTATGGTGATGGATGCAAGCGCTAAAACCACATCGGGTGTAGCACTGAATGACATTTTATACACGGGACAAAATTTGCAAAATGATTTATTTATAATCTTAATTAATTTTCGTTTTTATGAATTAGCTTTTACCTCCGACGTTAAACAAATGTATTTACGCATTTTAACGCATGACGTTCACCGCATATTTCAAAAGTTTTTATATCGATTTGACCCCGCTCAACCGCTCGACACCTATCAGTTTAACCGCGTCTGCTTCGGCCTTCGAAGCAGCCCTTTCTTAGCAATGCGCGTGCTTCGGCAGCTCTGCGACGATGAACGTAACCGATTCCCGTTCGCTGCTGACGTTATTAAGAATTATTGTTACATGGATGACATTTGTTTTTCTGTGCCAACCCTGACGGATGGTTTACAACTCAGAGACGATCTTCGCGAGTTGTGCACAGCCGGGGGCTTTGAGCTCGTCAAATGGTCTAGCAATGCGCCAGATTTACTACACTCGCTGCCCGAAACATTACGCTATCATTCTCATATCGATTTTAACGATCCCGCGCAAACTTTAAAAGTATTAGGATTACAGTGGTATCCCGCGTCCGATGAATTTATGTTTAAAGTCAAGATAGACGATCGTCCGCCAACGAAACGCAACATTTTATCTGTAATTGCACGCTTGTACGACGTGCTCGGCTTGATCGCGCCCGTTATTTTATACGCAAAACTTATTTTACAAAAATTATTCGGATTAAAAGTCGATTGGGATAGTACACCGCCTTCTGATGTTTTACGCTTATGGTTAAACTATTTACGCGAGCTTCCTTCTTTAGAAAATTTACGCATTCCGCGACACTTAAATGTATTTGAAAATTCATCTATATCTATTGTAGCTTTCTCGGACGCCAGTGAGCGCGCGTATGGTTGTGTTGTTTATGTGAGAAGTAAAAATGAATCATCCGCTCCCGCTTCAATACGTTTGGTCTGCGCTAAGTCAAAAGTCGCTCCGCTTAAAACAATAACGGTGGCTCGTCTCGAATTATGCGCCGTACTGCTCATGTCGAAATTAGTTCGTCGTGTCGTTGATTCTTATCAAACTCGACATTCCGTAGATCAAATATTTTGTTGCACAGATTCCATGGTAGCATTATCGTGGGTTAATTCATCTCCACATAAATTCAAAACGTTTGTCGCGACGCGTATCACAAAGATTACATCCGCTATTCCCGCTGAATGTTTTTATCACGTGCCTGGCACTGAAAATCCTAGTGACTGTTTGTCACGTGGTCTAACGCCCGCTCAAATTCAGAACCATCCTCTGTGGTTCTCGGGACCGTCTTGGTTACGTAACGACGTACAAGAGTGGCCCATTGAATCGATTAATTCCGCTACAAATTCCGTCGAATTACCCGAATGTAAATCAACCGCACTTTCCGCCGTCGCTTGTGCGATTGAACCGCACCCGCTCGTATCTCTGTCGCAGCGTATCTCTCGCTGGCCAGTCTTACTACACACTATTATTTATATTTACCGCTTTTTACGTAAACTACCGTGTTCAAATACCTTTTCCGCTAACGATCTCGAATTCGCTGAAATGAAAGTTATTAAAGTATTACAAGCCGCTTATTTCTCTGATGACATTCAGCTTTTAAAACAAAACAAATTATGTTCCCGCACCATACGTAAACTCGTGCCGTTCCTAGACGACGACGGCATACTCCGCGTCGGCGGTCGTCTGCGCCACGCTGACTTGACTTACGAGCAACAGCATCCTGCGCTGCTGCCCAGTAAGGACCGCTTAGTACTAATGATGGTAGAATATTATCACCGCTTACACTGCCACACAGGCCCGCTTACTTTAATGTCTATTCTAAGACAACGATTTTGGATAATTTCATGCAGAAAATTAGTGCGTCACGTGACTCATAAATGTAATTTTTGTTTTCGCGCTAAACCTAAGCAATTGCAACCGCTTATGGGAGACCTACCCGCTTACAGGGTTAACGAAACAAAAGCATTTGTACACACCGCTGTTGACTTCGCTGGCCCGCTGTCTATCATTCCTTATAGAAGACGTGGGGTTCGTTCCTACAAATGCTACCTATGCGTTTTTGTATGTATGGTCACGCGCGCAGTTCATGCTGAACTCACCACAGATTTAACCACGATTGCTTTCTTAAACGCTTTCAAACGGTTCCTTTCGCGCCGAGGAGCAGTTTCAGTTATGTATTCCGACAATGCTAAAACATTTGTATCCGCTAAAACTACGCTTACCCAAGTATACGATCTGTTAGCTTCTGATGAATTTAATCGTTCAATTTGTAATGAACTAGCTGCTAATAAAATAACGTGGAGATTCAACCCGCCACGTAGTGCGCATTTCGGTGGGAATTTTGAAATTTATATAAAAGCATTTAAGACTCATTTACACCGAGTTGTGGGTTCGCAGTTGTTCACCTATGAGGAACTGTTGACAGTGGTTACACAAATCGAATGTGTGATTAACTCACGTCCGCTAACGCTACTCAGTGAGGATCCGTCTGAACTCACTGCGTTGACACCGGCGCATTTTCTAATGTCCACGCCACTAAAATACTTGCCCGCGTCCGCTGGTGATGAAAACTATGTAAAACCGCGTACATTATTACACCGCTATGAGCTACTAGAGCAAATGGTTCAATCGTTCGCTAACCGCTGGAAATTAGAGTATCTTAATTTATTGCAATGTCGAGGAAAATGGAACACTCCTTCTAATCCTGTAACTAAAGGTAATGTCGTTGTCATTGTGACTGACAACATCCCCCCGCTGCAGTGGCCGCTCGGAGTCGTCGTTGCCACTTATCCTGGCAGTGATGGCATCTGCAGAGTTGCTTCTGTGAGAACGTCGACAGGGATCTACAAAAGACCTGTCGTACGTCTCTGTCCGCTTCCTTCTCAATAGAGAAGTTCGCATTGTCCCCGCTACCTTTATCACTATATCTATTATAAAAACCGAGGGTTTTTAAGCCGGGGGCAATGTTCGCGCCAGTAAGGCGAATTCTTAATCCACCCTCAACTACACTTTTATTAACGCGTTTGTCTACGCGTTCGTTTCTAAAGGAGTCCATACTTGGCTATCGGGCTGACCGCTTGCTCTCTGAGCTCAACCGCGCCGCTGTTCTTCCACCATCGTGGAAACCCTTTCTCATACCGCTTAATACAGTTCCGCTATTATCGAAGGTCGTGTGTGTTGTGTATTGGATACAGTTTGGACAAACCAACAAGCTACAAGTAAGTCGCGTGAAGAATCTACCTGCATCACCATCCAACTTGAAGGTAAGTCTAGACTGGTCTAGTATCTCTGCACACACGGAATACCGCATTTGGTAGCGTTCAATCCTATTGCTGAATTGCCGCGCCAACAAGTCTGGCTGAATACGCTTTACTCATTGAGCTCCCAGTAAACTCTTTTCTTATTATCTGAAAAATGTTCACAAGCAGAGGAAAAAAAACATTTGCAAATAAAAATAGAATTATCAATCCTGTCATTGATCTAACCTTTTTATTGTCAACGTTGATCTTCTAAACAGTTTTTAATGATCGAAAATAACGATCTAAAAATTATATAATTATTAATATTTTAATTATATAAAAATTTCGAATGTTCCGCCGATTTCTTCACAAAAGAATAATCTCGTAAAAAATAGCAAGTGGTCAAGAAACCGGCTGCGATTATAAAACATTTTAAAAATAATTTAAAAATTCAAACACCGCAAAATATCTTTCAGCTCTTGTGTCCTTAATCATGAACCGTAATATGAGTCTGTATTTCTACACTTCTAAGGGAACAATATCCACTTAAAGTTACATGCATGGTTAGAGTAGCTCAGAGACGGAATTATGAACGTGACCACGACAAGCCCTAGAGATAATGACGTCGTTAGGAGCATGAGGAAAAGAAATGAACGCTTTTGTTCGCTGTATTCATAGGCAATTGTTCGAGAATCACAGTTTCGTACTCAGTCTTCAGTTTCCACGGTCCGCAATAGGTTCACAAAATTATTAAATTTTAAAACCATGTATAAAAATTTTTCCTTGACCAATCCGCACTGGAGCAGCGTGGTGGAGTATGCTCTAGGCTTCCCCAAGTGGAGAGACCCCTGCCAATAATGGGGCATTATTGGGTTAAAGCCAGCCAGCCATAATATTTTGGCGATTATATATTGTATACAATATAGAGTCAAAAGTGTCCCCAAAGGTTGCAGTCTAAGATTACTATTTGAGCGAAGTACCTAAAATGCACGATGCCTATGAAGCAAAATGCCTAGGGTCAATTAATTCTGTATTAGAAAGGACTGGAGTTCATAAAAAGCTAAGATTCACAATAACAGTGGTAAACTTTTCCGCTGTTTAGCTATATATTTTTAGTTATATATTTCCGTGTGACCTATTGGAGCAGATTTTAGAAAGCAATACGGAATCTCCATCATCGAACATAAATCTAAATTCATATCTGTACTTGCAAAGAAGCCAGGCAGTGGAACTATTGCGTGGGAACGAAGAGCTCTGAATTCTAAAGACATTTGAATCCAACACGTTCGAAGTTTTCTGTGACCGGTATAAAGCATTTTTCAATAATGCATTCTTTTTACGTTATGCATAAATTTTCTTTATGTTTTATTGTAGTCAGGATTCTTTTTAACCGACGTCAAAAAAGGACTTTCGACAAGGTGAATCGATTTAGATGATTCTTTTTTTAATAGAAAGCTGATGCTTATCATGTGATTCCACTTAAAGAGCGAGAATTGACTAGTAGTTTTTGAGTTATCCCTAATTTTGAAGTCTGTTATTTTTTGTCATGAATTATCATATTCACTATCAAGCCCAACTGTGCATGTATGTTCTCTAAAATCAATAGCTTTAAGCTCTCTACTACATAAAACAACTGTAGGCAAAGTCTACCTCTTGCTACGCGTCGTAGCACCCCTTGATGTAGCCTCGCCATAGTCACCAGACTTCTTAATCTTAATATATATAAATTACGTGTCACGTTGTTTGTCCACGATGGACTCCTAAACTACTTAACCGATTTTAATCAAATTTGTACACCGTGTACAGTTTGATCCAACTTGAAAGATAGGATAGCTTACATCTGAAAAATCATCTCTAAAAAAATTTTGACAGAACGAAGTCTGTCCGGGCAGCTAGTATATAATTATAAATTACGTGTCACGTTGTTTGTCCGCGATGGACTCCTAAACTACTTAACCGATCTTAATCAAATTTGCACACCGTGTGCAGTTTGAACAAACTTGAAAGATAGGATAGCTTACATCTCAAAATAAAAAAAAACTTTGACAGAACGAAGTCTGTCCGGGCAGCTAGTTTCAATATAAAAAGCTACGTGATCGTCGATATTGCTATGACAACCCGGTGAGGTACGGCTCTAATTGCCGACATTAAACAGGGCTATCCAGAAAGCACAGTGCACTGTAGTAGGTGCACTGTAGTATCCATCCCAATTACCAGTTAGTACTTGTTTTTACCTACAGAAGGTACGTTAACATTCTATCACGTAGCACATTGTTTCGTAACGAAGTTTGCTAGCTCTGTTGAGGCACAATGAGACGAGCTCTGAACAGTAGCGCCCGAAACAAACGCCGTAATTACAACTCCACGGTGCTTACCTATTGTAAAGCTAATTCTGTTATGTGCTTGAACGAAGCGTTTATTAAAGTAATGAAGTTTATGTTTTATGTTTTGTCTTTTATTTATATAGTTTATGTTTTCCTTTTGACTTGTTCCTGTTAATTAAATGTAATTATTGTTTATTAATATGAGTATTGCTTTTGTTATCATCAAAATATGTCTGGTAAAGCTACTTATTTTCGACATATTAAATAAAATAAATATTGGTATTTACAAAAAGAAAACAATCAACAACTTAAAATTATTTGATAATGTCACGTACCGGCTTGTGAGTTGGACTTGTGAGTTGGAGCGATCTTTTGTAGGCCTTGGTATACGTTTTTATAATCAAGTTCATACGTGATTTGCAGAAGAAATGTTCAAAGCAGAGCAGTAGTAAGCAATCTTCAAAGCAAAGAAAATATAATGTACTTATTTATAAATTAACATCTACAAAGGGTTCAAGTTCCCACTAGAGTTTTCTGTAGGAAATGTCTTTTCTTAATTTATTAATATTTTCGAAAGATGTACTTACTGTGGATGTGATGCATTCTCATTATTTTCATTATTACCTACTCGAAAAAAAATATTTTCATGTGATTTGAAAGTTTGTAGAAATACATACATGACGTTTTGGCCGGCAGTCTATCGTTGCCTAGAAGATATTTTCAGCATTACTGCTGTCATTACTGGTACATTATTGCCAGGTGAGGCCCATTTCTTCGATTGTCAATCAAGTTTATTAATTGACAAAAATTTTATAGGGTGGAAAATAATTGTACCTCCATGCAGTGCCTTTTCATTCACCCTCCTTATAAAATCAAGGTAGTTACCTTGATTATACCTTGATGATATAACCAAAAATTTTCGGTTAGCACTCATCCTGCTTATTTCGTTTCCTTAAAATGTTTTAGAAATTTAGATTGGTACATACGTCGAAGAGCTAATAAGCAAGTTTCTCTCTTTCGTCGGTGATATTTTTCGTACTATTTATTATCAGGTATTTTACCTTGTGCTAAAAATGACTCTTTTACAGGTTTCCCCTATGCTGTACAACACTAATTAGCAAAATAATATATACTTGTATATTTGAAGGACACAATATTGTTGTTTGTGGATTTGTAATCATTGAAATCCTTTTTTTACCATTTTTTTGTGTTTCCGGCATCCTGACTGAAACAACACTCGTTTCCTTGTGCAATGTGTGTCATGGGTTTATCCCGAGGGACTTAACAGGTTTTCCTTTAGCCTTCTCCGAATGTGGCAGCTTATAATATCAAAAAATCTGCCCGAAACTACTAAACTACAAATAGGCTAGGCAGATGTTAAATGTCCGAAGGGAATTAATAAACCTTTTTAATATGCAACGCGGTATGGCGATAGACATCAGACCGCTTCATAGAAACTTCCGTGTTAAGGATAGAAAATTGTTATCGTTTGAAGCGACAACATTATATCAAACATGTTTTTATATGTAATTACCCTAAAAGGGAGTAGGTACTCCGACTTAATAATTTTACCGGCGTTTTCTTAATACCTGATATTTAATATGCAGGAATATTTTTGGAACGGATACAAGTCGAAGTTTATAAAGTAAGGAGTGAATACGTCCCAAGCAGTCGATAAATCATTGTTCCCAAAGGCCTAGGGACGGCGTAAGCCCGGCTTAAATAATGTTGTCAGGATATAAGCAAAAGCAACTTCAACAAAGGAGGAACTCCGGGCTAAGGAGAAAATTGTGTGACGTCATGCTACTTCTTATCTTCGCATCCTTGTAGCCGACTGCTGATCGATCTATTTTTAATGGAGAAATATGGAGTAAAGCGGCTGGGCCGCCGAACTTATGTAAAAGTGAAGAGCCTCAATATGAACAGCATTATAACTTAATATCTGTAAAGTGCTGTACATTTTTGTGCTAGAGTACTGTGTTGATAAGTAGGTATTATATTTACTCTTCATGAGTTATTTCTAATTATTTTGTCTCTTTTATGAACAATTAACTATTTATGTGCATTTAAAAGAATTAAGAAATCGACACCAAACACCTGACACAATATTGTATTGCTCTACAGATACAAGCGTCGTTGCTTTAAAGCTAAACCAAATTATAATATCTATGATACTTTCCACTAGGGGGATTTGATTCAAATTCTATGTTGTCTGCTTTTTAACCGACTTCAAAAAAGGAGGAGGTTCTCAATTCGACTGTATTTTTTTTTTATGTTTGTTACCTCAGAACTTTGGACTGGGCGAACCGATTTTGATGATTCTTTTTTTAATCGAAAGCTGGAGGCTTTCATGTGGTCCCATATAAATTTTATTGAGATTTGACAATGGCATCCATGAGAAAACCCACATAAGTCGTAAATTTGTGTTAAGATATGCGCGACAAATTGACGAATAACTCAATATCACGCCAACCGATTTCGATGATTCTTTTTTTAATCGAAAGCAGGCACTTGTCATGTAGTCTCACATAAATTTGAACGAGATCTGACAACTATGTAGTTTTTGAGACTTTGAAGTCGGTTATTTTTTGTTAGTAAAATTTAGATTATTTATTTCGGTAAATCTAAGAATTTTCTACAAAATTATTTAAGTGACTTAATATATTTTATATGATGATGCCATTGATTGTCCTTGGTAGGTTATGCCTAATTATTTGTGTGGAAAAGAGTCCCGAATCATGTACAGGAAATGGTTATGTATAATAAATAATGCTAATCATTCATTAATAAAAGGAAAATTTAAACCTGAAGAAGGGATGTTTGTATTCTCATCTTCATCCTTTCAATCATTCACTACCCTAGCATCTAATGAAGGCAGCTAACAAGATTGTAATATAAAACCTATAGGCAAGGGAAAAAACAAATCACAGGTAGTATTTGCTATTCACCATAATAATAGCTTAGTCGAATCACACTCTTGTTCCTAACTAGGTGTACCAGCGAATTTTGCTTAAAGGATTTTGAACCTTACTGTTCCAAATCTGCGGCTGAGATTCCATTGCAGGCTTCTAACACATGGAAGCGTTGCTTTGTGAGGCCACACAATATTATGAGCACGCGTTTAAACTTTGATTTTATTTCGCATCGCAAAGAATTCCGCATTGCGGGTGATCACGACGTTCTGTTTTGTTGCCGACGGTACGTGCAGCGAGCCACCGACGCTCTCAAATCGTATTACAATCGTTGGAGATCCCAGTTGCGTTTAGTTTAAGTATGCAGTTCAGTTTTTCATTAAATGGTCAGCGGTTATCTAAAATACTAGAAGCTTCCCCGAAACATTGCCGGCTAGGTAGGAAAGGGGGAATTCGCTCGTTGTACTATGTAATTTTGGGTAATTTCTTAAGGGAACTCCAAAACCAGAACCTTTATTTTGCCAAACACAAACACTGAAAGCACAGGAATTCACATGGTATATAGACCACAAGTTTCGCCAAGATCCAATGCTCTTACAACTTTAATTTATTAGGACAGTGCGAATTTAGAAGACGACTCAAGATTTAATCGAAAAACGTGCAAAATACAAGAATGTCACACGCACCTGGCTAGTATCAAATTTACTTCTAAAAGTTACACTTACATTTGAAAACTTCATGGTATACGGAAAGCACAATGTATTGTAGAAGCAGTTACTATTTGAAACACAGATCTCACGACAGAATAGTTTATGATTATGGAGCAGATGTTTAATGTGTTATTCTTTAACGTTCGGAATTTACGCAAGCATAATAAAAACTTCGACAGCGCGATTTAAGGATGCCACAGAACCATCTTGACACGGCCCACTACTAAGCACCGGTCTCTCCTCTTGAGGCCATAGGTAGCGTAGTGATAATTCACAACAATATGCAAAGAAGCTATCGCACTCCTTACACGGAACAAGGTGATTCGTCTAATCCAGCATGAATCCAGCCGACGACATTCCACTCCTTTCCACTGACTTTTACTGACTCTTTGTCTAAATGACTGAATGTGTTTATAACTTGTAGTTAGGTTTAAGATTGTTTTATGCTAAAGGATTATGTTACTTACGGCCGGTCTCAATAATGTACTAACAGATGGAAGGCTGTGAATAGGGCTACCATTAGTATGTTATCTGTCATATTTGTCAATTTTTGCCTCTGAAAAATTGACAAATATGACAGATGACAGCCCTATCCACAGTCTTCCATCTGTTAGTACATTATTGAGACCGGCCGTTACTAGTTAAAACCTTCTGTCGAACTGACAAGTTAAAACGTTCTTTTTGATAGGGTATATCCGTTCGTTTATAAAATGATGTAAACAATATAACTTGACATTAATTTAAATTAGGTACGTTAAAAGCGAACCCTAAAGATGAAATAAATTAGTTTTTTCGTAAAGTGTACCACAAAATTGTATAGGTAGTGGAATAGTAAAGGCTCACTTGCTTCACACTTAATACTACTTAATTAACACATGATTTATGAAAATAAGTGGACGAGTACTGTACTGTAGCAATCCCAAGAGATGATTGAACGCTTTGCTTTCAGTGCAAACTTACACTGTTTTATGTTAATAGGTATATAGTCGTATATGTAGTCTTATAAACTCAAACAAATCTACTTGTTAAATATATACTTCTACCGCTATCGAAGTATACCAACGTAGTTCATAAACTCATTATTCTTCGGTTAAAGAACTTAAGCGACGAAATGTAATATAATATTGAAAATATCATTAAAATCCTTTCAAATGCCTTCCTTAAAATATAATCATGCACTTTGAAGTAAAAAATGGTAGACTGAAAGCGACAAACTACCGTCGAAGTTTCTCAAAGCCAGACTTTCTTATTAAAAATTCGTTCGAAACTTCATCTGGTTAATAAAATTTAAACCGACTTGTTAATTTACTAAAATATGAATTTTCAGATATTGTTAGAACTCATTCACAATGGCGGTAGGCTATTGGTATGGGTACTGAGAAATAATCCCAAGAACGTTGTATTGAATGTTCGCCGAAATAGCTGATGAGATGAAAATAAAATTTGGTCTTTTGGAACGTTATATGGAATATGATTTTGAGAAGACTGAGAGTGTTTCTTCAAGTTTCTTCAAAATGGTTTATCTAAAGAAGCAAGTGATAAATTAATTTCAACTACATGGTACAAGATTCAATCGTGAACTTGCGTATTTAAGAGTTTGTCATACAGTTTTTAAAGACTCGTCATGTCCCGGCTGGGGGCTTGAGAGCCCGTTCTTTCTTTCTCTTTCTTCTGTCTTTCTTGGCCAGCAACGTATCAGTGAGGCCTTTGGTGTTGCTGATGTTCATGGGCAACGATAGCCACTTACCATCAGGTGGATCGTCAGCTCGTTTGCCGGTTATTTCCATAAAAAAGATACCCTAGGTGTTTGAGTCCAGCTCCAATATTAGTTTTAGTAAGTACTCGTAAGTAGCCTTAGAGACTCCTACCTTGGTATACAAGTCTTCACTCGTGAACTCTGCAATGCGGAATAACTACTTGGCGATGCAAAAGAAGACCAAACTTGAAACGTGCATAACATATTATTCATAGCCCTAAATTGAAGCTCTTGCAAAAGTTATTAAATAACCTCTTTCTTACATACTACGGTACCACAAAACGAATTACTTAGATGATATATATGGCACTTAAATAAATGTCCGATTAGTAATTGAATCCAAAAGAACAGCACTGCTGTGGAACACATAAACTGAATCAATCATTAAAACATCAATATAGTGCTTTGACATAAGTTTCAAACAATAGTATGAGAAGTGAGTGTTTTTGTGTTTAAAAAAATGTTTAGGGAACTTCTGATTTTGCTTGGATACTTTTGGTTTTCTGCTTTTCTTGGACTACTCATGGTTGGTCTTTCAAAACATATTTTTTTAAAACACAATCACATCCAGGTCCACAGATCAATATAATTATATCTTCATTGAAGAACAAAATTAAATATACATTATAATATATTGATCATCTTAAACCCTTCGGGGAATCGAACTGGAGACTCCTTGCTCTACATGCATGCTTCTAAAATAGAAAATATTATACGATAAAAGATAAAAAGTCATTACAATTTCTCTTTTAGTAGCTTGTTTCTAGATCAAATTGGAGAAACAGAAATGTAATTTGAGTTTAGTAAGCTTTTATTATGCAGCAATATAGCCGCTCATTTTATTCTGTTTTATTCCCTTTTAAGTCTCACAGTGCTAAACCTTTTAGAACCTTCATTAAAGACTTACAAAAGCAATGCTATTAGTAAGATTCTAAGTAGTAGGTAAAGAAAATTGTTCAGTAGTTAACTATTAATTAACCAACGCTGGATAATCATACCTTGCAGGGTATTTAAGTA
This sequence comes from Thymelicus sylvestris, assembly GCA_911387775.1. NCBI lineage: Eukaryota > Metazoa > Arthropoda > Insecta > Lepidoptera > Hesperiidae > Thymelicus > Thymelicus sylvestris. Next base: position 4,190,423 of record OU426892.1, read on the forward strand.
CGTTTAATTATTATTTTCTTTCTTTTAAAGGTTCTGGATGCCTCTACTAACTTATGCCACTCTGATCAGGTCGTCGGTCCAGCCAGTCAGGGGATATCCTATTCTCTTATTTCCTTTACATTTTGCTTCACTCATCACACACAGTAATAACAAAGTTATGCATGGAGTGTAAGACCTCCTTCCATCTTGAGTCCAAGCCAATCTCCTGTAGTGCACCTAAATGACTTTACCACTTAAAAGGCTAAAACATCACAACCCTCCTATTTGGAGTTCGCTGGGCTTGGCACCACCCGGTTAAATTCTGACAGTACCAATTAAAATTTACACTGAATATTAAATGTACGTCTGACCTTTCCAGTTTTATTATTAGCTATTTAAATAATCTGGAAATAAACATTTAATGAATTGAAATCATATCCCAGTAATTATAAAAGGTTTTTGTTGAACAACTCATTACTCAGCTCGCCGTAACAAAATTAAAGATATAATTTCCCGAGCGGCGTGTTAATTAATTCTAGTTGCACAACAGTTACAGAGCAATGGTCAAGACCATGTTTGCAGAGCCCGGCGGTTGTCAGTTTGTATGACGTTAGAAGCTTTCGCCTTGTAAATGGACTTGCTCGGAAACTTAGACTAACAGTTCTGTTAAGTGCTTGTTATTTCTTGTATTCCGTGTTCCTTGCCATGTATTAGACTAATGACTTTATTTATCTTGAGTTGCAATCTTGAAATGACGTAATAGATTAAGTCAGAATGAAGATTTTGATTTGGTTGGACATACAAATAGCTGGGATGATATACTTTATTTTAAACTGTATTTTCTACAGACTTTTACTACGAGAATTTATATACTTGATATACGCCATTTTAATTATTGTGTGCACGATCACATGATGCAAAGTTAATGGTTTATTTAGGGGATCACTTCTTTAAATAACGACCGCTCTCTACTCTAGCATAGTCAGCATAGTAATTGGTTAAAACACTGTTAGGGGTTTAAATTGGAAAACACATTCATCATGTTTCATGTTTTGTATTGTCGGTCTGTCACTCACTCAGAGTAGATGCCTAGAATTATTTTGTGAATATTCGATAAATGAGCAGATGATTTGACCTGATCAAAGGCATCACCTATGCGTTATCGGATAAGAAAGAAGAGAGAAGAAATAGGCATCTAATATCTTTAATATCTATCTCCTGTATAGTATAGTTACCCTGACCCAATATTTAGAAACTTGTAATAAAATTTCAAACTAAATTCCTAAAACCAGTAAACGTTAAAATGCATCTACGACTCTACGTATTTATTAATCACGTTTCTGATTTCAAGGGCCATTTAATTTGTATTGTGATTTTCAATAACCCATTGTTTATTGCGATAAACACTAAACAATAGTAATGAAAAACATTTTGTGTTTGCAATTTAGTTTCCTTTTACTGCAACACTGGCCGCAATTTGGTTTGCTAAATGCCACGGCCTGTGAATACGCGTTTAATTAAAAGATATTTCTGATTTTAATGCGAATTCGGTTAATGCTATAAACCATTCAGGCATAGAAACACATAAATAATACATGTTTAGAAGTGTGACGGGCAATACTATTACCATGTAAAATAGCTCTGGTAACACACATGAGTCCCGGGTTTGATTCCTAGCCGAGGCAGGCCTTTTAATTAACAAGTTACATATTGGACCGACCTGAAGAAGATGGCGGGTATTTGCTAGATTTACAAGGTTCAGGACTCGTTAGATTGGTCCATGTTAGTGGAGGCTTACGTCCTACAGTGGACCTATAAAGACTGGAAATGGATGGATGGATGATATTGTACTTTTGTCAATAAATACAATAATAAAGAAAAACAAAATACTCCTTAATCTTATTCTACTGAATTTCAGGTTTAAAGCTTCCTTTTTTACAGCAACGTGACTTAATTGCCGTCCAAAGGTAACGCGTATATAGTAAACCGTATGCTAGTTCAACAAAAATCTATTAAAACTCAAGGAAACTATATAAGCTATGGTAATATAGTCATGAACAACGAAACACACACGGAGAGAGCATCTTTAGCTTCACACAAAGTTAATGCATTATTGAGAAATGCTTTTCCCTGCCGCAGAAAACTTTAAACGTGGTGGATTCAACTGTCTTTAGAATTCCGAGCTCTCCGTTCTATCGGAATACTTTTCGCGCCTGTTTCTTTCCAACTGCAGATGTGAATTTAAATTTATCATCGATATTAAAGATGCCTTTTAGCATATCCAAATGTGTTTTTGGGTTCCTGTTGTCAAGGGTGGCATGGACAATAAAAATAGACATAACAATATCTGCCCCCGCTGGAATCGAACCAGGATCTCTCACTTCGCAGACAACATTATTAATTAACTGGGGAATGAATTTATGGCAATTTTGCTGCAATTAATACATACAATACAATAAGATCAATTCAATAAATGTCTGAACTTTTCGATAAATTAACAAAATTAAAATTATCATACTAATATTATAAATGTGAATGTAAGTTTGTTTGTTACGCTTTCACGCGAAAACTACTTAACCGATTTGGCTGTTTGGAATAGAGATAGCCTATACCCTGGATTAAACCATAGGCTACTTTTTATCCCGGAAAAGTTCATTTTGTGTAAAGCTCAATCTCTACCGCGGACGAAGCCGCGGGCAATAGCTAGTTTATAATCAGTCAGAATTAAATAGAAAACTAAAAGATATTTATTGATCATGTCAATGATTTCCCGAGAGCTTCAAATTGCATTCATGAGCATAACAATAAAAAACGTCGGTAGCTTGTTTGGCATAATATTATTGTGCGTCATATTAATTTATATATTTGTACTGACTTATATAATTACTACGTAAGGACAAGGATTTGCGCCTTAAATTATAGTAATTATATTATATTATTAGCCAGTGTTTCCGAACATAATATTATTTGTAAAATTGTTTTTTGTTGTTAATAAATCTTTAATTATCATTCAACGTAGTCACGTAGTTCGTGAGAGAGAAACAGACAGCGGTTTTTTTGCTGGTGGCTACGGTTACCACAGCCAGTAGCGTAGCGTGGGGGGGGGGCCGGGGGGGCCGTGGCCCCGGGTGGCACATGAAGAGGGGGCGGCAAGCCACTCGATTTTTAAATAATAAAGAAAATATACATTAAAATTAAACTTATGTATAAATTTTAATGTAAATTGCGCTATAAAAAAAAACAAGAAAAGTGCATTTTTAATTTAAAAAAATATTTTAAATAATAGGGGCGGCAAAGATCACTGGGGGGAGCGGCAAATTTTCGGTCGGCCCCGGGCGGCGGGAGCCCACGTTACGCCACTGACCACAGCAACTAAAGCAATAAATGCCAAATTATTCGTTTATCCCTTTATACATACAATATCATTGGTTTATCCAAAATGCAACTCTTGCCATTTCTCTTCGGGACTCCAGAAGCGCTTCAATTGCAACCAAATAAATAAAATCGCTAGTGCAACAGAGGAGAAAAAAGTAATTTTGGTGACTAAAAGATGTTCTTGTATATTTGCTCAATCTATTTTTATAAGGGCGTAGTTATGAGTTTAAAATAGAATCTCCCAAAACTTACGCAAGATTTGAACTTGCTACCATTTGTGTGAGAAAGTGTGGCCGATGAAAAGGAAACAAGCAGTTTGACAGTTATAACAAGCATGATATAAAAAACTGTTTTTCTCAATTCAAATCTTGTTATTTGGGTTACCCTATTGGTTCCACCATATACATATTAATTATGTTGTCATAAGCTCGTGTCATAAGTCTCAATTAATATATAGATAAGGGATAGAATAGGTGGAAAGAAGAAGTTTGGAGAGCAGAAGAAAGCTGCAGCAATTTCCATGTCTTTATTATATTTAAACCCCGCAAACCAGCCCTTACAGTCCACTACAAATCGCGGACCTTACAGCCTCCCTTATGCCTTTGGTACACCGCACCTGACTTCTAGGAGCTAGATATCATAGTACGGTTCCAGACAGCCGTACACTTCCCGCATAGGCCAGAAGGAGAATTGGCCTCGGGTGAAATCCCCTCCTGCCTTCATACCTGTATTTAATTATATAAATATTATATGAAATACTGCTTCCATGTCAATGAAATAAAATGATTGCATTTAAAACGTCAACCAAATTCAACTGATGACTGTAAAAGCTTGCGAGAGTTGAAATTAAAAATAAATATATGAAAGCAGTGATATTTGAAAAACTACCTGTAAATAGAGCGGACAAAAACGGCCATTACTTATTTCCCCTCTTTCCCCTAATGACGTCATTATCTCTAGAGGCTCGTCGCGGTCACGTCCTTAATTCTGACTTTGAGATAGTGTCGCCATGCGAGTTTGTTAGTGTGGGTGTCCCGCGTACAAATATCACTAATGATTTTTTAAATCTGTATATCATAGTTAATCATCTTGGCCAAAAAGACGGGATATTGTTAGTGAGAATTTAAATTTTTATGCTGCTTTATTCTCGTCAAGTGATTGCAATCTTCAAATCCACACGAGCTTAGCTAAGAGTAATTGCTAGTATGCACTATGTAGTGTATATACCTACTAGGTATGCATTTAGTAGGTATACATAATTACGTTCCTACAAACTGCTTGTAACTCATATTTCAATAACTTCTTCAGTTTAACGTCTTAATAATTCAACGTAAATTTTCTGTCCCACAATTCCTTGCATCATTTCTTGGTGCCCTATTCTCGTGCTGTCCCCGTGTCGCGAGTGATGACAAATGACGCGAAGACAATGCGGACATTTTTACGTGACCCCTAAAGTTCATGGGCAATTATTCTCACGCATTTGCCCCGGCAAGCTTTGCTCCAATATTGTGATTTAGTGAGGCGTAATGTTTTTATATCGAACAATTAATAAAACATTTCCCTTTACTATGATAGGAGGATTTGAATCCTCTAAAAACGCTATTTAACATGAGGAGCATCATGTGAAGATGTCATGTTAAAACCTGTAAAACGTCATGTAACAATGCTAATACCACGTCATGAATAATTTCTTTTCGCGTCACCACTAACGCGACAAGGGAGCATGTTGGGCATCGCGCCAACGTGTAATCTGACGTTAATAACTCACCGACGGGCTCTGGCTAAGATTTGAGATAACAGATTGCTGCCTCCAATTTCGCGCTCAATTTTGAAGGTTCGCCACTAATTTATTATCAAATTTTAGCTTCAGGTAGGTTTCTAGCTTGTTAACGTTATCTCTACAATATTTCATTTCCCAACGGCACGAGTAGTCTTTACTGTATTGGATAATATTTCTTTCAGCAAAGAATAAGTTTTATAATTAATATCACATACGAACATAATTTTGAATTTCATTCGAAGCCGAAGTCACTTAAGACCTACTTCAAACTAATATATAGACATCATTATCAGAATCACCCTCAAAACAAATAAAAACCCTGCTCTTAATATGATAATATAAATTAGTTTGCAAAATACCACTCAACAGGACGAATGCGTCATTCTCCGGAAACTAGGACTGGAAGCTGTTGGAGTAAATAACTTTAAATGTGAATATTTGAGTTAATAACTTTTAAAACAAGCCGCGAAATTCCATCTCACTGCGGAACTAGAACAAGTGTAGAACAAACGAGAATACAACATTAGAGGGACACAAAATCACGAGTTTAAATACGGTTTTGCGGTGGGAAAACTTTTCAAAATATGGTTTTGCGGTCTGAAATTACATTTTGTTCGGAGCACTTCGTAACAGTTCGTGGGCGACCGCGAAAAAGGTACCATTACATTTACCACGATCACTATATTCGAATATAACTGTTTGTCGTGGTTTTCCGTAACAACCAGCAAACGATCCACCATTTCCCAACCAACCTTAATGGTCACCACGGACTATCAACGACGCCTTGTAGGTATTATCAAGAAGGATTGACCAAATCCGACTTTTGCCACAGAAGAAATAATAGTACTTACAATAAGTACTTTTGCAAGTTTTGTACATTCCAGCGAAAATATCTTAAAATAATGTATAACCTAGTCGTTTAAAAAACTATAGGCTATTACTAACTAACTAGATAATTACTTTTTAACAAAAAATAAAACCAACGAAAAAAAAACTGAAAAGCAAAAAATAAAATAAACCATTTAGTATTATAAATTAAGATCCGAAATTAACAGTAAATAAATAATTTTGAGACCGTGCCAAACAAACAACCAAAATTAATTACATAAAATTCATAATATTATGAGGGCAGCGGCATGCGATGCACATGGCAGCAGCAGCGCGGCGCACATCTTTTCGCCGTTTGTATTTTCATTGGTTTGGCACCGCCTCAAAATTATTTATTTACTGTTAATTTCGGATCTTAATTTATAATACTAAATGGTTTATTTTATTTTTTGCTTTTCAGTTTTTTTTTTCGTTGGTTTTATTTTTTGTTAAAAAGTAATTATTTTTTAATTTTTAGTTGCTATAATACTTATAATTAATAATAAATTATTGATTTTATGAATTATAGATTCAGTTACCAGGTAAAAAAGTAGTACATGAAATATCAATCATCCCCTATTTTCGTACCTATAGGGGTAAAATTTTGTTTCGAAATTTAAACAAGAGTAACCTCAAGATATACACTATTCAATAAAAAAAGAATCATCGAAATCGGATCATCCAGTACAAAGTTATTGGGGTTAACATGTAAAAATTCCGGGTAAAAAACGGGTGAATAATCAATCATTCCCTATTTTCGTACCTTTAGGGTGGGAATTAAATTTTCAAAAAAATATGGGACCAACTTCAGGACATACCCTATCCAATAAAAAAAGAATCATCCAAATCGGACCACCCTGTGCCGATTTCTGCGTGATCATACATAAAAAAAAAAATATATACGTGTCGAATTGAGAACCTCCTCCTTTTTTTTTCGTCGGTTAAAAAATAACCTTACAATCAAGCATAAGTACATTTAGAACTTGTTGGCATATCACTATTTCTCATAGGAAGATTTTGGCGCTATGTCCTCATTAAGTTAGTATTAGTCTACTTTGCAACAATCCGCGATTAACATGTATGATGGTATCATATTATGATAGGTCAACCTTCAAGCTATCTGCCACCTTCGGTTGATCCGCTACTTACGGGACACCCTGTATAGATACTTTAAGACAGGAGGGAAGTGAGACGTAAGTTTTAGTGTTTCATTTGTTTGTCAGCATAGTGCAAAACCAGGAAGGTGGATCTGGTAGATTTTTTTTTAGATAGAGATCCTAATACAATATAGGTATAAGTGAAGCAGCAAAACAGAGTATTGTTATAACACAGGGCAAGGCTGCAAGGCTATTCTGTTTTGTAACTTGACAGCGGAATCCGCGATGAATTTCAAAATTGAAGTTCGAGTCCGACGAGATCTTGATATGTGATTCTCTAATCATCTGGTACGCACTTGCGAAGTGAAGGGAGTCTCGAAGTCTAACTTCAATTTAGAAACTCATCGTGGATTCCGCTGTCAAGTTACAAAACAAAAGCGAACTTGCGAACTTGAATTGACATGTCATTATCTAATCATCTAGTACGCACTTGCGAAGTGAAGTGATCCTAGAACTCGAACGTCAATTTTGAAACTCCGCTGTCAAGTTACAAAACAGAATAGCCTTGCAGGTCTCATATCACTAAGTAGACTGGATACCATGAAACTGCTATACTTAATATGGAAGTTCTTAATCCGCTCTTTTATGCTTCAGAAAGTTTTGAAGACTCATAATAACAGCTATTATACTATGAACATACATCAAATGAAATTACTTTGAAATATTGTTTGAATTTTGTAGCTAGAACCAAGGAAGAAATAATAGTACTTATAAATCTAGAACTAAAATGGAACGTTTGAAAGTAATTTAAAAAGCTATTGACGCAGCCTTAATAAAATTAAACCACAAATGATTTATTTTGATTGTAATAATGCTCAATCACCATTCGTTAAATAACAACAAAATAGTAAAATGTTTTACTGCCTAATGACAGTTTGTTTGTACGAACGTTTTGTTGGTTCATGACAATGTTGAAATACGGCTGCATTAAACGGATTTAGTGCCCGTTTATTTTGTTTGCTAAATTGGTTTTCAGGATCGATATATTTTTAGACGAGCTGATTTGATTTGCAAGGGTTATACAACATTTTAAGTTCTATTAGTCTGTATTCTAACTTAAATCGCTCGTTTCGTTACGTCTATAGATTATTTCTTTCAACACGGAAAAACACACTTGATTAGAAAAGATACAAGATACCTACTATGGATTTTTTTCAGAAGTTAAAGACTGCTGTTTCATAAAATCCTAGCTAGGCAACTACAAACATTTATAGGTTGACTTGCCAGTGAAAAGCACTCGACCGCATTGGATTTCATTCGGCCAATAGAATTGCATCCTTTTCTTAACGGCAAAATGGAGCGGAGATAACGTTTTGAGAGATATTACGATATTTATTTGTAATGCAGCAGATGCTGGTTGTGCGCTTCAGGCAACGTGAAAAAAGGACATCTCTGGACTTCCACCAATTAGCAGCCCATTACAGGAGATAAGCCTCTCCTTGTAATTGACCATGAGTGCCTCGCACTTGGTGGTATACTACCTTTATATCTAATCTAAGACTTTATACATAAATGCTGTTTTGGAACAGCATAATAAGTGATGGAATCTATATGATACACGTAACTCTCTTCAAATCGATACTGATGCTGAATATCATAAACGAGTATTTAAATATTTTGAAACTATTTATATTTTATTTTTATTTTATACATTGATATTTAATATTAATAGTAATAAACAAATGTTTTTGATTGAAAAAATATACCTACTTACCTATCGATGTATCAATGGAATAGTTTTGCAAAATAATATGCGTGCCCGGAATCTATATAAATATGCAAAGTGTAGCGACTTAACCGTGTTCTCATAGGAATTATAAGGATTACAATTAATTACTCGTATCATAAAGATTTAGGTCTTATAATACAACTGAAAAGCCGCGCTAAGTCTTTAAATTTTGCTCCTGTCTTTAACAAAGAGCAAACACTGCTTAAATAGCCTAAAAATTTATTACTTGTTGTGCACATTCAAAACAATTGAGCCAAAAACAAGAACCATCAAATCGGATTACACGTATTAAGACAAAATCCGAATAAGATACAAGTTTTTCAAGGCAGAATGGAGTCATTAACGTAAGCCTTTCCGTAAGAACACTTGCTGATAAGGGCTCTTCGGCTTAATGACGTTTCGGTTCACTCGATACTATGTACGTTTCCGTAATGTTATGCGGATAGCGAAGATTGGTTGTGTTTGTGGCAATTAAGAACATACTTGGCTTTATAGAGATCTTAGATGGGAGATTTAAGCACATTAGGGATAGCGATATGTTGCGGCTAAAAAGGAACATAAATAAAACTGCGCTGCAAAACATAAAATAGGATTAAATGATACCTAGGACAAATTATTTGGAACGTACACACAATTTATTCAAGTTGTATACAGGATGTCCTAAAATTAGTACGACGCACTGATAGGGAAGATAGCTTGGGGATTAATCTACCAGATGTCAAAAAGTGATCTAAGTAAAAATATCGCCGTTTTCGAGGTTTCGACCTTTGTTTATCTTTTCTGAAATCCGGCTCTTTTAGCTACTAGACCTAAAATACATACGAGGAAATAGCGTTTGCGTTAGAGGATCATGTGTACCAAATTTCAACTTTATCGATGCAGTAGATTCCGAGAAAATTCGCTTTTACCGACTCCCGAGTGATCCTATGAGGGTTCTATGAAGTCTTCCAAACCCTAAAAGTAGAAAACAAAACGTTAAAACAGTATCCATTCCCAATCTCACCCATTTCCAGTTCCGGAAATTTCATTCCATTATTCGTTAGCTGAACAAACAGGATGCAAATCGCAAAAACGTTAATGGTCGTGGAATTGTGTTGAACCAATCAGTGCATAATAGGCTTAATGATAATCCCGACTGATCTCTTTGTTTCGCAAATGTTTACCTGTGCCTCAAATGAGTCGCTATTGTGAACGTATTCGATATTCTTTGCGGGAACATCTGTAGACTTCCTCTAGCGGTTTCGCATACATATCATTTACTAACGACTACTTAAACTCTCTGTTAACTCTTCAAGCATTGCAATATTTCGATTCTATCTTGTTATGAGAAACTCTGCGTATCAAATCATTTTTATGCTTAAAAATACTATTCTTCATGAGAAGTTTGTTTTGACTATTCAATATTAAAATTAATTCCAAAGTAATATTAACTTTAATGAACTATCCAAAATCTTCTTACTCTATTAGTAATATCTCTCTCTCTCTCTCTCTTCAGTCAGGCCTCATTACTGAGGAATGTGATTCTGACGCGAAGATTTTTCAATCGTTTGTCTCCACGTATGGCGATCGGTAGCTTGGTGAAGTGCCGTGCTGACTGGTATCTCCAGATGTTTGGATACCTGATCCGACCATATCTTAGGACTGCGGCCCCGAGCTCTCTTGCCCTCAATTTTGCCTGTCAATTTCTCTATTAGTAATATCAATATTCAATAAAACAGTCTTATAGTTTTGACTAGGTTAGAAAACCTGAAACTCGATGCGATATGCGCGTTAGGGCACACTATAATTAATCGGTTGACCTTTTAGTATACTTAGCCAGCGTAACGGAGGTCGATTCGATCAAAGCTCCCTTAATTGGAGTCCCATTACTTCACTTTAAAAACCCATATTGTGTTTAAATTGGGTCCCTCTCTGAATAAAGAAGCTTACGTCGTGTTATGCAAATACGAATTAGAAAACTAGAATGGATGTTTGAGAAAACTATGAAGAACTCAGGATCTTTAACGCCCTTTTGCGTGCTTTTACGCCTCTTAGCAAAAACTTTCCCCCACTAAACAAGCGTTACTCAATTATAAATACAATACTTGCGTTTGGACAGGCTTCGTAGCTTCGTACACATTTTGAATCCTTCAAGGGAGCCTCCCTTGAAGATATTTTAACACTGCTAGGCCAAGTAACGATAGTTGGGTTGCAACAGTAGCATAAAAATTACTACTATGTAAATTTGCTTGTCCAAACTTCTTAAGCCATTCAAAACTCGAACTACAAATTGACTCCAACCTTGCTGTTGATAACAACCTAGTTACCAATGTTCGTATAGGACAGTCTAGTCTAGTATAGGACTAGCCTATACTCGAGAGAAATGGTTACGAGTAACAGAGTTGAGAATATCTATACTAAATTCAGCGTTCCTGTAATTTATTAGTAGCTTGCCCTAATCTGTAAGGATAAAAGAAATCAGAAGCGCGATTTTAATAGCTAGTTATTATTAGTTAATTATCATTCTCCTTGTTGTGTATTAGGTATGTCTTTTTGTTTAATTTAAGCTAATTTTTAATTTAAGTTAATTATAGTAGTCAAGAGGCCCTACCACCAGCGGGCCGGATTTTATTGATTGGGGTTAGTATTCTAAGCCGCCCCAATACGGCTAAAAGACAGAAATGCGGACAACGTATATAAATACATAACGAATGTATAAATCCGTTTTATGAACGAAGAAACGGCTTCTCTCAGTGTGAAGAATAAATTAACATTTGGCGGAACCTTTTTCTTTTTTAAATCTTCAAATTTTAATTTCCGTTGAACTTCAAACGTCCGTCTCGGTCTCAAGATTCAAAGAAAATCTCCACGAGAGAAAATTGTAGGGTACTCTCAAAGACATAAATAATTAATTAATTAATTTGTCCTTTGATGGGGGCGACGCGACGTAACTTTGGTACACCTTATGCCCAGTATGGTTTAGGACCATTAAATATTACTTTAAAATAATTTTAATGCGAATATGTGTGGAAATTATGTAGCAGATTTACCTCAAGTAAGCATTTATTATTATCGTCTAAACGACTAAGTCTTGTCTCTTAAGACATGCCCCGTATCATGTTTTCAGCTCACTTACGTTCAGTTTGATTACTGTATACAATCTCACATTTCTAGGTCGTAACGTAATGTAACGAGCCGTAGTACAATCTCGTATGTCTACGCTAAATATGTAAGTACCTGACATAGACACAACTATTACTTAGAGGCTATCCATTAATTACGTCACACGTTAGGAGAAAGGGGGGGGTCGATGTACTGTGACATTGTGTGACAAGGGGGGAGGGGTCCTAAATTTCGTGACATCTCATTTCATAATCGATATAATAATTAAAAAAACAATGTAAATGAAACTTATTTCGGAACTGCTATTTTAATTTAATAATTTCTAGGCAATTCTAGGTGTAAAATTTCATAATAGGTACATATGTGACGTCACGCTAGGGGGCGGGAGGTCTCATAAAATATGTGACCAGCTGTGACAAGGACGGGGGGAGGCCCGGAGGGTTCAAAAAGTCATGAAATTAGTGTGCCGTAATTTATGGATGGCCCCTTACTTGATATGACGTAATACAATGTCGATATCAGTCTTAAAGTTAGAAAAAACTGGGCAAGTGCTTATCAGGCCACGCGTAATGTAGGGTTAGGAAGTAGTAAGTTTATGGACTATTACTCATTAACTACTTATGCTAACATAGCCGTGATACTTTTCCTTGCAAATTCATCATAATAACCTATTTTTGAGAATTTGTATTAAAAAATTCATGAATATTATGTATTTCTTTTTTAGCATTGTAGTACACGCCGCGCCGGGTATCTTGCATATATATTTTTCCACTAGTTTACGTCATACCCTAACGGCGTAGAAAACACTTCCTTCCAACTCAATGAATGCACAAGACGCATCTTTTAGACAAGACGCGAAAGACATTCCTTAACCAACGCAGCCTCAATTTTAACTTAGAAGCAGTGTAAGTTACTAGTCGCTAACAAAACTATTTATGGTGTCAGATAAGGCACGACGTCTCTTGTTTATACTGCGTCGGAAGTCTTTAGGGCGGTCGGCGGGTTGAGGGGCGCCGGCGCCCGGGCGGTTTGCGGATCACGTCATTATGTGACGCTTCTACCTACGATACATTGATCTGGTGTTCTTCGAACAAACTTTGATTCAAATACATTTGTCGGATATTTCTGCGGTTTATTTCGATATTAATTGTCAAAGCAATGTTGTTTGTGATGTATTGTGTTTTGCTAAAGCCAAAAACTCAATCCTACAGGAATGTGTAAAAGTTTTATTTTTATTTTTCATCTCATTTTTTTTACCGCAACTATTATAATAATCTAAGAACATTACGCTATATGTATTATGTACACTTACCCACACAGTCTTACGTTATCAAATTTTTTCTCAATCATAAGATATTCAAGTTACTTATTGGGTAAGCAAGGGTTTAACGAGAGATTTCCTGTGTTTTCAGAACATAAGACTTAAAATAAAAGAGACTCATAAAAGGAGCTCAAAATTATCACACGTTTAACCGTTGACTTATAAAAATCTTAGTTTAGTTCTTTAGTCTTATTTCAAATTAATATTTCTTAATATAATGTCCAGTTATAAAATATTTATTTTATTTATTTATTTTATTTATTTATTTATCATTTAACAAAAGTTACATACAATCATAGGATAGCATTATAAAAACCACTGAGGTTTGTGTCATAATGCTATAAGTTTACATCAATTTTTCTAATGATCTAATACATTATGGCCATCTTAAAGTACCTACATTTAAGTATATAAACATTTTTACAAAAAAATTTTAAAAAAAAGGTCAGTACAGAACTACTTGTTACTCTATGTTACAAGCAGTGTGTCTCATATAGTCGTTGACAGTTAAAGGAAGCAGCCTGATAGCGTACTTCTGTTCTAACGATAAGTTAGTTAAGCGAAAATAACATTAATTATTGTGCTTCACACTATTCTGTTAATTGGAAGCTGTTAGCTTTAAAGTGTACTTAATGTTAAAAGCATCTTGTTTAGTTTCTCGTGCATGCTTTATGATTTTACATCGTAAGTATACTTGTATAGTGAATACGTAATTTGCAATGTAAGTTAAATAAGTACCTAACAATAAATTGGTGCTAGTGACAACATCAAAGAACCATTGCCATAAATAAAATAGATGTATATGTATGTATATTATGAATCTACAATATGGAAACTATTTTTTATGGAAATATAACTAACAAAATGCCTGGAATAACTAGAAACAGATACCTAATCCCTAGCTCCAATTATTTTTATTTAATAAAAGCATAACAGTAATCAACTATTATATTCCAGTCAAAGAGCATGTTTCCAACAAATAACAATTCTTAACAGAATGCAGTTCAAAACGACAGAATTGTAAAGCAGTCCAAATAACTTATGCTAAATAACTCGCCGCCGACGCTCCGTTGTATTCACTGTTGGAATTATTTAAACAAAATATTTTACACGCTGACAACATTATCGCCAAAAATAGAGCTCGCCTGCAAAATGGAACGCGTGCTACCTCACTCTAGCGTTGTATTTAAATATATAATAAATTCGCAAACTAAGCTCTGGGAAGTGCTTAAAAACACTCGCGCTAGTCTTAGCGTACGGTGGGCGCTTCGTTGAGGCAACTCGAGCAACTTTATGCATGCAAAATGGATTTACGCGCTTGAAAATATGACCCAAGAGTGCAGCATTCGAGATAATTGCTGTTAAACTCGTCCCCTAATGAGGAGAAACGTAAGCGGCGTAATTCCGCTAGTTAGTTCTTGATTAGGCGAAATTCTCTCGTCTGGCACGAATCCCTACTAGTTTTCAGTTGTATTTAGTTTATTGTTAATGTCAAGACTTTAATCGCTTATCTTGTATAGTTGACGTTAATTTGTTGACTTAAATAATTATAATGATGTCAAATTTACAAAAAAAACCTTTAACGATATTCAAATCAATGTTTTTATTGATGGCAATATTTATGACCTTCTAAAATGTTGCTTCTATAGTGTTTTGGAAGGATGACTTGTTATCGTTTGTTTTAGTCTATTTAGTCAAGGGACAGTGAAAGAAATTTCATTGCAAAAAATATACAGTAATTCGATTACCTTTTCCTGGAGACACACGAACAAGACATTAAGAACAATAAAAACTGCCACTTATGTACATGTCTCATGCAATCTCTGACTCAACAGGGGCACGTTAATGTAAGGCACCCCCGCAATATCAGCTCAGTAATTAAAATCTCTGATGATGGTTTTAATGCTAACTTTATCTAATTATCTAATTACGTTAAATTTGTCGCGGTAAAATATGAGCCGAGAGTGCAGCGTCTCGGTAATCGGTGTTAAAATTGCCTCCTAAATGAGAGGAGAAGTAAACGCTGTAATTTCCCAAGTAGCTTCTTGATTAGGCGAAATTTTCTCATCTGGTTCTCGACGTTTATTCTTGCTTTGTAGAAATGAGACAATGTTTCTACGGAGTTAGAAAGTGCAATTGTTTGGATCATTTGTTATTACTGTTAGTGTAATGTTTGACTTCGTTGACTTACAAGTTATCTTATGGCTGCTACGCAGTAACTTTTGGGTAATGGAGACCATAAATGATCAAGTGTACTTGGTCACGGTATGGCCACGGTATAGCTATCTGGCCATACATCTATCTCATGCACACTGGATGGCGCGTCAAGTCAAACTGCTTTGATAAGTCAATCTGCAGACTTGATCAAGTACACTTGATCGTGTATGACCTCCATTACAAATACTATTGGGTCATGATGAAATTACCTAAATAATGGAGTTTCATGACTTGATATATAACATTATTAACACTTAATATTTTTTTTTTTAGATTGAATACATGAACCCATCAAACGATTCCCTATCCATCTTAAAATTAGGAATTTCATGTCAAATTATTTACACGACATACCCAGCATTCACCCGAATGCCTTATCTCCCTTTGCCAAATAATTCCGGCTCATTTAATTTCCTTAACACTACGAACAATATGTCACACCGAATTACATCATAGAGAAACATACATTTGTTAACCGACAACAAAAGTTTCCTTTAATAGTTGTTCTGTGAAGAATTAAGTTGATAATATGCGACATTTTTGACTACTGTTGACTTGGCAACTCAATTACAGCAGTGCTTATCTTGCCCCTAATTTACGGGCTAAATGTTTGTTCGGTATTACGTAATTGAGCTGTGAATTTTTTGATGAAGGTTTTAATGTAATAAACATTTTCAACTATGATTAAATGAGTGATGAGTATGATAAATGAGTGGGGAGCTTAGTCAACAGCGCATGGTCGGTGCCACCAATGCTTTAATTTATAATATCATTGGTTGCCACCCAAACACATCCATGATACCATCGGTGGAATAATAAGATGTAATTTATTTACAGAATATAATGCTACGTAAAATACGACGACCCGTGTGGCGCAATGGTTACCATGCCGGATCGCCGTACCAAGGGTCCTGGGTTCGATTCCCAGCGAGGCGGAAATTTGAATGATGAGTTTGAATTTCTGTTCTCGGTCTGAGTGTAAATGTCCTTGTCTATGTGTGTTGTCCATGGCACCCACGACACAGGGAATCCTAGTGTGGGGCTATGAGTGTGAAGCGTTATTTATTTATTTATATAATTCTAAAATATCGCTGCCAATTTTTTATCATTGATTTTTCTTAATAGTTTTCGTAATATGGTATTATGCCAGCCATTTACTGTTATGTAGGTAAGTATTCAGTTTAATTCAACTTCCAATTGAAATGAAAATAAATAAAGTACGTTTAAAAATGGTTTTCATTTTCGTAATGATTTTGTCATGCGCAACGCACGGCGTCTTGTCAAAAACAGCCAACGTGGTTATTCAACAAATTAATTTACGAAAAAACCGGGAATCTTTATTTTGAATGAGATTCCAATTTATATTTCACAAAAAATGTCATGCTGTCCACTTCAATATGTAAACTCTACTCCAGACGACTCGTGTTGTAGAATAAAAGCACTGGGTATTTTCATTCATTTATTTCTTTTGTACTTAACTCGCCATTTCGCAAAGGTGTCTTACTCAAGAGGAGAAGAAATGGCGAAAGAAACTCCTCTAGACATCTTTTAAAATTATAATACTTTACAATAAATTCTTGCTTAATCAATTCTAGACTTAAGTCTACTTCTACAATTTAGAATTATTTCAAAACACCCGTATTACTGGTGTCCCAGTCTAAGACCCAATGCCGCTCCTTCCACCGACCAACACGATCCCTTCTTATCGCCTCCTAATTCATTAAATTCGAAACCAGATAAATATGACGTGTCGACAGGCACCGGTGCCGGCGGAAATCAAAATTAATGTCTCGTTGTTGAAAATAAAGACAGCATTGTTCGCTATTAATTTGAAACCCTAACAATCGACCATCCTGACAACGTATGCGTCCCCGCATACGTCACCAGGTGGTAACCCTAACAATCGGCATGTTGATCGGTTACATTCATACAATACTTAACGACTACTCCAACTACTACAATACAACTATACAAACTACAATTTGTCAAAAACAATTATACTACTGCGACATTTCAAAATCATTAATCGACTTTTTTTTTTTATATTATGACATTTACTGCTTTTATGTCTGTATTCCATTTCATTGTTTTCATGTCGTAACCAAGCAAAAACAATAAAACATTATTATGTTCGAAATAGGTAGTCAAGCTAAATAAAGAATTTTGCAAATTGTTTGCAATTAAATTACTGTAAATCATATAAAATAATTGAAAACCAATAGACAAAGTCAATGACTAGACACTCTACTTCGTTGACTAGGCAATTTGCTCTTACTAGACAGTTAAAATCTTTCATAAGATAGGTACTCAATTATCGATATATGTACATTAAATCTTTTATCACCACTGACAGACACAGGCGGTGTGGAGCTTCCTAACAAACCTACGCCACTAACCGCCACAGGCGGTTTGGAGCTTCTATGAAAAATCTCTTTAACTAATTAGTACGTACATTTAATATTTATGAATATGAAAAATTATTACAATATAAAATCTAAAATTTTGTGCCTATTGAAATTATTTTTAACATAAACTCAATGGAAATGTAATACATCAATAACATTATCTTTCATCTTACATAAAAAAACACTATTATATAAATAAGTGTTGGTACTCAATGTCTGTAACTAAACGAAGTTTTTTGTAATATATGAAATCTAATGTGTCTGTCTGTGTCCAAAATAAATTAAAATTAAAATATTTTACCAATGATGCTAAGGTATTAGCTCCAGCTGTTACACACAAAAATTCGAACGATCGAGTCGACATTCAATCAGCAAATCACTAACTTCAACGGAGCACACTACTGGCCGATGGTATGCAGTAGCGCTACGATCTTTATCACGACTGATCGCCATAAGGGCTTTTACGGTGCTCTCTACTAGCCAACACAACACAATCCACTACCTATGGCGTACGGCACTATCTTATCCTTCTTCTACTGAATCAAAATAATGAATTTAATGACATTAACTATACATAAACTGACATATTCATTTAATAATTTATATAATTTTAATCTGTTTAAATTAAATATTATATTGATTGACTGTATAATATTTGCACTCCAATAGGCAGAATTTAGCGGAATTTAAAATTTAATAAATTTTAACATATTTGTACCTAAATTTAGCAAATAAATATTATTATTATTATTGTTTCGTTCAGGATTGAACCATCTCGGCTAAAACCTGTAGTTGGTTATCCACGAGCCTAAGCTAAGTGGAAACCATTAGTGTAGATAGTTTAAAAAAATATATTTTGTTATTATTATTATCTGACGTAACAAGACAAGCACCGATCGATTCGGTACAATGCATGACCGACGAACTACTATTGCGAACTTCGACAAATAATTTCCCTCACTGTCCAACATAAGACGATCGATTACTTATGTCGGAGCAATATCGTCACTGACTGAACTGGCGTATCGATATATCGATTCGATGTGTAATACTTGGATGATCGAAAAGAATCAAATATGCGTATATACAAAATCATACAAATAAAAACTGAGCGACTACTGATAAATATTGAGGCACTGTTGATAACTTGTGTGTTCAATTTTTCATCGATCCCATTAATTCCATACTTACATTAAATAAAATTGAAACTATTTAATGTACACAAAAAGCAAATCAGTAACAATAATTTAGCTCTACACCTCATAGGATAACTATAATAGTCTTGCACATAACAATTCTCAAAGAATTAATCGCTATCACAGAAAACATCATGTTCAGAACCATCCTAATTCTACTAATACTATAAACGTTGTACGGACTTTTGTTAATCTTTCATACAAAACTTACAGAACGGATTTTCATTTTTAAGACACATGTAGGCCATTATCTGGAATAAGCTCGAGGGCGAGGGTACATTCTCCTGGATTCTCAGGCAAAACTGCGCTAGTGTACTTCCAGAGCAGCTACGTAGTACGTACATATCCATGGTCTCATTCGATCCAATCAAAACTGATTCGTGATCTGAAAATTAATCAGGAATGTCTCTATAGTTACATGTTAACAGTGCATAAAATACAGGTATACAATGTGCCTGTGGTTACATCATATTTATCTCGATCGACAAATGAGTAGTAAAGTCGCTCCACTTTCAAAGTTTTCAAAGGGTTTCTCTTAACACGATTTAATGACATCTGCTGCACTATTGCTTAAACTATACAAAATTATCAACCTTCTGCTTTGCCCATCGCTGGCATAACTAATCAACATTATTTAAATTTATTTAATCTCCTATTACATAGTGTTCGTTTATTAAAAATCAGCTAGGCCCTCCACACAAAGACGAGGGATTCTCTAAGATTGAAATTCAACTATTGTCCTGCTGTTAAAATAGGCCTTAATTCAATATTAATTTAACTCTACTTGTGTCTTATTTATTGTTTTATTTAAACTATTGACTGCATACACCAAAACAGAATTTTATAAAACTTACACTATTCATCGGTTATCAGAATACAGTGGGCAGTCTTGTCGCTATCCAAAAAGCTACACATTTCTTAACTACTACAAAACTGTTCTATGGTCAAAAATAGATTTTAACTGTACGAGTCAAATTCAATTCGATGTGAGACTGATAATAACTGTTGTCTCTGTGTTCCCTGGATATTAACATTTCACATTGACATTTGAATGTACCCTATAGGTATCAAATGCACCCTGCATTTGTGTATAATGTTAATTTTATGTATTTCTAATTCATATTACTTATGCAAAAATATTAGCTTTCTGCACTCCTCCATGCAATATTTAATTGTGCTAAAACTTCACACTTCTCCATCCATGTAGATACCTAATTTGTCGTAAAGGATTTCCGTTCACGTATTAATGTTAAAATTAAAAATATAACTGACTGCGACTGACGTGGTAGTCCGGAATGTGAAATACTAATTTGATATCAACTATTACTGGCGTATTTATTAATGCAGTAAAATTTATAATAATTGCCAAATTATTTTATAATAAGTATATTTTCTTTGATATTCATCGGTTTATATGTTTATCTGTGCCTCAATTACATTTTCCTGCTAATTTCAGAAAAGGTTCAACCGACTTGCAGGCTTATCTAATTTATAAAAATCTCGTGTCAAGGTATTTGTGGTCGCACTCCTTCGAAACGGCTCGAGCGATATTTATTTTTCTGGTGTATATTTTGTAGATAACCGAATAGATCGTAAAATATATTCCATACCGATAGGTGATTAGTAGCTAAGCGTGGCTTAATTATTAACTTCCTTTCATTTCAGTCGGATCACAATTTTAAGGATGACTTATACAAGTTTTAAGAATCTAGTTTAAACATTATTTTCTGGTATGATTCACAGCTCTGTCACTAATCATTTGCTTACATTAATTTAACACAATATTATGAAACGTAAATGACCTACATCGATAATCTCTGAAGTGTTTTTTTTTAAAGAAAATGGAGAGGATTACATGACCTTAAATATTGTCCTGTGCCTGGATTTTGTAGCTCTCAATGTTGGTCCAACAGTCCGGTCATCTGCATTCTGCTCTAATTGCCGATGCTCAATGTTCCTTGGCTTGTACGTCAGCTACTTCTTCACTTTGACCTCAGTCTCTTCTGCATAACGAAATACTGGGACCAGGAGTATCTCGCCCTTTAGTGACCTGGTCCCAGATCCATCGATCTGCTTCGACCATTAGCTGGAACGTTTGCATTAAGAGGCAAACAGAAAAACAAATGGCATTAGTAATCTATTGAAGAACATTTAAACCGAAATGAAATGGGACTATCACTTTTTTTTAAGTCAAAATCATACTTTTAGACTAATTAAATACTTCGAAACGTACATTGTTCATGAAAATATAAGATACATAATGTTAATGCATTTAATTATGTTTAATTTTGTTATTAGGCCAAAGTTTTGACCTAACTAATCCTAAAAATTATATCATGCGAGCGCTGCCGCATGTCAACATATCATAAATCTAATTCCTTGTTCATTGTACTCGTAATCAACCGTTAGATGATTGTCCCTACAATGAATTGTTACAAAGAAATAATTTTATTTAAAAACATCTGGGGTTCTTGTCTCTATAATATACATCCTTCACAAAAGTCACCATTTCAAACCATTTTGGTTTTAAATCCAAATACAACAGTTACTATTAAAGCCACTGATAAAAATATCTTGAATCCCCTTTATATCTACTCAGTCATGTATAATACAATTCTTTATTCAATAAAAATACAATAACAACGATTACAATCAAATCTTGATAGAATCTTAATATTTTAATCACGTTAAACATAAAAAATCATCTTTGCTTTATTGTCCAAAAACTTAAAAGCAAAAACAAAAACAAGAGTGAAACAAGTTCGATTTACAAACTTTACATATCTCTACTTTTAACAAATAGTCGTCTACTTATTGTCTATTTTTTTGTCCCAATCGGCTTGACTGTCTGCTAGTTAACGCTTACACACTCATAACCCGAGTACAAATATTTATCTATCACATAAATATCTGCCCCGGCCGGGAATCGAACCCGGGATACTTCGCTTCGCTGGCAGGGTCAACCTACAGGGCCAACTAGGCTACAGGGCTTGATGTTAAAATGTATGAAATATTTTAAATGCTGTCTAATGATACATTCCTAAATAATTATAATGTTTTGTTTGTATCTTAATGACTAATATAACAAAATTAATGCCTACGACATACACTTTGAATTCATCTACACCTCGTATTATCATCACAAGCCATTCACAAATCATACACGATTGAAAAAAAACTAAAAATATGTATATGTGGGCTTTTTACTTACGTTTTCGCGGGTCTTGTCACTTCTGAAATGTAAACTCTACTCCAGACGACTCGTGTTGTAGAATAAAAGCACTGGGTATTTTCATTCATTTATTTCTTTTGTACTTAACTCGCCATTTCGCAAAGGTGTCTTACTCAAGAGGAGAAGAAATGGCGAAAGAAACTCCTCTAGACATCTTTTAAAATTATAATACTTTACAATAAATTCTTGCTTAATCAATTCGAGACTTAAGTCTACTTCTACAATTTAGAATTATTTCAAAACACCCGTATTACTGGTGTCCCAGTCTAAGACCCAATGCCGCTCCTTCCACCGACCAACACGATCCCTTCTTATCGCCTCCTAATTCATTAAATTCGAAACCAGATAAATATGACGTGTCGACAGGCACCGGTGCCGGCGGAAATCAAAATTAATGTCTCGTTGTTGAAAATAAAGACAGCATTGTTCGCTATTAATTTGAAACCCTAACAAATAGTATAGGCAAACTAAGTTAGTTACGTACGATGTAAACTAAAAGAAAAGAGAAAAAGAAAACACAATTCTTTAAATATCGAGTGAGTCATTCTTTTGTAAAATTAGTATATGTAGTTATTGCTTAGTCAATCGATCACTCAATACCTTGAATTGAAGCCTACTCTTTTATCTACTCCTCTATAACAAGAATTTATCGAGTGCCTATATAAGTCCTACATTATCCCGATAAATCACTAGATAATATCTTTCGAAGAATTTCTCCTTAGTGGTTATATGTAGAGGTGGCATGTATAACAATAATTATCACGTTCAAGCAAATAGATCGAAAAAACGTTACGAAAATATAGGTATATTACATTTTTTTAAATTAATATTTAAGCAATTAATATACTTGAGCGCTTGGGAACATAATCTCATTACCACTTAATATTGTACGGTTGACCTATAATCTAACAAGCCCGGTCGGTACACAGGACTCCGACACTTGAGATTCATGTTCTATGACGGTGATATAGACACCTAAATTAATTGAGTGGATGTCTATCTATCTATGTATCTATGTGCTGCTTATGCGCTTGTGCGCGATCAAGTGTCAGGTACGTGATCAAACAATGCTTATTTTTTCCGTGTATATGCCGACGGACGGTACAGAAAACCTTGCGGAATTCACAGATTGTCTAAGTGAGATTAATGCAGTTATTGAGGGGAGCGGTATTAGTATTGTTTTTATGCTAGGTGACTATAACGCTCACCCAGGGGAGCTATTTTTTAATGAATTGCTTCAATTTTGTGATGAGCAGCGGTGGGTATGTGCGGATTATGAAATGATGGCACGGAATACAGATGTATATACGTATACCAGTGATGCTCATGGCTGCTCACGGTGGTTAGACCATTGCCTAGTTACTAATATGGCTAGGAAATGTATTGAAAGCATACACGTTCAAAATGATGTGTCGTGGTCTGATCACTATCCCATGGTAATTGATTGTAAAATTAGTGTAGGTCACTTTCACGTTCAGTACACTCAAAACAAAGGTACGAATAGTGTCATCTGGGGCCACAGGGATAGTGAGCAGACGAACTTATATACACAAATATGTGATAACAAATTGAGGCAAATAAATTTTCCTGTAGAGATGAAAGATTGTGCGGACAAATTTTGTGATAAGTCTGAACATAAAATAATTATAGGAAAAATGTATGAAAATATTATATGTATATTGAGAGAGGCTGCAATGTTTAGTCATAATTCTGTACGGCATAACAAAAAACCTTACATTGTCGGATGGAATAAGTATGTGAAGCCGGCTCATGCCTGGGCTCGTCTTTGTTTTCAGTCGTGGGTATGTGCTGGAAGGCCAACGTGCGGGACCGCGTATGATGATATGAATGAGTCGCGTAGAGTTTTTAAAAGCAAAGTTAAGTGGTGTCAGGATAATGAAGAGCAGATTAAAATGGATATATTGGCATCATCGTATGAGGCTAAGCAATTTGGTAAGTTCTGGCAACATACAAACAGACTGAATGCAAGGTCGAGTCTTCCAGCTGAAGTAGAGGGCGTGAGCGGGTGTCAGAACATTGCAAATATGTTCAAGACGCAATTTAAGGTGGAACCAGGCTATATAAATTGTAGGACGGAGGATGGGGGCGCTGGGGACATTGCGGATACTGGAGGTAGCCCGATGCGCTTCACGATCGAGGAAGTTGGAGCGGCGATTAATAATATGAAGCGGGGGAAATCACCAGGTCACGATGGCCTCAGCGTCGAACACCTCAGATACGCTGGTGTGCACCTCTTCCGGGTCCTCAAGTTGCTCTACAACCTTTGTATAAGTCATGGTTACTTGCCGGATTCAATGATGAGGACAGTGGTCGTGCCTGTTCTTAAGAATAGGACTGGTGATGCGGCGGATGGGTCAAACTATAGACCTATATCCTTAGCGACCATCTTGGCTAAAGTGCTGGACAGTATGCTTGATACACAGTTAAGCAAGGCAGTTAAAATACACGATGCTCAGTTTGGTTTTAGGCCTGAACTATCTACGGAGAGCGCAATACTGTGTCTCAAGCAGACTGTTCGGTACTATACGGATAGAAAAACTCATGTGTATGCGTGTTTCTTGGATTTGTCCAAAGCTTTTGACCGGGTGACATACAAAATCTTGTGGCAAAAGCTTAGACGTGAAAGCAGCTTAAGACCGGAGTTGATCTCTTTGTTGGAGTATTGGTACAGTGCACAGACGAATGCAGTTAAATGGGGCGACGCACTTAGCGATGATTATAAGCTGGAGTGTGGAGTGAGACAGGGGGGGCTGACGTCACCCAGGCTGTTTAATTTATATGTGAACCGGCTGATTGAGAGGCTCAGCGGGGCAGGTGTTGGCTGCTCAATAGATGGAGTACCAATGAATAACTTTAGTTACGCTGACGACATGGTTCTGCTGAGCCCCTCGGTCAGTGGGCTTCGAAAACTGATAAAAATATGTGAAGAATATGCCGAGGAGACTGGACTCAGCTACAATGCTAAGAAGAGTGAATTTATTATCTTTAGAGGTAATAACAAGCCACTTAATTTCAACCCACGTGTACGGCTATGTGGGACTCTTCTGAGGCGAGTGGCTGAGTTCAGGTACCTCGGTCATGTTGTAACTGAACGCCTGGATGACGACAGCGACATTGAACGAGAGCGCAGGGCTCTGTCGGTCCGGGGCAATATGTTGGCTCGCAGATTTGCACGTAGCACGACACAGGTCAAATTAATGTTATTTAAAGCTTATTGCCAATCTTTTTACACGTGCAGTCTGTGGGCGGACTATACGCGGCGGGCCTACGGGGCTCTGCGTGTTCAATACAACAATGTGCTGAGAGCGATGTTGAGGAAGCCTCGACACTGCAGTGCGTCGGCTATGTTTGCAGATGCTCGTGTGGACGATTTCTATGCGATCATGCGTAAGCGTGCCGCGTCCATGATAGGCAGATTATTGAGTAGCTCCAACACCCTTCTCAGCACATTGGCTGTGAAGTTTGACAGCCCTCTCTGGAGGGCTTGGAATGGGGTGCACACCAGCACCAGGACGACCCCACCTGGTGCTCGTTTTGTGAGGATGGGGATAGGTTAGGTTAGGATATAGTTGTTATTTTATTAATTACTAACATAGAATAAGAAAAATTGTTACTAACATTTTTATTAGTATAAGTATTTACATTTTGTTATTAGGAAGCCTATGGGCCAAAAGGCCTGAAATAAAGATTTATTATTATTATTATTATTATTATTATTATTATATCAAGCAGCATTATACACAGAATCAGTTAGTATATATTGAAACCTACTGCATACGTACTTGGTAGCTTTGTATGAAACATTGTTTTAATGGTAAATGATAAAAAAATTGATTTAGCCGTATTGGGGTGGCTTAGAATACTAACTCCAATCCCACGTCAGATGGGTGTCGTCAGAGGCGAAAAAATCCGGCCCGCTGGTGGTAAGGCCCTCGGAGGGATTATATTGGTAATATTGTAGCTGACGATCCACCTGATTGTAAGTGGCTATCGTCGCCCATAAACATCAGCAACACCAAAGACATCACAGACAGTATGAGTCAGCCGCCAAACGACTCGTCGTGTTCCGGCTGGAGGATTGAGAGCCAGTTCTTCCTTTCTTTTTCTACTCTCTTTCTTGGCCGGCAACGCATCAGTGATGCCTTTGATGTTGCTGATGTCCATGGACGACGATAACCACTTACCATCAGGTGGATCGTCAGCTTGTTTGCCGGCCATTTCCATAAAATAGGTACATACATATGTATATCTATCAGTGATATACGAATCATCATTTTTATCCATCCCGCTTAAACTTCCATTCTCTATTTTTATTTTCCTCTGAAGATACAAATCTCCCCTACTAAAACCCTACACGCATATGTATATAACTTAATACTCTACTCTACACCTACTCAAATCATAGGAACTCATTGAAATTGTAAACGTTATGCCGTGTTCCTAAGTTTCCACAGAGTCATTGAAGATAATTTGCTATTCTTCATAGTTATTTTGCACTCTATCTCACAATAATAATTATGTAGATTAGCAATAGTGTTCTTTTTTTAATGGTGTTTTCCTTTAATTGTGTTCGTGGCCTTAGAAATAAAATCTATTCTTTTCTATTCTATTCTATTCTATTCTATTCTATTCTATTCAATACAAGCCAAGAACACAAATACTATTCACTTAATTCAGTAATAACTTATTCCATTTAGGTACAATGTACATAATTATGTACATACTCTCAAAAATGTGTATCCATTCATAAGTATATAGATAGTCAGTTCCATCTTTTTTCTAAAGCTTGAAAAAAGTTGCATATTTGTATTCTAATTTTAGGAGAGTAAATACCATAATTTTATTATTCAATTACTTATTGTTAGTAGTTATTTGAAGCAAACTACTAGACAAGTCTTCTGTAAGTAAAATAAATAGAAATGTAAGAGCAACATTTGTCTTAGAACTGTAACTGACGACAAGTGTACATACTGGGAGTTACTGACTGGGAGTTACTAAATCAATGAATAAAGTAGTCACACTCCACGGTCATATTCATACCTCGCTCTGACTCTGTGATTCAATCAAACACAGACAATCAAGAAGACGAGCAACGAAGACTGGAGAACAAACGGGTATTTGGCACAATTTCTGAAGAATTATGAACGGGGTAGAAGAATATCGGTAATCTATACTAATATATAAAGAGAAAAGATTTGATTTTTTGTTTGCATTGAATAGGCTCCGAAACTACTGAACCGATTTGAAAAATTCTTTCACTGTTAGAAAGCTACACTATCCCCGGTGAACATAGGCTATATTATATTTAAAAAAAATAGGAAAACCGAAGCAAAGCGAGGGCGGTTACTCGTCTATTATAAATTGTATTCCTGCCCAAGGGAATTTGAATCCAATTATAAACTTATGACAGTTGTTAATTTCTACAACTCAATAATGAGAGGTAGACTTGTCTAATAATAAATAAATTTTCACACATTGCATATTGCAGGCGACATCGACATGGACAATCTCAAAACAAAACGAACGAAAACAACCATTTTGTCAAACAAGCTTCATTCCTGGGAATGGAACTCGAGACCACTTACTGTAATCTATACTTCTATACTAATATTATACCTAAAGAGGAAAGATTTGATTGTTTGCATTGAATAGGCTCCGAAACTACTGAACCGATTTGAAAAATTCTTTCATTGTTGGGAAGCTACACTATCCCCGGGTGACATAGGCTATATTATATTTAAAAAAAAATTAGGGATCCTTCACAAAACTCCAATAATGCAACCCAAGTTGTAAAAAAATAAGAAAACCGAAGCAAAGCGAGGGCAGTTACTCGTAATAGAATAAACACGCCATATCGACATAAGATCTCTCTTTGAGAAAACAATGTCATTCAAAATCTATTTACTATTACAAGCTATAATTTAAAATGCCACATCACATGGAGCTGACAAGATTTACTGGATCGTTGTAAAAATCTATAAATCCGACAACGACATAGTGGAAGTAAGACATCCAATTTTCTCTGAAGCCAGTCCACGAGATGTTGTCGTGATGAATAGAACTGTCCAGCTACAGGAAGGCTATTCAGTTTTGTAACTTGACAGCGGAGTTTCAAAATTGACGTTCGAGTTCTAGGATCACTTCACTTCGCAAGTGCGTAATAGATGATTAGATAATGACATGTCAATATGATGCAAGTTCGCTTTTGTTTTGTAACTTGACAGTGGAATACACTATGAGTTTCTAAATTGAAGTTAGAGTTCGAGACTCACTTCACCTCGCAAGTGCGTACCAGATGATTAGAGAATCACATATCAAGATCTCGGACTCGAACTTCAATTTTGAAACTCATCGCGGATTCCTCTGTCAAGTGACAAAACTGAATAGCCCTGCAGATCTCTTTGTTGGCCATTCCAACTTCCGCGACTTCAGCGACAGTATTTGGTTAAAGGACTACTTAAATTGTAATTTTGACTATGATTACTTTGCAGTATTAACTACCAGAGTGGCAAACGACAGAGTGCAATGGAAGCAGTTGGAGGAGGCCTATGTCAAAAGACACACCGAACTGAGGGACATCTTATAACAACATTATGTATATAAATATAACTATTGTCCAAAAACTTTATTAGTTCGGAATAAAAAGGCTATATTATTATTATATTATTATATATTAACTATCAGAATTCATAAACTGATTGATCACAAATAGTTTATTGATGTTAAGGCATTGTTAGGTATGTAAGAGTATGAATATGGTATCAGAATTGTATCCTTGATAATCAATACGTATGTATCCATATTTGAATTAATTTAAATTATATTTTCAATAGATTAATTTCAGTCCTAATTTGATCTATGAGTATTGTTTTTATAGATCTTACTGAATTTATTAGGATCTATCTCTTGGAATACCATCCACGAAAGCGGGCAAATACCTATTAAACTATGCCTATAGTCTAAACAGCTATTAAAGATTTAGACATGAAAATTATTATTTTGAAGCAGTCTTATATTTGAAATATTCAGTTTAGCTTACAACGAATATACAACATAGCTTACAAAAAGCCCTTAAATTAATAAATACAACATTTTAATAAATCGGCTTAAAAATTTTAGGTGTTCATAAAAAGAAACATAATAATCCGACTTGAAAAGCCATAAAAATTCATATATCCCGCCTTTACTCTTCGCAGTCCATAAAACCTTTACCATAAAGCATACCAAGCCACGATGACAACGTTCATACACATCACAATACAATTGTGCGGGTGAAATTCACAGCCAAATACTGGGACACCTCTATAAAGTTAAAAGCTTTTGTTAAAAAAAGTTGCAGGGATGAAACGAAAATGCACGCAGTTCTAAAAGCGTAGAACTGTCAGTTGTCGTGTCCCACGGGATGGTGCGAGTGACAGCGGTTTTAATACTATAGCAGTTTTAACTACTACAAATTGATTTAATTGTACTTTGTCCGGTTTTAATTACTACTTTAATGAATTGATTAAAGTGTCTCATGTCCAATTCAAAAATTGCTATTTTAAACTTGTGTTCACTAATCGCAAAACAGATTTCTAAATTTAAAGTGACGTTTAAATGTATGCAGATGTTGGTTTCACGTACATTTTAATACACTGCAAAAACATTCCTAAGCAGTAAAATGAAATTATTATTTTAAAAACGCACTTTTAAAATATTTTTATCTTTATATTTGTGCTGTGTTGTGTAGCCGCTGAGGCCAACGTCGTGAGGTCTTGTCTGGATCCAAACCTGAGCGTAGTATCAGGTTCCATTATCATAAATATGCATTGTCGACGGAACTAATACAATATGTGAAATTCCAAATCTGTAGGATGAGATGAAGTACCTAGTTCTAACTCAGCATTAATTGCAAGATTTAACCGATATATTTACAAACGAACAAAGCAAATTAACTAAGAATTTGTAAAAAGCCTAACTTCTTGTCTTTGGTATTACTGGTGTCCATTAGCGACAAAAGCTTTCGGCGGCTATGTTCACAAAAAAGTTACAAAATTTATTAAAAAGTTCGGTTAATACTACGTCGCTCCAATTTTATATCTAACGTTAGAGAGCTGGCGATCATTTTATCTTATCGGACGCTTTTGACAGGCCTAAGAATTTTACCTTTCAGGCATACAAACTCCTTTTTAATTGTAAAAAGAGATCCGGTCCCCAGAGATCGGCAAACATTTATTCTATTTAAATATTTAAGTTTAAAATATTCTACGTTTAAAAATTCACAACCGCTGTTTCGTGTATTGCGATTTAATGTTAAAAATATATTCATATTTATACAGTAAAAATCCACTGCTTCACCAAGTGGCAGACTAAATCAATTCATACAATAACTTTCATTGACGTCATATTTTGTATTTATATAAAATTTAATTCAATAAGTTTTGTACTCTGTTCCACACATGACGCACTATAGACATTGCCTTTTCCGAACAGAGTCTATGTATTACCGAGCACTGTTATGTCTTCTGTGGTATTACCAAGCATCAGAAGTTACACCAAGCATCAGCATTGAATGAAATCAAGAATAATTATTATATTAATATCGGACTTAAACATTTACTTCAAGTCAGCACATTCTTGAGTCTTGTTGTGTGGGTAGACGATTTTCCTATGCGATATTCATAGCTAGGGATTGTAGGGATGGCTCTGTGAAAAAAATACAATGTTCTCATTCCTTTCAACGGCTTAACCCAAAATGTACAATCATGAACTACCAACGTCTTGTAATATGGACGCAATGATTTGCTTCTGATTCAATACCCTATTGATTAAATCAGAACTTGAAATTATGTTACGACAAGAAAC
This sequence comes from Thymelicus sylvestris, assembly GCA_911387775.1. Lineage (NCBI taxonomy): Eukaryota > Metazoa > Arthropoda > Insecta > Lepidoptera > Hesperiidae > Thymelicus > Thymelicus sylvestris. The sequence goes on from OU426892.1 coordinate 4,221,648, forward strand.
ATAGATACTTAAAAGTTTTACACCAAAATGTAGCAAGTCTACTCCCGAAGGCAAGTGAAATAGAAATTTTATTACAAGAGTTATTCACAAAACACGAAGAAATTGATGTTTTATGCTTCACTGAACATTTTATAAAAAAAGGAGACGAAGAAAATACGAATATATTAGGTTACAAACTATGTTCAATATATACGCGTCCTGAGAAGAGAGGGGGATCATGTATTCTGGTGCGTAATAATGTGAAATGTAAAGTTCTTACAGATCTACAGAAACTTTCGATTTGCTCGATATTCGAATGTAGTGCAGTGGAGCTTACGGACTTTAATTGCATTATCGTTTGTATTTATAGGCCACCAAATGTAAACAACTTTGTGGTATTTATTAAACAGTTAGAAAGTCTCTGTGAAAAAATATGTTTAAAAAATGGTAAAAAAATTATTATATGTGGTGACTTTAATGTGGATACACTGAAAAATACAAATATGTCTATAGAATTTAGAACACTACTGTTAAACTATAATTTGAGATTAGAATTTAATTGTGTAACGCGAATGGAGAGTAATACTTGTTTGGATAACATAGCTCACAACGGTAATCGTTGTCAGTCTCAAATACTGCATCTTGGCTTATCAGATCATTCTGCACAGTTGCTCAAGTATCCAGTAAACCTAAGTAAATATGATATTGATTATTGGTATGTAGAGACTCGCGACTACAGCAACGATAACATGGTAAAATTTAAAGACTGTATAGAACACATTTATTTTACTGATGTATTTGAAAGTGATAATGTTAATGAATCGTTTGATATCTTCTTTCATATAATTACATTATTTCATAGTTTATGTTTCCCAATAAAAAGAGTAAAAATGTTCTCGAAACCAAAAAATAAATGGATAACAAAAGGAATAAGACTGTCAAGTAAACGAAAACGAATTTTACATAGGAAAAGTTGTTATAATAAAAAAAATAAAAATATTAAAAATACTTATCTTAATTATTTACAAATATTTAAAAAAGTTGTAAAAACATCCCAATACATTTATAATAATAAACTGTTAATAAATTCTGAAAATAAATCTAAGACATCATGGCAAATAATAAATGGTCAGAAGCATAACAAAAACTCTAAAATTGATGCTATTCAATATAATAATAATTTAATAGATAATCCTACTGACATTGCAAATATTTTTAATAATAATTTTATTGACATTAATACAATTTCATTAAATAATATATCCAATAATAAGTCTTCCAATTCAATGAATTATAATTCGCAATCCATATTCCTTTATCCAGTAACATTGAATGAGGTTCATAAAATAATTAATGAATTAAAAAATACAAACAGTGTAGGATATGACGAAATACCTAGCAAGATCCTAAAATGTTGTTCGCTACACATTTCAGCCCCACTATGTCATATTATCAACCTGTGCTTAAATCAGGGTGTTTATCCGAAACAATTAAAAATAACATTGATAAAACCACTGTATAAAAAGGGGAATAAATTGAACTGTGACAATTACAGGCCAATAGCGTTGATACCGGTTATTTCAAAAAATTTTGAAAAAGTTATCTACAAACGTATTTACAGTTTTTTTGAAAAATCTAAAATTTTAATTAATGAACAGTATGGATTTAGAAAAAATAGATCAACAAATCTTGCTATATTTGAACTTTTGAAAAATGTTACTAGTAGTCTGAATAATAGAGTCCCAATACTTTCAATCTTTATGGATATGACACGAGCTTTTGATCTTGTTTGTCATAAAACATTACTGAAAAAGCTCTATGCGTTAGGTCTCAGAGGTCCTGCTCATAACTTGATTGAGTCATACTTGAGTGAACGTATGCAATATACTGAGATACCTTACATAGATATCACTGATAAAGTTGAACGAAAAGCACAATCTCTACTAAGAAATGTAGAGCGAGGAGTACCACAGGGTAGTATATTGGGTCCACTACTGTTTATTGCCTATATAAATGACTTTCCAAGCTGCACAGATCAAAAAATGATATTGTTTGCTGATGATTCGACGTTAATTGTAAAAGGTACCAATAAGTCAACCTATGAACATATTGCTAACAATGCTTTAGAAGGCAATATAAAATGGCTCGTAGATAATAATTTAAAAATTAATTTAAATAAAACTAAATACATTCAATTTCAATTTCATCAAGCACAACCACCTCTATTAAAAATTGAATACGACGGGAATATAATTGAGCAAGTTAAGGAGCATAAATTTTTAGGTCTTATCATAGACAATTACCTAAATTGGAAGGCACATATAAATTATTTATGCTGTAAACTCAGTCGATTTGTTTATGCTTTAAGAAAACTGACAGAACAGACCTCGAGGCAAACCGCAGTAATAGCGTATCACGGGTATGTCCTCTCTAATTTAAGATATGGCATCATCCACTGGGGAAATTCCGTTCATAGCAATCGAACATTTAAATTACAAAAAAAATGTGTAAGAGCATTATTTCGCGTAGGTCAAAGACATAGCTGTAAACCACTGTTTCTTGAGCTTAAATTATTAACACTACCATGTCTGTATATACTCGAAGTGTGCATTTTTGTAAAGGAGAATTTACACCTATTTGATGTAAAACATACGAGATGTCCACGCAAAACTAAAAATAAATATAATGTAATGCCAAACGAAACAGCGAAAACTAGTTTTTACCAAAAAAGCTTATATTGTATGGCCTGCAAATTATTCAATCATCTACCAGATACAATAAAGGAGCTTAATGTTATAGGGTTTAAAAGGAAATTAAGATATATATTAACAGCCAAATGCTATTACAAAGTAGATGAATTTTTGATTGACAAATTAGATTAAATACATATATATACAAATTTATTTTTTTATTTTTAAATCAAACTAAATTAGATACTTAATAACTCTAATTGTAATTTATAATAATGTTGACAATGTGCTTTATGATCATGACGTTTTATAAATAATTTATCACTGACATTAATTTTATATTATTGACATCTTGAGTTATTTAATTGTTTGTTAAGTATTATACTGTTTTTAAATTGATCTTGAGTAATGCATGGAATTAATTATAATTTTTCTAACGTGACATTTGTAACATTTTGCAACGCCCACAAGTGGCACATGTAAGTTCGTTTAGCATACTGTTTGTACCACCTTTATCCACTACATGATTGCAATAAATTGATTTGATTTGATTTGATTTGATTTACCCTGAAAGCTTTACTGGAGCTAAATGTATTCTACAAGCTAGCCAGATAACCAGATAACTTACATGTATACTAAAAAGGAATACAAAATATAAATTTTATTAGAACTGATTTTGTCACACGCATACGCAGGTCGCAGAGACATTAGGATCTAAAATGTTCTGTTTCCTTTCCGTAACATTGACATTGGAAACAAATTGTTTGCGAAGTCGTTGAAATAGTGATGTGGTAATACAACCCTAAAAATGCATGCACCGTTCTCGGTACTAGCGCCATTTTGAAGCAATGGTCCGCGCCGCTAATGTTCCCGGAAAATGCACTTTACGATGTCATGAATATGCCTTTTGTTAGTTGTTTTGTGTACTATTTTCAGATTTTGTGCATGTTTGCATACTTTTCTTAGTTTTTCACCCCCGAGGCAAAAAGAGGAGTGTTATAATTACGTACCTATCTGTGTCTATGTGTCTTTCTGTAGCATCGTAGTTCCTAAACGTAATCAAGATGGTTCTCAACTATGTGTAATTTAATTTTAAAATTGTAGGGTCTTTTTATTTTTAAATTGATAGTTATTTAGTTTTTGATGTAAATAGCCGACAAAAGAATAGGCTACTCACCATCGTTGCCCATGGATATTACTTGCTGGCTAAGAAAAGAAAGAAATAAATAAATAAATAAATAAATTAATTAATTAAATAACTCGTTTGAAGGCCCTGAACTTTATCATCAGCAGTCATAAACATAGTACATATACTAATAATAATAGAAATACTGTAAAGTCTAGTGATCATTTACCTAACTTTTTTATAAAATGCGATCATTTGAATATCAATAATTATAATATTTGTTACGGTTGGAGAATCATCTGAGGACGAAAAATCCTCCTGGCAAATGAAACAAATGTAGCGCGTATCGTAAAAGCATTCAGCTTCATAATTAGGTATTTTACGTACATAATACAAAACATCAAAGATCTGGAATATCCGATGTAGAATCTTGAGAGCAGCAGAGGCTAATTATCGAAATGCCGCCAAAGACAAGTTCACGTCCTATTTGATATTAAATTCAACAACAGTAACAACAACAAACAACATAATAAACTGTGCCTTAAGCAATTAATTAACATTTAGTTTCATTAATATTGACCTAATTCAACGATAGCCACTTACCATCAGGTGGATCGTCAGCTCGTTTGCCGGCTATTTCCATAAAAATAATCTAAATTTTACTAACAAAAAATAACCGACTTCAAGTTCTCAAAAACTACTTGTCAGATCTCGTTCAAATTTATGTGGGACCACATGACAAGCACCTGATTTCGATTAAAAAAAGAATCATCGAAATCGGTTGGCGTGATATTGAGTTATTCGTCAAAATGTCGCGCACATCTTAACACAAATTTACGACTTATGTGGTTTTTTAATGGATGCCATTGTCAGATCTCAATAAAATTTATGTGGGACCACATGACAGCCACCAGCTTTCGATTAAAAAAAGAATCATCAAAATCGGTTCGCCCAGTCCAAAGTTCTGAGGTAACAAACATAAAAAAAAAAATATACAGTCGAATTGAGAACCTCCTCCTTTTTTTGAAGTCGGTTAAAAAGTATTATAACATCAAAAAAAATCAGAAACGTCGTTTGATGCATTTTTTCACATAGATACCGTAAAAGATTCTATTACGGAGATGTAAGATTGAAATTCGCATAAATGTTTGTAGATTTTTTGTACTAAATACAGTTGGTCTGAATGCAAGGTGAAACTAATCACTCTAATTGAATTTTCTGCAGCGTTTCCCTTCGTGCTTTGAATTCAGCTAATTTAGTTATACGTTTTAGTTGCTAACTAATGCTTTTATATCTGTACTAGCTTTTACCCGCGACTTCGTCTGCGTGGACTTGAGAACTAAATGAAAGTAAAAAACATGCCCGGGCAATGCGAGTTTTTGGCACCGAGGGTTTCGTACAAATTTAGAGAACCGAACATAAGAGCAATATTAAATGATTCAGTAACAAACTTAACTTTGCCGCTGTATAACTGTCGTTCCTATGCATGGACATAGCGATCAATTAACCAAATACAAATACGTTTAAGTTTTTTTGAAATGATACCTCCACGCATTCCTGAGAAAAATGGTCGATAGACAGACAGACGGACAACGAAGTGTGTATAAGGGTTATGTTTTTTTTTTAGAGGAACAAAACCCTAAAACAATAAATAACCTGTAAACCCAACTTCCAAACTAAATTATACCCTTGACCTGATGAAGAAGCAGATCCATCTCCGACCCTCGAACGACCTGATCCCGACGAACATGCAGCCTGTTCTTTGATGCGGGATATGAAATACCTGTGAGCCAAATTTCATCTAAATCCATTTAGCCGCTTTAGCGAGAGTAAAAAAATATCTTAATTCTTATTAATACGCCTAAGAAATATTAGTGGGATTTTATATACGTACACGATCAGATCGTGAAATGGTCAATGTTGTACTGGTTTTGCTATGTCAACGTGACCATCAACAAATATTTTTAAAACTGTTATTTCCACTCATTCTGGAGTTACATAGTCTGTCTCTAAGATACACCACCAGACCCAACCCAACCCAGACCCTAATACAATATGGCCTATGGTTGGGCCTTACCATCTGTTATTTCATAGCAGCTACCAGACAGCATTTACATAATAATGTATTTTTTATATCATCAAAAAGTAGAGATTTCAAGGAAATAAATCCCACTTTTTTAAAAAAGCAGATATTTTGACGTGAGAATTTTCAATTGAAAATTAGGGTTCTTTTTCGATGTTAAGTCAAAATAGGTGAAAAAAGGAATGTTTTAAATCAAAAAAATTACAGTGTGTTTGGAACATAAAAGTTAAGTTTTCACCAAATTTCGTGAAATTTTTTTTTGCAAAAGAAAAATAAAAAACCAAAAACTTGGATATTTGAATTTTTCACATAAATTTTGAGATTTATGAAAAAAGTGTAAATCCAAAAGTTGTAGATCTTTCTATTACCTACAACTTTGCCATTTAACTTTTTTCCATAGGACTTGTAGTTTTGCCGGAAATCGAGATAAACCGTTTTTTTACCATTAAAAACGCACAATTACCGACCTCAGATCGCCCGTAAATTATTTTTTCTTTCATTTTTGTTATATTCTCTTCCTTTTTCAATGGGTTTCATCCTACTATTATTTTTTGACTTACCATTTTCAAAGGCTTTAACCCTGGTCAATTAAGATATACTGAGATAAATAAAGACAACTGAAAAAAAGTTTTACTTAGACTACACCTCCCCGAAATTAAACCAGGACATTGTAGGAGTTGGATATTATAAATGACAGTTTAATTCAGACTACTGGAATACTGGACTGCTCCTATTTATTCATAGACGTCGACAAATTTTTCCACGTAAGTATAAACAGTAAAACCTAAAGTAATCGAATTCTTCCTCTATATTAATTACGTAGTGTTTTATTGGCACTACTTCTTCCTTCTTTTCGACTTATTATGTGTTTTCATCTGACCAAGTAACGTCTGTAAGACGGTCCCCATGCTGCCCACCAGATCACGCAAACTGCCGCCGCCGCCGCGCCGCTCTGTCTCCATGATCGGATCGGGTGGTTTATCAGGTGCCTGGGGTGTACCATGTCAGGTTTCTCGGTCAATGTTTGATCGCGCTGACCACGGGCTACATGAGTCGCTCAGGGACGTCTCGCCCCTCCGTATTTGACTGCCTGAGAGCTAAACGCTTCTGCGCGAAGAATCAAAAGAGCCCCGCCGACTATCTGGGGAGTTTCGCAACCGTGGCACCAGCTAGATTTACGGTAATAAAAGGATCCGCTACCCGACAGCAGGGCCCGCCTCTCAACCGGGAGACTCTACTTCTCCTGAGTTTATTCCTGAATGACTTTGGTGTTTTTAAGTGTCCAAGAACCTGGCCCAAATACCAGACGTATATGTTATACCTATAAAACGTTTCAAAAGAAACTCATTGTTTTAACTGATTCGCCATTTGTGGATTAAACAGCGTGCCTGCATTACCATCACCTTAGTTTTTTTTACTACTATTTAAATAAGTCTAAACTTGACAGAATGGAAATTTAATAATCTTCATAATTTATTATTTTTTCATTCTTGTTTTCTTTCTTGGATAACAACCAATGGGTGATGATATGCCTTTATTCTGATCTGATCACGGACGATGCTTTTAGTCATCCATGGAGGATGATGACAATTTAGCATCAGGTGGCTCGTCTGCTTTTACGTGGCTATTCGTTACGTGGTTATTTGTATTGTACTTACGTCCGGTCATAAATTATTAGCAAGCGGGGCCGGCATGGTACGCATTGACCAGTAGGTGACACCAGTACACGATTATTCGCAAATATTTTAATTTCTTACTCATTGTGAGTTGTATTTTTATTATTATTATCTACTTTCTAATGTGCCTATTCCTACATCACAATAAGAAAATCTAAATTGTTAAATACTTATATATGTAATTGTTAAATACTTTATTAAAATTTAAGATTTTTATTTATCTACAGAAATAAACAATATTTGATAATAAAATTTTCCTAAATTGTGTCATATTATTATCATATCTTTGACCCACACCATCATACAACGAATTGAATATAGGAATCTGATAGCGCAATCTAACATAGTTATGTGTTATTGATTGAGTAGGGTAACTAATTTTTTAAAACCTCTATGTTTTAAATATTGTAAATATGTATATTTATGGTATACATGAATTTCAATGAAAGATTTGTTGACTCGTTCTCAGACCTACTTACATTTTTTAATTATGGCTTCTAGTTACCTAAACTGACATCTATTGTTGATTAGCAGAACTAATTCACTGCAAAATCATAAATTAAAAAAAATTGGTACACATTGATTTTTTTGAAGAAATAACGTATACTTCCGATACTAAACAATCTTTTATAGCCCTCTGTCGGGCACTTTCGTTATTTCCTGCAGTTATGTGGCGTATCAAAAAGTCCTATTTATTGATATCTCGGCTTCTAAGCAACGTATCACGATAAAACATACACCAGATTTTAAGTTAGACCACCAGTAATACAACTGTGAAAACCACACCCAATTTCATTCTGTGGTTTTGGCGTGATGCGGTGTCAAACATACAGACAGACAAGATTTTTAAAAATGACAGATTTGCAATCTATTGCTCCTATATAGTCCCCTGATACTAAATTTTCTTAAATACCTTCAATGTACAGACATTATCGAGTTACAGTTTTATAATATATATAGATGACTGTAACCTACATTCAACTTTAATGCGATACGCTTGCGAATAATTTTCAAAGAGTTAAAGTCCGTGTAAAACAATTTTACTACTTCCCTACTTCTATTAGAATTTCATCCACATTTGCATAATAATATTAAGCTAGTACAAGACGCAGCTTGTGGTCTTGCTTGCTATTTTTAACCGACTTCAAAAAAAAGGAGGAGGTTCTCAATTCGACTGTATTTTTTTTTATGTTTGTTACCTCATAACTTTGGACTGGGCGAACCGATTTTGATGATTGTTTTTTTAATCGAAAGCTGGATGCTGTCATGTGGTCCCACATAAATTTTATTGAGATCTGACCATGGCATCCATGAGAAAACCACATAAGTCGTAAATTTGTGTTAAAATGTGCGCGACAAATTGACGAATAACTCAATATCACGCCAACCGATTTCGATGATTCTTTTTTTAATCGAAAGCAGGTGCTTGTCATGTGGTCTCACATAAATTTGAACGAGATTTGACAAGTAGTTTTTGAGACTTTGAAGTCGGTTATTTTTTGTTAGTAAAATTTAGATTATATTTGAACGAATGTGAATAAACAGTTGGTTTTATTTTTTGTTAAAAAGTAATTATTTTTTAATTTTTAGTTTCTATAATACTTATAATTAATAATAAATTATTGATTTTATGAATTATAGATTCAGTTACCAGGTAAAAATGTAGTAGATGAAATATCAATCATCCCCTATTTTCGTACCTATAGGGGTAAAATTTTGTTTCGAAATTTAAACAAGTGTAACCTCAAGGTATACACTATTCAATAAAAAAAGAATCATCGAAATCGAATCATCCAGTACAAAGTTATTAGGGTTAACATGTAAAAATTCCGGGTAAAAAACGGGTGAATAATCAATCATTCCCTATTTTCGTACCTTTAGGGTGGGAATAAAATTTAAAAAAAAATATGGGACCAACTTCAGGACATACCCTATCCAATAAAAAAAGAATCATCTAAATCGGACCACCCTGTGCCGATTTCTGCGTGATCATACAAAAAAAAAAAAAAAAAATATACGTGTCGAATTGAGAACCTCCTCCTTTTTTTTTCGTCGGTTAAAAATAAAAAACCAAAAACTTGGTTATTAGAATTTTTCACATAAAGTTTGAGATTATATGAAAAAAGTGGAAATCCAAAAATTGTGGATCTTTCTATTACCTACAACTTTACCATTTAACTTTTTTCCATGGGACTTGCAGTTTTGCTGGTCCCCACTTCCCGACCTCAGATCGCCCGTAAATTATTTTTCCATTTTTATTATATTCTCTTCCTTTTTCAATGGGTTTCAACCTACTATTATTTTTTCACTTACCATTTTCAAAGGCTTCAGCCCTGGTCAATTAATATATATCTACAGAGATATATTGGTATTGGTATTTGACTACCTGAGAGCTAAACGCTTCTGCGCGAAGAGTCAATAGAGGCCCCCCGACTATTTGGGGAGTTTCGCAACCGCGGTACCAGCTAGATTTACGGTAATGAAAGGATCCCCTACCCGACAGCAGGGTCCGCCTCTCAACCGGGAGACTCTAGTTCTCCTGAGTTTATTCCTGAATAACTTTGGGATTTTTAAGTGTCCAAGAACCTGGCCCAAATACCAGACGTATATTTTATACCTATAAAACGTTTCCAAAGAAACTCATTGTTTAAACTGATTCGCCATTTGTGGATTAAACAGCGTGCCTGCATTACCATAACATTAGTTTATTTTTACTACTATTTAAATAATAAATAACTCACTGCTAAATCATAAATAACTCACTCTAAACTTGATATGGAGATTTAATCATCTTCATAATTTATTATTTTTTAACCGACTTCAAAAAAGGAGGAGGTTCTCAATTCGACTGTATTTTTTTTTTATGTTTGTTACCTCAGAACTTTGGACTGGGCGAACCGATTTTGATGATTCTTTTTTTAATCGAAAGCTGGTGGCTGTCATGTGGTCCCACATAAATTTTATTGAGATCTGACAATGACATCCATGAGAAAACCACATAAGTCGTAAATTTGTGTTAAGATGTGCGCGACAAATTGACGAATAACTCAATATCACGCCAACCGATTTCGATGATTCTTTTTTTAATCGAAAGCAGGCGCTTGTCATGTGGTCTCACATAAATTTGAACGAGATCTGACAACTATGTAGTTTTTGAGACTTTGAAGTCGGTTATTTTTTGTTAGTAAAATTTAGATTATTCATTCTTGTTTTCTTTCTTGGATAACAACCAATGGGTGATATGCCTTTAGTCTGATCTGATCACGGACGATGCTTTTAGTCATCCATGGAGGATGATGACAATTTAGCATCAGGTGGCTCGTCTGCTTTTACGTGGCTATTCGCATATTCAAATTCATAATCATAATTAGCCTATGCGGGGCCGCGCCGGCTTGGTACGCATTGACCAGTAGGTGACAGCAGTAGACGATTATTCGCAAATATTTTAATTTCTTACTCATAGTGATTTGTATTTTTATTAATACCTATCTACTTTCTTTTCCTACATCACAATAAGAAAATCTAAATTGTAATACTTTGTCAAAATTTAAGATTTTTATTTATTTGCAGGTAAAACAATATTTGATAGTAAAATTTTCCTAAATTGTGTCATAATAATATTATTATCACTAACTCTGACCAACACAATCATACAACGAATTGAACATAGGAATCTGACAGCACAATCTAACATGTTTATGTGTTATTGATTGAGTAGGGTAACTAATTTCTTAAAAACCCAATGTTTTAAATATTGTAAATATGTATAGTTATACATTAATTTCAATAAAAGATTTGTTGACTCGTTCTCAGACCTACGTAATTTTTTTAATCATGGCTTCTAGTTACCTAAACTGACATCTATTGTTGATTAGCAGAACTAATTCACAGCAAAATTATAAATTAAAAACAATTGGTACACATTGATTTTTTTGAAGAAATAACGTATATTTCCGATACTAAACAATCTTTTATATCCCTCTATTGGGCACTTTCAGTATTTCCTGCAGTTATGTGGCGTATCAAAAAGTCCTATTTATTGATATCTCGGCTTCTAAGCAACGTATCACGATAAAACATACACCAGATTTTAAGTTAGACCATCAGTAATACAACTGTGAAAACCGCACTCAATTTCATTCAGTGGTTTTGGCGTGATGCTGTGTCAAACATACAGACAGACAAGATTTTTAAAAATGACAGATTCGTAATCTATTGGTCGTATATAGTCCCCTGATACCAAATTTTCTTAAATATATTCAATGTACAGACATTATCGAGTTACAGTTTTATAATATATATAGATTACACAGTTTTTTTATTAACTAAGGGAATTAATGATAAAATTCATAAAACTATAATTATTTTCATAATCATAGAGCTACTGCAACATAACTTATTTATTTTGTACACAGAGTAAAATGTTTGTGTAAAATGCTATAGTACAAACCATGATCTCCTCTCCATGAAAATGATAAAAGATGCAAATCGTTTATTTTAAATAATTCTATGCACGATCTATTTGTGTGACAGTTTTGTGTGAAAGCTGAAATTATAAAAGCAAAGTATGAAAAGTTATCTGCAGATAACTTATAAACATAACAGATTTTCTTATAAACATAACTTCAATATAATCTATATATATTATAAAACTGTAACTCGATAATGTCTGTACATTGAAGATATTTAAGAAAATTTGGTATCAGGGGACTATATACGACCAATAGATTACGAATCTGTCATTTTTAAAAATCTTGTCTGTCTGTATGTTTGACACAGCATCACGCCAAAACCACTGAATGAAATTGAGTGCGGTTTTCACAGTTGTATTACTGATGGTCTAACTTAAAATCTGGTGTATGTTTTATCGTGATACGTTGCTTAGAAGCCGAGATATCAATAAATAGGACTTTTTGATACGCCACATAACTGCAGGAAATACTGAAAGTGCCCAATAGAGGGATATAAAAGATTGTTTAGTATCGGAAATATACGTTATTTCTTCAAAAAAATCAATGTGTACCAATTGTTTTTAATTTATAATTTTGCTGTGAATTATAGTCAAAATTATCTAAGATGCCCATAATGATAGCTGCCATTTATTAATATGAACTAACATTGTATGGGCGTCTTCAAGCGAAATGGAATAATCATTTACTTGACATGAATAGTTGAATACTTACGGACGAAGGTTTTTACCAAAATTTGTTAAAAATCCTTACTCACTTTCATTGGCGTTGATTATAAATCATAGTAAACGTTATAATCTAGTAAAAATCCCATCACATCATAATTTATGCAAAATTTATTAAAAATATTTGACGTCGAAACAATGATAGATGAAGACGCCTAAAACAAAACTGACGCAAAGTGATGTGACGGCCTGAAACCGTTTCTAAAACCAATCATAATCGATACATTACTATAATCGGAATTTAAAAATGAAAATTGATTAATTTAATTACTTTGTTAAAAATGATTTACTTGCATTTGAATTTAAAATTAGGTACCCAAGAATACCACGACGAATTGGATGCTAACAAAGGACATTTTCCATTATGTATGGGCACTTCGCCATTCATGGACAGTAAAGTGTAAACTGCAGATAATATATTATATGTAATTATGTAGCTTAGCTTTTTGCGGTATTCTTTTTTTTTCGACAAAATAATAATCATGTATACATGAATGTGTGTTACGAAATAAACAAGAATTTATTCACTGTAGTTTTTTCCCTGACGCTCATAATATTACCTCAAAATATTATTATGAAACTGAGCGGAAGAGTTCATTCTATCGTGATCTATCTTTCTTTCTTTTTCTTCTCTTTCTTAGCCGGCAACGCACCAGTGATGCTTTTGGTGTTGCTGATGTTCATGAGCGACGACAGCCACTTACCATCAGGTGGATCGTCAGCTTGTTTGCCGGCTCGGATATTTCCATGCATATCTAGCAGCATGAGTTGTTAGGAAGAAACAAAAGAATATTTTATTGGAGTCGTAAATACATAATATTGAGAATACGTAGTACGAGATATGTAGCTCAATTGAGGTAGTTGGGAGGTATCTAAATGTTACGGTTTTTAGTTTACAATTTAATTATCGAATCGATTAGAAGGTCTTACAATTTTGAATCGATTTGTTACAAAAATTGGTTTCTTTCGTGAACCGATTTTTTTGTACATCTCTAGTGTCACTGTGATTGCAAACGACAAATTGGGCATCTTAGTTCACGGGGACTATAGTTCTGCTAATCAACAATAGATGTCAGTTTAGGTAACTAGAAGCCATGATTAAAAAAATTACGTAGGTCTGAGAACGAGTCAACAAATCTTTTATTGAAATTAATGTATAACTATACATATTTACAATATTTAAAACATTGGGTTTTTAAGAAATTAGTTACCCTACTCAATCAATAACACATAAACATGTTAGATTGTGCTGTCAGATTCCTATGTTCAATTCGTTGTATGATTGTGTTGGTCAGAGTTAGTGATAATAATATTATTATGACACAATTTAGGAAAATTTTACTATCAAATATTGTTTTACCTGCAAATAAATAAAAATCTTAAATTTTGACAAAGTATTACAATTTAGATTTTCTTATTGTGATGTAGGAAAAGAAAGTAGATAGGTATTAATAAAAATACAAATCACTATGAGTAAGAAATTAAAATATTTGCGAATAATCGTCTACTGCTGTCACCTACTGGTCAATGCGTACCAAGCCGGCGCGGCCCCGCATAGGCTAATTATGATTATGAATTTGAATATGCGAATAGCCACGTAAAAGCAGACGAGCCACCTGATGCTAAATTGTCATCATCCTCCATGTATGACTAAAAGCATCGTCCGTGATCAGATCAGACTAAAGGCATATCACCCATTGGTTGTTATCCAAGAAAGAAAACAAGAATGAATAATCTAAATTTTACTAACAAAAAATAACCGACTTCAAAGTCTCAAAAACTACATAGTTGTCAGATCTCGTTCAAATTTATGTGAGACCACATGACAAGCGCCTGCTTTCGATTAAAAAAAGAATCATCGAAATCGGTTGGCGTGATATTGAGTTATTCGTCAATTTGTCGCGCACATCTTAACACAAATTTACGACTTATGTGGTTTTCTCATGGATGTCATTGTCAGATCTCAATAAAATTTATGTGGGACCACATGACAGCCACCAGCTTTCGACTAAAAAAAGAATCATCAAAATCGGTTCGCCCAGTCCAAAGTTCTGAGGTAACAAACATAAAAAAAAAATACAGTCGAATTGAGAACCTCCTCCTTTTTTGAAGTCGGTTAAAAAATAATAAATTATGAAGCACGGACCTAAAAAAAATACAGACGTAACCTTGTGTAACCGAGAGTGAAGCATAGAAATGGCCGACCGCTTACTACGTGTGCGTAATTTTGGGGTTACCACAATATGAACATTTTCCCCATTTTTTCTTTATGTACCTAGTAGTAAATTCAAACACAAAATGTATTACTTACTGAATAGTTTATACGGTAATGTTCGGTTTACACGTATTAAGGAGTTAAGTAAATAACTAAATTTTAATTAAATTAATACGGTAAACGGACAATAAGGTTGTTTTAACTTCACAGCTCCGCCCGGCATTGTAACCTTGAAGTAAAAGCTATTAGACCAAGGTTGCCTCTTTTGATAAAAAACATATAAGTATCTTGGTATTTATGAAAATGAAAATAAAACGCTCTCAACTGTTTTTATAATTGTTTTATTGTAAAAAAATTACAAGTGTGCATTTTTTTCATAGTAGCGATGAACAGATTTATTTTCCTGTCTGAATTCATGGTTATGGAACTTGACAGTGGCATAAATTCAGACCTAACTAATAAATTAAAAAACAGATTTTGACAAACTTGCTCTACATATACTGACACCCCAACTCGAGAGTCACTAACGGTTACTTTAATCGCTCCTTAGTAATGAATCACCATACAAATTCTGTACTAAGGAGTGATTTAAGTAACCATTAGTGATTCTGAGTTGTGGCGTAAGTTAATACATACATACGTTAGTTATACACTAACACCCCAACTGACGAGTCACTAATGGTTACTTAAATGGCTCCTTAGTACAGAATTTGTATGGTGATTCTTTAGTAAGGAGCGATTAAAGTAACCGTTAGTGACTCTGAGTTGGGGCGTAAGTTTAATAATTGTAGCAATCTGATCGGAGTTTCTGAAAAATCCGCAGATAAACATACATACAACCAAACTTAATAACATACTCTCATGACACTGCGTTAAATAGACTAACATTTTGTGTAAATATTTTCAGATTTCAAATTCAAATTCAAAATCATTTATTCATGTAGGTATGATTGATACACTTATGCACGTCATTTTTTTAATTTACCAGCTTTTCGGAAAGGTGCTTTGTCATGGAGGAGAAGAAAAGCCGAAAATTTCAAAATTATTTACACACCTGCGCTACAAACTGATATTTTATAAGTATATCCATACTAATATTATAAATGCGAAAGTGTGTTTGTTTGTTTGTCCCTCTTTTACGTCGTAACGGAGCGATATTATGGTATGAATTTTGGGAGATATTGTAGTTATGAGGCTAGAGAGTAACATAGGCTACTTTTAACCGCGGTAAAATATCTTATTCCAATGGGAAAATCCATTATGTATTTGAATCACTCCATATTATAAGTAACAATGTGTTGGTTCTGCTATAAGTTCGTAAAGGATCTATGGATTGATATAAATTTATTGATATATTTTGGTTCCTCTTAGTACCTTTTAAATTTTGGAACTGTTACTTATTTATTCTTGCACCATGAATGTGTCATGTATGTTAAACAACTCATTGTTACTTATTTTTGAATACGCGGGCGAAGCCGCGGGTAATAGCTAGTATTTTTATAATTGGCACGCTAAAATCCTTTATGAAGAGTCAACTTCTTGTAAACTTGACGTTTATTTTCCAGTGTTTTATTTACAGTTTCCATTTTGGAAATATGATGAAAAGTCAAATCCACATTCAATAAATGCAAATTATTATATTTGATAAGATTAATGAATTTTATTAATGGACGACAGATTAAATACACTGGTTTACCCACTTCACTTATAGGGGAGGTACCTAAAATTTCTCCAATTTTGTTCTACCATTCGGCTTCAACCCATTAATGGCCCACTACTGGGCACGGGTCTCTCCTCTTGAGGAGGCCTAGAGCATACTCCACCACGCTGCTCCAGTGCGGATTGGTGGAGGGGTTAGTGGCCAACCCGAGTGTCGGAAGTTTTCAAACCGCCCGAGGGCCTCCGACATGGCTTAACGACTGTTATCTTATGATAACAACCGGGACCGACGGCTTTACGTGCCCTCCGAAGCACGGAAACGCTCAAGAAATTTTTGCCACTAGCGGTCACCCATCCAAATCTACCATTATCTTAACGTAATTAATATACATACTTACATTGATCGGTACCAAATTTCAGCTTTCTAATATTGTTTGGTTGTAAGCAATGCCGCGGACAGACGGACAGACATGGCAAACTTATAGGTAAGGGTTCCTTGTCATTTAGTACGAAACCCCAAAAATATATACTTTTAAACTAAAGTAAGAAACTCGAGCATTATACATACTATAATTTTCCCACACATTCTGGGTATTTGCTTAAGCAATATTGTTGGCAACACTGGCTGATTTTGTGGTTACAAATTTTTTTAGTTTGTTTTGTTAATAACTTACGGAAAAATAAAAGAAATCAGTGATTAAATGACAAGCTTACTTGTGCAAGGTGATCCCTTTATGTTTTTTAACTGAACTACTATTGTTCTTGCAACTTTTAACAGCACACAAAGGCATTTTTAATATTCTTTATCAACTCCCGATGTCCGTATGACTCGAGTGCGGTCCGGCGCCGGAATGACACCGATTGTGTCAATGTGTGGGTGTTTACTTGTACGAATAGAGAGGTAGAATTCCGATGGGTGCTTCACTGAATTTGTTCTTGAGATTATGTCTGTATTTTTTTTAGGTCCGTGTTATGAAGATGATTAAATCTCCATATCAAGTTTAGAGTGAGTTATTTATGATTTAGCAGTGAGTTATTTATTATTTAAATAGTAGTAAAAATAAACTAATGTTATGGTAATGCAGGCACGCTGTTTAATCCACAAATGGCGAATCAGTTTAAACAATGAGTTTCTTTGGAAACGTTTTATAGGTATAAAATATACGTCTGGTATTTGGGCCAGGTTCTTGGACACTTAAAATCCCAAAGTTATTCAGGAATAAACTCAGGAGAACTAGAGTCTCCCGGTTGAGAGGCGGACCCTGCTGTCGGGTAGGGGATCCTTTCATTACCGTAAATCTAGCTGGTACCGCGGTTGCGAAACTCCCCAAATAGTCGGGGGGCCTCTATTGACTCTTCGCGCAGAAGCGTTTAGCTCTCAGGTAGTCAAATACCAATACCAATATATCTCTGTAGATATATATTAATTGACCAGGGCTGAAGCCTTTGAAAATGGTAAGTGAAAAAATAATAGTAGGTTGAAACCCATTGAAAAAGGAAGAGAATATAATAAAAATGGAAAAATAATTTACGGGCGATCTGAGGTCGGGAAGTGGGGACCGGCAAAACTGCAAGTCCCATGGAAAAAAGTTAAATGGTAAAGTTGTAGGTAATAGAAAGATCCACAATTTTTGGATTTCCACTTTTTTCATATAATCTCAAACTTTATGTGAAAAATTCTAATAACCAAGTTTTTGGTTTTTTATTTTTAACCGACGAAAAAAAAAGGAGGAGGTTCTCAATTCGACACGTATATTTTTTTTTTTTTTTTGTATGATCACGCAGAAATCGGCACAGGGTGGTCCGATTTGGATGATTCTTTTTTTATTGGATAGGGTATGTCCTGAAGTTGGTCCCATATTTTTTTTTAAATTTTATTCCCACCCTAAAGGTACGAAAATAGGGAATGATTGATTATTCACCCGTTTTTTACCCGGAATTTTTACATGTTAACCCTAATAACTTTGTACTGGATGATTCGATTTCGATGATTCTTTTTTTATTGAATAGTGTATACCTTGAGGTTACACTTGTTTAAATTTCGAAACAAAATTTTACCCCTATAGGTACGAAAATAGGGGATGATTGATATTTCATCTACTACATTTTTACCTGGTAACTGAATCTATAATTCATAAAATCAATAATTTATTATTAATTATAAGTATTACTAGCTATTACCCGCGGCTTCGCCCGCGTGTTCAAAGGGAAGTAACAATGAGTTGTTTAACATGCATGACTCTTTCCTAGATATAATAACATAATCTATACTAATATTATAAATGCGAAAGTGTGTTTGTTTGTTTGTTTGTCCGTCTTTCACGTCGTAACGGAGGGATGTTAAGGTAAGATTTTTTGTGTGGAGATAATTAGGAGGCTGGAGAGTAACGTAGGCTTCTTTTTACCGCAGTAAAACAACTCATTCCCATGGAAAGATCCATTATGATGCGTATCCTTACTATACATACTAATATTATAAATTCGAAAGTGTGTTTGTTTGTTTGACCGTCTTTCACGTCGTAACGGAGAGATGTTATGGTAAGATTTTTTGTGTGGAGATAGGTAGGAGGCTGGAGAGTAACGTAGGCTACTTTTACCGCAGTAAAACAACTCATTCCCATGGAAAGATCCATTATGATGCGTATTTGCCCATACTTCTATACTTCCATATCCATCCATACTATCCATACTTCCAAACTTCCATACTTAATTTGATTTTGGATCTGTTACTTATTTATGAATTATTATTATTAATTATTATGTTATTATATCTAGGAAATGCATGTTAAACAACACATTGTTACTTCCCGTTGAACACGGTGGCGAAGCCGCGGGTAATAGCTTGTTATTAATTATTATGTTATTATATCTAGGAAAGAGTCATGCATGTTAAACAACTCATTGTTACTTCCCTTTGAACACGGTGGCGAAGCCGCGGGTAATAGCTTGTTATTAATTATTATGTTATTATATCTAGGAAAGAGTCATGCATGTTAAACAACTCATTGTTACTTCCCTTTGAACTCGCGGGCGAAGCCGCGGGTAATAGCTAGTGGAAGTATAGAAGTATGGACAAATACGCATCATAATGGATCTTTCCATGGGAATGAGTTGTTTTACTGCGGTAAAAAGTAGCCTACGTTACTCTCCAGCCTCCTACCTATCTCCACACAAAAAATCTTACCATAACATCGCTCCGTTACGACGTGAAAGACGGACAAACAAACAAACAAACAAACAAACAAACACACTTTCACATTTATAATATTAGTATGGATAGAAACTAAAAATTAAAAAATAATTACTTTTTAACAAAAAATAAAACCAACGAAAAAAAAAACTGAAAAGCAAAAAATAAAATAAACCATTTAGTATTATAAATTAAGATCCGAAATTAACAGTAAATAAATAATTTTGAGGCGGTGCCAAACCAATGAAAAAACAAACGGCGAAAAGATGTGTAATTAATTTTATGTAATTAATTTTGGTTGTTTGTTTGGCACGGTCTCAAAATTATTTATTTACTGTTAATTTCGGATCTTAATTTATAATACTAAATGGTTTATTTTATTTTTTGCTTTTCAGTTTTTTTTTCGTTGGTTTTATTTTTTGTTAAAAAGTAATTATTCTTTTACAAAAAACAAATTCACAAAATTTGGTGAAAACCTAACTTTTTATGTTCCAAACACACTGTAATTATTTTGATTTTAAATATTTCTTTTTTCACCTTATTTTGACTTAACACCAAAA
Organism: Thymelicus sylvestris; assembly: GCA_911387775.1. Taxonomy (NCBI): domain Eukaryota; kingdom Metazoa; phylum Arthropoda; class Insecta; order Lepidoptera; family Hesperiidae; genus Thymelicus; species Thymelicus sylvestris. The sequence continues at coordinate 4,242,020 of OU426892.1, forward strand.
AAGCACCGTAATTTTCAATCGAAAATTCTGAAGTGAAAATATCTGCTTTTTTTAAAAAGTCGGTGGGATTTTTTTCCATGAAATCTCTACTTTTTGGTGGTATAAAAAATACATTATTATGGTAAATGTTGTGTGGTAGCTGCTACGAAATAACAGTATATTGTATTAGGGTCTGGGCTGGGTTGGGTCTGGTTGTGTATCTTAGAGACAGACTATGTAACTCCAGAATGGGTGGGAATAACAGTTTTAATAATATTTGTTGATGGTCACGTTGATATAGCAAAACCAGTACAACATTGACCAATTCAAGATCTGATGGTGTACGTACCTATATAAAATCCCACTAATAGTTCTTAGGTATAATAAGATATTTTACTCTCGCTAAAGCGGCTAAATGGATTTAGATGAAATTTGGCTCACAAATATTTCATATCCCGGATCAAATAACAGGGTGCTTGTCGTTCGAGGTCGGAGATGGATCTGCTTCTTCATCAGGTCAAGGGTATAATTTAGTTTGGAAGTTGGGTTTACAGGTTATTTATTGTTTTAGAGTTTTCCTCAAAAGAAAAAACATAGCCCTTATAGGATCACTTCGTTGTCCGTCAGTCTGTCTATCTTTCGACCCTATTTTCTCAGGAATTCGTGGAGGTATCATTCCAAAAAAACTTAAACTTATTTGTATTTGGTTAATTGATCGCTATGTCCATGCATAGGAACGACAGTTCTACAGCGGTAAAGTTAAGTTTGTTACTGAATCATTTAATATTGCTCTTATGTTCGGTTCTCTTTTGTACAAAACCCTCGGTGCCAAAAAAACTCGCATTTCCCGGGATGTTTTTTAATTACTTTCATTTTATTCTCAAGTCCACGCAGACGAAGTCGCGGGTATAAGCTAGTGTTTTGATAAAATCAGATAGTAAATAAAAGAAGCCGAGATTGAAATGCGTTCTTATCTCCGGTTTCTATAGGAAATCACAATAAGAGGGTAACGTAATGGGCGTGTTAGCCCTACGTCTGGTGTTAGGTTATTAAAATGTCTGTCTAGCCATGCTCTAGCTACGCAACTTCCCTTTCCGTTTTCTGTATTTTAAATCAAAAATTACTCTTAATTTTGTACCAAACTTCATTACATTAGAGGTGTTTTTTCCTTGCATTCCGAGTAAGCGTCAATATAAAAATGCTCTCATTTTAAATAAGACTATAATAGCATGAAAGTTCTCGAAAAATACCTAACAATGCAAAAACGCACTAAAATAGTTGTTTTCCCCGCGTTGAAAGGTGTTTTATCTTCAGAGAAAAGAAATGACCGTAAACGTTTCCATACTGAAACACTGCTTTGAGAGCTTCTGTAGCGTGGCCCAGCGTGGGTGACAGGGACACAAATAGCTTAAGACCACTTTTTATGACTTACCTATCCATCTAATTACTATAAAAATCTCTCATAACGTGTGACGGTATTTTAGCATATATTTATACAAGGATACATTAAATTTCTGGCCATGAAATTGATCTTAAGTTCCAAGGATCTATGGTTTATCCTCTTCATAATAAAATTTTATAGTAAAGTACCCAAGTGAACACGTAATTTACCCATTAGAGTTTTTAAGCTCCGTTGAAAATTAAGGAACGCTTTGAAATAATAGTGCCGCATTAACCTTCACGTTGTTACTCTGTAAGGCGCTCCGCCCACTGCACCGCGCACCGCGACGGGGCGCGGGATGGCAGATTTTACCATTGTATGCAAATATCTCAATTTATATAGAAATCACGCCTAGCACAACACACTGCCGACGCGGAAACGCGCGGGAAGGCGCTCCGCGCGCGTTTTCTGCCAATCTGCGCGGGAGCGCGGCGCGTGCCGCGGGGTATGGCACACCGGCTCCGCAGTACCGGGCGTGATTTGATACTGTGTAACAGACGTGATGTACCTAAAGCGGGGTATTCACTGGCGGTACGACCGGGCATGTCTGACCTTTACCGGAATTTTGAACTTATTGCTTAGGCTACAACGACAAAATGAGATCGCGCGGACTTGCAACAGGCAAGTCTGCCAGACTGACTGCAACGGTCCTACACTAGCAAACATTGCACAGACCTATAGTAGCGTGGCCCGGCGGACATGTCTGCAGACTTGCCCGTGCCGTCTAATGAATTCCAATAAGTTTTTCTTCCGGCGTAATGCAAGGACGAAAATTTGTATCTGTTCCAGTAATGGTCGCTTGAATTTGGCTTATTAAATAATCAAAAGATGCAGTTGACATACGTGTGTAGCTAAAGAATTTATCTTCATATTTTCTTAAGTCTTTGTAATTCAGTGCAAATGATCCATTTATAGATCTCGATCGTAAATAGGGATGTATCCAAAATCTTCTATGGACGCAGTGTCTTTTTAATTCTTGTATACAAAAACCAAAATGACAATATAACATCAACATCTGGAAATTGAATAAGTTCGTCCATTCTCCACGACGATCGACAACACAGTGAACACATGAGTTTATTTAGCGCGAGGCCGTCGTAATCTGCATCACCGCGCGGGGGAGCAGATTACACCGCTAAGTAAGGCAGATCTGCGCCTCCGTCGCCGCGCGCGTTTTCCGTCGCTCCGCGCACCGCGGCGGGACGCGTCTTCAGTGGGTGGAGCGCCTAACCGTAACTAATCGAATACCTCACAAGCAATTAGGTATTGTATACCTATAAATACGTATCTATATAATATTCTCGGAATCTCGGAAACGGCGCCTACGATTTTCATGAAAGTTTTAGTATGCAGGGGGTTTCGGGGGCGATAAATCGATCTAGCTAGAATTCATTTTTAGAAAATGTAATTTTATCCGAATAATAAAAAACTGCTACAATATCATTGACTCTTCCAGACATCTCCATCCATCCATCCATCAGCCTTTGTGGGTCCACTGCTGGACATAGGCCTCCCCTAACTTCCGCCACTCTGACCGGTCCTGAGCCTTCTGAATCCAGCGGATACCCGCTGTCTTCTTCAGGTCGTCGGTCCACCTGGTCGGGGGGCGTCCTGTGCTCCTTTTACCGAGGCGTGGTCTCCATTCGAGGACCTTTCTTCCCCAACGGTTATCGGTCCTTCGAACTATGTGGCCAGCCCATTGCCACTTCAGCCTGCTAATTCTCTGAGCTATGTCGGTCACCCTCGTTCGTCTACGGATTTCATCATTTCTGATTCGATCGCGTAGAGAAATACCGAGCATAGTTCGTTCCATAGCCCGCTGGGCGACTCTAAGCTTGTGCATAAGGCCAATAGTGAAGCACCACGTCTCGGATCCGTATGTCATCACTGGCAACACACACTGCTCGAACACCTTCGACTTCAGGCACTGAGGTAACTTTTTGGACGACAAGATATGACGTAGTTTCCCGAACGCAGCCCATCCGAGTTGGATTCTACGAGTGACTTCTTTCTCGAAGTTGGACTTACCCATTTGGATCACTTGTCCCAGGTAACTGTACTCGTCTACAACTTCGAGAGCAGCGCCGTCAACAACAACCGGTACGGGTGTGACATGGACATTCGACATGATTTTCGTCTTGTCCATGTTCATCTTAAGACCCACCCGTTGTGAGGCGCTGTTCAAGTCCCCGAGCATTGTACCAAGTTCCTCCAGGGATCCCGCCAGGATGACTATATCATCGGCATATCGCAGGTGTGTGATGTATTCGCCATTGATGTTGATGCCACGTCGTTTCCACTCCATCAGCTTGAACACGTCTTCCAACGCAGCGGTGAACAGTTTTGGGGATATGACATCCCCTTGTCTGACACCTCTCTGCAGTTGGATGGGGTTCGTTGCTGTGTCTTGTACTCTGACGGACATGGTGGCAGATGAGTATAAACACTTCAACACCTCGATATACCGGTAGTCGATCCGGCACCGTTGGAGAGAATTTAGTACCGCCCAGGTCTCGATAGAATCAAAGGCTTTCTCATAGTCCACATAGGCAACACATAACGGCAGATTATACTCCTCGGTCTTTTGTATAATCTGCCGCAGTGTGTGTATATGGTCCATGGTGCTGTAGCCTTTTCGGAATCCTGCTTGTTCGGGAGGCTGGAAGTCGTCAAGCCTGCGTGCAATGCGATTTGTGAGCACCCTCGAAAACAGCTTATAAACGTGGCTCAGAAGTGCAATGGGCCTGTAGTTCTTCAAAAGGGTTTTATCCCCCTTCTTGAAGAACAGCGTCACCACACTTCTGCTCCACGCTTCCGGGGTAGTTCCAGTATTAATGACGGAATCGAACAGTTTCTGGAGCGCCACTAGAAGGGGTTTACCTCCAGCTCTTAGTAGCTCGGTTGTGATTCCGTCATCTCCCGGTGCCTTGTTGTTTTTAAGCTGTTTGAGAGCCTCTCTAATCTCATACAGGCTGACGTCCGGGATATCCTCTGTGTAGTGTCGGGTCAGTTTAGCTCGCTTGTCGCTCTCCTCGCGAGGAGGTGGAGCTTGAGAGGAGGTATACAACCGTCCGTAGTATCTCTCAGTTTCTCTCAGAACTTCTGGTTTCGACGAAACCACGGTGCCAGACTCGGTCTTCAACTTCGTAAGCTGACTTTGCCCAATAGACAGATCCCTGGCGAACACTTTGGAGCCCTGGTTTCGCTCAATTGTGTTTTTTACACGATTTGCGTTGTGTTTTCGCAAATCGCGTCGCCTGCACTTGGAGATCTGTTCATTGAGCCGTCGGTATTCCCTCATAGAGGTTGGAGACTGCACACATAGTTCTCGTCGATCCCTCATAAGACCGAGAGTTTGTTCTGAGAGAACCTGAGATCTACCACTAGGGTGGGTCTTGAAATACTTCGACCCTACCTCGTGGACAGTTGTTACCATCCTGGTGTTAAACTCGTCCACTGACGTGCACGATTCTAGGCACGCAAAACGATTTTGCAGCTCAAGTTGAAAGTTTTCGGATCCCTGGATTTGGACGGATGTTGGGCGAAGCGTAGACTTCATCAGGCGTGACCGTTCCAGCTTCAGGTCGATATTTAATGTGCCTCTTACAAGTCGGTGATCGCTTCCGGTTTTGAACCTGCTGATCACAGAGACATCATTAAATATGTGCCGTTTGTCTGCCAGAATGAAGTCTATCTCGCTTTTCGTGGAACCATCAGGACTTATCCAAGTCCACTTGCGTTGTGGCTTCTTTCTGAAGAAGGAGTTCATCATGAAGAGATCTTCCTTCTCCAAAAAGTTGGCCAGCAAGTGTCCTCGGTGGTTCCGTCGTCCAATTCCGTAGGGACCCACTTTCGTCTCGGTGCCGCTCTGCGTGCCCAGTCTCGCGTTGAAGTCCAGACATCTATTGGCGTGTAATAATACTTTTATTATTGGGAACAACTAACACCCCAACTCAGAGTCACTGACGGTTACTTTAATCGCTCCTTAGTAAACAATCTCCATACAAATTCTGCACTAAGGAGCGACATAAGTAATCGTTAGTGACTCTGAGTTGGTGCGTAACTGCTTCAATGACACAGAGCTACTTCAGTAGATGGCGTTGTTAAGCAATATCTTATTTATAAGTACTATTATTTCTTCTGTGGCAATATTAAAATATCGAGCAAATGATTCACCTCACGATTCTTACGTGATGCACCAGTGCTTCTCTTGCAAGTCGTCGTATGCAAAAAGATTATATAGTTTAATTTTATAAAGTAGAAGAAGTGAATTGGCCTGCACACTAGCTGATAGCTGATATTAAGCTTTGACTTATTAGTTACTTAATTTTATTTAGAGTATTTCTACAAACGATATTATATTACAGAACTTACATATTTTAGTGTGCCAGCTGCATGTCAGTGATTATTTATTTATTTTAAGTTTATTGACCACACTAAAATATTACGGTACATTTTGCGAGCTAAATTTTAAAGTTTTAAGCTAAAATATTTTTATTATTCTAATAATCGGAATGTAAAGGGCTCTGTCTAGCTTAATAATAATAACCTGATATTGTCCATGAATAAATGATTTATTCAACTAAGGTTTCATACAAACACGTTTCGAACGTCAAATTACGTCAACGCTTTAGCAAATCCCTACGGTGAGAGATCCCGGTAAAAGGAGCGAAGGAAAATATCATGCATGTGATTGGTATTATTACCTGCCACGTCAACGAAACACTACAGATTAGGCAAATTAATCACAATTTATATAAAATTATAAATAATGAAAACTAGTCTGTTTTAAATTGAGATAATAAAATTATACAATAGCTAAAATAAAATACAAATCAAATCACTCCAATTTTTTAAAACCAAACAATTTGTCATACCATGCACATGCACGCACGTAATATATTGCATGTTATTGTTCGAAATAAATGCATGTTGAAAATCAACACTGTATTTTAAAAATTCAACTGAAGTCAACTTGAAATAACCAGTTAACAATCCAAACTACAAACCAACAAAGCAATTAACTTATGACACATAAACCATTAAGAATGTAAACGCGATAATTACAAAGAGGGAATATTAATATTTTGCAGTTCGCGTTCCGCGTTACGATTTAATTTGTAGCAATTAAAAGCCCGCGAAAGAAATGTAGAAAGCATGCAACGGTGCTAAACTTTTGTTTTGAAACATTTTTCTAAATGCAGAGGTTCTCCTCTGCCAGTAACCAACAGACGATTGGTCTGATGGTGCTGACGACCGTCTGTGAATTATCAGCTTTTGACGCGATATCGTGTTTCTAACACAAACAGAGCATCACTCAACACCCATTGTTTAAATAAATCTCCAACATAAAACTTTATGTCTTCAATGTTTGCATGCAAATAACATTGTACTAGACAGCATTTCGGGGACATTCATGTAAAAGTATTTCATATCGCTTCCAAAATCCGGGATTTGCTTTGAGCGTAACGTGCACGAATAGATAAAAACGAACGGTTTCAATACGTGACAGAAAAACTTGGAGCGAATGAGACTTTAGGAAATGTTCGAGTTTCACGATGCGGCTTTCGTCACTTCCAGGTCACGGACACTGCAGCTCGAGAGTAATTACAGTTTAAAAGACATTGGTTAATTATGGAAACAAGTGATCCTTTTAAATATCCTAATCCAGTACGAGTGTTTGGAAAAGTGTAATTTTTTTTGTACTGTCATTTGAGATAAAGTAATTTATAGCGTTTTTCAATTAATTTCTGGTCAACAAGCGAAAGCTAACACAACAACTCCATGTGGCGTCACTAACCTGCTTACGACTACAATGAAGCGGTAAACACATAGACATTAACATAGCGACACCAAATGCATCACTGATTCGTTGCCGGCCAAGAAAGAGGGAAGAAAAAGATTTTTGAAAGATTTAAAAAATTTTGACATAACATACAAAACAAAAACAATTCCAAAAACTACTGTTATTCATAGCTTAAATTACATTATGTCAAATTCAATTCAGAAGTGGGAGAAACAGGTTACACAGAATGTCAAATAAATAGACCTCTTGTGGATGTAGGTCGCGCAGCGCTGCAAAAATCCGACTGAATCACTCTGACATTGTGAGGCAGCACTGGCAGAGTGAGGCAAGGCGCATCGCAATGCATAATGCGGCCGCAAAAGTGCGACGTCACATCATGTGACATGTAATAGAAATGTTTATTTATTACCAAACTGAGCAGGAAGTTTACTTAATATTAATACTCGTTTAAACAGGCTAAGAGAGAGTTACGCCCCTTTTCTGTTGTCAAAGGATTTTCTTCCTTCATACTAAGTTAGATATACTTTTAAATTTTATTGTGAAACATTTTTATAAAAAAGTTTATGGTCATGGTAGTATTTTTAATTCAGCTTGCAAGATTTGACTCATTAAAATGCTAACAAACAAAGTTAAATAAAAGCTTAGGTTTAAATTGAAAAAATATCGGAACACAAATTGTCCTCAAATCTTCAATAATGATGGCATGGCCAAATTGAATAGTTTGTTACCGTAACCATAGGTTGTACAAAAATTTAAAGACTATATACGTACCTACATAAGACATAAATATCAACTATGTGTATAGGTACAAAAATATAAGGCAAATAAAAAAATTTGTACAAAAATAGAATATTCACTTAAAATATTTTTAATAATAACATAACAGGAATACCATCTCGTCGCTGATGGAATAAAAACATAAAAGTTACAGATTTAAACATTGTCAGAATGTTATTTTAACTTCATTTCTGAAGTTATTCTTATTTGGGAATATTACGAAATAAATAATATGCAAGTGATTGTTGTCCGACGTGCACAAGCAATATCATTGATAAATATCACCATGAGAAAATAAAATTGTTTGTGCTTTACATGACGCGAAAAATATTTTTCATTCTTTATTTATGCTTATTGGCATATTCACTTGAAAAATAAATACGACAATAATCCTAACGTATACATATATTATGCAAAACAAAATATCAATGACAAAAACAATGTCCATTAAAACAAGTTGAATTGACTCGTTTTATAATCCATTTGAGTAAAAAACCAAGAATCAAATTTCACCAATCCATCGATCATCGATCACGATCCAATTCCCGCCAACCGCAAGAGCGAGTCACGTTCATTACCACTCGAACCGTAACCTTTCACAAGTTTCACTTATCGCAGTTGGAATTGGAATCCCAGCAAATTGGCATTTTTTGTTTGCCAAAATTCCAGATTTATCGTAGTACACTTAAAAATTCAGAGAGATGCCTTTTCGAGTATCGAACTGATGTTGTTTTTAAGTTTAATGTGCCGTTTTTGCTACTTAAGATGCTACTTAAATGACTACCCTTAACTCATTTTAACACATTAGAACATAATCACTGCCACCGTTTTAAAAAGGTACAAAGCTAATTCGCGAATCGTCATTATTCAGCCCACCGCCAGTCACGTCTACGTCCACTCGAATTATAAGCTCTTCACTTAGCTCGAGCCAAATTGGTATTCAAACACAGTTACCATTTTAGGCTAGTCTTTAATTAACGCGCTAAAGACTGTTACGCTTCAAATATTTCCTACTCAAATATAAACATTCAAAAAAGTTTTTAGCAACGCGCATTTTTGAGGAAGATACCTTCGTTCCATAATGCAGAGGTGGAAGTGCTATTTTATAAAACAATATACATATATACTAAAGCTAAATAGTTAACAGATAATAGACACATATCAGAAGGTTGACACGATATCAACATTAGAGGTGTACGACAATGTAAGGCACTAACGCTTAATTAACTCACTGAAATGTAGTTAACTTTTCAGTTTCACCGGGTTGCCTTTAAGTGAAGTGTTAAAATTAAGCCTTTCCTGTAAGTAAAATTAAAAACATCTGCCGCAAAATAACAGATAAAGCATCCCATAAAATCAACTGACATGGAACTCATAAGCACATATTTTCTTATGTAGGTACCTACATAAATGGTCCAGAAAATACTGATAATCTTATAGTAGAGATCATCATCGCTCACGGTCGTACAGTGATGTTACATCATTATCAACCCCTATTTACTGCCTTTTCAAAACTAACGTCCCAACTTAGAGTCACTAGCGGTTGCTTTAATCGCTCCTTAGTAAAGAATCACCTTACAAATTCTATACTAAGCAGCGATTTAAGTAACCGTTAGTGAGTCTGAGCTGGAGCGTAAAACCATAACACTTAAAACATTTTCATGATTATTTTTAGACTCAAGCAAGTAAATGACATTACCAGTTCCATTAAAAGCAGTTTATCTCAAATACATATCTTCCATGTGCAAACACAAAGATCATATAATATACCTACCGCTTCATGATTATAGATGGCAAATATTAAGCTACAAAATTAAACGAATTAATCTAAATTACCAAATCACATTCATGTAACGTATGGATGGATGTGGATAGCTGGATGCGGAGAGCCATAAATGAATCAATGCAGCGACAATTAATCTTGCGTGCGCAACTCAATTTACAACATGATATTGCTCCGAGACTCGGAATTATGTTATGACTATTGGACAAGCATATGGGTTTAATATGAGTTAATATGTACATACTGATGAAGTTGGGACAATAAACAATAACTAAAATATTTAGTAGATATTCTGTCTGGAATTACAGACTAAACACATCTTGGGTTTATCATTAATCTCTGAAGCGAACAAAATGTCGCAAGTAAGTTACAGGCAGCAAATGATTACGACGGAGAACATTTTGAAAACGAAGTGCTTTCGATGTTTCTTTTTATCCCATTAACTTTGTTCAGTCCACCTTGAAATTAATTAGAATTATTCAAAGTTATTAGTTAAATAACACCTAAGGAAAAAAGAGGGGTATTACATTGAGGAAGTATACATAGAGAGGCTATCTCAAACAGAATGTGTGTTCCACCGCCGGCTTGCCCTCCGTTCTCTTTTCAAACTAGAAGCCTCGTTTGCACACTTGCCATAGAGTAACTTTGTATATGACACTTGTCGAACCAAGACAAGCAGTCACCGACTCCAAATCTTTACAAGCTCTTACTCCAACTTTATTTAACGTGCAAAAGCGTTTAAATGATTTCAAACGTAATTACCATTGATTCGTGTCAAAAAATCCAAAACTTTAAATTGGTCACAAGCGTCGCGTCGGCAAACTTATTTAGTCCATTAACACGCTAGTGGCTTGCCAAGTTCAAACGCTCCATATGATTTTTTCATTCAAAATGGCGGGAACATTGCTCAATAATTTAATTAAATTCGTTTTAGCTGATTTAAGTTAAGATTTTGTTTTCTTACTGATGATAAAGTGATAACATTATTTTTTTGTTTTTTGTCGTGCAAATGTGACACATTCTTATTATGCACGACGGCATTTTTTCAGTTTTTTCGTAAACAATTTTGACATGCGGCCGCAATGAGCGCAGCCGAGTGACAGCTGAGTGACAGAATGAAATGCAGCCGGCCGGCTGCAATGCACACCCCCGTACCCGATGTTCGCGGTGTCCCTTCTATACGCTAGTAATATTAATTCTATGGGGTATTATAAGTTTGACGTGTCTGTGTATTTGTCTGTGGCATCGTAACTCCCAAACGGATGAACCGATTTTGTTCTAGTTTTTTTGTATGAAAGATGACTTAATCGAGAGTATTCTTAGCTATGTTTAGTGTAAATCAAACTGTCGGGATTTTTTTAAATTTTAATTTAAGATTATAAACTTTGTGTACAACGATAAGTCGTGTGATCATCCAGATTTTTTTAGCGTAGTTGACGTGAGGTAGGATATTTTTCACGCAACTCTTCATAAGTTAAGAAAATTAATTAAATACTATCATTGAATACCTAGTATTAAACAATTTTTCAAAAACAAAACATTAAGTACGAAATTTCAAATAAAGTATACATTTTATTCACAGTAAAATATTAGCTTTATAAAAACAAACCAATTCGTCAAGCTTCTATACGTTTATCTTCATCTCGACTCCTCTGCAGCAATCCATCCATTTAATCCGAATCTAATTCTTTAAAAGGAATACGTTTCGAATGGAAGTCCGCGGCAAATTCAATACAATGCAGTACATTTTTCACTGTCCCTTTTAAAGAGAATTGTGCATCCGTAAATCACTTGTACTGTACCAACACGGCTGTATAAAGAGTCCAAGTAGAATGTACGGAGCTGCACGTCCAAATAAGAGTGGGAACGAAGAATGTATTAATGCTCTGAGAAAGAACTCGTGAATACGGTCAAAGCAGCTTTATTTCAACTGTTTTTGCAATATAGGATCTGTGGGATGTAAAGGTATTTCGTTGCAAAGAAGGACGGAAAGAAGTTTATATTTTGGTACATAAAGTGCAGAATAATACCTACTTCATAGCACAATACTCGTAGTAAACAATTTTAAACGTCGGTGTCTTACATAAAAAGGTTTGGATTCGGTATGAATTTCAAATTTTGATTGCATTAAAAGTGAATCTTTATTTTATTCAGCCAAGGAAAATCTTTGTAATGTGTCAAGAGTTCGTCAATGCATGGCTTCAACCCATTAATGGCCCACTACCGAGCACGGTTCTCTCCTCCTCTCTCCTCGTAAGATTCATTTGCAATGAGGCTTCATTGAGATGTTTGTACGCGCATAATATCTTTAAAATAAAAACATGAATAAAATGTTTATCTGATGACACTCCTCTAACAACTTGTTTCTGTGAAACATCTGGTAAAAAATAAATACACAACATGACGAGTATATTTATCCTTTGATCTATGAAATAGTTTGCGTTCTGCACATAGAGTAACTCGTAAGTGAGGTATCTCACACAAGCACGACGCATGCCTTAGATGGTGTGTTACACATTTGAGATTCTTGTACATAATTACACAGCCCACCAGTGCATTATAGCTGATGAAGTATGCGCTGGGATTAGAAAGGGTGGATTTCGTATTCATTCTGTTAGCTACATTTCATTGTACCTCTATATATTCGACGACCCGTGTAGCGCAATGGTTACCATGGCGGATCGCCGCACCTCAAGGATCTTGGGTTCAATTCCCAGCAAGGCGGAAATTTGAATAATGAGTTTGAATTACTGTTCTGGGTCTGGGTATGAATGTCCTTGTAAAGTGTATTGTCCATGGCACCCACGACACAGGGAATCCTAGTGTGGGGCTAAAGTGTGAAGCTTATTATTATTATTTTAAATATACAATTCTGAGGTTGTACGTTGACGGTGAAATTGTAAAATACAGAAAATCCTAACGAATAAAATTTGGATTCTATATTGATCAAGCTTACTACAAAATGCATCTGTGAAGACTAGGTACATCCAAATCAGTTTAGCCGTTTCTAAGATTAGCGGGAATATACAATTTTATTGTTAAATTACGTTGTTAGGTAACTATTGCGTCCTCCGGGTGCGTTCACTTGAGATCCCGCAGCCTCACCATATGCACAGGATGGCTGCCGAGGGGGTTTTAGTGGTTACAAATCCCACATCACCCATAACCTGTGGTTTCGGGTATCTTTAGAAGATTTCCCCCTCGAGAGAAAAAAAAAGATATAAAAGGTAACTATTGCGTCATAAATACCCAATAACATTTTTCTCAAATATCTTATTTTCCATATTATGTAATAGACATTGAATCAATAAGTTCAGACCCGTTATAGTTATATTATTAACATCGATTCGGGACGCGGTTAAGGTAGAAATATTTTAATCTAATCCCTCGAATAGTGAAGTAACTCAATATCGCATGCCGAGCCGTTCTCGATGCGTGCCTGGCATATCACTTCACCTATTAAATACTTCTATCTCACCCTTACAGGATAGCTTTTAGCGGCGTAGGAAACGGCGCGACGGAGAAATTCAAGTAGTCATTTTATTTTTGTGTCTTCCAGTATTAAATATTCCAGGTTAGAGATGAAACTCCAACTGAGATTAAATAATTCTGACGTGTTAATAATTTCAGCACGTGTTTAATGGTGGACCTCAGATGAAAGAATAAAAGGGTACTGACGTATTGGGGGTCATCCATAAATTAAGTCACACTAATTTCATAACCTTTTATTCCCAGCCCCTTCCTTGTTACAGCTGGTCACATTTGTGAGACCTCCTAGTGTGACGTCACTAATTATGAAGTTTTACACCTAGAAATTAAAACAGCAGTTCCGAAATAAGTTACATACCAATTATTACATTTTGAAATGTAACGTCACGAAATTTAGGACCGCTCCCACCCCTTATCACACAATGTCACACTACATCGACTCCCTCTCACCCCCATAACGTGTGACGTAATTTATGGATGATCCCTTAGGAGATAATTTTATTGTAACATAACGACCCTGTAGCCTAGTTGGCTGAGCTTAGTGACAATGCCTGCGAAGCGAAAGACCCCGTATAGAAATACCAGAACGTCGAGGTTTCACATAATAAATGCATGCATCATAAAAATTGTTAGCTTCCATAAAATAAAATACTGCAAAAAACGTCATAATATTTAAGGTCACATCAATACACAAAAATGAAATTATAATAACTTTTCTTAAAAGCCTCGATAGAAGGATGCATAAAACCTCGTTTTGCTTCATTATTTCCATTTTACGCATAGGTAGTGTGAATTCCAATGTTAAGTAAATCGTGTTAGCTAGCAATAAATTCGTTTTTCTTCAACGACCAATATAAATTATCCCTTTCGGTCCGTCCCGCAGTAAAAGTGAACTGTGAAGCAAGCACATGCCGAGATGTCCGGGTCGCGTGCCCCGCATAGCTGTCACCTACAGGAATGAGATCGTTGAGATGAACCCCACGGTGCTGTGGACATTTTTTCACGACATTATTATGTACATCGTATGTATTATGTAGTTTTTCGAATTGATTATCACTTCAGGGTTAAAGACTGACAGATTTTGCTCTAAGGGCCTTCGCCGACGACGACTTTTTGTAGCGATGCAATAGCGATGCTGTCGCGCGTCCGCATCGATACAGTGGCGAAGCGGTCGCTAGCTGTGCGCTCTCGGGCACGGGCCCAGTTTCAGTCGCGATACAAACGCGCTTCTGTCGCGATGCAAACGCGATTCAGTAACGGCACCATAGTAACTGCGATCGCTACAGTTGCAAGATACCGATGTCGTCCGACACGGTCGCGCGTTGAATCGATACAGTCGCGATGTTGTAGCGCGGTAGTAGCGCGTTGTCATCGCTTCTGTAGCGCGTTGCAAATGCGACTAACAAGCGTTAGTAGCGATGCTGTTGCGCGTTCATGAAACGCGCGACAGCATCGCTACAAAAAGTCGTCGTCGGCGAGGGCCCTAAGGACTATTTTGGAGTACAATGGAGGATTAGCGTTGTGGGTACAACGCCCTGATATAAAGACTATTGGGCGGTTTTTTTTTTGTAAATATAAACCACCGATTACTAGTTAAAATTATTTCTAATTTTTTCATTATTTTTCTCAGTTTTTAACCTTTATAATAATAAAATATTATGATTTTAAAAATATATATTAAGTATTTAAATTTAATAATTAATAAATTTACCCTTACATTTACCTATACATATTTTGACTAATGTTTTATTTGCTTTGAATTTATTAGACCAAAAGAATACCTACTTAGCCATGTTACATGTACGGACGTCGGACATGCTCGACAAATTCATTTGTACAATTCATTTGCATGTATTTTTCTAACATATGTAGTAAGTAGGTAGTACATGTTCTAAAAATCAAGAATAAAAAGTGTTTTGAAACCAATGTCAACACAAAGCGTGATTCCCCTGTAAAAATATGAAAGGTA
This sequence comes from Thymelicus sylvestris, assembly GCA_911387775.1. Taxonomy (NCBI): domain Eukaryota; kingdom Metazoa; phylum Arthropoda; class Insecta; order Lepidoptera; family Hesperiidae; genus Thymelicus; species Thymelicus sylvestris. Next base: position 4,257,264 of record OU426892.1, read on the forward strand.
CACGAAAAGTAGAAAGTATCCGAATAAAGTAGGCAATTAAAAGCACAGATCTTGCCTTTGTTCGGTAATACAAGTAGAGCGCTCATAACTTCCATACGTCGTTAATACTTCGCAACTTTAAAAGTTGGACAGCAAACTTTAAGTCCCAACTGCATTACAGTCAATGGTAGCCGAGTTAAAACTGAAAAGTGCAAAAAATCTGAAAACTCTGCTGAAAACTTGAAAGTTAAATGTTTCACAGTTTCGCGTACGTTTTTTATTACGGCCGCGATGTTTCCTTCTATAGCAATTTTCGCGGTTACGCTTTTATAGGGGTTCCATAGCGAGAAATTCTCATTGACAAAAACATTTTACGGTTTGCGACGCACTGAACTTTCACTTCAGTGCCTTCACCTGAGTTAAGCGGAGATATTCTTTTCTATTTTACTCATTTTACAGAATTGTAAATTAGACGTCATTCGTAGTTTAGCAGTTTTTGTCCCATTCTCACGAACATTTTCGCCACGTACATGCAAACTATGGAATGAGCTTTATTCTGAGGTATTTTGGGAGCGCTAGCATAGGGTTTTACAAAAAGGCGTACAAAGTCTTCTCCTTCCAAGCCGCCATTGGATTGGCGGCTTCTTGATGTTGCTCATGACCATGTGCGATCATGTGATGGTGGCTACCATCAGGTAGCTCATCTTTGTTCGTCAGCTTTTTAGGCTATAGAAAAGTAACTTTCCGTACTTACCTGCCAGGTTAAATATTTTCTATACATTTTTAACTGTCACCACTTTGAATTACAAACATATAATATGCGCTCACAGCCTGATGACATGTGCCGTCGATCCCGGTCGTTATCGTTAGATAACTGTCGTTAAGCCATGTCTTAGGTCGGCATGAAAACTTTCGTTACAATGGGTAGGCTACTAACCCCTCCACTAATTCGCACTGGAGCAGCGTGGTGGAGTTGACTCTAGGCCTCCTCAAGGGAAGAGACCCGTGCTCAGTGCTCAGATTACCAATCCAAGGACTATTATATAGGTATATTAACCAACCTTGCAAACGATTGCGTTAGCATCATAATTTCTACGATAGAATTTATACACTCACAGGCGACGTTTCGAAAGTGGCATATTTTCAGAAGTCGAGATCGCCCTATTTATGTACTTTCTCTCGTATCATGAAATAATTTTAGTTGACCCGAAATTTTCACATAGTCATTTGCACTTGAAAGTGCATCAGTTTTTTAATTAAAGCCGATGTCACGTTTTACACTTTCCGGTTGCCATTAAAATATCAAAGCGGGATAAATGTATCTCACATTTATCAGAATGCGCGAGGTTTTCCAACCAGTTTAATAAAAAGATGCTCTGGTTTAATTAAAGTAAATACATTTGAATGGCCACATAGGAAATATTTTACAAAAACGCTCGTACATTAAAAGATAAAATACTCTTGCTTCATCTAATATCACAACCAACTAATAATGACCTACGCTAAAAATTATTGAAATTATTAAATACGAGTAACTGCCCTCGCTTTGCTTCGGGTTTCTTATTTTTTTACACCTTAGGTTACATTATCGGAGTTTTATTAAGGATCCCAAATTTTTTTAAAATATAATATAGCCTATGTCACCCGGGGATAGAGTAGCTTCCCAACAATGAAAGAATTTTTCAAATCGGTTCAGTAGTTTCGGAGCTTATTCAATGCAAACAAATATCAAATCTTTCCTCTTTATAATATTAGTATAGATTAAAATTATAGATATTGAACACATATTTCTTCTAACGAATAAATTATACTGCTTTGTGTATGTGGGTACTTTTCCTTAGTTACCCATAATAATAAATAATATATCATGTGAAAAATAACTATATCACTATAAATCAATGTGTTTAAGCTCTCAGTATAAGATGTTATCTGCAATGTTTAAACTTACCCAAAATTATTTCAATTTATTTTAATTATTACCATACTTTATGGTGTTTAAATATACCTACGTAATAATTACTTCGTCCCAGAATCAAATGAAAGATTCGGGAAATTCTAATGGTAAGATTACCACGTCAAATTGTCCAAGTCGTTCAAAAGTTACACGATCCATTACACGTGCTCCAATGAAGAGGATTATTGTATAAAAATCTCTCTCCGTCTATATCAATACCAATTTCATTCACAATGTCAAGGAAATTATGCTTTGCTTTCTACTTCATGAGTTATATTCATAGTCCATCTATTTCCCTATTTTTCAGTTGTACAAGTCATGACTTGAGTAACAATTGAACGCAGCTGCTAGACTTCAAGCCAGTCGCTCGTTATCAAAGAGATAAATGAAAGAAAAGGGTTTTTTGGCTTCACTCCTTTTTATTCTCACTTCAACCAGTCACATTTGCATTGGGCAAACAAAGAATGTCTTTGGGATCTGCTGGGAATCTGAGCGTGGTTCGCTCTAACGGAATAACGAGTTTCAAAGATGATTTGGAATTCGACAGGCGGATTTCACTTGTTAGTGAGTCAGTGGAGCTGAGGCCGCTCAAAATTCTTCTTTTAAATTATACTCAGCTTTCAGAATATTGAGTTTAACTAGTATTTGCTTTGTAGTCAAATTTAGTCTATAGTACATTGTTTACTTTTGGAAATTTTGAGGAAACCCTTGACAATAGAAAACACCTTGACAATAGCCACAAAACAAAACCTAATCAGTCAAGAAAATCTGTTAATAATAGAGGAAAAAATGGGCGTAACGGGGGGGGGGGGGTTTATTTTTTTAAATAGTACGTTTATAATGATTTGTTGCTTTGGCTTCAACATTAATATAATACAGAAGCCTCCAATAGCTTAATTGGTTTAACTGTTTATTTTGTAAATCTAGAGCTTACATTGAAATAACCACGAATTGGCGGAGAATTATTGAATATAAGTAATTAAAGTAAAATTATATCAATTAACTCGGTGACCTATTGTTCCATTAAAAATTAACTGGAGCCACATGATGCCGCAATGACACCACTAATAACCAGAATAATGATTCCACTATAATGATTATATTTAAAAGAACAGATTTGTACAAGGTGTTGCGAGTAAATCGTGTATCGCTCATAATATGGTCATTAGATCAGTCGCAAATAAACCATCGTTCAGTTAATACATGTATTTTATTTCCAAACACCGGGCGCCGGCCGCAACGTTCAAAGTATATACCTTGTGTCGTTAACATATGGTCCTAAATCGAACCGGATTCAGCGAGGATTCATTACAGTGCAAAAAACTGCATACCGGCCGGCGAGCGGCGAGGCCTATTGTTCGAGTCAACGGATTAACGAGTAAACAAGTTCAAAGTCCAACCTTTCTATGCAGTTATAAGAAGATCGTAATATTTGTGTAATTGAATAAGTTCATCGGTAATTATGACTACTTATGAAGACGTATTGGTGCAGTTGAGTGATTTACATGCGCTTATAAACAAGGCACAAGTTAACATCAAGAAATGTCCTAAGATCAGACGTACACGCGGCTATGTACAAACTAGAATAAAGTGCATAGAAGAATACTGGGATGCATATCGCGCCGCGCATACTAATTTGTTACGACTTACTAAGCGAGATCAAAGGGAGTCTATGGATTATTTCGTTCAAGATGATCATACCGCATGTGAAGAGTTGTACATGGGCTTACGGGCGGACTTGTTGGACATGCTGGAGCCTGCTGCCCCACTCAACACTACGACGTCTTCGGAACGCGAGTCGAGCGCAGCGGAGATCAAGTTGCCGCAAATTAACATGCCTACATTTTCGGGAGCATACGAAGAGTGGCAGTCGTTTGAAGACACATTCATGACGCTTATCTACAATAACAGCAGTCTCAACGATGTACAAAAATTACATTATTTGAAGTCTTGTGTTTGTGGCGAAGCGAAGAATACAATAAAACATTTTCAAATTGTTAAGAATAACTTTCATGCGGCGTGGGATGTTTTGAAGGCAAGATACAGTCACAAGAGACTTATTGTTAATGCAGTGTTAAAAAGATTATTTTCAATTAAAAGGGTTAGTGCTCAGTCATCGGGACAGTTGAAAACATTAATTGATAGTACTAAGGAGTGTTTGAATAGCTTAAATAACTTAGAAATAAATACGGATACATGGGACGCTATTATTATATATTTAATTGTTCAAAAATTAGATACAGAAACTCATAAAGATTGGGAAACATATGTAAGTAAGGAGTGTTCTGAAAGTATGCCTGCCTTAAATATTTTAATTAACTTTTTGGAAAATAGAATTAAAACACCGTTAAGAGATAATAAAATTAAAGATAGATGTTTTAATGGAGCTGCCTTAATTCCGTCGACTTGTGTTTTTTGTAATAGTAGTCATAACCTGTATAACTGTAAGGAATTTAGTAAATTAGACCCGGTAAAAAGAAAGGAATTTGTAAAGGGGAAAGGATTATGTTTTAACTGTTTATTGGCGGGGCATCCATTTTATAATTGTAAACAGAAGGGAACGTGTAAATTATGTTTTAAACGACACCATTCACTTCTACATTCTTTTAAGAAATTAGATACAGACCTGGATAGGAAGGATAGTCAAGGTACAACAGGTTTGTCTTCTATGCATACAAATGTAGAAGAAATAAAGGAGGTTACAGATGTGTCACTTGCTTCACACTTCTCTTCAGAAAATAGGAATGTTTTGTTGGCCACCGCAGTGGTTCCCGTGAGGAGTTTGACGGGCCACATCACGATGTTGCGAGCTTTAATTGATCCTGGGTCTCAGGGGACATTCATCAGTGAAAGGGCGACACAGTTCTTGCAACTAGAGAGAACTGAGGTACAGGGTAAGGTCACTGGGGTCGGGTCACTTCAAACTTCTGTTAGCCAAGTGGTACAACTTGAGGTATTATCTAATTATGAGCAATCCTTCAGCCTCAAGGTCAAGGCTTATGTATTATCTACACACTTGACTACGAAGTTACCATGTAAGTATATTAAGGTGAGTAGGGACTGGAGTCATATTCAAGGATTAACCTTAGCTGATTCAAATTATTATGCGCCGGGAAAAATTGACGTTCTGCTGGGTGTTGAGGTCTATGCGGAAATTCTTAAGAATAATTTTATTAAAGGCCCTTCTAGCACACCGTGCGCGCAAGAGACAAGTTTAGGTTGGATCCTATTTGGTAGTATAGGTGACGAACAGTCCACTCATACTAGCGTAGTGCTTTGCAATCAAATAAATTTTGATGATATGATGAAATCTATGTGGGAATTACAGCCTACTAATGAACGTTTACATACAGCAGATGAAAAATTATGTGAAAAAATATATACAAACACACACAAAAGAACGTGTGACGGAAGATATATTGTGAGGTTACCTATGAAAACAGAACAACCTTTGTCTACGGAAGGTAATACAAGGGAGGTAGCAGTAAGAAGATTGTGTCAGTTGGAGAAAAGATTTAGAAGAGAACCAAACTTAAGGAAAGAGTATGAAAGGGTTATTAAGGAGTACATAGACAAGAATTACATAGAAGAAGTTCCGAAAGAAGAATTAAATAAGCCTGCTGTGTACTTACCACACCATCCTGTAGTTCGAGAGGATAAGGAAACCACGCGTGTCCGTATCGTGTTTGACGCTTCGGCTAAGGGGTCAAACAACATTTCTCTGAATGACGAGCTGCTTGTTGGTCCTCCACTCCAGGAAGATTTAAGAAGTCTAGTCATGCGCTGGAGATTGAGGAAGGTTTGTTTCACAGCCGACATTCAGAAAATGTACCTCATGGTATTAGTTGATAAAAATGACATTGACTTCCAACGAATCGTTTGGCGCTCAGGCGAAACTGAATTACCAAAAGATTATCGGCTTTTACGTGTAACGTTTCGGACGGCCTCTGCTCCATACTTAGCTGTCAAAACTTTGCATCAGGTAGCCATTGATGAAGCCAAGGATCATCCCACTGTAGCGAAAACTATTAAGGAAGATTTCTCCGTAGATGACTTGATATCCGGGCAAGACACTGTCGAAGACGCAATCAATGTGGCAAATCAACTAATTGATATATTGAGAAGGGGAGGTTTTATTTTACAAAAGTGGGCGTCAAACAGTGCGGAGTTTTTAGAGCAAATTCCGCCCTCTCAGAGAAGCACCAAGGTCAGTATGGACATAAAGGTGGATGGTACTATTAAGGCTTTAGGTTTATCATGGAACATGGGTAGTGATAGCTTAGAATATCATCTATCGCTTCCACCAGCTCCTGTAAGGGCAACGAAAAGACTAGTTTTAGCGGAACTACAACGTTTATTCGATCCTCTAGGCTGGTTAGCACCTGTAATCGTGCTTTATAAAATATTAGTACAACGACTTTGGATTAAGCGTATTGATTGGGATGAAGATATCACTAATGATAATCGTGATGAATGGCTAAAATTAAGGCAAGGATTTCAACACTTAGATGAAGTTAAAATTGAAAGATGGCTTCATACTACTGAGGATTTGATGGAAACTGTTACTATTCATGGCTTCTGTGATGCGTCAGTTAAGGCGTATGCAGCGGTAGCGTACATAAGAGTTCAAACCAGGGATGGAGAAATTAAAACGAGTATTATTGCAGCAAAAACTCGAATTGCCCCAGTTAAGCCGGTTTCTCTTCCCCGGCTGGAGCTCTGTGGCGCTGTACTTCTATCTCGATTGCTGAAACAAGTAGGTGAGGCCATGAGAATCCCCTGTAGTAAAATATACGCCTGGACAGACTCGGCAGTCGTATTGTCGTGGTTAGCTGGAGATCCGTCAAGATGGAGTGTATTTGTCAGCAATCGTGTAGTTGAGATTACAGACAATGTTCCGTGTTCTCAGTGGCACCATGTTGCATCTGAAAGTAACCCAGCTGACATAGCTAGTAGAGGATTAGTTCTGCCCCAGCTCGTTCACAATCGATTATGGTGGGCGGGACCCAACTGGTTACGAACACAGAATGTTCCATTGAAAAGACCAAATGTGGAAGAAACAGATATAGAGAAAAGAAAGAATTTAAAGGTTCATTGCAGTGTATTGAAGGAGGTAAAACTGAATTTCGAGAATTTTGATACTTTAGAAGAATTGCAACGAGTTATAATTTATTGTAAGCGATTTATAAATTATAAGAAACAACCCGAAAATATACATAAACCCTTTAAAAATGAAGAATTAGAAGAAGCATTAGATCAGATAGTAAGAATAGTACAGAAGGAAGAATTTGAGGAAGAAATATATAGTTTAAAAGAAAATAAACCTATTAGTAGAAGAAGTACTTTAAAATCACTGAACCCATTTATTGATAAAAAGGGCATCATGAGGGTCGGAGGTAGACTTCGACATGCTCCAATTGAAGACAATGCGAAATATCCCATTTTACTTGGTCATAAGAATGCAGCCGTGAAACTTATCGTAGATCAGGCACATAGAAAAACGCTTCACGGAGGTGTTCAATTAATGCTATGCTTTCTCAGATCACGCTTTTGGATAGTAAAGGCTAAGACATTAGTGAAGGCTCATATTCATAAATGCTTGGTTTGCGCCATACAACGATCAAAAACTAGAGAACAGCTTATGGGAGATCTTCCAAGTGCCAGAGTAACACCAGCTCGTCCATTTCAGAATTCTGGAGTAGACTTTGCCGGTCCAATTCAAATTTTGGCAACACGTGGCAGAGGCGCTAAGTGCAGCAAGGCTTACATCGCCATCTTTATTTGCATGGCCACGAAAGCAATACACTTGGAGCTCGTGGGTGACCTCACTACCGAAACGTTTATAGCAGCCTTCAGAAGATTTGTAGCAAGACGAGGCAAGTGTAGCCAATTATGGAGTGATCGTGGAACCAACTTTGTAGGCGCAAACAAGGAGTTGAAAACCCTGTGGCAGGAAGCCAAGATGAATATGCCTGAAGATCTTGTAGATTTACTTGCTGAAGACGGAACAGAATGGCATTTCAATCCAGCTTACAGCCCAGGATTTGGAGGTCTGTGGGAGGCTGGAGTCCGTTCCATAAAATATCATCTGAGACGCATTCTTACCTGCAATTTAACCTATGAGGAGATGCTGACAACCCTTTGCCAAATAGAGGCGTGCTTGAACTCGAGACCGCTTTGCCCAGCAGACGTGACTGATGTTAATAGCCTTGAAATTCTGACTCCAGGTCACTTTCTAATAGGTGAAGCTCCTATTAATATATCTGAACCTAGTTTGATCAACCGTAATATCAATAGGTTGTCTCGGTGGCAACACACTCAAAGGTTAGTACAACACTTTTGGCGTCGTTGGCAAACAGAATATTTGACCCAGCTCCAGCAACGACCAAAATGGCAAAAACCAGTTAAAGACTTTGCAGTAGGTGATATTGTTTTAATAAAGGAAGATAATCTTCCGCCGGGCAAATGGGCCCTAGGTCGCATCGTAGGAAAACATTCAGGCCAAGATAATTTATGTCGTGTGTATAGCATCAAATGTCGCGGTAATATTATAAAACGTAATTTGTCTAAAATTTGTGAGCTCCCAATAAATGATCAAAATTGTTAAGTAAAAGTAGAATTTTTTGTTCCCAAATGTTTAAGGTTTAACTACTTGTTAAAAGTGCTATTGTTTCTTCTGTGGTTTAATCAGATCTGAAAAATAAATGTCTAATAATGATTGTATTTGGAATAGATTCTTACTTGCTTGATTTTATAAGAAAAATTAAGTTCAAGTCATTATTTTGTTACTTTTACTTTTGTGCGTTCAGCAAATTAAGTTATTATGTAATTAAGTTTACTAATAAATGTATGTGTCATGCATGATGATAATAATTTATAAATTTATGTATTTTTTGAGTTTTGTAAAAAACTATTGTTTTTTGGTGGGCGGTATGTTGCGAGTAAATCGTGTATCGCTCATAATATGGTCATTAGATCAGTCGCAAATAAACCATCGTTCAGTTAATACATGTATTTTATTTCCAAACACCGGGCGCCGGCCGCAACGTTCAAAGTATATACCTTGTGTCGTTAACACAAGGTCAATTATAATTATAATTATTAAAAAGTTATTCGTTTTTGCCTAATTTTATTCTAACCTAACCTAACTTTTTAACCGACTTCAAAAAAGGAGGAGGTATTCAATTCTATTTTTTTTTTATATTTGTTACCTCAGAACTTTCGACTGGGTGAATCAATTTTGACGATTAAAAATATGAGAGACATCTGACGAGTAGTTTTTGAGTTATCCCTAATTTTGAATTCGGTTATTTTTTGGCAAGTATTATACATTAGTACATTGCTTGGATAAATAAAGTCAAGGACAATGATTTCTTAAAATTGTAATTATATTTTTACTACAAACATTACGTCATTTCAAGTAGGTAATTACGTATATTATATTTACTAGCGAAATTTTAAAGCAGTATCTTTCGTGTACAAGAAATAGAGCGGGAACAAAATTTACAGCAAGACAAAAAGTGCTGGGTAATTGAGTATTCTCCAAGCGCACTTGGTAAATTATTCGGAGCTCTTTCTTTTCCCTACGATATTCTACTTCAACTTGAAAATTATTATATTAAAGTAAGATATTCCTGGAATTCGGGATACTTAACTATTGATATTCTTTAAATGGTAAAATCGCGAAGTGTATTATTGAAGATAATAATAATGTTGGTAGTATGAAAAGAAACTGAGATTTTCTCTCCTTTGACTTGCCTCATTTGCAACTTTGTTCGTATTGACATCACCATAACCCCCATGACCCGAGTGCAAACATTTATGTACCTCGGTCGGAAATCGAACCCGGAACCCCTCGCTTCGCAGGCAGGGTATCTATCAACTAGGCTACAAAGTCGTTTCGTCGTATTATGATTAAGTAATTAATGTTATGACTGCTACCATTATCTTTCGGAGAAGCCTATCTGAGCTAACACCCTTATACTTGATTTAACTAAATTAGAAGATTTAGATGTAATTTACACAGTAATGACCTTAAATAAGAAGTGACTATGTAATTAAGAACATGTTATGGGATAGAACGTATAACACGAATGTAATTGGATTGTGTAATTGCTGATGCTTATCTTGCTAATCCAAGGAAATTAGGCAAGAAATTGTAACTCGAGATTTTGTGATCAATTTAAGTTATTACAAATGTAATATGAACCTTACGATTATAATTATTAATTATAATTATGCAGTGATCGTTCGAGTTTTTCGAGTCCCCGCACGAAGACCTGAGTTGCCAATTTCGCATCTTCATATAAATGTACCAGTCTATATAATATATTATACAAAATACAAATATCGTCATGGTTCTAGGTAATTTACACATATACACATAATATATAGCCTATAGCAATCCCGAATTATGTACCTTTCAAATGGTGAAAGAATTTTTCAAATAGGTGCCGTAGTTCCGGAGACCCTTCTCCATGAAGTTGAAAATTCGTCTTCTCTGTTTATTAATTTATTTATTTATTTAATACTTGTATTCACAGCAATTGTCACAATTTTATGTTACTCGTTACATATAACTTAGTCTTAAGCCAAATTGAATACACATTATGTAGGTTATTCTTTTACAATATTTTGGAGGGTTCAAGTGATGAACTGTTTATAATATTAGTAAAGATTTTCTTTTACTCTATTTGTTCCTCCTTCTATTTTTACACATATTGGTTATCTTTACAGTTTATGGCTGTATAAATATTTGATAATAATGTATTTGTTTAGTTATCGTGTAGATTGACACAGTTGTTATCAATTTTGTGTTTGATGAACAGGAAATTGCTATTTTTAATGGGTATTTTCAGCGCCTACTCGTTTTTAGCACGAAATCATTAACAAAACCGGTCAAGATGTTTTTATGGAAATAGCTGGCAAACGAGCTGACGATCCACCTGATGGTAAGTGGCTATCGTCGCATGTACATCAGTGACACCATTGCATAAGCATCACTGATGCGTTGCCGACCAAAAAAGAAGGAACACGGAACACGACGAGTCCTTTGGCGTCTGACTCAAGCTCAAAAGTGGTTGTAGCTATCCAAGCGAATCCCATGGAGGCCATGGAGAAATAATAAATAATAATAGAAATAATAAAAGTGTGTGCCAGAACTCTTTTGTAAGTGATATTTTAATACAATTATCAGTTACTCGTAGCAGCGTAGTTTATAGCAAAAAACTCAACGCTTCCAGTCTTCGAAACCAATGAAGCTCTTCGCATAAAATTAAATTTTCATTCCTCTGTTAACACGGCTAATTACGTCTATTGAGTGTTACTTCGAAACTTCTCGTCTTCATTGTAAGTTTCAATATAATATGTAGTTAAGCGGTTTTTTATTCCGCTCAAACATTACAGTTCCTATAAGGACGTAGAATTACTTTTCATCGTTTCAAAAGAAAAAACTTTGAAAATATGTAGCTGACAAAAAGTTTTGAAGTTGTAATTTACTTCGTTAGCTAGTTTGGTTCAGGACGCTTAGGAAGTGCGAAAACGAGCTTACATTAGAAGAATAGGATAATATTCATAACACAACTAGTCATACCTACTCATAAAATATTATTATTACTTGTATAATTAACTACGAGGTACTACGAGGGTAGGTACTCGGTTAACGGTTAATAGCAGAGAAACAATTTTTTTAGAACCTGTATTGACACTATAAAACCGTGTATTTAGTTTTTAAACTATTAACTTGTTTATTATGCGTGAAATAGAAAGAATTTATTTATCTCTGATCTCGGTGAATAAATATTGAGCGCGTCCGCATCGATACAGTGGCGAAGCGGTCGCTAGCTGTGTGCCCTCGCCCACGGGCCCAGATTCAGTCGCGATACAAACGCGATACAAACGCGCTTCTGTCGCGATGCAAACGCGATTCAGTAACGGCACCATGGTAACTGCGATCGCTACAGTTGTAAGATACCGATGTCGTCCGACACGGTCGCGCGTTGCATCGATACAGTCGCGATGTTGTAGCGCGTTAGTAGCGCGTTGGCATCGCTTCTGTAGCGCGTTGCAAATGCGACTAACAAGCGTTAGTAGCGATGCTGTTGCGCGTTCATGAAACGCGCGACAGCATCGCGTAATATCTAAGTAGGAATCTGACAAGCTTCCATACTGTAGTGTTTGTACTGCTATTATGGTTATAGCAGTAATCATGTTATCTCGAGAGCACGGGTAGTGGGGCAACACTGAGTCAGTCACGAGACAGCCGTAGACGCAGGCAGACGTGTTCCCCTACCACTGGTGACGTAACGAGCTAATGCAAGTCAACCATATCACTATATCCAAATATTACGGAGCACGTAAGTACAACAACTACTACATAATGGCGACGAGGTCAAAAGGTCAGTGCAATAAATATTTTATTTTGTGTTGATAAAGGAAGAGTTGAAGGGAAAATAACACGTCGATGCAAGAAATAATCAACAGACGAATGTTAATATTAGTGCCGAATAGTTAACTCGAGAATTTGTTTAGGTGTGCTGTAACTTTAAATAACGTATTGAGCAAAATCATCATAATTATCGAAGTTCTCTCTCTAATTAGGTATAAAAATTGCCGCCATTACCGCTACCTACACAATTCCCTTTGTTTTCTGAAAAATGGCATTGATTGACATTGTAAAAACAACTGTGCGGTGAGTAAAAAGTGGCATTTTGTGTTATAAGCGTAATTCACGCTACTGAAGTAATAATAACATAAATGACATTTTGGATATAGTGTCACTTATTTAGCTGAAAGTGATAGCGAGGCAGGTTTTGTTTTTAAATAAGAAGTGATATTTAGTGTTTAGCTGTGTCGTTTTAAATATAATACACAGTATCATTGAAGTATTATTACTAGCGTATAGAACGGACACCGCGAGCACAATGTGTGTTCCAATGAATTGACGCCGCGCGGCTTCAATGTCCAATGGATTCGTTCGATTTTGGAAGGAGAACAGGGGCTCAATTTTGAAAATAGAACCTCCCGGCGGGGACACACATTTTGTTCGAGATGTCTTCTCTATGTATACTTATACCTCAATGGACAGTATCGATCTGTTGGAGGGATTGCTACATAAATGGAGTATTGCGTGTGGTGCCGCGTGTTTGGTTAAGGTTGCGTATGTGTGCCAATGAGAAAAAGTGGCATCATGCGGAACTTTTTCTGAATATATTTTTTGAATAACTACTTATTTACTAGCATGTAATTGCAACGATATATTTCAGTTTTCTTCATAGATAGTGATCGCAATGTTGAGTTGAAAACTTTGAATGGCTATACTGAAAAACTACTATTTTGTAAAGCGCCATTTTTTGTTTTAAATGAGCGAATGGTGTCCAGCATCCACTCTTGCGTGTGTGTGTTGCACAGCAACACTTAGTACTAAAAAGGAGATAACATTATACAAATTATGAACTTAAATAAAGGAGTAGGGACTTTAAAATATTCAAGAATAAAAGGGTTCCCTAAATTAGTGAAATTTATTTAGGACTAGCTGTTTATTTAGCACTCTTCGGCTTTATAAAGTATAGATTTTACTACCATTATAGATGGCCGCACATGCAAGTTAAGTTTAATTGTTGAGAGTGAGTTTGCTTCTTCACGGCCATAAAACTATAACAGTAAGGGTAATTGTCAATAAAATTAGCTGTTTTTATGACTATTAGTTATATTCTACGCAGGTCCTGGGTTTCATTCAAACGTAGTTTTGCTTTAGTTACAAAGTACATGTGTAGGTATGATAAACTGAAATAATTGCAGTCGTTTTGATATGAATTCTGATAAAAAACGGAACTGAAGTTGTTTGATAAAAATTATGTTCTGTTATGAAAGTATTGCATTGGCAGTATCAAACATACATACATGCCTAGCCGCCTTGGTATACATGCAGCCATGCACTTGTATTTCTTTTGAAAATAATATACATAAACTATCACAAGCTGTTGTAATACGGTTAACGTAATTTAACGTTGCGGCGCCGGGTCCCTATTTCAGCTTGTAAGTTCTTTGTGATTCTTTAGCAGTCTTTCCTTTTGGTATTTGACTATCACGGCTGCACTACACGGCTGAAAATATAATAACATAATGTGGGTAATCATAAATAAAGTCGGTTTGATGGGCGGTAGCGTAAGAAGGAAAGAAACATTTATTCCGTCATAAGAATAGCAACATCGTTAGGGTTCTATGGTGGATGTGTCACTGGCGCGCCGACGATGAGGAGCGCGGGAGCGGGTAATTGACCGTTATGGTCGTGGTCGCTCTGTTAACACATGACGCTTTTGTTGTGGTCAGAAGTGCTTGACATTTGACATACAGCGTTAGAATGCCCTCGTGTATTGTACCAATGTGATTGGTGTAGTGGAGCAAAGGATGGGCGTGTGTGTGTGTTGTGGCTCTTTTCAGAACGGAGTTCTTGGTTGGTTTATAAGGGCATAACGTATCTATATTTTGAATATCATTGCGTATTGGGAGATGATAGGAAGTTCCTATCATCGTTCCTATTAGGAACCATTATACAAGCCACGACACCGAAATTCAAATCTTCGCGATGAGACAAGTTTATTTTTCTAATTTAGTTTTTGTGTTGAATTTTATAGAATCTATTGAGGCAGTGAGGGTCAAAAGCGCTTGCGAGCTTGACGCGTTCTTGTGTTGTTACTGTGATTAAACTAAGTTTTGTCACGGAAATCATATTATATATTTATCATTGAGTTATTCGTGCACAAAAGGAGTAAGTTTTTATTTTTAAATTGAGAACAATAATTGTATTTGTTCGAATGGGTGCAGCAATGTTTAAAATGTTGCTATTTATTATTGTAGCCTGAGGAAAGCGCCCTTTTGAAGACGCACGATTTGATATGCTGTAGTAAATTCATAGCCCTGGAGAAGCCGAGCCTTGGTTTTGACAGAATTCCACAAAAATCGTGAAGGAGAAACTCTCCTGACGTCCAAAAAATATTTATTAAGCTGGATGTATTTAGTTATAAATCGAGAAGTCCTCTTTAAACAGATTTGCAGATTATACCAATGCTATGACCTTAGTAATTAATAATTTTAATAGATTACAATTAAAGTTTGGTAATCTAATCTAATTAGCTATAATGGCGCTACCAATTATTGATCTACTTAGGTTGATTTCGGGGTCATAAACTCATAATTAAGTACTTACCTGCCTGAAGGATTGTTGACGTGAGTAATTTGATGGACTTGATAGGTCATAAATTTTGGTGCATAATGTACTTATTGCAATAACTATAATGTGTGTGTTAGGTAGTACGAACCTACATGAAATTGTAAATCGTGCGTGAGTGTGTGTGTCAGGTAGTACGAACCTACATGAAATTGTAAATCGTGCATAATTGTGTGTGTCAGGTAGTACGAACCTACATGAAATTGTAAATCGTGCATAATTGTGTGTGTCAGGTAGTACGAACCTACATGAAATTGTAAATCGTGCATAATTGTGTGTGTCAGGTAGTACGAACCTACATGAAATTGTAAATCGTGCATAATTGTGTGTGTCAGGTAGTACGAACCTACATGAAATTGTAAATCGTGCATAATTGTGTGTGTCAGGTAGTACGAACCTACATGAAATTGTAAATCGTGCATAATTGTGTGTGTCAGGTAGTACGAACCTACATGAAATTGTAAATCGTGCATAATTGTGTGTGTCAGGTAGTACGAACCTACATGAAATTGTAAATCGTGCATAATTGTGTGTGTCAGGTAGTACGAACCTACATGAAATCGTAAATCGTAAATGATTGTGTATTAGGCAGCAAATGCCTTACGATACCAATTAACGTACATACCTTTTGTGACACGGAGTACTACATGTGTGTGTATTATTATTGATGCGTGTTTTTCGGTAAGATGTTAAATAATCAAGTCCGAACTGATATATATTTAATTATCGTTTACACATATATAATAATACATGTGTAACACATAAAGATAAACTTTCAGATTAATTTTATTCTTTCACAAAAGGCAACCCTGACATTGCCAGAGAGGATAAGCGACAGTGTTAGAAAGGAAGGCAACTCATTACGCGTTTTGATTAGCACTGTGCGATCAGAATTACACTTTATTGCGTTGGAGCCAGAGTCACTATTTATTTAAATGATTTTTCGGAATTTTTCTTAGTGCACCTTCTATAATTATTTATAAATACTATTATTTATTCTGTGTTTTTAGTTAAATTCAGAGTTAAAGAAAAAATTGTATTCAAGCTAAAGTTACAATGAAAGTAAAATTTAAAAGGCACTCTATCTCGAAGAGTCATAGAAATCAGAGTAAAATCAACCAATAATAATGAAGTTTAGTTTTGCTTAACATAAACATACGTTACTGTGTTGTGGGCAGTATGAGCCCTCATGAAATTGAAAATCATACGTTACTGTGTTGTGGGCAGTATGAGCCCTCATGAAATTGAAAATCATACGTTACTGTGTTGTGGGCAGTATGAGCCCTCATGAAATTGAAAATCATACGCAACTCAGTTGTCGGCAGTATGAGCCCTCATGAAATTGAAAATCATACTTTACTGAATTGAAGTGAGCTGTCGGCAATATGAGCCCTCATGAAATTGAAATCATACATTACTGAGTTGTCGGCAGTATGAGCCCTCATGAAATTGAGATTGATACATTGACTTGATGGAAGTAGTAACCTCATGAAATTTAGAATCATACATACATTACTTGACTAGACGGCAGTATAGGTCCCATGATTTGAAATCATAGTAACTAAAGTGTGTATGGACCTCTTGAAATTGAAATCATTACTGACTAGACAGCAGTATGGGCCCTCATAACTTTGAAAACCATACAAAATGTAGTTATTTTGTGAACATATTAGTTATTTGGCGTGATGGAGTTGAGATGTAGAATAAAGATAATGAATAGACGAGGTATTTCAATGAATGACTGGTGTGTGAATGATTGGTATCGGCAGTGTCTGATTCATATGTGACACCGTTGGGTCCGTTGGGATCCGTTGGATCCGTCCATTCAGGAAGGACGCCTAAATAAAGGAAATTCCTGTTGCGAGTCTAGCCATGGTTGGCGTGTTATGGTCGTCGGTGGGACCTAGTTTATATTACGTATATAAGAGGATTGTCTCGCAAGTAAAACTTTAGTCTTTAAAAAACGAAAGCAGGTTGTAAGCTGTACGTAATCTGTTGTTGACAGTAAACCACTTTTAGTAATAATATAAATTTTCATCGAGTTTCTCATATTTCCTGTGTTTGTTTTACCAGTAAGTTGTCTATTTAAAGACAGAAATGACGAGGTTTGTTTGAATGTTGGTATGAAACCTAATAACTTGGCGATCTTGATCAAAGAGAGAAGAAAGAGGGAAGTATGAAAAGCTAAGAGGTGATGTAAATAATTATTATTTAATAAAGATAGAAGGAGAACGGGTGTGAATGGGAAAGGTGTAAGACGAAAAAAGTCTCAGGTGTTGTTTCAATGTTTAAAATAATTGCAGTGAAAGTATAATCTACATAAGTAATTCTATACGAAGCATGCATATGACAGTTTGAGTTTGTTGAGGCTAGTGAAGGCACCCAGAAGGCTCAAGTTTACAAACCGTAGCCTGCTTCATACATATAGTGCGTGTTACAAATGTGTTTGTCTAAGTAACTGGAATATTGAATGGTATAGACGTGGAGTGGCCTTTGAAGGCTTGAGTTGCGATCAACTGCAGAGTCGACTGTGGATCGGGCTCCATATTAAATAAAGATTTTAATAAGGAAGGGATGTAGTGTTTGTACTGCTATTATGGTTATAGCAGTAATCATGTTATCTCGAGAGCACGGGTAGTGGGGCAACACTGAGTCAGTCACGAGACAGCCGTAGACGCAGGCAGACGTGTTCCCCTACCACTGGTGACGTAACGAGCTAATGCAAGTCAACCATATCACTATATCCAAATATTACGGAGCACGTAAGTACAACAACTACTACACATACTAAAGATACAAGATTTTAAACATAACTCATCGTGGACTGAAAACATTTTACTAACGAGTACTTACGATATTCATTTTGTATTCCGATATTTCAACCCAGTTGCACGGATCGTGGTCACGGATGAACTGCGGTGGCGCGTAGAAATACTAAACTTAGCTATACAAATGCCTGCGTATATCCAAAAAAATAGTACTTTATTTCTATCATACATCCGAACCATTTTACAAATTCATTTTTAAACCACTAAAATAATGTTCGCATACCTACGTAAAAAGTTTACACTTCAAGTAATTTATAACCAATTTATTTGATACAATAGTACAGATAGTAAACTGGGGTTCGTTTGATAACAGAATTGGATTCGAAAATTGCATTGTTTTGTCTTCACATAATTGTGAATAAATAATATGAACACATTGTTGGGTTAACTTCGGCTCTATCAGATAAATGGTTAATTAAGCACAAAACAATACCTTCATTTTAACTGTTCGCGTTTTAATTGTTACCCACGTTGAAATTTTATTATTTAATTTGATACAAAATAAATCACGAACAGTCATGCGTTTAATGGAAAAATAAATAAAATAATACTCCTAGTTGTGATTCTGTTACGATTTTTTTCTATTTAACGACACCGTACACACCAAATATACTTACGCCCCAACTCAGAGTCACTAACGGTTACTTAAATCGCTCCTTAGAACAGAATTTTTATGGTGATTCTTTACTAAGAAGCAATTTAAGTAACGGTTACTTAAATCGCTCCTTAGTACAGAATTTTTATGGTGATTCTTTACTAAGAAGCAATTTAAGTAACCGTTAGTGACTCTGAGTTGGGGCGTTAGGTCTGAAGACGTGTTATGTCTCCTTGAAAAATTGTATTAAGTACATTACGTAGGCATGAAGTTATAAATAAATAGGTACCTAGAATTCATAATTTGTGAAAGAACTCTTATATAAACTTGTAATACATGAAATTTAGTGTCACCTGTGTCCAGATCCTGTCAAAATTAAGCAATTTTCTACTGAATACTGAAATACTGAAATTTTCTCAGAGTATGTATTATTGAGGTCGCTATAACAAACAATAATAAAAATTGAAAATAAAAGATAATTTTTACAGCGTTTTTCATCGTATCGTTTAAACCTACTAAACCTACTAACTACCTAATACAGATAGACACTTGATTTTTTTACAAAATGTGTATAACTGCCATAACAACAAATAACAAAAGTAAAATAAAATAAAAGATAAAATGGTGATGGCTGGTTTTGATGCTTCTGAATGCAGTAGATACGCTATTGTCTACAATCCACCCCCGGTATACATCTTGTGCTGTCTTCCGCAAGGTGGATTCTATTCGCTTCATTTGCATTCCTATCAGATAGATATCTTTCCTGTGAACATTGCTAGTTTTAAGGTAAATCACCTATACTGCCCTCCTAATGATAAACAACGTATCTGACATTTTTGACGAAAACGAGTTATTAGCATATTCGTAATCAGCGAAATTCACTGATTACGAATATGCTAATAACTCGTTTTCGTCAAAAATGTCAGATACGTTGTTTATCATTAGGAGGGCAGTATAACAAGTCGCATTTGACAAAGTATTACATAATAATTATCTAACAACAAGTTAGTAAGTAATATTTGCCTCACTCGCGTTAACTTTCTTATTTTGGTTTTTGTGTAACTAGCTGACAATCAGGCAGACCTGATTCTCGATGGTAAGCGTTCACCGCCGCCCATGGACATCAGTAACACCACAGGCATCACCGATGCGTTAGCAACCAAGAAAAAATTGTAGAAAAAGGACAGAACCGGCTTTCACGCCAAGGTGAGGTATGTTCTTCTGATACAAAACGACCATTTTTTCCACTCTTATTATTAGAAGATTAATTTCAATAATCTATTTTAACTAGCAAACCGGCCCCGGCTTTGCACGGGAAAAACATATTTATTTATTTTAAAAAAACTTCACACCCTGCGGTATTGAAAAGGTCCGTCACTTTATAATTATTATTTGTAGTGATTTATGACAATGATTCAAAATAATTTTTACATTATTTAATGTGTCAAATCTTTCTTGTTTAGAGTCAATTGCTATTCATGATATTTAAATGTAATCCAGCGTTCAGGAACAGACGGGAAAGGAATACATTAAGATGCCATTGAACGCCATCACGCCATCCTACGGATACTGAAGTCCAAATTTACCGCTATATTAAGCGTTTAGATATTAAGGAATTGATAGGTAACAGAAAATTTTTGTTACCTATGTGTTTTGCTCGAGAGAAACTAGCACCAGCTTCCTATGTCTGAAAATACAACCAACCAATATAATTAATTGAAATAATCAGGTGAAAAATATATATCTTGTTACAAGATGTATATTATTGTAACGGCTTAGCGTGGACTTAAAAAAATATTTATTATTTCGTACTTTGACATTAATATTTTTGAACCGGTCAATTTTTTTTTAAGTTTACAATAATGGAAAGAATAAACTCATTCATTTAATCATACAATTAGTTTTTTGTAAAACCCAACAAGTTCACGATAGATCAACACAAAGAGTACCTATTGAAACAATTTTATTCTTTCCCAAGTTTAATTTCGGGTAAATTATTCCGAAAAGAAAATTTTTGGAAGGAGGCCTGTAATCCGGTGCCCTGTAATTGAAAGCTATTACAGACAATTTAACGACCCCCTAACAAACAAAAGTCGAGTATTTTAACGTTTTTATGTCATTGAAAGGTCAATGACCATTTATACATATAAATGGATATTATTTAAGTTTGCGAACCATAGATTGGAAACTTTGACACTCTTATTCTTCTTATTCTCTTTTCAAATGCGTTTGATCCCTGAATTTTTGAAGTGAAAACTTCCTTAGTACGGGGGTGATTTGAAATTCGATGAAACGAAACTGTCCAGTGGAGACTGGAGTTGAGTGGAGACTGGAGTGGAGTGGAGACACTGGAGACTGGAGTGGAGTGGAGACACTGGAGACTGGATTGGAGTGGAGACTGGAGCGGAGTGGAGACTGGAGCGGAGTGAAGACTGGAGCGGAGTGGAGACTGGAGTGAAGTGGAGACTGGAGTGGAGTGGAGTAGTAAAATCTACAATTATCATCTTCCCGAAATTTTATTCGTCTCATTATCTTGAAAACAAAATTCTTGAAGGTTTCACTTCTACCACGTGTGAATAGCATTTTAATTTTTTTGTGGTTGGGACAAAGCTGAGTCTATTTCTATAGGACCCAGGTTTACCTTACCGCTAGGGAAACGACAAAGTTATATAGGATTACTATGTCAGTAGAAATCACTTCGTCCTTCTTATTTCTATCTTTTTTATCTGGGATTTGAGCCGAAATGCTTTTCCTTACTAAAATGTCTGTATAACTGACGCGCAAAGTTACTGTAGGACAAACTATGTGCACAAGATAACATTGATTACATCCCTCTTATCTAGTAAGAGCCTGTAATACCGAAACACTGTGATGTCATCTATATAAGCGGACGAAAGGACAGACGGGTAATCTGACCGAATATCTGGGGCTTTATCCCCTGTGTACATTATATGTTGACCGCCCATTTGTCCTCTCCGTACTAGATGTTGTGAATGCATTTTTAACCGACTTCAAAAAGGAGGAGGTTCTCAATTCGATTGTATTTTTTATGTGTGTTACCAAAACTTTTAACTGGGTGTACTGATTTTTATGACTTTTTTATATTCGAAAGCTGGTGTTTGTCATGTAGTCCCATTTAAATTTAAGTGAGATCTGACTTTTTGAGTTATCCCTAATTTTGCAGTCGAAGTTGCGACGTCGCGTCGTGATTTTTTTTACGTTGCGACGTCGTAGATTTCCACGTCGCGACATCACGTCGCAACGCAAAGATCACACCGTAGCACGACGCAACGTTATATCGTGCTTTTGTGTAAGAGCCCTTAGTTACAAAATATGACGTGAAGATAAAATTTCGGTCAGCTCGACTAGTTAACACGCTTTTTCTACAATGAAAAATGGTGCATCGCCTTCTTGGCCAATTACTAGTCCATTATGCTCTTGAGTTTATGTCCATGTTTGGTGGTCGCTTAGCGTCAGTTGACCCTTGTGCTCATTTGGATGCTATTGACAATAATAATACAAACACATAATGATAATATAATTTATTCAAGTCAATATGACTTACACTATCGAATAAAACCTGCTTTGTCATGTCAACAGTGATTTCGAGGTATTTGACAGTCTTAATAAAGTTTATATTTAGGAATATTTTAAGACATGATAAGAAGGTTGAACGTAATTATAAGTCTGTGTAGTCTTCAGATTAAAGAACAAAAGTTTTAGTCATGTATCTTGCTGTGATAAAAACTAAAGTAACCTTTGTACATTTTTGTAGATAAACTAAAAATAGGTCTTAGACAGTACGTACTGTAACTTTGGTTAAGAATTATAGCGTCCGCGATTATAAAAGTTTGATTTTAGTTGCTTGAGATATTTCCGAATAATTGTATAGGTTTCATATTTTACATTTGCTGCTTTAGTAGGTTATGTACCTAATAATACCAAAATAATAAATAAATAAATAACGCTTCACACTCATAGCCCCACACTAGGATTCCCTGTGTCGTGGGTGCCATGGACAACACACAACATAGACAAGGACATTCACACCCAGACCGAGAACAGAAATTCAAACTCATCATTCAAATTTCCGCCTCGCTGGGAATCGAACCCAGGACCCTTGGTTCGGCGATCCGGCATGGTAACCATTGCGCCACACGGGTCGTCAATAATGCAAATAATGCATTTGGCAGCCCAGCGACCAGAATGGCGTGATCTAATTAAAAGGCAGGTGCGTGATTTTGAGGAATGGCGTAAAGCTGACCTGGATGTCAAACGCGATGAGCTTAAGGCTCGACCACTCACTGCCATCTACTATCACTACGACAATGGTGTTCTTACGTGCCCTCATTGCGCCCGTGGGTTTACCACAAAAATAGGATACATCAGCCACGTTCGAGCGCACGAGCGCTCTAATATGGTTGACCAAACGTAATATCTTGGAGTCGAAGCGTCATCATCAATACCAAAATATGTACTCTGAATCGGAACAAAACCGACACAGTTTTTGCATGTGTTAATCTGTTTAAATTTATTGTTTGCCAAGTAGATTAATTTAATTTTGTAAACAGAATACCACAAATACAATAGTGGAATGCCATATTGATATAATTAAGTACATTGTTAGGTATATAAGTAAACAAGATGTACCTTACTAATGATAGTAAACTTGTTTATTAGTTTGAAAATTACTGAGTGATTTAAACAGGTCTACTCTTATAAACAAAGGTATATAGCAGTCACCTATCAAACATTTATGTGATACATAATAAATCAGATTAAAATAAATATAATTCAGGTTAAACCAAACAGCTTATAAAAACATGTCGCTTAAGCTATTGGTTGTCATCTGACCTTACCCACTGGCGAAGTAATCAACTAATCACCTTGAACCTCAGCACTGACGACGCGACGTCCCATAACCTGATATTATGTCTTGCACAAAACATCCATTCATGGACAGACGGTGTGTGACGGATGCTCGCACCAGCACGCCGCCAGTATTATATAGCGTGTTCAAACTCTGTGTCGCTGTTTCGTAGGGTTGACAAATCGTAGGTAGCGTTATTATTAAATGATTTACATATCGAAGTCGTTGGTTTTTATTCTTCCAAAAAGGAATTTTAATAAGTCTATAAATAACTTACGGCAAAAACTTGTTCGATTCTCCTTGGACTAGCTTTAAGGGCTGTGTTACTAATAAGTTACTGTGTAACTCTATGATCACTATATTTACCACAATACATTACAAATCTATGCCCTAATGCCCATTCCATACAAAAAATACTCCTGAGCTTGTTATATTATTTTAAAGACCGTTAGTATCATGCAAATCTAGCCTGCAACTCATTATTCATATTTCAATAAAAAAAAATGCCCACCACTGAGGATGGGTCTCTCCTCTTGAGGAGACACAGGACTCGAACTAGTAGCAGTGTTTATAATCGTCAAATATTTATATGATAATGGTCGAACTAAACTGACAACCCTACCGTCACACTCAACAATAAAAACAACATGTTGACCTTACGCGTAACGTTATGCGATCTTGATAACATCGTGCAACTCGGCACTCAGTTTGTTCAAGTCAATCGCAGCTATAGCACGTATTCCAAAATGTCTGAGACCGAATCAACATTCTGGGACGAATTAACGAGCCCAATCAACTTAGTTCTCGTGTTAATTATTGTGTACCTTATTTATAAGATTGTAAAGTCCCATTTCGAAACTGTGGAAGTGGCTCCCCCTCCCCCGGAGATGCCTAAACTCCGAAAGGACATGACAGTGGCTGAACTAAAACAATACGATGGAACGAACGCTGAAGGAAGAGTTTTGTTGGCTGTTAATCAAATAATATTCGATGTGACGAAGGGAAAAAGGTTTTATGGTCCTGGTGAGTAAGCTGAAATTTATTTGACCGTGATTTCATGATAGTGCTATCAAATTGATAACGACTGTTTGGAACGTTCGAGGTTTATTGAAGTGTGTAGGTAAGTAAAACGGTTTATTAGCATGCAGAGTTGGTAATTGAAACTGTAGGTAGGTTACAAAAACATCGTTGTAGGTATAGACTCTATACTATAGAAGTACTTCGTTAGCGAATCAAATAGATACGTAGATTTGCTTAAAACTCTAGCATTATTTTTGTAGAATAACATAAAATTATTTGCGTGATTATTGTGCTGTAATTGTAGTGTTTTTGATATATATTGATGCTTTATTGAGAAATATTTGGACACAATAGTCAATAGGTAGTTACTTCGAAATTGTATACATATGACTTGTTAGTTGTTACAAATACATTTCCATACAAAACATTGAACCCATATGCCATGGTTTTAAGAGAGCGTAAACGCCATTTGTGCCACCATACTTCTAAATGTATGAGATAAGAATGACATAAGCGACCAGTAATTGACAGAATAATTTTGTCACTGTCTTCATTTTGACATTCTCGAACCGTCATTGCCAATTACAAAACGTTACGCGTTATGTTCCCACTGGCCCATAGGTTAATTAGGGTTCTTTACCTCTTAGGGCTGTCTAATATCTACATATAGCATTCACCAGTCTTGTATTTATATATTTTGTATCTAACTGAAAAAAAAATGAGAAATGAGTTAACTTAGAGTTAAAAAGTTTATTATTATTAATTTTAATTAGATATATTATTTTTTATCAATAATAATCTGTACACATTGTGTATCTACAACACTATTTAATGTAGAGCCGGCTAATTCTCTGAACTATTTCGATTACCTGTACGTACGAATTTAATCATTTCTAATTCGATCGTAGAGAAATACCGAGCTATGGAAAGGCATAGCCCGCTTGGTGACTGACTACAAGCAAGCATAATGCCAATAGTGAAGCACCACATCTCTGGAATTGTCATCATTGGAAACACACGCTGCTTGAATACCTTCGACTTCAGGCACTGAGTTATATAAGCATGGCCAATTAAATCCTGATATCTTTTGATTAATCCATTATTGTGTCATTCATGGGGCCCAGTAGCGTAGCGTGGGGGGGGGGCGGGGGGGCCTGGCCCTGGGCGGCACATGAAGAGGGGGCGGCAAGCCACTCGATTTTTAAAGAAGAAAAAAAATATACATTTAAATTAATTTTATTTAAATTTTAATGTAAATTGTGCTATGAAAAAAACAAGAAAAGTGCATTTTTATTTAATAAATAAAATATTTTAAATAATATGGGGGCGGCAAATTTTCGGTCGGCCCCGGGCGGCGGAAGCCCACGCTACGCCACTGCAGTGGGGCCTCGTCAGTTTCAGGTGATAATAACATTAAAGCGTCCAACACACTATCATTAATGATAAATGATGTCATTCGAATTAATTAATCGTAATACTATTACGCGTAGCATTATTTATGTGAATAGTACTACACTACTACTGTATTACTACTGTGTGACGTTCGCTCTCTGGTTCAAGGTAATCGGAATCAATTACCGACAAGCGTCCGATCGTATGATCGCCAGTTGCGGAGTCATGGTCGATGAGCAAAGCTGTCTGTGTGCATATTCCTACACGCATCATGCATATGTATAAATGTAACAGACTTAGTTCTTACAATACACTTTTTTGGATTTTAATTGGTATGCAGGTAGGAATGCTTTATTTACGGTATAGAGCCAATAGTCTTTTTTTTATTAGTACAATTATCACATATTAGAAACCATTGAACAAATTTAAATAATATTCCATATAGTATTATTATACGAGGACAGAATAATAATTAAGGACTAGTAGTAACCGACCTCGAAATGCTTCGACTAAGCTTTGCCTTAGTTATAGTACTTACACTAGAAAAATGCTATATAACGGATATGATAGATAGATATATAACGGATTACCCATACTTATAATTATAATTAGTGTGCAGTGTGCACATCGCGGATAATAGGTAACTTTATGATATTTTAATTGACATGGAGAATCATCTGCCATGAAGAACCCGGAGAGAATTGTTGAGCCATCTACATTTTTGGTACAATTTTTATTTAGTAAATGCATTTGTGTCAACCCTGCATACTCAAACTCAAATCATTTATGTCAACACTTGTTTACGAAAGTCAAATCTTTTTGAACCTACCAGCGTTTCGGAAAGGTGCCTTATTAATACGCCTACGAAGCAATTTCTAGACAAAGAAGTTTTTTTCCAACTTCATAGGTACAATGTACGTCCTCTTATCTATAAGATTCTTCTGATATGTTTCCCAAGGTTACAGTACCGTTGAATGACAATCAAGTCTTCATTTTATTAATGAAATCAGATTTGCTAACTGTTTGTAACAAACTGTGATCTAAATGCGCAATGTCACGCTTTTCGGAACGTAACATAGTGCGTAACTTTTTACATGGTGTGAAAATTCGCATTTCGCTACGCTCGGTCGCTAACATTACGCCGTGTAATATTTCGACAACTTATAATCTAAATTTTACTAACAAAAAATAACCGACTTCAAATTCTCAAAAACTACTTGTCAGATCTCGTTCAAATTTATGTGGGACCACATGACAAGCACCTGCTTTCGATTAAAAAAAGAATCATCGAAATCGGTTGGCGTGATATTGAGTTATTCGTCAATTTGTCGCGCACATTTTAACACAAATTTACGACTTATGTGGTTTTCTCATGGATGCCATTGTCAGATCTCAATAAAATTTATGTGGGACCACATGACAGTCATCAGCTTTCGATTAAAAAAAAGAATCATCAAAATCGGTTCGCCCAGTCCAAAGTTCTGAGGTAACAAACATAAAAAAAAATACAGTCGAATTGAGAACCTCCTCCTTTTTTGAAGTCGGTTAAAAAGTCAAATCTTCGCAAGGTGTAAAAAAGGATTACGTAAGTCATAAAATTCGATATAATTTGACAGGTTCGTTATCATAGTTAACATGACAATGTTGTATTCATACTTTCAGCAACCCATTAAAATTAAATTATCATACTAGTTTTTCTTGTACCTTCTTCAACCCAGTTGATATGACACAGTTGTACTGATAGAAGCATGTTTCAGAACTACTCATAGAGACAACCCGGGTAACTTTACAGTGTAATTTATGAAAAAATTAAACTATTAAAAACGTTACCCACCGCGGCCCGAGTTATACCATACCTACGTGGTCTCTGACTGACTTAAGATTGAGAATAATAATAATAATAATAATAACGCCTCACACTCATAGCCCCACACTAGGATTCCCTGTGTCGTGGGTGCCATGGACAACACACTAGACAAGGACATTCACACCCAGACCGAGAACAGAAATTCTAACAAATTTCGCCTCGCTGAGAATCGAACCCAGGACCCTCGGTGCGGCGATCCGGCATGGTAACCATTGCGCCACACGGGTCGTCGAATGCATAAAGTAGCATGGATGTTATAAGCAATAAATTGGCCTTACAAGTATATTGACGTTAATGATTAATGATTACAATCAATTGAACGCAATAAATGTCATTGATTGGAACATATTGGCATCGTGCATGCAGTTTGAGAGTTTCTGTTTTCAGTTAAGAGGTTTTTAAGCTATTGCATAGGTTTTATCGCGGGCTTGACGACCAAATCAAGAAATTACGTAACGAAATAAAAGGTGACACCGCCCACTTGCAGTTAGTACTAGGATAGCATAAACATGCAAGCGTGCCAAGGATTTGTTCATCTAGTAGCAATTAGTTAAAGCGAGTACTAGGAGACTTCTGATCGCCAGCTTTATTTTGGCACACTTGCTTGCATGTTTTTGCTATCCTAGTATTGACTGCACGTGCGGGGTGTCAGGTTTTATTTCGCAACAAATGCTATGCAATAGCTTTACCGCGACAGTCCCCGAGTGCCACACGTTTTTTTTTACTTACAATAAGTTAATGCTTGACCACAATTGGTTGATTGTATCAATGTCCTTCGGCTCTCCTAGGTTTGCCTAGTCAAACCTGAATAAAGTATAGAAGATGCACTTTAGTACCTATCCTTAAGTGTGTATCTGTTTCAGGGTTTGCCTAAAGGCGTTGATCAACACTGAAGTCTGACTAGGCTATCCTAAGAACGCCGAAGTTTCGAGGTTTGACTACATCATGAAATAGTTATAAGAAATGTAATATTACTTCATACTGAACATAACTTTAGCTAAATACATTGCCTCAAACTTTTCCACTAATAATGCTAATTTTGTTTGCGTGCTCATTTTGTATCAGTTTTCATGACCCGGAACGACATACCTACCAGCATTATTGGCCGACTAAGCATATCTTTTGTAATGAGGAACTCTAAATAATTATAATAAATTGTTTAATAAATTGTTTGCCTTCTTGCCCTCTTGAGAAAACGTAGAGCATACTTTATCACACTTTTTTAGTGTGATTTAGTGGTATTAGTGGCCAACCCAAAAGTTTACCAAGTACGATGTATTCTCGACCGATTCAAATGTTAATTACTAATACTAAATGCTAATTGTAAAGATTCAAGCTTAGATAACTCATCCCAACCGACGTTACTACCACTGTCTCATCCCTTACTTTATTGTAAATGTTTATTTTCTACAACAGCGCAATTTCTCCTGAAGTAACAGGATTTATAAAGATCTACGTTTTAAGTTCGCGCTTGCGTAATTGCAGTCGTTTCCTTTTCGCTTACCATATCCGTTGCAACTTCGTTAAGAACCGGCACGAAAGTCACTTCTTCTGCACTCATTTTTATTTGGACTTATTTTCTGGATTCGCCTTTATTTTCGCCGAGCCAGTGTCATTTTGCGTATTTCATTAAAAGCATTTTTCTGGCTTCCCAAAAAACATTATTCGGTAGTTTTAATGATGTAGACTAGGTCACAGTTTTATATAGCAACCATATTTTTGTAGGTTTCGCATGATTTTTATTGTAGTCTCATTTATATAGATAGCTCGTACATAACAAAACTAATAGATACCTACTTCAAAGTAACAACCCACAATTGTCCCACTGCTGGGCTCTGGGTCTCCTCTCGCAACGTGAGTGGTACAGGCCATAGTTTACCACGACGGCCAAGTGCGAATTGGTAGACTTCACACACATTTGAGAACAATACGGAGAACTCTCAGGTGTGCAGGTTCACGATGTTTTCCTTCACCGAAGCACGTAATATTTGAAAAATAGAGGTGCGTGCCAGGACTCAAACTTGGGCCTCTGCGTTCGGAAGACCATCGTTCTAACTGCTAGGCTATCAAGTTAGTATTAGTCTACTTTGCAACAATCCGCGTTTAACATTTATGATGGTATATACTTTAAAACATGCGTGGCACCTCCCTCCCTCCCACAACGGAAACATGCACTACAATAATTAAACGTATACACCAACATACTGTATACCAGCACCAACACGTGTTTCGCCCCGAAACGATTTGATATGGTATTTTTCGATTTGGTATGTACTCTCGGTATCTTATTATTAATTAATTAACGTTTGCATATCGCGTGAGGCACCTTTCTGTATTCCCTGCAAAATTGCTGCGGAAACTGGAATATTTTTCGTCAACAACCATGATAAAATACGTTGTATGGGAATCACTGGAACGGGATCGGCCGATCGGGCTAGTTAGGCAAAAAACGCGACGCATTATGGTATGCATTGCTTTTTATTAATTACATTACTATTCATTAATTATACAGTTACGAACTGAGTCAGAATGTCTTCTTGCGTGTGGTGCGATGGCGGCCCCAACAACCTTCAAACAGAAACACAAGGTTGCTTCAATTAACTTACAACATAGTGGATAAAACAATTTTGCCATGATACGTGATGGCGCAAAATATTAAGACTCATAGTAACAAATAGCTGGCAAAATAAAGTGACCTTGGTCCCCATGGCCTATGGCCATTCATATTGACAGCAAAAAATCACCGATGCGTTACCTACCGAATACAAAGCAGATCATCCGTTGACCTCTCTGAAATTGATAAGGGGCAAATCGATTACGAAAAAAATTATACCACCACGCACGGCCACATTATGTCAATATGCGTTTAGTAGAAAAATTTTGAAGCAAGCCCTGTGGCATGGTCTTTGGAATAACCCCTACATAATGATTAAGTAATCAACTATGAATAAGGCTGAAGATATTTCAGGAGCTGTATATAAATATTAATGAGCTTGAACATTGAACTCCAGGTCAATGAACTACATTATAAAAGACGGATCTACTTTGTTAAGAAGATTTATGTATAAATATTTTCTTTCCAAAGTTGTTTGTTTTCTATCAATAACTTTGCTTCGGGAACAATAGTCCTTGTCCTTAAAAAGTAACCCAGGTCCTGTAGTAGGTACTCGTAAAGAGTAAGACAGTGTAATAGAATCGCATTTCAATACAGAAATGGGGAAGTTTTAGGTCTAGAAAACAAAATTAGCAAATGATCTTAAATTACTTAGAAGTAGGAATTTACTGTTTTAAACTGAATTAATACATTTTGAGAATTTGTAAAGTTCATCCTAAAGAGTTTGAAAAAGAAATATTAAAAGAAGATATTGAAGTCGCGGGTACCAGATTAAATTACATGTCATAAAACATTTATATGCCGAATGAAATTAATCTAAATGCGTTCTGGGACACAACTTCAAACGTTACAAAAAACATATTTGAAAATTAAATATTGAAACGAATTGTTTTTTTCAAAAAGTATTTCAAAAAATATTACAAAAAAATATTTAATAAAATATATCTACTTATTTCAGAAAAATATAATATATTCCAAAAAAAAAATTAACAAAATTACGTTAACAATAAATATGTCATACGTTATTAAATATTTATTGTTATTTATTCTTAAGGCCCTCTTCTTCCAACGAAGTAGGTATTTCTGACGTTCCGAGACCGGCTGAATTAAATACCGCTAACGCGCCGAGAGCCTGAACTCGTATCGACGGTTAAAAGGCGAATTGATTCAAGCGCCATCCTGGGCGATATTGAGTTATATACATCATTGGAATCGGCGAATTTTTGCGCGTCGATGGAGCCGGGTTTGAGGTTAATCTGAGCACTTTTTTGGCGCTTGGCTCCATGACCAATTTGGGTATCATTTTTGCTTACGCGGTATCAAGTGTAGCGAATTTGGTTGTTTTTTTCAAAGCATGTATATAGACCCACGAAAAAAAAGGGTTTTTCGTACTATATGTAGTTTAAGCCATTTATCCTCGGATGGAATGAAATTGTATCGGCATTTGAATTCTTTTTACTTGATCTAAAATAATTAAACAAAGGATGTTAATTCTTTTTTGCTTGATCCAGATTTATTAGTGGATGTTACTTAAATCATTTTGCCTTAAACATTCAAACATTATCTCTGTCGCTTGAATCAATCTTACCTGAACTAGTATATTGAAGAATATGACTTGTGCTAATTTTCCTTGACCAGTTTTAAGTCTTTATATCATTTAGAACCATTTTCTTTTTGCAAAAAATAAATGTCTGCACGCTTGATTCCTTTATGTTAGTTTATTAATTAAACTAATATAGTACTTCAATCAGTTTACTCCTTTCACCTTGCATTAAAAATGGCGTTTAAATCACAAGCAAAAGAACACGAAACAACGCGGGTAGGTATTTGAATCCACGGCACGCGTAATCGCGCGAGGTTTCACACAAATTTTCTATATGAAAACATTCTTTCAGCTTTATCTTAATAACATACATACATACATACATATAAGTCACGCCTCTTTCCCGTAGGGGTAGGCAGAGACCACTTCTTTCCACTTGCTACGATCCTTACATACTTGTTTCGCTTCGTCCACTTTCATTATTCCTTTCATACAAGCTCTTCGGTTTGCTGTACTCTTGACCTGGCCTTTTTTCAAGACGTCCCTAATTTGGTCTTGAAACGTCCGCCTAGGTCTACCCCTTCCAACACTCGCATTCACACTCGCCTTATACATTTTTTTCGTCAATCGTTCTTCGTTCATTCTCTCGACATGTCCAAACCATCTCAGCATACCTTTCTCAATTTTTGTCACTACATCTTCTTTCATACCACAACGTTTCCTTATCTCACTATTTCTTATCCTGTCACTCAGTTTAACTCCTATCATACTTCTTAACGCTCTCATCTCAACTGCATTTATTCTGCTTTCATGTTTCTTCTGCCATACCCAACTTTCACTTCCGTACATGAGTGTCGGAACCAACACCCCCTCATGCACAGCCAAACGAGCCTTGTTAGACACCTTCCGACTGTTCATAAAGGAGTGCAAAGCTCCATTCACCATGTTTCCTGCATTCACTCTTCTTTCAATATCGCTCTCACACTTTCCATATCTTGTAAACTTTGAACCCAGATACACAAACTCATTCACCTGTTCAATTTGTTCATCTCCAATCACGATATTGCAGTCTGTCACTGCCTCATCTCTTTCAAACACCATAACTTTTGTCTTCTTTACATTCATCTTCATTCCCTTTCTAACAAAAGCTCCATTCATAGCAGTTACCATCTCTTGCAACTCCTCGGCTGAAGACGCAAGTAACACTTGGTCATCAGCTTAGAGAAAACATTTGGCGAGTAACGCATTCATTCTCAACCCACTTTCATTCTCTTTTAAGTCTGTTAAGCAATTGTTCATGAACAGATTAAACAGCCACGGTGACGCTACACATCCCTGTCTAACACCTTTTTCAATATTAAATCATTCAGTGTATGCCCCGTTTATCCTTACACAAGCACTAGAATCCCTATAAAGAGATTGTAATGCTCGTATGAGGATACTGCTCACACCATTCACGGACAATGCTGACCACAATTCATTCCTCACCACTCTATCATAGGCCTTTTCTAGATTCACGAACGCGCAATAGACGTTCTTGTTTTTAGCCAAACACTTTTCGGCTATGCGCCGCAAGGAAAAGACCTGATCCGTACATCCCATTCCCTTTCTAAATCCCGCTTGTGCGTTCCATACTTTTTCATCTGTTTCATTCACAACCCTTTCAATCAACACTTTCGCATACAATTTACCGACGACGCTGAGAAGGCTTATACCGCGGTAATTTATGCAGTCCTGCCGTGACCCTTTTCCCTTATACAATGGCACGATTACGGCTTTGCACCAGTCTCCTGGTACTTGCCCATTTCGCCAGCACAAATTGAAAAGGCGGTACAGCTGGCTAGCTACTATGCCCTGTCCAGCCCTCAGCATCTCGACGGTAATCCTGTCATACCCTGCTGCCTTACCTAATCTTATACTTTTCAACGCTTTCACTATTTCATCCATGCTTATCTCACTTTCATCAACATTTATATTACTTTCCATGGAAGGTGCCGGATGTTGTACCTGCACTTCCTCTCTTTCAAACAAACTTTCAAAATACTCTTTCCATCTCTTTAACACACATTCTTCTCCTTTTATAATGCTCCCATCTTGACTCCTGATTGTACTCAGCTCCGAGGTAGATGTTTTTCCTCTGGCTGTTTTGATGGATTTCCAGAAAAACTTGATGTGAAACTTAATAACAATTATAAAAATTACGAGTAGTGCCAATATTCGAAGGCTGATTATTACAAATGTTACCAACGTTTAAATTTACTTAAATTTAAATTTAAATTTACATCTCCACTTACCATCAGGTGGGATTGTGGTCAAGCATTAACTTATTGTAAGTAAAAAAAAAAAAAAAATTTAAGTAAATGAATAATTAAAACAAAAGTTGATTCATGAAAAGCATTGTTTTATTAAATTTTAATTCTTTCGTTGTATAAAATCGACTTTAAAGTCTAAGTTCTTAAAAGTATGCCATTTAAGTTACTTTTCTTTGAATTGACAATGTCCTTTCATTCGTTTTCCCTACATCGTGAAATTTATTTTATTACCTTTGAGCTATTTTCTCCAAGTCAAATTTTAATAAATCTTGCGATTAAAACAATTTGCTTTAAATCTTATTACATCACTGTGTAATTTGAGTCATTACTCCTTGAACAGTTTACAACTAGGTGAGCGGTTTAAATCATTTATCCATGAACAGTTTATAACTAGGTGAGCGGTTTAACTCATTTATCCATGAACAGTTTATAACTAGGTGAGCGGTTTAACTCATTTATCCTTGATCTGTTAAAGAAGTCATTGTACACTTGAATTATTTTGCTTTGAACAGATAAATAGTAATCGTGTACTTTGATTCCTTTTGCCCTGATCAAAGAATTGTGCAAAATGGCTCAAGTTACATCTAACTCCGTTAAAAAACACCTTTTATTTGTTATATATATATCAAAAAATAGCACAAAATATACCGCTTTATGATTGGGGAGCCTCGTCAATTTTTATTGTATACTTTAGGAACAATGATTTTTTTTCTCAAAAAATAAACTTTAAAACGCTCTCCTGTAAAGTTCGCAAAATGGCGCTTGAATCAAGTCGCCTTTTAACCGTCGGTATGATCCCGGTGACTGACCACAGTACAGTAGGAGCACGGCACTACTTTTATCGTACAAATTTAAATTATTTTATAAGTACATTTATGTGAAAGATAAATATTTGTACTCGTGTCATGGCTGTTATTGTGATGTGTTATACTTATGTGTAGTCCATGCCACCCGCGACACAGGTAAATACTTGTAACCTACTGCGGGGATATGAGTGTGGAAGGGTTTTATTATTATTATTATTAGTAACCGTTAGTGGCTCTGAGTTGGGGTGTAAGTATACTTTATTTTGATTTATTAACTGGAATTTTAGGTGCTTTAAAATAAGAGTGATGATAATTTTAGCTTATTTTTGTTTTTATTATTTTTTATGTATCTTTAGGTATTTTATTTTAAATTATTCTTATACTTTTTATCATTCTCAATATACTTGTAAAATGTCTTATCCAAAGGGTTTGAACATTTTTGTACGGAACCTGGCATACCTACAAGTCCGCCATTTTGAAAATAAAAACTCGTTTCGATTTTGAAGTTGGTTATTTTTTGTTTGTATTTAGATGATATTAAATTTAGTCAATTTTGTATGTACCTACTTATGTGTGGGTGAACCGATTTTGATGATTCTTTTTTTGGTCGAAAGCTGGTGCTTATCATGTTGTTCCACATAAATTTGAGCGAGATTTGACAAGTAGTTTTTGAGTTATTTTGAAGTTGGTTTTTTTTTGTTAGTATTCAGATGATATTAGTCAATTTTGTACGTAAGTACCTACTTATATGTGGGACAACCGATTTTGATGATTATTTTTTTGGTCGAAAGCTGGTGCTTATCATGTGGTTCCACATAGATTTGAGCGAGATCTGACACATAATTTTCAAGTTATTTTGAACTTGCTTGTTTTTTGTTAGTATTCAGATATTAGTCAATTTTGTATGTAAGTACCTACTTATTTGTGGGTCAACCGATTTTGATGATTCTTTTTTTGGTCGAAAGCTGGTGCTTATCATGTGGTTCCACATAAATTTGAGCGAGATCTGACAAGTAGTTTTTGAGTTATTTTGAAGATGGTTATTTTTTGTTCGTATTCAGATGATATTAGTCAAATTCGTATGTAAGTACCTACTTATTTGTGAGTCAACCGATTTTGATGATTCTTTTTTTGGTCGAAGGCTGGTGCTTATCATGTGGTTCAACATAAATTTGAGCGAGATTTGACAAGTAGTTTTTGAGTTATTTTGAATTTGGTTATTTTTTGTAAGTATTCAGATATTTTAGTAAATTTTGTATGTAAGTACCTACTTATTTGTGGGTCAACCGATTTTGATGATTCTTTTTTTGGTCGAAAGCTGGTGCTTATCATGTGGTTCCACATAAATTTGAGCGAGATCTGACAAGTAGTTTTTGAGTTATTTTGAAGTTGGTTATTTTTTGTTAGTATTTAGATGATATTAAATTTAGTCAATTTTGTATATAAGTACCTACTTATTTGTGGGTGAACCGATTTTCATGATTCTTTTTTTGGTCAAAAGCTGGTGCTTATCATGTGGTTCCACATAAATTTGAGCGAGATCTGACAAGTAGTTTTTGATTTATTTTGAAGTTGGTTATTTTTTGTTAGTATTTAGACGATATTAAATTTAGTCAATTTTGTATGTAAGTACTACTTATTTGTGGGTGAACCGATTTTGATGATTCTTTTTTGGTCGAAAGCTGGTGCTTATCATGTGGTTCCACAAAAATTTGAGCGAGATTTGACAAGTAGTTTTTGAGTTATTTTGAAGTTGGTTATTTTTTGTTAGTATTTAGACGATATTAAATTTAGTCAATTTTGTATGTAAGTACCTACTTATTTGTGGGTGAACCGATTTTCATGATTCTTTTTTTGGTTGAAAGCTGGTGCTTATCATGTGGTTCCACATAAATTTGAGCGAGATCTGACAAGTAGTTTTTGATTTATTTTGAAGTTGGTTATTTTTTGTTAATATTTAGACGATATTAAATTTAGTCAAATTTGTATGTAAGTACTACTTATTTGTGGGTGAACCGATTTTGATGATTCTTTTTTGGTCGAAAGCTGGTGCTTATCATGTGGTTCCACATAAATTTGAGCGAGATCTGACAAGTAGTTTTTGAGTTATTTGGAAGTTGGTTATTTTTTGTTAGTATTCAGATGATATTAGTCAATTTCGTATGTAAGTACCTACTTATTTGTGGGTCAACCGATTTTGATGATTTTTTTTTTGGTCGAAAGCTGGTGCTTATCATGTGGTTCCACATAAATTTGAGCGAGACCTGACAAGTAGTTTTTGAGTTATTTTGAAGTTGGTTATTTTTTGTTAATATGTGGGTCAACCGATTTTGATGATTATTTTTTTGGTCGAAAGCTGGTGCTTATCATGTGGTTCCACATAGATTTGAGCGAGATCTGACACATAATTTTCAAGTTATTTTGAACTTGGTTGTTTTTTGTTAGTATTCAGATATTAGTCAATTTTGTATGTAAGTACCTACTTATTTGTGGGTCAACCGATTTTGATGATTCTTTTTTTGGTCGAAAGCTGGTGCTTATCATGTGGTTCCACATAAATGTGAGCGAGATCTGACAAGTAGTTTTTGAGTTATTTTGAAGATGGTTATTTTTTGTTCGTATTCAGATGATATTAGTCAATTTCGTATGTAAGTACCTACTTATTTGTGAGTCAACCGATTTTGATGATTCTTTTTTTGGTCGAAAGCTGGTGCTTATCATGTGGTTCAACATAAATTTGAGCGAGATTTGACAAGTAGTTTTTGAGTTATTTTGAATTTGGTTATTTTTTGTAAGTATTCAGATATTTTAGTAAATTTTGTATGTAAGTACCTACTTATTTGTGGGTCAACCGATTTTGATGATTCTTTTTTTGGTCGAAAGCTGGTGCTTATCATGTGGTTCCACATAAATTTGAGCGAGATCTGACAAGTAGTTTTTGAGTTATTTTGAAGTTGGTTATTTTTTGTTAGTATTTAGATGATATTAAATTTAGTCAATTTTGTATATAAGTACCTACTTATCTGTGGGTGAACCGATTTTCATGATTCTTTTTTTGGTCAAAAGCTGGTGCTTATCATGTGGTTCCACATAAATTTGAGCGAGATCTGACAAGTAGTTTTTGATTTATTTTGAAGTTGGTTATTTTTTGTTAGTATTTAGACGATATTAAATTTAGTCAATTTTGTATGTAAGTACTACTTATTTGTGGGTGAACCGATTTTGATGATTCTTTTTTGGTCGAAAGCTGGTGCTTATCATGTGGTTCCACAAAAATTTGAGCGAGATTTGACAAGTAGTTTTTGAGTTATTTTGAAGTTGGTTATTTTTTGTTAGTATTTAGACGATATTAAATTTAGTCAATTTTGTATGTAAGTACTACTTATTTGTGGGTGAACCGATTTTGATGATTCTTTTTTGGTCAAAAGCTGGTGCTTATCATGTGGTTCCACAAAAATTTGAGCGAGATTTGACAAGTAGTTTTTGAGTTATTTTGAAGTTGGTTATTTTTTGTTAGTATTTAGACGATATTAAATTTAGTCAATTTTGTATGTAAGTACCTACTTATTTGTGGGTGAACCGATTTTCATGATTCTTTTTTTGGTTGAAAGCTGGTGCTTATCATGTGGTTCCACATAAATTTGAGCGAGATCTGACAAGTAGTTTTTGATTTATTTTGAAGTAGGTTATTTCTTGTTAATATTT
Source organism: Thymelicus sylvestris (assembly GCA_911387775.1). Classification (NCBI taxonomy): domain Eukaryota; kingdom Metazoa; phylum Arthropoda; class Insecta; order Lepidoptera; family Hesperiidae; genus Thymelicus; species Thymelicus sylvestris. The sequence continues at coordinate 4,295,977 of OU426892.1, forward strand.
AGACGATATTAAATTTAGTCAAATTTGTATGTAAGTACTACTTATTTGTGGGTGAACCGATTTTGATGATTCTTTTTTGGTCGAAAGCTGGTGCTTATCATGTGGTTCCACATAAATTTGAGCGAGATCTGACAAGTAGTTTTTGAGTTATTTTGAAGTTGGTTATTTTTTGTTAGTATTCAGATGATATGAGTCAAATTCGTATGTAAGTACCTACTTATTTGTGAGTCAACCGATTTTGATGATTCTTTTTTTGGTCGAAGGCTGGTGCTTATCATGTGGTTACACATAAATTTGAGCGAGATCTGACAAGTAGTTTTTGAGTTATTTTGAAGTTGGTTAGTATTTAGACGATATTAAATTTAGTCAATTTTGTATGTAAGTACCTACTTATTTGTGGGTGAACTGATTTTGATGATTCTTTTTATCTTTTCTTATCATGTGGTTCCACATAAATTTGAGCGAGATTTGACAAGTAGTTTTTGAGTTATTTTGAAGTTGGTTATTTTTTGTTAGTATTCAGATGATATGAGTCAATTTCGTATGTAAGTACCTACTTATTTGTGGGTCATCCGATTTTGATGATTCTTTTTTTGGTCGAAAGCTGGTGCTTATCATTATTGTGGTTCCACATAAATTTGAGCGAAATCTGACAAGTAGTTTTTGAGTTATTTTGAAGTTGGTTATTTTTTGTTAGTATTCAGATGATATTAGTCAATTTTTTATGTAAGTACCTACTTATTTGTGGATCAACCGATTTTGATGATTCTTTTTTTGGTCGAAAGCTGGTGCTTATCATGTGGTTCCACATAGATTTGAGCGAGAGCTAACAAATAATTTTCAAGTTATTTTGAACTTGGTTGTTTTTTGTTAGTATTCAGATATTAGTCAATTTTGTATGTAAGTACCTATTTTGTATGTAAGTAACAAAAAAAGAATCATCAAAATCGGTTCACCCACATATAAGTAGGTACTTACATACAAAATTGTCTAATATCATCTAAATACTAACAAAAAATAACCAACTTCAAAATAACTCGAAAACTACTTGTCAGATCTCGCTCAAATTTATGTGGAACCACATGATACGCACCAGCTTTCTATCAAAAAAAGAATCATCAAAATCGGTTCACCCACAAATAAGTAGGTACTTACATACAAAATTGTCTAATATCATCTAAATACTAACAAAAAATAACCAACTTCAAAATAACTCGAAAACTACTTGTCAGATCTCGCTCAAATTTATGTGGAACCACATGATACGCACCAGCTTTCTATCAAAAAAAGAATCATCAAAATCGGTTCACCCACAAATAAGTAGGTACTTACATACAAAATTGACTAATATCATCTAAATACTAACAAAAATTATCCAACTTCAAAATCAAAACGAGTTTTTATTTTCAAAATGGCGGACTTGTAGGTTGTATGCCAGGTTCCGTACAAAAATGTTCAAACCCTTTGGATAAGATATTTTACAAGTATGTTGAGAATGATAAAAAGTATAAGAATAATTTAATATTAAAATAAAATACCTAAAGATACGTAATAAATAAATTAAAATGTTTGCAATTCACACGTGTTAGAAGTGAAACCTTGAAAAATTTTGTTTTCAAGATAATGAGACGAATGTAAAATTTCGGGAAGATGATAATTGTAGGTTTTACTACTCCACTCCACTTCACTCCACTCCACTCCACAAATTTTGACTTTTGACTTATTTGACTTTTTGACTATTTTGACTTTTTTGACTTTTTTGACTTTTTGACTTTTTTGACTTTTTTTGACTTTTGACTTTTTTTTACTGTTTTGACTTTTTTGACTTTTTCACTTTTTTTTGACTTTTTTGACGTTTTTGACTTTTTTGATGTTTTAGACTTTTTTGACTTTTGACTTTTTTTACTGTTTTGACTTTTTCACTTTTTTTTTACTTTTTTGACTTTTTTGACGTTTTTGACTTTTTTGACGTTTTTGACTTTTTTGTCATTTTTGACTTTGACTTTGACTTTTTTTAGTTTTGACTTTTTTGACTTTTTTGACTTTTGACTTTTTTTGACTTTTTTGACGTTTTTGACTTTTTTGACGTTTTTGACATTTTTGACTTTTTTGACTTTTGACTGACTTTTTTTACTGTTTGACTTTTTTTTTGACTTTTTGACTGACTTTTTTGACTTTTTGACTTTTGACTTTTTTGACTTTTTTGACTTTTTTTACTGTTTTGACTTTTTGACTTTTTTGACTTTTTTGACTTTTTTGACTTTTGACTTTTGTTTGACTTTTGACTTCACTTGACTTGACTTCAACTCAAGTCAAGTCAGTCTCCACTCATCTTTAGTCTCCACCGACAGTTTCGCTTCATAAAATTTTAAGTCACCCCCGTACTAAAGAAGTTTTCACTTCAATAAAAACAAAAATAAGCTAAAAATATCATCACTTATTTTATAGCACCTAAAATTCCAGTTAATAAATCAAAATAAAGTATACTTACACCCCAACTCAGAGCCACTAACGGTTACTAATAATAATAATAATAAAACCCTTCCACACTCATATCCCCGCAATAGGTTACAAGTATTTACCCGTGTCGCGGGTGGCATGGACTACACATATAACATGGTCATGGAAATTATAGTAATGTCTTATTTGTACTCCAGTCTCCACTCAACTCCAGTCTCCACTCAACTCCACTCAACTCCCCTCAACTCCACTCAACTCCCCTCAACTCATTCGTTTTATTGAATTTCAAATCATCCCCGTACTAAACAAAGTTTTCACTTCAAAAAACAATATAATAATAATCATTTTTTCAAAACGATTTTCCATTTATTTCATAACACGCCTAAAAAAGTAGGTATAACTTCAACAAAGAAAACTGGCTCTCAAGCTCCCAGCCGTCACGACGAGTCGTTTGGCGGCTGACACATGCTCAAGGGTGGTAGCTATCCATGCGAACCCCATGGAGAAATAATAATAGTAATAATGGTATTAATTAATATTTAAAATCAATATTACCAATATTATCCCTCGAGGGGCCCTACCACCAGCGGGCCGGATTTAGTCGCCTTTTACGACACCCATCCGGCTTGGGATTGGGGTTAGTATTCTAAGCCGCCCTAATACGGCAAGAATAATTGTGTAATTAGGACTTGACTTATACCAATACCTAATTACTATAAACAGTAACTAAAGTTTAAAAACGAACAATTTTTATTATTTCAAATTACAGCAGTGTGGATACTTTTGACTGGGTAATATAAGTCCAGAAGGCGCGCGCGCCAAATTCGAAATTAAAATAAGTATCGGAAATTCGACGTCGTGCGGCTGCGATACGGATCGACACAGGTCCTACCTCGAAGGCGACTGGCGCGAGAGTAAAATTGAGTAAATGAACGCGTCGGGCGTTTCGTAGCTTGTGGAAAGGGAAAAAATTGGAATTGAAAGGGATGTTTTTCAAAATTTCATATTATGATGCGATAACAATATTGGTATCTATAGGACCTATACTGTGGTATATTTTTTATTATCTGGAAGCGATTAAATCGCGAATAAAACGCCATTTTTATGCCAGATTAGACCCAACTTTGTGATTTATTTCTATCTAATGAAGTAACGACTATCGTGTATCAAGTTTGATAAAAAGAAAGAACAAAGACTGTAAAATAACATATATTTTTTTTAGAGTTGTATTATGTACCATTTATGAGCAAAACACCTTCAAAAATACCATTTTTGGGATAAGACCCCCTTAACATCTCACCACGTGATATATCTTCTACCCCCTCCAAGCGGCCGAAACGCTTTTTCGTGACAGAAAAATCCTAATACCCAGCATAGATAGAAGTTTCACTTCAAAAATAATTTACAGTCACTCATAACTTTATTTCCAGGTGGACCATACTCTGCTTTCGCGGGCAAAGACGCGACAAGAGGTTTGGCTACCGGCGAGGTGGCTGCAGCAGACAAAGACTGGGATGACGTCAGTGACTTGACTGCCGATGAAGTTTCTGCTGCCAAAGAATGGGAAGATCAGTTTAAAGGTATATTATTGTTTTTGTTTACACGTTCATGAACATCGCACAAATACGGATTATTGAGCTACTTCTGGTAATTCAATCTTCTGTTAAACGTCATTAATAAAATTTAAAAAGCATAAGTCAAATTACTTAGTCCTATTAATATTATAAATGTGAAAGTTAGGATGTTTGGATGTTTGTTCCTCAATCACGCCACAACTACTTAACCGATTTAGCTGAAAGAATTATTGGAGATAGCCTATATCCTGGATTAACACATAAGCTACTTTTTATCCCGGAAAAGTTCAGGGTTCACGCGGGATTTGTAAAAAAACGATGTCTACCGCAGGCGAAGCCGCGGGCAAAAGCTAGTTAATTATATTTAGCAAACAAATTTTTTCTAATATTTGTAATAAATATTAATTGGCGTTATTTTAAATAATGTATAACTTGTATTCGATTGAAAAATAATTATAGTCAAATTTAAAAAAAGATACTGTAATCTAATCGTTTCACATATGAAAATAAAACAGAGTCAATAACGTTGTAAAACCTTCAGCACAGTTAACTACTCGAATATTCAGCGTTTGGGTAGGAAGTAGGTAGCGAATTTACCCCATCTGTCATGTGGGATAAAGAGCCCGAGCGTGTTGAGGCAAAGTCACCCAATTTGGTTTAGGAAAGCTTATAAGGGAACTTGGAACAGTAACGAAACTACCCTTTGTCGTGTTTAGGATTGTATTTAATATAAAACCTGTGAAATCATCGCGAAATATTTGTGAAAACTTGTAATTGGCTTTCCTTTTCCAACTCAATTTCGTACATACTGTAAGTTTTCCTAAATAAATAAATCCTGCTTATTGTTAAGCAATTAATATTATAATATCTTTCTGTAAAGCCTGCCTGGGTAGCTACTACGCTCTTGAGTCAACTGACGATACGTCGTATTCTGACTGGGGGCAGTTCTTTGTTTCTTCTCTTGTCTTTGATACAAGGTGTTACTAATGTCCATGGGCGACGGTGTCCACTTAAAGTAACTTATTTAAAGTTTCGGTGTTTTAATGTTCTCGTTTTGAAATACAAGTAGCGAATGGGCCTACACATAGTTGACACCAGTACGAAACATTGAATTTCCCTCTGGTATTACGTAGTTATTCGGGCGGTTTGACATGTTTGTAACACAATTTATATCAGTAGCTCGAGCACGAATATTTGCGAGAAAGTATTCGTATGGTTACTAACCATACGAATACTTTCTCGCAAATATTCGTGCTCGAGCTACTGAACTCAATAGCGAAGATATTTGAATTCGTTTGTTGGCTATTGCTAGTGACTATTCCAGTAGATATCTCCGTTCTACACAGAGTGCAAATCATCATAGAGTAGATACACACGTATCTACTCTATGATTAAATAAAAAATGAATAAAATAGACACGTGCAAGAGTACTTTTCTACACATAAATAGTATATACTGAAAGAGAATGAAACAATCCGTGAATCAGTTTGGATAATGTATTCCACGAATATGCGCGTGTGTAAAACTTACAATTTGCAGTAGGTACTGTATTGATGCTACAATCCTGTACATACATTTGGCAGCGTAATATAAGTAATAAATCAAAACCTACATTTTATTTTTCCAGAAAAATACGACATCGTGGGAAGGTTGCTGAAGCCAGGCGAGACTCCCAAAAATTACGATAATGAAGACAATGAGGACAAGAAGTCACAATAGTTTATTACTTTTTATTACATCGTGATATTTAGAAGTATTCGGGTATTTTGTATTAAAGTTTTTGTTTAGGGTAAACGTGTTTCTGTTCAATTTTGGCCATTCATTAGGCGTAGTTAGCCTTATAGGTCATATCATAAGATGATTGATTATTCCAGAAGCGGTTGCTGTATTTCAATGAGTTGATAGAATTTTGACAAAGGGAGATCTCCCGCCAGGCGAGGTGTGTTGCCTGGGAGGCGATTGTGTATCATATTTCATAGTTTACCTTAAATTTTTTGTACAATATTGTTATATTATTTATTTTTCTATACCTATACAACATTATACCTTAATACATTATTTACGTATTTCTATAGACTTCGTCTTCAACTGAACATTATCTGGGAAAAAACCTCAGCGATAATATCGACTTATGAATTATATTGTTATACGTAAATACCATTAATTATACTATTCTACTAATTAATTCTTCACTAATTATATCATCATTATTCAGGTTTTAACATGGGCGCATTATTACCATAGTAATCCTGTTTAGGCGTATTTCAGAGTTAAATTAACTAACAAACGAACTTCGTAAAGGAAACCGTCCTAAACCAAACAAAAAAGACAATTACAGTTAAACAAATGCACAATTTCACAAGTTTTAATGGCACAAACGAGGCAGTTAGTTGAGGGAACGTCATTATTGTTTACCGAGCTGCCGTACCCCAGTCCCCAACACGCGAGCCATGAACTGCGACTCAGGCATATTTCACTGCAGAAAGTTTAATCTCTTTTGCAAATATCGCAGACTTGGCTTATAGTGAGCTGCCTACGTCGGAACCGTTATTATTGTATTCAGAGCTGACTTTAACGTATTAATAATAGCAAAACTTGCTGTTTCTAGCAATGTGCTGTACAAATAAAGCAGTGATAGCCTAGCGGTAGAACGTTGGTCTCCCGAACGAAGGGGCCCGAGTTCAAACCCTGGCACGCACCTCTAATTTTTCAAATATTATGTGCGTATTACAAGTTAATTATCACTTGCTTCGGTGAAGGACAACATCGTGAGGAAACCTGCACACCGGAGAGTTCTCCATAAAGTTCTCGAAGGTGTGTGAAGTCTACCAATCCGCACTTGGCCTGCGTGGTAGACTATGGCCTAATACCCCTCACATTGTGAGAGGAGACCCCGAGCCCAGCAGTGGGACAATTATGGTTTGTTGCTTTGCTTTTGCTTTGCTTTTGCTGTACAAACTTTGATTATTGCTTATGTAGTTTTGTAATTACTGTGTTGAATTAGTTACGCTTCGGTTGTAATATTTATTTTATGTTGAATCTTTATACACCTGATTTTATACATCACCTGACCTCTTCGTTACTAACGTAGTTCCGCGTATTGATAAGTAAGATGGTGTGCTTCGCGATTTTAGACGAATGGTTTAGTTAATTAACAGTTAATTATTTAATTATTACTTACCTATTAGTTAATTAGTTAATTATTACTTACCTATCACGGATGACCGGACGCAAGCCGTCTTTACAATCGAGCATCAATTTTTGTATTATATGTATCATAAGGTGTTAAATAAATGACTTTAATACTGATATGAACAATAAACGACCGAGAATAAGAGACCTAAACTTAGGAATTAATTAATTTCAAACTTTAATTACAACAACGCCTAAATCTAGACTATCCTTGCTTAGGCAACGTAATACGATCTAAAACAAAGAACCTTGTAAGTATTTTGAAAGACGTTTCAATAAAGTAATAGATGAAAGAAGATTATCACAATAACATAACTTCGTCATTGATTTACTAAACGACTCTGACTGTGTCTGTCTGAGAGATAACTAGAAGGAATCGTGGTAACGCGTTTCATATATTTTTGAATTCTATTAATAAACATAATATATAATTAAAAGCTTTTATTATGACCTACTTAATACCGGTGTTCGATTAAGCTGCAATTTTGTAGGTATGTAAAGAATGCGACAGATCGTGATGGAAATTTTCCTAGAAGACCATATCGAAATTTATTATTGGTTCGCAATAGAATGAAAATGCAATTTAACAAGCAATCACCTTTTTATATGTATGTATATATGGGAGAAGGGGTATTCTACGGTGTTGGTTATTCAATAATATTCCTTTTACTTTGCTCCATGATATTATATTTCTAGTTCTCCTAACGTTCACATCAATACTTCCAAGTACTTCAACACTACGTGATCATCCGTTCTATCTTATTGACAATTCATTCCTCTAAATATGACATGTCGTTTCTTATATGCCAACCTCTGCATCGGACAGGCGTTGTAGAATAAAGAGGTCCGTCCCAGGACCTTCACTGGAGATTCGTGGCCTCACCGACATATATGTATTTTTTATGATGGATTGATGTATGGGAATAAAATCTTTCATTTAATTTTCCATTACAATATCTATTTCCTAGTATGAATTAATACTTTAAGGGCTATTAAACATAATACTTACCCAAAAATTACCATTCGTCCATTCGAATTTAGTGAGCCAAATTAGATAACTATAAATTTTAAAATTAAAAAAACCCTGACAGTTTTATTCACACATACACATTTACATAGAATAGGATTGCCAGATGGTTGGGTTTCGTCTGGATTGTCCTGATGTTTTACGTGATGTCCAGAGTCCCAACAAAATACAAAATGTCCCTACAATTCACTCGATTCAACAGAACACGTTCTAGCCGTTTTTATTCTATTTCCAAAAAAAAAAATTTGTACCGACAAATCCCGACTTTTTGAACTTTTGTTTAGATATTTCAATATTGGCAATTGGCAACCCTAAGTTAGAACCATAGAAACATCTCGATCATAACAGCTTTCAAACAAAAAAATCCGCATCATAATCGATCCATTAATTTAAGAGTTACGATGCCATAGTCTGATACGCCAAGTTATAATACCCCTTTTTGCACCGGGTCTAAAAATACGAAAATATTAGACCTCTGCAATAATTTTCTGAAAATGGTAGGTATAAAAAAAATCCTTCCTGTATTACTTTTTCCAGCACGTTTGGACTTGACCGGTTTTTTTTTTGTTTGATCCCACCTGACCGCTATTTTTCTTACCGTGACCTAAACAAACATAATTAAGAGAATAAGGCCACCAACATTTATTTTCTTCGCCTAGCTGATTTCATTCGCCTCATTTTTGTTTACTAACACTGTTTACAGACCTAGTCACCTAGTTTGTTAGAAGGTACATGGTAGTGACATTTTGCCAGTAAACCGAACATAAAATTAGATACTGTGACAGGTAAACTTTACCTTTACCCTCGCGCTATTTAATAACGTCGCCTTAATAGACGCGCTTTCATTAGACGACACGACAACGTCACTGTATGTAGGCTACTTTTTGACGTGATAACGTCTATTAAAACGATGAACGCCGGGTCCACGCACGAAAAAGCATGACTCACTGTCGCGTTCCGCGCGAGCGAGAGCGCGGAACAAGCGATAGAGAGGCACGATCGGCTACGATCGGCCGAAGCGCTCAATTTTATCTTTAAAAGTATGCAATCATTTCATCAATGTTTTGTCATGACGTTGGACGTTAAACTACCGTCCGTAAACCGACTTTACCACCTTTTTTTAGACGAGTCTTATTTGGTTAACAATCTTAGCACTCATTTTTGTTGAAATATCAGTTTGAAATAAAATATTTAATAGTAAACAGAAATTAGTTCTAGGAATTTTCACCATGGCCACCATTGATCATGGTGAAAATTATATTGTATACGTCTTGTAGGAGGGGAGGGGAGGGGAGGGGGAGGGAGAGGGCAGGAGGGGGGAGGGGAGGGGAAGGGGAGAGGAGGGGAGGGGGAGGGAAGGGGAGTCATGAATTATGTCAAAGAACTATAACTTCTCAGGCGCGTACAAAAGTACGTACACGCACCCTTTTTTTAGGAGTAGGTACTACTTGAATTTATTATAAAGCTGTGGCGTTGTCGTGACGTCCAATGAAGAAACGCCCAATAATACTTACACCATCGCATCAATCACGACTCAATCATGTAAAACTCCACTAAGCAATCAGTGTCATCAATGGATATAAATTATACAAAATAATAATACAGCACCGCACGTTCATTTTATCACATCCAATCAGTACACATATATTCCAATTCCACATACTCGAGTAATATCTGAGGTACCTATGCTTTTATGGATTTAAATTAAATTGTTAAAGCATTGTTAAGATGATATGATAGAAGCTTGTTGATTTAGATGGCCAACTCACAATCAGATACCTGATTCATCGCCTCGTATCGTTACCAATGTACCACTAATACACCTGTACAATATTTACCTAATGCGATTAATTTTTAAATGCATTTCTATTCAAAACACACCTTACACCTGTAAACAAAACTTAGAAAGCGTCAAAAGATAAAGCTAATTTATTTATTTAAGTTTTCAGATATCAGTTTTAATATCTTCATAATAGATTTATTAGCTAAGTTCCGTCCAGCTGAACTAGGCAAGTGCAGTGCAATTTCCTATCTGACGGTATTACTACAAAAGGCACTAATCTGTGGAAGGAAATCCGTTGTGCGCTTCATTTCATGCTTCTTTACTTCTTAGCTTGAAGAGAAAATCTAGGGCAAAACATTTTTTCATTCTTCTAGAGGTACCTACTATAATATTTTACTGATGTTGACGTGGGAAACGCAGTACCTATACCTGACGATAAACGATCAAATGTAACCAATATCATATGTAATTAACTTCAAGTAACTGCAATTTAATTTTAAATTATTTACAGTGGTGAGACGGAATACTTTTTTCATTATTTTTTTAATCTAACGTTCGATTATAATCCTAATAGTTACCACAAGTCTAAAGTTATAAAACTTTTAAAATGGTTAGATATTCCATTACAATTAATAACAGCAATTTTTAAAACGAGAAACCCCAATTTTAATGACAAAATCTCAACATGAAGCTACTTTAAGTGTTTTATCATAAACTGTCCGGTTGGAGTTTAAGTTTGTAGTGAAGACGCTAGCGGTAGTTCAATAATGAAGCGCGGTCGGAACTTTAATATCCTGTGATTCGGGACTCAACCTCGGGCTATTAAATTATTAAAGAGTTTGGTGGCTAGTGAAATGCTTTTCAAAATCATTATCGATATTTTTACGATTACAATTGCTTTATTTATTTCATTTACGGCGTTTCCAATCATCTAACTGTTCATCATCTCTGAATAGGTTAGTAAATAAATTAATAATAACTAACGCTTTAATTTTGTGGCTTTTTCAGAGTTGCTGGGCAACTGACTTGAGGATTATAGATTATATTCACTTAGAAAAAAATATGCCGCATAAACTGCTCTCATGTCAGCCGGTAAAATGTATAAAATCTAAAATACTTCCTGTGAAATGTTCCCGTTAGAGTTAAAGAAAATACACTATTTAAAAACGTCCACCTTCATTATGTTACCGTTCACATAAAGCTACATAACAACACCACATACTCACAAGTAAAAACTTTCAACACAGTACATTCTCATAATTAAAAATGTATGCTAATTCTGGCTTAATGACAACTTCATTTACAATCCACTGCACTACGGCTCACATTTCTATTCCGAGCCTAGTGGCTTTTATTTTCTTGTAATTCAGAGCGGCTTAAGTTTAATTTCCATATTACTGGGTAAGCACTTCGTAACAAAGTTGATTCAAGACAGATTTTCTTTTCTTACGTTGTATTGTCTTTTCTGGTACGATCATAAAAACAGGTATTCCAAAGCTAAGTAGTTCTAAATCAATTGGAGTTTTGCAAGTAAAACGATCTTGTTGTAATTACAAAATCTTGGTTTATGTTTCAACGGCATCATTCTTCGTCATTAAAATACTGTCATAAGAGAAAAACTATAAGAAGCCTTTGCAATTCCTAGCATTTGGGAATAGGAGTAACAAAAGTTGTCGGCAAACTAATACATCGTGATAAGAATTTGCGAGCAACTACGGTAGTAACTCTTCATGTAGTAGTGTCACCCGGGAACTTACACCCAGATGCTCATGTACCCTTATTTCTATTTCATACTAGATTTTACTAGTGACATCTTCAGTAAGAATTCGAATACATAATCCATTTACCCTAATACAGGATAGTCAATGAAACATTGTAGAATAAATTAAAATGATTTATATTGTTAGAGTATTTTTGTAAAGTATTAAATAAAGTTTATGATAACAGTCTACAACCGTCTAGAGTCTAGACGGTAACTGGTCTCCCATGGATTTTATAGCACAGTGTGACAGGAAATGTAACAGTCTAACAGGAAAATCAAAGTCACGAATCTTCGCACCGTGTACTAAAGGGCTATTACGCACGGAAAAGCGTGACCTAAAATCGCGTTTAAGTCACAGAAAAATAAATAGTAAAAATAATAAAAAATCATAGTTACAAAAACTAAAAACGAATATTAACTAGATTTTGTATTTTTGCAGTTGTTTTGTAGCGTTGTAAATAAAAATTAAATTACAAACAATGTTTTAAGTTAGCTACTTAATATCTACATACATCAAAACTCCATTACGTACTTTGCCATGCATGGAAGGATCTAAAAACATTTCTTAGTTTCATGAGACTCTTATGAATACCAAGTCAAAAGTCATAACTAAAACAAAAATCCTGAAACTCTTTTCACCTCCTAGGAAGTCGCTTTCAAAATTCCACACACTTTTATCGCATCGGTTTCTGTTTGAATAAAAATAAAAATGGACGTTAACGACGCAAGAACGCCGAAGTTGGCCAGTCTGAAGTTAGTGCCAGTTAAAAGGAGTCGTCAAGTACTTAGCGCCGAACCGTTTACGAGTTCCAGTCAACACTGGCCACTCTCATTCCGAATCGATTCCACTTGGTTCGTAATTGAGAACATCGCCTTGGAGACACATTTCCGACTTTTTTCCCGCATTAACATCGAACGGTATCAAAGTTTTTATATCGTGATGAAATCAACTCGTTTTCTCAGCGATCTAACTTTAGCCGAGAGAGCTCAAACTTCGCTTCATTTCGTTCCTGTGTTTCGATGATCAAACTTTGCTTTCGCGAAAGATGGCACAAACTGTAAATAGGATATCCAAGAAGTGTTGTTCAAAATGAAATGCGGTATTGAAACCCGAAGTTGTTTTAGTCTTTGTATTCGCATGACAAAAAGCTTTGCAGGATCCGCAGTGATTACATTAAAACAAACAGAAAGCAACAGAGGAAAAAGGTACGTAGCCGTGAATTCTAAATAGATTGGACGGAATGAACTGGTATTGTTGTAATGACAAATGTGAACGCGTAACGACGTGGGAGGTTCCTCAGATATACAATGGAACTTTGCTTTCATAATTTTACTCTGGTGTTACGGTGTTACACGAATCAAAATAGGAATTTAAGTATATTTTTTAGGATTGAAATTCCGATAAAATCATTTCAGTACCTTGAAATGTAAGCGCTGTTCTTCGACTTCTTCCTAGGAATATGTTCAAAAAATTCCCTTCATATATATTTCTCGCACATGAACTTGAGTAAAATAACAGGGAATGTCAAGAGCAACGGAGAAACTACAATGAATAATCTGAATTTTACCAAGAAAACAATAACCGACTACAAAATAACTTCAAAAACTACTGACGAGTACTTCTACTTCAAATTTAAGTGGTCAAATTCATGTGGTCCCACCACATGACAAGCACCAGCTTTCAATTAATAAATGAATCATCAAAATCGGTTCACCCAGTCAAAACTTCTGAGGTAACAAACATAAAAAAAATACAGTTGAATTGAGAACCTCCTCCTTTTTTTGAAGTCGATTAAAAACGAATTGTTCCGTACAAATTCTCATTAATTTGCAATCTGTTCCGGCAAATTGATACAAACTTTTGTTTAGGCCGAAGAATTGGATCGCAGAAAATGGCAGAGGGAAATAGAAGGTTAAAGAGTTGTTCAACGCAACACAATAACATTGGCATTTCTCCGGCGACCGTCAAGTATATAGCTCGGGGCTAATAAAGACTTCATTCACTATTATCTTGAAAGACTATTTGGATCTTGCATTTTATTTACTTTCCAACGAATAACGCTTGTCATTCTTAATGATTCTTTATGAAAAGAATATTTAATCACGACTTAAAATTGCTTTGAGATATAGAGCGTTAGTGTAGAGTTCATTGTAGATTTATTTAAAGTCAAAACTAGAAAACTTGGTACGTCTAATTACAATCTATATAATAACCTGACCCCGATATTTTTATGATGCTTTTAAAAAAGTCACTATAAAGATTAAGGTAAAACCACCTTCCTTCGAATAATTAGATCATCGCCCAAAAACATCCCGGTTAGCACTAAAATGTTAAACATTACTTTTTTTATTAAAAGCTATTCATATACTGAAATATTTTGTAATAACACTCTAATAAACAAAATAACTAAAAATAAAACCAAAAATACAATGAATGTTTCAAAAATGTCAACAACGTGTAGGAGTACAAAAACTCTTATTATGCGCGAATGTCTGGTTTTGAATTTTATGCCCGAACCGTCAACAGGAGGGCTATTCAGTTTTGTAACTTGACAGCGGAATCCGCGATGAGTTTCAAAATTGAAGTTCGAGTCCGAGATCTTGATATGTGATTCTCTAATCATCTGGTACGCAATTGCGAGGTGAAGGGAGTCTCGAACTCTAACTTCAATTTAGAAACTCATTGTGTATTCCGCTGTCAAGTTACAAAACAAAAGCGAACTTGCATCATATTGACATGTCATTATCTAATCATCTAGTACGCACTTGCGAAGTGAAGTGATCCTAGAACTCGAACGTCAATTTTGAAACTCCGCTGTCAAGTTACAAAACGGAATAGCCTTCCAGCGCCAAGAGCCACACTGCATATAGATGATATAGACACAGATGAAACGCTTTTAACAAAATGTTTAAAACCCTTGTCTGAAGGTTTCATATGAATGAAACATGTGACATATACGCGATACAAAATATACGTCTCTTGTACCTTGACCGTACCGATCGACTTAATTTAGGTCAACGCGCCCAGGCCGATCTGATTCGGAGGATTACGTTAAGGTTGCAAAAATAGCTCTTACGTCGATTTGCCCGAAAAGAAATCGTTCAGCGACTTTTAATTTAACGTCTTATAATAATGAGACATTTGTAACCTCTTCCGATTCCAGAAAGCGATAAAGTTAGTATTAGTCTACTTTGCAGCAATCCGCAATCACCATGTAGGTATGATAGGAAACACGAAACTCCAACAAATGTCTGCCTACATACCTGCATACCAGCACCAATACGTCGGTTTCACCCCAAAACGTAGCAGGTTATCAAGATAAGTTGAGTCTACGATAGTAAAGTGATTTTGGTCTTAAATAATAATATTAGATGGTGACCGCAGAATGTTGCAAAAGAAGGTTAATAAAAAAGGATTCCCAGAAAGTAATGCCTGATATTATTTACCACGAAAGATAATTTGAAAGATGAAAGGACAGGAAAATGGAAAAATTAAAACGCCCCAACAAAATAAAAGAATTATTTACGTTAGATTTAAAGTTATAATATATTTAGATAATATAAAATTATTATTTTCATCATGTTTGCAGTATCAGTACCTAGACATGCTATAATGTTAATGGACAACCAAAGCGTCAAAAACACTTATTCGGCCCAAATTCCGATTTGCGGAAAAATCATCGAAAACATTTCATCGAATTACATTTCATCGAACACATTTCATCGAATTACAATAAATCGAATCGACATTTCATCGAAATCACAATTAATCGAATGATCATTTAATCGAAAACACAATTAATCGAATTAACATTTAATCGAAAACAATTAATCGAATGTCATTTCATCGAATGACAGTTAATCGAATGACAATATATCGAATTACAATATATCGAATGAGAATATATCGAATGACAATATATCGAATCACAATTGGCCGAATCGAATGATATAATTTTCATATGATCATAAATAAATATTTTTTAATTATTTCAAACGTCACACATCCTTGAAAGGCAGCACTAAGACATAAGCAGCATGCAACATGCAGCAAGCACAGTTTCTGTCACGGCTCCGGCGCTGCGGGGCTCCGGCGGTCCCACGCTAGCTTATCGTCGCAGATGCTTTTAATGCTCACCACCGCAGCTTCGGCTTGCTGGCCGGCTGTGCCGGCCAGCCTCAGCTGCTGCGGCGAGCATTAAAATCACCTGCTCCTTAGCTCGCGGGCCGCCTCGCCCCTCCGCGCCTACGCGGGTTTACATTACACTCTAGGGGTAGGGCAAACAAGACTACGTGGAGTCGGTTTTGCAGCAATTCGTTTCTGTCACTAACTTAAACGTTTTGAAAAAAAATGAATCAAGGAAGAAAGTAAACCTAAAATTTTTATGTACAGAAAAATGTTAAATTTTTATTGATCAAAAAATAAGAAATACAAAAAAGTTATAAAAAGCATAAAATTGTTTCTGATTATAATACAATCTTTTAAACAAGAAAAATTGCAATTCGAGGAATTGTCATTCGATGAATTGCCATTCGATGAAAGTTCATCGAATGGCAGTCCATTTGATGAATCGCCATTCGATGATTTGCCATTCGATGAAATGACATTCGATGAAATGACATTCGATGAAATGACATTCGATGAAATGACATTCGATGAAATGACATTCGATGAAATGACATTCGATGAAATGATATTCGATGAAATGACATTCGATGAAATGACATTCGACAAAATGTAATTCGATTAATTGTCATGCGATTAAATGGTTGTTCTACGTAATGCTATTCGAACAAATGTCAATCGATGACTTGGTTGTTCTACGTTTTGTTATTCGACGAAATGTTTTTTCGATGTATTGTGTTCGGCGAATTGTAATTCGATGAAATGTTTTCGATGATTTTTCCGCAGACGCAAATTCCTCTGACATGACTGTATTATGCAACGAAGCCAACGAGAGCAGCAGTTCGACTTACCATCCACAGTCTACACGAGAGTTAGTCAGAAGTTTGAATTCTTTTTGAATATTTTTTTTATGATACCAACCATAATAATTGACAACCATTCTACTAAGGAAAAGCCTATTCACACTTTTGCCGAAGACTTCTACATTACAGGTGGGCGAAAATGACACAGGCAAGCTATTATACTCGTACTTCTTCGCGGTACGCACAATGAATGAGTAATAATGAGTAATGGTCGAATTATAATTTTAGTGCTTCGAAGAACAAGTTAAGTGGTCAGGCCATTAAACAAGCTGTCGTAAACATGTTGGGAACTTTTGGGCGAATAACTCCCAAAATATTAAATGCATCAGCAATGGAGCAACGTGGAACACAACTCTAGCACAAGAATAAACCATTGGCCTGCAGTAGGTTGCTAATAGATTGAAATAATTAGTATAATATACGAACACACGGACCTCATTTCTTATTCTCGTATACATATGCTTCACAGTAGCTATTAGCCGAAATTACGAACACAACGTTAAGCAAATGTATTTAGCGGAGAACAAGGTAAACTGCATGTCAAGGCACCTAAAATTATTTAGATGCAAAATAAAGCTCAACAAAACAACAACAGCATTTTAATTGAGCTGCATTCTTATTCAGGCTGATAGCTGTTACTGAGTTCAAAGCTTCACTGAAACATTAATCATCTAACCATACGTCTGCGGAAAAATCATCGAAAACATTTCATCGAATTACAATTCGCCGAACACAATACATCGAAAAAACATTTCGTCGAATAACAAAACGTAGAACAACCAAGTCATCGATTGACATTTGTTCGAATAGCATTACGTAGAACACCAATTTAATCGCATGACAATTAATCGAATTACATTTTGTCGAATGTCATTTCATCGAATGTCATTTCATCGAATATCATTTCATCGAATGTCATTTCATCGAATGTCATTTCATCGAATGGCAAATCATCGAATGGCGATTCATCAAATGGACTGCCATTCGATGAACTTTCATCAAATGGCAATTCATCTAATGACAATTCCTCGAATTGCAATTTTTCTTGTTTAAAAGATTGTATTATAAACAGAAACAATTTATGCTTTTTATAACTTTTTTGTATTTCTTATTTTTTGATGAATAACAATTTAACATTTTTCTGTACATAAAAATTATAGGTTTACTTTCTTCCTTGAATCATTTTTTTTCAAAACGTTTACGTTAGTGACAGAAACGAATCGCTGCAAAACCGACTCCACGTAGTCTTGTTTGCCCTACCCCTAGAGTGTAATGTAAACCCGCGTAGGCGCGGAGGGGCGAGGCGGACCGCGAGCTAAGGAGCAGGTGGTTTTAATGCTCGCCGCAGCAGCTGAGGCTGGCCGGCACAGCCGGCCAGCAAGCCGAAGCTGCGGTGGTGAGCATTAAAAGCATCTGCGACGATAAGCTCGCGTGGGACCGCCGGAGCCCCGCAGCGCCGGAGCCGTGACAGAAACTGTGCTTGCTGCATGTTGCATGCTGCTTACGTCTTAGTGCTGCCTTTTAAGGATGTGTGACGTTTGAAATAATTAAAAAATATTTATTAATGATCATATGAAAATTATATCATTCGATTCGGCCAATTGTGATTCGATATATTGTCATTCGATATATTGTCATTCGATATATTCTCATTCGACATATTGCCATTCGATATATTGTAATTCGATATATTGTCATTCGATTAATTGTTTTCGATTAAATGTTAATTCGATTATTTGTGTTTTCGATTAAATGATCATTCGATTAATTGTGATTTCGATGAAATGTCGATTCGATTTATTGTAATTCGATGAAATGTGTTCGATGAAATGTAATTCGATGAAATGTTTTCGATGATTTTTCCGCAAATCCTAACCATAACCTGTAAGTATAATTTAGCTAAATAATTCGTGGTGCTTGAATCTTATACTTAGTGTCTATTAATAGATATTACAATACAAATATTATTTATTTGTACACCAGAAATAATTATACAGTAGTAAAAACAAGTTACAGTATACAAAGGGCGACCTTATCGCTAAAGCAGCGATCTGTTAAAGGGAATAGGTATAGAACATAACAAAGAAAGAAAAAGGCTTGTACTTAAAGTACAATGATATTAGATTTATCACAACTTAATTCAGTAATGTATCATTCATTTGTGAAATAAAACTACTCAAAAGTTAGCAAAATATGATTATTAAAAATATCAGGCTATTTGTACAACAAGAAGAAGTAATGCGTTTTAAATAACTAAGCGTAAGAGATTGCATTTAAAGTTCATGCCAGAATCTATAAAGTTAAAAAATTAAAGCTTATCTCAGAAGGCGTCCTGTTCCACTTCAGAAGGGCAACTGAATAAACTATAATAAAGTATTTAGGTAGGTACTGTGCAATAGCGAGCGATAATAAATGCTTAAGCGATAATTAATGATTTCTGTATCTAATTTAAAATATTATAACACTCTTTTCTGACAATAATATAAGTCCACATACATAGAAATACGGAAAAATAGATATGTGGACATATAGATCCTTTGTGTTGTCTATAATAATCTATACAGGCCAGGAATAGCTGGTCTCTAGGTTAGACCGGGTTTCATACAGATTAATTTCAGGTTTTACATGTTAGGCAGCATTGCTAACCTCGAAACTGGAACTATCCCGGAAGCGTGAAGCAGAAGTTTGGTAACATTATTCTTCAAAAAGTGTGATAAAGCCCTTTTAAAGGACTACAGGCCCATTGCACTTCTGAGCCACGTTAATAAACTGTTATCAGGGATGCTCACAAATCGCATTTCACGCAGGCTTGACGACTTCGAACCTCCCGAATAAGTAGGATTCCCTGAAGGTTACAGCACCATATGGTCTATATAAACACTGCGGCAGATTATACAAAAAACCGATGAATATAATATGGGCTGCTTTCGGGAAACTGAACCTGATAAAGACTGCGAGCGTTTGCTAGATTCGGGACTCAAGACTGGTCAGAGTGGCGCAAATTAGGGGAGACCTAAGTCCAGCAGTGGACCTCCAAGGGCTGATGGATGGATGGAAGCATGGATATAAATAACAACAAAACGTAAAATCGCTCGCTTATACACTATACGAGCTGCTTAGAAGAGCGCACGCACCGAACTAATTGCATTTCAGATTCTCTCTGAAGTTTCCGTAATTAACTCGATCCTACGGAATATTGTGACCGCTGTGACTGAGACAAACTTCACGCAAAGACGGCGAGCTGTAATAAACTGGGGACAACACTGACACTCGCCCTCTACTGACATTAAACAGAAATTGTTATACAATATGAATATTGTGATTCATTGTTGATTCACTGCATATTGTGGAAGAGCGGAACACCTAGTAATATAATTCTGCATCTAGTAAAGGGGCCGTTGCAAATAGCATGTAAGGAAAACATCAATAAAACATTTTAATTTTTTTCATTCCTTTTTTCAATTTCATTTTTCGTTGTGGGCTGACCTAATGATTGAAGCGTGAGTGTTGAACATTATGTACGCAACTACCAATTTCTGTGTAATATGCGTACCTATTAAAGATGAATTCATCACTTTATACAAAATAAAGTAGTCAAAGTAGTCAATTACATTTTCAATGTATATGAAGTCTAATAACTAAATACCACGTCATGAGTGTTATGATTGATGTCGATGTTATGATTGATGTCGAGATTGATGATCTAATCGAGAGCCATTAGTAAGGTTAATAAATAAATGATGATTCCATTTTTCTTCTTTTGTTTTACAGCTTAAAATACAGCACCAACCTCAATAACCATTATTCATAACGGAATATGAATCAGTCAGACGAATAAAACACAAAATAAAACAATTGCAATACCGGACGACTACACTACTGGACACAAATTGTTGCAGGGACGGACAGTAACACTACGAGGATGTCACGTGGTGGAATATTAAGGAAATGAATATTGGATAGATATCTGGGATGTAGGTGATTTTCGGCCGAAAAGATATTCGGCCCAAATATCTCGTTCCACGTTTAACTTATTTCGTCAGAAAAGTCAATTTACTAGCAAATGAGCTTTACTCCCCATAACCCTGAACTTGAATCGGCTGAATTCGGCTGGAATGGAGATACGCACTCGCGGAAGGCCGTAATAAACAATGTGAATTTTTCATACCCAAATCGCCCGCTCTCGCCTCTCGCTCGCACAGTGCTCGTCTCTTCACACGCCGTCTGCTCCATTATTCAAAGAAACCCCCACCATAAAACTCACGCCGGTCGCTACTGAATTGTAACGGGATAAAGCTGCGACCACATCTGGCACGCAATAAACTACGTCATTGTCGTTGTCGTATGCGTATTGCATGTACGTGGCGTGTCCTGTCATTCAATATGTAGTAGTATCCGATTCCCGTGTAGTTTTACATCTGTTCCCACTATGCCGTCCGTTTGTCAAACTATCTTTTTTATTGCACTCTCTATATTAGCTTGATCTGTAGCTACGTATGAATGTAGTAGTATTTTTATGTAGTGCATATCTATTGTGTTCAATTATAACGCGTTATTCCCGTAGCTATGACATGGAAATTATAATAAAATTATCATTCCAATTAACTAAGACGAAATTTAACAGATAAGAATATGACCTCATAGATGTCGCTAGTAACCTTATTTGTTAATAGAAAAGTAGGGACTGTAATAAAAAAATGTACCCATTTACTCACTTTGTCGTATTAATTATTTGATTTTAATAACATTTTAAAGTAGTACGGTGATACGGGCCTTATATCTGTGTAACTACCACCCTCTTCTTAAACCAGCCATAAAATCTTTTAATGTTTCGATTAACGTTGGGCACTTAAAATGTGACGTATCATCGCTTTCTACACGGGAGTTCATTCTTGATTTCTACAACGATGAATATCTTACCAACTGATTTTTTTACCAGAGTATAATTTAATAATTAAGTCATCACGGGAACACTCAAAGCCCGGCGGATTGTGTCGATCCCAACCTAACGCCCCAACTCAGAGTCACTAACGGTTACTTAAATCGCTCCTTAGTAAAGAATCACCATACAAATTCTGTACTAAGGAGCGATTTAAGTAACCCTTAGTGACTGAGTGGGGCGTAAGTGATCGACTAAGTTAAGCAACAGCAATTTTTCGTATGGAACCCTAAAAATGCTCACCAACCTCACTAACTACATTTTGGTACGCTTCATAAGCTTCACACATCTCTGAAATCATTACGGAGAAAACTCAGAGCTGGTTTCCTCTCGAGTCTTCTCTTCGCCGAAACTAATTTGAACTGATGTCACACGTACGGAAGTCTAACCTGAATCCACTAAAATATGAGGATTGGTAAATAATAACAAATTTAAATTTAAAAACTACGGTCAATTGTGACTGTATTTTAACGCACTACGCAATTTATTTGAATCGTAGTAATAACTTTCCATGCACGCGCTTGTATACGAAAAAGGTGAAAAGAGAAATGGCCTTGTAAATAAAACTCTGTGACAAATAAGTTATTTCTCAACTGAGAGCACAGGCGGTCTCAGGTTTTGAGCGAATAAATCAACTGTTATAAAATAGCGTGTTTGTTTTCAGTCATATGAATCTCTATTATTGGGCTTTAAAGTTTCTTCTCGTTTATATTTTGCAATGGATTGCGACATTTGCTCGTCACAGCGGTTTTTTCAGTCGTTTTTGCTCACACAAGCAAAATGTTATGAAAATGGATTGCTAGAGGAACGTTATTTTTAACCGACTTCAAAAAAAGGAGGAGGTTCTCAATTCGACCGCATTTTTTTATGATTCAGATGACTCAGAACTTTGGACTGGGTGAACCGATTTTGATTATTCTTTTTTAATCGAAAGCAGGTATTAGGTGCTTGCGAAGTGAAGGTGTAGGCTTGTCATGTTGTCCCACATAAATTTGAACTAGATCTGATAAGTACTTTTTCAGTAATATTGAAGTCGATTATTTATTTCTGTATACGGTAACGACACACACATTTCTACACGATAACGACATTTAATGACAAACATGTCATTAATTTATTTTTAAATAATAGGTAGATCATTATGCCGGTCACTCACATTCGCGCGAATACGCAAACCCGCAAGTGTGGGACGACCTTCGCGAATGATTATGCGAAGTTTTCGAGGCATTCGGGGTTTTCCAAGCTGTGTAGGTTTTTTGTCGCACATCAAAGCGCGCGAACCTCGAACCTTTGTGTAGTCTCCCACACATTCGTGCTACCAGTTGCACACACGACTAAAAAGGTGATGTATCTCTTAATTTTTCGTGGTTCATGGCGTCTAATCGTACTACCATTTATTTTCTGTATTGAAAATGGATTTGAATGACAACAACATATTAACAACAGCAAGATTGAACATTCGTGAATAAAGTGTAGGAGGAAGCGGAAATGGGCTTGTACAATCATATGCGAACCCATTTGCCTGACCGCCCTTCACATATGTGCAAACATTCGTCAAAATGTCAAACATTTGCGCGCATGTGAGTGGCCGGGGTTAAAGACTTAATACTTTTCTAATATTTGATCAACTAAAAATTATTATTACTAGACATTGTAGATAACAGTACCTAATGTAAAGTTTTAACGAGAATACTTTTTGGAGTTTCTATTTTTCTGCATTAGCACTGTCACTTTGATAATCCTAAGTGATTCTAATAAATAATCTGTTTCACCCATTGAGGTACAACTTCACATAGAGAAGCTATCTCAAACAAAATGTGTGTTCCACCGCCGGTTTGCCCTCCGTTCTCTTTTCAAACTAGAAGCCTCGTTTGCACACTTGCCATAGAGTAACTTTGTATATGACACTTGTCGAACTAAGACAAGCAGTCACCGACTCCAAATCTTTACAAGCTCTTACTCCAACTTTATTTGACGTGCAAAAGCGTTTAAACGATTTCAAACGTAATTACCATTGATTCGTGTGAAAAAATTCAGCACTTTAAATTGGTCACAAGCGTCGCGTCGGCAAGTTTATTTAGTCTATTAACACGCTAGTGGCTTGCCAAGTTCAAACGCTCCTTATGATTTTTTCATTCAAAATGGCGGGAACATTGCTCAATAATTAAATTAAATTCGTTTTAGTTGATTTAAGTTAAGATTTTGTTTTCTTACTGATGATAAAGTGATAACATTATCTTTTTTGTTTTTTGTCGTGCAATTGTGACACATTATTGTTACGCACGACGGCATTTTTTCAGTTTTTTCATAAACAATTTTGGCATGCGGCCGCAATGAGCGCAGCCGAGTGACAGAATTAAATGCAGCCGGCCGGCTGCAATGCACACCCCCGAACCCGATGTTCGCGGTGTCCCTTCTATACGCTAGTAATATTAATTCTATGGTTTCACCGTTGAAAACTAAAAGAACAGCACAAAGCAACGCCTCGTTTCGAGGAAATATCGTAAATAAAAATGCAGATGAAATTTGATTCATTCAGGAAGCCGAGTGATTCCTTGTTAATGCGATACAGTCGAGATGTAAGAGTGTATGAATTGGATGCACTTTCCAATCAGACTAGAAGTTCGCAGGGTGTACGCGGCCTTATCAACTAAAACTAACGGGGGCGAACTCAAACCGAATGAAATTCAAAAGCGCACTTCAGTGTGTCCCACTTGATTTGAATATTTGTACATCGAAAGTTTTTATGTGAAACCCAGGCCCGGATGGATTGATTAAACTTCGTTATATAAATCGTATTTTTTATTCGGATTTCATTTCGAACTGAATGCCGCAGTCTCACAAATCTAAGCCATTGAAAACACTTTTAATACGAACTGATGTTGTAGATAAAATCACTATTTGCTGTTCAATAAATTTGAAATTGGGATTAACATTATTAATTGTACTTATTAATTGTACTAATTAATGTTACTTTAATTACAATATTATAATACGTAATACTACGTAAAAGAATAACAAGCTATACCTATCTATTGCTTAATTCTGAATTAATATTTTCCGGCAATTATAACAAACATATAGGTATAGTTTGTATCTAAATCTATTTGTTAATTCGGTATTATTTACAACCGATTTCAATTTTAATTCAATAACATTCATTAACAAAAGCCCTTTAAAGGATATTTTACTCACAAAAAGCCGAACAAGTGCGAGTTAAACTCGCGTGGAGAAGGTTGCGTTAGTTGTTTTCCTATTTTTCGTTTTTATTATATTTTATTTTTCCCATTTTTTTAAAACCATTAACTTTTTATAGGTTTTTTTTCGAAATTCTAGGCTCAGTAGTTTCGGAGATGAAGGGGGAATGGTCAATTTTCGTCTTTAATTTTCGTTTTTCCGAATAATTTTAAAAATATCCGTCAATAACAAGCCCTTTCATTTGACATGTCACACGATACGGTTTGCAAAACAGTTTTTTTATTTTGATTTCGTTATATTTTTTTCAAAATTCAGTTGTTTTCTTATACCTTCGTCTTTGGGTCACAAAAAGTACAAAACAACTCATTAGGTCTAGTAGTTTCGGAGTAAATTGGCTGTAAGACGGTCAGCCACACGAGTGATCCTATACCTAAGGGTTTCGTTTTTGGTTTTTTCGTACGGAACCCTAAAAAAGTCAAGGTTTGATTATGTTAAAAAAATATAAGAATAGTAGAGATAACATAAAAAATTACAAATTACAAAAAAATGTCAGGCTTTAGAAAAAGAAGAGGCCGTGAAAAGCGTTCATGGCGACCTACGTCATAGTATAAACACTGGAGAATTCATTGTGATTTCAACAATATTACTTCGTTTATTGTCTCGAAGAAATACTTTAGGAGAAGATGAACGTGAATGAATAATGAATAAGAATACGGATGAAAAAACCAAACGTAATATTTAAGAACACTAATTATTATTGTCATAATTTTTTTAATTATAAATTTTCAAATAACTGGCTGGATTTTTGATAACAACTTAATTTCGTGACGTAACGGAACTAACGGAACTCCTCATTGACATTGAGTACAACTTTGAGTTACCGGAAAAGTAATGAAAATTCATGGTGAAAATTACTATTTTTTCATAATTTAATTTATTCTAAATCGATTAAGAACACACTTCCTGCAAATTTTCATTTTTGATATTATTGAATTCCGTTACACAACGAACGACGTTTGAGAAAAATGCCCAACTATTGGCCCATTCAACAACAATTTAGAACAAGAATGATTTCGCATCTAATTCCATTCCATGTATTTTGACAACCCCATCCAATCCGGCTCCAAACTTCATAAGCCTTGGATGCCATAAATCCTAATTGCTTAGCGAACTGGAGTGGGTCGCAGGTAATTTATTGAACGGGAATCAGATAAAGCCATTCGTTTCGCACACAACTGCAACGGCCGTATTTCAAGAAGTTTTGATGTCTCACTAATAAATTGAATATTCGGATAACAGCGGTCCAGAATCGTCAACTTTCTACAGAAGTGACACATTTGGTGAGTCTACGTAATAATACACTTTTTGACAAGAAAAGTACTTATTTAATTCATTTATGTATTCTTTCCCGGCTAAGGGATATATTCATGAGACACGTCATGTAGATGTTTGTACCCGGGTCATGTATGTAGGCGTTTGTTCATGATGAGTTAATTGAGAATCATCTCTCCATGCCGTCCCCGAAACGAGGAAATTACTTCATGCATAAATATGATATTAAAATTATAAACAAAAGTAATAATGGCTTCAAATTTGTTTTTGTTAACACACCTTTTTATGTTATTTTGCATTGTTTTGTTTTATGAACACATACATTTTTGAATTACTTGGCGCCACTAACACAAACTACCGACCGCAGTTAACAATAAGCATACTGATTTAAATTTAATTCAATGAAATCGATCGGCCGCTTACGTTCGACATAAGTCGCTAGGAATGTTTCGCATCGTTACAACAAAGACTGAACTTGTTATACCAAAAGGCAAGTAAAACAGATATCTCGATTCCGATAACAAAGACTAAATAACTGATACAACCGCAAGCGATGCAAAATGCGTAAAATTGTAAAAGTTAAACGGCCGAAGCCGCAAAGAAGCTTAGCGAACATAAACATTTTGGGAAATTTGTTAATGAAACCGCAACAGACCTTTTGTGAACGCGTTCAATAATATTTTAATACCGTGCAATATTCGCTGGAACTGTTTACCTAAACAGGATAATTTTATAAACATAGAATTTGTACAGTCAGATTTCCTGTAAGTAGAAAAGTTTTCATAATCAAATAAAGACTCATTGTCAGTTTATTTTCTAGATTTTGCTCTTGTCAGTTTTTTTAACAAACTGACGAGCCACCAATAGTTGCCCATCGTTCAAGAACGTAGACACCAAAGACATCAACCAAGTTGCCTTCCAAGGAATAGGAGAGAAGAAAGAAAGAAAAATTATTGTGACAAATAACATTACTGAATACCATAGGAACTATTATATCCACACAATAATACAAAAAAAAAACTCAAACTCAGATCTGTTTTATCAGTAGCTACTTAAAATAAATAAATCCATTTTTTAACTGTTCTTTAACTTGTCCCAAAGACAAAATAAAGCCATTAATGGAATTTAAATTTCAAAATGGTAAATAATTTCAAATTTGTAAAATTGAACAGCCCAAGTTTTACAATAGCGATAATTGTGCCGTCATCAGCTCCTAAACCCGAGAAGAATACTTATTTATATCTAAAACGCAGAATTTCAATTTTAGCGCTTAACTTAGTTAAAAGTTGTGGTGTGCGGTCGTCCACAAATAGGTCTTTGTTAGACCCAACTGAAGACTACAGGGTTGCAAACAGAATTCTTAATAACCTACTAGAAAAATTATGGTTTTAATTAATTGAATATATTATGGTCAGTGTTTTGAACAAAATTCAAAAAACTTGTAAAAAAAATAATTTATGTTCAGACAGACGGACAGACGAGCGGACATGACAAAACTATAAGGGTTCCGATTTTACTTCGGAACTATGTTACTTTACCGGCAAAAATCGTGGGCTTATTGCAACGTAACTCCATAAATAAGGTTAGCTTCGGTCACAATGAACGCGAAAATGATGTATAAAATAAATAGGCAAGACATTAAAACGGCAAATCCTTCATAAAAATGGCTTCGGTCGCTTCGTAAGCAGGCTCACTACCAGCTAGGCATTACATTGTCTTCGTATTGTTTCTGACTAAAATCCCCCGTAGATTCCTATACAATAAATTCTTAGCATAAATATAATACTCAATATTAAAATAGTGTCCTTCTGAAAATAGAAAGGTTTAAGATATTTCTCTAACATCAACTTTTAGCTAAACATGTCTGCATCTTTTGCTAGGGTTGCAAAGCGTGTCTACTAATTTCTTGTATAAAAATACACTGTGTAAAATTTATCATGATTTCTAAATTTGAATACTTTAAAATGCAGCAGTTTTAATTTTATTATCTTTTGCTCCCACACAGGGCAAAACGTATTTACTGGCTCGTTCTTATCCGGCTCACTACTTTTTACAGTTCTTCTTGTAATAGGTTTTATCATGTTTTATAAAATAAAGTAATTCTCACATTACTTTGATCATACAAACACGAATCTAGACGACTTTCCATAAACCAGACAGTCTTGTAGTAGGAGCATTCAAAAAGTGATCTGGGATTTACAATCTGCTTAATATCAGAAAGAGAACATTGATAAATGCAATCGCATAAACGATGTGTATAAAAATATAAATGAAGTATTGTACAAATCGAATATTCGCTTTGATTAAATACAGCAGTATGAATATAATAACTGAGATAATAAATTGCTATTTACAGATTCGCAGCAACCCTAGATCTGAGGATAAGCCAATTTCATATTTGCAGCTTTCCAACGTTTACTTATAAAAGAAATCGCTTGTGCCAAAGAATAAGTTAAGTGATAAAAGTTAATGTACTAACTCTACGTATCGGGAAAACTTTATTACTATCGCCGTTGTCAAGAGTTTAATAAGATGGTAGGTACTGTTAATACTGAATGTATTTTCTGTAAGACTAGATACTTTTTTTGTTACAACCTTTTGTAGCATTAGCCGCTATTTACTAAAAAACCTAATTGTCAGATCTTTCAGAAGCATTATAGCTTTATCACAAAAAAGACGACGAAAAGAGATATCTACTAATTTCCGGGCCAAAACTATAAGCTGCAATAACGACATCCTAACTTATGATTCGACTCTTTTTGACCTAAATATATCCTTAAGCTACCACTTGGATACAAACACTCAATTTTTTTTTTCATGTAAACAACCGACTATCGAGCCGACAAGCCTATGAACATCAGTTACTGTTAAACATAGCATCATTCCTGCGTTACCAGCCTAGTAAGAAAAGAGACGAATAAAATACGGAACTGGCTCAAGTCGGAAAAATCGGCTAAAAAGTAAACGCCGGCTTCCGTGGCAAATACGAAACCAAATGTAGATTGCGGTTAATAAAATGAATGAAATGTTTAGCGGCGCCACAGATACAGATTGCTCCGTGTGTTCTTAACTTAAGTAAACAGCACGCTCGCGCAGGTAATTCCAAGTTTCTGAGTACGTGTTGCCTGGCTCTGATAGAATTTACTTTTTGCACTTCAGCGGAATTAAGTACGTTTTGCTGCGCGCCAGCAAGTGTGTGGTATTGCGCTTAATTTAATTGAAGATTAGGAAATTGTATAACTGTTTCGCTGTTAGTTTTTACATGTTACAATTAAGTAGGTTCATGTGCCCTCGGGTGGTTTGAAAACTTCCGACACTCAGGTGGCCACTAACCCCTCCATCAATCCGCACTAGTGCAGCGTGGTGGAGTATGCTTTGGGCCTCCTCAAGAGGAGAGACCCGTGCCCAGTAGTGGGCCATTAATGGGTTGAAGCCAGCCAGCCAGGTTCATGTGTGTATATTTACCAGCCCCAACCATTCTAGAGATAGAGAACTGAAATTTTGCACACGAGTTTTCTTTAATGAAGGCAATTGTTGAGCTCGGATTTTTCGAAGGAGATTCAAGATGTTTTCGCTTTTAAGTTGCCTTATTTCCGTACTTAATTCATATCAGAAACTTCATATTTTAAAAAACAAAATTTAAGCATATTTATTTCCATATTTTTTAATTCCTCGGGATAATTAATAAAAAAAATTGTCTTTAAATAAGACCTCTAACTTGACATAGAGCACTTGCACTATTATTTCCACTTACTAGTATTTCCACTTGGAAATACCCACTAATCAGTAATAACACTAATCTTACTGAACTACTCGTGAATATTCCCACGGGAACGGGAATATAGAAGCGTATTACTGACTCCTTATACAGTGTGACTGGTAAAAGACTTAAGATACTCAAGGACATGATAGTACATGGCCATAGTTAATGATTAAAAAAATCAAAATCAAAATTTTCCTCACAGTCCGTAAATTAACTTTAATCAAATTAATCTCAAAATACTCCGGAAGCGTGGACACCGTGTACACACGCTCGAAACGCCTCGATCTAACTTCGCCACGCCGCGGTGCCGCGCGATCAGCTGGTGGGGTCAATGACCTTTGATAAGGGCAACATTTGATTCCTTTTCTGTTAATACTTTTCCTGGCTTTTATCAGGCAAAAATACAAAGGTAAGCTCTTAAACTGTGATTTGTTGGAGATATTTAAGGAAATTTTGTTAAACTGACACAAAAAAATTATTGCATCAATAAAATTCGTAAATGAAATTTGTATTACTTTGTTAATTAATTGATGTTATGATCTTAGACCTCATCAGCGCGTGCGCGTAAACAGAACTGAGTGAGTAGGTTTGGCGTAGATTTTGGCAGGCGGAGTCGGCGGCGGCGGCATCGATGCTCAAAGACACCGCGGTCTTTGAGCGCGCCGACTTTTGTCGGAAGCGGCAAAATTACAAACATCGGTAGCACAGCCGGTAGTATTTGTGTTTCACCTCGTTTTTGATGTAATATTATTTATTAACCGCGTGCGTTCCGAGTGTCCACACTTTTTGTTTTTAATGGATAATTAGGTCAAATTTTAAGCACCCTTTTTAATTACATATTTGGATCGAGAATCGAGTACTAAGTATACCCTATCAATATCACAAGTGTCTTACCAGTCACCCTGTATTTTAATAATAATAATAACGCTTCACACTCATAGCCCCACACTAGGATTCCCTGTGTCGTGGGTGTCATGGACAACACACAACATAGACAAGGACATTCACACCCAGACCGAGAACAGAAACTCAAACTCATCATTCAAATTTCCGCCTCGCTAGGAATCGAACCCAGGACCCTTGGGGCGGCGATCCGGCATGGTAACCATTGCGCCACACGGGTCGTCAAGATCGTCTATTATAATCATTACAAACATTTTTTTTTGTTGAAAATAAAGAAAATTCTCTATTAGTCGCTACGCAAACGTATGTCGCATGTGAGCGATCGTGGGTGATCGATTCATATTAACTGACAGTCGCCTGGAATAGGTTACCGCCTCAGACTCTGGATATGAATTTGTAGCGCCTTAGTAGATTGATTGATTTCCCTATCGAGTAAATTGTGATTAGTTTAGCAGTTATAACAGTATAAATCAATTGTAAATAAAAATATAATTATGATTATATAGCATCACTAATGGTAGAAAGCACTTCTACTTAATCTATTCGTCATAATAATAAATAATAATGCTGACAGAACTTTATTTTAGCCATGAAACAAAAGTATTTACTAATACATAATACTACTACTTTATACTACTAAAAGTGTGTACTAATATATAATACTACTACATATTACTACTAAAAGTGTGTACTATTCTACTCTACCTCAGTTCACGAGACATAAGATCACCTTTGCTTTTGTATGAGTGATCGCCAAAAGTAGAGTTAGTCAAAAAATCACATAAAAATAATATCAATGTTTTATTAAAAGTAAATGCATATATTTTGATTAGGTACATAAAAAATTCTTGTTCTTCCCTGTCGTCTGATTGCACTGAATGACGTCTTTACGTGCTCTTCGGAGCACGAAGCCGCTCAAGAAATTTTTGTGTGGTAGGTACATATACTTAAGTACATTAAAGTAAAACTATATAACAACTTTACTCGGAAAAGAATATTGTTCACAATGCATCTTGAGAGAATTTCATAACTTTTTATGATACTCGAAGGAAAAATATTTCTTGGACCTGAGTGCCTGGAGAGGACACTTGCTAACAAAATGCAATACCTTTTCATATAAATTTACTACTTGTTATTGAGAGCATTTTGTTTTTATTAAAATAGTACTTGAATAGTTCTCCAGATTACTGCAAAAATCCTCGTTCATTACGTATGCTCATAGAAATAAAACAAAGAGGCTAAGCGAGAATTCACTACTGAAAATCAGTTTGAAGTGCCCTTTAGGAATATAACATTTGTATTACCGACTCAGTTTTTGAAGTGAAAACTTCTTTAGTACAGGGGTGACTTGAAATTTTATGAAACGAAACTGTCCAGTGGAGACTAGAAATGAGTGGAGACTGGAGTTGAGTGGAGACTAGAGTTGATCGGAGCGGAGCGGAGCGGGGTGGAGAGGGGCGGGGCGGAGCGGAGCGGAGTGAAGTAGATTAGTGAAACCTACATTTATCATCTTCCTGAAATTTTACATTAGTCTCATTATCTTGAAAACAAAAATTTTGAAGATTTCCCTTCTACCACGTGTGAATTGCACACATTTTAATTTTTTTATTTTATTTCTCTGTTAGGCTTACCAACGATCGTTACATTCTTAAAATACAACACAGTAATACAAACTGTATTATAGCTTAACGCAAAGTAACTTATAGGCAAAGACTAATGCTTTTTTATAAACCTTTATATTTATACCTGTGTCGCAGGAGGCATGAACTACACATATACATCACTACATATATACATGATCCGAGTACAAATATATATCTGTCACATAAATATCTGCCCCGGCCGAGAATCGAACCCGGGACCCCTCGCTTCGCAGGCAGGTTCGCTACCAACTAGGCTACAGGGTCGTCAAGTCGTTGAAATTGATTACATCTGAGTAACAAATATAACTACATAATCGTACAAAGATAAATAATAAACGGAAATGGATTATGGAATTTTGTTAATACCCTAAATTATGTTGAAATTGTTCAGCGAGAATAAGGCAATGGACCTATTCGTTGAATGTTTTACATAACCGACAAAATGAATAACAACATCAGCAAATAGTGGCCAAGTTCACTCCAACTCAACAACTCCATAATACCTAACAACGCCAATATTAAACATCACAGGTTTCGTTGCGCCGTAACAGAAATGACGCCTACTGACGTGTATTGATTGTGATTTATGACGCGCTGCGTGCCTCGTAATTAACTTCTATCTCCACAAACAAACCTCTATTCTACTAACGAGTTTTGTTATAAAACATTTTATTATTTCGCTGAGGATTGGTACATTTCAACGTCATCATGACCTATTACTGTTTTGATGGTGGTCGGACTGGTCGGGCCTAATTGAAGAATAATGGCCAGGGTCAATTGAAGATTTTTGTGCAAATATCAGACTAGTGAGCAGACGAGTCACTTGATGATAAGTAAAATGGTCGCCGCTGCCCACGGTTAACGGAAACACCAAAGGCATCGTGGAAGTCATTTCCCGGTAAAAATGCAACATTATTTTATTCTCTTTTTTTCAGTTTGAATTTCGCATCCACAAAGTTATAAGCGTCAAAGTAGATTTCTATGAAGTACAAAAAAATAGAAACTGACTAATAAGTGCAAAGTCACTTTGGGTTTAGAAATAATCCCTTCTAAAGGGAACACAAAGTTCCAATTACTCGGAAACGACTCCAACAAACTAGCAAAGCTTGAAATTGGCAATACCTAAGAGAGCAGTAATTCATATTAATTATATTTTTAAGCGACTTCAAAAAAGGAGGATTTATTCAATTCGAGGGTATTTTTTTATGTTTGTTACATCAGAACTTTCGACTGGGTGAACCGATTTTGATGATTCTTTTTTAATCGAAAGCTGGTGCTTGTCATGTAGTCTCACTTAAATTTGAGCTAGATCTGACAAGTAGTTTTTGAGTTATTTTGAAGTTGGTTATTTTCTCGGTAAAATTCAGATTATTTTAGAAGACAGAAAGCTATGCATACGGTCTGAACGTCGAGTGGAAAATAAGGTATAACTCTTTCATGGGGTCCAAAACAAACTTCAAAGAATAAATACTATTAAAATTATCCCTAAACATATTATATTATTATGCATATCAAAATAGCCATAATATTATTATTTGAGGAGTATTCGATTTTTCATGGATTCCAATAACAGAATTGACTATAACTATTTTACCTACACTTTTCTGTAACTACTGTAAACTCCTTTAGGTACTGTAAAATTCTCATAAATATTCGTGCAACTTTGTCTGGGATTACCTATAACTTGTAGCCTGCTGGAAAGTTGGTTAATATGATTTAGTTTACTGTGTGATGTGTCATTGCTTAGTTAAATTAATAAGCTTTTACAAATAATTTTCAAGCCTTAGAAACAAAGGTAGTTCAAATTCTAAATCATCAATCGGTTGCTTGATCTTGAGCTTGATTTTTTCTCGTAGATATACGTAATACAATTAAAAGCAACTAATTATATCATTAAATAAATCTTTATACAAACATGTTGGGTGTTTGTCCATAAACGCAGGAAAGACAAATTTTGGGTCACATTTGTTCTCTGAACGCTATTTGGTGCTTCAATTACCCGCAAACGCTCTAACAAAGCTACCAAAGCATAAAATTGGTCGTAAAGGGCACAAAGTTTTATAAATTCCGTTTAGTTTCTAGCAAACATCATATCCCTTTACTCATATGTGTTATTGAATGTTTTTGTTAAAAATTTACACACGCAATTGTATGATATTGGCTTCAACCAATTAATGGCCCACTATTGAGCACGGGGTCTCTCCTCTTGAGGAGGCCTAGAGCATACTCCACCACGCTGCTCCAGTGCGGATTGGTGGAGGGATTGTATGATATTGTATTTATAAAAAGAAGATCCTGACTAATCCTACTAATCCTACTAATATTATAAATGTGAAAGTTTGTGAGTTTGGATGTTTGGATGTTTGGATGTTTGGATGTTTGGATGTTTGGATGTTTGTGTTGCAATCACGCAAAAACGGCTGATCGGATATAGATGAAATTTGGCATACATATATTTTAATACCTAGAATAAAGTATAGGATACTTCTTATCCCGAGATATTGACCCATTCCCGAGGGAGAAGAAGTAAAATTTATAGTAGGTAATAGGAAAACAGTTTTGACGTTTGTCTTCACAGTGACATTAGAAAACTCAAAACAGCTGATTGATTTTATTAAAATAATACTTAAGGCTCAGATGCAATGATGTTGTATGTATAGGGAGGTAGATATGCTGAGAGGGCGTTGAAATTAAGTCAGTCGAATGTAGTCAAGTGTAGCGATTTCATTGTAGACAGTTGATAGATGTTTCAGAGTGAGGCTGTCTGTAGTTGTCACAAAAATGCCGAGTTGTGTTTTGAGATTTTGCAAAAATCATTTCTCCAAATTCAATAAGAATGATGGAGTTACATACCATAGGTAAGTACATAAAACGTTATGTTTAATTTTGTTACTAATATATAATATTTCTTTTAAAATTGATTAAAATATTAAATGTATTAAGGCACATGCCATTCGTCATAGACTAATAAGGCAGAAGTGAAATCTAGGCATAAAAGTCAATTTAAGACATTTCGCAAATTGAACCAAATGAAATCTTTTTATGTCTTCAACCCATTAATGGCCCACTACTGGGCACGGGTCTCTCCTCTTGAGGAGGCCTAGAGCATACTCCACCACGCTGCTCCAGTGCGGATTGGTGGAGGGGTTAGTGGCCAACCCGAGTGTCGGAAGTTTTCAAACCGCCCGAGGGCCACCCACATGGCTTAACGACTGTTATCTTATGATAACAACTGGGAACGACGGCTTTACGTGCCCTCCGAAGCACGGAAACGCTCAAGAAATTTTTGCCACTAGCGGTCACCCATCCAACTACCGACCGCGCCCGCTGTTGCTTAACTTTGTCGATCACATAGGATCGACGCAAGCCGCCGGGCTATGAGCGCTTCGCCCTATGCAAACCCTAAGCTAATTTTATTATGATATCAAGTTTTAGATTGTTCGTAAAATAAAAAGGTTAAATATCCTTTTATCTTTCATTATTTTTAATTTTCCTAGATTTCCAAGTGATGAGCTTATGTGTAGTCGTTGGGTTAGCATTGTTCAAAAAGAACGCAGTGAAGCCAACTGGATGCCTACAAAAAATAGTACGATATGTTCTGTAGGTACATTTTAAAGAAGAAATAAGTATACCTATTACTACGAAAGGATACTCGCGTCTGAAAAAAAATTCAGTGCCTGTGGTAGCATCGGTAAATAAAAGCCCATTTTTCAGTTTTAGTATCAGTGTGTTTGTGAGTAAATAACAAAAGTGTACGTTGTTCCTTTACTAATATTATCAATGTTTTTTAATATATTTATATATTGCCCATGGACATTAACGACACTAATGAATAACGAATACAATGACGCGCTGTCCTACGTGTTTTCTTCTTATCAAAATCAGACACAATTTCGTTTAAGTTATTGTATTTTTTACTTACTTTAAGTTTTTTGTTGTGTAATATAATTTCAAAATGTTAAATGACAATAATAATATTATGCCTAATATGTACTAACTATTCGTTTCATTCAGTGTCCCTTCTGCCTGACTACTCTATGTTATGCTTTGACAATTATGACATGTCATCGCGGATCGAAAACTGAACCTCGTAATGTATGGACATAACAAATCTATGGTAAAAATCTTTGCTCAGATGTTATTTCATCTGAGACTTATGGTTCGTTGTTTTAATATGTTTATTAACAAACATATAAAAATTTTGCGGTGAGGCACATTGAGATAATTTTTGTCATACAATGGAAGCTTTGGTAGCCATCGATCTTGTATAAAATCAAACAAAGCCAACACAGCATATTTACGGATAATTAAGGCTGCTTTCACATCAGCATTTGTCGAGCGTTCCTCGCGCCCAACGCTTAGTCAATGAGCTATAGAAAAATACTAATTTTACGTAGAAGAAATACTGTAGCTTATCAAGGGTTCTCCTAGCTCTCAATATGAGGTGCGATTGAAATATTATAATAATGTACCGTATCAGGTTTAATTAATTGCATAAAATCATAAAATTTGGTTTTTAACATTCGTAAATATCTACCTATATTTTTTTTATTCACTTTATAGAAATAAATATTAATTTTGTTAACCTATTAAGCAAATCATTATTCACGTGTGTCGGATGAACGCGTACGCTTATAAAATCCTAGTGTGGTGTCAGCCTTATGTCAAGATCGGCCTTATGTCAAGATTTCTTTATTTTTCTATTGCTGTGCATGCATATATTACCAGCGTTATTTACCGAAAACTACAAACCTTCCATAAGTTTTTAATGAACAAGATTCATGAAGCAATTTTCATGATTTTTTTATTGTATTGGGAATTTACTCAAGTTGGTCCAACTTCAATATAGTGACATGATGGATTGTGGAGATAATGTATGAGCTTCTCAATCGTAGGGAATAACTGAACCGTGTTTAAATATATTACCTGTTGTCATCATTGATATCGTCCATAACGTTATCATTATCAATCGTTGACATCACCAGGTATGGTGGTGTGTCTTAGAGACGAAATATGACTCCTCAACGGAACAACTGAAATAACTAAACAATTTTTAAAAATATTTTGTTGTTTGTAATGTTGGCTTCAACCTGGCAATTAATGGCCAATTAATGGCCCACTACTGGGCACGGGTCTCTCCTCATGAGAAGGCCTAGAGCATACTCCACTACGCTGCTCCAGTGCGGATTGGTGGAGGGGTTAGTGGCCAACCCGAATGTCGGAAGTTTTCAAACCGCCCGAGGGCCTCCAACATGGCTTAGTTATGACTGTTATCTTATGATAACAACCGACACCGACGGCTTTACGTGCCCTCCGAAGCACGGAAACGCTCAAGAAAATTTTGCCACTAGCGGTCACCCATCCAACTACCAACCGCGCCAGCTCTTGCTTAACTTTGTCGATAATATAGGATCGACAAAAGTACTCGGCAAGTTCGTAATATTAACACTGCAAAACCACTGCAAAACACTGCAAAATAAGTTAATGCTAGACTACAATCCTACCTGATGGTAAGTAGCGATGTAGTCTTGGTTTATTCATACTTTAAGTATGATAATGATGATGTTTCGCGATGACCTATGGACCATGAAACATATTTTTGACTACGGTATCGTGTAATTTTTTATCGATATAGTCGATGTGGCTTGGACGCTATATAATTTTTAGCTACTAAAAGATATGCATGGGCACAGTAAAGGGAAATTCCTATATTGTGGTATGGGGCAACCGCGCTCTTGCCACTCTATGGAGTACATAAAACACTGTTCTGCTGGTTGTTCTAATTGCGGAATATCTTTATAGTTTTCCTCCAGAATAATAGTTGTTCTTTTATTTTCTGTGCATAGAAAAATTTACACGCTTTGTAAATTTTGTCCCTTTTTAGAAGCTTGCGGCTATTGAGACTCGCGAGTTGTGACTCGCATCATACTCTAGCAACAGCCCGTTTCCGTCATTCTGTTTCATGAGCATGTTGCTAACGTCGTTTACCTGCCTGTCCTGGCGTAGCAGCTCTCAAGCTGCCTGAAATTATTCTTCACGACGTTCCCTTTCATTTTTATGACCCCTCAGCAGCTCGCTGGGACGTCAAATAATGAGCATGTTGCTGGTGTCGATGATGTGCCTGTTTAGGCAGCTCTTAAGTTAGCCTGCCGCTGAACTTATTCCTCACGACATACCCTGTGATTTTTTTTAAATCCTTAGCTATGCTAGAAATGCTTATGCTAGAACGCAAAATAATAAGCATGTTGTCGACATCAATGACATCCATTCTTTGGGATGAAAAGCAGGATACTGTAAGTTTAATTCACAAACATCCAAACATCCATACCTAACATCTAAAACATCTAAATTTTAGTAGGATTAAGATGCAATTCTAAATTCTCGCAGATGAAGTCGCGGGTAGAAGCTAGTAGGTATTATAAATAAATAAAATATTGATTACACCTTCAAGCTAATCTAACCCAATCGATCTAAAAATTGGGAAACATATTTACAGGAGCATGGAGAAGGACATAGTCTACTTAGCAAACTTAACATACGATAAGAACATCTTAAAATGAAATGTATTGTATCAGGGCATTGCCTCACTTTAAAATGTTAACGGGTTGAAATAGGGGATGACAGTTTATATGACTATAACAATATTTCTGCGGACGAAGTCGCGGGCACCAGGTTGTAGATAAAACGGCCAATAAAATGTTGCAACTGTTTTATTCGTGGTTACTAATTTTAGAACGCGAGTATATGGTTTACCGAACTGAAGCAAGGGCGAGTAGGTACTAATACAACCATACCATATCATCGCAGCATAAAATTGACTGTAAACAAACACGAAGTTGTAGTTTCTTTAGACTTAGAGTGTATAGAAATAGTGTCATAGACATTGTGTAAAGCTTTCATGTGTATTGGACGAAGCACAAAGCTCTGTAACAGCTGCTTTGAGACCAGCTGCAGCCTGAAAACTATAGACCAATAAATAAATAAAATGTGGATGTCATGTACGGAGTTTGTCATTGCGTTGTATCGACAGTTTTTCAATTCTGTCTCGAACCTTACGTAGTCCACACAAATCGAGCGACCTCATAAAACGATATAATATGTTGATACGGTGAAATTAAAATTTCAAATATTCCGCACATTTTCTATTGTCAATTTTATTTCTCGAAAGCTAATTCTCATTTTACGTTTTACTTTTTATATTCTACAAACTTAAACCAGTAAACAAAATATTATGCACACGTAAATCAAGCCAGACGATGGATCAATAAGAAATTGTTTTTTGTACGTGTACAAAATTCATAACAGTCTCGAGTCTCGACGCAGTGACAAATATTATTACCTACACTGAATCACTGAATATCGAAATAGAGAACCCTGCAGTTAACCTTGGGTGGAGAACTTTTCAATTTATAAAATTGAATCTGTGTTTGTTAGTCGATATCATAATTTATAGCAAAGTCCGGAGCACACTAGCGCGAGCGTGCTAAACAAAACTTCGTTGACCTTCTCTTGTTAAGCTTTGAGTAGGTACACTCATTCATGAATATTTAATAATGATGAAATCGAAAATGCATATTGAT
The DNA here is from genome assembly GCA_911387775.1 of Thymelicus sylvestris. Lineage (NCBI taxonomy): Eukaryota > Metazoa > Arthropoda > Insecta > Lepidoptera > Hesperiidae > Thymelicus > Thymelicus sylvestris. The sequence continues at coordinate 4,336,122 of OU426892.1, forward strand.
GTACAGGTGCATACTAATTCTCGAACGTTGTTTTGCATAATTTAATGCGAACTAGTTTTTGAACTATCAAGAATCCAATTTCCGAATATTTAACGCATTAGGTTCACTGGTATGAACCTAAGAAAATGTTTTATACAGAACTTCATACACAGCACATATTGCGGGAAAGTACTATGAAAAGGTCAAATCAAATCAAAACAATTTATTGTGGAATATAGGTAGATACATAGGTTTTGTCAAATAATTAAATTGCCATCATTAATTTTCACATAGCAACTTTAGTAACACAATAAAAAAATCCACGCGGCCGTAACGCTTTTTCGTGACAGAAAAAATCTTAATACCTCTCTATATACATAGATAGAAGTTTCACTTTAAAAAGTAACTTAGTAATGCACCAAAAATAAGATAACTAGAAATAAAGTAGGTATGCTATTTCCCCAAGTCGACCTCACCTTAGAGCACCGGTGATTTCGACCACTAATTTATTTACATGCTCACGGCAGCGATACCTCAACGTCCAACTCCTATCTTTGCCCTCGCCCCTCCATTCATGCTGGAGAGAGTTATGAATGCTTTCATATGCTGTTTTCAACTAGACGTCGCAAATATTACTTTCCAATATGCCATAATTTTGATATACCTAATTTAATATGTGTGGTGGAGCATGCAAACACTATTTTTCTAACTTATCCAGCATGGTAAAATAATGGTTGATAAGCGGTAAAATAATAACAGCAGGACCACCCTTATATTTGAGTCAATCGCCGACGATACTTCGGTGAAGTCTTTGACGTTGACGTTGACGTTGACGTTTAACCATCAGGTGACGTGACAGGTGGCTCGTCTGTTCGTTTGCCGGCCATTCACATAAACACATGCAATCAACATGCGATATGAAAACCTGTATATTCTTGAGGGAATAACTCAAATATTGACTCAACCTTAGCATTTGTATCCAGTATTAGTCATTATTTGTAATCGGTACAGTCCCTCTTATCAATCATTGTTTATAATTTATCTTTTCATAAAGTAGAGTAAATAAATTCATTGATTTATTGTTATAGACACAAACACACTATGTATTTCATATTTCCTGACAAACTAATAGTATTCTACTGTTTTTTATCAAAAGATCTATGAAACTTTAATCTTATGTTGTGATGAAACATAATATTATATTATTTGTGGTTTAACAATTATTATTTTTATGTTGGTATATTTACGTCTATTAATTTTGTACATGTGATAATATAATTGTAACTTTTTCGGGATAAAAAGTAGCCTATGTTTTAATCCAGGGTATAGGCTATCTCCATTCCAAATTTCAGCCAAATCGGTTAAGTAGTTTTCGTGTGCGTAATAGGATTAGTAGGATATAGTTTAGATCTCTTACGTACTATCTAGGTGAGAAAATATTATATTTGACATAAACTTTTGTTCACAATTTGAAACTGTATCAGATAGTGTATCTCAACAAATCTCGGCAAACGATAATGTATTGATGACGCATAAAAAATCAAATTGTATTGTTTAAGCCGATACAAAGAAAATATTAAAACTAATTGAACAACTTAAATACTACCTAATATCAAAATTGGTTCGTAAGCTCTGTACTTATTGTGTATTTCTACTACAATTGTGTAGAACACGTCTCCGAAGCGGTCAAATTGGAGCAATCTTGATTTGTGGGGAGTCTCTTGAGAAATTAGCAATTTTTTACTTGTTCCAGATGAAACGTACTCAGAAATAAAACCCATGTCCCAAATGAATTGTCAGTAGCTCAAGAAATCGGAGGAAGCGTGCCTGGAATGGTCCGGGAAGGCTCCGCAAATCAACACAATGACTCGGTCCTAAGAAACTGAAGAAATTTGGGTTATGTAACTATTTTTAATCTTCGAATAATATATTAGGTATTCCTAGTTCTAGGGTTTCAACTTAAACCTAATTAATCCGTAGATAATAATGTCGGTTCACGGTTTTCGGGAAAAAACTTCAAAAAGTAAGATACAGTTTTTAATTGTTTGTTTTTTTTTCAAAATAAAGTACTTAAATTACAGATATGCTTATTTTAACAAATGAAACATAGTAACCCCGATATTTTTGTTGATTTGTAAACACATCATGATTTCGTGAAAAATCACAACAGCGTATAATGAAACACAATACGCCGAAAAGAAGAAAACGTACTAACGCTTTTCCCATTGGCAAAATAAAGAACGAAGTAACTCCACTCCACCTCAAACAATATACGAACAAAAATGCATACTATTTTATGTACCCAACTGAGAATAAATAAGGCAAATATTGTCCGGGGCATGTACGGACGTTAGTGCAGAAACGGTTTCCAATAACGGGCTTGCAACGAATACCTTTATGGGCCATAAATAGCACATTACATTCTCGACACTCGGCTCATTTTCACACGCTTACTGTCCGTATTGGACAGAACAGATAAAACTATACGATTTATACCAACGTCGACAACTTATTCGGACATTCAAAATTTACCAGTTTCTTAAGTCAAACACGAAGTTACTGTTTTATATGCGTTCATACCATCTGTGATACCTTCAAAATGAATGTATATTTAAAATGAATATTTAATTGAAATCCCTAAAATCAGCAGTAAATAGAGCCGCAAAGGAAAAAAACTACTAGACATTATATCTACCATGCGATTTCGTGCAAAACTGCAAAATAACTGTTATTTCACTTTTGACCAAAGCCAAAAACCAAAACCAAAAAAAGCCAAAGACCATTTTTGAACGGGACCTCGAAATAGATGGTGAAAAGCAGGAAATAAATAAAAGATGTTTACGCAATATATTGCACAGAGTGCCAGCTGAGGAACGCTACCAATAACAAGCGGCTAGCGGCGAGGCTTTTATTGGTCGTAAATAGAACATTACCGTCTCGCTAGTTGGACTCATTTTCACACGATTACCGCCGCCATGCTCAAATTTCACTTTGATATTCAGTCGCTATAAAATGTTTGGTAATGTAATGTAAAAAAATGTATTGTTCTGAAAATAAATAAGTATCGCAAAAACATCTTTCGAAGCAATCATTTAAAAAATGTGAAAAAATATTTTTTTGTGTAATTATTTCTCTAAGTACACATTTAGTGATTGGCGTTACGTTCAAAGCCCATTAATATAAAATACGGCCTGTTCAAAGTGTTTTTACAGCAGGTTCATTATATTATAGTGTCTTATTACTCATTTTTTATACAATACACGTTTACCACAAATTAGTACAACATTCGAAATACGATTTAGTACATTTTTTGTACAAGATTTTCCTACAAAACACGCATTGACAGCGCCCATAATATGTTCAAAGTGAGCCTTTACCGCTGTATAAAGTTCGACTAAGTGCGTGTCGGCACGCAAACATGCACCCATTATGCAAAGTTTCAGCTCCCTTCCCGAAACACAAGGTTACATGAAACGACAAGTTTCATAGCTTAATTACTGGTTAAATCCCAGGCAAACCGTAATGTTAACAAAGCTGCCATTACCCTATTAAAAGACGCAAACAACAGCCCAATCCGTATAGTCATAAAAAACAAAAACAATCAATTGAAAGCATACAAACGTATCGTGTACCTGAAATATGTTTGTTGGTGGATAGAATTGAATAGAAAACCAATAAAACTTGAAATATGACACGATAATAGAATTTGAACACGAAAAGTCACTACATTCCGCGATACGACAGCGAGTGCGGTTGTTGGTTTTGCTTTTAGTGAAAACTTGTATTGAACTTTGCAGCAAATCAAAAAAAAAAATTAAAACAATAAGCCTCATATTACATGGATCAAATAAGTTTATTTACTTTTGATGAATGGTTCGCACTGTTCGCAGGCAATTGTATGGTTCACTTCTGTTTTAACATTTTCAATGCGGGATGTTACATTAAAGGTTTTTTTCCCAAAGCAAGTAGCTCTTCAATAATAAAACATTCTATGTTGATGTGTCAATCACCAGTCAAAGGATAAGAATGCTTAGCTCGAGAACCAGCCCTTTTTAACCGACTTCAAAAAAGGAGTAGGTATTAATCGAAAGTTGGTGCTTATTATGTGGTCCCACTTAAATTTGAGCGAGATTTGACTAGTAATTTTTGAGTTATCCTTAATTTTGAAGTCGGTTATTTTTTGTCAAGAATTATTTTGGAACTTTAACAGCAGTAAATGCCATCACCATTTTACTTGAGTCAACCACCAAACGCCTCGTGTTCCGATGAGTGATTGGAAGCCACTTCTTTCCTTCTTTCTTCACCACCATTGGCTACGATGGCTACTTAATATCATGTAGTAGTTACATCGCTTGGCAGCGAATGATAAATATCTAGTAAAATATTTTTTTGCAATTGGACTTTATAGAAATAAAAAACAAATTTTCAATCTTCATATATTATAATATTAAGTTAATTCATGTTAATAATCACTTGTAAACACCAACATTGATTTTGTGAACAGAACTGAAAATCTAAAAATAGTGCTTGTAGACATTTTTTCTGTTTATCCCGCCCTGTTATTTCACTCAATCTAAGAACAAATGCAAATAAAATGGCATTTTCCTTTTCTGTAACCTAGCACATAAGTACATTGTATGCGGCAATCCTTGTCATTGCAGAGAAAACTGCGCTTTTGTCGATACTGTGATAATTCTTTTGTAATTACAGGTGTACTTAAAGGGTCATCATTTGGCACGTCAACTGTAAAATTAAAAAAAAAATCAATATGTACAGTGTACACAGACAAACACTTCTACATAAAGATTTCGTTGTTAAAATGTTCATTTTAATATCAATATTACCTAGAACTCAAAAACTATCATTCATTACTTACATATTTTGTGCAAGGCATGAATCGAACCTGAGATTCTTCAGTCAACTAATTCATATAACTATAGGGCTAATCAACTAACTTATTTCGAACAAATACCTAACTAATAACTATTAACTGGTTATGTGTAACGTAAACCTAATTGTTAATTGTGTAAAAGAAGAACTAAAAAGTATGAAGTTATTATAGAAATAATATCATTACGAAAAAAGGTCCTTGCTATGAAGATGATTATTATGGAAAACTAGTTGGCCTTGCTTGACTGAAGGACAAATAATAAAATTAACAAATCCAAAAAAGCTCAAGAAACAATAATAATAGTTTATACTTTAGAAAAAATATTATTACACAAGATACTCTTTTAATTACAATAAAATGCACATACCATTGACCGCAACAGCAGTTGCAAAAATTAAGCAAAATATCGCAATAATGGGATACAAGGAGATCTTCATTTTTATTGTGCACAAATCCTGTGTTATGTACTAACTAATAAAAACTACATTTACACTGAACTGTGAATAATGCCGTCTTTAATATATACCTTCGTGGATATCTTGAACTGTTTACCAACAATAAATTGTGTAAATTTGTTTTTTATAAATGTTTACAATATCTTTATCAATATAGCTATCTTATGAGTGACTCAAGCATCCTTAACTGGTAAATGCTTTCAGTCTCATTATTTATTTATTTAAACTTTATTCGTCATTAAATCACGGTACAATTAGCGAGCTTAATGCTTAAATGCGTCCTCTACCAGCTAACCATTAGGCCAAACAGATAATTATGCACGAAGAGCGGTATTAACTATTGTTGGTAAACATAAAGCAACAAAAAAATTGTATATAGATAGTATTCAAGTACAATCAATGTTTCTCCTTTTCTGTTTTATTTTTTGTGTTTGGCTTAATAACCTACTAATAACAAGACATAGGTCTCACCTCACGAAAAGGTCTAGAATATTCTCCACCACGCTGGCGCTGCTCGAACACATAGGATTGTTAGAGGAGACATTGGCCCAGAGTCGAAAGCTTTTATGCCGTCTAAGAGCTTCCCTTTATAAACCATTCTAGTTATATGAAGTAGGTGTTTTAAATTCGATTTTGTACAGTGTAAAAAATATATCCACCCTTGTGGTGTACTTTGCTAACCTGTAAGCAATGCCATCGTATTCCTTCATCTGGACATTCAGTACGACCAGTGAACGTGCACACAGAGTAATTTTTTTTTGGGATCGAAATTTTTAAAAATAAAAAACAAATTCTGGAAAATTGTAATGCCATTTAATTACATTCTTTAACTATCATAGTATTGATAATATATTTAAGTGACTTCATACTACATAATCACTTGTAACACCGACATTGACCGGTGAGGCAAATGCCACCGGTGTAGCGCAAGCGGAAACAGTAAAAGTCACAGTTTCTCTGGACGCAGTCGCAGCTGCCTCTTAATACAGTCGCTCTCTGGGTAGCCTCTGAAACAAATAATGTTAAATTAATTTTTCAAGTGAAACTTTCATATCGACGTAATGGACACCGGTAGCAAAAAAATACAACGTCAACGCTCTCATATGATTTCATACAAACGCAATGCGTCTGGCGCGGACGGCTCGGACAAATGTGCGTTCAGCAAATGTTTCTTCGTATTGACTGCAGTGGTAGGATACTACAAGAACAACAAATCAAAATAGGGTATTATCTATCAAGGCACGTTATGATAAGGTTGTCTCTAAAATAATAGGCTATTTTTTGACGTGATAACGTCTATTAAAACGATGAGCGCCGGGCCCATCTATGAAAAAATGTAGCGTTCCGCGAGCGAGAGAGCGGCAAAAGCGAGAGAGAGGCACTATCGGCTACGATCGGCGTATCGTATGCCTATGCCGTAGACGAGCCGTAGGTGATCGTAGTCGAGTGGAGCGGAGCGGGGCGGGGCATAGCGGGGCGGAGCGGAGCGGGGCGGGGCGCCCGGGTGGAGCGGAGCGGAGCTTTGTCATGACGTTGTCACGTTAAACTACCGTCCGTAAACCGTCTTTACAGACAACCATTTTTTTCTTTGTTCATGTTCATAAATATTTAATTTACTGATCTGACAGTCACACTTTTATTACACAATATAACCTAACTATAGTGTAATTTTCAATTATTAACATTTACTAATAAATGTTTACGTTTATTGACACACCGTTCTATCTACGGTCGGCTTAAAGCTATAAATAAATAAAACCGGTAAAGCTAACTAATACTAATCTTAGTTTTCAAAAACTAATCTGGGGTTCACGGGTAATTTTGCAACAATTTTACATTATCCCGTTATCTCTCCCTCGCCTATCCAAAATGAAATTGCCCCGGTCGATTTCCGCTCCTCCGCCAACCCTTTCGAGCGGAAAATCAACCTTAGATACATTTCACACCATGAAGGTATTTGATGATATTTAAGAAGTGATATTGTTTTTATTAGTTTAAAAAACCTAGGTATTGTGAGTTCAGAATCCATTGATTACTTGCAGACCTAGTATAAGCTTCCAAGCACGTGGATGCTTATCTTATACCCTTTTAAATACTACTTTAATATCTTATTTTACAAATATTTTTCAAGAAATTTACCCATACCAAGCTTCTCTTCATTGGGAAGGACATCTTTGTCGATACTGACTTCACTATCCAGGGTTTTCTCGTTTTGTTCTGGGAATAAATAGATCATAGTTTTAAAATGTTACAGGACTATTTTAGCTTTGCTCTTTTTATTGTGAAGGCACTGCACTTCACTTTTTATTTTTTGCAACCGAAACTCGAAAAAAACTTTTACACATAGTTACTTATACCTGGCTTTCCTTCATCAAGAATGTTCAAGTCTTGATCGGTTAAAACGTCGACTGTCTCTGTGAATAAAAAATTTTAAGTTATGTGACATATGTATAAAATAAGGGGTTTATTTTGATTGAAAAATAAATACATATTTTATTTCATAATCATTAATTGAATTCAAAGATATTAACGCAAATACAAAATTATATACATATTACTATTAATGCATGTATTACAGTACATCAATGGCTTTCGCAACTTTTGTTACTTTGATGCTTATCACTTTCAATTTTTTTTTAAGATGCGAGAAAATTAGACAATTTACTATCACTTTAATTATTTGGTAATTTAGCTAGATAATTACTAATTGATTTTACCTGGAGATTGTAAGAAGTTGTCACATTTGCAGCGGTCTCCTACACAGGCGCCGCCGGGGAATCCCAAGCGACGACACAGCTGGTCGCATGACCGATAGTCGCAGCTGGCTTTAGAGGACAGTGGCGCCTCCTCTACATTTGCTGTGAAATAACAAGAAGCACACTGTTACACCAAGCCAATACAGTAACCTTTTTATTTAGGTATCGTATAGTGTAATGGTAGAATTTCAGAGCCATTTTCCTGTGTTTTTTTTTAAAGGATTAAATACTGGAGATTTACAAACTTAGTGTAATGTTTCAACTTTTTTTGTATCTTTTTTAGCCGGCAACGAATCAAAAATCTCTTTATTATATACCGCCTTCGATGTCTGTTTTCCCAAAGGTCGGCTGGCAGAGAATGCTTCTAGCACTAAGCCCACCTGTTGTACCATTTTTTAAAAGGTATAATAAAGTTTTAAATAAATAAATACAGATGCCTTTGGTTTTGCTGATGTCCATGGGTAACGATGGCTACTTACCATCAGGTTGATCATCAACTCGTTTGCCGGCTATTTCCATAAGAAAATATTTTGATCAGTTAGATATAAAATATTTAATAATTATTTTTCTTACCTGCAGATTGTAAAAAGTTGTCACATTTGCAGCGGTCTCCTACACAGGCGCCGCCGGGGAATCCCAAGCGACGACACAGCTGGTCGCATGACCGATAGTCGCAGCTGGCTTTAGAGGACAGTGGCGCCTCCTCTACATTTGCTGTGAAATAACAAGAAGCACACTGTTACACCAAGCCAATACAGTAACCTTTTTATTTAGGTATCGTATAGTATAGTGTAATGGTAGAATTTCAGAGCCATTTTCCTGTGTTTTTTTTAAGGATTAAATCCTGGAGATTTACAAACTTAGTGTAATGTTTCAACTTTTTTTGTATCTTTTTTAGCCGGCAACGAATCAAAAATCTCTTTATTATATACCGCCTTCGATGTCTCTGTTTTCCCAAAGGTCGGCTGGCAGAGAATTCTTCTAGCATTAAGCCCACCTGTTGTACCATTTTCTAAAAGGTATAATAAAGTTTTAAATAAATAAATACAGATGCCTTTGATTTTGCTGATGTCCATGGGTAACGATGGCTACTTACCATCAGGTTGATCGTCAACTCGTTTGCCGGCTATTTCCACAAGAAAATGTTTTATCAGTTAGAGCCAAAATATTTAATATCTACTTTCCTTACCTGCAGATTGTAAGAAGTTGTCACATTTGCAGCGGTCTCCTACACAGGCGCCGCCGGGGAATCCCAAGCGACGACACAGCTGGTCGCATGACCGATAGTCGCAGCTGGCTTTAGAGGACAGCGGCGCCTCCTCTACATATGCTGTGAAATGACAATAGTAAGAAATCATTGATAAAACTAAAATTTACATGTTACGTCATAGTTTCTACAACAGGACACCCTGAGTACTGGCTATTACAATACGGTCCTACGAGATGAATAATACGGTAATACGACGGATATTAAATTCTTGAGTCAAAGCAAGTAACGAGGTAGTTTATAGTAAACTAATTTTAAAATAACCAAAAAGATAAAAGAAGTGAGAAAAAGATGATAAAATTGTATCATTACAATATGGCGTAATTTCTACAGAAATTACGTTAATGCAACCAAAGTTATCAATAAAATTACTATAAAAGTCATTATATTTGGCGTGTGTTACGAAAACTATTGCGGATGCATACAATAATGTGAGTAAGTAGGTACTACACGCTTACAGGACTCATTATTCATCATCATCATGCCCACAAAAAAGTGAGTTTCTCAAAGCAAGGGTCACTAGTTTTGAGAAAAATTCATAACCTCACCTTCATTGTCTGCCGCGACGATGAAAGCAGCATTGGCTGAACAAATAATCACCGTGAGGACTATAAATGTATTGTACATCATTTTGAAGTTCACCGATCAATGTTACACTATACCAAATAGCCGATAAGTGAAGGTATTTATAAGGGAACTGAACTGAAGCACGGGACTTTACCAAGATTCAAATCGAGGAGTAACACTCATGTTTCTTAGGGTTGTCACTAACGTTAATAGCCACAAAGGTTTTTATTATTAATTTAAACACTGGGAGTTATGAATCTCTTAATGAAAAGATTTATGACACAGATCAAATTTTAAATACAGTAATAGTTCAAAAAACTATAAACACATCTTTATCAGTAACACTGCTCTAAAAAGCAAAAAATAATAAATGGGAAAGTTCTGTCTATGTAGACACCTGTTAGAGCCCTGCAATAAACCATATTATATAATTGTTTTATTAGTTGTTGTTGTTTACAATATTTTTTTAGTATCTATTATTAATAAATTTTACTAACAAAAAATAACCGACTTCAAATTTACTCAAAAACCACTTGTCATATCTCGTTCAAATTTATGTGGGACCACATGACAAGCTCCTGCTTTCGATTAAAAAAAGAATCATCGAAATCGGTTGGCGTGATATTGAGTTAAATGTCCATTTGTCGCGCACATACTTAATACAAATTTAAGACTTACCTATATGATTTTCTCATTAATGCCATTGTCAGATCTCAATAATATTTATGTGGGACCACATGACAGGCACCACCTTTTGATTAAAAAAAGAATCATCAAAATCGGTTCACCCAGTCGAAAGTTCTGAGATAACAAACATAAAAAAATACAGTCGAATTGAGAACCTCCACCTTTTTTTGAATTCGGTTAAAAATCTAAAAGCTGTTTTGTTGTTAACCCTAGCCGTCTTGCATGTGAATCATTTATTTATTAGTTATACTTGGGCATACTTCGTGTAGATACTATTTCAATGTACGCCTGTACTGAACTTCAAGAATATTCTACATACAATTGATAACATATTACAGAGAAGATAATAAGAGTCCATTATTATTGAGTAAGTGTATCGTTTTAATAATAAGTTGGTGTTAATTACTCTAAAAGTGTGGAGTTGTATAAATATTTAATGATAATACTTTTATGGAATTAAAAAGTAACTAAAATCAGCTGTAGGTACATTATTCCCCAACTACCACTGAAGCTCTTTTCGTTGTCCTTTAAAAGTACGTCCTGAAATAGTTTAGCAGTGTTCCCTCGAGGCTCTGGTATGCAAGTCATTTAATATTCAAGTAGCTTAACGTTTCTACTCCCAAGAGTTGCGCAAAAAATTCGCAGCACTCCAGTTCAACTTAAAATTAAGAATATTTCGTATAAAATTTAATAAGAATAGTCAAATGCACATCTACTTTGTGCGTAATATTTGTTATAGTTCCTCACTATAGGGTAGGTAAATTGAAAAAAAAATCTTTTTCAATATATTATTCTACGATTCTTGAGTTTTAATAAATATGTATATTCATTACCAGATTACAGCTTCAAGCACTAAGGATCTCGGCGATTTGCTTCGGACAGACGGACAGAACGACAGACGAACAGACGGAGAGACGGACATGACGAAACTATAAGGGTTCCGATTTAACATCGGAACCCTAAAAACGAATAGACAACACACAAAAATCCTACTAATATTATAATTGTGATTTGTGAGGATATTTCTTACTCTACTAAACTGATTTTCATGAAATTCTGCAAACAGGTAGACCATTATCTGGAATAGGACATGCGGTACTTATAATTTCAGAAAAACGGGAAAAGCCGCAGGCAGAGCGCTAGTCATTAATAATAACTTAAACATACATCTCATTCCTGTTTGATAGGATAATGTTGCCTTCTTTCTTAATTTCAATATCTGACCATATGACGTAACAAGGTGACCTTCAGGCAAATTATATCGTATTTTTTAAATCGATTCGAAATGAATGAGAGCAATAATAGCTGCATAATATTCGCAGATGTAAATACGGCGAGTCATAACAATCTCGATTCACATCGCGTCCGCCGCGCGCCGGCTAACGATAACAGTGCACTCATAGATATTTCATCTGTTTCCTCGTAAATTATAAGTGGTAAAGTAAAAATGAGAATCAAAATGGAAGTGTTCATGATTGCCGTGCTAATCGTTTCTGGATTAGAAGGTATTTTATATATAAATATTAATAGAATTTTAACGTTCTTAGGAATCCTCGATACTGGTATGTTAATGAATCATGTAAAGAAGCAAACTGCTGATGTATATGTATATTATAGAAATAGAGAGCATTATTCTAAGTAGGTAACTTACTTCATCCAATATCTAAAGTAATTACATAACTAAAGTTAAAATTTCAGTTAGCGTAGCTTTTATTAGGGAAAATAATATTTTATAAACATACACTTTTAGATGTTTAAAGGGCTAAAATCAATCAGACTGTTATCTAATAAAGCAGTCAGGTATCTTTTAATCACAATTCACAAGTGCTTTAAAATATTTCCATCTCTGAAAGTTACCCCTGAATCACGGGCAAATTCAGGGGAACATTCACGAGATTAACATAGTCAAAGTAGAACATAGAACTGCCATCCAATGACTATAATTTATATCAAGGTACGTATAAAAACCAGAAACTGAACCATGATAATAAAATGTATCGCATCCGATACATTCAGTACAAAATATTCAATCGTGTTATCACACGGGATATTAGATGAAGCGAAATATGTCACACGTCGTCGGCGTCATATTTCAACGGATCGACATTTGGCAAGTTTACTTGCTTGGCCTAAATCTCAGCAGCTCAGTTTGGCTGCTCATGTTTAATTTAACTTTTCTGCTTAGAAAAGTCGTTTTTTTTCTGGGTTTTAGCTGGCTAATAAATATGATATTTCTATGTTAAATTATTACAAAGGATGTGAGCGACTCCTTATCAGCCAATATTAATCTGAGTTTTACCAAGAAAAAAATAACCAACTTCAAAATAACTGAATAACTACTCGTCAGATCTGGGTCCACGTGATAAGCACCAGCTTTTGATTAAAAAAGAATCATCAAAATCGGTTCAACCAATCGAAAGTTCTAAGGAAACAAACATAAAAAAATACAGTCGAACTGAATATCTCCTTCTTTTTTGAAGTCGGTTAAAAAGCAATGGATCAGGCTTTGTAACTTTGCAACCAAAACTCAGTACCAGATGGGTATCAGATGTACCTATAACGTGCATTTTTACCTGCATTGTTAGGTGCCACCCTCGTAGGATCAACCATGATATTATGCTTTACTAGCAGTGTCGAAGATTCGGTAATAAGCACCCTTTCTTGGCTGCAGCGCATTGATGAAGGACTCCATCAGCCCTTGCAGGTCCACTGCTGGACATAGGACTATGGTGTTAAAAAATCACAGGCGACGGTGACCACTTCCTACCAGATGGTTATAGCGTGTGTCATACATAACTTATTTGGTTATTCACATAAACAAATCCTTTCATTGAAGTTTATGGCTCCGATTATGGCTGACGGCTATACAAACAAAATATTTCCCTATTCTCACATTAATTTAGTAACTATGCTACTAATGTTTAGTAACTATGTTACTAAATTGTTATTTTATTTGATTTTTAAATAATATAAACATTACGCAGTAGATATTGTACTACAAAATTGGTTTATCAAACAAAGTGGAAACCTTGATCTTCAATTCCTAACATGATATTCAACTTATACATTCAACTTCCTACATAACTATAATATTTATTTTGAATATTTAATTAGAATATTTAATTTCGAAGATTATCTTTTTCTTTACATTGTTCCAGTGGACTATTGTATGATTTTTATGTATGTACTATACGTAGGTGTTACCTACTTATCTACACAACATCCACAACAAAATTTCCAATATGCGTTTTTATTCCTTAGCTTGCGGGCATTCCCCGAACTCATCATTAAGTTGTGTATCTACCTAATAGACTCGTATGTGTAGGTGCGAATATATTATGAGGAACAGGTTAAATACGAGTAAAGAAATAAATAATACTATGTCGTTATCGTGAACCTTAATATAAACGAGATAATCTAATAGATATTGGTTTTCCTTCCGCCGAGTAATTTTCCTTGTTCATTTACACTCAATTACCAATATCGCCGAACCAGAAATTGTATCATTGCTCACGCTGATCAAATATGGGTCAGCAGGTAGACTTCACATCATCCTATAAGCAATGCGTAGGTATGTTTTCTATCAAGCAGCATGTCTACCTCTAAGGGCTTGTTTCACAATCTTCAAGTAGAGTCCTGAATAAGCTATTCGCCGGTTAAAGTGACACTTTACATACACGAAATGTCAACCAACGAATAGCTTACTTCGGACTTACTTGAAGATTGTGAAACAAGCCCTAAGGCTGACGTATGGATTGTTTAATCTTCACAGTTCGGTTAAAACAATAATTTAAAATTAAATGAAAGAAAAATACGAAGAATTGTATTGTAAATAAATTGTATGCAGTACCTAATCTTAAAAGTTGTATGTTATGTGTCAAGACTTGACAATGACTTCTTCTTCTCAGTTGAAATCCATAGCATGCTAGGAGGACGCTTTAAAATAATGACAAAAACAAGACGGGTGTTGCATTGCTTACTGCGAAATACTACATTAATTTATGCTATGCATTCATTTCGATTCTAGAAAATATTTTACCTAAGAATCCTTTGCAAAAAAAGTATTTTTACACCCACCTTCTTCTACGTAGCATTACTCTTACTCTCTTCATTTATAAATTAGCCATACATAATGCTCCTAATATTGTGATATAAATGAATTTCGCCAAGCACCACCATATTAATCGTAGACCCCTAAGCTCGGCAATGGGGTCTGTCCCCGGCAGTGGAGGTATATATCAAGTTTATGGACTTGACATAAAGACTAAGAGATAATAATATCAAATAGAGACCACCGTGCGTTTTTATCTCAGACTATAACGATGCTTCTGTTGAATAAAATTGAGGCTGAGATTTTGGTGCTCGGTTCATTTAAAACGTTAAGAAACACTTACCGTCTATGTGCTTGGTTTAACAAAAGATTTTTAGAAAAGATATAAAAGATGTCCTGACATGCCCAACGTGTGATAGAACCGCTGCCAAAGTTGGGTACGCCAGTCATTGTTGATGACCCCTAATTCAGCAAGGAAGAACATCATGATAAGTATGAAAAAATAAACGCTGCCCGATCACAATACACCCCCTACTACAAGCCTTGTTTCATGGATACCATGGATAATATATGGATTTGGCAACAACACACATGCCCAGACCGAGAACTGAAAATCAAACAACCAGCGGACCCAGAGGTCAAAACAAACTACGAAAATTAAGCAACCATTACGCAACGTGGGTACTGGGTCGTCATTATGAATATCAGACTTACTTATGTCATAATCCGATAAACAATTCCTGACTCTGAGACTTTGAGACCTAGGTAGAGCCTAGGTTGTTTCCAGTTTAGTTATGTAATTGTGGTGAATTTCTAGTGTTAGGACGGAGCAATTTAACCAAAACATAATGAGTGTGATAAAGAGGCCATGTTGCATAATGCGCAAAGGAAATTAAATTGCTTATGACCTCGCCGATAAAATGGTTGAGATTAGTAGCTTCTATATTCTGTTTAACTAATCCTTTTATTGCTAGGAATATAAGTTTCTAATGATTTTCTAAAATTTTTACAATTTAAATCTTTACTTGTGTCAGAGTTAATTAAGAGTAAATTAAGTTTAATATTTAATTTTCTTAGTAACAATATGATTAAATAATGGTTCATGACAGTAATTGAAACTGAAATCCTTGAACGTACGAGTATCAAGATTAACACGACCTATTAGCAACATAATTATGAACGTCCAAGTATATTCTAATTATGAATGAGATGCGACAAAGAAACCGTAATAGGACAAAAACATTGTACCTATCCCATTTATTTCAGTAACATTATCACTAATTGTAATTTGGTGTTTTCAGCTACTTTAACCAATGCCTATGCGTTTCCATGTTTATACTGTAACCTGTTTCTCTTTGGTTTCAGTTACACAGTCAGCCATCAAGGAGCGACAGCCATGCTCACAGGATTGTAACCAATTGTGTCACTTGAGAGGGTTCAGCGTGGGAGAATGCATACACGGACTCTGCAGATGCACACGAAATACAAAACAACCCAGAAAAGAAGATAATCAATTAAGATAATATTTTGATAGCAATAATTTACGGATAGTTTAATAATTTAGATATAATATTTTTAAATATGTACATATTATGTAAGTAAATATATAATGTATGTAAAAAGTACATAACCGATAAAATTATAAACATTTGTTTCATGCCTATCAGTCACATTACTTTTTTAAACAATGTCCAAATGACATTTCCTTCCGAGTACGTATAAACTGTGGAACGAACTACCACCGACGGTATTCCCACAGTGCTACGATATGGGGACCTTCAAGAAGCGGGTCCATCACTTCCTTCTTAGCCGGCAGCGCACTGGTGGCGCCTGTAGTGTTGTGAGTGTCCATGGGCGACGGTGACTGCTTACCATCAGGTGGCCCGTCTGCTCGTCTGCCTGCATATTACATAAAAAAATATCTACAGTAAACTTAAATAATATTGCTATAAAAATCATCATAGTTGATTTAGCGTTGTCTTCGCAGAGCTGCAGAAAATGCATCATAATTTATAGCTTTATAGTTCAGTTACCTAAGATGATCAATGAAAACACAAAATCTGGAAATTAACTTATAGGGGCCTTCTTTAAAATTAATATGAACATATGGTTACTGAAAAATGATACGTATGATTTTTAAACTTTCTGAAGTGTGTCTCAAAAGTGTCTCAAGGAAACAGGAAGCTGAAAAATCTATGACGACTATACATTTTCTTTTTGCCTAAAACACAAAGCTTTAATCCAGAAATATTATATATTTTATTCCAAAAATTACTGAAATGAATGTGGTCATTAGATTTACTATAACATTGGTGTTGTAGTAACTGGAAGTGAACATACTGGAAGTGAGCAACACCTAACCAATCGCTGACGCATTGCCAACCTAAACTTATTTTTAAAGGAGTTAATTCTAATAGGAGTGTAGCTGGCCAGGCTGATAAAATACTCCATCACTGACCACGAAAACTACAGGGGAAGTTAAAAGTTAAGGATGGATGCCGCCAGTTACTCCCCAATCACTACATAAAAAGATTGGTTGGTAGATGATTAATTACCATTATTCGATTTTAAGCTTTACTGATCGTGAATTATACACAAACTCGTACTCAAATAATTTTATTACTTTAAAGTAGATATGCATAAATCAATCCACTTATGTGAAAACTTTTAAATCTACTGGTTTTCATTTTAAAATGAGTAGTAGTCACGAAATGTATTGCCCATGCCGATATTTTGAGTTATTATTATCATCCGTCATCTCCAGGCCAGGGAGAGGCCCGGGGAGCAGAAATGCTAAAATTTTTCATGGTTTAAACTTGTATAAATGCAAACGTTGTAGAAACGTTCGGTAGCGTGATTCAAGTCTGTCGCCACAAAGTTAAAGCAACACAGTAGCAAATACGTTTAAGACATACTAAGTATGTTTTTATGTCACACAAAAGTAAGATGCATGAGTTACAGCTCGGATTTCTGAAGAAAATGACACACGACCAAACTCACCTACTTGGAGAAAATACATTCGTGCTCCCAGATTTATCAACGAGATTAAGTGTTTCCACTCATACGACCGTATACTACTGATAGTGTTATTGTATGTTTTTCCATTCCACAAAATATTATTTCACTATTCTGATAACATGAAAATAAATCATGCAATAAATCAGGCTTAAACTACAGTTTAATCGCTTCATTGAATGACACAACATTATTTTAATTATGGTAATTCCATGGTTTTAAGCGTTCGCAGAATATTAAACTATTTACGGGATGTGACTGGGGTGGTTCTAACGATATTGCTTATATAATATTATTTTAATCGGTAATATTAATTAATATCTAGAAACATTATTAATTAAATATTATATTTTTATCGTTTATAGGTAGGTTTTTTAACCGACTTCAAAAAAGGAGGAGGTTCTCAATTCGACTGTATTTTTTTTATGTTTGTTACCTCAGAACTTTGGACTGGGCGAACCGATTTTGATGATTCTTTTTTTAATCGAAAGCTGGTGGCTGTCATGTGGTCCCACATAAATTTTATTGAGATTTGACAATGGCATCCATGAGAAAACCACATAAGTCGTAAATTTGTCTTAAGATGTGCGCGACAAATTGACGAATAACTCAATATCACGCCAACCGATTTCGATGATTCTTTTTTTAATCGAAAGCAGGCGCTTGTCATGTGGTCTCACATAAATTTGAACGAGATCTGACAACTATGTAGTTTTTAAGACTTTGAAGTCGGTTATTTTTTGTTAGTAAAATTTAGATTATTATCGTTATATAGGCTCACTAAGCGTTTTCTAGTAATGATTTTCATAACTTTCTAAGTGCGAGTAAATAATTATACACAGTTGCAAAGATTTATTCAAGTAGTAGTAAAACCAAGTATCATATCAACCAAGTACCATTACCTATATCTTTCAATCTCGATAAGTATTAAACAAGCTAAGAAAAGTCACAAAGAGAAAAGAAAAACTTTTAATTCTTTCAATTGCCTTAACATTTTGTTAACAAGAAAAGCTGAAAAAAGTTGATAGCATTTACCAGTAAAATAATATAATCGGGCAACGGACCACAAAAGAATTATTGACGAATGAACGGCCACGAGTCAAGCTCTCTAAAGTTTTGGGAACCTCTTCATTGAGTTTATCTTACCGCTCGCAACTTTTTGCTTCTGTGTTTTTTCTAAAAATTGCTGCCACACAAACTTTGAGTTTTTATTTAAGGCCATCCATGCTAAGAGCTAAATTGGATTAATAATAATTATATACGCTAATACTTCCTCACAGAAAGTCTCTCACACATTTTCTCTTTAGACGATCTTCCACAAATGCGGTGAAGTATGCTCCACGCCTGCAATACTAAATAATTACGGATTGCGCGTATATAGTTTTTTTAGTTATTAGATAATAAAAAACTTAAAAGTATATTAATTTAATACCAGTTTGTAACATTGCAAATAGGAAGAAAGCCTAGTGATTTTCATCTATGCGAGATAATATTAGAGTAAAATTAGGTCACCGACATTATAACAGTCCACTGAAATCTGGTTATGTTCTTAGTTGTGTAAAATTAAAACGAGCTAGCAACTCTTATAGCAGATACAAAATAGGTACTTTTTAAAACGTACTTACCTTTCAAGAATAGGTACCTAGTTACATACGTAGGGGGAGATGGGGTATATTGATACATGGGGCACATAGATACATTCAATATTAATCGAAAACGAAACGCGTTTAGAAGAGCCGTCCGCCACAAATAAGAAGGTAGTTATACATCCTACATGCACACCAGTGCGGAGCAACGTGCACTCAACGACTAGCGGCTGGCACATATAAACCTGTTTCTGATGTACCCAACAAAATTTTCGTAGTTTTCTTATGGATGTGATTCTTCTAATTTATTTAGTATTACCTGTGTCATATTAAGACATTTGGTAACAACATATCTGTCATCTATATATATAAAATTGAAAAGAGATACACTGATTAAACAAAAAATCTCAGAAACTACCGAACCGATTATGATGAAATTTGGCAGGGAGATAGTTTATGTTAAGGAGACGTCAGCTAAGAACGGATTTTTGGAAATTCATCCCCTAAGGGGTAAAAATACGCGTTGGAGGTCATTTTCATACAAACCGACTTCGTCAGTTTTAGAGTTATAAATATGAAATTTTTTATGTAAGTTTATAGTAAGAAACAAAAGTTAACTTTAACATTTTTTTTTGGAAAATCATCCCTTAAAGGGTTAATTTCTTGGATGGAACTCAGTAGGCAACTTCGTCATTTTTGAAGTTAAAAACATGAAAATTTACATAATAGCTCAAGATTAGAAACAAAATTTGTAAGTATTATGTTTTTTTGGAAAATCATCCCCTAAAGGGTTAATTAAGAGTGCGAAAATTAGTATGGACACTTCGTCAGTTTTGAAGTACCAAGGGCGAAAATTTGTATATAAGCTTATAGTTAGACACAAAAAAATAACTGTATCACTGTTTTCTCGAAATTCATCCCCTAAAAATAGGGGTTGGTAGTCAACTACATACAAATCAACTTCGCCAATTTTAGAGTTATAAATATGAAATTTTTTATGTAAGTTTATAGTAATAAACAAAAGTTAATTTTAACAATTTTTTTCGGAAAATTATCCCTTAAAGGGTTAATTTAGTGAATTTAATTTAGTATGCAACTTCGTCATTTTTAAAGTAAAAAGGGTGAAAATTTGTATATAAGCTTATAGTTAGACACAAAAAATAACTGTATCACTGATTTCTCGAAATTCATCCCCTAAAAATAGGGGTTGGTAGTCAACTACATACAAATCAACTTCGCCAGTTTTAGAGTTATAAAATATATGAATTTTTTTATGTAAGTTTATAGTAATAAACAAAAATTAACTTAGATTTTATTTTTTTCGGAAAATCATCCCTTAAAGAGTTAATTTAGGGGAATGAACTTAGTAAGCAACTTCGTCATTTTTTAAGTTAAGAATGGACAGGGAGCAGGAGAGGGAGAAAGAGCGGAAGAGGGAGATAGAGAGGGACAGGGAGCGGGAGAGGGAGTGGGAGCGGGACAGAAATCGGGAGAAGGCGCGGGTGTGGGCGGGAGAGGGACTGGGAGCGATAGAGGAAGAGGGAGAGGGATATGAAGTGAGAGAAAGACCTCGAGCGGGAAAGGGAGAGGGAGAGGGATATGTGGTGGGAGAAGGACCTCGAGCGGGAAAGGGAGAGGGAGTGGGACAGGAAGAGGGAGAGCGAGGGGAGTGAGACAGGGAGCGGGAGAGGAAAAGGGACAGGGAGCGGGAGAGGAAGAGGGCAAGGGGAGAGAGGGAGATGGAGAGGGAGAGGGAAAGAAAAAAGTTAATATTGTTTACTATTCCAAACCCGCTCCCGGAGGAATAATTATTATAATCTGTGATTGTATCGTAAGTTTCAGTATGTAAATTCCTAAATATAAATACTTCAATATAAATGAACCTGTTTTTAAATTTTCTTTTGTAAGGGATAATAAATAATATGATAAGCATAATTTCCGCGTGCGAAGCTGCGGGCAACAGCTAGTTACATTATATAGACTTAATGTTTTTGATTATTTATTGCTTTAATTTTTATAAAATATTTATTTCGATTGTAATAGGCAGGCGCACATAGATGCAAGTGCTGTTGATACTTATTTTTATATTATTTTATGGTAATTTAAGTAAAAAAGTTGACTGTCTTTTCCATTTTTCTTAACATACTTCAAAAACTAGCACACTGACACTAAATTTTTTTAATACTGTACTAATACTTAAAGATATTACTTGCAAATTAACGTTAAAATTATTGTTCTTAATTGCATAACTCGAGAGTTAGGGCTGTTTGAATATGACCGCGAAAAGTATTTATTACAATTAGTACTTATGTAAATGTCATAAAAATCAATGACTTGTTTAATTTGTAGAAATATTTCTATGAATCCAAGTACCCTCAGTATAATGTATCAATCTACCCCGGGTACCGGGGTACATCGATACAAATTTCATTTTTTAGAAAATAGGCTCTAATACATTTTGTGATTAAATTTAACGGTTAATTTGAATTTAACAAGTTAGCTGAATATATATTGAATATATTATAATTATTAAATTGGATGTTACTGTCAATAGATCGTCTTTTAATGGGTCTAAGTAAAAATCGTATCAGGGTGCCCCAACTCCCCCTACCTACCTGATTCTAAAGTAAGGAGTTTCAAATAACTTTGAGAAAACACACAAAGTATCGAAGTATTAGTTATTCTACAGTATTATATTATAGTTATTCTACAGTATTATAAGAAGTATATAAATATAATTAAGGTATTAGTGGTAAGAAGCATCCCCCACAGAAAGGATTTTTCATCAAGTGCGCAACTTTGTAAGAAAAAACAGGTCACTTTAGTAGGATAATAGAGACTGCTCATTTTCTTTCTTTCGCACAAAAAGTTTTATTAGAAGCCTGCGGTAATTCTATTGTGGAAAATTAATAAGAGGGTTTCTACTCGGGGGCAAGTCTTTATACGAATTATAATAGCGATTAAAATCATTTCTGCTTAAAATAACGTCGCGTCGTAAGGGGCATTGCGTTGCGAAAAGTCAATAGTAAATATTGTCTTAAATTGCTATTAGCCCAATTGTTGTGTGAATGTTTGTTATTATGATCGCGTGTCCTTCACGAACTTGCTTGAACGGACTTAAGTGCTTTTGAGCTTTTTAACCGACTTCAAAAAAGGAGGAGGTTCTCAATTCGACTGTATTTTTTTTTTTTATGTTTGTTACCTCAGAACTTTGGACTGGGCGAACCGATTTTGATGATTTTTTTTTTAATCGAAAGCTGGTGGCTGTCATGTGGTCCCACATAAATTTTATTGAGATCTGACAACGGCATCCATGAGAAAACTACATAAGTCGTAAATTTGTGTTAAGATGTGCGCGACAAATTGACGAATAACTCAATATCACGCCAACCGATTTCGATGATTCTTTTTTTAATCGAAAGCAGGCGCTTGTCATGTGGTCTCACATAAATTTGAACGAGATCTGACAACTATGCAGTTTTTGAGATTTTGAAGTCGGTTATTTTTTGTTAGTAAAATTTAGATTATCATAAAAATAAACCTTATTATCATTCTCTATGGAAAATAATTTCCCAAACGATAATCTTCATAATAATCCCACGTTAGTCATCAACGATATTGGATAAAGACATGGAAACCTATTAATATATAATCCGAAAGCTCTTCACTGTACAAGACAGGTACATTTACCTTAATTAGGTCTTAGTCCATTAGATATAATCAAACGCCAGAGAAATTCCTCCAGCCCCGCGAGGAATACTAACTAAGTAGTCTGGCAACTAGCGAATGCCTGAGCACGTCTAATACGGGGTCTATTTCACCCCGGGCGAGGTATATAACATTGGATACATTATCTTTTACAAGCGCTGTCGTAACTTTTGGAGGCTCAATTTGGATTTAAAGAATGACAAAGCTAGTTTATATTCTTAAGAGCATCGGGTACATAGCTTTTATCTTTTACATTGCTATAGTCACGTAGAAAACACTGTACATAAAACAATGCTTTCACTTTTAATATATATGTGGAAGAAGAGGTATTCTATCGAGATGGTTATTCAATAATATTCCTTTTACTTTGTTCCATGATATATTTCTAGTTCTCCTAACGTTTACATCAATAACAATCTGTACTACTCCGTGATCACTATTCGAATCCCATAGAATGTCACACGGTTGTTCTCAATAGATTGACACATTCCTAATTCTGTTGGTTTTTATTCATGACTTCTTGTATTGGTCCGTGAGCTAGCGACAGATTTTCATGACCAATTTCCTCTCAAGCGATAACTCGTGAAATACTTCAGAGAGTTGCATTATATAGCATGGTGAACGTCAGCTGCCGCTCCAAGGGTGGGTAGGGGGGCGGCAGCCTTTCAATCATGTAAAAAAAAATTGTTTTCAGTCATGTCCTCCCGGCTGAAAATTTGTTAGATGATAGATAACGTAATTATTTAAAGGTAAAAAAAAGTCAGCTGGCCATACCGTGGTGGATTATACGTCAGCTGGCCACGCGAACATGCAAAAAAAAAATTTTGTTCAGTGATATCCTCTCACTTGAAAATGCGTCAGATGATACTTTACATGTTATTTTGAGTAAATAAAAACGTCAGCTGGCTGTATGTTGGTGGAAAGGTCGTCAGCTGATGCAGTGAAAGGTGGAGATCGCTTATTTACATTCGTCAGCTGACGGGTTTTCCACCAACATACAGCCAGCTGACGTTTTTATTTACTCAAAATAACATGTAAAGTATCATCTGACGCATTTTCAAGTGAGAGGATATCACTGAACAAAAAATTTTTTTTTGCATGTTCGCGTGCCCAGCTGACGTATAATCCACCACGGTATGGTCAGCTGACTTTTTTTTACCTTTAAATAATTACGTTATCTATAATTTAACAAATTTTCAGCCGGGAGGAAATGACTGAAAACAATTTTTTTTTTTACATGATTGAAAGGCTGCCGCCCCCCTACCCACCCTTGGAGCGGCAGCTGACGTTCACCATGCTATATAATGCAACTCTCTGAAGTATTTCACGAGTTATCGCTTGAGAGGAAATGACTGACAAAAAATACTATCTGGCTCACGGACTATATGACAGCATCTGCTGCATCTGCATCGGTCAATCGTTGTAGAACCAAAGAGGTCGCTCGCCGACATACACAAATTATTGCGATACAGATTTTTTTACGTAACATTTCCACTTTTTACTTCATAATGAAATAAAACCGCGTTTTTATTAAATTACAAACTATAACGATTACCTACTTTTATCAGACTTTCCCTTATTACTGGCTCGACGGGTTCAACATTACGTAGTATGTTTGTGTACCCGTGTTTGCGCCCACTACTTGAAGCTGTAGGGCTTTAGGCTTGTAGGACATCTTTTAAAGGGAATGTTTGCACGGTAAATGACGTAGGAAAACCAGGTGGCACGTATCCTTTGCTCCGTTGCCCGCGGCGCGGCGTGGTGCGGCGCTCTCTACGCGTTCCAGTTTATGTGAGAGGCGCGTAATTGCTATCTATGTAGTAGATACAGTGTTAACCAGAAACTTCAAACCACTGATCTTTGTAATAAACTAGTGGATACCCGGCGTGTGCTACTACGCAAAAAAAATTGTATGGAAACAGTCGAAAATCGAAATCATCAATCTCAAACTGTCTTCCCATTATTGTCTTTATAATGAAACCATTTGTGGGCATATCGTACAAACATTTTTTGTGTTTTATATATAATACAGGATGAGAATATTGCAGTGCAATTACAATTATTTGACATAATGCCTCTTTGGTGTTGATACGTCGTTACTCACTAGGCAGAAAACATTTTCATATATTTAGAATATACGTCCGGGCATGGGCGTAGCCAGGGGGGGGGTTTCGGGGGTTCAAACCCCCCCCCCCCGAAATGTTAAGGACTGACATTTTTATGTGCTAATAAACTCTTAAAAAACATTTTTCTAGACGTCATTCCGAATCGAATGATGTAGCGCACATATTTTTGGGAGCTTTATTTCTATTATAATAATAGATGGCACTACGTCGTGAGAAAACCTAGAAACTAAAACCTAGCTACGCCCATGCGTCCGGGATATAACCAACAAATTGTTTCCAAAAATGCAGTTAAAGCAGAACATGAATGCAGTGTCCCACTGTCCCAATTATTTGGCCACTAAATGTTGATGATTTTATTTTTAAGAACAATACATAGGTTCTTACAAATAAAATCCCTACTAATATTATAAATGTGAAAGTGTGTTTGTTTGTTTGTTTGTTTGTTTGACCGTCTTTCACGTCGCAACGAAGCTGTTCTATGGTATGGTTTTTGTGTGTGGAGATAGTGAGGAGGGTGGAGAGTAACGTAGGCTACTTTTTACCGCGGTAAAACATCCCCATGGGGAGATCGATATTTTGTTAGTTGCTAGATATTTAGTTCCGAATTTCGTTAATAGATGGCGTTAGTGAAATTCATTTGCAAGTTCTGAATCACGCTACTATCAAAATGATACATGTTACTTTTAAGTCATAGGCAACTAAATCTAACTAAGTAAAAGTAAGTAAGATTTATAAAAAATCGATCTCTACCGCGGGCGAAGCTACGGACAAAAGCTAGTCATCAATATGTGGAAAGAGTATCGAAGCTACAGAGGCTATCTCTATAACGTAAACAAGAGCAAAGCCAAATCTTTTAAAATTCCCAGGGGACAGGGAATTTATATGTTCGTTTTAATTAAACTTCGAATTTATTAGATTTATAATTAATTTTACTTTTTTGGGATAAGTATGACGAATTCCAAAGCGATAGGGAATTAACAAATTAACTTAAGTTGACGCAAACATTTTAGTATCAAAATATGAAAGAACTTATAATCGACAATAGGTAGAAGCAAAATTTTTATGATAAATCAATTATAATAATGATCATAAAAAATTAAACACATTAAAGAATATTAAGAGTATTCGTATATTTAATTAAGCATAATAAGTGAGATTGTGGCATTTTATTACAATCGATTCAAAAATATACAAAAATATTATTTCAATTAATGTACTGTTTCAAGTGTGAGACAAACATAAGTTTCCTGAAATTAACAATATCACATGTTTTGGAAACTGTTTTGCGATCTATTATAATTATTCACACCCTATCGATATCTATACAGTCATTGCTTTTGAGTTACATCAATATTCTGTGAAAGACTATAGTGCAGAGCTCAAGATAAGGCATTTAATTGCTTAAGATAACACAATCTATTTGAACTAGTACTCTAACCAATGATATTGTATATTGACTCTAACACTATTATTTACCAGGTATTAGGTAGATAATTTTCAGTTGCAGAATAAAGTTGGAAATTTTCGAATTTTGTTTCTAAAGTTAATCCCATTAATTATTTACCCACTTGAGACAATAAAAATAATAATCTCTAAGTGATAAAATTACTAAAATCATTACCAAAAGAACAAAATCCGCCACGCTGGCCAAGCGTAAATCTTTTCACTGGCTTCACAAGCCTTTGAATTAGTGATACAATTCTGCTCAATAAATTGTTTTTCATAGAAATCATCGTAAAGTGTAAGCAATATTCGAATCCCTAGTCCTGCTGCAGATAAATACTGCGTGTGAATGATAGCTTTAAAAGGCGTTTTTATTTTCTTTTCTTTGCGCCTTACAAGAACCCTTTTTGTAACAGGTTTTTGTTCCTGCCAGTGACAGTTGAAGAAAGGATGCAAACACTTTTTCCAGAGAGTTGTCTTTACAAAGCTCAAAGAGTATTTCCATCTCACGCACACCGGCGCCGCGGCGGTGGCAATGCACGCACTTCTGACAACGGTAAAACGGTGCAATTTCTGGCACGCCTGTTTAAGCACGAAGCGTCAGCGTTTGTTTGTGAATGGGTTTCTTTAAGCGAGCTCTACTTTATAGTTTGACGCTTAAATATGAACACATGTCAAATAAAAAAAAAATATAGAAAAACATTTTCATCTGAAGTAGTGCACCTACGAGTGTTTCGGGGCAAAAAGTAACTTTTGTTGATATTTGCAGTAAAATTTATACTTGTCTTAACCGTCATAATTTTGCACAACCTTACCCTATCTTATCTTGTTATATTATAAAACACAAAACGTTCGTACGGATCCAACCGATATGGGTTGGGGGGACGGGAGGTTCTAAAATATCTAATTAATATCGGGAACATCTCTCTTTCCTATGCTTTTCAAAGTTTACTTACTACTAAGTACGTACTGCTAAGACTTATTATGATTTCCAGCCTCTTTTATAATTGTGTATAAGAAATTGATTTTAAATACTCGATGAACGCAGCAAACTCGCGAGATCTTGAACTTGAACTAAACGTGACTACGTAGAACGCAGTTCGCTAAACCGTTTTTACCACACTGAAGCAGTTCTTACTTGATAATGATAATGAAATTAAGGCTGTAATCAAAACCTTAAGCGTTTGGAAACCAAGTACTTATTATGGTATGAATTTATCCAAATAATATCTGAGCTTCGCTAATGATCATTTTAATTTGTGTTTTTTTTTTTTGTAATGCACGTGCTACACTTACACTACAATCGGGTTCTCATATGATTTCATACAAATGCGATGCGTCCGGCATGCGGCACAGACGGTGCGGACTAATGTGCGTTCAGCATTACCGGCAATAAACAAATAGGTTATGTTTTTTTTTCAGTATTATTCACAGATACAAACCTTTAGGTAACAGATAAGAAATCGTAAACACCAAGAAATAAATGATTTTATATTGATTTTTGCACCACCAATGTTACTTGGTAAAAATAATGTAATTATCTTAACTGTAAGTGAAATTATGATAAATACCGTTAGTATTTTATGATAATTTCAATTACAGTTGTTAAGATAATTAAAAATAATATAAAAATTACCTCTTAAGGGGCATTTTAACGTCGCTTAATTAAATTACTTTCTTGTCACGTCCGAGACCATGGCAGAATGCTTTAATATTTCCTTAGCTCAAGCAAACGAATGTCATCCAATTAACAAATTCCATTTGATTGTTAGGAGTTAGTTTCCATAAAAATCTATCTTTTGTTAAATTGAAGCACGTAAGTCAATGACATGCCGTACATAAAAAAAAAAACATTACAATAAGCGCAGTTTTATGAGACATGAACATCATTTTCATACCAAGAGTAGAAAGCCAGGCAGGTAAAAAACTGTTACAACAGAAGACATCATAAATTTAAAGTCATAAAAAGATCAGTATCATAAAAAGATCGGTATCAGTTAGATCTTAATTAGCATAGCTTTTCAATGCGACACTTCTAAGGATTTTAGTCTTTAAACAGATTCCTCTCTAAACATGACGCATATTTTAAAAGAAAAAAATCTACCAGACAGCCCGAAAACTTCAAATAATTAACCAGACAGATGCGCAAACAACTCGTAAACTTTTATCTAGATAATGCTTGGCATATAGGAAATTGTTAAGATTATTGAATGTAACTTTATCGTGACCTACAAAATGACGTTGTTCAAATAGATGAAGTGGTTTAGTAACATTGAGTGAGTAAACGTTTCTGTATAACATCCCCTCATTCTAGGTATTGCCTGTTATCATTTACATACTGACTTATCTTACATATAAAAACAGGCATACCTTAGTAATTCAGGCATATGAATTTGAAGCTTCAAGAAAAATGAAGGTTGGAGGAGTTTTAATTGCAGTAGTTCTCGTACTGGCAGCATTGGTTAGATGCGAAGATAAAGATAATGCTGGTATAGGAGGTAAGAGAATTCGTCACCCAGACAAGATCTAAAAGGAATCATACTCATTTCAATCACCAACAATCACATGATATCTATAAAATCATACACACGATCCTACTCGAATTGGAACTAAAACTAAACTTAATTAAGAATTTTGAAGAAAAAGAAGCATTAGAAAAAGAATTGATTATGAAGTATGGTAAAGTCATATAGTTTTCAGAGTAACCTGCTATTAATTAAGAAATTGAGAATTTTAGTTACCTACTTGTCTAATGAAATCTTTACTTGATTGATTCACTGGTTAAATATTTTGTATCCTTTAATTAAATAAATCACTCAAAATAAATCTATAGACTACTTAGTCTTGATATTAATCTTTAATATGTAAATCTTAATTACAGGAGCAAATATTCCGATTTCAAACGCGACCATTTACAAGTTATACAACAAAGGCATCGAGCTTGGTATAATAAATACCACGAAATATTCATTTCATACGTTTGCGACAGATGAATCGGTGATTTTCAGAGATATTTATAGACAATTCTCCACTAACAGCACCGACCCAATCTCTTACGAAGAGTTCCTCATTATAAACAATTTCGGTATCCTGCTTGATACTCAAGAGTCTTTATTTCAAAGAAAAATCTCAAAGCGTAGCACTGCGGATAACAAGCGTAGATTTGTAAATACTGTGAGAAAAGGCGACATTTTGATAACTGGACGAGGTGTCGGTGGATTGGTGGGGCATGCGGCGATTATGACGACTGATTACTGGGTGCTAGAGATGCCGGGGGGTTCAGGGTGGCAGAACGGCATCCAGGACAATAACAGACAGATTAGCAAGCACGCCTGGTTCGACCTGCACAAATCAGATTGGACGACCGTGTACAGGAATAGAAACGTTGACGTAGCGCGCGCAGCCGCCGTATGGGCCGATCACACGTATTACAACCCGAGTGGGGGATCAATGAAAACAAAACACATAACGTACAGATTAACGACCGATATTTGGTCTACTAACCCGAGCTATTGTTCCAAGCTTGTGGTTCAGGCGTATTACTTCGGGACCGGTAAGCGAAAAGTTGTTAGAGACTTGTCGGTTATCGGTAGACTCATCGTGCCTTCGACGATACCGAATTACTTCTTGAGCCCCTACACGCTAGTAAACAAAGGAAAGTTTTAATTTCATGCAGAGTTAGCATTATATTAAAACTTTACGTGTAGGCGGCATAATAAGTTTGTATAACTTTGATAAAATATTTGTAGGTAAATGAATAGCAGGGAATTCGTACTGTAAGATACGAGTTCATTGCATTGGGGAGATTTTATTTTGTACAGATAAACATTTTATATTTACAATAGCAGTTTTATTGTCATCTATGTATATCTGAACTTACAATTAAGTACAGTAATAATAAGTACTATTATTTCTACTGTAGTAATACCTAGATTTACGCGATTAATTTCTCCAGAATGGTAACTTCCTTGGTAATGGAAAAAGTATGCTTCTAGTATAAAAATAAATTAAGTAAAAAAAATAACATTAACCCTAAAAGTCATAGAACCAAATACCAACCTCAGGTTGGTTTTAAGCATTTATTGTTGGTTTTAAGTAAAGAAAATTGTTGACCCAACTGTGGAAAAAGCGGCCAAGCGCGAGTCGGACTCGCCCATGAAGGGTTCCGTAGCAGCAAGTAACATAATATAAAAGTTCTTGAAGTTCGTTGTAACTTTGATTGAGGTAAATTGCGTTTTACGATTTATGACGAATTAAAAAAAAACTACTTACTAGATCTCGTTAAAACCAATTTTCGTCGGAAGTTTGCATGGTAATGTACATACATCATATATTTTTTTTAGTTTTATCATTCTCTTATTTTAGAAGTTACGGGGGGGGGGGGACACACATTTTACCACTTTGGAAGTGTCTCTCGCGCAAACAATTCAGTTTAGAAAAAAATGATATTAGAAACCTCAATATCATTTTTGAAGACCTATTCATGTATGGGTTTGATGAAAAAAAAATTTTTGAGTTTCAGTTCTAAGTATGGGGAACCCCCAAAATTTACTGTTTTTTTTCTATTTTTGTGTGAAAATCTTAATACGGTTCACAGAATACATCTACTTACCAAGTTTCAACAGTATAGTTGCTATAGTTTCGGAAAAAAGTGGCTGTGACATACGGACGGACGGACAGACAGACAGACAGACAGACATGACGAATCTATAAGGGTTCCGTTTTTTGCCATTTGGCTACGGAACCCTAAAAACATCCCTCTTATCGTAGCCTTTATAGTAGGTACACCTGTAATACCTATATTACGTATGAAAGTAGGACGAACAGACCGAAAGTATCCATACTTGATACTACCCATCGATGTATATGAAATAAAAATTTATTTACCCGTAATTGAAAAATAAATTAATCGGAACTGAATTAGCCCGGTTGAGTACTTCAGCCCTTCTCAATTACCAGGAAAGACCCGCCACTTCAGTAACCCGATATGAGTGGAAACGAGATAATTATATTGTGTGCTCAACGTATGTGCTACTGGCTACATTCAAAGCCGGTTTCTAGGTAAAATGCGTTTTAACTAGTAAAAAATATTTTGCACTATTATTGGAAAGAGCTGTTAAAGTAAAATGGCGTAGTTAATTGAAACTATTTAAACTATGAAGCGCTCATAGCCGATGGCTTTTGTCTACCCTAAGTGATCCACAAAGGCACGGTCGATAGTTGGATGGGTGAGCGCTAGTGGCAAACAAAAATTCATGATCGTTTCCGTGCTTCGGAGGACACGTAAATCCGTCGGTCCCGGTTGTTATCGTAAGATAACAGTCGATAAGCCATATCGGAGGGTCTTCGATGGAATACAATCTTCCGACACTTGACTCCAGCAATCCGCACTAGAACAAAGTGGTAGATAGCTATAGGCCTCCTGAAGAGAAGAGACTCGCGATCAGTAATAGGCCAATAATGGGTTGAAGCCCGATTCAAACTGTGATGAATGATGATTGAATTAAAGTAAATATTTTGCATTTTTCGCAATCAGCGCTTCACTATTTGCTTAATATCTTAAAAATACTTTTAAAAAATCCGGCCAAGTGCGTGTCAGGCCACGTGCAATGTAGGATTCCGAAGTTGTAAGTTTATCGACTATTACTCATTAATTACTTGCGCTACCTATGCTATTGCCGTGAATTTTTTCACATGTCCAAAACTTACTTCGCTACCTTACACTTCTGGTTGACAATATACTATTTCACCCATTTCACTCCACGCGCAAGCCGCGGCAACTTTGTATTCATTATTATTTTATCAAAATAGTACCGGATATAAATATCATAACGATACAATACTCAATGTTATCGCACTCGCGCTGGTAGGTACTTACTTATAAAATGACGTTATGCAGGCGCTTCGAGTGCAATTGCTTGACGTCACCCCATACAATCTCTATAATAAGACTATCTATTAGGTACTAGGACGGCAGTCGCTTCCAGGCTAAGTCTAAGGTGATACCAGAACAAACACTTCACGTTCTAGTGCCAAAAAGACAACTGCGTCTTAATACTTTGGCGGCACAAGTGCCAGAGTTAACGAGGTGAGAGACTATAAACCAACAATCCTATATTATAATACTTCAATGCATTGTGTTTTCTCTTCTCTAAATTCTCTAATATTAATAATTATAAAACTCTTTTGACTGCTTCACTTCCCGCTTACGTAGCACTATGATCCGTAGAGAGCGCAAGACAAGCTGCACTTTGTAATGTTAGTTACTGGTAGGATTTTAAATAAATAGTGTAGTACAACACCTACAAACAACACGAATAGTTTTAAAACAATGCATGGCAACACCACGTGAATAGTATTTATCTATTCATGTGGCAACACCGCGCGCCCGGCACGGCAACGCCGCCCGCGCCGCCTTCCGCGCCCCCCGCCAAAAACCAATAACCGTTGTTTTTAGATGTGTGATAAATACACCTTTTCATAATTAGGTATATGACGTGTAGTTTTTAGGGTTCCGAAAATAAATCGGAACCTTTTTAGTTTCGTCATGTCCGTCCGTCCGTCTGTCCGTCTAGTCTGTCTGTCCGAAGCAAAGCGCTAGTGCTATAAAGCTGTAATTTGGCATGGATTGGATATACATAATTATTTATTAAAACTCCAGAACCGTAGCATAAAATATTGAAAAACATTTTCTTTCAGGGTTATATTCGTCGCATGTTCTATAGTGTGGGGTATCGTTGAAAAGGTCTTTCAAAACCATTATGGATCTTCTAAGACCATGTTTGGAATTAGGGGTCCGTTTGCGAAATATTTGGCTTTAAAGTGCTAATTTTGGTTAGAGTCAAGTGTCCCCTAGCCGGCTAAACGGTTGGAGTTGGACAAGTGAAAAAATCTCAAAAATAGTTTATAATTATAATGAATTTACAAGGAAAGCTATCACGGCTATGTTAGCAAAAGTAGTCAATGCAGTAGCAAAAATAGTCGATAAACTTACTACTTCGGAACCCTACATTGCGCGTGACCTGACACGCACTTGCTCGGTTTTTTTATGAAGAGGCCCAGTTCCAACTCAAAATATTTTGCCATAAATTAATATTAACAATAACTTATTGATTAAATTAATGTAAGAAACTAGGTACGATCGTAACTTTATAATAATAATAATCTTTATTTCAGGCAACGAGGCCCATAACATAAATACCTTACAGACTAACATACATACAATAATATTATATAACTAGCTGTTGCCCGCAGCTTCGCATACGGAAATTATGTTTTACCTTATTTGTACCTCAGATTAATCCATCTGAGATTTGTACCTCTTGCAGAAGTAAATTTCAAAAAATATAATATATATAAATTACGTGTCACGTTGTTTGTCCGCGATGAACTCCTAAACTACTGAACCGATTTTAATCAAATTTGCACACCGTGTGTAGTTTGATCCAACTTGAAAGATAGGATAGCTTACATCTCAAAATAAAAAAAACTTTTGACAGAACGAAGTCTGTCCGGGCAGCTAGTTATATATAAATTACGTGTCACGTTGTTTGTCCGCGATGGACTCCTAAACTACTTAACCGATTTTAATCAAATTTGCACACCGTGTGCAGTTTGATCCAACTTGAAAGATAGGATAGCTTACATCTCAATTTATAGTCGCAATATTATTTTATTGCAAATTTTTAGCAGAACGAAGTCTGTCCGGGCAGCTAGTTTAATATAAATCCTTAAAAGTACCTACTTACTGCACAAAATTTTTATGTTGTTAAATAGTGTTCGAGTTATAAGATTAGATGTAAAAAAATGAAAACTAAAACTCCATACAATAAGAAATGGAAAATATTTATGGGTATCAGATATAGAAGTTTTATTATTATTACTAGACACCGCGAACACGATGATTGTCCCAATGAATTGGCGCTAATGGGCTTCTATTTTCAATTCGATTTTGAAAGGAGAAAGGGGGTTCAATTTTGAAAATACAATAGAATATCGCGCTGCGAGTTGCGACACATGTTCTGGTATTAGGTACATATGTATAGTCACCTGCAGAGAGAAGTAACCCATCTATTTATAAACACGCAGTAACAGATAGGTTACTTTTCTCTGCAGGTGACTGTACATTATACTTCATTGGTATCGGTGTATGTAGTATTTGTGAATGCAAATTTAATTTTATCGAAGTTAAGAGAGTAGGTACAATGATATGTATTGCGTGCGTGGCTCAAGTAAGTAATCAGAGTAAAGAGACATAGAGACTTCATTTTACATTTTTTGTAAATTTTCATCCCACCAAAAACCTTCCATGTAAAATTGACAAGCTGTCAAGACTCACAAGGTCCATAATATTACTGCTGTTAAAAAGTTACCAGATCTCATGAAGAGCCAAGCCCCTCTACAAGGGTTGTATGTACAAGCATTTACAAACCTTGGGCAAATAGTTGGCCGTTTCGCATACGGAAATTATGTTTTACCTTATTTGTACCTCAGATTAATCCATCTGAGATTTGTACCTCTTGCAGAAGTAAATTTCAAAAACGGTGAATTTACATTGAAGTACTTATATTTAGTAATTTATATACTGAAACCCACGATAAAATCACAAAGGATTCCTCCAGGAGCGGGTTTTGAAAAATAAGCAATATTCACATTAATTTTTATTTTATATTCTTTTTTTTGGAAAATTTTGAAAAACTGAAAAATATATGTTTCATAAATTTAAGCAAGGAATATTTGTTGCAAATTTGAAGAGAATCGGTTGTTTTAAAAATATTCGATATAAACTTTCATCCCGTTTCCCGGGGAATCCTTTTAATTTTCCGGGATAAAAAGTATCCTAAAATATGACCCGGAGTATTAGTAACAACTTTGCCAATTTTCATCGAAATCCGTTCGAGGGTTTTCATGTGATGCCCGGACAGACAAACAGACAGACGGACAGACAGACAGACAGACAATAATTCTAAAAAAAATATTTTTGTGCTCTAACACGTTATTGAAGTGCCCCCTAATCAAAATTTTTAAAAAATATTCAATGTACAGAAAATTTGCCCTTTGAGTTTTATTATAGTATAGATTAGAACTAATTCACTTATACTTGTAATAAAACCTCTATCTGTGAAATAGCCTTTGTATTGATATTGTACCTACTATGTATCTTATCTTATTTGCAGAAGCTAACACTGCGTTTTACGAGATCATTTAGAACCAACAAATTCACAGAAGAAAATAATACCTACCACTCGTTTTTGATAGACGATTCAGTAACGTTTAAAAGACAAAAAAAATCCTACCACCCGAACTCCCTTAAATTCCATAAAGTAAAAAACAGTAAACAGTAATGATAACTAATCAATTGTATTGGACGAGGGATGAAACAGGAGAAGTTGGGCTCGCATTAGACCAAACAGTTACTCGACCTACTAACCTTAGAGATCTATTCTCTAGACCTTTCCCTCCTCCCAGACGGAAAATCCAAGCTTGTAAAGGAGACGTTTTGATAAGTGGACGGGGTAGCGGAGGTTTGGTGGGGCATGCTGCGATCATGGTCAATGGGTGCTGGGTGCTGGAGATGCCGGGAGGTGAAGGATGGCAATACGGCATCGAGGATAATAACAGATTGATTTCATTGGGCGATTGGTTGGACTTACACAAGGAGGACGGGATTACTCTGTACAGAAATGAAGACACCGATGTAGCGTATGCGGCCGCTGATTGGGCGTATAAGAATTATTACAATCAATATGGAGGATCAGAGAAAACTCAGCATATAACTTACCTATTAACGCCCAATGTTTGGGCCAAAGATCCAAGCTACTGCTCCAAGCTCGTGATCCAAGCGTATCACTTCGGGAGCGGTGATCGGGATGTTATTAGAGACGTGTTCCCTCTGCACACTGGATACATCGTACCGACGACCTTACCTACTTACTTCAAGAGTCCCTACAAACTAAATAATGTGACAATGTTGTCACGTATTGAGGACATACTTGATTATTTTACTTTAGAAAAAAATTAATTAAAACTTAAAAGCTTTATTGTATTGCTTACATATAAACATAAATTATTGTTACAATGAAATTTGCATGCCTTATATGGTGAAATGTGGAGGACATAATAATTATTTATTATGATATTTATGATTAATTTTAAGACATTGTTACATACCCACTTTCGAGCAATTAAATGAATTTGAATTTGTATTTAACCGATAATGAGCATACATGCCACCTGGTGGTATTACCACCACTTAAAGTGGTTATTATCATCAGCATCAGCATAGTATGCACAGATGCATTGCTAAACAAAAAGAGAGAAGAAAGAAATATGTTAACTCCTATAGTCTACTCGATATGTTCAAAATGGTTGAAATTAGAGATACTGCTCTTAAAAATACGTGCGATAGCTCATTCTGTTCGGAATGATGTCTAGAAAAATGTTTCGGAAGCGTTTACCAGCACGTAAAAAATTGCAAAAGTTATTGACAAAATAAAGTTGAAAAAAAAAGTATTTTGTTTTTGGTAATCACTTCGAAACTATTAATATTTAAGAAATTTTAAAACAAGATTCTTAAAGTAGAGGAAATTTCCAAACAATGACTCGCGACTCTCGGAACTCTATCTCCATTATTTATAACTTTAATTTAACGCTGAAAATGGGTCTCCACGCTGCATTTTTAGGTTGCGCGTGCGGCGTCAAAACCGAGTTCGTCACACTCAATAATTTTTTAAGGTATTAATTATTAATTTAAAAAAATAAAAAAAATATGGTGTATTCGAAACACTTCAAAGAATTTGCTCCCATAGGAAATTTTGCTTAAAGTTAATTTTTCAACAAGTTAGACGATTGTTAATTAACTAAATTTTCTCGAACTTCCATTTTCATTGTACATTAAAAAAAATGTTTAAGTAATTGTCCTATAAATTTTTCGCTTCGTGGAGCCTTTCTTATATACATGCTTAACGAGATCACGTCATAAAAGTTTAAAAAGTTTTAATACTTTGTGTATAATAATTTTATAAGTTGAACAAAAAATGAAAAATCCAAATAATATTATTGAAAATATTTTTTTCTCAATTTATAATTACATAATCGTTTTGGCATTCATAAAAGACATTTAATGACTTGAAAAAAAAAAATTCCCTCATTTTTTTATAATTTTTTTTTATAAACAAATAGACTATTTCAATGCTTTCAAGAAAAAATTTCTTAATATCTTATTCTTTACAAAACATTATGATTTTTGAAAAAAAAATTTTTTTCTTAATAATGATATTTAATTGTTTATAATTGTTTTTTAATATTTCTATTGTTTGAATAATTAGTTATTAATTTTTTTTTCATAAAAATTATAATTAACCATCTTTAATAGAAATGTAAAAAAATATTTTTTTTATCAACAATTTCATTGTTTTTTAACTTAACAATTTTTTATAAACAAATTCTCAACTTTTTTATATATTTTTTCTGAAACACCTAAAAATAAAAAAAACAACGATGTATAACAAAGTACAGATAAAAACATTTTTAAATTTTTTAATTTCGATTCGATAAAAAAACGAAAAAATTGTTTGTTCAACTTATAAAATTATTATACACAAAGTATTAAAACTTTTTAAACTTTTATGACGTGATCTCGTTAAGCATGTATATAAGAAGGGCTCCACGAAGCGAAAAATTTATAGGACAATTACTTAAACATTTTTTTTAATGTACAATGAAAATGGAAGTTCGAGAAAATTTAGTTAATTAACAATCGTCTAACTTGTTGAAAAATTAACTTTAAGCAAAATTTCCTACGGGAGCAAATTCTTTGAAGTGTTTCGAATACACCATATTTTTTTTATTTTTTTAAATTAATAATTAATACCTTAAAAAATTATTGAGTGTGACGAACTCGGTTTTGACGCCGCACGCGCAACCTAAAAATGCAGCGTGGAGACCCATTTTCAGCGTTAATTTAAAGTTATAAATAATGGAGATAGAGTTCCGAGAGTCGCGAGTCATTGTTTGGAAATTTTCTCTACTTTAAGAATCTTGTTTTAAAATTTCTTAAATATTAATAGTTTCGAAGTGATTACCAAAAACAAAATACTTTTTTTTTTCAACTTTATTTTGTCAATAACTTTTGCAATTTTTTACGTGCTGGTAAACGCTTCCGAAACATTTTTCTAGACATCATTCCGAACAGAATGAGCTATCGCACGTATTTTTAAGAGCAGTATCTCTAATTTCAACCATTTTGAACTTATCGAGTAGACTACTAACGTTAGCTCAAAAGTTGTTACGAGATTGAGCCATTGTGAGAATTAATGATTCATATAGATAAAATACTGAATAATCTATGGCCTTTGTCAAGTTGGAAATATAGTACCTACATATAAAGACTTTAAAGCCCAATGCATACATAACGGGGTTTTTCCCGTCCCGTACGGGACGTGAAATTTTGGAAACATCGTTTCATAGAAAATGTATACGATGGTGTATACGCAATGAAATCCCGTGCGCGCCGGGAACGGGCTCTGTGGCAACGGGAACGCACGTATATTTATGCCCCGTCCCCGTCCCGTACGGGGAAAAAACACGTTACGTATGCATTGGGCTTAATATTACTCTCGTAATGCTCGTAGATAGGAAGTTAGTAGGTATAATAAAATACACACAACGCTACTTAATATTTTTCGACACACATAAAATTAGGAATTGATAACATATTATCTACAATTCCTACAAATACACAAAAATATTGGCGCGTTCGTCGCCCAAATACATTCCTGAACTTATGGTAAGAATTAAGTATTTTATTTGATACTTACAATAGTTCTTAGAAACGGCCAACTATTTGCCCAAGGTTTGTAAATGCTTGTACATACAACCCTTGTAGAGGGGCTTGGCTCTTCATGAGATCTGATAACTTTTTAACAGCAGTAATATTATGGACCTTGTGAGTCTTGACAGCTTGTCAATTTTACATGGAAGGTTTTTGGTGGGATGAAAATTTACAAAGAATGTAAAATGAAGTCTCTATGTCTCTTTACTCTGATTACTTACGTGAGCCACGCAATACATATCATTGTACCTACTTTCTTAACTTCGATAAAATTAAATTTGCATTCACAAATACTACATACACCGATACCAATGAAGTATAATGTACAGTCACCTGCAGAGAAAAGTAACCTATCTGTTACTGCGTGTTTATAAATAGATGGGTTACTTCTCTCTGCAGGTGACTATACATATGTAATACCAGAACACATGGGCGTAGCCAGGTTTTAGGTTCGGGGGGGGTTCAAGTTTCGGGGGGGGGGGGGGGTTTAAAGAAAATACAACGACTAAAAGTACATAAAATAACCCTAAAGAAAATTGAGACTTTTATTTTATTTTTTCTCACGATTATGTAGTCCCATCTATATTATTATTATTAGTTTAGTCAAAAAGTTCAAAAACGTGTTTAATAGAAATAAAGCTCCTAAAAATATGTGCGATAGCTCATTCGATTCGGAATGACGTCTAGAAATGTGATTTTTAAGGGTTTATTAGCGCATAAAAATGTCAGTCCTTAACTTTTCGGGGGGGGTTTGAACCCCCGAACCCCCCCCCCCCCCTGGCTACGCCCATGCCAGAACATGAGTCGCAACTTGCAGCGCGACATTCTATTGTATTTTCAAAATTGAACCCCCTTTCTCCTTTCTAAATCGAATTGAAAATAGAAGCCCATTAGCGCCAATTCATTGGGACAATCATCGTGTTCGCGGTGTCTAGTAATAATAATAAAACTTCTATATCTGATACCCATAAATATTTTCCATTTCTTATTGTATGGAGTTTTAGTTTTCATTTTTTTACATCTAATCTTATAACTCGAACACTATTTAACAACATAAAAATTTTGTGCAGTAAGTAGGTACTTTTAAGGATTTATATTAAATTAATAAAAATAATGTTTAGCTATTGATAATTAAACTTTACTGTCTAAATTAATATAAAAATATTAAGTTATGTATTATTTAGAATAGTTAAAAATAAATATGACTTCTTTTACAATGTTAAAATATGATTTTCCTATTCTGTTAACAAGGCCCCGGCGAGATTCGAATTCGCGATCTCCTGTTTACTAGACAGGCGCTTTAACCAACTAAGCCACGGCGCCGCCGCGCCGGTGAGCATGCATCTGAAAATATCGAATGCATATGAGCAGGAGTCCGAAGAATCCAAGAAACTTGTGTAATATTTCCCATTTGGAAAAAAACATTACTCTGCGGCATTCATTCCAAACTGTATTCCGATTTTTTCCATCACAGATTTTTCACGTCGAACAGATTAACTAAGAACTGAATGTAAGTCACGCAAAAACTGCTGAACAGATTTCCATGAAATTCAGCACACAGCTAGTCCATGATCTGGAAGTAGCCAAAGGGTAGGTACTTATTATCCCGGAAAACGCGATCAAAGCCACGGGCTTCCAAAAAAGGGATTAAATAGGCGAGTGTAGTCTAAAAAAATATAAAATTAATAAATGATCAAGTAATATACTATTTTATTTGAATTATCAATTAACATCAAAATAATGCATAATACATTATATAATTTATATACTTTTAAGCATCCCTTAGATACTTTTAAGCATTTCTGTATTACAATACTAACAATTAGTTCTTTGTCAGATAAATATTTACGTAAAGTTAAATAATAATTATTATTAAAACAATAATTATTAAAATAAATACACACAGCGATATGAGTATATGAACGTTTAAACATTCATTCACCGTTCCAAACAAACTAACGTACGAAATAAACGGACGGACTAAAATAAATATACTAATTGTAAGAGTACTCGTACACGAAAATCATCCTATAGGCTGAAGACATTTTCTCAATTTCTCAACGCCTATAGAAGATATTTTTATT
The DNA here is from genome assembly GCA_911387775.1 of Thymelicus sylvestris. Classification (NCBI taxonomy): domain Eukaryota; kingdom Metazoa; phylum Arthropoda; class Insecta; order Lepidoptera; family Hesperiidae; genus Thymelicus; species Thymelicus sylvestris. Next base: position 4,377,569 of record OU426892.1, read on the forward strand.
TCTCCGTTCCATCATTTGAGGCACACACATCCATTGATGGTGCAGATGCCACCATTCTTGTGTCCTCGTTGTTTGCACCGGGGAATGCATTCGAAGAAGACGCAACCAGGCGGAGGCTTCACGAATATGGTATCCGGGCTGCGCTCATGACGCACTAAACCTGGAAAAAGACAAAAAATAGTCAACGCTTTCTTATCAGGGGAAAAATCTAAATATACACGGCTCACACAAATCTACACAAGTGGTAATGTGGTAAGAGTCTGGTTTAAAATTACGCTAAATATTAAAAAAATTAAATAGGTTTTTTCTCGGCTCCTCTTGTTATTTTCTACAACACTTCGCAGTCCGCACACATACGTAGTACCTTTTGAAAATGTGAGGAATTAGGTAGCCATCAAGCTCAAACCAACAAGTCACAAACCGGAAAAATCGAACATAGCGAATACTAACTTGGGGATTTATTTTCCGCGTCCTCGCTGGCAGCCGCAAGAGCCAGGGCACCGAACAAGATCGCGATAACAAAGCACGCTTTCATGATTGAAACCTGCTAGAATCTGCGGAACGACAGCTCCAACCAACTTATTTATATATCCTCTATCCACATGCATTGCCTTTAAACCCTACTACGACAACTCGCGATCAAATTTATTGCAACCATTCCAAAATAACACAATACATTGCTGAACATTCAAACATCTGCGGCTCCTGTTACAAATTCAGCGAGCAATGGGTGCTACGTGAGTAAATTACCACCACAATTCTTAACTGTAAAACGCTTCGTGTGTAAATAAATATTGGACGTAGAGGGAATACCCGGAGTCAATTTCTCCGGCACTGCATTGCAAGTGATAAATCTTATCGCCCCTTTATACAAATTGAGACTATAATATTCAAAGTACATATAAAGTTGTAAATCTAGTGTAGAGAAGTATACCCCTTTGTTGAAAATGTACTGATACAGATACGTCCGAGATAAAACTACCTAATCAATTCTTTGTAATGTTTGCAAATACTGGAGTACTTATAATAGAAACGTCTCGGAGACAAAACTTGTTAAGCAGACTGCCAGGTAGGTTTATGTTTTTCGAACGTATCTTGTATGTACCTATGTATGCATGTAATATTCTATATTACCTCGTATCTTTCAAACCATTGAACGGATTTATATATTTAAGATATCGGTAGATTCAACTTAATAACCCAAGGGTTCTCAGATCAGTGAAATTAAAAAATACCAAATATGGTAGCTGTGAGATGCCATTGTATGAAGTAAGTATCAAAAAATAAAAATAAATCGAATAATGCAATATGGGTATCAAATTAAAGAGCTCACCATAAGGATTTCACAAAGGTATAGTATATAATGATTGTTTTTTTTTAGATAGTAGGCAGTTTTTTTTATTTTTAAAATACTAGTTTTAACATTTACACTTTACGTGCTTATTTACTTACGTAACTTAAGCACGATAGGTATATTCATCGTTATTTTAAAACATTACAGCATTTTCTTGGAAAAGACCTTGTTACCGACGGATAAACGGTCCACCGGTGTATCATGATTTTGTATTTAAAATGTACCTATTTATAACTATGTGTCACTAATAAAATATTATTAAGTTATACTTACCTCTGCTGCAGCGTAGAACCTGTAAAATATAAATAATTAGTTAAGTTAATATTAGTATTACAATGTAACCTTTGTGTTTGAACTTTCTCAATAATAAAGAAAGTACTAGCCGAAAACTGCTGAGAAAAAAGTTGACATACCTGTCTGTCTCGCGACAACCTCTGGGGCGAGCGTGCTCTGTGGCCCGCGCCCTGCACCGCCATAGGAGTCGACCAACAACGCGGAAGCGCTCGCGACCTATATCCGCGAACAAAATTGCATTATCCTTTGATCCCAGTATTTTTCGGTTCGGCTTATTCAACATACGTCTCGCCTTTCTCATTTCGCACCTCTTGACCCGCACCATCCCCAACACAGTGGTCCTTCGAGCCGGATCAAGCATAAAATCGCGAAACAAAAATGTCGTTGTTTCAAACCCCGCTGCGAGTGAAAACCCGTGCACAAACGAAACTTGATACAATGACCAAAACGATGGAAGGCGATAAAATCGAATGCAAATCGAACAAAACGGGATTATCGGATATTGAACATAAATCGGACATCGGACCGCCATCACAAGCTGTACAACAAGATGGCGGCCCCGTTCCTAGCACTCGCGAATCTTACGCGTCTTCTTCATCTGCCGCACGTCGACTGCAACTAGAATACATTGCGGCACAAAAAAGTGCAGAAATAGAAATTACACTGGCGGCAAGCAAAGCTCGTATCGAGAAGGATTTAATTAAGAAGAAATTGGCGGCTGACTTGGCCGTGATTGAAAAGTGCTCACAAAACTCAGACAATTCATATACTAGCAAGATTGAAGAATGGTTGGAGAAGTCGGTAGACGCCCCCGGGTCCTCATTGGAACAACCGATCAATCAGCATCCTTCACACCCAGGGGCAGGCTTGGATACCGCCATCACCGCTCTTACAACTGCACTACGAGATGCCATGGGCACCGGAAACTCAAGAGGCAACCAGGAACTACTGACGCGCCTGGCCACTTCAAAGGACCTGCCACTATATTACGGAGATCCCATGGAGTGGCTACAGTTCAGAGAAGCCTTCGAGTCCTCATCGCGCCTGTGTGGCTACACCGACACGGAAAATATATGGAGGCTAAGAAAATGCCTCCGAGGAGAAGCCAAGGAGGCTACAGCTGCACTGCTGATGAGCGCCCCGGCACCTCAAGAGATAATGGACACCCTGGAATTAAAATTTGGACGCCCTGAAGTCATAATGTATAAAATTACTACGCAGTTGAAGAAACTACAACCGTTATCTGGTTCATATCATCACGACCTGGTAAATTTTTCTATAAAGCTTAAAAACTGTGTTACAGCCACTCGGATGATACATCAATTGGATTATTTGCGAAGCCCAGAACTGGTTACAATTGTTACTTCAAAGCTGCCCCCTATACTGATCGCTAAGTGGGTAGAATACTTATACAAAAACAAGCAGGACACACCGAAATTGGAGCTACTGAGTACATTTATTCATGAGGAAGCCAAAATGGTAGCAGCGGCAGGTGTGAGTACCATTCATTATCACTTTAATAATAAAAGGACTGAGGGAATGCACAGATTTTATAAAAACCAGGACGGTAAAGAACCAGTGTTGATGTGCACGGAGGTCAAGGCCAACACTGTCTCAAGAAAATGTAATTTTTGCAAACGTGACAATATCCACAGTTTAGCGGACTGCAACAAATTTAAAAGAGCCCTTCGCAAAGATAGATGGCGATATGTAAAATTTAATAAACTGTGTTATAAATGTCTCGGACCTCGTCACGAACCGCAATCACCATGCACAGCTGAAAACTGTGATGTCGATGCCTGTGAGAAGCCACATCACCGTCTGCTGCACTGGATACCGCCGCAGCGAGAACGCCAGCCAACGGCTGACGACAGCTGCTCGCTTCCCGACCACGACGATAAACTCATTGCTAACGTGACAGAACAGCAATGCCCCACGCCTGGAACCCCGCGCGCACCAATGATACTTTTGAAAATAGTGCCGGTTACCATCCACGGCCCCCGAGGTGACGTAGAAACGCACGCCTTGCTTGATGATGGGGCTACAGTGAGCCTCATAGCGGCGGACGTGGCCGATAAGGCCGGCCTGCATGGTGAGTGCTTTACCATGCGAGCGACTAGCGCATGGGACTCCGAGCTGGTATGTAAGACTGAAATAGTAAACGTCAATATTAGTAATAATAAAGGTGATAAGTTTAACTTAAAAGTTAGAAAATTAAAAGAATTAAATTTACCTGTACAATATTTCTCTAACGTAGATTGTACGCATTATAATAATTTGTATACTATTAATTATGACCCCTGTAAATCTGTAATTAAACCAAAATTGTTAATAGGTCAAGATAACTATGATTTAATTGCGCCAATTGTTTGTAAAAGGGAGATGCCCGGCGGACCGTTTATCACGAAAACATTACTGGGCTGGTGTATGCACGGAGCCTTACGCTTTCGAGAGTCTCGAGGTAAACAACCCCGCAGGCCGCAGCACAGCGGCGCGCGCGTCAGCAACGCGTCGGCGTCGCACGAGCAGGCAGGTACGTTACATGAACATACACACTGCATCTCTCACTCAGACAGCAAACACACAAGCGCGCACATAAACAATATCTATTTTGATGAACATAATGACTCTTCACATCACTCAGGCCCTAACACGTTATCAACTACAGATGAAGATTTACATGAGTTAATAAAACATTCTTTTTCATTGGATTCCATTGGGTTATGTAACAAACCTCATCCAAATATTGATGAGCTGAAAGCCATTAATATACTTGACGAGTCAGCTGAATTGGACAACGGTCAGTGGTCAGTCTGTCTTCCTTGGAAGTCCGAAAAGTCCTTTATGCCAGACTCGTACAATTTAGCATTATATAGATTTAAGTCCATTGAAAGAAAAATGTTATTAAATTCGGAATATGAATCGCGTTATGGAGAACGTGTCGATCATTTATTCAACAACGATTACGCTAGGAAACTCAGCGACTCTGATCGTAGCAACCCGTCGGCTACTTGTATATGGTATTTGCTTATTTGCCTCATTTCGGGGTCGACAACCCGAATAAGAAAAAAATACGATTAGTTTTTGACGCCGGAGGATATTTTACTTTATGATAATTGTTTTTATTTTTATGTTTAATTATAAATATTTTACTTTTAAAAAGAATACCTACAAAACGTGAAATGTTACGTATTGTCATGTCCATTTTTGATATTCACGGTTATTTAGGACCATTTACGATTAAAGGGAAAATATTAATGCGTGAGACTTGGAGATGTAATATTTTGTGGGACGATGTACTCAATGACGAGTTATTTCAGGGTTGGTTGCGATTGTTACGTACTACTGCTACAGTCTTTTATTTATTGAAAATATTAAAAGAAAAGTTATTATCGGGATTGATTATTATCAATTAATGCGTAAAGCGGAATTACTATTGCTACGTCACTCGCAGTTACAATCGTTTCGACATGAAATAAATTTATTAAAATTAAATAATGAGATTCAGCATTCAGATACCCATTGACACATGTTTCAGTTGATCCACATGACCCAGAATCCTTGACACCTAATCATTTCTTACTCGGTTCATCTTCCAACTTACCAATAGCAGGCATCTTCGACGATAGCGACCTTTACCTCAGGAAGCAGTGGCGTATAGCACAGCGTCTTGCGGATCTTTTTTGGTCTAGGTGGATGAAGGAAGTTTTACCATCGCTGGCCCCTCGAAAAAAGTGGGACCGCGAGGGCACGCAGCTGAAGGTCGGCGACCTTGTTGTTGTTGTGGACCCGGCTTCGCCGCGCAATGTTTGGCCGAGAGGAGTCGTACAGAAGGTGTATCCTGGACCAGATGGACGGGTAAGAATTGTTGATGTTAAAACAAACAATGGTGTTAGGAAACGTCCTGCGTCGCGTCTAGCATTGATTCTTCGTGATGAGTGTCGCCATCACGACACTGAGGGGCAGGATGTTACCGACGGATAAACGGTCCACCGGTGTATCATGATTTTGTATTTAAAATGTACCTATTTATAACTATGTGTCACTAATAAAATATTATTAAGTTATACTTACCTCTGCTGCAGCGTAGAACCTGTAAAATATAAATAATTAGTTAAGTTAATATTAGTATTACAATGTAACCTTTGTGTTTGAACTTTCTCAATAATAAAGAAAGTACTAGCCGAAAACTGCTGAGAAAAAAGTTGACATACCTGTCTGTCTCGCGACAACCTCTGGGGCGAGCGTGCTCTGTGGCCCGCGCCCTGCACCGCCATAGGAGTCGACCAACAACGCGGAAGCGCTCGCGACCTATATCCGCGAACAAAATTGCATTATCCTTTGATCCCAGTATTTTTCGGTTCGGCTTATTCAACATACGTCTCGCCTTTCTCATTTCGCACCTCTTGACCCGCACCATCCCCAACAGACCTTCTAGGGGTGCTCACGATTTCTGTACCTTAGGATTTTGTATCTCAAAGGTACTCGTAACCTTGGGTAGGTTACTTGTGTAGGTTTGTAACTCGTAACAAACATAATTAACGTAAAATCAATTAGCAAACTCATTATTCGTCCTGGCAGCGGTCGTCAAACATCGCCTTTATTATTCCGCACTAGGAGTCTAAACGAGGAATGTAATTTTACGGCAAATTTGCCAATTTCCTTGAAATGTTGACCTAAACGATTATTGAAAACGTCAATACCTTACACAAAAACGTCTAGCTGTCACAACTCACTTAACCCCGCCGACGTGGACGCCCCTAAAAATTAACGTCAATATTGACTGAAATATGCTGATTTTACCATCGCGTCGGAAAAAATAAAGGGATTGTCAGTCAACATTTTTCTAAAATATAAGCCTTTCAGAGATTTGGAAATTTGATTTTTACGTTTCCGATAGAAGCATCAATCTCTGTATGTATCTCAGATGAAGGCCTTCATCTGAGGTATGTATATGTTGTGTTGATTATGTTGATCTCAAGTTATCAATTGAAGAAGCATCTTCGGGCGAGAAATATTGATTGGAATGAACGATAAAAGCAAAATTTCATAGTCACTTTCGTGCTTCAACGGCATATCATTTACCGCTTTTTATAGTTAACTAGCTGCCCGGACAGACTTCGTCCTGTCAAGTTTTTTTTATTTTGCGATGTAAGCTATCCTATCTTTCAAGTTGGATCAAACTATACACGGTGTGCAAATTTGATTAAAATCGGTTAAGTAGTTTAGGAGTCCATCGCGGACAAACAACGTGACACGTAATTTATATATATTAAGATTTAAAATATGGGCTTCCGTTGCCTTGACGCCAAATACTGTTTTCAATAACTATTGTAGACGTATTCATATGTAAAATTACAACAATGCAGCTTTTGAACTCGGGTATTCCCTTAGTATATAGTTAGTGTATAGTTAGGTATTTCCTTAGGTAGGTCATTGAGACAGCTTTATGACAAACATTCCGATAAGCAAATTTCTTCAAGGTTTTCCTTCACCGATGTAATAATATTTGATTACCAGCAAGCTGATATTTTAGAAACTTAAAGGTGCAAGTTCAGTTACCAGCCAGAGAGACCAACGCCGACATTCAAAGCTCTGGACTATAAATGCTTGTTAATTGGAACACGGGTCTCTCGGGAGCGACGCGATATCCTCTTTGAAATGGCCATCACAGCTTATTAAATTTCTATTAGACATTCAGAGGCATCATAATGTTCAATTTAAAGACGGTACCCATCACAGTTTGAACACTTTTCATCATCATAGAGAATAAACATTTTTATACGTAAGTACGGAATTGTCGGAATTCATCAAATCAGAATACAAGAGATGGTTAGGTACGGGTTTCGTTTTTAAAATCAACTTTTTTAGCTTTCGCTTCGGGAAACCTTTGCCTTTGTAATATACATAAATCATTAAACAAAGTTTAGACGGGACACCATAGATTGATATATCATTCATATTTTTTAAACGATTCAAATAAAAAAATTGAAACAAAAAGTCGAATCGCCTGCAAAATTAAAACAAAATGACTTGAAAAAGCGGAAAAAATTTAATGAAAAACTGAACTTCCTACTTATTCATTTATACGAGTAGATATATAAACGCTATCTATTAAAATGCTGTAAGACGGCCAAAAATTGGTTAAGCCGTTTCTGTGATCAGGTGAAATTGGGAAACAAAACATGGGTAAGTTAAAATAAAAAAGTTATTGTTTTATTGCAGTTGTATACGTGGATTGTTACAGATAAATCTTAATATATATAAATTACGTGTCACGTTGTTTGTCCCCAATGGACTCCTAAACTACTGAACTGATTTTACTCAAATTTGCACACCGTGTGCAGTTTGATCCGACTTGAAAGATAGGATAGCTTACATCTCAAAATATTGTAAAAAAAAATTGACAGAACGAAGTCTGTCCGGACAGCTAGTATTTAATATAGAGGTCCAATCCTTGTCCTAAAATTACAAATGAAGACATGTCTGTAATTTTACTATCTTATTTCCCATTACATATTAATGTCGCTAAGCCGCTAACCAGGACAGTACCCGGCTGTTCACCTCGCGTCGCGGACCGCGGTATGCGGGGTTTATCTGCGGTTTGTTTGTTTTGAATTAGGTAGGTACTTATTCAAATGATGTATTTAAAACATTTCACAAACAATATCAACCTTAGATTTACCTTTACATTAAATTACTTTGAATTGGATTTTTAGGGTTCCGAAAAAAATCGTAACCCTTATAGTTTCGTCATGTCCGTCCGTCTGTCCGTCCATCCGTCTGTCCGAAGCAAAGCGCCGAGACCATTAGTGCTAGAAGTGGATATACATATTTATCAAAACTCCATAATCGTAGAATAAAATATTGAAAAACATTTTTTTCAAGGTACCTCCCCTACAGATAACGCACAAACATGTATACCTATGTCTGTGAGATAACGTGAGGATGAATTTTTTATTCGTTGCGTTTCCTATAGTGTGGGATATCTTTGGAAAGGCCTTCCAAAAATATTATGGGTCTTTTGAGGCCATGTTTGGAATTAGGGGTCCGTTCGCGAAATATTTGACTTTAAAATGCTAATTTTGGTTACAGTCAAGTGTCCCCCCCCCCCCTGCCGGCAAAACAGTTGAAGTGGGACAAGTGAAAAATATCTCAAAAATAGGTTATATGATGAATTTACAAGGAAAACTATCACAACTATGTTAGCATAAGTAGTTAGTGAGTAATGGTCGATAAACTACTTCGGAACTCGGACACGCACTTGTTATTTTTATTTTAAATCTCAGCTAAGATAAAGATGAAGATAAAGGTTTGATAAGCTTTTTCAACAACAACGAATATTGCGGAAAATTCGTAAAAGAACACACTAGAACAAACACCGATAACCAATACTCGTTACCTGTAATGGAGGCTTCGCATTCCATTGAGTGCTCTAAGCTATTTGTCCGGATTGTCAGCCATATATCGCCAGATAAAAGCATCTGATTATTCCTTTATGGACCTTTCTTTGGAAATTGTGAAACATTTAGTATCGTCGACCTTCATACTAATTGTGTATTGATTTAGTGTAATTTATTCAATCTTAATTACAAAACCTTCATGATAAAGGCGGACAGTGGGCAGAAATAAAAAATTACTTCACATATTCGTCTTTAAACAAGCATGCCAAGCAAAAGTTCGTACTAGAGCTAAGTAGTAATTTTTACATTACCTCCTGTGGAGGAATTCATTTGCGTTATGAAAGCGGTAATCTCATTGAAACATAAAGGAGTCGCACTGTTTACCTCAAAGAATCTTTCTGCTGGGTACAAAATATTTAAATATCAGGTAGATATCCTTCATATTTCATATGATATCATATCTACGTATCTTTTTGCGGATTAAGTCGTGAAATTCTAGTCTTATGAAATACATTTTGTCCATCACCAGTTGTCTAATTGGTCTTTGATGACTGATGAGATGTCGATACGATGTCGATATTGAAAGCATGCATAAACAAAGACTCTCCAAGTGCGTGACGGGTCTCGCACAATGTGTGGTTCCGTAGTTGTAAGTAGATCAACTATTATACCCTAAGATCCGAACTAGGCGCGACCTTCACCCATCTGTTTATTGGATGAAAAGTGTTTTAGATATATCCATTTTATACTAAAATGGAGGAATTTTTCAGCCAACCCACTCGCGATGTATTTTTTAGCATACTAAAATGGATATATCTAAAACACTTTTCATCCAATAAACAGATGGGTGAAGGTCGCGTCTAGTTCGGATCTTAGCGTATAGTTGTAAGTTTTTTTGTGTATTGTATCATTTTATTTTGTATTAATTTGTATGTATTAGTTTGTAATATTTTATGTGCGTATTTTATCTATGGGCGTTAGTTGCCTGAAAATAAAATTGACAATAAAAATATAAAATAGTTAGAGCGAAATTGTTAGATATGCAAAGTTCATTTCACACTTAAAAACATTCAACAAACAACATGTTGATCGCATGATTTACAGTCATATTCGTATTTTATAAAGGTTATAAACTTACAAGGTGTCAAACAGCGCTCTTGAAACATCGATCAGACGTGTTTCAAGAACATTGAGATCCTGTCGGCGCAAGGCCGTGAATTTAAAGTAGCATTTTAATAAACATTTCAGCCACCTTTTCTATTGCCAGTCCCATCACTAAAGCAAACAGGCGGTTCGGAAACACAATTTAAGTTCGTCAACAGTTGGTTTCGGCGGCGATAGCTCGCGGCATTGCCTGTTTGCGCAGGCGGACAGCCTGTTCTGCTTCAAAGGTCGAATTCAGGAGTCATTTTAGTCCTTTATTTACATTTAATATTGCCTACTAAGTACGGCGATGTCTCATAAAACTCAGCGTTCATTATTAACAGGCAAATGGGCGACGGAACATGCGCATTGCGTTCCGTAGTTAGGTATTCATTATTTTCAAAATTGAAGACGTTCTGTATTCTAGGTCTATATTTGAAGTTTAATTTAAGGGTAGCTGCTATTTTTAAGAAGTAAGTACGATTAATACATTCATTATAAAGTATTATTTGTGAGTTGAGTAAGAACTAGGTACATATATTTCCGGTCATAACGGTTTTGCGGTCAATTTTCAAATGGCAAACCAATCTAAATCTTGATTTTAGTCTAGTAGGTACTCTTGCTTTCCCAGTGATTGCGAGTTTCCGATTTCAAGTTATATTTGTCACCTCTGTATTTTAAACAAAACACGAAGAAAATCATACCTACACATGATATGAAAACAGCAAATATCTCTTAAGTCTCCATCTTCTTAGTAAAGTTTACAACATTTCGGTTCATGAGTGCAAAAGTTAAGGAGTTTATTATGTCACCGAGTCTAAACTAGGATGAATTCTGCTTTTACGCGTTCCTTGTGATATCTTGCCTCCTTTCAAGAAACCCTAAAACAATACTGCGATAGAACAGATAGAAGAAAATGAACGACCCGGAGCGACTCCGTTTTCTTTACACCCAAGGGCGAATATAATATAAACTTATCTTGTATGTCCTAAGAATACTTTCCAGCCATAGAATAAATAGTAAGAAGTGAATATTGCATGACAATATGTAAAAAAAACTAATTAAAAACAAAAAAAAAACAACCAGCCAAGGGTATTAGAGCCACGCGCAATGTAGAGTCCCATAGTTGTAAGTCCATCGACTATTGATTGTGAGTCACCAAATGGGCCCACTGAAAATTAGCGCCGCGGTGGCGAACGCTACGGCAAAACGCTGAGAGGGTACCATTCTCTAGCAGTCTAGCACTACGACACACGTGAACATCGCACCATGTATAGTTAATTTCTTAATTCATAATTATTATGTAGTTTAGTATTTTAATATGTTGTGTGTTAGCCAGAAATATTTTTTTTCTTTCTTTCGTTCGCTCTAATCTAACCTAACCGTAATAGTTTTCCTTTTAAATTCATAACATGCTAATTACGTGAATTATTTCACATGTTTAACATCTAGTATAGATTGACGTAGAGAAAGAGACCTAGAGTATAATTTAAAACTCCATATTTCGCAAACAGATTTCTAAATCCCAAAAATGGTCTTCCAATTTCCAGTGCCCACAACATGTTTCAAAAAGCTATCCAGAAATACCCGCACAATGGGGTAAACGAGAATTAAAAGTTTCATGCCCACTTTACGTGTAGGGGAGGTACCTAAAAATATGTTTTAAGATAACTGGAAGTTATATTTTGTCGGTGATAAAATATGTATTATTCATGGCAAATTACAGCTCTAGCACTAAGGTTCTCTGCGCTATGCTGCGGACGGACGGAAATGACAAAACTATAAGGATTCCATATTGTCTACGGAACCCTAAAAACTATGAACACAGCGTCATGCGATCGTGCCTCCACAAAGTGTCATTTCGGCTATGAAAAAATGAAACAACAAAAGCAAATTGTCATTCGTTGCATGATTGATCAGAGAGTAGCGCGGCTCATAGTGATACACAAATGAACATCGCAGCAGGGAACCGAAATTACGAATGACATTTTTAATTTTTGATACATCAAGCTTCGCTTCCGCTAGCGGTGCAATTTGTCAGCAGTAATTCCGGTGTCGAAAGACAGAGGGCGCGGTGACATCTAAAGAAATGTTTGCCGTAATATCGGCCGGATCGGGCGGTTCGGGCGCTCCGAGCGAGCAACAAAAAGGCAATCGATCACGAACTTTCCACCTGGGTAGAGGCGGCAATCCCGACGCGTGATACGCGTTAACTACCCACGAATCGTAACATCCCACGAATGACAAACATCCTTAAACGGTTAAAACAAAGTCCATTTCCCCTCGGCCGGAAACTAAATGCCACATTTCACGCGATTCGTTTGTCTGCGTTCTGCCTTCCGTCTCAGGTAATGGTTCCTTTGGTATTGGCGTAATATTTCTCCGCGATAGCGTTTGTTATCAACGTGTAAAACGATGTCATTTTTATCCCAGTTCGCAATTTGTATAAATAAAGGATACGTAATGTGAGGGATAAGAACACTAAGCATGAAAATATTTCTTCGCGACCCACATTACATCCTATTAGGGTTTCTTACCGGCGCGGCGGTAACTGGCACTGGGAATCGCCAATTACGCGTATAACGTGCTATAATAATAATATAACTTCCATTCGCGTCAATTACTTCACAAAAGTTATTTCCATTTGTATGTGCGGAATATCTCGTTTTGCATTCAATTTTAACTCTATTATCTTTTTACTGTCACGCGTAAAATATTTCGTCCACCATCCAAGCTCATCCCACTATGGAATCTATCTGTGGAACTAAGGTAATCCTCCAAGAGAATGTTCTGGATTATTAGAGATAAAAAAACTAATAAATACGTAAGACTCCTTTCATTCTTCATCATTAAATATTTTACTTTCGATTATTACGAGTATTTTTTAACCAACTTCAAAAAAAGGAGGAGGTTCTCAATTCGACTGTATTTTTTTACGTTTTTTACCTCAGAACTTCTTTTTTTAATCGAAATCTGGTGGCTGTCATGTCGTCCCATATAAATTTTATTGAGATCTGACAGTGGCATCCATGATAAAACCATATAAGTCATAGATGTGCGCGACAAATGGACGAATAACTCAATATCACGTAAACCGATTTCGATGATTCTTTTTTTAATCGAAATCAGGTGCTTGTCATGTAATCCCACATAAAGAACGAGATCTGACAAGTAGTTTTTGAGTAACTTTGTAGTCGGTTATTTTTTGTTAGTAAAATTTAGATTATTGTAGTATTAACATTTTATCGTAAGATGAATTAGATTAGTCTATTAGTCTAAGTTGACTGGCTGCTGGCAGTGTTGGCTTTACATATAAGTAGGTAAACTAAAATTGAACTAGGTCGATATTGGATTTGCTGATTACAAATGCACTGTATAGATACAGTTGAGTAGCATTAGCCACTATCATGAGTACGTATCAACCAGATACGTACTACGATAGAAGTAGTATGTAACTGCAGTAGCATTATCCGGTTCATCCGGTTGCTACTGCATATCCGGTTCTCTGTCCGGGCGTGTGTGTCCTCGTCTTTATGTGTTGTCCCTGGCACCCATGACACAAGGAATCCTAGTATAAGGCTATAAGTGTGTAGAGTGTTTAATACTCTGTTGTAAAATGAAAATAAATCATAAAGTCATAATATGTTTCGAATTAAACCACATCCAGTATTAGACGCTCAATCAATCGGGTTTAATTACAACTGCTCGAATAACATTAATAACATCTCACTAAGCGGGGCTTCAACAAAATTGAGATAGTTACAAATGACCGTGAATCGGTTACGACAGACAACTCCTCTCATTTGAGGAAATTAATCTCCTCCAATCCTCCGTTTGGAGCACGGGCACGCAATAAATTCTAAAGTGAACAACTGAAGCTTAACGCAATAGGCAGTAAACTTTTGCGTAGTGTCGCTGTATTGTACCATATTTAATCAGATCTTTTTGTTAGATGCGTTTGATTTTAATCTTCCTTTTAAGTGTAAATTTCTAAATACAATACCTAATTAAAAATGAATAAAATTTAGTCGTAGTTAAATATTAATTGATTTTTGGACTACCCTGTTTAATCCCGACTATCGTCGTTTGTAAGTAGGGAACTTTATTCAACTGGCCAATTCTGCTCTAAAATTGCCAAAATAGCTGACACAGATATTTATTTTCATTAAATACATTTATAATTTTAAAAAAAACTAAACCTGACTGCGTTAAAAAATGTTCCTGAGAAAATAGTTTGTAAGCTTGAGTGGATGCCAAAGAAATAGACTTGCCTACATACCATAGAAAAACATTACCCTCTTTAGGGCAGTCGGATAGAAATGAGTCCTCCTCGATGGAATAATATCTACCTTTAAAGGGCAGACTCTATGCCAATCATGAATGGATACCTCCCTTCATTCTGAAAATTAATCAACTTCATGCAGACCCGTCCAACACCCATGCAATCCAACAACAATGCAAGAGGAAAACCATAACATAATGTTACGCCACGCCTACACACCACAATTGTGTCCACTGAAATGCTCTGACTGAAACCCAACCACTAAACGGCAACACCTCGTAAATATAAAGGGAATTTGTAAATGTTAGCCACGACTTTTGTACTTCATACTGAGATTTCGACCCAAACATCAGTATACAAAAAATACTAATAACGCGGGTCCCTTCCTTTTTGGCTGGCAATACATCGGTGATGTGATGTTTGTAATGTTATTGATGTCCATGAGGAAAATTGTACCTACATACCACCGAAGTCATTAAAGCTACCTCGGCTGGCAATCCATGCTCTTAATTGTTACGAATGTATGTACATGGTTGACAGTGGTCGAACTAACGTTACCATCGGAATGACCTATTTGTCCTCTAAGATTCTCTGTCCTTCTTTTTTATGAGAATAGCCGGCAAGCAAGCTGACGATCCACCTGATGGTACGAGTAAGTGGCTATCGTCGCCCATGGATATCAGCAACACCAAAGGCATCACTGATGCATTGCCGGCCAAAAACGAAAGAAGAAAAAGAAAGAAAGAACTTCTTTATTCATTAAAATCCGATTGCCGAAAATGCGCTGATAGGAGTGATAGGCCCTCTTATGGTCTCCCCTGCCTCGAGCAGCGGGAACTCGCTATTTGACTCTTAATACTGTAACGGAAACTTGTGGAAACATTTCAGGGGACATTCTAGAACGAAGGCTGTAGTTAGACAGGTAAAGTATATCTATGTTGCTCCTCTACCTTGCTAAATGAGCAGTAAATATGTATATATGTCGGTGAGGCCATGAATCTCCAGTGAAGGTCCAGGGACGGACCTCTTTATTCTACAACGCTTGTCCGATGCAGAGGTTGGCATATAAGAAACGACATGTCATATTTAGAGGAAGGAATTGTCAATAAGATATAACGGATGATCACGTAGTGTTGAAGTACTTGAAAGTATTGATGTGAACGTTAGGAGAACTAGAAATATAATATCATGGAGCAAAGTAAAAGGAATATTATTGAATAACCAACACCGTAGAATACCCTTTTTCCTATATATACATACTTGCGTGAATGTATCATTAATGCATGTGTGCATCTGTTCCCTTAGAACTTCTTATAAGCTTATCATAAATTGACAAATGAGGTATGTATCTTGATTGTCCACTTATAGGCATAGATGACTCAATAGACGCTTATTGATAGACTCATTGAGATGTGAATATTTTCATTTCTAGCGTGATTTTCCAGTAGTCTGGTTTAAGTTTTTGAACTTAAGATGCTACCTCCTTCGTTGTCTAGTAGGTTACACTGAAAAAGAGTTGGTAGCTGCTCTACTTTACGGTACAATA
This sequence comes from Thymelicus sylvestris, assembly GCA_911387775.1. Taxonomy (NCBI): domain Eukaryota; kingdom Metazoa; phylum Arthropoda; class Insecta; order Lepidoptera; family Hesperiidae; genus Thymelicus; species Thymelicus sylvestris. The sequence continues at coordinate 4,393,591 of OU426892.1, forward strand.
ATATGCAACACAGAAAAAAATAAGCTTAGCTTAACTCAATTATAGTGTATCCCGGTAGCAAATTAATGATAGTTACCATTCATTACACATAAACCTCTAGAACAGAGGATAGATTATCCAATCTCATTAGTGTACTCGAAAAAAGGATAGCTTTTGTCCGTATCCCTAGATTGGGTTAATCATCCACACATTAGGTCGGCGTACCTTTTGCGAACAAAAGAGCCTGATTCGCTGACCAACACTTAAATGTTTCGCGCCCATTTTAATTAAGGTTATCCTGTAACATAAATTATTTGAGAATGATGTATCATATTTACTGTGATTTTTAATTATATTCCGATAATTAAGTGACAACAGCTAGTTATACTTATAATCATTGAACTTAAATTAAACGGCTATTGCATTCAAACGATAAGTTATTTTGTTTGAAGGAATGATTATATTTTATTAATAAAATAATAATATTGAATATTAGCATATTAAAACCTGTTACTTATCCGTATCCCATCTTTGACCCAAGAGGCACTCACTTGTTCATGGTTCTCAAATAAATAACATAATTATATATTTGAAGTAATGACATCAGTTATCATCTCTTTCTCTTTCAAATTCTCTTTTCTAGCGGAGAATACTGAGCTCTGTACCCTGGTTATTCATGCCAGTATCTAAACTTGACAGTAAGGTAAAATGTTAAGGCACCAAATTAAAATAAAGGTAAATTATCTTACTACCTGGCTGGTAATAACCAACCTGGCACATAAAAATCAGTCGTGAAAAGTTTTTATTGCTTTTACGCAGTTACCGCTTCTTCCTTAATCTTCAACACGTTTTTGACTTCACTGGTGATGCAGGCGTGGATTCGCGACGACCGTTTACAGATAACATCACACGACCGTTTCCAGCAATATACTGATGCTTACAATTCAATGAAAATTCTGGATATTAAATATATAAAACAACAATCTCTTCGTAGTTGATATTGAATACCTTACATTGAAGGTTATTTTCATTTAGCTGTAATACTAACGCTCCAACTCAGAGTCACTAACGGTTACTTTAGTCGCTCCTTAGTAAAGAATCACCATACAAATTCTGTACTAAGGAGTGATTTAAATAACCTTTAGTGACTCTGAGTTGGGGCGTAAGACAAATTTTAATTAAAAGCGAAACCAAACTAATAAAAATAATAAGACAGCGGAATAATACCTAATTGAAACTGCCGTCCTCCGGGTAAAATTTAGATTCCACTTCATAATTTCCCGAATGATCGATTAGCAAGTTATAAAGAAGGTTTCTTTAATACTCTAAAAGCAATTAAAAGGTATTGTAATGAATTTTGTTGTAGACTATGTAACGCTTCTTTTTCGTATCGAATATAATGGAATGAATAATTCCGTTCGATTATTTTCCTTTTGTGATAAATTTTCTTTGCCTTTTGATGGAATAAGATAGTCGAGACTTGGTCCAAGACTTTTATTTTTCTTTTCTCCGTTTAGATGATTTAGTTTAGGTACAGTTATAACAATGTTATTTTATTTTTTGCAAAAACAAATATAAGGGACAACAAAGGAACTTTAGTCACAGTAGAATCTGGGAATCCCTCAGTCAAACAATAAGGGGCCAAGCCCATAAATAGCTCATAGAAATAACTCTATACAATTAGCTGTGACGTGTAGATATTAATTAAACTGCGGAAATATGAATAGGAGGTGAATTAGACTGCAGGTTATAGGGCTAATAACATGTAGGGTTCCTGCTCCAGTAATCGACAACACCAGCGTTCGACATAAATTTTTCTAAGCTTTCAAAGAAAGAAGACTGGTCAGCACTTAGTTAAGTACATACATACATACGTATTACAGATTCATCTATTTAATCATATCTGTTACTTTGGTGCGAAAACTACAACCGACTATTTACGAAATAGTGTCATGAGTCATGACCATAGTCGCAAAATTCGACTTCTATAAAAGAATTCAAAATCAGAGTGAATACATACTACTGATTTGTACTATGTACAGTTTGCATATTTTTAAACAAGTATTCCTGTCAACCGTCAGAGCGAAGAAGAGACTTTTATTTAGTCCAGTAGTGGACTTCAAAAGGCTGATATGACTTCAAAAGGCAAAAGAATGACAAATTAAACCTTTCTTTTCGAATTTTCAGAATCTGATCCCCACGCAGAAGTTCGAACACGAAAAGTCGATTCTCATCAAAGATGTACGGTTTCAAGAGCGGGGTATATTTTCCGGTCATTAATATTGCAAACGAGAATTACCCTCTTATAGACTTTCCTATAATCGAAAATCTATACAGTCAGAACGATATATCTGTATCGAAGTTGAATATTGAATATTAACCTAACATTCAATATTTAACTACTTCAAAACTTCTAATTTCAGTTTCAATATACAGAAATGTACTCGTAGTAATGAAATTTAATGGCTGTTGGAACCCGGAACACTAGGGGTGGTCGCTTCCACAAAAAAACTCGCTCGTAGATAGCACTCCTTTATTAACACCACGAACTATACTACATACACGGTCTTCCCTAGTGTTCACTTCACTGTTCACTATTTTACTCTCACTTTGTACTCGTTCTCTGTACTCTCTTTGTTCACTAAAATACTCTGCTGAACCACGGCTCTTATAGAAACTACGAGTTACATTCGTTACCGTGATTCAGCTTTTCCTGTTAGAATTTATTACTGCCCTCTATACACTATTTAATATATTATTTTGTACACATGCCCACTAAATTTAACTGTCAATCAATAGAATTATCATTTTAAATAATAAACAAAACAGTAATTCACTGTCACTAAAAGGTGGCGCTATTTACAACCAGATAACAGATGATTGTAGGTCGAACATACCGCCCACCAAGGACATATTGTGATATGTCCTTCACATAGGTTTGTGAATTGTTGACACGGTTTCCAGGACATAGTCTCATCAACAAAATACCTTTTAAGTTTAGTTCCATAGACGAGCCCAAAAAATTAACAATTAAAATACCCTGCAAAAATTAAAGCACATTACAAAAATATTCCACCTTATTCAACTATTAAACCATAACAAAATAACTTTTCAATAAAACATATTTTAACAAACTAATACTTTTTACATTTCTCAAAAAATTACCAACACAATACTTTGAATAAAACAAACAAGTTTGAAGCGTGACTACTCGTGTAAGCTTGTCTTGACTTTAATGCTTCTCAATTACCCTCCCGAGCAGTCAGCTGACGGCTAAATATTCTATTAAAAACACATTCCTCACATTATTCTCAGCAAACTTGTCCCATTGACTTAAGTACATATTCCAATTCTCTTGAAACTCATTATCGCTCCACAGATTACTCCATTGCTTCAGTCGCACCACAAATCTTTTAAATCCAAAAAATCTTTGGAAAGACAGATCACTTACTGCCCCCAAGTTAATTTCTCACATTGCCATGCAAGTCGACAAACAAAAAACACCTCTTATAAATCTCTTGGTGACTTCTACACTTTGAAGTCTTAAAATTGTCAGAACCAACACAAATTACTCCTGCCTTTTAAATGTCTGATTCTGCCGCCCACCCTAAAAATATTTGACGAATTAACTTGCTTTTCCTTATATACATTTAAAACAAGTCCACATCATCCGTACTCAAATAAAATTGTTTAAAGTTCTCTCTGATTTTAATTTTCTCCACCATCCGTAAATAAAATAAATGAAAATAAAATAAATCCACCATTATTATTTGTTCACAAAAGTCACACATTATATTTACAGAAATGAAAGAATGTATGTTCGAATAAAATCATTGTTAACCTGGAATACGTTGTGCCGCATCCACCTTCTTTTGTTTCAAAAAAGTATCCTTCACCCATTTCCATCGACAAGGAATATTTTTTAACCATGCCAATACGATTGCAGCAACGGTCCATACATATTTATTCACTTTTGGTATTTGCATGGCCGCAGCAACATCTTGCAGTTTTCCAATTAAGACTGCGTCACATAGTCTCAAACCCATTTTTACCCGAGTCACTCGTGGAATAGCAGTCAGCAAAATAACCTGAACTTCGCCATCGATAACCGGCACATTCATTGCCGCTGCATAAGCCATCGTTGACGAAACGCGCAACCCGTAGGAATCCACTTGCTCATTCCCGTTGTTTATTTCCAGCCAACGAGGTTCAACTATTTTCGTTAACTTTTGCACCAAATCCTTTTGATGAGTACTGCTTTCAAAGTTCAACCTCCTTGTGTCTGTTTCTACAAATTTCCCATAATTGCAGCTATGCTCATGTTCCCGAAACGCCAAATTAATAATGCAGTTTCCGTTCTCATCATTAGTTGAGGTGTAAGCCAGAAGTGCCTCCTCACACCGCCGTTCATCATCAGTAAATTCACTATTCTTATTCAGTTTTGGTTCTGATTCCAATTTTCTAAAGTTTTTCAGAACCCTTTTTTCACTTGTATATAGAATCGAAATGTTTGACTCATCATCTTTTCCAGAATTCACCGTTCCTGAAAGTATCCATCCCAGTGTGGTATGTTCATCCACCGTTGCACCACCTGGGGCCATTCTATTCCCATCTTGTATCACCCGTTTAGATACACCTAAGTTTTTCGAAACACCCTTTGAAAAACCCATTACCTCATCACTTTGAGGCCCAATATTATTTTCATCACGGTTGTTTGAATGCTCAACATCACCCCCGTTACCCCTATTTCCCTGCCCTTCTAGAGCAGGTAACGATTCGTGATGCTTTTGTTTACCAACATCCACACAAACATCCCCATTTGCCAAACGCCGATCGTTTGACTGCTCCGCATCACGGTTATAACCCGAAATTCCCTGGCCTTCCAGAGAATGTAACAGACCGTGATGATTTGCTTTACAAATTCGGCAATTTGGTTTAATTGTGCAAAACCGCGCGGAGTGAGTGCCTAAACAATAAAAGCATAAGTTCTTGTCACACACAAACTTACGCCGAGTAGCCACATCTTCGTTAACAAAGTGAGTACAATGCACTATTTCATGACTCCCCTTGCAATATACACAACATTCATAATTAATGCTAGGTGAACTTAAATTAACACACAAATCTCTCTTGACCTCACTGAATTCCTGCGTTACATCGCCCTGTAAACTCAATACATGTTTGATGTCCCCCTTTATCTCAATGTATAGTTCACAGGTATCGTCATACAGATCTTTGGTTATATACAACGAAGCCCTTAATTCATCACAATTTAATTCCCACATGTACCTATCATTATCACGGAACCTAAACCACAAATCTTCGATTTTATCCAGCCTTGTTTGTAAATTACTTGTGGTTATCTTTTCTTGAGGTAAATTATCAAAATCTATTTTTTCTTTAAGTAAACTTTCGTTTAAGTGAATTTGTAAATCTTCCATTATTTTTAATGAAGACATTTTTAACCGCCAAATTGTCCAAGTACTTACAAAGTTCCAAAAAATTAAAAGTTCCAAATAAAATTACAAGACTAAATATCAAAAAATAATCACAAGTGTTTTATCAATAGAATTTTCAACCAAAAATAAACTATGTCTAAAAATTACTTGAAAAACTTATAAGTCCAGTTTGTGAAAAATATTCCAAGTCCAAAATTATTCCAAAAATTTTCTAAGCTTAAAATAGTTCCGAAATTTTCCAAGTTCAAATTTAGAAGAAAACACCTAAGTCAACATTTTAAGAGTACTCACTTGCACGGCACATCACTTTACCACTCACACCGCACGACTCCTGCGGCCGTAGCCCCCTTGGCTGGCCACGCTCCCGATGCACCACCAGCGTCAGCTGTGGTGCCTTCGCCTTGAAGACTCCTCCTGGTCTGCAGGGCTCCGTCTTCTCTGCAGAGCACCGCCTCCACTTTGGTGATCCACCCTTACAACTTCCGCCTGAGTTGTAGGGCTTCGCCGTTGCCTCGGTGATCCGCCCTTACAACGTCCGCCTGAGTTGTAGGGCTCCGCTGGATCGGCCTCTGCTTGAGGCACCGGGGACTTCTTCGTTTTTCTGCGTCACTTCACGCACTGCACACAACCGGTAATCCGGCTCGAAGGACCATGTTGGAACCCGGAACACTAGGGGTGGTCGCTTCCACAAAAAAACTCGCTCGTAGATAGCACTCCTTTATTAACACCACGAACTATACTACATACACGGTCTTCCCTAGTGTTCACTTCACTGTTCACTATTTTACTCTCACTTTGTACTCGTTCTCTGTACTCTCTTTGTTCACTAAAATACTCTGCTGAACCACGGCTCTTATAGAAACTACGAGTTACATTCAAATTCAAATTCAAATTCAAATTCAAAATCATTTATTCATGTAGGTATCATTGATACACTTATGCACGTCATTTTTTTAATTTACCAGCTTTTCGGAAAGGTGCTTTGTCATGGAGGAGAAGAAAAGCCGAAAGAAACTCCTCAGCACATCTTTTAAAAATAAAATACATTGGTATATTTTTTATAAAGAAGTATCACTAACCTGTACGGAACTGGTTGCAGATCTGGTCATTTCCATGCGTCTTTGTCATTTATGTATTCATCTACAGTATAGTAGCCTTTGCCTAAAAGTTGAGATTTTACATGTTTGCGAGGAGGTGTGCGGTAGCACAATTAAACGAGTCGGTGTCTTAGTTGCTACTGATTTATTTAAGTGAATTACGTTACAATATATGTATGTTATGCTAGCTATAACTAACGCCTTACACCACCAATGGTAGGGTGAAAAAAAAAAATAGATTGGATATCTATTTTTTTTTATAAGTAAAAGACAAGTAGTAGTACTAATTTCTAAAATTAGGCAGTAAGTAGTAAGTATAGTAAAATAATATACATACCTATAGTATGTTGAGAAAGTAGTACAATATAGTAATAGCAATTATAGGTCTATTAAAGTAATTATGTGGGTTTCACATACAACTTAGTCCTATTCTTATGTATTAATATTGTTTTACCATTTACTTCTATTTCTAAATTAGGAGACAAATCTCTTAAAACTTTATATGGGCCCAAATAAACATTATCTAACTTATTTCCTACTTCATTCTTAATTAACACATAATCGTTAGGTTTATACACTATAGGGTTAATTTTTGTATCGTATTTAATTTTTCTATTAAATTTACTTGACAATAAATTTTTTCTTGCGTCTTTTTGTGACGATTGAATACGATATTTCAATTCACATGGGTAGCTGTCGTAATTATATAATGGATCTACCATGTCACCTAATAAATTACTGGGAAGAGAACATTTCCTACCATAAACGAGTTCAAATGGCGTAAATTTCGTCTCAGAGTGAACTGACGTATTAAAGGAAAAGCTCCAAAAAGGTAACCATGAGCTCCACGTACCTGGTCGGTTTTCAGACTGGATCCGAAGGAAAGCAGCGAGGTGCTTGTGAGTGTTCTCCAGCGATCCGATGCTCTGGTGGTGGTATGCAGTAGAGTTTAATTGCTCTATATTTAATAACTTACATACCTCCTGGAATGTCGTTGACAGGAACTCGGTGCCTTTATCTGTAGCAATCTGGCGCGGTACCCCATATCTAAGAATAAAGTTATCAACGAAGGCTCTGGCTACTTCGTCACTTTTCTTGGACACTAAAGGATACGCTTCCACATATTTACTGAGTTCACATTGTAATGTCAAAACATACGAGTAATTATTATTGTCCCTTTCAAGAGGTCCTACAAGGTCAAGAAAAATTTTTTCAAATGCATAATTCGCTGTTGTTGTAATAACCATCGGCTCTTTGACGGGGATAGAATACTTGTATTTTTGACATTTCTCACATTTGCTAACAAATTGCCGGATATCGTTTTCCATACCTGGCCAAAAATAATATTTTCTCACGTTATTGTACATCCTTCTCATGCCCGCGTGGCCACTAGTGGGCAAGAGATGGAAATCATTCAGTATAACTTTTATTTGGTCTCTATCACTTATTCTTTTTACATCCTGTAATACACAAAAACTTAGTTTTGATGTACATTTTGGATCTTTGATTGCTTTTAATAATTTCTCTATGAATATATTATTATCCTTATTTTTCAATATATATATTTCTTTTATTCCTACGTCGACGCTTTTACAAAATTTTTCTAGTTCTTTCACAAATTCGCTTGGCGAGATATGCGATAAAGAGTCTAGATTTTTAAAGTAAATTATCTTTTTATTCAAAACATAGAGAAATCTTTCATTTTCACAATCTATCACTTGCATATTTCTATAACGTAGTAAATCACGTTTATTTATCATTTTCAATTCAACTGATTCATTCGGTTTACTATATGTTTCCACGATCTTCGGTTGTACGGGCCGATCATCTTGAGAAACTATAGGCTCCGAAGAATTCAGAGAACTAAATTGTTTATATTTAGAACGAGTCATGATGTTTATTGTTTCGTTCATTTCTTTTAATTCATTCAAAGTTAAACTAATACGTGACATGGCATCGGCAGGTGCATTATCTGATCCTTTTACATATTCTACACTAAAGTCATATTCCTCAAGCAATAATCTAAATTTAATTAAGCGACTTGAAGGGTCTTTCATGCTAAATAAATAAATAAGGGGTTTGTGGTCGGTTCTGATGATAAAACTGCGACCGTATAAGTATGGACGAAAATGTTTTATCGCCCAAACTATAGCGAGAAGCTCTTTTTCGATAGTTGCATAGTTTTTCTCTGATTTATTTAAGCTTCTACTTGCAAATGCAACGGGTCTGTTATCTCCGTTACTCAAAACTGCTCCTAATGAGTAGCCTGATGCATCGGTTTGAAGAATGAATTTATTACTTTCTGAAAAATTAGGATATTGTAAAACAGGGGGGGAACTTATACGTTCTTTTAATAATTCGAAAGATTTTTGACAATTTGTGTCCCAAACAAAAGGTACATTTTTACGTGATAAATAATTCAAAGGATAGGCTATTTCCGCAAAGTTACAATCCTGGCAGGGTCGCCATGCGAGGAGGTGTGCGGTAGCACAATTAAACGAGTCGGTGTCTTAGTTGCTACTGATTTATTTAAGTGAATTACGTTACAATATATGTATGTTATGCTAGCTATAACTAACGCCTTACATGTTTCTTAAATAATTCCACTGGCAAATCACGTATTATCTTTGGGATTTTATTATAGAACTGTACACCACGGCCCATAAAAGATCGCTTCACTTTAGAAAGACGGTAAGATGGCGTTACTAACTGGTGCATTTTTCTTGTTTGGCGATTAGTGATATCAAAATTTTGTTTATACGCGCTTATATTATTCCGTATAAAAACCACGTTACTATAGATATATTGTGAGGCTACTGTAAGTATACCTATTTCTTTGAACTTGTCACGCAAAGTTTCACGAGATCTAAGTTTATAAATAGCCCTAATAGCTCTTTTTTGTAGTATGAAAATTTGTTCTATACTGGCTGCTTTGCCCCACAGCAAGATGGCATATGACATAATACTGTGAAAATATGCAAAATAAATATTCGTTACCGTGATTCAGCTTTTCCTGTTAGAATTTATTACTGCCCTCTATACACTATTTAATATATTATTTTGTACACATGCCCACTAAATTTAACTGTCAATCAATAGAATTATCATTTTAAATAATAAACAAAACAGTAATTCACTGTCACTAAAAGGTGGCGCTATTTACAACCAGATAACAGATGATTGTAGGTCGAACAATGGCTCTACTCTACCTACAACAGTTTATAATAATTATAGTTTCAAACATTGTCGTCGTGATACAATTACAAATATAGTTCTGTAGGATCATTCATGTGTCGGCAGAGAATCTACTTATGTCCATATCACCAAATCAAGTGCATTTGCAATACCTAAGTTACCCACTGGTATTTTTAAATACAATTTTAAAAGTCTGGTAATTGAATTAGCTGTATTTGTTAGCATCGTGATATTTTGGCGTGAATTCCCCTTTGGAGATTCCCTTTATATTTGACGACAATTAAGGGAATATTGATTTAAAAAAGTTGATTAAAAAAATGATACCTATATGAATAAATGATTTTGAATTTGAATTTGAATTTGTATAAATACTATTTCTAAGCGCAGCGCCCTAGCTGGAGGATCCTAACAAAGTGGGTAACAATGAGTCGCTCTTCTGTATAAACTGTGACTGTAAAACTTTTAATGGGCAGCAGAACGGGTGGACCGTCGTAATTGATGATCAAATTATTTTAACAGTTATGTGACTAAACTGAACAGTATTCCTGACGAGATTTCTTAAGTTAAAAGTCTCAGTCGTGTTGTAAACACTTTACCCGGGAATCTATCTCACTTCCTACTATCGATTTGTTGTTGTTGTTACTTTCTTTTTATTTCCTCCCTCTTTCTTGGCCGGCAACGCATCAGTGATGATTTGGTGTTGCTGATGTCCATGGGCGACAATAGTCACTTACCATCAGGTGGATCGTCAGCTCGTTTGCCGACTATTTCCATAAAGAAATATGCTACCGAGTTATCATTTACAATTTACTAAATTAGTACACGGAATTTAATAGCACATTACGATACGGTGAGTAAAGAGGTCTGTTATGTTATTGCAGGGATGTAAACTTAGCGACCTTCCGTATTAGTCCTTTTTTCACCTTACGTAGATTTGTATCTAATATCCATTATCCTTGCTACACTCGGGCGCATTTCGTATAGGAAATTCAAAGTCACGAACTTTTGCACAGCGTGAAAACGTCTATTTGACGCACGCAGCGTGACCTAAGTGCGTTTAAAAACATTTAAACTATGATAGAATTCGAGTACGGCACAAGTCACAAAGTCAATATGAGCTACTGGATCGATATTAATACTTTTGTACCTAGTTAAAATTTTAGAGACAGACAAAGTTTTAGAGTCCCTAATGATCTTTTCATTGGCGTCAAAGCTGACATTATACGTCGCGCGTTAACTGGTAGGTACATGATGGCTGCCGACGAGATACATCGGAACGGTTCGGTATTTAGGTTCTTACACAATTACCGACCGACCATATAATTTTACGTGTCGTGCAGTATTTAATTTACATATTTTAATTAATTTACGTTCACACAAATACATTTTATTATTCATCCATTCCTTGCGAATACCAGATATGTGAAAAAATGACACGACTTTTCACCAACCGTCGCATAATTAAACGTTTATTTTATGTATCTGGGATAACCAGTAATTATAACATGTTTATAGATATGCCAAAAACATGATTTAAGACCTTGAAACCTACTATTAGTATATCAATCGCATTGCTTTTTATTTCAATAAAATCACAAATTGCTTTTAGACAAAACCGAACTTGTTCAATTCAAACTAGTAACCTAATATATTTTAATGAAACTGAACTAACGCCATTGGCTATGTTTGTCGTAAGCACTTTTTGCCTGCAAACTTGTTGTCTGAATCACAAATAACAGTCCTCCTGTCATAAGTTAATTAATACCAATACTCTCTCTAAGTTTTAACTAGCACTATCTACTGCTACTCATTCTAAACACGTTTGGCCTTTTAATTTCATTTCAGTTCAAGCGACTCGCACCAAAACTCTATCATAAAATTTCATTTTATAAACTCAATGTTAGATTTAGAACATAAAACTAGTTTACTACTAGGCAAGCAGTAGTAACTACACCTATCTATCTCATAACTTCACATTTCCCTGCGCTTTTTATCCCGTAAAAGCTCTTTGCATGTTAAGGTAGGGTGGATATAGCCCGACGAAATTAAATTTAGTTTCCAATATCGGTAAGTACGCTTATACATAGAGATGTATAAAAGGCGACCATGTTTCGTAGGATAATAACCAACGCTGAAATTTGGTTACTTTTGAGGTCGTGGGTGTAGATAGGATCTAATTTGATGTAATTTGGCGTACAGGATTTGATGGTCGTTGTTCCACTGCTGGATTCGGGTTCCATCACAGGATGTGACGAGTACAGGCTATAGCCCAATACGCTAGTCAATTATTCACACACCTTCCAGAGCTATATGAAGATCTATCAGGTGTCTAACGCCCCAACTCAGAGTCACTAACGGTTACTTAAATCGCTCCTTAGTACAGAATTTGTATGGTGATTCTTTCATAAGGGGCGATTAAAGTAACCGTTAGTAAATCTGAGTTGAGGCGTAAGCAAGTGAACGTAATTAATTTCTAACACGCATATTATTGTTATTTAATAGTATGGATGAGGGTGTTAATCCATGCAATCGTAGAGGATATTGATGGATGTTGCTTCTGCCTCGCTGCAGAAACTGCATAACGTACTTTACTATCGGACAGTCAGGCGGCACTTTTAGCCCTGATGTCAGATGAAGTTAAACCTATGCTCATGCTTGAAGGCATACAAGCAATCAATAAACTTGGAAATAACAATAAAGTCACCCTTAAGGGTACTTGGACATAGGACAATACGACTAGGACTATAAGAGGTAACGAGAAAGCTGATGAACTAGCAAAAAGTGGGGCAGAAACATATCAAAAGCTACTTACCTAGTAATTCTGTCTTCGTGTCATTAGTTAGGTATTACAAAAGCTTAAAATTTGTAACAAATATCTCCTAAAACGCGACAAACCCTCAACTTATTAACGAATGTAGAATATTGAAGTCAAGAGTGACATTAACGATTTAAATCAAAAACCTTTTCCTATCTATGAATATTATGATGTAGAGACTATTGATATCCCTAAATCTGATCTGGCATCGCTCAGCCGGGAGTCACGTTGGCGTTCGAGAGAAGCAACCTACATAGTAATTAAGGAGGATATTAACACAGAACTACAGCCGAATGCCTCGACGTTGGTATGCCAATATTACGGCCTATTCACGCTCAGTTCACAGGGAAAATTCCATACAATTCCGATGTCTATATGAGGTATACTCGCTAATGAATGAGCGCTATTGATGAGACATCGACGGTGATGGCTAACCAACGATAAGTTTTGTCAAATACAGTTAGGCTAAAACAGTCTATATATCTTTTCATTAAAATCCTTATTAGCATTGTAGATTATATTTCAAAGCTTTTAAAGGCTTAACGTCACTCCTGTATTAAACACGAATTAATTTTAATTAATAAATGAGTCTTGCTAGACAAGCATTATAGCTCCTAGAAAAGTCTGGCCACGATTAAAGAATTTTTCTCCAAGGATAATCAAAAGGAATTTATTTGTATTAACATGTTGTATAATGTAACCTTTTTTTCGCGTCAAAGCGGGACTCCTACGGAATTTTGTATATGAATAAAAAAATGTATAACAATGACGTAAATAAATAATTTCTCCACAAAAAGTTGTCAGTTCAGCACCCACAGTAAAAAAAGGTAAGTCGACCAACTTTAAATATATATTTGGTTTCTTTCGAAAAGCGGGACTTTTTTATTCTCGTTTGGAACAGCGGGACAGACAGCCTGAAAGCGGGACAATCCCACTCCAAACGAGACATATGGTCAGTCCTTATGTATAATGCCATCCACGCCCGCGGCAGTCAATATACAAAATTACCTATATTTTGTATTGGCTGGCGTAATCCATATAGGTACCTAATTTTAATTACGTTTTCAAAAATTACTTGATGAAGCCTAATGGGAGAAATATTTTTAAATCTATTATTTATCGCTATTCTTATTCATACACAAATAAAATTTACGTTTTACAATACCTGCAGATGTAATATAGTCTCTAAATATTTAAACAGCTATTCAAATACTGTGAATAGTTCTTTTGAATAATTATGCTTGTTAATACAAAAACTGGGAGAAAGAGGTCGAATACAGACGATTTAAAGGTCAAGCGCTGGCGGCAATTTATCGTAAGGGTTATAGTCCGCAGCCGGTTGGTATCTAATGATACAGTCATTAAGCCATGTCGAGGGCCCTCGGGCGATTCTAGGAACTTCCGATGATCGGGTTGTCCTCCATCCAACCGTGGCTTGCATCATACGCATGGTTCTCGGTCGTTATAGGCATCTGTCAGGTTGAAGTATACTGTAAGCACTGTATGTAGGTCATATGTAGGTACAAGATTCACCATAATGTAGTAGAAGGTAATGACGATTTATTCAGTGATATACAGTAACATACGTACAAAGTTTAGTCGTATTGGGGCGGCTTAGAATACTAACCCCAATCCCACCGGCGCGGGAGCCAGTTCTTTCTTTTTCTTCTCTCTTTCTTGGCCGGAAACGCATCAGTGATGCCTTTGGGGTTGCTGATGTCCATGGACGACGATAGCCACTTACCACCAGGTGGATCGTCAGCTCGTTTGCCGGCTATTCCCATAAAAAAAGTTACAAATGTTTAAGCTACATATAAGCAGAAACAAGCTCTTTGTTGAATAGTATTAAAGATTAATACTAATCTAATAGGAGGTATCTAGTAAAAGCCCTAGAGTATGTTGAAGTAGCAGTCTAGATGTTTCTAAAATGAAGCGAGGTCCAATTGCTAATATTAAATACAGCGAAATATACGAACAATGTTAAATACTAATGGTAAGTATTTATTTCTTTTAAGGCTTCTGCAAGTCCTACAACTGACAAGTCGTTACAGAATAGTTGATTTCAGCTAAATATCATATCCTTTTTATATATATTTACGAGTATTTTATTTTAACGAAAGTATTACTAAATGAAGCAAGTGCTGGACATACGGATGAACCTACACGTTTTCATTTAATCTCATAAAAAATGTAGGAGACCATGAGATCAGTATTCGTTTAAAATAAGCACGAATTTACGATCAACGTGTATTTTTAAATTGCACACTGTACGGATACTTGAAAAATACTTGTAAATTCTATTCGTAAATTTTTACTGAATGATCTATTTGCATTGGATTTTAGGAAAAAAAATAGTTTTAAAGTTTTACGTAAGTAGCAGTGAAATTCTCCATCGATAAAAAATGTGAGTAATATATATTTTTTGATTACGTAATTCAGATATATTATATTTTATTTAACATATCCCTGAGTGATAATATTATACCTAATCTATTCATGGTTGGTGAATCCTACAAAACCAGTGCTTATAATACATATATAGATTTACCGTTAAGACACCTACCTTATAATATTATAGGTAAGTTATATTTTGATGTCAAAATTCCTATCGGCAGCTATCCCAGCGTTCTGACAGATGAACGAGTGTCGCTAAAGGGTTTCCTTACCCTCATAAATAAGGCGAAGAAAAATCGCAAGCGACTCCCGGGAGAGGGCCAGCGCTGATCTATGTACAGATTTGCGATCACGGGTTTGGGCAAATCGAAACTGCTTGGAAATACTTTCTTGTGCTTGTGTTATTTTTGCATTTTCCTTCTTTAAGGAGTTTCCGACTCATACGTTTAAAATAAAACCAAGATTCGAGTCAATTTAGGAGACATCCATTAACAATCGACTTTTTTTAACCGATTCAAAAAAGGAAGAGGTTCAGTTCATTAAATTTGACTGTATTTTTTATGCTTGTTACCTTTCGACTGGGTGAACCAATTTTGATGATTAAAAAAAACTGGTGCTTGTCATGTGGTCCCACTTAAATTTGAGCGAGATCTGACGATTTAGTTTTTGAGTTATTTTGAAGTCGGTTATTTTTTCTTTGTAAAATTCAGATTATTATTTAACTAGTCCAGAAAGGAGCTGACGATCCACCTGATGGTCGGCTATGCCTTTTGGTGTTACTGATATCCATGGGCGATGGTGACATTTACCATTAGAAGCCTCGTCTGCTTGTTCGTCAACTATGATATTTGTGCACGAAACAATTTTCTTTAACTTCATTTTTGTAAATATTCTTATCATGATGTTATACAACAGTCTAAACGCCTATAAAAGTTTTATCGTTAAATATTTTAAAGCTCCATTTTACAAATATTCATTTTTGTGTTATCTTGTGGACCGAGTGCTGTCCTCGACTATTTAAGCCTTTATAAATTTACAGACAGATCAAAGAGCGCTTTAAATCATGTTGGAGATAGTTGGCTTAATCGAGCTAAAACAGTGTGAAATCCAGACGGGTGATTTTATATATTTTCTCTTATCGTGACAACTTTATTCCTTCTATTTTCAGCGTACTATAATAGATCATTGTATTCGTAGTGTAATTAAACCCCAGTTGAAAATTTCGGGCCATTTCAGAAGCTTAAATTGCTAAACTTATTCTCAAACATTTTATGAATATTTACATGAATATTCTACACTAATTTTTCATAAAATGAGAAGTTAGTAATTATGATGAGCTTTGAACTGGCTCTCGATGGCAACGCGTCGGTGTTTTTGTATCACTCACCATCAGGCAGGGTTCCCACCGGCACCTCTACCGGAATTCCGGGAGCCTTATTGACGCCTGTTGCCGTGGTTTTTTTCTCCTGGAATTTGAAAGCTAAAAGATTAACCTTTTACATATTTCTATCAGCTGACTTGCTCATTCATTGTCGGCTATATACACAAAAATATACGTGTTATAATTTTTATGTTATTCGACTCTCATTCATTCATTCGTCGTTCTCATTCCTCGTATTCGTGAAACAGTACCTTAACCAATCGAAACGTAAGTGGATCGTGTTTTTTGAATCGCTTAATATACAAAGAAAAAGTGGCTTTTGATATTTGCCACGAAATTGAAATATTATTTGCAAGGGGAGTGGATTTGCCTTTGAGTACTTGGGTGGAGACGGCTTGTCGAAACACTAGTTAAGATTGTTCTATAACTTTGGCCTTTATCCAACCAATAGGGTACTCTGTACTAACTTTGTACATGTTTGACTACAGATCTCGAGATTGACTCCGCTAGATATTGAGATTCCCTTTCAATTGATTAAATCGTTTTGTTTTGGGGTTGACTAATCCGAATGTTTAGTATCTCTGGTGAACTATTTGGTAAGTAAATATTAAGGTTTGATTGCTTTGTTTTATGACAGGAGACTTTTATTCCTGCAATTATTATACAGTCTATTTCTTTATCCTTTATTATCCTTCCTTTATTGTGTCCTTTTATCCTTATTTTACGTCTACCAGTGAACCCTTGGTGTAATACATAATTATATACAAAAATAGACCGCAGGTACTCGTACATACAAAGACAGGCTGCCATCTTCAAGTTAACAATCTACCTGATCAGGAATGATACAATAATTATCTAATACTCGAAGTATAACTAACCGATAGCAAATGTTTGTCATTGTATGCTTCTACAGGAACGGGCTACGGCAAGGCGAACTTGCATCGGGTGTTGTCGCAGTCTCCCAATAACCGCATTGGAGTAAGTAGCATGGCGAAGTACGCTTACTAGCTCATAGCTGTCTTTGTCAGTAATATTCCTAGTACGGCATTGATCAGATTTATTATTTAGTTTATTAGAAATTATAAACCCTGTTGGTATAATCTAAACTATAAACACAATTCGGTAAAAGATAAAATCGAAGATAAAGTCGACGAAATTTTTAAACTTCAAAATTCAAAATACACGTTAATACAATTTTAATAGAATTTCGTACTCGTAACCTTTCCTAACAGTGTTAGTTCTTGGGAGTTAATTAACTAAGTTGTAAGTACGTTTGAATTTGGGCTGCTAATTAAAACTTAGGCGAATTATATGAGTCACGTACACGTATCGAGATACATACTGTTCTCGTGTGCGAGTTTTGTATGTGTGTAACGTATGCAATGTTTAATAGAGATTAAAGTATCGCAAACATGCTATTAAAATTCCTGAAATATAGAAGATTATACAAATTATTATTCAATCATAATTTACTTTTAAATTATTAATTAATTAACAAACTTTTTAACGAGGAGTTTTCCGAAGGCAGCGTGCTACGTCTAACGTACGTGTCAAAATAAATCAAACTGTAGCTAAAATTACCAAGCGACACGTTGAGCGATATTGAGTTATAAGTATACATCACTGAAATCAGCAAAAAATTCTGCGTCGATTGATCATATGATGGATTGATGCTAGGAAGAGTTTTGTTGTCGCTTGGTAATTTAAAAACAATTTCAGCGATTTTTTTTCTAAAATTAAAAACTTTAAAATGCTCTAGTGTAAAGTGGCCAACATGTCGCTTGGTAATTTTTGCCTTTTAAGCGTCGAAATATGCCCTATAAAGATAATATATTTATTTCAGATATACTCAGATTCAAAAAGAAATATTTCATAATTTATTCAGTAATTATCACCATTGTAACCCATATCTTTTAATAAAATATTATACATCAACCGACAAAATAGAGAATTTCCTTCGGGCAAAGATCCTTCAAAGTTTGATCTTTAGAACAGGGAAGTTCTAAAGTAGAAGCGTGAACCTAGTGAGGAATTCCATGTTAGAATCTTAAGCAGAACGTGAATACTACCTCTAGAATCCTAAGTGGGGTAAGGGAAACAAGAGTTAAAAGTTTTTCGACTTATTATCCAGAAAATAAAAAGTAGTTAGCACCTATAGTAATGAAATAAATAAAATAGTTACTTAGTTTATATTATTTTAATTATGACATAGAAAATAAACTAAATATTTTGCATTTTTAAACATGTTCAAATTCTAATTATAATATTTACACACTCATTAATATCAGGTAACTCTGATATTAGTGGGAGATTATCACTGATAATATCAGAGGACCTAAAGCATTATTTCCAATAGCAATGCATCTTACCTTGGCAAGGTGAAGACAATCTGAAATAGGGAATATCCGAAATACCTTTCAGTGTTCGAGAACAACATTAGGTACTCGGAGAATAGCCACGGGTGGCGACTTAGCGAGACAGAGGAACAAGACACACAACACGTTTAAACAAAAAACAATACACAAAAAATGGAAATTCCTCTACCGCACTAGAAACTTAGAGTATGAGAGAACCGAGTATTAGTTGAAACTTTTTACTTTGTGTTTACTTTAAAAGCGATTAACGGTTGAAAATATCTTCTTGCGTCCAACTACACCGGGAAAGAGTAAAGTTGAAAAGAATAGCGTGAATATCACGCGGTTTCTCAAGTTTTAATGCCTTGAGTTGTTAACACCTGGCTTTGTTCAGGGACCATGGATGGGTGGGTACTCTGGAAATAATTTCATGAAATACAACGCGGTATTTTCATGAAATTTAATAAGTTACGAAGTTTTTTACCAGCAAAGACAGCACAATTTTGATAAAACATAAAAGGTATTTTTATGGTATTTTACAAAAGGTATTTTACACAATTTTAATGTAATGTCGAAAGACATAAAATTAATGTAAACCTTGTCGTTTGTCAACACTATAGCCTGCAGGATCATCTCAGCCTACAAGTAAAAACGTATTTTTGCTGCTTTTGTAACAGTAACACGTAAAGCACAAGCACTATTGTGACTATACCTACATTGAACTTGCTAATAGTTACATAGCTTATAATATGACTGAATCTAGGTTACTATTTATCCCGGAAAATGGATCTATTCCCGCGGGATTAACGATAAAACGAAAAGTTTGTGCGTATGGTAGTTACCAATTCGTAGTTACGAATTTTATGAAATGTACTAGTTCAGTCAGAGTTATCTGTTCTTTTTTGGCCGGAAAAGTGCCGATGACGTCTCTAGTGTCCAGATGTGAATGGGCGTTGGAGAGTATCCACTGCAACTCGTTTGCTTGTTTAGTAATCATTGGCTTACTATTGTATTTGTATATGTTACATCTGTGGTACAATTTCACATTTGTATTAAAATAAAAAATAAAATAAACGTTTACACACTCATACCCCCAGTAGGTTTTTACCTGTGTCACGGGTGGAATGGACAACATATATAACTCACAATAACTCCCATGACCCGAGTACAAATATTTATGGGAATTTTTACCGGGAATATTATACTACCGGGAATCGAACCCGGGACCCCTCGCTTCGCAGACAGGGTCGCAATCAACTAGGCTACATGTTCGTCAATTGTATTATTGGTATTGTATTATGAAATTGTATGATCAGGTGATTAAATACATTTTGTGATGTCTCATTAGTGGGTTAAATTCATACCACCAGGGACACTTAATCCTAATGTCGTCGCATAAGTGTGCGAATATAATATTAATCAATAAAATATGATTATTATTAATTATTTAAAAAAACTAAAACAACAAATTCAGTACTGTGTAGTACAGTGAACACTAAACATTAACCTGAACTAGATGTAGATACTTACATAAACTTCTAACGTATGTTTACCTATATTATAGGCGACCCCAAAATTGCGTATTCTGCGTCATACATCACGTCTTGCTCACCTCATATTTCTCGAATGCCGATCATCCCCATATATATTCCAGGGTATAGATGGCCGGCGTTTGCGGGAACGGGTGCCCTGGGTCGTCTTGTCCGCAATTTATTTTATTTTACGATACCAGCTCGTGATAAGTGACACCCTACGTGACGGAACTTACCGACGTGCTCCTGTTGTGTACGACAAGAGAACTTGATTTTTATACGAGATTATTTTCCAGTTTCCCATGATTATTTTTTTGAAATAATAGTTACTGTTCTCAAATTTTGACATGTAGTCTACACAGCCGAACATTTTTTGATGTAAATAGCCGAAAAAATAGCAGTCCTGCCTCCTGAAGGTAGAAGTGGTAACAGTTCAGAATCATGAGCATATCATCTATGTGTTACATCAAAAGAACATCTGTGGCAAGAAGACCCGCATTACCTACCATCACCAACATCCTTCCGTCAGCCTTTGGACGGAAGCCGTGGTAGTGGTATCAAAAGATGCACTCTGGGAGTACCAACAGAAGTGAAAACTTGAACGATTACGTGTGTATTGGAATCTTACACCAAAACCTCTTCTCATTTATTTCACACATTTTTTTATTAATTGTTGATTACCAACAACACAGCCGCCTTTTACTTATCTGTTTTAAATAAGTCATAATGTCTGTAAAACCTAATAACGCGGAGTGTACTTACAAGACATTGGACAACCCTATCAATCTTATTATAATACCCTCACTTTCGAGTTCTTTGACCGTTATAAATCATAATTTGGTGACGCGGTACGCGCCAGTGGCCAGCCCTGTCCCGCCGTGTCCCATTATATTTATTCAAGGATCACACTCAATCATCCTATAATTTGCCATCACATTAGTTTAAGTAGGTAAGTACAAAATATAGCATTATGAGCTTCCATATCTGATACTTACTTTCTACCTGGGTTATATGTATGAAATTTTGTCATTTCCTTGAAACTAATTAGTTAATTAATAAAAAAAAATATAAGCAAAATTTTTATTGTATACACATTTTATAGATCTCGAGGGGTCTTAGTCTATTATAATCGTCAAGGTGAGCGAGGAAACAGTTCGTAAGAAGTTAACCAACGCAAACGGGTGACAACAGGTGTACGTGGTAATGACTAAACAGCCTTTGAATTTGTAATGAACTAGCTGAGTACAGGGTAGGGCTGCGTGACGTCATACGCCAAGGACTTGATCGCCTGTATATTATATAGGCACGGAAAGTGTTATAAAAATATTATGAAACGCCTCTATATCTGTAGAGAAGAATGTAAGTACAAACAGGCACATGAGTGATCTTGTTTGAGTCTTACAATTCTTCGTCTGTACAAAGAGGATTCAAAAAGTTTCCTTATAAAAACCAAGTACATTTTGAGTAGCTATAACAACCACTTACTATAAACATTTCGGAATCAATGTCTTACGACCTACATACTTTTTTCTTCCGTAATAGCATACACTTCTTAGCACCTGCCTTATTTGTATTACTACAACTTTTCCCCGTTCGAAGCGAACGCGTCGCAAACGGCAATTTGAAACGGGAATGGCTGATTTTTTCATAAAACAAGGCTCACATTGACGCCATAACCGCACGAGATGGAAAAACCTTCGGGTAAAGAGGAATTAAACGAGGCCCCGTATGATACCAGTCGTGAGGTGAATCTATTTTTATACGATTATTAACTTCGTTCTCGGCTGTGAAAAATAATTTTATAGGTAAGTGTAACATGTGCTTCAGAACCAGCATAGTGCACTGGAGTTAGCGAACACGCGCAGAAATATTTTAGCTCCGGGAGTTCCTATTCACGTACGTACTTGTGAAACACGAGCAGGCGTTCAGAATTTCACTACTAAATACACCATTAATTAGCGTTGGAAAGGCGCTGCTTTGATAAAAAGCATGAAAAACATCGCTACAAATCTCGTAAAGCTTACACGTTCTAAATACGTTCCTAGAAACATTTTTGGGTTTGCGATATCGATGTACACTGAAAATTGTATAGCGGCTGTATTAAAACCTCTATAACGAACCAAGATATACCTAAATCATGGTACTCTTTCTAACTCGATACCCCCTTGATACAGTAGCGCGATTAGTAAATGCGATTATTTAATAAACGTACGAAATTAAGACTTTAAGTGCATGCCATCTCAGGCGATACGGGGTGAAAATAAGTGAAGATGACCACAGTACAGTAGACGTAGCTTCGACGCGGCATCAGCTGTATTACAACAGTTTTACGACTACTGAACTATCACTACAGTGTCGCCTTGGGTGACCTTCCTTAGAATTCACCATTTCGTAAAATGATCGACCGTTTCATGAAATGGTCTGTCATGTCGTCTGAGTTCTGACCGCAGCGTTTATTCGTAGCCGTTCCAACAAACTATCAGACCTATTATTATGACATAGCTAAATTATCCTATTCTAGAGTTGTTGATAGCGCAATATGGCCAATCCACAAGACTCATATATTTAATCGTTTTATGAAATGGTCAATTGTAACGACCTTATTACGTATGTAAGTAAATACTGAATTATAGATATTAAGTAGATATGTTTGTGTCGGGTGGATGATAAAAACTTCTTTATTAACTCGATAAGTATTGAATGAAATTAATGCAAGGTATCTAATCCATACTTCCATACTAATATTATAAATGTGAAAGTGTGTTTGTTTGTTTGTCCGTCTTTCACGTCGCAACAAAGCTGTTATATGGTATGGTTTTTGTGTGTGGAGATAGTGAGGAGGGTGGAGAGTAACGTAGGCTACTTTTTACCGCGGTAAAACATCCCCATGGGGAGATCGATATTTTGTTAGTTGCTAGAGATTTAGTTCCGGGTGTTGTTAATAGGTGGCGTTAGTAAAATTCATTTGCATTTCACGCTATCAAATGATCAGGGGCGTAGCTACCGCCGTATCAGCCGTATCAATTATACGGGGCCCCGGGGCTGAGGGGGCCCCCAATGCGCCTTAGAAAAAATTCGTAAAATGATCCGGAAATCAATAATTATGATTCGAAAAATGGTCCGGGAAGCATCGATACTTCATCGAAAAGTGAAATCAACAATAAAATTACTTTCTGGACCATCTTTCATCGTATTTAATGCATTAATTACTTTAGCATCATGCAATTATTTATCTTTAAGAGGCCGTGATTCTAAATCTGGAAACTTGACGAATTGAAGACAACGAAGACAAGCTAATCAGTTAAATGCCCTAATTAAAATTTAAACAAAATATTTAATGTACAAAAAATACGTTCTACACGACTCATGACGCTCTTCGGCACTGAGTGCTGCGCGGCCATACCGACGGCAACCCCATGACACTGTGATCCGGGAATACCTCAAGAGGAAGCTCATTCTACACGTAGTACAACTCATTCTACAGTTAGCACGTGCGTGGTAAAAATGATCGGGAGAATCGGACCGTAGAAGTTCTTCACGAGTCTCATCGAGGTGGATGAAACTTCAATTCAATTGTAAAGCATGAGCAGGTGCCTCCCTCACAGTGAAGTACTCCTTAGCCTGGTTTATAACAACAAGCTTTTTGGAAGCCAACTTAGCCTTGGCTTCCAAACGACGCTGACATCACTCGAGATGTCAACCCCCAGAATCTTACTCTTACAACACTTTTAGTGACGGTTAGCACGGTACCCTGGAATTGAGGCACTATGAAAAATGGGGTTTTCTTAGTTGGTATCTAAACGCGCCAACTTGTGTCTTCGTGGGGTTGAACTCGACTAAATTAAGTCAAACCCATTCCGAGACTTGCTCCAGAGAGTTCTCGACTTCAGACTCAAGTTTAAACCTGCTATCCGCCACTTGCAAGTTTTGTAACTGAGAGGAATTAAGGAAGGCTGTGTAGTAGGCATCCCCTGTGCTGTCATCTGCATAGCAACAGTTGCCACTCATGCCATGTCATTGATATGCAGAATGAACAGCGTAGGAGATACCACAGACCCTTGGGGAACACCAGCATTTTATAGGTTTCATATCTGACCAACAATCTTCTACTAGGTACATCCTTGATATGTCGCTCAGATAGAAAGCTGGCTACCCAACTGCATAACCTCTCACAGCGACCGTAAGATGTTAACTTCGTGAGACCCCCCCTGTGCCAGTCCCGGTCACAGGCCTTAGCGAAATCTAGGCTGACTGCCAGTGTTGCGATCAAGAGCCTGACGGCTGACGGTGCCTACAGGTGCGTAAGATAAATTTGAGGATCACCAACTGAACGACCGTCGTAAAAACCATATTGTTGATCACAGATCATCTGATGATCTTCCAGATATCCCTGGAGCTGCATGTTAATCTCGCGCTCCATTACCGTTGCAAGCAGGGAGGCTATAGGCTTATCGCTATAGGCCCGCAGTTAGCCGGGTCACTGAGATCGCCCATTATGGGGATGGGATGAAAAAGGGAACCTTTCCACGAAGACGTATCATGTGGCATAAGATAGCGAGAATAAGCATGTTATGACGGGGAATCGACCAGCCCCTATGATTCTATCTATCTATCTATGATCTATGATTTTTTTGAACCGGGGCAGAAACTTGATAGTGAAAGATAAGATAAAAAAACTCACAAATAAATAATAGTTGGCATTTTCGTAAATAAGAACTCTTTTTTAACAAATATATTTGGTCTCCCAACCAGACTTCAGTATGTTAGGCGCTTTGTGCAGCAAGTTTTTTATTTTTAATCATACTATATTATGATTTTGGCGCCCCGTGAATTGCTGCCCACGGTGGGTGCCCCCGGTTTGCCCTTATATCCGGGGCTGGATACAACTCGGGAGCACACATCTTTAACACCACTGCGTGAATACTGTCTGGTCCTCTCAATTTCTTGGCATCAAGGGGCTATAAAGAGCTCTCTGACAGACTTTTGACAAATAGTATATAATATCATTCAACGAGCTCTCACAGGTTTTTAGGCGGAGGCAATGCCTCTATCATCAAGAGTTGAGTTGGCGGCAAAAAGGATGCCAAGAAGTTCGGCTTTCCCCTTTGTCATATGGATCACGGAGTCGTCCGATTTACGCAGTTGTGGAAGAGATGACCGACAGAAGTTACCCTCAGCAGCTTGAGCTAGCGACCAGAATTCTCGACTACCAGAGGGGTAATCGACCATTCGCTTGCCAATTCTGCTGATGAACTTTAAATTGCCTACCGTTTAGCCATTTGCTTCTTTGCTAACTAAGAGGCAGCGTTGAACTTTGTATTAAGCCCTGGGGTGGATAGATCTATAAGCGTGCACGCGGATGACCAGGCCTGGTAAGCGGCATACATTTGGTTAGATGATACAGGGACTGCTATACCAGAGCTGCCTCCAGATTAAAATTTTAGAGTATTGATTGTATGTGGTTTATTAGTCGATGTAAGTATATTATATTTGTTTTAATTCACGCTAGCTAGTTTATTTATTTTGAGAAAGATCTTTACCCTCGAGTCGAGAGGGGGCCCCCGGCAAAATTTTGATACGGGGCCCCGGAAGGGCTAGCTACGCCACTGCAAATGATACATGTAAATTACTTAAGTCATAGGCAACTAAGTCTAACTAAGTAAAAGTAAGTAGGATTTGTAAAAAATCGATCTCTACCGCGGGCGAAGCAGCGGGCAAAAGCTAGTCATTTAATACATGTAACAAACGCCTACGATAGCAAATATTGAATAACACTACAAAATTAATTTGATACCCATATTGCGTTATTCGATTTATTTTTATTTTTTGATACTTAAAACAATATG
This sequence comes from Thymelicus sylvestris, assembly GCA_911387775.1. NCBI lineage: Eukaryota > Metazoa > Arthropoda > Insecta > Lepidoptera > Hesperiidae > Thymelicus > Thymelicus sylvestris. The sequence continues at coordinate 4,419,643 of OU426892.1, forward strand.
GCATCTTACAGCCACCATACCTACTGGTTTTTTTTTTAATGTAACTTACTTAAGAACACTTGGGTTATTAAGACCAAACGATATGTTAATTATATAAAACCGTTCAGTGGTGAAGATACGAGGTAATAAAGAATATTACATACATACATATAAGATACGCGCAAAAAACATAGGTAACCCTTCCTGGCAGTCGGGTAATAAGAGAAATACGTTTGAATTTTAATCCAACAATATTACAGCCAACAGCAAAGTTTTATTGGCTAGTGAATAAAAGGCTTACTTTTAAGTCTCGGTAAGCACTGGTAAGTCAAACAATCTGCCTCGCTAGTCGCTACTAGTTAATTCGCTACGAAGGCACAGAATGCAAATTGCATTTCTTTACAAACAACTTTCATAACACGTAGCATAATCCTGACGTATGAGTACGTTAGGGTGCATTTTCGAAATAAAACGGTATTTAAATACAAACCCGCTGTATAAATTGCGATATTCCGACAGAGTAATTAGCAGCGTCATGGGAATATTTTTGGTTTTTACGCCAACTCATTTCCATAAAATGAGTTTCATTTATAATAAGCTAAAAGCGTTTCGCATATCTGAACACGTAGAAACATCACGTTCAATTTTAGAGAAGAGTCTTAGCATCTCCCTCGATACCAAACGGATTATAACCATATGTACTTGATGACTATCTGACAGCTCATTTAGTTTAGTAAAGAAAGTTACTAATGAGTTAAGATTTTTTTTACTTACAATAAATTAATGCTTAACCACAATCCCAGCTGATGTTACCATCAGGTTCTAGACTTAGGTGTAGAAGTGGTCTAGGATGGTGAGCGTCAGAACCGGCGTTAGGGCGGGCGAGGTGGGGCGACGGCCTAGGGCGCCAAATTTGGAGGGGCGCCACATTTGAGGCGAGGAGCAAAAAAAAGGAAAAATAAAATTCTTAAGGCGATATTATCCCAAAAAATGGTATTTTTGAAGGTGTTTTGTTCATAAATAAATAAATAAAAAAATAAATAAATGTTCATAATACAATTCTAAAAAAAATATATGTTATTTTACAGTCTTTGTTCTTTCGTTCCCTCATACTTGATACACGATAGCCGTTATTTCATTGCATAGAAATAAATCACAAAGTTGGGTCTAATCTGGCATAAAAATGGAGTTTTATTCGCGTTTTAATCGCTTCCAGATAATAAAAAATATACCACAGTATAGGTCCTAAAGATACCGATATTCCTTGGTGATCATAATTTGAAATTTTGAAAAACTTCCCTTTCAATTCCTATTTTTTCCCTTTCCACCAGCTACGAAACGCCCGACGCGTTAATTTACTCAATGTTACTCTCGCGCCAGTCGCCTTCGAGGTAGGACCTGTGCTAATCGGCATCGCAGCCGCACGTTGTCGAATTTCCGACACCAATTTTAATTTCGAATTTGGCGCGCGCGCCTTCTGAACTTATATTACACTGTTCAAAGTATCCACACAGCTGTAATTTGAAATAATAAAAATTGTTCGTTTTTATACTTTAGTTACTGTTTATAGTATTTAGGTATTGGTATAAGTCAAGTGCTAATTACACAATAATTCTTGCCGTATTAGGGCGGCTTAGAATACTAACCCCAATCCCAAGCCGGATGGGTGTCGTAAAAGGCGACTAAATCCGGCCCGCTGGTGGTAGGGCCCCTCGAGGGATTATATTGGTAATATTGATTTTAAATGTTAATTAATGCCATAATTACTATTATTATTTCTATTGTAAGAATTTTGTAAGAATATTGTTTTTTAATGTTGTTTTTTTATATTGTTTTTGATTATTGTTTTTTTATATGTATAGTATAATATGTATATTTGTATATAAGTTAAACAGGGGAAGGAAGGGTAGAGGGAGGGTAGCGGGGGAGGTGGAAGGGAGGGGAAGGGGAGGGGAGGGGGGAGCGGAGGGAGGTGGAGGGGAGGGGAAGGGAGGGGGAGGGCCGGCAACGCATCAGTGATGCCTTTGGTGTTGCTGATGTCCACGGACGACGATAGCCAATTACCATCAGGTGGATCGTCAGCTCGTTTTTCGGCTATTTCCATAAAAAAAAATTATATCGTAAGAATAATAACATTGTTCGTGTTTGTACTTTAGTAACTGTTTATAGTATTTTGGTATAGGTATAAGTCAAGTGCTAATTACACAATTAATTTATATACTAAGAAATATACATATAAATATAATATAAACTTATTTATATTTCCTAACTGAGATACGCGTGATACACAAATAAGTAGGTACTTACATACAAAATTGATTAATATCATCTAAATACTAACAAAAAATAACCAACTTCAAAAAAACTCAAAAACTACTTGTCAAATCTCGCTCAAATTTATGTGGAACCACATAAACACCAGCTATCGATTAAAAAAAGAATCATCAAAATCAGTTCATCCACAAATAAGTAGGTACTTACATACAAAATTGGCTAATATCATGTAAATACCTACAAAAAATAACCAACTTCAAAAAAACTCAAAAACTACTTGTCAAGACTCGCTCAAATTTATGTGAAACCACATGACAAACACCAGCTATCGATTAAAAAAAGAATCATCAAAATCGGTTCATCCACAAATAAGTAGGTACTTACATACAAAATTGGCTAATATCATGTAAATACCTACAAAAAATAACCAACTTCAAAAAAACTCAAAAACTACTTGTCAAATCTCGCTCAAATTTATGTGGAACCACATGACAAACACCAGCTATCGATTAAAAAAAGAATCATCAAAATCGGTTCATCCACAAATAAGTAGGTACTTACATACAAAATTGACTAATATCATGTAAATACCTACAAAAAATAACCAACTTCAAAAAAACTCAAAAACTACTTGTCAAATCGCGCTCAAATTTATGTGCAACCACATGACAAACACCAGCTATCGATTAAAAAAAGAATCATCAAAATCGGTTCATCCACAAATAAGTAGGTACTTCCATACAAAATTGACTAATATCATGTAAATACCTACAAAAAATAACCAACTTCAAAAAAACTCAAAAACTACTTGTCAAGACTCGCTCAAATTTATGTGGAACCACATGACAAACACCAGCTATCGATTAAAAAAAGAATCATCAAAATCGGTTCGTCCACAAATAAGTAGGTACTTACATACAAAATTGATTAATATCATGTAAATACCTACAAAAAATAACCAACTTCAAAAAAACTCAAAAACTACTCGTCAAATCTCGCTCAAATTTATGTGGAACCACATGACAAACACCAACTATCGATTAAAAAAAGAATCATCAAAATCGGTTCATCCACAAATAAGTAGGTACTTACATACAAAATTGGCTAATATCATGTAAATACCTACAAAAAATAACCAACTTCAAAAAAACTCAAAAACTACTTGTCAAATCTCGCTCAAATTTATGTGGAACCACATGACAAACACCAGCTATCGATTAAAAAAGAATCATCAAAATCGGTTCATCCACAAATAAGTAGGTACTTACATACAAAATTGACTAATATCATGTAAATACCTACAAAAAATAACCAACTTCAAAAAAACTCAAAAACTACTTGTCAAATCTCGCTCAAATTTATGTGGAACCACATGAAAAACACCAGCTATCGATTAAAAAAAGAATCATCAAAATCGGTTCATCCACAAATAAGTAGGTAGGTACTTACATACAAAATTGGCTAATATCATGTAAATACCTACAAAAAATAACCAACTTCAAAAAAACTCAAAAACTACTTGTCAAATCTCGCTCAAATTTATGTGGAACCACATGACAAACACTAGCTATCGATTAAAAAAAGAATCATCAAAATCGGTTCATCCACAAATAAGTAGGTACTTACATACAAAATTGGCTAATATCATGTAAATACCTACAAAAAATAACCAACTTCAAAAAAACTCAAAAACTACTTGTCAAATCTCGCTCAAATTTATGTGGAACCACATGACAAACACCAGCTATCGATTAAAAAAAGAATCAGTAAGAACAAATAAGTAGGTACTTACATACTTTGACTAATATCATCTAAATACTAACAAAAAATAACCAACTTAAAAATCGAAACGAGGTTTTTTCAAAATGGCAGACTTGTAGGTATGTCAGGTTCCGTAGAAAAATGTTCAAACCCTTTGGATAAGATATTTTACAAGTATATTGAGAATGGTAAAAAGTATAAGAATAATTTAAAATAAAATACCTAAAATTATGTAAAAAAATAATAAAAACAAAATTAAGCTAAAATTATCATTACTCTTATTTTATTGCACCTAAAATTCCAATGAATAAATCAAAATAAAGTATACTTTCACCCCAACTCAGAGCAGTTACTAATAATAATAATAAAAACCCTTCCACACTCATACCCCCGCAGTAGGTTACAAGTATTTACCTGTGTCGCGGGTGGCATGGACTACACATATAACACATCACAATAACAGCCATGACACGAGTACAAATATTTATCTGTCACATAAATATTTGCCCCGCCGCAAATCGAACCCGAAACCCCTCGCTTCGCAGTTCGCAGGCAGGATCACTTTATAGTAGAGACCGACCGAAGGTTCGGTTTCGGTTTCGGTTTCGGCCAGTTTCGGCCAAAAAATGTAGTTTCGGTTTCGGTTTCGGTTTCGGAAAAATTTGGCCGAAACTTTCGGCCAAACCGAAACTCTGTGTTCGTGAATTTTCGTGCGTCGTTCGGTTAAGTTCGTGGCTAACCCATGGGCGATGACTTTTCAAGTGAAGTCATTGATGTCTCCTCTTACGGATGAGACCATCCACCATCTCCCTACCATACCCATTGGCAACAGCAATGTGATAGATGGTATTTAATTGTTTTTGGTAGTTCCGAGGTGATAATGGAACACACATTAATCTGTTAACATAGCAGTGGAATGCTGCCATTTTATGTTGCCATGGATGGCAGGGAGACGCCGGAATGACAGCATCCGTATATGTTGGTTTGGGGGCGTCCATATATTACGTGAGGTGTTTTTTAAAATTTTCTGTTCCTCCCTCCCCCCCTGGTGAGATGTCGTGAGATTTTATTCAACCCCCTCCCCCATCCCCCAATCTCACGTGAGATTTTTCAAAATGTGGGTTTCTTACGTAAACGCGTTGGATTGTTATTGTAAAAAGAAAAAAAAATTGCTTCGTGCTTTTATTTAGTGAATGATCTTAATCGTATTACGATTACGCTTAAGATTAAATCTTAAGCATGTACAATCTGGATTAAATGGACCAAAATAGTATATATTTTTTTGTTACAATCAGAAAAAAAATTGCGTGATATTTGCCGAGACCCCCCCTCTCTCCAACGTAAGATTAGATGAGATTTGACTCGACCCCCTCCCCCCCCTTAAACACCTCACGTAATTTATGGACGCCCCCTTTGCGGAAAATTCCAAAGTCATGTCTATTGTTTTGCCGAGTAATGGTAACATCCAAAAAGTTCAAGCCACGCATGTCTTAAAGTATATGCCATCATACATGTTAACCGCGGATTGTTGCAAAGTAGACTAATACTAGCTTAATAACATTTAGTGGTTGGTTTATTTCAAAAGGTTTACAAATAAATAAATTACATTATGTCAATTTCGCCCATACTTACATTCATTGAGTGAGGGCTTACCGAAAGGTTTACGGAAGCAAAGCGAGGGCATTCGCTAGTAGTATTTTCGAAGCATAAATCCCAAATCATCCATTACAATGAAACGGTAACTGATCGATATGTCTGTACATGAAAGATATTTGAGAAAATCTATCACGAGCGCTATTTGTCAACGCAAAATAGACCATAGCAATTATTTTCGTCTGTTTGTATTTATGTGCGTTTGTTCAGGGTAATTTCAAAATCGGCTAAATCGATTTGCATGCGGTTTTCACTGACGTATTTTAGTAAAATGCAGTATGCACTAAACATAGCTAAGAACACACTCGATTCACACAGTCACCTTCATGCAAAAAAAAACTAGATCAAATTCGGTTCCTCCGTTTGGGAGCTACGATGCCACAGACAGACATAAAGACACACAGATACACAGACACGTCAAACTTATAACACCCCTCTTTTTTCCGAATTTTGTCGATTACGTTAAGATAAGTTTACCGAACTGAAGGCAGTTAATACACATAAAAATGTACAAATAAAAATGTGTAAAAAAACACGCTAGATTTCAGTACCTATACAGGGTGTCCTGTAAGTAGTGGGTCAACGTTAGGGGACAGATAGCATGAGGGTTGACCTACCTAATGTCAAAAAATGACCTTAGTAAAATTTAAAAAATTCGGCTCCTTTAACCTACTTTTTTCTGTTGAGTCCACAAATGAGCAGCTCAAAAAATACCCTAATGGTGTAGCCAAACGAGTGTAGTAAATCGTAAAATCGCGTAAAATACAAATTTGAAAGAATTGAATTACAACTTTTGTATGAAACCAGCTCATTTCACGTGACTCACAGCACCAAAAGTACGCTCGTTTGGCCTCACCCTAAGTTTCGGTTTCGGTTTCGGTTTCGGCCGAAACTGGACCTAAGGCCGAAGGTTCGGTTTCGGTTTCGGTTTCGGCTGAAAAACCAGTTTCGGTCGGATTCTACTTTATAGGTTACAGGATCTAAAGCTACGCACGGGGTCATGAACCTCACGGCCGCGCGCGACCGGCTCACGGCGTGGCGGTCGAGTTTACACTCAGGGGAGCGGGGTATAGGGGAGTGAACAAAATGCCTACAACGGTCGAATAATCTCGCCTTAATAAACGTTCCCATTAGTTCAGTAAAAACTTTTTCGAGCAAAAAAACCTCGATTTGTATCTTCTTATGTGGGCGCCACAATATTCTAGCCTAGGGCGTCAGTGGCTTTAACGCCGGCACTGGTGTGCGCATTAACTTATTAAAAGCTTATTCACTCTTTTCTTGAAGACATCCACGTCATAGATTAGAGATTGGCAGATTTCATACTTTCGAGAAAATTTTGGAAAATTATCAGAAATGCGTCCTGCACGATGTTATCCCCAAAAGTGAATAATAACTTTGCAATATGCAGCTTAAGCTTGCTTCATCCATCCATCCATCCATTAGCCTTTGTAGTTCCACTGCTGGACATAGGCCTCCCCTAACTTGCGCCACTCTGACCGGTGTGACCCTTGCTTATTGATCTGCAACTTACAAATAGCAATTCATTTATCAGCCACCAAAATTCATGAACCACGAATATTGGAGAAAGGGGTCAGTGTTCAGCTGAGACCTCACCGTTGTCGGCTTTCACACGTCATATCGAGCGCTAAGCCGATTACATTCGGTTTATTCCACTTTAGAAGCACTTTAGTATCTTCGATGCTATTGGCTTACAGACTGGCTTGGTACTCCGATGGCCGGCACTAATTCATAAACTCCAACCGAAAATTATATTCGACTGAAGTCCAAGCTAATCTGATTACATGGAGACTTAACTCTTTACAATAGGCGACATGTTTTAGATTTGTTCCTATACTCGATTTCAATCTTTGTTACGTTACAAATACAAAATAGAAAAGAACTACAAAATACAAACAATAATAAAATATTATGGCTGTTGGATTCCGATCCCATATTTTTATTCTTCTGTATTCAATAGATTGTCTATCTGGCGTAAAACTTGATGAACTGATTTTAATACAGTTTTTCCGTAATAATAAGTTTATCGACTATTAAGTATTTATTACCTATGTCCTATTGACTACTGAACGTGATAGTTTTAAATTCATCATAACTAAATACAATTTTAGTATGTTAAAAACAATGTGCACGCTAATGTTCTTCATCACCTTTCCATTCCTAGGTCTGCCAGAAGAGATTTCTGATAGATTTAAGCAGTACCTATGTACAGAATTTCTTTTACTATGTCTTATATACTCTATTTGTGTACAAAAATTGTTCAATAAATAAAAACTACTGCTGTGAATTTCTTCACATATTTAATAGGTATCTACTAGTGATGGGCCGACTATGGGTTTTGCCGATCAGCCGACTAGCCGACTATTCGGCGAGAAAATTGCCGACTAATCGGCCGACTAGTCGGCAATGCCGATTATCCTTACTTCGGTCAAATATTTATGATAATAAAATGAATCGATTGCTTTCTGATAAATCTGAAAGACGTTTCTTCAGATTCACCATAAATTACTTTTGCTTGATCCAATAAAATTAAAATACTATTGATAAAATTTAATTGAAAATATGACTATTACAGATGGGCCGACTACACGCCGACTAGTCGGGAAAACCGACTATTCGGCATGTTTTCTAGTCGAAAATAAAGGAAATGAAGATAGTAACAAAATTACACAATTATTGAGTATCCCAGGGTCTAAAGATGTGTCTAGGAGACAAAATATTTATGCAACTCTTCAACAATACGATTCAACCGTGTTTTAAGAAATTAAAGGCCGTTAGGAGTTAAATATTATGTCGCCAAGGCATAGGACCCTAATATGGTCATAATGTTCTGCTTTTGCAAAGTTATTGAGAACAAATTTCTTAAAACACGGTTGCATTGTATTGTTGAAAAGTTGCATAAATATTTTGTCTCCAAGACACATCTTTAGACCCTCGTATAGTCAATAATTGTATAATTTTGTTACCTACTATCTTCATTTCCTTTATTTTTAGTAGCGAAAATTAATGCCGACTATTCGGCGATTTTTGCCGACTAGTTGCCGACTAGTCGTCGACTAGAAAACATGCCGAATAGTCGGTTTTACCGACTAGTCGGCGTGTAGTCGGCCCATCTCTAGTATCTACCATTTAGCTGGCAGGTATTCTATTTTAAAAAGTGTTGAGTGTGTTATTGCAACTTATAACTAAGTATAGATACCTGCGTATTCAATAAATAAAAAGTATTACGTGATCCCTGACTGATCAGAATTATAATCAAATTTCAACACAAATAAGCCATTCAAACATTATCACGAATATTTGTTCTCCATTACATTAAATTAGTATACCGGCAGGTTATTGATGACGCGCTGAGGATTAATTCGGAGCTATTTGCTTGGAAGGGCTGACACCGCCATAGAAAAATACAAAATTAGACATGGCGGACATTACCTAATGACTGTAGGAATAGGATTGGTGTATAGTAGGCTAATAAAATTAACTTAATAAACCGATATGTCCCTGTAAGGAAATAGACAGTAGGTATTTGATTTTGCCTTGATACAAAAGCCTGTTGTTTTCATTGATTTGATGACAAAAACCACATGTTAATATTAAATAATAATAGCGTGTTAAAACGATTTTTTTACATTATGTAGTACATTAATAAGTTACATTTCAAAAGTAGATTGCTGCAAATCAACGTAATAAAATTTTAAGGAACTTAGAAACCCCGGTTTGAGACAAAAAATTCAAGTTAAACTGGACAATTCATCTCTATTGCAAATAGCAATGCATTCGTAAAATCAATAAGTCTGGCAGTTGTCTATGACCCACTTATCAAGGACCGTATCTATTTGATGTTTATTCTGTGGTCCTGTTCAAATCGGCTAAGATAAATAAAAGGAAGGACGATTAATCTGTAATCTATTAGGGTGGGTGCGTGATTGCTTGTATAGCCAGTGCTGGATTTAGGCCTAGGCCCGTGAGGCCCGGGCCTAGGGGCGCCATGATTTTGGGGGCGGCAAAATTTTCAGAAACCTAAAAACTTAAGAGCAGTAAAATATGAGAATTGAGAATATGAGAAAAAAAAAAAATTATTTGTACCTACCTAAAATATTTTTGTGAATTATTTTTGCTTCTTTATAAAATATTTTTAATGTTGAGTTTACCTTTTAATTTGTCGGTGCAATATAGATTCTTTTTAATCTATATTACTTAGAAAACAATAATTTTCAGATTTTTCGCAAATTATTAATTTTTTATAGCGGACAGTTAAATATTATTTGCTATTTCTCAATAGCCTTTATAAATAAATTATAATTAAATTTAAAAAGTGTTCAACCTATATAATAGCAATCCTAGACTTACCACCGTGATAACAATTAAATTGTTCTCCCAGAAGAAGGCGAGATGGGATTTTGTTGTCTATGGCGGGTTTTCTCCTTCCCCTCCCGTGACCTTGGGAAAAATCTGACATTTCACATTTTCAGGATGGCGGCCGAGTTGAGATTGTCAACTTTTTTGTTTTTATGACTTTTCCCCCAATATTTTTGGGAGGTTTCGTAAAGTTTGGGAGGAGAATTACGAAAAAATTTGAAAAAAAAACAAGATGGCCGCTATTTGAGTTTGATTTTTTTCGATTTTAGAGGTGACTGCGGAGTAGCATCGGGGTTCTTTTTCAACTTTTTGTCAATATTTTTTTTGTGTTCGCTTGAGTGTATCCTTAATTTTAATATTTTGGATATTTTTTTCAACAAGATGGCGAACCCCATGGTGGCCATTTTAAAAAATGTACAAAAAATGTCATTTTTTTGTGTACATTTTTCTTCAGGTTGTGTTGAAATTAAACCACAAAAATATATAGAAAAACTACGTTTTCAGATTTATTCCAGAGCAGATTGTAAAAGTCAGAAAAATATGTGACAATACAAAAAGAACGTGTCAATTTAAAAGAAAAACTTCAACACTCCCTCCAAATTGTAACGTTCCTCACCTTAATAGTATAAGATTACAGTAGGTACATACACTCCTTAACACCCCATAGTAATAAAAACATCACTAGTTAGACAGTACCTACATTATTAAAATTTTCTGTAATATAATTACAATTGTTATAACATACCTACCTAATACTCAATATAACTGAACTAAATTTCCACAAAAGTAATTAACAGATTACCAATCCATCATCAACATACAGAATCAGATAAACTTTATTTCCATCTAGTTCACCAGTATAAATACATTTCTCAGAGTGACTATTAATGAAAGTGAAACCAAATTTCTTCAAAACTAAATAGAATTTCTGATTCTAACATCTAGGAGCTTGCTTCAAGCCATACAAGGACCTCTTAAGTTTACAAACAAACCCTTTGGGTACAACCAGACCTTCAGGTGGAGTCATCCATATGTTTTCATTTATATTTTCATAAAGAAATGCAGTTTTGACATCAAATTGCACCATTTTTAAATTATCCTGACACACTTTAGAAAGCAACACTCTAGTCATACCTCACAGTTGAGTCTTGATTTGTAGATCGGGACTGAAGAGTTATCTTTTATGCGGAAGACCCACTTACAGCCAATTGTTCTCACTCCTACAGGTTTCTCTCTATGTGTTTTCAGCTCTTCTTGTATTGACTTTTCCCATTTTTTTTTTTTTTTTTTTTCTGCAGTTGTCAGTGCTTCTCGGTAAGTCTTTGGTGTATCGTGCAATTGATCTCCACCTTGACAAAGGTAAGTATTAGAATCATGTTTCATATTCCTACTTTTAGATCTAGTTGTTATATTTGAAGTCTCGTTTATGTTTACTTCTCTTTCAGGTACATATAGGGAATCATCAGTAGAGAAATAAGACTCATCATCAGATAGATTCACTGATTGCATATAATGTTCACTATCCGGAGTGTTTTGCATTTCTGCATTATCTGATGGCATACTTCCATTTGTTCCATTAGTACCATTGCTATTCACATTTTCTGTTAATGGAACCATTGTGTATTTTCTCTGTATTGAATTTTCCAAAAATTCAACATCTCTACTAATAAGTATTTTCCTTGTTTTAGGATCTAATAATCTGTAGCCTTTAGTTGTTTCGGAATAACCAACAAAAATCATTTTACTTGCCTTAGCATCCAGCTTTTGACGTTTGTTGTTGGGTATTTGAGCCATAACCTCGCATCCAAAAATTCTCAGGTGTTTCAAATTGGGCTTCTTCCCGGACCATAGTTCTTCAGGGGTAACGTATGAAATGGATCTTGATGGACATCTATTTGTTATATAGGCCGCTGCTGCTACTGCTTCCGCCCAATAGGATTTCTGCAAATTAGCATTGAGTAACATACAACGAGCTCTCTCCATCAATGTGCGGTTCATACGCTCCGCTAACCCGTTTTGTTGTGGGATATATGGATTGGAAGTTTCATGTATAATACCTGATTTTTGAATGTAATCCTTAAATTCGTTACTAAGATACTCTCTACCATTATCAGTTCTTATTCTCTTTATTTTCAGATCTAGTTGATTTTCAACTAATACTTTGAATTCTTTGAATTTACTAAAGACTTCAGACTTATTATTAAGAAAATAAACAAATACTTTCCTGGTGTTGTCATCCACAAAAGTAAGGAAGTATTGTGCCCCTCCTACTGATTTTACTTCCAACGGTCCACAAACGTTAGAATGTACAAGTTCTAGAGGCTTCTTTGCTCGGGAGCCTTCTTTCGGAAATGGGAGTCGGAACTGTTTACCTTCTTGACAGTATTCACACACCATTTTTGACTTAGTTTCATTGACCTTGATCCCGTTTGTACATTTGGAAAGTATATTCAGATCAGTTATGTTGAGGTGGGCCATCCTTTGCTGCCATAAGTAGCTGTCACTTTCTTCATTGGTATAACATTTATAGGCTGGTATTTTATTTACGTTCAGGCGATACATATTGTTTATAAACTCACAAGCCGCAACTTCTTCTTTTGAATTATTGAGTATTTTACAGCCATTCTTGTCAAACTGTACGGAACACCCCTTCTTTATGATTTGACTAACGGAGAGAAGATTGCTTGCTAACTCAGGTACATATAACACATTAGTTACTTGTATAGTTCCGCTTTTTCCATTGCTTTGAGTTACAGACAGGTTAACTTTACCACAGCTTTTCACAGCGAGCATTTTATCATTTGCGATACGGATGCTTGTAATCGGTGCTGGTGATTCATCATATAGCCAGTCCTGCTTCATGGTCATGTGCATGGATGCTCCTGAATCAATAAACCAACTATTACTTTCACATGCTGTTGACATTGCTGAGATTACTGCGACATATCCAGTTTCTTTTCCTGTCTCTTTATTGCTATCCTTCTTTTTAGTTCTGCAATACTTGCTTATGTGACCATACTTATTGCATTTAAAGCAACGGGGGCCTTTGTCAAACTTTGTTGTATTTTCCGGACCTCTTTGCTTCATTTTATCACTTCTTCCAGCATACAATGCCACTGACTCGGAGCCCTTTATCTCTTGTAGGAGCTTAGTCTTTACATAATCTGCTGTTATCGGTACACCGGAACTTTCAAGGGCCATTATCATGGGTTTATATACTTCAGGTAAACCAGCGAGAAGTAATGTACCCAACCATTCATCATTGACCTCAAACGAAATATTTCGTAGTTTATGCGCCGTAGTCATTATTCTGTTTATGTAGTCTTCTATATTTTGGCAGTTATCTAAAGTAGTCGTTATCAAGTCTTTCAGTAGACCCACTCGGCGTGTTAACCCGTTATCATCGAACGCTTTTTGTAAGTTAGTCCAAACCTCTTTTGCAGTCTTCGCCTCTTGAATGTGTACATAATTCACAGAATCAATCAGTAAAATTATCTTTGTTTTTGCTTTTAGGTCAAGCTTCGGATCAATATCTTTACCATCATTCTCAATGCAACACCATAATTCTTCATGCTGCAAATAAGTTTGTACTGCAAATCTCCATGTATTGTAATTCTCGCGTCCAATCAGTTTTTCTATGAGGGTCATTGCATTTGAAGACATAGTGAAAAACTTGGTTTCTTTTGTTTTACACAACGACACCACGTTGAGCTTAGATCGTATCACTTTTACAATGACCGGCGAACTAATCTCAAATATATCACTTTGCCTACTACTTTTACTATTAGATTACGGATCTGGGCCCATAACCTGTTGAAATTAAACCACAAAAATATATAGAAAAACTACGTTTTCAGATTTATTCCAGAGCAGATTGTAAAAGTCAGAAAAATATGTGACAATACAAAAAGAACGTGTCAATTTAAAAGAAAAACTTCAACAGGTTGGAAACATTTGAGCAGATCCCTTTGTTTCGGGTGGTTGTGGGAATCGAGGCAAAGTGTTGCCAGGTTGAGTTTTTTTTCGTTCATAAATTGTTTTGGACTTTTTATTCAAAAATATGAAAAATAGAAGGAGCTATATTTTTAATCAAAAAATCACACGGGCAAATGTGTCGTAGTCATCGTAATGACATTTGACCATTTTCGTCGATGTCAACTGACAACACTGGCTGCTGGATTGTTTTTTTTTTTTGTTTTACGAAAAGTCGAATTGGTCTCCGAGAATTCACTTAGGGGGGAAATTTTTGGTTTGCCTCCGTGTCTATGGGAAAAATCCGGCCTTTCGAAAATCCAAGATGGCGGCCGAGTTGAATGACCAACTTTTTTTATTATTCACCTACCCAAGATTAGTGTCATTTTCGGCTAATCTTTGGAAAAGTGTCACGATGAAATTGGAAAAATTTGACAAACCAGGTGGCCGCCGAGATATTTAAGTTTGAAATTTTCCAATTTTCGAGGTGTCTGCGGAGTTACATCGCGGTGGTGTTATAACGTTTTTTTGCAATATTTCTTCTCTCTTTGCTCGGGTCTATCCTCAACTTTGCTGTTTGGGGTATATTTTTTTCGACAAGATGACGGATGCCGTGGCGGCCATTTTGTAAAATGTAGGAAAATTGGCACTTTTGAGGTGAAATATTTACAAGTTGGCAACATTTGAGGGGGCTCTGCCTCTTTGTAAGAGGGGATTGTGTAACTTGAAACGTTGCCAGGTTTGGTTTTTTCTTCGTTCATATTTTTTTTGGACTTTCTATTAAAAAAATGCAAAAAGTAAAATGAAAACCATTTTTGGTAAAAAAAAATCACACAGGATTACTTTTTGTGGATGTCGTAATGACATTTGACCATTTTCATCTCAATTAACTGGCAACTATAAACCATAATTCTATGATAAATAATAAAACGTTTAATATTAATATTATATATAATATAATAATATTTGATACTTAATAATGTAGGTTTTTAAAAATTGCATATTTAATTTCGATAATCACGTCCTCACAGAGCAAAAAGGGCGCCATATCTTAAGGGGCCTAGGGCGACATCAAACTTAAATCCGCCACTGTGTATAGCGGCTGGAGTTACGTTTAATTAAAGACGAGTACAATCGAGTAATTTCGCGGAAACTGCTATGGATATTCATGATCTTCTATAAACACCTAGCCATGTTGGTGACCAAGTTCCAGCAACTTTCATCTTCGAATGGGCAATTGCTGTTGATTTGTTCTTCACGTTGGGTTGGAATGACTCAGCCGAGAAAACATTTTTTGCGAAGAGAAAAGCCTAGATCACCCTCTTCAAGAAGGGTTGCGAACATCATGAGGAATATGAGGACAATATAAAATAATCCCAATTATATGAATACTATAATTAAGAACAGGATATAAGATTTGAAACGTGACATAGATGGTGTAATGTAAAGATACACACTGTTCTCTGTTGGTCTGCCACGAATCACGATCCCTGGCGCGTGTCTTCCAAAACTTATTGTTAAGTGTGATGACTATCACAATAATAATTAAATGACTTATAGATACGTAGATTTTATATCTACACAACACCGAAGGATTGATCGATGGATTAAAACGATTTACCTATTTAGTTCGCAAATTCATTATTAATTTGCTTACTCCGTTCCTTCCGTATCTAACTAATGAAGTTTGAATTTCCTTAATGAAACTTTAAAAGCATTCCGTGTTTCATAAAAAGGACGACGCGACGTTAAGTTTAAGCCATTTTCGAGCAATATCGCGATATTATCGGTCCACTGCAAAGCGCTACATTTGCATCAAAATCGCTGTTTAAAGACTGTGATAAAACTTATCGTCTGGTTTATTTAGTTTTGCTTGTAATTTAGGTTTGCGACGTGGATTTTACGTAACGTTACAAACTTCGTTAAAAGTGCTTGTAACAGTAAAGGAGTTACGGAGTATCTTCAATTCTAAACTATGTCATGTGTCCGCTTTCTTCTAGTCAGACAATGCGTCATTGATGCTTCTTGATGTTACTGGCGTCATGGTGAACACTTAATTATAACCATCTGATGGACGATGAACCCGTCTGCTCCTTTGCCGGCTCACACATAACAAAATCTTTTATTTAAAAGTTCATTTTTACGGTCCCTGTAAAACTAGGTACCTATTTCTTACAGTGTCACTCTAATGTGTTAAAGATTTATTATAATAAACACATTGAAGAAGTGAAACTTCAACAGACAAGTGGAAAAACTAATAGTAACGGACAAGTGAAAAAACGAATCGCAACGGACGAGTGGAAAAACGAATCGCAACGGACCAGTGGAAAAATGAATCACAACGGACAAGTGGCAAAACGAATCGCAACAAAATTTTAACTTGAAGTTTTACAGGCAGGTTTTCTAATTGGAGAAGTACATTAACAATCTATCACACTATATCTGTGGCTCAACAGCACTGAAATTAATATCCGTCGTTTGCTCAGCAACAATTCGCACTTCAAACTCTAATAGCATTTCAGCAATTATTGGCCAACTTGTCGAGACATCGGGCTGACCCCGCTGAACGTAGCCAACCAACTGCCAAGGCCTTGGTTATAAAACGTGCCAGGGTAACGAAGGTGCCAAGTTGCGAGTCTCTTACTTTCATTAGCTTACTCGCTTACTTTATCCTGTTACTTTTAATTGCTTCCTAACAAAATATTTAACTTTCCCAAAAATTCATTAAAAGCGGCTAAAACTTTCGATATAATGTTATTTACATATCCTTAACACACACGAAAACTTCCTCTCCGTTAAAAGTTATTTTATAATGATATTAAAATGCTATTAGTATATTAGGAAAGCTTTTGCTTGACTTTCAAAAGCTTCTTAAATATTTATAATATGAGTTCACAACGCAATTCGCTAACAAGAAGATTGACATTTTAGTTCACGCTTAACTCCTCGTAGATTGTATTCGTTTTACAACGGGTACTCACGATATCGTGAAATGAAATCTAATAAATGAATATAATTATGAGTTTATGACATAGCATTAATAATTATATTATTATACTAAGTATGTGACGTATTTTTTAAACTTTGTCGGATGCCGAACTTCTGGCATTTTGTGCACTAATCCGCACTTGAGCAGCGTGGTAGAGACTCTACCACATATGTACCTATATACTCTACCGTAGAGTACGTACAAAGCTTAGAAAATACATTTATAAACAATGATTTATTAATTAATAAATTAGACTTAAATACCTACTCTAAGTTTCCAAGCTTTATCGATTAAAGGGTGAGACTGTAATCAGAGCATCTTTTGGGTAGAAACCAGCCTAATTCATTTAGGAACATGCTCTTCGATCTCAAACTTTCCACTGATTTCATGCATCGCAACGCCATTCGGAGTGCGGCCTGCAATCAGTTTAATTGCAGATACTGCCAGCCATTTATAATGGTTGCACATTACGGCGCGGTCGTACTACATAGCACGCGTACTGAGATTGATACATCGTTTATTTACACATTTTGGACACAATTAATACGACACAACAATAGATAAAAACATTGCATGTGCAAAAATTTAACAGGTAAATACATGGCTAGAATCCATTGATGGCATTCTACAGGGCTCGGGTCTCTCATGTTGTGGAGGTGTAGAGTTTATTCCACCACGCTGCTCCAGTGCACTTTGGTCGAGTTGCTAGTTGTCAGGTCAGGTGACTATTCTGCTCGTTCGTCGCCTATTTAAACATAAAAAAAACGTGTGTGTGAACTCATGCACCTAGTTACCTACGCACGTAAAAAGTTAGGAGAAGTACCAACCACCTCTCGCTCGCACCAACGACCCGGCGTGCGCTAGCAATCCAAAACAACTCCAGCGAATGCTGTGCGCCTAGTATCACGCACCTTCTTCATGTCGCTTTTTGGCTGTCGCATCGTAAAAATCTTACTCTCATATTTTTTTCCAAATGCCCCAAAGGAAGCCTAACTTCAAAAATTGCGTGAGCAGCTACCGCCGGGGTAAAACTAATGGTATAGGACCGACCAACGGAAGGGAGCCATGAGTCATGCCTCATCTGTTAGTGAACAGTAGGTATGTCCGTGCTAAGGAGGTTCATTTGGACTCAAGATGAAAGGAGCTCCCTATGCCCCAAAAGATCTGGTGCAGATTTACAGATTTCTCCTACAATTCGGAACATTATGGAGAGTTGTCAGGAATGCAGATTTCTGGACGATTTTTCATTTAAGGAAATAAGTTAGTTAATTTCTAACAAGAATAATACCAGGTGAACTTTAAAACAATGAAAAGAAAATCCGTAAAAACCATTAATACTTGTATAACAATAATCGTCGCGAGAGTTTTGAGTGTAATACATCATGTTGTGCTCGACAGTTGTTGGGCAAAGGAAGTGCCGAGAGGGTCATCGGAAATTACACTTTTAATCTCCGCCTCGGCGTTGCTACTCCATTTTATAAATGAAACTTCGTCAAAATGAAGATATTGTTATTAACGAGCTTTGAACTATCCGATGACGCGTGAACGTAGGGTTGCCAGATGGTCGGGATTCGTCTGGACTGTCCCGACGTATAGATTACTATTTTATTTTCGATAAATAGTTGGGTTTTAATCACATACCTAATTATCTTCCAGCAAAAATGACGTGCATAAGTGTATCAGTGATACCTATATGAATAAAAGATTTTGATTTGATTTGATTTGATTTGAGCAAAAAGAAGATAACCGCAGGGATCGTTCCTGATAAACCAGACTTTACGGTTTCTTGGCTGTTGCACCCAGACAATATTAGATGCAACGTTTTGTCTGAGTTCCATTTATATTATTGTGGTTCATTGCCGAGTGCCGACTATAGAGAATAGTTCGTACAAACGTGTCGATTTATGCTCTACCCCCGACAAATCGTTATCATCCGACTCGCACAATCCCTGGGGTACTTTCGTACTTACTCGGATACATTTTAATTCTACCATAATATAACGAGGGTACACATGTATTTAAATAGTGAATTAATTAAACAGTGTTGAAAGTAAGATCGTATAGACCTTTATAATTTTTAGGGATCCTTAGTTAAAATGGAACAGAGTATATATGGAATAGAGTCCGTTCGTTCGCAGCATAGCGCAAAGTACATTAATGCTAGAAAAGCGTTATTTGGCATGTTAACAAAGTAAAAGAATTTAATCTTTTTTTTTCAGGGTACCTCCCATACAGTTAAATTGGGATGATGTTTTTCTCGTCTACCCCATAGTGTGTATCGTTAGAAAGATATTTTGAAAATATTATCGGTTTGCAAAAACCATTTTTCGATTCATGTGTCCGTTTGCGAAATATTCGACTTTCAAGGTGCTAATTTTGGGTAGAGTCAAGTGTGCCTGCTAAAAATTCATGGCATTAGTATACCTATTATGAATTTTAAAGGAAAACTATCAAGCCTATTATTTTACTATTAACTTAAATAATTAATGAGTACCTAACAGCCGATGCACTTACAATTACCGAACGCTACATTGCGTTGCGGAGTCCATTATTTTACACCAATATAAGAAATTATTATTTGAGAAATCTTGATTCTTCTGTAAAATCATCACGCAGACCGCGTACCAGCAATTGAAATTAAATTACATCTAATTTACCATGAATAGCTAATCAAGTATTTATCCACAAAACATTTATACACAAAGCCCATAGAAAGTCCGAAGTTAATTTGCGAGGCCGGGAATGGAATACCGATCTCTTCTCAAATTATGAATACTTATAACAACTTTTCCAGCTGTTCGTAAAATATTATGTGCCGTAATTGGTGGGTTTATGAAAGCTTATTAATATTATGATAATTCCTACTTACTTAGTTTTAATAGACTTTGTCTCTGGACGTGCGAAGAATAGGTACAGTAGGTACCTACAGAGTTGGAGAGTAAACTTTTGTGGATTTATTCATATTGGTTAATTAATTCGAATTAAGTATGTTTCTACTTTTAAAAAATGGAGATTGAACCCAGAGTAAGAGACAGACATTCAAACGTGAACATAACTATCACTCTGTGCTTATCTTTGATTAATTATCATTTTTCTTTATTCAATGGTGCTTAAGAGTTAAGACTCATTGTTATCGTATTCGATAGATAGGTAGTAGTTACATATTGAGAGCATTGAATGTGTAATCAATCAATTTCAGATACCTAAGGCTGGATATTGTGTCGACTATCGATAGCGACCGGAGTCTGAAAGGCTAAGATTCTAAAGAACGTAACTTTCTTAATTAACGGACGTGTAATTAACTCGCGAAAACTGTCGCCCTCGAACTTTGGGCTCGAGGCTTCGAGCAGAGGACCCTATTCAATGGTGAAGCGATTCGGGTTCACATTTCTACGTACATTATCGTCTACTGAATTATAATGTAGCCTACCATTATTTTGTTATAATGTTCTTAATACGAAGAACAGAAAAGTATCTATGTGTCGAATCGAACCCGTGTGTGATGAACCTACCTACGTGAACTATCATAAGTAGGTCATTTAGCCCCCTTGAGCACACTGCACAGATGGTAGTAAAACCAGCTACCGAAGCGAAGGATTCCAGTTCGATTCCCAGTTGGGCAAACATGTGACGGATAAACGTGGGATATAATCATATAAGTAACTTGAAAATCGTAGATAGGTACATAACATCGCAACTTATAATAATTATCAGGTATAAGTATTATACTATTAGGTCTACTGTGGTATAATTAAAGTTAGGTATAAGTCTAAAGGCATCCTAACCAGTTTAACCAACCAGTCATAATGAAATTCTGAATAAACGTTCTTGCTC
The DNA here is from genome assembly GCA_911387775.1 of Thymelicus sylvestris. Taxonomy (NCBI): domain Eukaryota; kingdom Metazoa; phylum Arthropoda; class Insecta; order Lepidoptera; family Hesperiidae; genus Thymelicus; species Thymelicus sylvestris. The sequence goes on from OU426892.1 coordinate 4,440,482, forward strand.
AAATTGGACAATCTTTGAAGTTGGACACAGATGTTTAATAGTCCCGATTTCCGAAGATTAATCGCCTCATTTATAAGTGTCACTGCAAGCCACACGTGACAGTTATGTTCCGCTATGTTCACCCAGGGAATATACCATGTGACATCACGAAATGCAACATTGTAAATTGTAACTGGTGCGGTGTTCGGTACTTATTTATTTTGATACGGTACGTCGGAAGGTAGACGGGATGGCGACGCGACGCGATTATGTTATAACGTACTAGATATAGATAATAATATGAAAAACGTCACACATCGTCCGACGCAACGCTGGTAGCCTCGTCACGTACCTACATAACGACTCATCGCGTCGCGTCACCATCTCGTCCCGACCGGTGAGACCAGGAAGGCTATTCAGTTTTGTAACTTGACAGCGGAGTTTCAAAATTGACGTTCGAGTTCTAGGATCACTTCACTTCGCAAGTGCGTACTAGATGATTAGATAATGACATGTCAATATGATGCAAGTTCGCTTTTGTTTTGTAACTTGACAGCGGAATACACGATGAGTTTCTAAATTTACAGTTACAGTTACAGAAGTTACAGTTCGAGACTCACTTCACCTCGCAAGTGCGTACCAGATGATTAGAGAATCACATATCAAGATCTCGGACTCGAACTTCAATTTTGAAACTCATCGCGGATGACAAGTTACAAAACTGAATAGCCCTCCAGACCAGAAAACTACTTTCAATCATACAAAATATTAAAATATATTTAGTATGATTGAAGGCGCCGCATCAGTTGGTATGTGGTAGTAAATAATCCTGTCAGTAGACAGACCCCTCCCATAGTAATGGGGTCTTGGGTTTGATTTCAGCTTGGGGCGTTAATTATGTCTTTGAATTTGTATAGTCCATAATGTTAATGCCTTCTGCGACACAGGGAATCTAATGCAGAATATGAGTGTGAAAGCGTTTTTAATTTTTATTAATAACATAATTTGAACAACTATTAATAGTTACCTATTGAGGACAAAGTAAATAATAGCATATTAATTCATACAATTTAATTCTTTATTTTCTTCTTTGAAACACTTGCTACTGGCTCAGTCTCGTATTCTATTTCCACACGAGGCTTCTTCTTGCTTGGTATCTTCACCGAAATGTCCTGAGAAAAGAAATTAATATGTAATGTGTCATTATTGAGTCACAAGAGAATAAGAGATAGCATGTAAAATGCACTTATTATATTTTTGGGCTGAGTCCTATTGGAGGTTCACAAGGCCGTAGTAGTGGGCCATTGTTGGGTTGAAGCCAAATAATCCAAGTAATGTCGTAACATTCGACAATAATCTATTTACTAACAAAAATAACCGACTTCAAAATTACTCGAAAACTACTCGTCAGATCTCACTCAAAATTATGTGGGACTACATGACAAACACCAGCTTTCGATTAAAAAAAGAATCATCAAAATCGGTTCACCCAGTCTAAAGTTCTGAGGTAACAATCATAAAAAATACAGTCGAATTTAATACCTCCTCTTTTTTTGAAGTCAGTAAAAAACCGAGCACAAGAAAATAGCAAGCTACACAATAATAGTTCACTTGGTAGAGTAGGGTTATTTAACTAACTTACCGGATTGAACTCACCTACTCAACCATTAATGTATTTATTTCATTACAGACAGAGAGCCAATAATAACAAGCCAAGCAAAATATTTCTAAATTAAAAACAAAATTACAAAAAATTACATACCTCAATATCAGAGGTCTCCGATTCAAAATCACTGTTAATATCTGCACCCACTTTCTGTCCAGATTCACTATCCTAAAATCAATAGACATACTATTATGAACTACTTTTGTTTAATGTTAATTATAATACCATTAAAAATACCTCAAATGCACCAACTCAGAGTCATTAATGGTTACTTTAATCGCTCCTTAATAAAGAATCACCATACAAATTCTGTACTATTTAAGGAGCACTTTAAGTAACCGTTAGTGACTCTGTGTAGGGGCGTAAATCTCAAAAGGTTAAGTGCAATTTTTCAAGATGAAAAAAAATTATATATTGTACCGCATCACTGTCCATATCACTGTTTCCCTCCACAAATTCATCCACTTCTTCAATATTCCTTTGCAATTCCTTCTCCAGTTCGGGCTCAATCTCCATCTCTCTCTCCTCTTCATCTGACTTCTCAGTCTCACTCTCATCAGATATCTCTTCAGCTTTGAGTGCAGCATCAAATGCCATTTGTGGGAAGTTGTATATGTCATTATACTGAAATTGATAATCACAAATCAATTATAAAATTTATTTCAAGAATTAAAAAGTCATTTTACAGGGTCCATGAGTACCAGTACTTACGGACCCTGTAAAATGACTGGTACTGGAATGTTGATGAGACAAAATAACTCTCAATGGCCATAATTAAATAGACCTAACAATGAAAAGATTATTAATTAAAAAATATTTTATAAATAATTTTTAGATTCAGCCCATCCAATTTCACAATTACAACAGGAATAACACATCAAAGTGATGCTGTAAAATGAACCGAATGGTACAAAAATGAACCTGTTTTTAAGCCATAAACAACCACAAATGGCCAAAGATAATTTCAGAATAAGCTATGCATGATCTTTCGCTTTTCATATAAGATTCTAGAATGGCAACTTGGTTCACCTCAAAAATTTTATTCTAACAATTTTGAAATGAAGTTTCACTTACAGTTCCTTTCTTTAACCTCTCAAGCAGTTGTTTCTCAATGGCATTGTCTATTCTAGCAGCAACAAGTGCCTTTTCCTCTCTTCTCCTCTCTCGTCTCTCAATCTTGCGCTGTATAGGAACTAATTCCTTCCTGTAAAAAACAATTTACAAATAAGTATAATGTACAAAAATACATGTGTTGCCTTTGCAATGTGCAGTTTTCTTTACTTACTATGGTACTATTTTCTAAAGAAAAAAGTATTGTTTAATTACTCACACTCGTCTAAGTTTCAACTTCCTCATTCTTATTAAATATTGTGTTATCTTGACAAATCTTTGCTTGCATTTTGCTTTAATGAATGCTGGCCAGTACAAAAGGTTTTCATTTATCTGATGTATAGCTTTCTCAAAGTTCCTGGAGAGCTTTACTTTTTCCCATTGTTTGCTTGGAAACATTATCCTGAAAGCAATGTTTAATAGAAAGCTATATTAAAAAACATATAACAAATTAAATGAGTAAAAAATATTTTTCCTTGTTTCATTGAGATGAGAGTTGGGTGTGGTGTGAAATATAAATATAAATAAAAGAATGAAAGAAAAGATTCAACATTTGGTGACTACTGACAGAGCCGGCGTTAGGGGGCAGCGAGGTGGGGCCCAAGGCGCCAAAGTTGGAGGGACGCCAAATTTTGGGCGAGGAGCAAAAAAAAGGAAAAATAAAATTCTTAATAAACGTTCCCATTGGTTCAGTAAAAAAAATTTGCGATTTTTATATTCTTATGTGGGCGCCACAATATTCTTGCCTAGGGCGTCAGTGGCTCGAACGCCAGCACTGACTACAGACTCAATCAAATGTATGGATGTTCACTAATCAAAGTGTTTTTGACCACATACAATCTTCTTGATCTTCTTTATTACAATAACATAAATGATCATACGGTATGTAGCTAATGCTAACACACAAATTAGAATGGTTTGGTAATTTAAGACCATACTCTTCGCATACCTTTCAGCTGTCCTCATATACAAATAAATAATGCCATTTTCTTCTCTAATTGTGGCATATTTACTATTCGCCAGCGGACAGGAGGCGCGGCTGCACAAACCTGTGAGGTTATATTCATTGCGGCAAAATTGTTGAGTCTGTGTACTGTAAAGTAAATAATTACTAAAATCACGTCCTACGAAAATTAGTAGAATATACTGGCATACAAATAATATGAATATTTACCTGACTTTATGTGAACAATGTGTCTTGTTGATGATAGCCCATACAACCTGAAATGTAACATTATTGAATGACGTGTAAAGATGTATAAAATGTTGTATTAATCCCGAATAATTAATCAAAACTTACATCGTCGTGTTGCATCTTATGGTTCTTCAAACACTTTATAGCGAATTAAATCAAATTAATAGTATTTAGGCGCACAAAATTTCATTTATTTACGCACATGGTACAATACAACTTATACAACTGACTGGCAAAGACGGAAGACCATTGACGTGACATGACATGACAGTGTCACAATGAGTATGACAGTGACAACTGACAGATTGAATTTTTTTCCATTCGTGACATTGGCGTAAATACGCTAAGCCAAAGACAAGTAGAATCCATAAATCACTTTGACAAATCAAATTGAGTGTTGCAATCTTAGAGTATTCAAGCTTTTGATTAGAGAAAAAAACTACTTTTCCAATGATGATTTATGCAATTATCACAAACCACTAAAATGACAACCACTAATGTCAAAGTTTGAAACAATGATACCAGCTAAAGTGCGATCCACATTTCTTGGTTTTTTGAATCGTAAACTATGTCGTAAGAATACTGACATAATAAATAATAAAAATCTTTATTCAGTCTATCAGTTACATTTAAGTAATTCAGTTGATGAAGCAACCTAGTAAGCATAAAATAATTTATACTTGTGGCAGGATGCCCCTCTCTTCCTTAACACAAGCGTTACATAGTTATAATAGACTGTAAAAACAAAAAAAAATTCTAATGCAACAATGTACTAGTGACAATAAATAAAAATTAATACGTAGAATGCGCCAGTGTGTGTGTGTGTGTGAGAGAGAGAGAGAGAGAGGATACCTACAGGACATATTAGAAGCGACACTCATATCTAGCTAGATATTTAGTATTGTGCTAAATAGTATTAGCTGAATACCGAATGTAACTATAACCAAACACTCGTTCTTAAGCATAACTTTTAAAATATTCAGTTAGTAAGGGTAAACATAATATTATGGAATATGGATATATTATGTATGATATGGTTGCTTAAACTTATTATTATAATAGGTTTACGGACTCTTCAATAATCATAAATAGTAGGCTAACCTTATAAGTTACGAATATTTTTTCCGATTTACTTTCCGGTATAAGGTCATCACATTTTAATTTACGATGCCAGCTAAAAATCAAGATAAGTTTTATTTAATTTAAGCAAAATACAATCAACTTTTGAAGTTATTTATTTTGAAAAATGTATTATGACAGAGTGAAGTTAGTTATAAAACTCACGCGAAAATATTATGTAACTTTTCATGAACAGCAATGCTATGTCTTGGCAACATTTCTCCATAATTTGAATAACAATATGTATATAACTCTATGCTTTTCAACTAATTCTGCACTTTGGCGTAATGTTGGTAGCATTGACATAAGTGTCTTTTAAATATTTCAAAAACTATTTTATGGACATAACAATAGCGCTGTTATTAAGTTCATCAAAGGTAATAACGATATATATTACGAGATAATATAAAACATTACATTTAATACCTGTTAAATAACATTTTAATTTTTATACTCCTTTTTCAGAGCTACCAACATTACGCTCAAGTGCAGATTTACAATTAGTTGAAGAACACTATGGCTTGACTATGACAATATTGTTTTGCATTCATATTATCTGTGAATTCTGTCAGTTCTGTGATTATTTAAAATTTAAAAGTGAAAACATGTCGGTTATTTAATATTTTCATTCGTCCTGTCAAGTAAAGTCAAGGTTGCGAAACATTTCATTGAAAGTAAATTTATTATTGTCGGCATTTTGTAAAAATGCTTGACTTGCTGTATTTCTTTGCTTCCTATAAATATTGATCGAGTTAATTTTCAACTAAAACAAATGTCCTAAAAATGAGTGACAACATTAAAGTGGTGGTCAAAGTTAGACCTCTAATTTCTCGAGAAATAGAGGATAAACTTTTTTATCAGTGGCGGGTACATAAAGATACACTTTACCAAATAGATCAAAATGAGAAGGACGTCGGACCCTATTTTACTTTTGGTAAGTCGATTTATTTTAAGGTTATGTAGATATGTTTGTTATTGTGTGGGTAACTTGTATGAGGCGTTACATTCATGACCCAATAGCGCGAATATCGCGGTGCTCATGTCTCACAATGTTAACTCCAAGCCGAGAATAGGATACATTTGTCTATGTTTATTGGAACCATATTCCAGAACCAAAAGATTTTTTTTTGTGTACATTATTCTAATTTTTGTTGTAGGTTAAAATTTGTTATGATAAAGTATATTACAGTCTACTTGTATGTAAATCTTTCTTATTTTCAGACAAAGTGTATGATAAAGATTCAAAAACATCTGATGTGTACAATGACATTGCAAAGCCGATTGTGGAGGCCGCAACTGCTGGCTTCAATGGCACCATATTTGCGTATGGCCAGACATCGTCAGGGAAAACCTATACTATGACAGGAACTGAGGATGCTCCTGGTATCATTCCCCTTGCTGTCGTCAATTTATTTGAAATCATCAAAAACATTCCTAATAGGGACTTTTTAGTAAGGTAGTTCATGTTTTTTTTTTTGTTGAAAGCATTGTTATAATGCCATTATTTTAATGGATATCCAATAGATTGAAAACATGTATTTAAAGTCTCATTAGTTTTGATTGGCATGGTACTATTTATTACTCTATTTCCTAATTCCTTCTTATTAGACTTTATCAAGAATTGTAATATTCATGAATTTAAGTTTGTAAACTTGTGTTATTAGCAAGTACTGAACTTAAGTAGTCAGAGATTAGTATGACATTTAGTTTGGTCAGAAACACCTCCATAAAGTAATAGATAACCTGCACTTTGAGACTTTAACGCCCCAACTCAGAGTCACTAATGGTTACTTTATTCGCTCCTTATAGTCCCCGTGAACTAAGATGCCCAATTTGTCGTTTGCAATCACAGTGACACTAGAGATGTACAAAAAAATCGGTTCACGAAAGAAACCAATTTTTGTAACAAATCGATTCAAAATTGTAAGACCTTCTAATCGATTCGATAATTAAATTGTAAACTAAAAACTGTAACATTTAGGTACCTCCCAACTACCTCAATTTGAGCTACATATCTCGTACCACGTATTCTCAATATTATGTATTTACGACTCCAATAAAATATTCTTTTGTTTCTTCCTAACAACTCATGCTGCTAGATATGCATGGATATATCCGAGCCGGCAAACAAGCTGATGATCCACCTGAAGGTAAGTGGCTGTCGTCGCTCATGAACATCAGCAACACCAAAAGCATCACTGGTGCGTTGCCGGCTAAGAAAGAGAAGAAAAAGAAAGAAAGATAGATCATGATAGAATGAACTCATCCGCTCAGTTTCATAATAATATTTTGAGGTAATATTATGAGCGTCAGGGAAAAAACTACAGTGAATAAATTCTTGTTTATTTCGTAACACACATTCATGTATAACTACATAATTATTATTTTGTCGAAAAAAAAAGAATACCGCAAAAAGCTAAGCTACAATAATTACATATAATATATTATCTGCAGTTTACTGTCCATGGATGGCGAAGTGCCCATACATAATGGAAAATGGTCGTGGTATTCTTGGGTACCTAATTTTAAATTCAAATGCAAGTAAATCATTTTTAACAAAGTAATTAAATTAATCAATTTTCATTTTAAATTCCGATTATAGTAATGTATCGATTATGATTGGTTTTAGAAACGGTTTCAGGCCGTCACATCACTTTGCGTCAGTTTTGTTTTAGGCCTCTTCATCTATCATTGTTTCGACGTCTAATATTTTTAATAAATTTTGCATAAATTATGATGTGATGGGATTTTTACTAGATTATAACGTTTTCTATGATTTATAATCAACGCCAATGAAAGTGAGTAAGAATTTTTAACAAATTTTGGAAAAATCCTTCGTCCGTAAGTATTCAACTATTCATGTCAAGTAAATGATTATTCCATTTCGCTCGAAGACGCCCATACAATGTTAGTTCATATTAATAAATGGCAGCTATCATTATGGGCATCTTAGATAATTTTGACTATAGTAAAGAATCTCCATACAAATTCTGTACTTAGGAGCGATTTAATTAACCGTTAGTGACTCTGAGTTGGGACGTAAGAGAGTGAGACAATTGACTGCGTGAGTCAGATCTCTTATCAAAGAATATGGCCATATGGGTTTTAGACCCAATAAAATGCATGACCTTCATATTAAATTTTCTATATGAAGTAATATCATGTAAGTAAGAATGGTGATACTGATCTTTTCATTATGTCGCCCACATTTCAAATTTTAATAATGTAAGAAGTATGTATGACTCATTGAGTTCTTAATTTGGAAGATATTATTGTTGTCCTGTTTTGCCATCTTATGATGCAAAAGATTGGTGTTAACAATGTTTTGTTATGTAAATACACGCAACGAGAAATTGTTACGATCAGACTGTACCGTTCGAACGGTACCAATAATCGCTGCATGTATGTTATGAAAATGTACAGTTTCGTCCGGTTTTTTAAGACTGTGCAGTCGAACGAAACAGTACGAAAAATTCAATTGATAAACGGAATCGAAGAACTGTGCTGACTGATCGTAACATGTATGCGCTCGTTCAGTTTTCGTGTTCAGTTTTGTCGTCAGTCGCAGTTCGGGTGGACGTGCGCTGGTAAACTGATACACGAATACCTTTATCTTTGAAGGTTTCACTTCTACCACAAGTGAATTTACACATTTTAATTTTCCTTCAGGGCTGCTAAAATGTCGTCCGTCGAAGCCATCGCTGACACGTGTGCGTTGGTACCGTTTATTGTACCGTCTGATCGTAACAATTTCTCGTAGCATGTATGGCTTGTATGCCATATACGATAAACTGTAATCTCTACGCTCTAACTAAGTGTACAGTCTGATCGTAACGATTTCTCGTTGCGTGTATGCCCACCATTAGTTTACCTGCCAATACTAATGTTACAATGTACCCAATAAATAATTATTTTCAGAGTCTCATTTGTGGAAATCTACAATGAAACATTAATAGACTTGTTGAATATTGAAAAAAAGATCAAAATTCAAGACACACTTCAAGGAGTGAAAGTAGATGCGACAGAAAGAGTGACTTCAGCACCTGAAGAAGTTCTTGAAGCAATGAAGGAGGTTAGTCATTGCTTCCTTTGCTGTTTAGGCAGGGTCAAGTAGCAAATACAATGTAGACCTTTTTTGAACATTGTTTCAACAATGATTTCATTCAATGATTGTGGGAATTAATAGAACCATGCTGTTAATCAAATATTGAATAATACTCTGGAAACAAATTCCTGTTTATAATAAGTTTACCCTCACTTTGTGTTAATTTAAAATATGGAATAATACTTGAGATTATTGTGCCTAGCACATTCCCTGAGACCTTACATTGTAGTGAATATATTATATAAGTTGCCTTTATTTCACTTTGCAGGGTAAAGCGAATAGACAAACAGCTGCCACTAATATGAACGAGGAAAGTAGCAGGTCCCATTCTATTTTCCAAATTGTAAGTGTTTAGTTGGTTCTCAATCTTACTAATACTCTGGCTTGTCTAGTTGCCTGGTCAGAATTGACACATTGCACGCCTCAGTGACTATTCAAAGGTTGCATAATTATGTTCAGGTAATCATAATCTCTTGCCATATCTTTGCAATTTTTTCTGGTCTAATGGTTACAAGAAAAATTTACGCCCAATATTTTTGCCAGTTATAGTTCACTCATTTACATAGTTCGATAAAATTCTTTAAAAAAGTGTGGGCATATTAGTGTACACAAGGACAAAATAAAACTTTTTTTATTATTCTTATTTTCGTTAATTATTTTTACTATCTTCATGCAACTGTAATGCAAAACCATTTCGATTCCACGGCTGCACTATGTGGATATAAAAGTTTCACTTAAAAATTCCCATCACATAGTCATGTTATGTTTTCAGACAATAGAATCCCGGGAACATGTAGACGGGGAAGAGGACAGTGGCTGTGTGAATGTGTCACAGTTGAATCTCGTTGACTTGGCGGGGTCGGAGCGGGCTGGGCAGACCGGTGCCACTGGCCTGCGGTTCAAGGAGGGCACACATATCAACAAGTCACTGTCGTCCCTTGCCCTCGTTATTAAGCAACTGTCTGATGACCCTAACAAGTATGTACCTTGTGAATTTATTTAATATCCATCCATCCATCCATGCAATCTCATAATACTTCGGAGTTAAAGTAAGAGTGTACTATTGAGGTGTAAAAGAGATGTACATGTACAGGAAATAATAATTATTTTTATTACTTTATTCTATTACAGACATGTGAACTACCGTGACAGCAAGCTAACAAGAATACTTCAAAATTCCTTAGGTGGCAATGCAAAAACAAGCATCATATGTGCCATCACCCCTGCCGCAGTTGAAGAAACCATATCAACTCTACAGTAAGTATAGATTTCATTTCCATTAATTTATTATTTACTAGCTATTACCCGCGGCTTCGCCCGCATGTTCAAAGGGAAGTAACAATGAGTTGTTTAACATGCATGACTCTTTCCTAGATATCCATACTAATATTATAAATGCGAAAGTGTGTTTGTTTGTCCGTCTTTCACGTCGTAATGGAGCGATGTTATGGTAAGATTTTTTTTGTGGAGATAGGTAGGAGGCTGCAGAGTAACGTAGGCTACTTTTTACCGCAGTAAAACAACTCATTCCCATGGAAAGATCCATTATGATGCGTATTTGTCCGTACTTCTATACTTCCATATCCATCCAAACTATCCATACTTCCAAAATTCCATACTTAATAGCCCGCGTATTCAAAGGGAAGTAACAATGAGTTGTTTAACATGCATGACTCTTTCCTAGATATAATAACATAATAATTAATAATAATAATTCATAAATAAGTAACAAATCCAAAATTTAAAAGATACTAAGAGGAACCAACTGTAAAACGTATGACCCTCCTCGACCTTCCAACTATAAATATATATAACTTCCAACTATAAATATAGAAATTCATACATATATGATATTATTATTATCTATAATCCCACATGATGGTAAGTGGCGATGTAGTCTTGGATGGTCATATACTTACTTTTGATATACTTTATATTTAAACTAATACTATACATAATGACCTAAAACTAAAAAACCTTAAAAAATATAATACAAAAATTAAAATATATTATTATTAAAAGGAGTCCCTTTAGGCAAGGTTCCGAAGATACTGGCAGCATTCCCCCTTTGAATAGCAAGGCTAATTCTTTGTCCGAGGTAGCTGCCAGCTCTTCGGTCTCCTGTGATGTCAACTAACCTTTTTGATATTTCCTTAAAAAGCCTTAAAGCGCTAGGACCCCACGGACCAAGGGTCTCGACACCGAATGGGACAAAGTCATATTCGGAGCCTAGACCCCTGTATTTGCAAGCTTTAACTTTTTCAGCCGCTTCACAAGACGCACCAACTCTGATGTTGGTTCCATGTAGATGGGATGGGGCCAGCGTGTCTGAACAGGTTGCATCCCATACCAGCACCCGGCCCATCTTCCATGGAATCAAACTCATACCGTCCGGTCTCTTGCCATCGTCTCTTGCAATACCAGTCGGCTCAAGTATACTTGGCACGTTGACGGTGGCAAGGGACCGGCGTATGATATCGTTAAGTGCGGCATGTCTCGAGAAGCGGCCTGCACTTTTTTGGCATGACAGTCCGTGATGTCCTAGCTTGTCGACATCACTGCCACAGGGAAATTTTTATATTTACAGTTGAAAGGTCGAGGAGGGTCATAGGATTTACAGTTGGTTCCTCTTAGTATCTTTTAAATTTTGGATCTGTCACATATTTATGAATTATTATTAGTATGTTATTATATCTAGGAATAAATCATGCATGTTAAAAAACTCATTGTTACTTCCTTTTGAACACGCGGGCGAAGCCGCGGGTAATAGCTAGTGTAATAATAATAAACAAACAAACACACTTTCGAATTTATAATATTAGTATGTATAGTAAGGATACGCATCATAATGGATCTTTCCATGGGAATGAGTTGTTTTACTGCGGTAAAATGAAGCCTACATTACTCTCCAGCCTCCTACCTATCTCCACACAAAAAATCTTACCTTAACATCCCTCCGTTACGACGTGAAAGACGGACAAACAAACAAACAAACAAACACACTTTCGCATTTATAATATTAGTATAGATTTATTCTTAACTAAGGAGCGATTACAGTAACCAACCATTAGTGAATCTGAGTTGGGGCGTAAGAGACATTACAGTTATACTGCTTTCTCTCCTCTATTTGTCAACCAATTTACTTCATTTTGTTTGGTCAATAAAATACATAATTTTTTTTAGTCCATTACATGAACTTTTTGTATTGGTGCCAGGTCGTCATCTGTAAAACATTTACGCTTCCTGTAAAATTTCGATAGTGATTATGGCCAAATTTAGTCCAGTGGAAGAATACTCGGAGATCTCATTGTAAATAAAGTCATTTTACTTGTTTACAGATTTGCAAACAGAGCCAAATCGATCAAGAACAAGCCAGCGGTCAATGCAGTCACCACGAACGCCACTATGATCCAACAGCTAACTAGGCAGCTGTGTAATTTGAAAACGGAACTTGAGAATAAAAAGAGTCTCGAAGTAAGCTAACAGAATTATTGAAAACTTGTACTCGTATGTTACGATACAATTTACACGAAATCTTGACGTAATTCCATTCAGCTTCATTACTCGCTTACAAATATAACCTGTCTAATCCATGGAGCAATACATCACACAGTAGCATTTATTATTATTGAAATACTTCTACTTGAAAGTCCTAGCCCCGTTAAAACACAGCGAAAACATGTTTATTACGTCTGTGTTTTGCATAACATAGTGAAAAACTTAATCGTCGTAATTTTTTTCCAGAAAATTAGATTATTTAAATCTGTGATATTGTTATCTAGGATTCTATAGAGGACAGATGTAAGAGGCAGATTTTTTTCTAAATCTATCTTTTTTTTACAGAAAGACAATGTCAGTTTACAAAAACAGATAGCTGCTTTGCAGCGATTGATTTTAAATGGATTTGGTCAAAGGAGCTCTGCGGAAATATTGAACCCTCGAAGGAAACTGGTTCAGCCGCGACGAGTAACCATATCTACTCTGCATTCCATACAGGAGGACCCAGTACCGGCTGTGCCCAAGTTCTGTACTCCTAGTCTTAAGTATAAGTAAGTTCTTTTTACTCCGTATAAAGAGGAAAGATTTGATTGTTTGTTTGCATTGAATAGGCTCCGAAACTACTGAACCGATTTGAAAAATTCTTTCACTATTGGGGGAAGCTACACTATCCCCGGGAGACATAGGCTATATTATATTTTAAAAAAATTGGGATCCATAATAAAACTCCAATAATGTAACCCAAGGTGTAAACACATAAGAAACCGAAGCAAAGCGAGGGCGGTTACTCGTATCTCAACATACATAGCAGCTTACCAAAGCTTTACCTTTACCAAAGCTTTGCCAAAGCTCATTTGATAGTGATCCAGGCTGTTAAATTGAATTTCTGAGTTTGATTACCGGCCGAGGCATGCTTGTGATATTGTTCATGACACCATGGTTTATTTAATTTGACATTCAATAACTTGTAAAGAGATAAATAATATTTTGTCTGGTAGAAAATTCGAGTGACCTTAAGTTCTCCTGTCCATTTCATTTGATGATAAAAAAAGTAATAGTAAATTTGACAAGTGATAGACTTTTTCATTCTAAATGTTCTGAGTTTGAAATCATGTCATGTCAGTAGATTGTATTAATTTTCAGGAGAAAGTGACATGTTGAAAATGAATAGTGATTGAAATCAAGTGTTTAGAAAATGTATGTAATTTTTTATTGAATTATATTGTATGCATTTCGTTGTATTTTACATTGTACATATTTCACTTGCATAGTTGGTTTAGTTGTGTTGTATAATGTAGACAAGTTATATTGAAGCTAAAACAATTAGCATTTGTGATAAAAATCTGTTATGTTTACTGAGAGTTACGTGAAGTAATTGTTGTACAATGTTTAATAATGGGAACAGAGGTACGGTAATTAAATTATTATACTTTCATTCGTTCTTGATGCCATGACTGCATGATTTAAAACTAGGACATCTGGGAATGGTAAAAAAATTTCGAATCTTCATTACAAACCTGATTGCAGTGGCCCTTGGGATAGATCTCCCCAACCTCATATCCCAAATACAATATCCTCATTTCAGCCTAAATATATTTGTAATAAAATCTATTTTGTCTACAGTCCATTAGTACTGCCTGGAGCGTCAGATTTCCAGCCGATACAGAACGCGCACAGTTTGCCCACACTACCAGAGGAACCACCGCGTCTTATCACACCCCCACTGAAGGACAGAAAGGTCAACTTTCAGGACGAGATCATCAACCTAGGTTTGAATGAATACCATAATAATAATATTAATAATACAGAAACTATTTAATTTATTATTTATTTACGTACATATATGTATGAAATGCTATTATACTTCATATGTGTATGGGACGAGCACAGATAGGTATATGAGCGTGGAGAAGAAAAGTTATGTTGGATGGGAGCCAAAATTCCATAATGCTAACATCTTTGAGAGGGTAATCCTGTTTTAATGTTATTGGTAACAGATATCAATCTTGATGGCCTTGGACAAAATAAATATTTACAAGACGAGTTGAAATTCACACATGAAAATCCAAAAAAATGTATGAACGAAGAAAAAAAATATTAAACCTGGCTGCACTTTGGGTCAAAGTTACACATCCGCCCGGAACAAAGGGACCCGCTCAAATGTTGCCAACCCGAAGAAAAATTCCCCCAAAAAATGACGTTTTTCTTACATTTTCCAAAATGGCCGCCTATCACTATGGTGAAATACTTTGTGGCTAAAATTACACGTAATAATAAGTTTAAATATTTAAACGAAGATATTAATTATTAATGGTGATTGGTTTACAGATAGTGACGACGACGGTTCACCTGACGCACAGACCTGTCCCACGTCACCGTATCACAAGTGTTATGGTAAGTATTTTTGCTTAATTATTAAGTAAATTATTATTATGCAAGTATGTAGTATATTATTATTATGCATTTTCCTAAAAACAATTTTATGTTATATTATACATTTATTTTAGGATCGTCAAAAACACCTCCATGTGTATTGAGAAAGAATGCAAAACAGGCAGAAAAAAATTTACAAGATATTGTTGAATTGACTGGAAGAGAAAAAATCTATATGCCTGATGTGGTATGTAAAAGTACTTTATTCGTATTGAATGGAATATTTAAAAAACCACCGTACCATTATCTATATTATGTACAACATTAGAACTTTTTTTTAGTTTCACCTGATCCGGTGCCAAATCTTGCAAGTTAAAACACGTTTGTTGTATGGGAGCCCCCCTTAAATATTTGTTTTATTCTGTTTTTAGTAGATGAGTAATAATTTTTTAGGTAGAAGTTATGGAGAAGTTGGATAGGAACTGCGCCGTCATAACCAACCTGGAAGACGAACTAAATAAGCTATCTACTTTGAGTAAAGAAAAGGACTTTGAATTAGATAAATTAAAAAGTCAGATAAAAAAAGCTGAAGAGGAGATTAGAATACTTAATTTAGCTAAGGTAAGTAAATTTTAAGTACATTAATTAGTCGAAACAAAACATTCGCAAGACAACTATAAAGGTTAAGACAACTTTAACATATTCAAGATTAATAGAAATAACTACGGAACCCTAAAAATCAGCTGAGCAGAGCTTTCTGTCTCGGCTGCTTTCAAAAAATGTTCAATGATAAATAAATAAATAACGCTTCACACTCATAGCCCCACACTAGGATTCCCTGTGTCGTGGGTGCCATGGACAACACACAAAGACAACAGAAAAAACGCCCAGACCAAGAACGGAAATTCAACTCATTCATATTTCCGTCTTGCTGGGAATCGAACCCAAGACCTTTGGCGCGGCGATCCGGCGTGGTACCCATTGCGCCACAAGAGTCGTCTATTTATTAGAATAGAATTCAAGACTAATAAGAACTAACATTTTAGATGGATTTGGAAACTCGCTGTAAGGATTACCACACAAAGCTAACAGATTCAGAAGTTAGTTATGAAACATTAAAGAAAAAAGCTAAACTCAGGGAAGAGGAATTGCTATCTCTTTTAGAGGAACAAAAACCTAAAAAGGCACCTGAAGTTATTGGTAAGGTTTAATTTAACTCAAGCAAAATAATTTTCTAATTTTTATTTCGTTATTGAGATCAATGTGATATATTGTGCTAAGTTACCTTCACAATACATTAATTACGTATGCTGTGTTTGCCTGTTATTGGTTTTTCATGTAGCATAAGACATTATGTTAACTTAAGTTTAGTGTATTTTACCGTGTTAAAACTGTTGGTGAACCTATTAAATAAAATAAATATTAACCAATAAATTATGTTGGCAGGTAAAGCAATAACAAAAACGGAGGATAGCGTGGAACAAATAAATTTCTTGGAGACATCCCATCACATATCATTAGTTAACAGTGAAAACAAACAAAGTATTCTCAGTGTTCAAAGTGATTTACCACAGGTACCTCTTGTACAACTATCTGATCTACAAGAAGAACTGAGTTTAAAGAATGTAAAAATATTAGAATTAGAGGCAATAATATCTGCGCATGAAAGCAAAATTATGTCATTGGAAAGTATAAGTCACGATTATGAATCAGATTTAGGTAGTTACAAAGAAAAGCTTATATCCGTGGAAAAGGAATTATCACAGAATAAATCGACTGCAGATGCGTTAAATAAAATTGTGGAAACCCAAAAGAGTCTTATAGACTCCGTAAATGTCGACATAGAATCATACAAAAAATTAATTCAGGAATTGCAAGTTAAACTACAGGTAAAAGAAAATATTAACATGAATTTAAATGATAAAGAATTGGAATACTTGCTTGCAAATGAAGCAACATTTTTAGCAAATAACGAAAATATTAAAAACGTAGTCCAATGTTTAAAAATGGCTATACAGTCCAAAAATGAAGAAATCAAGGAATTAAAAACAACACTAGATGAAAGCCACTTACTTAAAGAAGAACTTGTTAACAAGAATAGTGACCTTACAGCGTTAGCTAGCGAAATACAAACACTAAAAGGGCAGGTAGAAGAAAATGTAATTATTATCAATAAAATGTTACTAGAAAAACAAAATTGGTTAGAAATTGAAAAACAGCTGAATTCGAAGTTAACTAATTTACAAGAAGACATAAACGTGTTGACAAAAGAAAATGATGTACTCTTGAATCAAGCCAAGGAGCTCAAAATATTAAATGAAGATCTTAATAAAAAAGTTTCTGAAAAAGACCAAGTAATCAATACAGCATCCGAAAATCATACCAAAGAAATACAAGACATGTGTGGTAAAATTGATAATTTAGAAAAGGATAATTTGTTAAAAGATCAAATAATAGCATCTATGAACAAAACACATGAAGAAGCTGAAGAAAACTTAAATATAGCCAAGACAGCTTTAATTAAAGTACAGAGTATTGTGACAATACTAACTGGCAATATTCAAAACGTTCCTGATATTATTGACAATTTTGTGTTGTTCTTTAATACTCTAAACAGTGACTTAAATAATTTAGAAAATATTGCTACTGGAATTAAGTTACAAAAGGAAGAATTATTAGGCATCATAAAACAATGTGAAAAAGAACATGCATTGATTGAAAAACAAATCGATGATATTATAGACAATCTTAATGACACAGAAATAAATACAACAGAATATTTAGAAGAACTATTTGCAACAATTCAAACAAATTCAGCATGCAGTAACGAAGACCCAAATAAAAATATAGAGTTACGAGAACAATCCAATTATACAAAGTGTTACCTAACATTAAATAGTCGGATAACTAAATTAATTAATGCTTTAAAAATTAAACTATCGGTCTTCCAACAAAGACTTGACATTAGAGATAAGGAAATTAGAGATTTGAATGAATCCCTTTCTAATATAACAATTAATTTAGAGACCAAAGACAAGGAATTAGTTATAGTGAGACAAGAAAAAGAAGATGAAATAGTAAAAAGAAAACAGTTATTAAAAGTAATCTTTGAAAAATCGTTGAATGTAACACATTGTTGTAAATTAGTAAATAATATATCTCTTGAATTAGGAAATAGCGAAGACTATACACTTGAAAGTATTCTCATGATGCTTGACAGGATAGCTGATCAAATTGAAATCTTAAATAACAAAACCGAACAGGGAAGCCTACAGAACGCATTAATGAAAGCCAAATTAGAAATTCAAGAATTGACTGAACAAAACCTTAAATATTTTAATGATATATCTCACATGGAGAATGCAAAGCTTAGTTTATCGGAAGATCTAACTAAAATACGGCAGGAAAATCAGTACATAGCGGCAGATTTAGAGAATACTAATAAGTTACTCGATCTTTTACGACAAGATTTAAAAAGTAAAGTGGAAGAAATGGAAAACATAGAAATAAAAGCTAGAGAATGGAAAGTTCAATTTATAAACCTTGACTTCCTCATGAAAGAACAAATGCATGCCATGCGACTAGAAAATACTAATTTAAAGGCAAAATGTATAAACTCGAGGATTGATGATAAATACGATAATGAGCGTTTTGAGTCCGAAAGCAATAACGACAGTTATCAACCGTCACTTTCATTTGATACTAACAACGAACTTCACTCACCACAAAGTTTATTAATATTGTGCTGTAACAAAATGACAGACTATATACAACCCATTGAAAATAAGGTGGCAATTCATTCAAGTTGTTCAGATACTCATATAAGCGAAACAGTTTGTCGATGTGATAAACTAGACATCATACAATTAGAATTACAAGAAATGAGAGATAAAAATGTAAATCTTCAATCTACAATTAAAGAGCTGCAAATTAAAAACCAAAATATGTCCAAGGAATACAGTGAAGTACAAAATGAGGTAAAGTTACTATTAGATGTTACTTCTGAGTTACAAAAAAGAGTAGTTAATCATAGAACAAACTTATCTACACTGACTGCTATGACGTATGCTGAAAACAAGTCATTAAGTTCACAAATTAAGTCATTGCAACATCACCACAACCGATTCCACAATGTTTGTCAAAGGGACATACCGGCATTCAAAAAACAGCTGCAAGAACTCATGACACTACTCAGAAGTGATAATTTCATAGCAAACGATAGTTTTAAAAGATATTCACTGCCAAATCCTTTGGATGGTTCTACTTTGCTTTCTTCTAATTTGAAAAATGAATCCACCCTTGATGGTGATCTTTTAATGTTAGACACGAATTTGACTTTAACAACTATGGCTGACACTACACTCGTAGGCCACGATCAGACATATTTTGATGTAACTCAAGTGTGTGTATGTAATGAAGTAGCCTGTCAAACTGATTTAGTTCCAGTAACCAACTCCACTTTGTTGCATTCTCAGATTTCTGTAGACCTGAATGTTAACGAGTTTATGGAAAAGTTCGAAGATCTAAAGAATGAAAATAACAAGTTACGAGAAATGGTAAATGAATATTCAGAATCAAAATTAACCAGTAATAATACCAATATTCATCCTGTTTCTACTGAAGATAAAAATCAAATGAATGAAACTGTTTCAAAATTTAATTATGAAGATATTTTAAGTAGACAAGAACATTACATTAAAGAAATTGAACAACTTAACCAACAGTTATTAAATGTCGAATCGGAAAAATGTAGTATTTTGGAAAAATACAATAACCTTCAACTCGAAATTCCGTCAGCAGATGCTTTAGTAAAGAAAATAACCACATTGGAAAGAAAACTCGTTGAATTAGATGAACTAAAATCCAAACTAAGCAATAAAAATAAAGAAATAGCTGCTTTGCAAGATGAGAATGATAATCTCTCTACGCAAGTCATGGAAGCTATTTCTGAAGTTGATGATCTTAAAAAAGAACACGATAAGTTAACATTTACTAAAAATCAACTTTCAGAAAAATGTTCACAACTGCAAGTGGAACTAGAAACTCTTCAATCTGAATACCAGGATGCTAAATTTGTAAGTTGCAATGAGTGTAAATTGAAATCTAAACTTATCAATACTTTTGAAGAAAAACTATCTGTACAGTCACACGCTAGAGTAAGTAGAAGTTTTAGTGACTCTGATAGAACATCAAGTTACAACACAATATGTACATTACAGAGTGAGCTCCATGCAGGCAAAGAAGATTGCAATACGTTAAAGGAAGAAGTGACTACCATTAAAAATCATTTAGAACGCAGCAATCTTTCCATGGCTCAAAGTATGGATTTAGATGAAACCATTGGTGAGCCTAATATTTATCCATACACCAAAGATTTTGAGACTATGGACTCTAAGTGTAATGTAATTGATGGTACAGATGATCGATCTTTAGAATTATATAATCTTGACAAAGTAGACTGTTTAAATTACTACACAGAGTTGACAGGTGCTAACAAAGAAGACATCGGTTTCGATGTTAAAATTGTAGACATCATGAAAATGTTGTATAGTAATCTTTTAGTTAAACATGGCAATCAAATTGAAAATTTAGAAAATAAAATTCGAGACTTTGAAGCCTCGAAAATGCAATTACAATTGCAGCTAGAAAGTATTAACAATCAACACTCGTATAAAACAAAAGAGTTACAAGAAAAAACTGATGAACTTGAATCAATACGAAATTTATTGTCTCATATAAGAAATAACACATCACGCGTCACAGAAGTAGTTAATGATGATGTAGTTAGTTATTTTAAAGAAAGTATCTTGAATCCACTTGACACACAGTTTCAACTTAATAGTACACAATTTTTCGAGTCAGTTATAACAAATATATTAAATAGATTTACTCAAGACTTAGATGAAAAATCCAATCAGTATTCTAAATTGGAGGAACACTTGAAAAGTATTCAAGAAGAAACAAACACACTTAATACAAGTTTAACACTTCTAAAATCTCAATTAACAGAAAAAGAAAATGAATGCGAGTTATTAAAGAAACAAAAAGAAAGAATACAGGAAATTAGTAATGCTGTAACATTAGATATTGTAAGAAAAGGACAAGATCTAGATAAAATACTCACTGAGGGTTGCAAAAAACTTTCAGAACACAATATTCTTGAACAAGGTGACATTGAAAAAAATTTACCGCTTGATAAAAATATTGATACGATATTCCAATTAGTTATAAACTGGTGTAAAGATAATATATGTGAAGTGAACGAACAGAATAATAATCTAATTGAAGAAGTAAACAGTCTTAAAATTAATATCACAGCAAAAGATTCCGAATTACATAAATTAACACAGTGTTTGGATGAAAAACAAAACGATCTTTCAAAACAGAAAACCTTATTAGATGACCTAAATGAAATTTATAGTAAAAAAGTAGACGAAAATTACACAAATCTTGCGATCATACATAAAATGGATGAAGAAATTAATAATTTAAGACAATTTATACAAACCAAAGAAAGAATGTTAGAAACGTTACAGAATAATTTGGATATGACGAAACATAATGAAAGTTTAGAAGATAAAATTAAAGATTTGCTGAATAGTAAAGAAATGTTGAACAAAGAGTTAGGTAATTTAAAATCAATAAACCAAGTTATCATAAAAGAAAAGGATGATTATGCTAAACAACTAGAAGATTCTAACAACACTATCAAAGAAAATAAAACGGAGCTTGAAGCATTGACGTCTGAAATTTTAATCTTAAAAGAATCTGTAAAAGAAAACGTTAGCATTATAGAAAACTTAAAGCAGGAGGTAAAATCGTTGATGGAACAAAATTTGGAAGCGAAAGAAAATCTTCAAGAGAAAAACAAAGAATGTTCGCGGTTGAAGACGAATATAAAAACGCATGAAAAGACCGCTGAAATACAAAGCAAAATGATTATGAGGTGACTGATTATATTTGTATTTATTTACCTTTGCTGTTTAGCGTTCTATGTAAAACGTTGTATAGATATATTATTATGAAAAAAACTTTA
Organism: Thymelicus sylvestris; assembly: GCA_911387775.1. Classification (NCBI taxonomy): domain Eukaryota; kingdom Metazoa; phylum Arthropoda; class Insecta; order Lepidoptera; family Hesperiidae; genus Thymelicus; species Thymelicus sylvestris. The sequence goes on from OU426892.1 coordinate 4,462,563, forward strand.
AACGTCTGACTTAAATTTACTGTAAAAAGCAAATTCACATAGCTTTTTCGTATCAGCAATATTTTTTATAATTATGCACTATAACAACAACAGCCCAAACATGAAAATAGTCGAGAGATATTAAAAGACAATTCAATTCAAAAGACAGTACAATTATTTCTTTACTCCATTTCAGGTTACAAAAGCAAAGAGAAGAAGACAATAAGCGTAATGAAAAACTAATTGAAGATCTTAACCAGAAATGTGCAGCATTACAGAACGAATGTGATACTGTGAACCGAGACATCATAACATGCAAAGAAGAATTGCAAGAGCTAAAGAACCTTAAACTGTCACTGGAGGTATGATTATGTTCAATATATCTGGGGGCACGGCAGTGCCCCCGCCAAGTCGAGCAAAAAAGCGGCACGGCCGTACCATCCTTTTCTCGAAGCAATTCAGGCCATTTTCGACCCCCTATAACTTCCTTGTGGATAAAGCTAGAAGTCTGAACTTTCAGCTACCAAGCAATCATGGTATAAACACGCTTTAATTCAAATTTCATTCAATTTGATTCAGTAGTTTTAGAATTATAACTAGTCAAAGTTGCTTAATTTCGTCACTCACTGACTGACTGACCGATCATCAAAACTCTAAGGCACTTCTAGCAGACATAGAAGCTTCAAATTTGGAACACAATTAGTGTTTAGTGTATAGATCAAGGAAAAACTAAAATATTTTGCAATTTCGCTCCAGTTTTCTAGATACATCAACTGCATAAATAACTTTGTAATCCTATATAAAGGTATAGGATTACAAAGTTACATTTACAGTTAATGAATCACTGTACCTGTATAACAAAGTTACATTTGCAGTGAATGAATCAGTGTACATGTATATAATATAATGGAATAATAGGTGTAGATAGGTACATAGATATAATTATGTTCAAAGGTAACTTGTAAAAGGAAAAAAAATAGGACTATCTACAAAAAGAAATGAGATGCCATCAAAAACATAACTTGTAAAAAAACCCAAGTCTCGCAACTCAGTTCTTCTACCGTAAAAAGTTGTGAGATCAATGTAATACCAAGTCGGTTAATTTATTCAGTTCCTACATAAGGTTCCTTCTGTCTTAAGTTATTACGTAATTAGCTAACCTAACAAGTAACAACATCTTATAGTGACCATATCAATATTAAAAATCTTTTATGTTTTAAATAAATAGATTGACTTGGCAATCGCACTAAACAAATATAATATGTAGGTAGATATTACTTGTGAGATACATTGTGTTTTCATGCGATGGTCAAGTCGATCTATTTATTTAAAACATAAAAGATTTTCAATATTGATATGGTCACTATAAGATGTTGTTACTTGTTAGGTTAGCTAATTACGTAATAACTTAAGACAGAAGGAACCTTAAGTAGGAACTGAATAAATTAACCGACTTGGTATTACATTGATCTCACAACTTTTTACGGTAGAAGAACTGAGTTGCGAGACTTGGGTTTTTTTACAAGTTATGTTTTTGATGGCATTCTAATATTATTTTATGGTTAAATGGATATTCGCGAGGTATATTGCATGTTTACAATATATTTCCATTTATTTTGCTGTAGAATTTATACATTTTTAAAATAAGAAAAATAAGAGGTGTACTGAGTGGATCCATCCTGTTTCTTGTGTCCGAGAAGGGTGTCTCTGTGCTTGACTCGAGAGCACTTGTATGGAGTTATCATTTGAGTATCCATTTTTTTCTAATAGCATGGATCACAATAATATTTGTTTATTAATATTATTAATAGGCGCAGATATCAGAGTTGCTAGAAGTGCACAAGTCTCGGCCGTCAATGGAAGCCATGGCAGAGGGCTCCCGGCGCCGCCGCCAGAGTATTCACGACTCCAAACGGATGTTTGCTGAAGATAGGACCGATGTAGAGGGTGAGCGTAAAAACCGTACCTGTTCTATTTGTTCTATTATAGATGTATGTATGATATATATTTACCAGTTTCATGTCGAAATTAGTTCTTTGCATGTATATTTAAAATAAGCTCTGGTATATTCAAAGCTAGGCCTGAAGTTTTCTTCGAAATCATCCATTCACGTACGTAAAAAATTACAGGTTACATATGAGTTATGTATTAAATACACAATTTAATAAATTTTTATAAAAATATATAATTTACTATCAGTTGGCTCGTCTGCGCTTTTTTCGACTATTAACTTTTTTTTCAGACCATTCAAAAATGGAGGCAGTCTTCGGAGCTCGTACAAAGAACGAAGATTTCTTTATGGACGTCGATGGCAACGATTCTAATAGAAGCACACCCATGCGTCGGAGCAAAGGGTAAGTCACTACTCAACCTCATCACAACTGATAACAAAATATTGTTAAAGTTACCATCTAGGTTTATGTTTTTATAACTAAAATTGTATATATTTGTTGTTTCAGACGCGACAGTTCGCAGTGCAAACATGAACAGGTAATGTTTTAATCATGACTTGAAAATAATGTCAATTTGTAAAATATCTCTGTAATAATGCAATAAATATAATAATAATTAAGATATTATTCATCATAACCCATAGCTGTCCCTCATGTGTAGGCTATAGTTACGGTGGCCAACTGCGGATTGGCAGAATTTACACACATTTGAAGACATTATGGAGAGCTCTATGTGTGCAGGTTTCTTCGCAATGTTTTCCTTCACCAAAAAAAAATATCATTAACTTTTAATAAGCATGGGACCTTTTAAAATTAAAGTCTAGCAGGATTCGAACTCGGCGGGATTCGGGAGACCAAAGTTCAAACCGCTATTCTATTACTGATTTTGAATGAATATGAGTACATACAATAGATACCACAAAAATTTTATAAGATCGCAAAAATAAAAATTATAAATTAAACTAAACATGCACGAACTTAAGATATTATTATGTAACCCACTCCGCGATGATACAATAGAAGTTATAGTCATAAGGCTAGAAGACTAAACTACTGTAGTGCTCTTCAGCTAAATCTGCAGTTGGGCGTAATGTTGATAGCATAGAAATTAGTGTATTTTATATTTCAAAAACCATTTTATGGACATAATAATAGCGTTGCTTAGTTCATCAAAGGTAATAACCATAAAGGTAATTACGAGATAAAATAAAAAACATTACATTTAAAATTAAAAAAAATAAACATTTTAATTTTTATACTCCTATTTCAATGTTATCATTGTCATCATCATCCTGCCCATTCCCCAAATAAAATTGGGAAATGGGCAGGATGATGATGATGATTTCAATATTACCAACATTACGGCCAAGTGCAGATTTAGTTGAAGAGCACTTTAACTCGGTACGGTGTTTGTATGTTTGTGTTAAGGAGGAGGAGGTCGGCTCACGACCCAGTAGCGTGATGGCGGCGCGGCGCCGCCGGCAGAGCGTGCACGACTTGCACCGCAGTGCGCTCGCACCGAGCCCCGAGCCCCACGGTCAGTGTGCATATGGAGTATAGAGCTAAAGGAGAGCCATCTCATGTGGGGGGAAAGTTGAAAGTGTCCAATTACATACTGAAAATAGAGGTTCCAGTACCTATTACGATAGCGCTGGCGTCGGAAAATTTATTCTAGGCTACGCTACCGCAGTGCCATCGCGCCACCCTTACTGACACTTTTTCAGAACAGAGATGGCTCTCCTTACCTCTACATCCATAAGTGTGTGTGTGTGTGTGTGTGTGACATGCGTACGTGCGCGTGTATGGCTGTCTGGGTGTGTGTGCAGAACACATAGTTGCACCGCATGACCGCAATGTGCGCGGTTTCCTGATGGACAACTAGTTGCATGGCACAACTAAGTGTTGCTATTAACCCAACTTTGTACAACTACACACAACTAAACTTACCTATTTTCTATAATTCATTCCTTGAAATACAACTAGGTATAGTGAAACCGAAGCTTGTGCTCGTCGCTAGCCCTGAACGGTTAGTAAGATATGCGTGCGTATTATCGTATGTACATTTATGGTGCGGTACGTGTGAGAATGCTTGCGTCAATTCCAAAATATTCTTGGAAAATAAAAGTATAAGATTAAACTGTATTTATAATTGTGTATCTATTGTGTACTGAATAAAATATGACATTTAGTTTTATGTCGCGTACAGAGATGGCGTTAGTAAAACAGCTGTTGGATCACGCTGTTGAGACTCATTGGGGAATGTATAAGTGACGCCGTGTAGTAGCGCGGTAGTTGTTATACATTCAGTATATAGGGAGTATTCCTTTAGTATAAACAATATCCCGTACATTGTATATCTTTACTCCAATCCAAAGAGTTTTTTTGAAACGGTACAAATGTTAATTTTAGTGCCGTAGTAATAATGATTGAATGATTATATTATACTGTGATGAAATCAAAACCCAACTGCAAGTAAAAACATCATAAAACCTTTTTGAAATCCTTATTACTTCAAACAATAGCGTCTCACAACCACTATGTTTTTTCTAATTTTACTTAAATATCTAAGACCACTTACGTCCCAACTCACAGTCACTAATGGTACTTAAATCGCTCCTTAGTACAGAATTTGTATGTTAACGGTTAGTAACTCTGAGTTGGGGCGTTAGGCTTTCAAGACGCATGTAACGATATGTTGAACATGAAGATGTGGGGTAATAAAGAATATTTAAATTCATAGAAGATACGCGCGAAAATCCTACCCCTTCCTGGCAGTCGGGTAAAAACTCAGTAACGGGCATGTTTCATTATATAAACATTATTGTTTCTTCGAGTATATAATCTAAAATATAAAATTCTCGTGTCACGGTTTTTTGAAGTTGAACTCCTCCGAAACGGCTCAACCGATTTTCGTGAATCTTTGCGTGCATATTGGCTAGGGTGGAGAATCGGACAATATCTATTTTTCATCCCCCTACCCCTAAAAATTTTTTTTGGCATAACGTTTGCCCGGTCAGCTAGTGTTTTTATATACCTAAGTTTACACTGTCAACAATAAGCATTATTTTAATTTTTAGATCATCCACGTAAGCTCGCAGAACATCAGGATTCCGAAACAAATTGCTTTCAAATCAATAGGTAAGTTTATTAATCAACATTCATTTAAATCTATGTTTAAATCTAACGTCCGCTTAGTACTGTCATCTAGTTTCAATGGCATTCGTAACCAGCAACCATACATGAACGTAATATATCTTTCAGTGAAGTAACACAACTGAGGAGACAACTGACATCGTGTCAAGAGGAGTTGGAAGAGCTCAGAGAGAAGTACAGAGAGTTGGACGATGAGTGCGAGACGTGCGCTCAGTACCTGAGGGAGAGAGATGAACAGTGCGAGCGGCTTAAGACGGAAAAGTCGGTGCTGGAGGTGAATTGAATTGAACCTTATTTACTTCACGATAAGTGCCTTTTTTCTGTTAATATGTTTTGAGACATACATACGTTGATATTTGCAATTTAGCGCATGTGTCCTTAAGAAGATTGAACATAGTACGCATAAATAAAGTTAAATTTATAGTTACCATTATATTCTAAGTTTAAATTGATATACGAAATAATTAAAGAGTTATTAAAATGCAGCAAAGTTTATTATGTATTATAACTTATACTCGTAGTCTTCCAGAAAAAAAAATTGTCTTATTATGTGTATAGGGAATGCAGATTATTAAGTGGTGAAGAATAAATAAAAATAGTAAGATAATAATATCATTTTTTACGCACATAATTTAAGAATCTAAGTTTATCAAGAATATCCGGATTGAAATTTCATTATCTAGTCATTTAGACCAAAATGTCCTTGTACGTTTTCAGCAAGCTGTCACCGAATTAAAAGCAAAATTGGCTAATCCTGACACGAACAGATCTACCCGTCGCAGTAGTCTGTGCGACGCGGCAGTCAACACATGTGAAGGTTAGTTTCCTATTTTAAATAATTTAAATAACTAAAAACCCGACTACGTAAAAATCGCGCCAAGATAATATAATTCTTGACAAAAAATAACCGACTTCAAAATAACTCAAAAACTACTCGTATGATCTAGCTCAAATTTAAGTGGGGCCACATGACAAGCACCAATTTTCGATAAAAAAAAATCATCAAAATCGGTTCATCCAGTCGAAAGTTCTGAGATAACAAAAAATACAGTCGAATTGAATACCTCTTCCTTTTCTGAAGTCGGTTTAAAAGTAATTCCTAATACATTCACACGTCCCAAAGTAGAATGACAAATATAAGAGCTGGGAGGTTGTCTACCAAATGGCAAAAAATGACTTTAGAATGTGTCACCATTGTCAAATACCTTTAAGAGCACAATGTTGAATTCATAAAATGTTTAGTTCGATAAAGTTGAATAGGCTATTTTTTACATTATGTTTGACACTTATTTAAGTTATCGAGATATGCAAAGCAAATAGAACAATGTTATGCAAATGTAATGCAAATAAAAAGCGCGTGCGATTTTTCGTGACCGGCGTTTTTGTGTCACCGTCCGTGTTACAAATCTTAAAATTTCACTCATCATTTTTTCCATTTATTTCATAACGCGCCTAAAGAAATATAACTTCAAAAAAAATGTTTTATGTTTCATATGAAGGGTCAATATGGTGAAGTTATTGATGTGATCATATTCTTAATGTTTTTAGACTGGGCGAACCTCCATTCAGTAGTGGTGGACCGAATGTCGTACGACGTGGAGGTGGAGAAGAATAAGAAGTTCACCAAAACCATCGAGGAGCTGCGGTTCAAAAATCAGGACCTCAAGAACACAATGGCAAAGATGCAAAAAGCTTTGGAGAAAAAATCTTCGCACAGTAACAGGTAAAACTTGTTTTAATATGTAGCACAGTTTAGAGAAGTCAAACTTTTCGGCTAGCACATTAAAGTGGATAGATGGATGAAAAAGAAGCCTTAGGAAACGCTCGGATAATCCGAACACCAAGTGGTGTTGGTCGGCCGTTTTCACTAACATATCTATTAATAAATAATCTATAGATACTATTACTTAACCAGATTAGATTAGACTAAATCCGGCTCACTTGTGGGCCCTAGGTGCTTTGAGGGATTATATTGGTAATATTGATTTTCTATTTCCTTAAAAAAATACTAAGTATAGTATTAAGTAATTATGTATATTAATGGACCATTAATTAATTTCATTGATCATCATGAATCCCATATCATGTATCAATTCCTCGCAGAGAACTAGAAGCAACGAAGTCTGAACTGAACGCGTGTAAGGAGGAGTTGGAAGAGCTGAAGGAGCGCTACAAGGAGCTAGATGAAGAATGCGAAACGTGCGCGCAGTACCTGCGGGAGCGAGACGAACAGTGTTGCAAGCTGAGGGAGGCTAAGAACGCGCTAGAGGTATGTACTAGACTGTACGATAACATTTATTTATTTATTTATTTATTCCATAATGTTACAACTAACATAACAGGATTGCCCTAATGCGTTAGTTAATTTCATTAGCTAATAATAGTCATCAGTTAATTTAACGTCTAAACAATGATGATGTTATAGTTTGTATGATTTATAGAGAGATGTTAAATAGTTCAATAAAATTATACTCCAAAAAAAAATGCTGCGGATACTTTAAACTTTAATCATTTATATCTCAGTGTTGATATTCAAAACTTCTTCGATGATTTATTAGTTTCGTTCCATCTATATTTTAATTTCGTTAAATATTTATTTAATTATGCCAAAGAAATATTACTTCTCACGCGCGTACAAAATTACACGCACCCTTTTTTATATAATTTTCTGGTAAAATGTGGGTACACTACACATTACCCGTTATTAAATTAGTTAAAATTAGATCTTCGTATAGTAGGTTATATGCACATAAGCTGTACAAACGAACCATTGTTTCCAGGCCAAACTAAAGGAATACGAAGAAGATGGAGGCAGTAAAACGCTCACTGTGAGGAAGAAGCGACAGAGTTTGCACGACCAGAACAGACAGTCCACGTCTGCTGAACTCGTGGATGCCTCCACTGAGACTAGTGACGGTTTGATAGCCTGTTTTAATATATTTATGCTATTCCATATTACTATGTCTTGTATATATATATATGTGTAAGGAATATATATGTGAAATTCACTTAGGGAAGGCCTAGAACTATAAAATTTGAGATTCATATGCAGCATGAGCTCCTGTATCACTTGATCACTTCTCTTTCGTTGGTCCATAAGATACGGGACATCCTGTATATTCTATTCCTACTTAAAATAAAATAGATCCCTTTCTCACTTGCCGGTTTAAAGATGGTATGTTCTAACAGGGTTTGAAGCCATGTGGTACTAGAATAATGTTCTTAACAAAAATATTTCCATTCCAGATTTCCTGAGCTATCAGGTGGAGAAAGACAACCAACGAACACGATTGCCTGAAGATGCACAAATTAGAGAATTGAAACGGTTAAGATTTGTAAGTAGAAGTAATTATGAAGTGTTTTAGTACATTTAATTTCTTTATAAAGGAGATCACCAAAATCCTATTCACCTCTGGGCTAAGGACATCATTAATGTAACATACGTTAGAAAATATAAGTAGAAGCTGGTCCAATTTTGACGATCTCTTTTTATTAATGGTTACAGCATCGTACTCAATTCAGTGAGGACCACATAGCATAGTTAGTAGTGAGGCATATTGAACAGATATGATACATAAATGTTGTGCTGTGATTGTGATGCCCATTCCACCCATGATACAGGAAATCCTAGGCCCTTACTAGACGGATCTCAAGATCTGCGATCTAAAAATTCGTTGTCTGAAGTATGTCAAATTATATGTAAAGCTGACGATCTAAGTAACGATTATTTAATATGTATGAGTGACATACTTATTATCTGATTTCTTGTTCTTAAGCCGAGGTAGGTTAATATGTGCATGACATTCGGTTTATTAACTCCTGACGAAATAACAGGGATGTTATAAGTTTAATGTGTCCGTATGTGGCATCGTAGCTCCGTTTAGGATGCGGTTTCTTTCTTTTTATATGGAAATAGCCGAGAAACGAGCTGACAAACCACCTGATGGTAAGTGGCTATCGCCGGCCATGGACATCAGCGACACCAAAGGCATCACTGATGCGTTGCCGGCCAAGTAAGAGAGAAGAAAGTTTTGTTTGAAAGCTAACGTAATCGAGACGGTTGTTAGCTGTCGGGGTTTACAAACTGGATTGTGTTGTGTGTCAGATGGTGGACAAGGTGTCGCAGCAGAAGGCAGCGCTGGAGCAGCAGCTGGTCGCGTCGCACTCGCCGCTGCTCGTCGCCACGGGCAGCGCCATCGTTCAGGTATCGCAACTGTATTAATAACGCTACGCTACACTCATAACGCTTCACACTCATAGCCCCACACTAGGATTCCCTGTGTTGTGGGTGCTATGGACAACTGACCGAGAACAGAAATTCAAACTCATCGCACAGAAGAAACAATAGTACTTATAAATAAGTACAGAAGGCGCACTCCAAAAGATTCCGAAAAATCATTTAAATAACGACAATTTTTTAAGTTTGGACAGAGTCAACCTATGTACCAATATCTACAACAATCAGTCTATTTCCTTTCCAGAATCAACAATTGACAGACGTGATGAAAGAAAACCAAAAACTGAAGAAGATGAACGCCAAGCTGATCACCATCTGCAAGAAGCGCGGCAAAACTCTCGGCGACTCCAATAGGGAGAACCAAGACCCGTCCGAGAATGTTTGAATATTTGAAAAACGAATAAATACAAAGCTGGACTTAGTTACATCACGTCATTATTTGTAGCAGAAGTCAATAGTTACAAGTACTTGACGTTGAAAAATTTTCTACTTAATGTTTTATGTAACAAATTCGTCTTTTAAATTAATTTATTATTAATCCATAGGTTGAAATTGTCTCGAAGATTATTTCCGTGGTATAATGTAAGTCTTCGTAATGTGATTGTTTTGATTGGAGCGTATGTATGTCCACTGTCTAAGAATGTATGTATGAATTTTAGTTTTCGTCCATTGACTTGAAATAATTTAAATTTTTTATTATTCAAGTTAGATTGATCTAATATTTTCCTTATTCTATTATATTCGTCATTAAAAGTACATTTAAATTTTATTATTTTTTCTGATTATATTCAAATTTTAATTGAAATCTACATAATTTACTTGAAACTGCATTAGTACATTCTGTGGTGTCACAGAATACACATATGTAGCTATTATTACGACAACATGAATACCCATAAACAGGCCTAACCATAGTGTAAAAATTGTTCTATGTATGTTGAGTTTAAAAACTGGTACTGTTTCCTTAGCTTCGAGAGTTAACAAAAACTTTAATAATATTAACCAATGTACTTACCCAACTCTCTAGGAGCACAAATTCCGTATTGTAGTTGATCTTTCTAATAACAATTATTCATAAATAAACCGCTCTGTGATAACAGTCTCAAAAATATTTACAGTAAATATAATTAATATTAATATTTTTAGTTTGAAGTGAGATTAAACTAAATTATTAATGCAAATTGTAATCGTAATAATCAATGTAAAGTGTAAATTAATGAAAAAAATGTCGATTGTAATGAAGACTGAAATGCTTTGTAAACATTCCTCAAGCATTTATATGTTGTTTCATTCACGAATATTCGTATGTTGTGACTATTTGGTGCCATTTATGTAGATTAACAATGAATAGAATAATGGTGCCTTTTGATTCAATAAATTTAATTCTGATTTTAAACTTGTTTTATCTTTTTTATACTATACTAGCTGACCCGGCGAACTTTGTACCGCCTAACAACTCCCTCCTCCCCCTCTCTCCCTCATATTCTGTCAATCGCGCCAACTGTCAAACGACTGACAGGTATAAAATAGTACAAATATGATAGCATTAGAAAATTTCGTTGTTTTCTTATATTTTCTAATTTTCTGCACAACTTTTTCTGAGATAACTGGGTTAAACCCACCAAATTCCAGTTTGAACGTAGGGGGAGCACGGCCCCGGACCTGTCGAGAAAAGCCCGTATGAGAAATAGCAAAAACGACGACGATTTATCCTTTGATTGATAATGAAAACTAAGAATTTGAACTTTATTTTGCTCACGCAGCCTAGTGTCTAGATTAAACTATATATTTAAAATTACAAGCTGCCTCGGCAAACGTTGTTCTGCCAAAAATTTAGGGGTGGACCACCCTTAACATTTAGGGGGATGAAAAATAGGTTTAGGCGCAAAATGTCCGATTCGCATAATGTCCGATCGCCCTATTCGCAAAATGTCCGATTCGCAAAATGTCCTTTTCTCAGAATGTCCTTTTCTCAAAATGTCCTTTTCGCATAATGTCCCAATTCGCAAAATGTCCTTTTCGCAAAATGTCCTTTTCACTTATCATTAGGGGCCATCATCCATTTTTTTCCATTTGTTTTTTTTAATGTTGTTTTTTTTTAATATTGTTTTTTTAATGTTTTTTTTAAATATTGATTTTTTAATATTGCTTTTTTATTTTTTTTACGTTTTTTGAATATTGTTTTTTTTTGAATATTGTTTTTTGAAAAAAAAGTTTTTTTTTTTAAATTTCTTAGATTTTTTGTTTTTTGAAAATTTTTTGTTTCTTTTTTTTTTGCTTTTTTGAAAATTTTTTGAATTTCGTTTTTGTTTTTTTTTTATTGTTTAGAATTTTTTTTTTGAAATTTTTTTGTTTTTTTTTTAATTTCTTTTTTTAGATATTGTTTTTTTATTTCTTTTCAAATATTGTTTTTTGAAAAAAATATTGTTTCTTTTTTGGATTGTTTTTGCTTTTTTTTAAATTTCTTTGATTTTTTTTGAATATTGCAATTTGGAAGTTTTTTTTTATTTAATATACATATAATTATCACATTCAAAACACGTACATACACATACACGTACACCGATGGAATCGAACCTCGTACGCTCTGGCGTTATACGTCACACTGTGACGTCACATGATTTTCGTGAATCTTTGCGAGCATATCGGCTAGGGTGGAGAATCGGACATCTATTTTGTATCCCCCTACCCCTAAAATTTTTTTGGGAGAACAAAGTTTGCCCGGTCAGCTAGTAATAAATATAATAATAAATCATTTATTCAAAACGAGCGGTTTTAAAAACGCGCGTGACGTTTTTCATGACCGTCGTTTTTGTGTCACCGAACGTGTTACAAATCTTAAATTTCACTCTCATCATTTTTTTCCATTTATTTCATAACGCGCCTACGATTCGACATTATGCGAAAAGGACATTTTGAGAAAAGGACATTTTGAGAAAAGGACATTTTGATAAAAGGACATTTTGAGAAAAGGACATTTTGATAAAAGGACATTTTGAGAAAAGGACATTCTGAGAAAAGGACATTTTGCGAATCGGACATTCTGCGAATAGGACATTTTGCGTCCGCCGGACATTTCGCGAAAAGGACATTTTGCGCCTAAACCGAAAAATAGATGTCCGATTCTCCACCCTAGCCGATATGTACGCAAAGATTCACGAAAATCGGTCTAGCCGTTTCGGAGGAGTTCAACTTCAAAAAAGCGTGACACGTTAATATTAATTTTTATATATTAGATTATAATTAGAATTGTTTAATTCATTTTATTACTATTATGGAGGGATCAAACGAAGCCTTAGCAGATGTTGTAAGACAAGACATTCAGAGAAGTGTCTTATCCTGTGTAGTCAGATGGTAAAGTAGAATTTTTCATACTCAACGTAGGACTGCTGTATGAATGCTGTCCTGTCAGCACGAAACTAGACTCTAGCAAAGTCTAGCTTAATTTTAGCTAGATAAGACATTGTCAGCCTGAACTGACTTTGTTTATGCAGCTGGTGGGAATGTCTGAAAGAATATCTATAAATCCCGACCAGTGAGGATTTCAGGTGTAAACCTTGTATTCTAATAGTTCATGGAATTTTTAATAAAATTACAACTTTTAAAAACAAGTTTATTACACAGTAACAAAAATACAAGCGCGTAGGAAACTTTCTCAAAGTAACGATAACTAAAAATCACAATATTATCACAAGTCTTACTGAGAAAAGTACAAAATAAAATGATACAAGAAAGACCGTATACCATACGTGCGATCACATATTAAGCTCATATTCTTTTCACTGAAAATTTTTAACTTCGAACAAACATAACGGAGAACGCATACGCCTACTTTACGCCTAACGTTCCCTACTAATAAATCGAACTAGTGAGAATAAAGGAGTGCGCGAACATATCAGGCGACATTTGGTGAAAGAACGGGACGATTTATAACAAGTGTGATCTTCCTCACGATATCAAAGCAGTAAATACGTTTTTGTTGCTGATTAGCAGTAAGATATTTATAGAGTATTAAGTATAAAATATGCGGCATAACTTTCATTGTAAAAATTTAAAATTTCCATTATGAAAATTTCATATTCCAGGAAACATAATTATAACAAACATCAAATCTTATTCGCTTGTTTTTTTTACTAAATACACTTATAGTAACATTTATTTAAAACATTAAATGCAGCTTAAGTATTTTTAACATCGAAGTGTCTGTCTAGTCATCCGCTAATCGGACGAATATAAATATTAATAGTAAAAAAAATAGACGGAACTCGAATTGAAAAACAGTTAACTGTTTTTACGCGGAAAAGTTAGTGCCCACAATAACTGTAAAGGATGGATACTATTTTTGATACGATACTTTATCGACGTATGACGATACGATACCTGGAGAACATAATACATACCTATATCCGTTTTAGCGGACAATTAGGCTTTTAAAATAAGTGAACCCTGAAAACTACCTACAGGAACTTAACATGGAATTACAGGTACCTTTTATACAGATACATAATAAAAAAATAATATTAAAATTAGTAAAATAATATAACCTTAATGAAATTCTAGTGTTTTGTTTATTTAGATAACATAGCCAATCAGGCTATAAAAAAATAAATGTCTCATTGTGCGAGGAACCTAGCAATGGATCAGTTATAATGCGTTGATGTTAAATATATTTCATATACACAAGTCAGAAAATGAGTTAGAGATCGCCCAATCTAAAAATTAACATTTGATTTGTCTTCGTCTAGGTCACTCGGTTCTCAATAATATTTTTAAAGTAGACAATTTCTAACACTTGCTCTGTTGATAAATTTTACTTTCAAATATACCTTAATCACTTAAAAATACTGAGCTTCCATGCAGCGAAAATAGTGCATTTTTAAAACTGGTTCAATTTCAAAACTTTTTATACAAAGTTAATACAACTAATTACTTTTTAAAATACATGGATATTCTTAAAGTACATGTGAGAAAATTAAATGATTATTCTACTTGCTTGGCCTCTTTGGTTTCAACATCATCACTGCCGTTCTTACTGCCTTCATCCTCCAAACCATTTCCATCACCATTCTCATTTTTAATGCCGCAATTCTTCAAGAGAAGTTCAATTCTAGAGGGCAGTTGTTGCAGAGTGTCTTCTATTTCCTTGCTGGGGGCCTGTTTAATTTGGTCCTTCTTGTCTTCGATATGGCCGGCGAACGTGTGCTGACCCGCCACCTTGGCGAGGTCGGCCGCCAAGCTGAGCCATGCTTCATCGTCTTTAGTCGCTCCTGACACTATAGCTGTGGATGCCTTGTACAAGTCGCCGAGCGCCAAGTGGCTGTAACATTGAAGGTTTGTATGTTTAATATATGTTTATTTATAATCAATTAACATAATGTGGCTGCGCAAAAAAATATCAAAAAATTCGAAAGGTATTCGGATTCATTTGAATTAGTTATATAAGACAAGTTGACCCGGCAGACATTCTTTTGCTACATGTTTTATATTTAAGTACCACGAGTGTCCCCTTCGCTTCCAGTAGACTGTTTTGGTCGCAGATAAGTTACTGACGCGGAAAATTGGTAGAAACCATCCTTGAAGAGTATAGTATACTGTGACAAAATTTTAGCTCAATCGGTTAAGAACTTTCGAGTTGTTTAATACACAAATGAACTTAAAATTTATTTTTTATAGATTATGTTTCAATATAAGAATGATTTTATGTTTTATTTTTTAGTCCCGAGTCCTTACTGACACGAAAATTTCCCGCGTTTTGAAGTCAAAATTATTATTTTCATCGATACGGTAACAATATAACAAATACCCAAATACAAAGTTTCACATTGACATACCATAAAACTGCCAACTTCGTATGACCGTTTGAAGCAGCCTGCTTCAGCCATAAGTGCAGTGTGTCTCGCGCTATGTTCTCCATGTGCCTGTCATTTAATATAAAACATAAACGTGTACTTATGTACGCGCGTGAGAAGTTATACTTCTTTGGCATCAAAAAAATTTTTACAAAAAAAAAATATACAATATAAAAAAAACAATATTCTAACAATATTTAAAAAAAATATATACAGGGTGGATTTTTGAGACGGGTCAGTAAGGGCAGGTACCTTAACCGTTATAGTTACGGGAAAACGTTCCAAGGAGACTATCCATAACTTTTTTAGATATTCTGAACTGCATTCACAGATTTTTGAAAAAATGTATGGTCAGCGAAAAAAGTGCTAAAATCCAAAAAAAAAAATTTTTATGCCTATCGATCCTACTTCGTATGGGGATCAAAATACTCTATGGGACCATTTAAGGTATGAGTACTAGAAATGTCAGAAAACGCTAAAATCATTTTCCATACATTTTGTACTGAAAAACGATAAATCAACTCGAAATATTCTTTATCGCCAAACAATCCTATTTCTTACTGCGATTAAAAGATTATTTAAGGCCTATTGAAATTTAAATACAAAAACTACGGTAAGACACAACATATCACACAAACTTAAAAATAGGTTATCTATTATTCAAAATGACCGCCGTTTTCACGAATACATAAGTTCACTCGTTTTTGTACTGAGCAAGTAGCAGCGGAAAGTTTTCTTTGATGGATATTATTTAAAATCCTCGTTAATGCCTCTTTCAGCTCCTGAACACTTTCGTACTTTCTTTTGTAGACTTCATTTTTTAGGTGGCCCCACAAAAAAAACTCGAGAGGCGTTAGATCGGGGCTGCGAGGTGGCCACTTAATTGGACCATGTGTTGGACCATGGACCACTAACAGCACCTCTTGCAGCGTGTCTTCGTGAAAATGGCGGTCATTTTGAATAATAGATAACCTATTTTTAAGTTTGTGTGATATGTTGTGTCTTACCGTAGTTTTTGTATTTAAATTTCAATAGGCCTTAAATAATCTTTTAATCGCAGTAAGAAATAGGATTGTTTGGCGATAAAGAATATTTCGAGTTGATTTATCGTTTTTCAGTACAAAATGTATGGAAAATGTTTTTAGCGTTTTCTGACATTTCTAGTACTCATACCTTAAATGGTCCCATAGAGTATTTTGATCCCCATACGAAGTAGGATCGATAGGCATAAAAATATTTTTTTTTGGATTTTAGTACTTTTTTCACTGACCGTACATTTTTTCAAAAATCTGTGAATGCAGTTCAGAATATCTTAAAAAGTTATGGATAGTCTCCTAGGAACGTTTTCCTGTAACTATAACGGTTAAGGTACCTGCCCTTACTGACCCATCTCAAAAATCCACCCTGTATAACTAGCTGCCCGGACAGACTTCGTTCTGTCAAAATTTGCAATAAAATAATATTGCGACTATAAATCGAGATGTAAGCTATCCTATCTTTCAAGTTGGATCAAATTGCACACGGTGTGCAAATTTGAATAAAATCGGTTAAGTAGTTTAGGAGTCCATCGTGGACAAACAACGTGACACGAAATTTATATACAGCGTGGTCAAGGGATCGTAATAAATATTTCAGGGGGTGATTCACCTCGTGATTCTCTGCCCGAATACGTAAAAAAAATCTGACCTTAATTTTTACCCAAATTATCCTTCAAAATACATTAATCATAGACACTGCGCTCGAGAAAGCGGCGACCTCATTTTACGATACATGAATGAATTTCGCAATGCTTTGTATTCGCCGCTATTAACGAAGTTAGACTTTACCACCGCGGTCGTTAGTACGTTACCGCCAAAGGCACCGCCGCGCCGGCGTTCATTTGTGAACCGGCGCGGCCGCCATTTTTCAAAGGCCTTTGCCGCACCGCGCCGCTCGCGTCGGCTGTCCCACCCCCCGCGCGTTTTGCCGTGCAAAGGCCGAAAGCAATGTACTGTAACAGTCGTCATCGTGCCGTCG
This sequence comes from Thymelicus sylvestris, assembly GCA_911387775.1. Lineage (NCBI taxonomy): Eukaryota > Metazoa > Arthropoda > Insecta > Lepidoptera > Hesperiidae > Thymelicus > Thymelicus sylvestris. The sequence continues at coordinate 4,479,749 of OU426892.1, forward strand.
CGCGCCGTGAGCGCAGCCACTGCTGCCGCGATATTAATTACTGGTATTGCGATCTATTTTATTTGTTAAACAAGTTGTTTATCAACCGTTTTAGTGTCAGTGTGTGGACCGGTGTTTTATACAACTGTTTATTAGGTCCGTACTTTATTGACGGAAGATTTGATAGTGCATCATGAATAATTTATTAGGTATTTTAACAAGTGTGGTGGTTGAAATGTTAGATGATGTGCCGTTAATTTATCACTAATGTACTATCAACACGACGGAGCGCCTGCACACTATCTTGTCCGAGTCCGTGAGTTTTTAAATTCCATTTCATTTTTTTAGATGTGCCAGAAATACATAAATTTTGTATTAAATGTTTGCGATCCCTATTTCATTTTGGAAATTTGCTTAGCAGGTATTCAAGTATTTTTGCCTGTCCTAAGCCAGGGTTTAAGTATGAAGGGAAAGTGGATCATGCTAAATTCCGATTTACACGTATTATGTAGTTAAGTAGATAACTAAATTTTAAGTGAATGATTTTCAGTGCGCGTCCCAACGTAATAATTTAGTAAGGCTCTTTAGTTCATACAATTCTTCACAAAATTACTTAAGCATTTTACTAAATTTAAACTAAAAAGTGCCTGTCCTGTCCGAGTTAAGTGATAAGCCCCGCCCAACTACTTAACAGGAAATAGAAAATTTTCTTTATTACTTCTTTACTTGCGTACTCATTTTTAACTACTAAATTGTTCAATTACACGTATTAATTTACTTAAAATTTAGTTAACTACTTAATACGTGTAAACCGAATATAACAGGTCATTCACCTAGTGACCTAGATAACGCGAATGCGACCGAACATAAAAGGTCATTCACCTAGTGACCTAGATAACGTGAATGCGACGCACTGTTAGGGCGTCCATACGTTTTGAGATTTTTCGTATTTAGTTTGATGTTATTATCTCTGTGATTTATGGATGTTTTTATTATTTCTTTATTTATTTGGTCATAGAATCACGAGGTGAACCACCCCCTGAAATATTTATTACCATCCCTTGACCACGCTGTATATTAAGATAATAATCATATTTTCAAAACGAGCGTTTTTAAAAACGCGCGTGACGTTTTTCGTGACCGTCGTTTTTGTGTCACTGTCCGTGTTACAAATCTTAAAATTTCACACTCATCATTTTTTCCATTTATTTCATAACGCGCCTAAAGAAGTATAACTTCAAAAATATTGCAACAAATTAGATTAGTTTTAATAAACAATTGACTTATTGAGATCATTGAAGTATTATTACTAGCGTATAGAACAGACACCGCGAACACAATGTATGTTCCAATGAATTGACGCCGCGCGGCTTCAATTTCCAATGGATTCGTTCGATTTTGAAAGGAGAACAGGGGCTCAATTTTGAAAATAGAACCTCCCGGCGGGGACACACATTTTGTTTGAGATGTCTTCTCTTGTATATACCTCAATGATTGAGATGGTCATTATTGATCGTTGACGGTGGACATGGTATATGTTACCTGACGCGGCACAGCACGTACGCGTCGCGGAACAGCTTGGCCTCGAGCAGGCAGTCCACGGCGCCGCGCACGTCGTGCAGCGCCAGGCTCAGCGCCGCCTTGCGGAACACCGGCCCGCCGTACACCCGCGTCTCTGTATCAACAACAACACATTATTGAAGTGAAAACTTCTTTAGTACGGGGGTGACTTGAAATTTTATGAAACGAAACTGTCCAGTGGAGACTAGAAATGAGTGGAGACTGACTTGAGTTGAGTTGAGTTGAGTGGAGTGGAGTGGAGTGGAGTAGTAAAACCTACAATTATCATCTTCCCGAAATTTTACATTCGTCTCATTATCTTGAAAACAAAATTTTTGAAGGTTTCACTTCTAACACGTGTGAATTGCACCCATTTTTATTTTGGATGTAGTTTCTGAAAAACGTTCCAAACCACACGTATGTTGAAATTGAATTAATACTTAAGTATTAATACTAAGCAAGTATACTAACCCCCGACTCAGAGTCACTAACGGTTACTTAAATCACTCCTTAGTACAGAATTTCTATGGTGATTCTTTACTAAGGAGCGATTAAAGTAACCATTAGTGACTCTGAGTTCGGGCGTAAGTAAGCAAGTATTATTAATACTCAAGTATTAATACTTAAGTATTAATTCAATTTCAACATAAGTGTGGATTGGAACGTTTTTCAGAAACTACGTCCAATTGTCCCACTGCTGGGCTCGGGGTCTCCTCTCACAATGTGAGGGGTATTAGGCCGTAGTCTACCACGCTGGCCAAGTGCGGATTGGTAGACTTCACACACCTTTGAGAACTTTATGGAGAACTCTCCGGTGTGTAGGTTTCCTCACGATGTTTTCCTTCACCGAAGCAAGTGATGATTGACTTCTAATACGCACATAATATATGCAAATTAGAAGTTCGTGCTAGAAATGTATATAAATATCGGAATCAAAAGCTAATATTTTGCATTGAAAACACATAAAATAATGAAAAATAAAACATTACACACACTACCTGCATGGTGCATACAAATATCAATGTGAAGTAACGAATTTTGACCGCAGAGCGTGTGTCTGGTCTATTGTAATACATTATCTGTACGTAGTAAATGTCAAACAATAAGTAAACTCTTTAATAAAATTATAACTACAGTGACTGTAGAGGGGTTTCGAGTAAAACAGAAAGTCCGACGTTCGTTTGGGGTTCATTTGGGCTGCTAAATGTAGTAGATTTTCGACTTTTCTCTTACAAAAATTCTCCCGAATTTATGTGTCTTTTTTAGCATTGTAGTACACGCCGGGTATCCACTAGTATGAAAATATTAAACATCTATACCAATATTATAAAGAGGACAGATTTGATTGTTTGTTTGGATTGAATAGGCCCCGAAACTACTGAACCGATTTGAAAAATTCTTTCACTGTTGGGAAGCTACACTATATCCGGGTGACATAGGCTATATTATATTTTCAAAAAATTAGGGATCCATAACAAAACTCCAATAATGTAACCCAAAGTGTAAAAAAAATAAGAAAACCGAAGCAAAGCGAGGGCAGTTACTCGTAATAAATAATTAAAGGACTTAATGCCAGTACTTACTCCATTTAGTACGATTTAACTCTGAGCCAGCTTCGCACAGGTAGCAATTGTAAAACAAACAAAATACATTTCATCAAAATCGGTCAAGTCTTATTGGATTTCATAGGGAATAAAATAATACATAGATTTTTTGAAGTGACATTGCGTAGAGGATTGGCAACCAAAAAACGTGAAACGTTTTTAGTAAAAAGATTTAGAGAAATATAAATTTATTATAGATTTGAAACATTTATCCATAATAATCCCAAAACTTGAAAAGACCTTCCTGTAAAAAATGTATGTGCATATCTATATACTAATACACGCACACATTAAAGGTTATAAATAGAGAACAGTGGATCAAAATTGTTTTAATATAGCACATAACTTAATTGAGTAACCAAAAAATCGAAACATGATCAAAATCGAAAGATTCGTTATACAAGCTGCAAAATGCAACAATGATGTATTGAAAATTATGCAAATTATAGTAAATTTTTGAGCGATTGATAGTAAATTACTATATAATCAAATATTAATAGCGATGTTATTCAATGATAATGCTGAATGTATAGAAGAATATAATAATATCTTACGCTGCCCCTTGTTGTCTTGCTTCTGTGCTATAAACCTATTGATCTGGGCGATATAAAGCTGTGTCACATCCTTCCAGTATCTAGAAACAGAGCATTACATTTTATAGTAATTCACAATAAACAACATTATTTATGCAAATATGTATACTTAGGAAACCTTGATCTTCGAGGATTGACTATAGCTACTAAATTAAAAATTTACAATATACATGGTCGCATTCAAAATGTATTCAAAATGTCTTACAAAAAAAAATGGAAATAGCCGGCAAACGAGCTGACGATCCACCTGATGGTAAGTGGCTATTGTCGCCCATGGACATCAGCAACTGCGACACCACTGATGCAATGCCAGCCAATAAATAGAGAAGAAAAAGAAAGAGCTGGCTCTCAAGCCCCCAGCCGGAACACGACAAGTCTGTTGTATTATGTTCGACATATGGAGGGTAGAGATAAGAAGAACCGTCTCATATGGGGGGGGGGGAAAGTTGAAAGGTGTCCAGTTGTTTACTGAAAATAGAGGTACCAGTACCTACCACAATAGCGCTTGCCTCGGAAATACTACGATATGAACATAGCTGTTGTAGTTTGCAGAGTTCAAATATGTACGATATTTAAAAATTTTCATGAGTAGAGTAGTTAGCAAAATGCCAATATACAAAACCTCAATTTACGTAGTCGAAACGTTTCTTCATACATAGAGACGGTTCTTAACTCTACCCTCCATAGTTAGCGACTCACTTGAAGGAGACGCAGGGCGACAGGCTGACGAGGAAGGGGCACAGCAGGTCCCGTTCGGCCGCGAACTGGATCATGTCGTCCATCTGTCCGCGGAAGATAGCCAGCATCATCCACGCGTCCGTGTCCTTGCACTGCAGGTGATGCTCCACTGGGAACATTCCCACATGATCACATGATCACACTGTATACAATACAGTCGACGTATCTTGGCGCGTCCGAACGTAGGCTTTGCGAACTTTAGCGCATGTGAGACAGAGATAGCGACACGAACATGCTAACGTGTGACTGAGACAATACGCTGCATTGCCGAATTGTGTTACTGCGCAGCCTTCTGCGCGAAGTTCAGACGCGCCAAGATACGTCGGCCGTACTGTACCTTAAGATGATTGTGATGTATATTTGTACAGCAGCAAAAGGGTTAGATAGGGCATGATATTGAAATAATCCATAATGTTTAATATAACAGTATGTTTTAGTTATTATCAATGTTAAATGTTACCCATACACGTAAGGATTTAACTTTGTTAATAACGTAAGCAATCTGTACTATTAAACATTATGGATTATATTAATACCATCCCTGCATACCTAACCTTTTTTTTTGTGTACAACGAACCGCCGGCATCCTGATTTGGATAAACCAATAATGTTAACAGTAAGTAGGAAAACCGTAGAGATAACGTAAAGAAACTCGGCACATCTTTTAAAATAATTAAAAGTTACATAATATGTTCTAACCTATGCGGAACTGGATGCAGCACTAATATCCAGGCGTCTTTGTCATCAATATAATCATTTATACTATAGTATCCTATCTTCAAAAACTTCAAACTTCAAAAAACCCATAAATGTATCAGACCTTATGAATACAGATAACATACTCACTCTCATAGTCCAACAATTCATTAAGCTCGTTGGTAGAACCAAACATTTTAAGGAAGTCAGTGTCATACTCCTTGTCCTTGGATTCGTTTTCGCTCGTCTCTCGTTCTATCCCCATTAATTTATCGGCCAACTTCCTTGCCGCTACGACGGTGCTATCACTTATTTGTTTGCTCGATATAGGAAGAAGGAATCTCTTGAAGCCCTTCAGTTTGAGAGCCATCTGATCAGCCTCTCGCCCTTCCCCGTACACTGGCTCTGAATCCAGTGCCTCTTCAGCTGTTTTATCGTTAACTTCTTCCTGCTCTCTCGATTTTTTAGCCAAAATTTTCCTTTGCTCTCTCCTCGGTAGCAGCGATATTGGTAGAACTTCTATGATAACAAAGTAATACAGTTTAATGACGATGATCATTCAGAGTTACACTGTTAAAAATAAAAAATAAACCTATGTTGCTATTGGGGTAATATGTGTATTGACCTTTTTAAAAAACCGGCCAAGTGCGAGTCGGACTTGACCGGTCTGGACCAAAAACGGCAAAAAAATCACGTTTGTAGTATGGGAGCCCCACTTAAATATTTATTTTATTCTGTTTTTAGCATTTGTTGTTATAGCGGCAACAGAAATACATCATCTGTGATTTCAACTGCCTAGCTATCACGGTTCATGTGATATAGCCTGGTGACAGGCAGACAGACGGACAATGGAGTCTTAGTAATAGGGTCAAGCTGTTACCCTTTGGGTACGGAACCCTAAAAGGAGTACTGGGAGTTTTTTTCCTCTGACTTTTTTTTTCTTCTGGCCTACCCTAACGCTTTATACCCTACATAGGCTATAAATAACATATTTTTTCTCATAAAGCCGATGATAAGTTAGGTACTTATCATAGGATTAGCTTCTGACTTTTTGATCAGTAACTAATTTTAAGGTACCTAATATAATATAATAAATTAATGCTAATCTACTGTTCTTTAATGTATTGTTTAATAACTTGTAACTTTTGACTTTCGTTAAGTTAGCCATTTGTTCCTATGACCAAATAAAAAAATTGAGTTTGAAGTTTATAATAAAACAAAGAACCCGCCAACCTTGTTGTGTTCTCACTATCCGAAGGTTGACTGGGAGAGAATGCTATTAGCATTAAGTCCGCCTTTGCTATTATACAAATTGTATGGTGCAAAAAGTTAAATATACACTAATATTATAAAGAGGAAAGATTTAATTATTTATTTGCATTGAATAGGCTCCGTAAGTACTGAACCAATTTGAAAAATTCTTTCACTGTTGGGAAGCTACACTATCCTCGGGTAACTTAAGCTATATTATATTTTCAAAAAAATTAGGGATCCATAATAAAACTCCAATAATGTAGCCCAAGGTGTAAAAACATAAGAAAATCGAAGCAAAGCGAGGGTGGTTACTCGTAATAAATAAATAAATAAACCTTTATAGTTCTCCGGTGGGTAGTCTCCAAGCCGCCACAGCCGCACGCTATTATCGACTCCGCCCGACATGAGGCAGTCGGCCAGCCGCGGGAACGCGCTCCACGCGATACTGATGGGATAGTACGTGGTCCCCGGGTATATCGCTATACATGTGCCGGATGGTACGTCCCATACCTGGGTTAGCAAGCAATATTGGTAGTCTGTTGCACAAAGTTCACAAATATAAGTGTGTTTAGACGGTATTTACATAAAAAATAACCGGGCAAGTGCGTGTCAGGCCACGCGCAATGTACTGCCGTCCTCAAACTAAAAGGCGGTTAAGTGACAAAAACAGTTTTTGAGGTAGAGCCAAAAAACGCAGGATTATTTTGAAATCGTGCTAGTGATTCTCTATAAACAATTGAGTTGTTCATTTTAAAAAAAATATTTTTTTTTAAATGTATTTTAAATGTTAAACACAAATTATATTGATTGGCATTGTTAAAAACGCTTAAAAACTATTTTTAATATTAATAATAACGAAATAAAAGTTGAAAAAAAATCACGTGGCTACGAACGCGCCAAATTTGACCGCCATATTTGTGACGTCACTTTGTTAAAGAAATTTCACGATAGTACGGTCTCAACGGCTCCTACACGTAAATTAACTAAAAATATCCGAAATTTAGTGCAAAAAGATATTCCACGTAATTTTATTGTAAATTTAAACGTTAAATGATTTATTCTTCATTAAATATAATAAAACTCTCCATTGATTATATACTTACACCAAAAGAAAAGGTTACACTGTTTACTAGTAAATCGTGTCTGGGAGGAATCAGGGCAGGGTGTTAGGGGTATGAAATCAGGGGTGTATGATAAATTATATTTCATTTATCATACAACTAGCTTCTATCCGCGACTTCGTCTGCGTAAATTTCAGATATGGATCCTTAGAGAAATGAAGAATGTGATTAATAAAAAAAATGCACAATGCAATGCTACAGAAATTCTATGCTAGTAGTAGGTACATACATACGATGACCCTATAGCCTAATTGATAGCGATTCGATCCAACCTGCGAAGCGAGGGTCCCAGGTTCAATTCCCGGCCATATCTAATAAATATTTGTACTCGGGTCTTGGGTGTTATAGTGACGTGTTGTCCATATCACCCGCGACAGGGAAACCTACTGCGGCGTTATGGGTTTGTACGCGCTTTATACATAAAACTGGTACAATATATAATTTTTTTTGTCTCCGAAATACACCAACTTGGTCAATGACCCGTGTGGCGAATGGATACCACGCCACATCGCTGAGTCAAGGGTCCTGGGTTCGATACGATGCGAGGTGGTTTGAATGATTAGTTTGAATTTCTGTTCTTGGTCTGGGTGTGTGTCCTTGTATTGTCTATGGCACTCACGACTCAGGGTATCCTAGTAAGGGGCTTCACACTCATAGGAGTGTGAAGCGTTTATTTATTTAATGATGTTCCTACTGATTTTACAATGTTAATGATAGTAATAGTAGTAGTAGTTATCTTTAAACACGGCTCCGTTTTACTCTACCATTGAGGAGTTCCACTTTGTAGCCCCAGAACCCATCATCAAATCCTCATTGAATTGAAGTAGGATCAACGTGGCAAAATTCCTAACCTAATAAAATAAAACCATCAGTTGTTTCATAAAAGAAACGGGCAAGTGCGTGTCAGGCCACGCGCAATGTAGAGTTCCGAAGTAGTAAGTTTATCGACTATTATTCATTAACTACTCATGTTAACATAGCCGTGATAGTTTTCCTTGTAAATTCATCATATTATAACCTATTTTTGAGATTTTTTTCACTTGTCCAACTCCAACCGTTTAGCCAACTGTCCCCCCTGGACACTTGACTCCAACCAGAATTAGCACTTTAAAGCAAATATTTCGCAAACGGACCCAAAATTCCAAAAATGGTCTTCCCATAATATTTTTGGAAGAGCTTTTCATTTTTTTTAATAAATATACGTATATATCCATGCCAAATTACAGCTTTCTAGCACTAAGGGTTTCGGCGCTTTGTTTTGGACAGACGGACGGACGGACAGTCGGACAGACGGACAGACGGACAGACGGACAGACGGACAGACGGACAGACGGACAGACGGACAGACGGACAGACGGACAGACGGACGGACGGACGGACATGACATGACGAAACTATAAGAATTCTGATTTTACTTCGGAACCCTAAAAATGAATCTATGAACGAAAACTAAAATTTAACCTCTTATTCCTCGGGAAAAGGTCTATTTCCGGGATAAAAAGTATCCTATCTGGTAAGTTAGGTCAAAAACTATCTGTGTGCCTTTCATCTATATCCGTTCAGCCGTTTTTGCGTGATGGAGTCACAAACATCCAAAATTTCAGATTTATAACATTAAGTAGGAAAGTAGGATTAAATGTACAGGTTCCGAATAAATGTACACATTTAACATTATCTTTTTTGTAGTATTCACACGTAATGGTACAAAACAAGCACGATAACTTTTAAGGTTTAGCATTTTTAATATGTTTATCAATATATTGACGATAATATCAAGATTTTATCAGTTTAAAGTCAAATCACAGTATCAGCTGTATGCTGCAATGAATAGCAATTAACAAAGTGACGTCACACGCGCGCTCGGGTCTATTCGGGAACTGTCGGCGTGTTTTCGGTACTGGATTCAAAAACGTATTTTTGATTTGATGTAACTTTTAAATTATAGCGAATATAAAAAAACTAAAATAACTTTGTTATAAAACTTATATATGAACTTTCCATTTATAACAAAAAAAAATTTTAGGAAACAACTCAATTGTTAATGTTGTCATACTATGTCAAACTCAAAAGATATATATATTTTTTGAACTTAAATATTACTAAAGGCCAAAAAAAATATCAAAACTGTTATTAAAGTAAAAATTTACCAAATGACATTTAGCCGCCTTTTAGCTTGAGGACGGCAGTGTAGGGTTCCGTAAGTTTATCGACTATTAGTCATTAACTACATATGCTAACATAGTCGTGATAGTTTTCCTTGTAAATTCAACATATTACCTATTTTTGAGAAATTTTTCACTTGTTCAACTGGAACCTTTTAGAAAGCAAGGGGGGGGGGGGACACACTTGATAAACCAAAATTAGCACTTTAAAGCCAAATATTTCGCAAACGGACCCCCAATTCCAAAAATGGTTTTAGAAGTCTCGGCGCTTTGCTTCGGACAGTCGGACGGACGAACGGACATGACGAAACTATGACGGTTCCGATTTTACTTCGGAACCCTAAAAAATGAAAATTACGATATGGTGCGTAAATATAATAGATAAACGCAAAATCGCGCGTTTTCGCACTGTGTAAAAACTACTTCACGCGCGAAAAAGCGTGACCTAAATAAGGTTCCAGATTGCTTGAAATACAATTCTACTACAAAGTGTCAATGATGTGTGTCAACTGTCAAGTGTCAAGTGTAAATGTCAGAGGGCTCACCCTGGCCGTAAGGTCGGAGGAGGTGGAGGCGAGCCGGCCCTCGTGGTGCGGGCTCCACACCAGCTGCAGCACGGTCCCCTTGTGGCCCTCCAGATACTTGTGGCTCGCCAGTTCGTGCTTGCCATCTGAAAACAAAAATAATCTTAAATTTATTAAAAAAAACGCCTGACAGTTTTATTAACACTAAACATAACTAAGAACACTCTCGATTTAGTCACCTTTCAGACAAAAAAAAATAGATCAAAAATCGGTTCATCTGTTTGGGTGCTACGATGCCACAGACAGACCTACAGATCCACAGATATACAGACACATAGATACACAGATAGGTTAAACTTATAACACGCCTCTTTTTTCTACAGGGGATAAAAACAATGTTCTGCAGGGGTTTCGATGTCAATCTCCGCACGACATCAGCCAAATACGAGGCCCACTCGGACACAGCAACAAAGCTCGGGTCTTTCAAGTAACGGATGGGATTTTAGTTAATTTTTTCAGGTGGGATTGTAGTGCAGCATTAACTGATAAGGTATAAATAAAACTTAGGTCTGGAGTAGATTGGTGCAGAATTAAATTGGTGGCTATTATAACCTCTGTATCAAAATTCAAATCCCTAAGATTTCGGATATAAGTGTCGAGGTGTCCAAAAATGTTCTTACCATCACTCTGGCTGTGTTTCAGTATAGCTATTTTGGCACATTTGTCCATGGAGCATACGGCGACCAGATTCTTCAACGACGACTCCTCACTAGAACTGGAAGTGAACGGCGGGTGCCATTCTAAGCTGTTGATCAACTTCCTGAAACACCAACAGTTTTGACAACTCCTTGATACAACAATGAGAAATAATTTTACCAATATTATACGGAAAATATATCTAATCTACACTCGGCAACATAATAATCGAATCTATAACCTATTACTCGTAAACATTTTTAGCAAATCCGCCCAATTAGAGGGATTATCACACACTCTTATAAAGTGCTATATCTACTTTTCTAGTAGATTAATAATAAGTTTTGATTGTGTTGCATTAGAACCATGCGTGTGTTCACTTATTTTTTTCTCGTAGTAATCAATCGTAAAATAATTCTTGTGAAAAAAAATTATGTACAAATTGAAATTTATCAATAAACTATAAATCAAATAGGTCTACACCGGCTATAGCAATACCAAAAAAAAAACCCCGACTGTTTTATTTTCACCAAATAAGTAAAAACCATCTCGATCACGTCAGCTTTCAAACAAAATAACCGCAACAAAGTCAGTACAATCCTTTAGGAGCTACAATGCAACAGACAGGCACACAGACACATACACGTCAAACTTATAACACCTCTCTTTTTGACCACGGAACCAATACTAACTTGAACACAAAGTTGACAGCCAGTATCTGATGCGTGGGGTTGTCCAGCAGAGCCGATAAAGGAGCTATGATACCACAGACAGGCACACAGACACGTCAAACTTATAACACACCTCTTTTTGACTATGGAACCTAATATGTTTATTAAAACCACTCGAATTTGGTAATTGCGTTTATTAGGCTAGGTAGCCATCTTCAAGTAATATCTATATCTACCTAATGTATTAACATTATCTTATTTTTTAATAAGGCAAAGGAGTACAATTCATTCTTCCTATATACGACAGAACCCAAAAAAACCTTACTTGAACACAAAGTTGACAGCCAGTATGTGATGCGTGGTGTTGTCCAGCAGCGCCACCGCGCCCAGCACCGACCCCACCAGCAGCCCGGTGGGGTACCAACTGGCCGCCGACAGCCGCCAGCGCTCGCCCTCGAACTCTACTGATATCGTCTTGGAATCTGGAAAGGTAACAATACTCTATACTATTTACTATCCATTTTGCTACATTATACTAGCTGTTACCCGCGGCTTCGCCCGCGGTACAGATCGATTTTTACAAATCCCGCGGCCACCCTGAACTTATCCGGGATAAAAAGTAGCCTATGTTTTAATCCAGAGTATAGGCTATCTCCATTTCAAATTTCAGCCAAATCGGTTAAGTAGTTTTCGCGTGAAAGCGTAACAAACAAACTTACATTCACATTTATAATATTAGTATGATTGTTCTTATGGTTTTTTTTTTGCAGTAACATAATTATATAGATCATTTGTAGCAAATATTTTTTATTTATTTAACTAGTTGACAATACAGTCGTAGACATAAGTAATATCAAAGGCATCACTGCTGTGATGCGAAGAAAGACGACCATGCAGTTCAGTGGGGAGTATGAATACAAATCCAAACACACTTTAGGCAGAGGACACATTAACGAACCCATGCTGGACTGCCGTGCCAAGAGTCCTGGGTTCGATTCCCAGCGAGGCGGAAATTTGAATAATGAGTTTAAATTTCGGTTCTAGGTCTGGATTCATGTGTTCTTGTCTTTGTGTGTTGTCTATGGCACCCAAGACACAGGGAATACTAGTATGGGGCTATGAGTTTAGCGTTATTATTGAAGTTTTAAATACAGCTCACCTCCCTCCTTCCTTAAGTTACACAGCACGATATCGCCGCCGCCACTCACGTACAGGTCGTTGCGCTCGCCCCAGCACAGGGAGTACACGCTGCCAGTGACGCCCACGTTCAGCACCCGCGCTGGCTTCTCCTGGCTAGCCGTGCCAATGTCCAGTAAACCCACCTGGATGGATAGATATTACATATGGGTTACTAGAGCTGTCTATATCTGTGGCTTTGTCCGCAATTTCCTTTAATAAATATGTTATGTTATTCTAGAACATAGTCTGTGTGCTGAATTTCATGAAAATTCGTTCAGTATTTTTTGAATGAAGGAGTAACAAACATCCATACATCCTGAGAAACTTTCACATTTATAATATTAGTTGGATTTGTCAAGACTCAGTTTGTAGAGGTTTCAAATGTTCAGTATATCATCTTTTTTATGACCAAATTAAAAAATAATTTATTTATTTATTTATTTATTTATTTATTTATTTATTATGATCTCTTACAACGGAAATGCAGCAGTATTTTGCTATTGAGTTGAACAACATACATATACATTCAAATAAAATCTTACCCTAGACTCGGCAGTAGCAAAAGCGAGTAAGTTTTCCTTAGTGGGATGCCAGGCAGCTACCAACACTTTTCCCTGAACATTCTGCCAGTAGGAAGTGACCTGGCCGTATGCGATCTTCTCATCATTATCCTCGATAGCATTAGCCTCCCAAACACGAACGGCCCCGTCGCCTACGCACATTGCAACCCTAAAAATAAATATAATTATATTACTAGAACACACACACATAAGTCACATAACACACGTTAGTGTGTTATGTTGGTGTGAACCAATACACACATTTGCACAAATACTACAGGTGGCTTATGAATAGTAATGCTGTTAGTCTGTGCAGTTTTTCAAATCCTAGAAACATCAATAAAAATCCTATATTATTGTCTTATCATATTATTATTACACACTTACTTTTTGGCATCATATGGACAAGTCTGTATGTTATAAACGTAACCACCACATGAATGGTATGTGTAGATCTTCTTCCTTTTCGTCATCGAGTAACACACTAATGTCCTGTCTTGCGCTGCTGTCCAAATAAACCATTCATCTTCGTTTAGGACATCTTTATCATTACTCTGTACGTTTATTTGTTGATTATCCTTCTCATTATCTTTTTCGTTATCCTCTTTATTATCTTCTTGGTTACTCTGAATCTGCTCGCTATCCTCAGATTCAGTGCCATTATGAGTTTGGTTGCCATTTTCTTCTTTGTTGCAGACTTTTGCACCATACCCATGTTGCACACGCGGCGCATTAGATACTATACAGAATGTACCACGCTTGTGAATAGCGTCAACACAGCTCGTCTGTACGTTACCTCGCCTGTGAACAAAAGACATGGAAACCAGGACGTATGTGAAAATATGAAAACTGTTTGAAAAACTAACTGCTAAAGCTAATAAAAATAATTAGTTTTATTTATCAGTTTTAACTCCACAAATATAGAATTCAGACTTAAAAAATATGTGAAAAAACATTGAAAAAAGACAAGTGAAGGTGTTTTAAATAAAACACAATGTTCAACATACCCGTCAAATGAGAGTGGATCACATTGTAGGAGCTGTCCTCTTGCATCAGTGATCAGCAAAACATCTGGCTTATACCATAATAGAGATGCCCAAGGTGGGTGATTTACTTTTGGCTGATATTTATTTGGAACTAAGTTTTTATTTTGTAATACGCAGTTACCCAATAATTTTCCATATTTAGACCACACGCGCAGTTGTCTAGAAAAATGAAAATTTTTCATTATTTTAATGCTACAGCAAGGTAAAGGTATAGAGGTTTGCCAATAACATTTAAAATATTTAAATAGACTGATGTCTTTGCTAACCCATGTTTTCCGATAGTAGCTAAAAGATGTTTTTGATTTTGTTTACTAAATTCAGCTAAGCTTGCAGAGTCCCCTTTTTTCTTGGCCTTGTCCTTAAAACTTTTACTTTCACTGTCATCAACATGTGTTTTGTCCAGAGCATCCACCAAACTATTTATCAAGGGCTCTGATTCATCCTTGTTCTTCAATATCTTGTCTTTAAGATTTTGGCACTCTGCCAAATAATCAAATTCTGTTGTTTTCTCTGCCTCCTCTTTTACAACTATAACTTCTGGTATGTACTTTTTGTGTCCAAATTCTTCTTCTGCATGGTCTTTGTAAACATCAAACAAATCTTCTTCTTCCACAACTGTTTCATCAAAACTGTCTTCAGGCAAAGTTTTTGATAAAGCTGAATCATCCAATTCTTCATTTTCTTCTTTAGCAAGCTCTTGCCTCATTCTATCCATTCTTTTGTTAGCACTATATTTTGGTTCAAATTCCTTACAAAACTTTTTTATTGGTACACTAAACTGTGGGCACCAAGACATGCTGAGTACTTCTTCATCGTGACACCTTACTTTAAATAATGTTGTTCCCATATCTAAAAATGAAGGTTGTCTTTATGTGTTAAAAAAAAATTTGAATTAATAAAAATATTAATAATACTGACAGTAAAATAGTTTTTATTTAAGAATATTTGATAGACCACAAAAAATATTTTTTATATTTACCATTCAAGTCCAGTACTAGCACAACACCTTGTTTAGTACCCACTGCTATCTGAAGAGAAATATGAGGAGAGCAAGCAAGGCAAGTTGGCTTGAACTTAGACAATATCAAATTATATGTTTTAACAATATTAGACTGCAAGTCCCATTTTATAATCCTGCCAAAAGATCCTACTGTTATAGCAAAGGTGTTGGTACTATAGCCCACTCCAACGACATCCTGAAAAAAAATGCTATTCAAAACATTTACATTTTTCATGCTGGTTTTAAGTATTAATCATATAAGTTTATTAACACCCGATGCAAACAGAGGGGTGTTATAAGTTTGAAGTGTCTGTGTATCTGTATGCCTGTTTGTGCCATCATAGCTCGCAAATTGATGAACCGAATTTGATCTAGTTTTTTTAGTTTGAAGGGTGATTTAATCGAATGTTGTTAGCTATGTTTAGTGTAAATAAAACTGTTGGGATTTCTTTTTAACTTACAGAAACATGTGGGACTATCCACAATTTATGACAAACCGAAACTCAGTACATCGTAACACCTTGTATTAAGAACCAAGCACTAAGAACAAGGTACAACTCTCTGTTGGAGAGAGACCTTAACACTGCAATGCCATAATGCACAGCAAAAATCATAAAATGGCATAATTTTGCCAGAAAATTCATGGTGAGGTGCAACATCATTCTTGCAGTGCACTACAGTGTGGCCATGCAGTATTGTTTTGCATGTTTTTTTTTTTGATGCCAAGAAGTATAACTTCTCACGCGCGTACATAAGAACATGATTTTTTTATTATTTTTTATGTACCATAAAAAATTATAGAAACAAAGGCAGACTTAATGCTAAAAGCATTCTCTGCTAGTCAACCTTCAGGCAGTAATAAAACAATCCCATGCGATATTAAGCTACTCAATCACGACTGTGTGACCATGCCACTCATACCACAGAAAACCACACCGTTTCACAACATATGTGGCATAATTCTCACCATGCATGCAATTCGCAAGGGTTTTGGGTTTGATTGCCAGGGAGGCGGAAATTTGAATGATGAACTTGAATTTCTGTTCTCCGTCTGGGTCTGTGTGTTCTTGTCTATGTGTGTTGTCCGTTGAACCCATAACAGAAAATCTTAGTGTGGGGCTATGAGTGAGTAGCATTATTGTTGTAAAAGAAAGTCTAGTGGTGTAATTATCAAGGTTACAAAAATATTGACATACCTCTCGTTCATTTGAATGCATTGAGTGACTCAATGTATATTTTAAGTTTATTTCATTATCCACTTTTTCCAAATTCCACAGCTTTACTCCGCCATCCATAGAACCACTTATAAAGGATTTCTTCTCAGACCATGTTGGGGAGATATCTACAGAAGTAATCCTGGGGAAAATTAAAAACAGTTTTACATAATAATTTTCCAAAATATTTTCCATTAATTTCAAAATATCAAACTGTAGTGAGCTTGATTTTGTACATTGAACAATTAAATATTAAACAACTAGCTGCCCGGACAGACTTCGTTCTGTCAAAAAGTTTTTTTTTTGAGATGTAAGCTGTCCTATCTTTCAAGTTGGATCAAACTGCAGACGGTGTGCAAATTTGATTGAAATCGGTTAAGTAGTTTAGGAATCCATTGAGGACAAACAACGTGACACGTAATTTATATATATTAAGATTAAAGCAATATTATACAAATTAAGAATGCAGAGATGTATTTGATTAACTTTTCTTTATTGTTCACTCTTTGCCTGTTCATGAGGTAATCATTTAATCTGTACATAAAACTATGTTCAACACTAGAAAAAGAGACCCTACTAAAAATTTTAAAGCTTTTTTATTGTGAAAATAGTCATATTATTATGTACAAATGAACAAAACATTACTTGTCTTTTTATGCTGTCCTAGAAAGAAAGATGGGACAATCATATCACTGTTAAAACCATAGTAGTTAGTTATTATTTTTTTCTTTTAAATGAGGGTAATTTCCTCCCCTACATGCTTTTAGTACCAAAAATCTATGTTAATATTAATACAATTTTATTTATGCTGTTGGAAATGATATGTTCAACTTACTTATCCCCATGAACCTTTGGGTAGTAATGTGTTCGATAGCCTTTTTCGCTAACTATTACGCTGCGGTCAGGGTTCAGGGGTTCCAAAACACAAAGGGACTTCGAGGGACCTCCGTAAATAACCCAGCCATCTACAGTAACAGCCAAGCCGGATACAAGGAACCAGTTAGGCGATGGTAACAATATTGCTTCATCCATATTTGTAGTTGGATTTCCTACTGAATATTAAAGAGCTCGGTTTATCTAACACAAGGTGCCGAAAATAATGTGCGGCAATACTGCAAAAGTGCAAATCGCCGGTAAATTAAATCCGGTAATCAAAATTGCACGCACATGTCAAGTGTCAAATTTGAAAGATAACGAAAATTACGAAAAAATGATTTTTTTTAACACCTTCTTGCCTTAGACGTTATTATTTCGGCCTTACTTACATTATTTTAGTCTGTGTCAATTATCAATGGTCAAGTCCATCGATTGACGAACATGTTGTCATCGTGTCATCTGTGAGCTGAGCACAGAGTACAATCATTACGTTTTATCTGTGAGCTTGAGAGTTGTCAGCATAGATATATACTCTAGCTAGCTAGAGTATATATCTATGGTTGTCAGCAATGGCCGCGATCCACTAGACGCTCATAACGCTCACAACGATCAAAATATCATACTAATTTGACAGTTGTGAGCGTTTTGAGCGTCTAGTGGAACGCGATGAATGTCATGTCAGCCTGTCACTGTCAGTCAAATCAAGCAAGTATCATAAGTACTCTGTGGCAAGTATCGTAAGGACGTTTGTTGATGTTTTGGGAAATTGATTTTTCTAGAAAAGAATAATAAATTAAAATAGTTATCAAACTATCTGTATTAAACAAAGTTAAAATAGTAAATCCTCCTCATCAGAAACGCGTAAGAATTAACAATGGCTCACTACAAAGGTGCAGCTTCTGAGGCTGGGAGAGCCATGCAACTAATGAAGAAACGAGAAAAGGCTCAGCAAGAGATAGAGTTAAGAAAGAAAAAAATAGAAGAAGACCTTAAGATCGACAATATAGAAAACAAATTTGCAACCCATTACGATGCAGTGGAACAGCAGCTCAAAAGCTCCACGATTGGGCTGGTGACTCTTGATGAGATGAAAGCAAAACAGGAACACATCGTACGTGAAAGAGAAAAAAAACTTGCGCAAAAGAAGGCAGAGAAAGAAAAAGAGCGGCAAAAAGAAATTGAAGCAAAACAAGCCCAAAAAAATAAACAGAAACGGCAAGTATGTACCCGTCTACCATCGCTTGGGAACAACTCTCATTACTTTACTTTCCTTTTAATAATGTGCAGTGTCTATTGTAGTCAAGCATTAACTTAAAAGGTATAAAAAAATATAGATCCTTTGCTTGTATCATATATGTTGCAATTGCAGTAGTTTTGTAAAAGCTTTTATTTTACTTATATTATGTATGTATGGGTCAATAATTGTAATATCACATATTACTTTGGTTCTGATGACAATGCATTTGGCAAAGTTACTGCACATCCTTATGAGCATGTTGTATAGACGTAATAATATTATGTATCTTCTGTATGTTGCAGATTCAAGCGTTATCATTTGATTTGGA
This sequence comes from Thymelicus sylvestris, assembly GCA_911387775.1. Lineage (NCBI taxonomy): Eukaryota > Metazoa > Arthropoda > Insecta > Lepidoptera > Hesperiidae > Thymelicus > Thymelicus sylvestris. The sequence continues at coordinate 4,498,787 of OU426892.1, forward strand.
TGAAAGTGGCGAGGACGATGAGGAAGTAGAAGAGAAACCGGAAAAGACCTGGAGAGAACAAGATGAAGTTGTAAGAGCACATCATTTGATATAATAAACACTTACACTCGTACCCCCATAGTAGGTTTTTACCTGTCCCATCTGTAACACATCTCAATAACACCCGTGACTCAAGTACAAATATTTATCTGTCACATAAATATCTGCCCCGGCCGGGAATCAAACCTGGGACCCCCTGCTTCACAAGCAGTTTCGCTACCAACTAGGCTACAGGGTCGTCAACATATATAACTAAGTATAATCCACCCCTGCATATAATAAAACTAAATGTTTGTCTTGGTCAGGAACATAGCCTTAGTGCCCATTGCGTATCTATAATACCTATTTATTGAAAGTTATAGTTCCATCTAAATTCAATGTTAAGATTGTGCCATGGAGTAAAACAAAATATGGATGAGATATTATCAAGTTTATCATTATTGTTATGCAAAACCTATAAAATTATTGTTTAGTTGATATCTATAATTAACATGTAATTATAGGTATGCAAGAAGATAAAGAAAAATCCAGATGTTGATACTTCCTTCCTACCAGACAGAGAGCGTGAAGAGGCTGACTTGAAATTACGGGAGGAGCTTCGACTAGAATGGGTCATGACTCAAGCAAGTCTCAAGGACGAGCCTATTACTGTCACCTTTAGCTACTGGGATGGATCAGGGCATAGAAGGATTGTTACGTTAAAAAAAGGTTAGGTTAATTATTCACATTTTTCATCACTTCTGATTCAGTCGCGTAGAAAAATACCGACCATAACTTGTTCCATAGCCTGCTGGGCGATTCTAACCTTATGCATTAGGCCAATGGTGAGGCACTATGTCTTGGATCTGTATGTCATCACTGGCAATGTACACTGTTCGAACATCTTTGACTTCAGGCCCTGAGCTATCTTTTAGATAGATTTTTACTATTGTAATTCTGAAGAAAAATGTTAATTGAATAGTTTCATTCTTTCTGTGAACTGATAGACAATTCGTACCTGGTTGTGGGTTCAATTGATAGGCAAAACTTATAGTTATCAATTTATGGTACAGGAAACTCAATATACCAATTCCTTCAAAGATGCCTGGACACCCTGAGGCCTGAATTCAGTGAACTGAAGACAGTTTCAGCAGATCAGCTCATGTATGTTAAAGAAGATCTCATACTGCCACACCACTATACTTTCTACGATTTTATTGTCACTAAGGTATGTCTTTAATTACTAAAATACTTTACTAATGTTATATATTGTAAAAATCGAAAGTCTGTTAAGATGGTTGGGTGTTTGTATTTCCATCTTGTGGGTAAGAAAGTAAGAGTAAAAGTAAAAAGAAACTACTAGTAACAGTAAGTAAAAAGTACTAGTAGAAACTACTTTAGACTCAAGGATAGTTAATGGAGTCTCTTGTAACCCAGAATGCTATTATACCTAAAAGACAATTCATTAGTAAAGCTCACATATGAGTACTCCAGCTTATGTTATCTTCATTTCAATACCTCACTGCTAGCACGGATCTATCATTGAATTAATCTTAAGTGTGTATTGGGGGTGGATGTGTTTATGATCAACCCTACCGCAGCTAGCTTGATAAAATCAACTGTAAATAACAGCTTAATGTACCCTAGAAGGCACATCATGAACAACCAACAATCTTAACCGCAATCAGTCTATCACGCGCTCATATAACACTAGCCCAATTGTTTCAGGCCAGAGGCAAAAGTGGACCTTTATTTCAATTTGATGCGTCAGACGATATCAGAATGGTGAGTGACGCGACACAAGAGAAACAAGACTCGCATGCAGGGAAAGTACTCCTCAGGTTAGTAGTTAGGTGTTAGTACTTTTTAGTGTTATTGAAATGAATCAGTTCGTTTGTATAGTGCTTTTCAACTAAATCTGCAGTTGGGCGTAAGTAGTTGGTAGCATTGACATAAGAGTATAAAAAATAAAATGTTATACCTATTAAATGTAATGTTTTTGATGAACTCGATAAGAATGCTATTAATATCTCTATATAATGTGTTCACGCAAATTCACATGGTATCATTCATCTATAACTTAAATTATTTTATCTGTGTACATTCAGTAGAAGGCCGTAATAATAGTCTATGTCAGTTATTCTATGCATTGTGTTTACTCTGTGCTCGCTCTCTGCTCCTGCGACTCCCGTACCGAAGGGTTGTATTCAGTTTTTCACTTCAGTTCTAAGGTCAGAAAATTATAATTGTCAAAAGTTCAGAAAATATAAAGTGATCAGTATTCAGCTCTCAGTATTTAATTCACAAGCCTTGCGACCTGCGATCCTGCCGAGCCCTTCTGGTGGCCCAGCAACGAACAGTCTTCAGAACTACCTCAGTCCTCAGTACCTAACACGGAAGCCGACATTTTGTTTTGTCCGGAGGCCATATCTGCGCCCCGACACACAGTTTGGTAATAAATTCAGTTCGATCCTCAACATCCTTTGGCGGCTCCAGAGAGACCAGTTCATTACTTCAGACAATTCAGAAAATCCCAAACATTTGGTGATCATATATGGTGGACTTCTCAACATTTCGTCAGACCCACAAAATTTCCTACATTTTTGGCGATCCCATGATTGAAAATAATCTCCTCATCATAATGGTTTTTGAGATAAAAAGACACTTATTTTTATTTCAATGCTACCAACATTACACCCAACTGCAGATTTAGTTAAAAGGCAATACAGCGCACTGTAGATGGCGAAAGAGATGAATCTAAAGCCAGGCTTCGCTGGGAAATGAGTGAGGTCATCAATGAGCCTCACTTCTATCAAACTTAATTGTAGCTAAATGCCATCACAAACGCCCAAACTCAGAGTCACTAACGATTACTTAAATAGCTCCCTAGTACAGAATTTGTATGGTGATTCTTAAGTTTATTATCATGAGTTCATTTTTTCAGGTCGTGGTATGAAAGGAATAAACATATTTTCCCAGCATCAAGATGGGAGCCTTATGATCCTACTAAAACATACTCAAAATATACGATTAAAGGGAAGTAGTATGAGAAATATTTATTATAATTGTATAATTGAAGCAATAACAACATGCCAATTAATAGGATTTTTTTATTAATGTAATTTACTGTATGATATTAGACCGTAATTAATATAATGTAAACACGTTTTTTTATTTATTTAAACACACCACTTGGTTTCCCTTCAGGAAGTACAATTCAAAATGTAACTCATAATAAAATTCAAACTCAAAATCTTATTATAGTAATAAGAAAAATAGAGTTAAATAGGTGTACCTATCTGTGATACACCACTGTTTCAAAAATAAATATGCAAAATCAACAAGGCTAACAATTTCGACGTCAGTAAATTGTCTAATCAACATTTACCTAACAGCATTAAGCAGCCTTACATTAGTCATACATTTTATTAATTATTTTTTCTTATTGACATAATTATGTATAGCAAAATGCTCTGCCTGTGGTGACTCAACTTGTTTAATATCTCAACATGATTAACAATAATTTTTATGTGGTACAAAAATAGCAGCATATTATTTGAAATATTCAATAAGTAATTAAATTTTTAATAATAATATTTATTTTAAATCAAATAATTCATCTTGACATTCACACAAAAAGTAACTGTTAACTTACAATAATTAATTGAAACAATTATTGTTTCACAAATGTCTGTGTTTCACAATATTTTGTATTTGGCATCATATTGTATTCAGACAGATTTTGTCTCTATGTTGTAATAACAACATTATTAAATCTGCTTATATTTAATTTTTTTTTTACATTGATAATAAATAAATACAATAGAATAACAAATTAACATCCACATATTTTCTCTAACTCTTTCCATTTTTTACTCTCAAGTTTATCCAAAAATTGTTGTTGGATTTCAGTATTTTCTATCACTGGGAGTGGTGGCGATGCATGTCTTTGGAAATGTATGATAGCTTGTAAAAGATTCCAAATTGTAAATTCTGGCCACAAAACATCAGTAAAATATAGTATTGTATGTGAAACCTGAAACAAATATATATTTAAATTAGTCATTTTGTACAAATCACTTATTGTTACTTTACAACAGCATTTTTAATTCTATTTTCTTCAATAAATGTACTTGCGATATATATATTTACATAAAATAATGCTTTCTGCACTCTTCTTCTCTGTATAAACTTTGATTTTTAATAAGAGGGTACAAAGGTTTTCCCTTCACATATTAATATACAGTTGATATTGACTATACCTGCCACAGCATGAAGTCAGAGAGTCTAACTTCTCCAGAAGTCCTGATCAATAATTCTGGTTCTCCAATATCCAGAGCCTGTGACACCAGGTCCTCATCAATAGCTTCAGCTGGCAAATCATTGTTTTCAACTCCGTCTATCAGATGTGAAGCAGCTCTGCTGATTTCATCTCTCCCTAGTATGAACATATAAACTCATTTCCATTATGGAAGGAGGAGGTTCTATGTTCCACTGTATGTATTTTTTTATTCTGCCAATCCTTTAGGTTGTTTATGAAAATTATAGCCCAATAACTATACTGACAAAATATTATGCAAGGATAATATTAACTCTCAAATCGTTATGTAGAATTAGAAATAAATCAAAATATAAAATGAAAAAAAAAAACATAGTAGTAGCTTTTTAAGTCTGCAGCAATAATATGATATAATATAAAACATACCTGTATACGCATAGGCAATATTGAGTTGCAGTTTATTATTGTTCCTCGTGGCAAGCATTACTTTAGAGACAAGGCGTTGTAGATCTTCCGGGAGCAAAGACAAACGCCCTGCGACATGCACTCTTACACCCCACTCATTAATTGCGTCTCTGAAAATAGAAATCTTTATTATTGCATGCATGGATAAAGATATGTGTAATGTTTTTGAAAATGTATGAAATCTACACAATTTATTATTACATGTACAGAATATACTATTTTGAAAAAAAAAAACAAATCCAGTGTGAGATAGTTATAGAAGCAAAATATACATAGTGTATTGATAAAAATAGAGACACGTCAAGGATCTTGAGTTTGTTTTTGATCTCGAAGTCTTTATCATTTACTTAATCAAAGATAAAGGTTTATTACTGAATTGTATGAAAATATTTGTGCTGATTGTGTTGAGAGAACAGTATTAATTTATGATAACTGTTATTGATCAGTATCATACTTTTCTATTTTAGGAACGTGTTCATGATTAAAATCATTTATGTATTTGCTTTAAATACATACATTTCTTTTAGAAGTTTTTCAAACTTCTCCCGAGCCAAATCCATTAAACCATTTACTTCATCTGCATTTCTTTTAAAATTTTCGATGCTGAATGCATACACCGTAACTTCTGGAACACCTAGATCAAGGCACCACTGTAATTCACAATTGGATTGTATGATTAAACACAGAATATATCATAAAATACGATGAGAATTCAACAAAGTTTACACCTTTAAAGTTTCTGATAATTTGTCGAAACCTTTGTGATGACCGGCAACACAGTCCCCATGTTTGTACTTCTTAGCGAACCGTCGATTGCCATCCATAATAAAAGCTATGTGCTGAGGTACACGACCAGTTTTTACCACTTTAATACAGAACAGTTGAAAAAACGACACACAATTGTCCTTGATCCACGACGACATGGTTTTTGAATAAATTCTTGGGTATTTACAATTTTATTTACGGTAAGATTTATTAAATTACTCTCACAATTATAGTGATTGGATAATTATTATAAATTATTGAAATCTTGATGGGTTGGACCTAGCATATGATTATTTTTACCATTATATATTTATTTTTAAATTAAAAATGAACAACAAAGCGTGAGCAAAATCAGCGAAATGTCAATAGTAAGACAATTTGACAACAAAGTATTTGACATTTGTTGACGTTGACACTACAGTAATTTTACCAGTTGTTGCCCGTAGTGATTATGTACTCTGTGTTTTATGGTCTGCACCATAGAGTAACTTATATACTTCTTTGCCTGCAGCTATAGTCTGTTTAATTTTAACCAAATAAATTATTAATTTCCGAAATAGCCGACAATTTACTTTCCCAAACAAATCACAAATAATGTTTAGGTTGAAACTAAGTGCATTAGGGCATCCAAACCCAGACGCTTTCAACTGTGAAGGTAAGTTAGTGTTTAAGTAGGTACTACAACCTGCGACTACAACATATTGTTAGCTATTCTTTTCATCATGAAATTACCTTTTATTTTAAGACGAAAAGGAGTATAGGAGCGTTGTTTTGTGGCTTGAGGATCAGAAAATAAGACACTATAAGATCGAAGAGAGAGAAGGGCTGAGAAACATTGAAGGAGAGAAATGGGTAGCAGCGTATGAGGACTACCAAAAGGACTTGGCGAGTCCTGTTATTGAAGGCACTTTAAACGAACAGCTAAACTGGCTGCTATCATATGCTGTTAGACTGGAGTATGCAGACAATGGTACGTTCAACAAGTTCCATTTTATACAAATGTCATGAAATCCATATAAAATATGTTGAAGCTCACGGTTTCATGCGCTGTGGTAAAAGACTTTTGTTTAATTTATTTCAACGTTTTATTTCAGCTGCAAAATACAACAAAGCTAAAGTGGAACAACCAAAGAAAGCTACGCCAAATGTTGTTTCCTCAAATCCATTAGATAATCTTGATTGTAAGTACATTTCTTAATAAATTATTTCAGTTTCATAAACTACTCAATTGATGTAATGCAATGCAATGTATGTTGTTATCATACATGTTGAATGGCTTATTTCATTAGTAGTTGCTCTGTAACGTAATCATTTTGTTTATTTCAGTCAACAGTCCAGCGTTCAAGGCCGGAGTGGACAGAGTATGCACGCTGGCTGGTGTTGGACCCCATCCAGACCACAAGCTGCGGTTGTCTGCTGTATCCAAGATATTAAAGACTGCCCCCCACCCAGACTGTGCAAAGTCCGACATCAACGTTGTGCAGCAACCATCTGATGTACTGAAATTATTATTTGTCCAGGATTTAAGAGATTTGCAAACTAAGATTAATGAAGCTTTAGTTTCTGTACAGACTGTTACTGCTGACCCAAGAACAGACACAAAGCTGGGTAGAGTTGGTTTTTAATTTCAGAAACAATAGAACTTATCTTTATGGATCTGTAATATTTTGAATGTAACTAATTATGCTGCCCAATTTTTTTTTATTAAGTTATCAAATAGCCCAGTTATCTAAATATAAGACTAATAAGTAAATTGTTATTTCTTTTTTTTATTATCATTTGTCCTTAATTTTTAAGGCACCAAAAATAGATCCAAACCAGTTGTTTTTGTTGAGGCACTATTAAGATCATATCCCAAAACAGATTAGAAGCCAAAGCCCAAAACATAATGTTAATTGGGTTTAACATTACTATTCAAGATTAGTGGGGACTTGTCCTATACATTGCATGCCTTAAAAATCATGTCTACTACTCTAACCTTATATAAAAGAGTACATTTGTATATACGGAAACCTTGTGTTTAACAGAAAAGATGGCTGAATGGCACTGCAGACCCACGATACCCCTGGGCCTAATTTCCAAATATGAGAGGGATTAAGCTTAAGAGTGATAACTTCTATCCAAAGCCATAGTTCTTCTACACATCGCACCCTTAGAATGAGAGTGACCTAACTCAAAAATTGCAATTTGTGGGAAATAAGCAAGAAAGTTTTCAAAAAACTATATATCGATGAATAGAGTAATCAATGAAAGTGACCGATTATTAGGTTGTCCTTTTCTTACTCATAATTCGAGCTCGAGTTTTAGGGTACGCATTTTAAGGTAAGTTTATAGCAAAAACAGAAATTACAGGAATTTTGAGTTGGGTCACTTTCATTCTAAGGGTGCGACATAATAGTAGGATCATAATAGAAGGATTAAATCTTCAACTCTGAGATCAGTGCCGGATTAACCCTTAATCAAATTAAGCAATTGCCTAGGGCATCAGGTCTGAGGGGGGGGGGGGAAGGAGGGGGCACCAGAAGAAGCACAAAAAAATCCGTCCTTAGACCGATTCTACTTGACATACGGATAGGGGGGCCCACAGGCGTGGATTGCTTAGGGCATCAAGTAGTCTTAATCCGTCACTGTCTGAGATGCTTGTTAATTAGTTGAAATAAACATTAATAGGAGACTCATTTAATACACATTTAAACACTGAAATAATTTAACAATCAACTGTATTCTCTGCAACCATTTTAAACTTTTACATTAAATGCTGTACATTCAACTGCAATGAGAAACCAATACACATAACCTATATAAATCTACAATAAACAACTAAAAAGAACCATTATGGTTTTAATTACAATAAAGTTAGTCCATTGAATACATTGAAAGGACTAACTAAGAACAATATTGTAAATTTTATATCTATTACAAGATTGTTGATATAATCTAATGAGGTTTAATTCATGCCACCACCTTTCTCAAGCATTTGGGCAAATCTGTTGGTGATAAGTAGAGAAACATCAATGAATCGCTCAACACAGTTTGTGATGCAGGTTTCAGTCCGTGAGTCCAATTTAGCTCCAGGCTTGTCCACACACTTGTCCCAGCAGAAATCATTGAATTCATGAATCTGCAAATACATTTCAAATGATGAATTAAATAGTACTAGCTGCCCGGACAGACTTCGTTCTGTCAAAATTTTTTTTTATTATTTTGAGATGTAAGTTATCCTATCTTTCAAGTTGAATCAAACTGCACACGGTGTGCAAGTTTGATTACAATCGGTTCAGTAGTTTAGGAGTCCATCGCGGACAAACAACGTGACACGTAATTTATATATATTAAGATAATACTGATAATCTTCAGTTTACCAACTATTAAGAAACGCCCCAACTCAAGAGTCACTAATGGTTGCTTTAATCGCTATTTAGCAAAGAATCTCCATACAAATTCTGTACTGAGTGGCCGCTAGTGACTGAGTTGGGGCATAAATGTCTGTCATCATGTATAAATGATGATATTTGTATATTTATATAATTATAATAACAATCTAGAGTGATGTAAACTAGTGTCAATATTCAAATCTGTAGGAATCTCTAGATAAGTTAATTAAAAAACAATAGGAATAAAGGTGTAAGTATAAAGTTTGTAATTCAACCATCTTAATGGCAGTATGGTCAGTATCTCTCAAATTTTAAGAGGACGACAAGGGAACTCGACAGCTGTGGTCATAATAAACCTTCAGTTTGATTATTGTTACCTAACAAGAATGCAACACAGTTTATTATAAAGTTAAACTAATCTCGGGTAACTAACTTAGAATGCTATGTTGAGGTCGAGTTTTTGATGACTGGTAATAAATAATCACCAATAATAACGCTTCACACTCATAGCCCCACACTAGGATTCCCTGTGTCGTGGGTGCCATGGACAGCACACTAGACAAGGACATTCACACCCAGACCGAGAACAGAAATTCGAACTCATCATTCAAATTTCCGCCTCGCTGGGAATCGAACCCAGGACCCTTGGTGCGGCGATCCGGTATGGTAACCATTGCGCCACACGGGTCGTCGACCAATAAAACTTACTTGAGCATGGAACTGAGCTTTTTGCTTCTCTGCCATTAGAAAATCTTGAAGTTCAGAGTCTCCGCTCTTTGGGCTCGCGAAATCTGACAAATCGCTCATGGTAATAAAATAATAATTCAATATCTAGTAATTCTTCAAGTTAATTTATTTATGGAAAATAAATTATTAAATATAACTGTGAGTGAAGTAAAACAATTTGTAGGTTATAAACAGAGTACTTTGAAAGTTATATATACCCTGTTCACAAATCTTAGAGACTAAAATGACAACCCCTAATGTCAAAGTTTGAAATAATGATACCAGCTAAAGGAGATGTTCAAAAAATGTATGGGGGCTGGTACTAAATTTGTACAAAAACAAAACTTCGATGAGGAGAAAGTGAAAATTATTCCGATTGGGACAAGGTTGTGAAAATAAAAAAAAGATCCTCCCTTGTTTTTTTATTTGTGTTTGAATTTCAGTAGATAGATAAAAAGCTTGTCACACTGGGCACCTTTTTTAAATCTGGCAACTTTATCCTGACACTATTGACACTTGACAGTACTGACTGATAGTGACATCAGTGTTGCCAATGCTACGGCAATTACCGTGTTCTACGGCTTTCAGGCCAAAAATTACAAAATCTACGGGCTACGTGTTTTTTGTTATTTATTGTTTTGCAAACATTTAACGAATGTTAAAACCCTTCAAACAGCGCCACTAGGCTAATGTTGACGTAAATGTAGGCTAATGAAAAGTATTCCTCGTTTAGTGGGCATCAAATTCACTGCCGATGACCTTCTTTTTTAGTTTTAGCGCTGAACTGATGGTATACATTGGCGTAATTGGATAGCTATGGCCCACACTTGATCTTTTCCCATATAAACACGGCTTTTTTATCTAATGTACACGGCCTTCCAAAAATTTTCATTGGCAACACTGAGTGACATTGAGTGATGAATGAATGAAACGATGACATTTTGTTTTGCATTTGATTGACAGTTACTAATATCAAACCACAGAATACTTAATCACTATGGATCAAACTAGGATGATCTATGTCATTTCGTTTCTTCATGATTTTGGTTTACAATTATTGTTAATTATTTTATACATGTGTTGAAAACATAATAATATAATAGATTGACCTCAGATATGTTCTAATTCGTGAAAAGGACGTATGTACCTGTTAGAAAAAAAAACATTGCTTTCCATAGACCTTCTAATTATCATGAACATACTTCTTCGATTTTCCAAAATATGGAGGATCAATAAAATATAAGTTTTATAATTTCAAGTAGATTAGAAAATATGCTTTCAAATGAAATATAAATTACGGCTGTACAAATTTCTTCGGAATAAAGTACCACTTTTGAACATCTCCTTTGTGCGATCTACTTTTCCGGTTTTTTGAATCGTAAACTATGTCTTAAGAAGAGTGACATATTAGTAGCGACACTCATATCTACCTAGATATTTAGAATTCGGCTAAATAGTATAAAATTAGCTGTATACCGAACGAATGTAACCATAACCAAATACTCGTTCTTGTAAGCACAATAATTTATTTAGTAAGTAAGGGCAAATATATTATGGATATATGAATGATAATGGTTGCTTAAACTTGTTTTTATACTAGTTTTAGGGACTCTTCAATAATTACACAAATAGTCGACCTTCCATAAAGGCTGTGAAAAATTTTCCGATTTACTTTTCGGTTTATGGTCATCACTATTTAATTTGCACCCGAAACTGGTCACCCTTGAAACGTCAATTTAGTCTCTAAGATTTGTGAACGGATTATACAAGGTTATAAAACTCAAAGACAATAGAGACTTTTGTACGTGTACCACAGAGTACTTTGTTATATACATGTATAGTACGGCCGACGTATCTTGGCGCGTATGAACATAGGCTCTGCGAACTTTAGCGCATATAAGACAGATATATGATAACGTCAAACGTGTGACTGAGATTAATACGCCCCGTAGCAAGCATTGCCGAATTATGTTACTGCGCAGTCTTCTGTCTGCGCAAAGTTCAGACGCACCAAGATACGTCGACCGTACTGTACTATATTTGTTTACATGGAAGATAGTAGGAATGGCACATTTCACCTATCACTGGATATATCGCTTGTTATGTATGTAACTTCACCTTGTCACACCAGTGACATGCATCGAAACCGTCTGTTGCATTTATCGCGACGGTGATTTCACCACAGTATTCCTTTTACTGTGACTTAACGCCGGCCACCGGCCAAGCTACATATATTTCACAGAATTCCATCGTGCGAAAGAGAGAAAGCAACATTTGTGACTTGAGCCGTGCGGCTAGTGCGTGAGCGACACAGTGCCATCAGCTAGAAGAGAGAATTTGTTTAAGTGAAATTGCATCTTATTCTCAACGTCATAAGACTTAAGTTTGTCTAATTTCTTTCAACTTGCTTCGTTAATAATATCGCTACGATACAAAAACTTCAAATGAAAATGAGTCTTATTTTAAACGGGGTAAGGTTTTGATTAAACTATGTAGGTACTTGATATTTATAACCACGTCGTGTCTCGTAAATTCGTGATACGGTGACTCGGTGAGATTTCACTTCACAGTTCATTTGTAACCTTTACTTACTGCGCGCTACCGGTGGTGATTTATCACCGGTGATATAACAGTGACAAAAATAAATAACTTCACCGACTTGATAGTGAAATAAAAGTAACGATATTTCCCATCGCTAGAAGATAGAGAGAATACTCCTCCGTGGTTTTATACAGAGCCTACAGAGAACAATAAATACTTGAACATACAGTCCGTTCAAAGTTATTTTACCTCTGGCTATTAAGTTGGCTAACCTTAGCTGTGTGTTGTCATATTTAGTTTGTACGATTTCCTTACATGAAATATTTCATGTTAAAGTGGATGTCAACTTTTAATTCAGCTAATAGCTTTCCTAAAGTTGGAATCTCTCTTCTGACTGTGTACATTTCATGTATTTTATTTCTGATTGCGCATAGATCAAAATCTCCTAACTTTATCTTCTTTTGTTGATTTCGTTTTTTCGAAGTGAAAATATTATTTGGGATGTAGAAGCAGCAACTTTGCCTTCCTTGGTAATGGTGCTGACAGTTTTTTTTCAGATATACCTGAAATAAGAACTATCCGTGAACACTGTTATATTAAAAGCAAAACAAAAGAAATGCTTAACTAAATTAAAAAATAAATCAGTTCGTTTATCAATGGTCGGCATTTTTTTTGGATCGATCCAAAATTCAATTCAATTCTATGGTCAACTGAATTTTATGTCGATACAAAACCATAACGAGCTATTTTTTAATAAACCGTAAGTCGTAACCGTATACATCATTTTAGTTGGACACTACTACGAGGAAAAAATAATAACAGGTAACACTATTTTTCCTACCCGTCATGGCCGCTACCCGTCAACCGTCAACGAACATTCCTAAATGGGATTAGAGGGACGTTTTCAGCTTTTTCCTTTTTACAAAAATTACGCACTGATAGAACATTTTTTCTACCACTACTTTGTATCCTTTTTGGCATGATAGAAATTAAAAATTATTAACACAAAAGAAAAATCCAAGAATATTGACAGCAGGTAATGCCAATGTAGTGGGAAGGTAGAGTGACAGGTGTCAGAGGTAAAATAACTTTGAACGCACTGTAGGCAAAGAAGTCTGTAGATTAAAAATTTAAACATTTTTAATCATACTATTAAAATGTTATCGACCTCAGATGTAATTATTTTGGCATATGAAAATATTAAACAAAAATGATATTAAGTTGGAAATGCTGGAGGTCCTGGAGAACCAAAGCATAAGAGTGGAATGTCCATCCTTCTCATAGTAATTTATAACACTACCACTAATAATACCCCTTTCATTTCAATAGTGCTTTCTTAGTAAATTTTGTGAAAAATAGCACTTTATAAATTATACACTATAGGCTAAATGGACTGAATCATAATTTTTACCACTATACTTACTGGTTTATAATATAAGTCAACATCTTTTTTGGAAATAGGCAAAAAATTCCAGATGAGGTAAACATGTAGGTACATTATTGCAAATAATTCTTGACAAATATAACAGACTTCTAAATTACGGATAAGATAACTCAAAAACAACTCGTCAGATCTTATCTCACTCAAATGTAAATGGGACCACAAGACAACTTTTCGAATATCAAAAGTATCATCAGAAGCGGTACACCCAGTAAAAAGTTGAGGTAACACATTAAAAAAATACAGTCAAATTGAGAACCTCTTCCTTTTTTGAAATCGGTTACTAAGTCATAATTTATTCAAAATTGCCATAATATTTTCATCCTAATAAATTATTTTGATCAGAAAATAATTTCAATTTACTATTAATCATTTCACACATATCTTCATCAAAAATGTGATGACTGGCATTGGTGGCTAGTTGAAGAATATCTTTTTTGTTTAACTGAAATGTCTCTGCGCAAATATAATATTCTTGAGATAGTGATGTCGCAAACACGCCTTTATCATCCGTCTGAAATAAATCATACAAAATTATTAATAAAATTAAATTAAATATAGCATAAATTAAATAAAGCATACCTATCTTATAAGTTACAATGGCGATGGTGGACACTACCAGACCTATAATTTAACAACAGACTTAACCATTAGTGACTCTGAGTTGGGGCGTTAGTCTTTTAGGAGATTTAGTCAGGGTACATACGGTTGACATCATTAAATGTTCAACGTATGTAAAAATTATTTATAATACCTAGAAACTACAGAATTAAAGACATAATATACTCACTCCTAGGCTTATAGGCACTCCAGCTTCATAGAACTCTTTAAAATGATGTGAATGATAATTTGGTATTGATTTTGATCTAATATTGCTTGTGAGACATATTTCTGAAAATAAATGTACAATAATTACTATTATAATTTTATTAAAACATTCAAATGCTAAAATGTCTAAGTTATAAGACTAACCAATAGGTATTTTAGATGAGCAGAAGGTATTCCATATTTCCTCTGTGCCACCAAAGTTTGGATGTATACAAACTCCATGTCCAATTCTATCTGGTTTAAATTGCAGCATTTCCAATATCTCAATTGGATTACATATTTCACCACAGTGTAATGTTATCTGAAAGTTTAACTTATTTTATACAAACAATGAAAGTAAAAATTTAATATTGATTCTAAATGATGAAAATACTGTTTAAAAAAAGAAAAGTCTGTGTTTTAAAATATTGTGTTTTCAGCTTACTAGCTAAATAATAAGTTAACATTTAAAATAAACCCTTGGTTTTTTAATTTTTTAGTTTAAAAAAAAGTGAATTCTACAGACAGGAGCACATTAGGTTGACATGACTTTTGCAGTGATATTCTGTAGTACCATATGAAAAAATAAATTTTCTTTCATAATAACAAGTTTTTATTCCCTACAGAAAATTGCTAATACAAAGGTAGTTAAAGAGGATAATGTTACTGCCAATTATAAAATATCAAATTACTTTTAATCCAGCTTCTCTTGCTCTTGTTAAGGCAGGTATGAAGTCTTGAAATTTTCCAACAGTCGGATTGCCACTAAGATCAACACCCACTATCACATCTGGATAAATCTTATGGTATTCAATAGCTAAATCTGTTGTTTCTTCCCCATCTTTAACAGGGTTTCCTCGGTTAATGGACAGTATGAGTCGAGGAACTATTGTGAGTTTTTTTGGATTTTCCCTGTAATATTATAATTGTGGTATTTCATATTTTTATGATGCAGGGAAATCATGAAAAACCATGATTTAAACAAATTCCTTAAGAACCAAATCCCAGAGGTAATAAAGAGGTGATAAAGTAACAACTCTTTTGGGTCATTTCTCTATTATAAAGAATTTATGGGATTTTATCAATACCTTAAATTGCTGTAGTGAAATGATCTTGTATTTTATCATTACCCTACAACATATACATCTATACAAACCTTATTGTCTTAATTACGGTGTCCACATATTGTTTACAAGTCATAAATGGAGTTTTTCGTGGTGTACTTCTCAATTCTATATAACAACATCCATCATTTTGAAATTCTTCCAATGTCAGTAAAGTGGCCATTTTAATAGCTTCTGGTGTATTTGTTAAAGAATGAGCAATGTTGAATACTTGGAAACAACTGTAATAAAACAACAAAATATCATATTATAGTAATAATTAATTAAATAATAGAAAGAAAAGCATTATAACACCTACAAGGGCTACAAGTCAGCACTCCACTATGGCAAGTATACCTATCACCCAACTACAGTGCGCCCAACTTATCTGTGCACTGACGGAGGGCACTGTCGGACGCATTGGACCAATCACTGGATGCAATTCGAGACGTAGTAAATGTCAATGAATGAACACAAATAACTTATGAATGGAGCGGCATTAGTTCCAATTTTCGCCATTTCACAGATAAGTTGGGCACACTGTATAAACATATTATTATACTCCACCAATCTACACTGAAGTAATATGGTAGAATATGCTCAATAGTGGGCCTTTAATGGGCCAACCAGCTCTAAGATGTTATCATGTTTTTCACTGCCAGGAATTGAACTTAGATCAATAAGAACAGGTGGCTACTGTTTCATATCAACACTGTAATACCATATGATTGATATGTATAATTATATGAGTAAGTAAATTATGTGTATCAGTGATAGCTATTATAATTCAATTATTTTGAATTTTCATTTTTTTAACAACTAAAATAGGTACAAAAATGTTTGTTTACTCCGACAGATTCCTTTTATCACCGGCACCAATCTGGAATTCATCGAAGAAGGCATTTGTTGCATCTGGTAGACCTGAGTCTGCATGAAGTCTTCGTAACTCCAACATAGTAGAACGACTTAGAGATCCATTTAAATGGGCATGTAGTTCCTGTAAACCATATTAATTTCATTCATAAAGTACCTAGTTGTAAAAAATATTTAGAATTATGTTTAGTATTCATAAAATCTAATAAATGTTTAAATAGCTAACCACTTTTGGTAAATCCCGACAAAATAAATCCATTGCTAAAACTTTCAATTCAACTGATAACGAAAGATTTTAGAGATAAATGGAATATATCATAGGATACTTAGGATTAAATTAACACAGACTAATTAAAACTATCACACTCTTACAAGATAAAGTACAAAAGTTTAATAAATTTAAAGTTTTGCTTTGAAATTTTTGAATGAGGATCCGTAACGTTTTTAGTTGAGAATGCAGATTTATAGAGCTAAGAAATCCTTAACAGACAGTGTAAAAATTTTTGTTCTACGACAAAAATTGACGAAGTTATGACCAAATTACTAGCGAAGTTCACTGCGGGCCGCCGCGGTAGGCTGTGACGTCACGATACCGGTCGCCGCCAGTTAGCCCCTTGCAGCGATACGGCGCGTAATGTTTTGTTTGGATAATTTGTGACTTTGAAACAAATTAAGTGTCCGATTTGTGCCTAATTCACCTTTTAACTATGTATCAATATTGTATATTGCTTAAACGTTCAAACACTTCTATGAAAACGCCAAAAAAACTATTTTTTTACGTGCCGAAAAAACCAAAACTTCGTAGAAAATGGTATTCCGTTGTAAAAAGAGATAATATGTGATTTATCTTCGATAGTAACTGAGCTGGGAAGTGGGAACATTGGCTGGGAACCATATCTTTAACATAAATAAATTTCGTAATTGTATCTATATGTATAGCCAGCTGTGGTTCGGCTCAGTAACATTTTTTTTTCAGTGGGAGATGGCTCCTCGCTGCGTTTATGGAGCCACATCAAAAATGCTACGCTACGTTTGCAGCCTCCTTTTTGAGTAGTACAGTCATGGAAATCCACCTTCTCAACCGTCCAGCAGCAATACAATAAATAAATAAATAAAATACGCTTTACTTTTTAGGGTTCCGAAGTAAAATCGGAACCCTTGTAGTTTCGTCATGTCCGTCCGTCCGTCTGTAATTTGGAATGGACATACACATTTATTAAAACTCCAGAATCGTGGAATAAAATACTGAAAAACTTTTTTTTCAGGGTACCTCCCCTACACAGATGTGAGGATGAATTTTTTATTCGTCGCGTACCCTGTAGTGTGGGATATCGTTGAAAAGGTCTTCGAAAAATATTATGGATCTTCTAGGACCATGTTTGGATTTAGGGGTGCGTTTGCGAAATATTTGCCTTTATACATTGACGTACTATACATAGACAGCCTATCTCAAACAAAATGTGTGTTCCACCGCCGGCTTGCCCTCCGTTCTCTTTTCAAACTAGAAGCCTCGTTTGCACACTTGCCATAGAGTAACTTTGTATATGACACTTGTCGAACCAAGACAAGCAGTCACCGACTCCAAATCTTTACAAGCTCTTACTCCAACTTTATTTAACGTGCAAAAGCGTTTAAACGATTTCAAACGTAATTACCATTCATTCGTGTCAAAAAATCCAACACTTTAAATTGGTCACAAGCGTCACGTCGGCAAGCTTATTTAGTCCATTAACAAGCTAGTGGCTTGCCAAGTTCAAACGCTCCTTATGATTTTTTCATTCAAAATGGCGGGAACATTGCTCAATAATTTAATTAAATTCGTTTTAGTTGATTTAAGTTAATATTTTGTTTTCTTACTGATGATAAAGTGATAACATTATCTTTTTTGTTTTTTGTCGTGCAATTGTGACACATTCTTATAACGCACGACGGCATTTTTTCAGTTTTTTCGTGAACAATTTTGACATGCGGCCGCAATGAGCGCAGCCGAGTGACAGCCGAGTGACAGAATTAAATGCAGCCGGCCGGCTGCAATGCACACCCCCGAACCCGATGTTCGCGGTGTCCCTTCTATACGCTAGTAATAATAATTCTATGCCTTTATAGTGCTAATTGCGGAAAACTTTTTACTCTCCAAAAGAAATGCATCCGTATACTTGTGAATATTGACCCAAGGGAAACCTGTAGAAAACACTTCCAAGACTTAAATATCCTAACCCTGACATCTATGTATATATTGGAGACAAGGAAATTTGTAAAACAACATTCCCATCTATTTACAGTCTCACAGAACAATAACAAACTTAACAGCCGCCGCCCAAACAAACTTGCTCTACCTAAATCCAATATGGCGTTATATAGATCGGGACCATACTCAATGTGTATTAAAATTTTTAATAAACTTCCAGAAGACATAAAATCTGAAAATTCATTACCAGCATTTATAAATAAATTAAAAACTCATCTCATATCAAAATGCTACTACTCCCTGCAGGAATATTTCAAATGATTGAATGAACGAATTTACTAATAGGACAAATCATTACTAAATTATATATCTATCTATTGACTTTTAAGTTCTTCAAATTAACATTAATTTTGTTGACATTAAATGAAATATGAAATGACAATATTACTAACAAAAATTTTGATCCAATTTATTTCTAAATTTGGTTTTAAATTTAAATTTTTATCTTATTTTAATCCAATTCAAATTTTGGTTGTAAATGCTGATTGTGATTATTTGTGATTCCATTGTAATTTTGCTTATAATTTTAATTTTTGACATTAATAGTGATATAATTTGACTCTTTTATTTATCTTGATTCTATTTTTAATTTTAATTTTGATTTTAATATTGAATTTGATTTTATTTTATTTTAATTTTGGTTTTAATTTTAATTTTAATTTTGATTTTAATTTTGATTTTACTTCTACTGTTAAATTGTTGATTAATTTTTATATTATATTGTAATGATTAGATTAATTCGAATTGAATTGTTACTGATGATTATATAATTATAATTTATTAATTTATTGAAGATTGCAACGCCCTTGCAGGGTACATGCTGCTCTAGTATAAGTCTTTAAGTAACACCTTAAGTAACGCATGAAGCAATAAAGTTGAATATGAATATGAATATGAATAATTTTGGTCGAGCCCCTACTACTACTCAACGGATGATTTGTAACGATGAGTGAGAGGGAAATAAAAGCGGCAAAGTGCGAGTCGGAATCGCCTATGAAGGGTTCCGTAACAGCAAGTAACATAATGATAGGTAATTTGCGGTTTACGATTTATGACGTATTAAAAAAAAACTACTTACTAGATCTCGTTCAAACCAATTTTCGGTGGAAGTTTGCGTGGTAATCAAATGTACCTACATCATATATTTTTTTAGTTTTATCATTCTCTTATTTCAGAAGTTAGGGGGGGGGGGGGGGGGGACGACGACACATTTTACCACTTTGGAAGTGTCTCTCGCGCAAACTATTCAGTTTAGAAAAAAATGATACTAGAAACCTCAATATCATTTTTAAAGACCTATTCATAGATACCCCACACGTATGGGTTTGATGAAAAAAAAATTTGAGTTTCAGTTCTAAGTATGGGGAACCCCCAAAAGTTATTGTTTTTTTTTCTATTTTGTGTGAAAATCTTAATGCGGTTCACAGAATACATCTACTTACCAAGCTTCAACAGTATAGTTCTTATAGTTTCGGAAAAAAGTGGCTGTGACATATACGGACGGACGGACAGACAGACAGACATGACGAATCCATAAGGGTTCTGTTTTTTGCCATTTGGCTACGGAACCCTAAAAAAAACAGCTAAGTAGGTAAAAAGTCATCCGCGAAATGATCTACATACCTACCTATACCGAAAACAACATTCGTTTATCAATAAACTTCAATAAACTATAAACACTTCATTCATAAGTTCTGATTACATCCCTGTACGTATACTTTACATTCATTCTTTCTTACCCCTACCTACTACTAACAGCTTAGAAGTTAGACCTAAAGATTCCTAATAAATACCTACCAACAGTCAGCCTCAGAAACAGCTTAACATTATAGTACTTTGTAATAGTAATTGTTCCGACGGTTTCCGAACAACATTATGACAAATTCAAGAAATATGTGACAAGGTACTAAAATGTTAAGCTACTTCTGATGATGACCGTACACGTAGATAAATAAACAGCACCTTTACCTTTGTGCTTTCCAACCACGGATTTAGCGCTGGTGAACTTAGAATGATTACCTAGGTAATCAAAAACCATGAAAGAATCCACTTTTGGAAGTTTATCTGATTGAGCTTGTACAAAATCAGCATCTACTTTATTAGTACTTAGGTATATTATGTACGTTTTATACTTAATATGAAAAAATAACAGCCCTTCATGTAATTAAATTGCCGACTATAGTGACCAACTGCGTCAGATCGGCTCCGTCGAATCATGAAGAAGGAGTGCCGGTAGCCGGCTGCGTTCGGTCGGGTTTAATGACGTCACACGGACCCGCGTACTTTGAATTTTAGCGGCCGGAACGGCAATGTTCATTACTTAATATCTTCGCAAGTAATGGTCCGATTTGGATAATTCAAAAAGATATATCATTCTTACGCCATAAAGAATCACGTGGATAATAGTTCTATTAAATTTGCTACAACTTTACTGATCCTCATTGGAACAGTGTTGCCAATGAAAATTTTTGGAAGGCCGTGTACATTAGATAAAAAAGCCGTGTTTATATGGAAAAAGATCAAGTGTGGGCAGTAGCAATGCAATAACGCCAATATATACCATCGGTTCAGCGCTCGAACTAAAAAAAAAAATTGGTCATCGGCAGTAAATTAGATGCCCACAAAACGAGGAATACTTTTCATTACCCTACATTAACATCAATATTAGCCTAGTGGCGCTGTTTTAAGGGTTTTAACATTCGTTAAATGTTTGCAAAACAATAAATAAAAAAAGACCGTGGAATTTGTGAAAAGTGGGTTTTGTGATTTTTTGGCCTAAAAGCCGTAGAACACGGTAATTGCCGTAGCATTGGCAGCACTGAATTGGAACCATAGATTTTTTTGTACATGGCATTGCCATGTTACACCATAAATTTATCCATGACTACGAAACGAATAGATTTATTTTTATCCATGACATGAATACGAGTCTTGGGTGTAATGTTGGTAGCACTGAAATAAATGACAATGACATTGACAAAGTGTCTTAAAAATATTTTAAAATATACCTATTTTCAAAAACCAAGGGAAGGGACGTGTATAATGTTGAAAACATTATTAATTTTCTATCTTAATTTCTTATACATAAACTTGTCGTTCCAATCCGAAATTAGAAATAACATTCCAATAGTTGTAACTACATGGAACTTTGTTAATTCTACGATAGCTGGTAAACAAATGATATTTTTTATAATCTTGTAATTATTTTATATTGTGATGTAAATTAAATGTTACATTATGTATTTTTAGCCTATGAAGTCCTAAATAGAGGTGGTTTAGCATTAGATGCAATAGAACAAGGATGCTCAGTTTGTGAGGAGCAGCAATGTGATGGGACAGTGGGGTACGGTGGCAGCCCCGATGAAGACGGAGAGACTACTCTTGATGCCCTTATTATGGATGGGTATGCTTTATTGGTCATATTTGGGTATTTATGATGGTAAAAAATACCTAAATCATACCTATACTTAGTAATAATGTATTCATAAAAAAAATCTGTTATTTTTTTTGGTTTTAGAAGATATAATACATTGGCGTTGCTTGAGCAGTTTCGGCTCACTATTTACATAAAATAAATTTTGAACATCAGTTATCATCTTGCAGAAGAACAATAAATGTGGGAGCTGTTGCAGCTCTCCGTAGGATCAAAAGTGCAATATCAGTGGCAAGACATGTCTTGGAACATACAAAGCATTCCCTACTGGTTGGGGAATTAGCAACACAGTTTGCAGTACAAATAGGTTTCCATGAAGAGAGTCTTACAACAAAAGCTTCTAAGCAAATTTGGAAGAAATGGCATAATGAAGACCATTGTCAACCTAATTTCTGGCTGGTAAAGCATTTATCTTATTGACAGTAAGATATGTCTGAGTTTCAGCTCAGTAGCTTAGGTATCCTGACACAATACAAGCATGTTACTAATATTATGAATGTGAACTCATATAGTACTTAAACACGTCTTGTGTGAAGTTTGTGAACAGATTTAGATGTTATGTTTGTCTTTCCGTCTTTCCATAACATGCTAACATTATCACACAGACAGAATATGTCCAGGACTCAGGTCTAGGATTACAAAATAAGATCGATTTTATCACATCACCAGGATAATGACATCATTGATATAATGACATGTTCATGAAACATATACATACACTATTATTCCCCTTTTCAAACTTCAAATAGAGATTTTACTCTACCATTTTCAACTCTATGATAACATTTATTGAACACTTAACATGAGTGTCATAAGCTAAGATAACTCAAAGGTTATCAGAAACTCAATTGAGATATTGTATTAACAATACTCTATCACCAGTGTTGGAAATGGGTTAAGCGTGTTTTATCTAATCTTAGGATGTTACACCAGATCCCCGTAAATCCTGTGGACCATACAGCAAACTACCAAAACGCCAAACAGTGTTGTCCACATCGCAAAGGAAAATAGACAAGTTTAACCATGACACTATTGGTATGGTGGCTATAGACAAAAATGGAGATATAGCTGCTGGAACTTCTACAAATGGAGCAAAGTTTAAAATTCCTGGGTAAATATTGAATTGTTGATCTTTATAATATACTAGCACCCTCTTTAGAGCATCAATTAACATGAAATAAAAGTTTTCATAGTACATACATATCTAGTAATAACATGATATCTATGTGTATTCTTTAATAAAGTTGTAGTTTCTATGCAATCAAAGTGCATGTTAAAAAAATTCACTCATTTATTTTATATTTTATTTCTTATCTAGGATGAATAAAAGCATGTCATAAAGCGGCAGAGAACAATAGAATTGTATAAAATTAGTTGATAAGGCCAATTACTAGCAATTTATCTAGCTAGAAAAATAATTAGAGGTTTCTTTTCAAATTTTTATTACAGGAGAGTTGGAGATTCTCCAATCCCAGGATCTGGCGCATATGCAGATAATTCCGTGGGCGCTGCCACCGCTACTGGCGATGGAGATGTGATGCTTCGATTTTTACCCAGGTAATCAAAATGTGTCTACTAATCCGCACTGAAGCCGCGTGGTGGAGTATCTCTAGGCCACCCTAAGAGGCGAGATCTGGTAAATAGAGCCTCAGTGACTGACTATTCGTACTAACAACAGTAACAACACACAGTGTCGTTTGGACTATGCTACCATAAACTATTTCAATTTAAAAATAATGATCGAATTTTGATTACTAATTTCCTTTCAGTTTCCTGGCTGTAGAAGAGATGCGTCGAGGTGCTGCACCAACCGAGGCTGCTCAAATAGCTGTGCAAAGGATAGCAGCTTTCTACCCAAAGTTTATGGGAGCCGTGGTGGCTCTAAGGAAAGATGGTCAGTATGGCGCGGCATGCCACGGTATGGGAGATGTGCCATTTCCTTTCGTTGTTCAAGACAAAACTTCAGATCATTATAATATTATCAAAATTATGTGTTCATAAAAATAAAACTATTGTTTTATAAAATAAATAATTATATCTTTTTGAAATTAGTCTATCAATAATAATCCCATTCTAACTTACGCTTTACACTATCATGAGATGCACTATGAGTTCCTTGAATCTGGTCGCCCGTCGCAGTGACCCTTGGGATGCTGTAAAAACATCAGTTATCATTAAAAATTAATTTACACCCTACGATTCTGAAGGTTACACCTGTGATTAAAGTGCATTTCAACTAAATCTGCAGTTGGGCGTAATGTTGCAAGCATTGAAATAGGAGTTTAAAATATAATATTATATTAAATGTAATGTTTTATAACTTTTGATGAGCTTTATAACAATTATGTTAAAATTAAAGTTGTTTTTGAACAGTGCTGCACATAAAAAAATTCGATTCCCCGTGTCAGTGTTGTCCCCGAAATTCCCTGCTTCTTTCCTTGACTTGAAATTTTTGGAAAAAAAATTGGGACGCGCACGATAGCGCTCGGACTATTTTGGTCATCGAGCGTCTATTATCTACAATAATTACTATTTATAGCTGAAAAAGGTCATTGGCCGTGAATTAGATGATACACAATTAGTAAGCAACTATATACATTTGGTACAAAGTGGGACTTTTTGTCACTTTTTGTTCTCGCGGTACGGTCATTCCCCGATTTTAGTGATTCCCCGCGCTAACCATCAAATCCCCGCAAATCGGGGTTTTCCCCGTAATTGACAACGCTGTTTTTGAATTATAAAAGGAAATTCAATGTTAACAACATTACGCCCAATTGCAGATTTAGTTGAAATGCCATAGATGACAAATGTAGTACATTCAGCCACGGCGTGGCCGCACATGAGACAGAATTTACGTTTCTTTGAGGTTATTTTTAAAGAAATGTAACAAAATTTAACAGGCAGAATACTGCTACCCACCATCGTACTTAGTCTAAATAACAATTAAAGTCTTATTATTATTATTAGACTTAAAAAACATATTGAAACTTTAAAACTTCTCGAGTAGAAACAATGGTATGAAATGTAGAAAGAATGGTTTTCTTTATTGTTTGTCACAACTTGCACTTGTGGAATTTAATGAAATCCAGCTACGGTGACGGGAACAAAAAATAATGTTTTTGTCTCTGTCTTTCACGTAAATTTCATAACTTGCGATCTCGCTCTGTCAAATGTATGGGAGAATCTACTGTGGTTCTAAAATGTAATGCATTAAAGTCGAAAGTATTCATAAAATGTCACATGATCCGTCTTCAAGCACCTCTCCGAAGCTCGGGGTCCAGTTAAACTATAAAGTTCTTGAGCATTAACTCTAATAGTGATGTATCAATGGAAGTCAGTGTTGCCAACCGTACGATAATTATCGTACATGTACGATAATTTGATACCACTGTACGATGTACGATTGCGATTCATTATCGTACGCTAATGTACGATAATTTTCGAAAATCCAATTTTTTTTTCTGAACAAATTAGAAGATCGTAGTTTGAGCAACCGGAGCTTTCCAACAATGACACAGAGCGACACTGGCGACACAGTGGCGATATTTCCGGTGTATTCCTTTGTCTGGATTGGCTGATTAAACCGGAATTATCGAGCATTATATTCTCTACTTGGGCCCAACCTAGCCAATCGGAGACGTTAGTTTAGTCCCTGCCATCTTTCATTGGTAGGTTGGTTCTCTCAGTTTGTTAGCTCATAGCTCGGTACCAGTGTTGCCAATGCTACGGTAATTACCGTGTTCTACGGCTTTTAGGCCAAAAAATCACAAAATCCACGGCCTAGGGCTGGAACCCTTTCGCCGTAGCAAAATCTACGGCTTTTCGCAAATCCTACGGTCTTTTTTTAATTATTTTTTTTGCAAATATTTAAAAATTCGGAAAATGACATGTCGGGCGGTCGAGCGCAATATAAGTTCATGATGAATATCTATTTTTCTTAATAATAACTATCGCGTTTTTATGTTATTTGAACATGTACGATAATTTTTCGGCAGGTACGATAATTTTACGCCCCTGGTACGATCAGCGCCATCTTTCAGGTTGCCAGCACTGTTGCCAACACTGCGCGCAATGCGCAAATTGCAATCGGCCATTTTGTAATTTGACGTCTCTTCGTGCTCACGGTTCAACGTAAGTTTGTAAATTATTTTTAAATTTATCAACTTATTTGCTGTTGTTTTTGGATTAAATCTAGTATTTTTGCAGTATTTAACAAGAAAAGTAATTGAATGTTAAAATTAATTTGTATTGTTAAAAGTGAAATTCATAACCTTACCACCACGTGCTACTTTTATGATGAGACTTTCAAAACTATTTCATTCGTGGTATCTACCATAGTGCTTTATTGCGCGGTGATGGCCTCAACGCGTCTGATTCAATTAATTGCCCGTTTTAGCGTAATATTTGAGCGATGACGTTGCTAATGATATGATGTGATTACAGAATGGCGGACGCAGCTCCTGCCGGTGGCCGTGGCGGTTTCCGCGGTGGTTTTGGTTCTCGTGGTGGTGACAGGGGTCGTGGCGGTCCACGTGGCCGCGGCCGCGGTCGCGGGCGTGGGAGAGGACGCGGCAAGGAAGACCAGAAAGAGTGGGTGCCCGTCACCAAGCTCGGCCGCTTAGTACGTGAAGGAAAGATCGACAAACTCGAGAGCATCTACCTGTTCTCTCTCCCTATCAAGGAGTTCGAAATCATCGACTTCTTCCTGGGTGCTTCCCTCAACGATGAAGTACTAAAGATCATGCCCGTCCAGAAACAAACGCGTGCCGGTCAACGTACGCGTTTCAAGGCGTTTGTGGCCATCGGAGACAACAATGGACACATTGGTCTCGGAGTCAAGTGCAGCAAGGAAGTCGCTACTGCGATCAGGGGAGCTATCATTCTCGCCAAGCTGTCAGTACTTCCCGTCCGAAGAGGCTACTGGGGTAACAAGATCGGCAAGCCCCACACAGTGCCTTGCAAGGTAAAATTTATTGTTAATTCATTCTATGGTTATTTATTATGTTAAGTTTTATTATTTCTCGTGATGATAACTTATCAATCATTTCATTCGTGGTATCCCCTGAGGCTTGACCAATGAAGTTCCGATGCGTCTGATTTATTCATTGTCCAACTAATAATGAAATTTATGACTAAACTAGCAACAAAACAAATAGGGGAATCCATTTTGTTCCGTAGGTACATAGGACAGTCAGAGTTTATTATATAGAAGCCTAGGTAAGTATCCGTTATTTATGTAATTACTTATTAAGTAAAACGCCAGTAAAATTATAATTACATAATTATTATAATGTCTTTCAGATAAGTAAAGTAAAATAAAAAAGATTAAATATTTTCACCATTAATTATTTAGATTTTATGAGGGATATCTATAATCTTCGTCTCAACGTTATTATCAAAATTTTGGATAAAGACTCTGAAGGTCGGCTTAATTTAATTTGTTCAGATTTCGCAACAATATTTACAATTCTGGGGACGCTTGGCGCATTCCCATGTCACACTGAGAAAGAGTAAACAGAATAAAAGCTTACAAACGCTTACAGTGCTTACACACTCATACCCCCGCAGTAGGTTTTCACCTGTGTCGCGGGTGGCACGGACTACACATGTAACACACAATAACATCCACGACATAACATTATTACAGTAAAACTGTAAACTCCTTAAAAATAATATTGATGCAAGACCAGTGGCTTACCTTGTCCTAAGCAGGCTCTATATCAATATTTATTAAGCCCCCCCCGCTTTAACTTTAGCTGTCTCAGGAGAAAAAAAGGAGCGCAAACAGAAGCGGCCTAGGCGCCACGTTGTGAAATATACGTACTTCGATAAAAGGGCGTTTGGTTAGTCAATAGAGGGGCCCCATTAAGCTATTATTCAGGGCCCCTGCGGGCTGGGTGCCCCCTATAAATGATACGGATGATAGCTTCACCCCTGTGCATGACAAAACTAAAAAACGATTTCTACTCATGTCTCATATTATACGAGTATTATGTGTTGGCCATTACCATAACATAATTTTAGATGTTGTATCAATACAATTTTGTACTACTTGTTATGTTACCGTTATGAGTTGCCATTTTAATATTTTATCTCTCTTAACTCCGAAATAAGATACTACATTGCGGTTGAACAATTCCCTTAAAACTCCCTAATAATTTTCCTTAAATATCCAATTAGGTACGCTGGCAGATAAGTGACCTGTAATTTAAGGCCGTGATTTATTTAAATACCAAAAATTAAGCTGAAATACGATTTAAACATTTTATTTGATATCGGAATGTCATCATGTTATTGTTAACAACGCCTATATATGTTTGAAACTATACAAATAGGCAATAATTATTTACATTTTACTCCATCCATTTATTTATATCCATCATCTATTGGAGGTCCACTGCTGGATATAGGCATTATACACACATTATAATTATTTAAGTGTTGTTCTTAAAACTAACTAAGTATGTATTATAACCACCGTTCTCAAAATTCTATTTATCACAACAATAAAGAGTTACATATAAATGTAATGTATCTTTCTGTTATCCTCAGTTTATTCAACAAGCAACTGTCTAGATGTCAAAAAACATAAAAAAAGAATAAAAAAAAAACAGAAAACCCGACTGCGTAAAAAACTAAAAAGAAAAAAATAAGCCCAGTAGTTTCGAATGTTGTTAAACCACTAATACGGTATAAAACTATATATATTAAAATATACTAAAGCTCTAAAGTAAGATAAAGCGGTATAAAATAATTTTATGAAATTTGAAACGTGTGGTTGATAAAAACGGTTGACTGAAATTCACACAAACGAAGAAGTAATAAAATCAAATGGTTACTGCTGTAGACAAAACTATTTATCCAAGTTAAAAGTAAAATATTGCTTTTGTAAACTTCGTCGAACACTTATTGATTAGGACAACGTAGACTGATTTCTGATTCCTTGATAGAACTACAAATAGAACAATGTTGGTTAGTTGTGGAACTACATAGTCCTTTAGGGATTTGTTTCGATCTTCCCAGTTAGGGTAACCAAATTTTATGAACATACCTACACAGTCAATGAATTTATATTACGTAGTTATGTAAGTTTTTTCTTTATAATATCACTAGCTTCTACCCGCGACTTCGTCCGCGAGAATTTAGAATTAGATCCAGATCCTACTAAAATTTAGATGTTAGGTTTAGATGTTTGGATGTTTGTGAATTAAACTTACAGTATCCTGCTTTTCATCCCAAAGAATCATTGATGTCGACAGTATGCTTATTATTTCGCGTTCTAGCAAGTTGCTAAGGATTCAAAAGAAATTATATGTCGTGAGGAATAAGTTCAGCGGCAGGCTACCTTAAGAGCTGGCAGTAAGTACACGGCAGTAAGAACAGGCACATCATCGATACCAGCAACATGTTCGTCATTTGGCGTCCCAGCTATCTGTTGAGTGGTCATAAAAATGAAAGGGAACGTCGTGAGGAACTGAGGAATAATTTCAGCCAGCTTGAGAGCTGCTACGCTGGAACAGGCAGGTAGCTTCTAAAAAGGGATAAAATTAACAAAGCGTGTAAATTTTACTATGCGTAGAAAATATAAATAAAGGTTTAATAAAAATTAAAATGTGTGCAATTCACACGTGTTAGAAGTGAAACCTTCAAAAATTTTGTTTTCAAGATAATGAGACGAATGTAAAATTTCGGGAAGATGATAATTGTAGGTTTTACTACTCCACACCACTCCACTCCACTCCACTCTACTCTACTCCACTCCACTCCTTGACGACACGACACGACACGACACGACACGACACGACACGACACGACACGACACGACACGACTTGACTTGACTTGACGACTTCAACTCAAGTCAAGTCAACTCAACTCAAGTCAGTCTCCACTTATTTCTAGTCTCCACTGGACAGTTTCGTTTCATAAAATTTCAAGTCACCCCCGTACTAAAGAAGTTTTCACTTCAAAAAAAACTAAAAAACACGCTTTATAGAAAATCCAACTAAAAAAACAGAAAATAAATTTGAATTAAGAAAGGTGTAATTGTAATAGAAGCGTAGGGTGCTTTTAAAGATATTATTATCCCTTCTACTCATTGACACCATGCACCTTTATGGGCATTGAAATGAAACGAAACGAAGAGACTCAGTGTTTTACGTACCTACTCCATAGAGTGGCAAGAGCGAGGTTGCCCTATGCATATCTTTTAGTAGCTAAAAATTTATATAGCGTATTAGCGTCCTAGCCACATCGACTATATCGATAAAAAATTACACGATACCGTACCTTCTCAAAAATATGATTCATGGTCCATAAGGTGAATGTGTCATTGTCTGTGGACCTTAGTTATGCAGATGATTTTGCAGTTTGTTATATCGTTAAACTATGATTTAAAATTAAAAGTATGTCAAATTAAGTCTTATCCTGGCAATCATCGCAGGTCATCGCGAAACATCATCATCACGATACCTAAAGTATGAAAGGTATGAAAATATTCATGTACTAAATAGATCCCATAATAAACCAAGACTACATGGCTACTTACCATCAGGTAGGATTGCAATCAAGCATTAACTTATAATTTAAAAAAATGTCTATTTTTCTTGTGTCTGGTTTTGCAGTTACGAACTTGCCGGCGGCGCGGCGCCGCGGCGCTGCGACGGCTTGCGTCGATCCTATGTAGTCAACAAAGCGGGCGCGGTCGGTAGTTGGATGGGTGACCGCTAGTGGCAAAAATTTCTTGAGCGTTTCCGTGCTTCGGAGGGCACGTAAAGCCGTCGGTCCCGGTTGTTATCATAAGATAACAGTCGTTAAGCCATGTCAGAGGCCCTCGGGCGCGCGGGCGGTTTGAAAACTTCCGACACTCGGGTTGGCCACTAACCCCTCCACCAATCCACACTGGAGCAGCGTGGTGGAGTATGCTCTAGGCCTCCTGAAGAGGAGAGACCCGCGCCTAGTAGAGGGCCATTAATGGGTTGAAGCCAATATTACGAACAACAAATAGTTTTAAAAATTGTTTAGTTATTTCAATTATTGTTCCGTTGAGGAGTTATATTTTTTTCTCTAATGGTGGTCATACACGCTAGGATAAATCGTTACGATTAGACTGTACCGTTCGAGCGGTACCAATAAATCGCTACATGTATGTTATAAAACTGTACAGTTTCGTCCGATTTTTTAAGACAGTTCAGTCGAACGGAACAGTACGAAAATTTCAATTGATTAACGGAATCGGAAGAACTGTGCTGACTGATCGTAACGTGTATGCGCTCGTTCAGTTTTGTCGCCAGTCGCAGTTCGGGTGGACGTGCGCAAATGTGCGTAGATGTAAGTACGTATCATCGCTTCTCACGGGCGTACATAAGTATCTACACGTTTATGTTTAGTACAAAATAGTTTTTGAAAGATAATTAAAACTGATAGACGTTATTAAAATAATACCTTTATTTTTGAAGGTTTCACTTCTACCAAGAGTGAATTGCACACATTTTAATTTTCCTTCAGGGCTGCTAAAATGTCGTCCGTCGAAGCCATCGCTGACACGTGTGCGTCGGCACCGTTTAATGTACCGTCTGATCTTAAAGATTTCTCGTAGCGTGTAGGTATAGCTTGTATGCCTTATACGATAAACTGTACCGCTCGAACGATACAGTCTGATCGTAACGATTTCTCGTAGCGTGTATACCCACCATAAGATACATACATACCATACCTGGCGATGTCAACGATTACTAATGATGACAACATGGACGATGTCAATGATAATAACAGATAATATTTTTAAACACGGTTCAGTTATTCCCTACTGCGAATATAGAAAGCAATTCCCTACGATTGAGAAGCTCACTCATTGTCTCCACAATCCATCATCTCACTATATTGTAATAGGACCAACTTGAGTAAATTCCCAAAACAATTAAAAAAATCATGAAAATCGCTTCATAAACAACGAAACTATTCCTATCTAAAAACATTCCATACTAACGGTTTTGTTCATTAAAAACTTATTGAAAGTTTGTGGTTTTCGGTAAAAAGCACTGGTAATATTATATGCATGCACAGCAATAGAAAAATAAAGAAATCTTGACATAATATTGTGACATAATGCCGATCTTGACGTAAGGCCGACACCACACTTGGATTTTATGAGCATACGCGTTCATCCTACACAGTTGAATAATGATTTGCTAAATAGGTTAAAAAAAAAATATAGGTAGATATTCACGAATGTTAAAAACCAAATTTAATGATTTTATGCAATTAATTAAACCTGATGCGGTACACATTATAATATTTCAATCACACCTCATATTGATAGCTAGGAAAGCCTTGATAAGCTACAGTATTTCTTCTACGTGAAATAATTGTTTTTTTTATAGCTCATTGATCAAGCGTTGGGCGCGAGGAACGCTCGACAAACGCTAATGTGAAAGCAGCCTAATTTGGCGTAAAAAATGCTGTGTTGGCTTTATTTGATTTTATACGAGATCGATAGCTACTAAAGCTTCCATTGTATGACAAAAATTATCACAATGTGTCTCACCGCAAATTTTTTTATGTTTGTTAATAAACATATTGAAACAATGATTTTTAATTATTGTAATTTAGTCAATCAGCTGTTTTGAGTTTTCTAATGTCACTGTGAAGACAAACGTCAAAACTGTTTTCCTATTACCATTAAATTTACTTCTTCTCCCTCGGGAACAGATCAATATCTCGGGATAAAAAGTACCCTATACTTTATTCTAGGTATTAAATTATATGTGTGCCAAATTTCATCTATATCCGATCAGCCGTTTTTGCGTGATTGAAACACAAACATCCAAACATCCAAACATCCAAACATCCAAACTCACAAACTTTCACATTTATAATATTAGTAGGATCTGATATTAATTAAAATGTTTTGTATTTACAGGTAACTGGCAAGTGTGGTTCTGTCACAGTGAGACTGATCCCAGCCCCTCGTGGTACGGGTATTGTGTCTGCTCCTGTTCCCAAGAAACTGCTCCAGATGGCTGGTGTACAGGACTGCTACACTTCAGCCCGTGGATCCACTGGAACTCTTGGCAACTTTGCTAAGGCCACGTATGCTGCTATTGCCAAGACCTATGCCTACTTGACCCCAGACTTGTGGAGGGACATCCCGTTGACCAAGTCACCGTACTCTGAGTTCAAAGTTTAATTGATTCAATAAACACAATTTATTGATTTTGGTTTTTCTTTTCATCCTTAGTTTTTTGTATTTGTTATGATATAAAAAGACTGTTAAGCCGGCTTTTGACTATGGGATATAATGTAATATATATTACATCTTGAGATATAATATTTTATCGCTCGTCATACATTTTGTACGAGACCTTTCACACTGTGCTATAATATATATTACATCCCAAACTATAAATATTTTTTTGAGCGATATTGAGGTCTATATTTTACCTCACGTCCCCGGACACCGCGCCTCCCCCTGCCTCGCCCTCAGTTTGAATGATGACGTTCGTGTGCAGACGTGTCAACTGACTTATATAAGTATTTGAACGTTTTAAATAAAAAACGTGATGACACAGTGGTGACAGATAGTGGTGTGAACCGGTTCTCAAAAAACCGGATATTCACCGGTTACGGTGAGTACCGGAGACTAATCGGTATTTTTCTTTAACTACCGGTTAATTGCTTGGTAAAAGTTTCTGAACAGTGTGACCGTTTTTAGTATTTTCAGTTATTATAAATTGGTATATTTAAGGCTCTCCTAAGTGTTATTAGAATAATTTTAGTATATTGCAAAATTTTTGTATTGTATTGGTACAATTTAAAATATTTTCTTTGGTATTTTCACCTGACTATATTGTAAGGGAACATAAGTCAAAGTCAAGCTGTTTTTTTTAATTACAATGTCTTAGTCTCGCATTGAATTCTTTGTATCAATCCTTCTCTGTTAACATGACGACTGACGAGTGATTGAAATTAAATAAATGTTTATCAGAGCTTCATGCACGGTCACACTGTCGATCGTTCAGGTTGTTCGAGTATTCCCGGAATACTAACAAAATATATATATAATATAACACTATAAACAGCTTGACTTTGACTTATGTTCCCTTACAATATAGTCAGGTGAAAATACCAAAGAAATACCAAAATATCTTAAATTGTACCAATATAATACAAAAATTTTGCAATATACTAAAATTATTCTAATAACACTTAGGAGAGCCTTAAATATACCAATTTATACTTTGAATTTTGTACTTGAAATATTTTTATTATAAAGTTAATTCATATTTCACAAAGCATTGTTTCTTTTTTCTCTTAAACTATGTATATTGATATTTTGAATATCCGGAGAATAACCGGAGAATCTCCGGTTATTCAATGAAATCTCCGCAAAATCTCCGGAGAGTAAAATAGTCTCCGGTACACACCTCTAGTGACAGAAGCTGAACTGTTCCAAAATATATATCTTACAGTGTGAACAGCAATCGCGGGATGTAATATATATCTCAAGATGTAATATATATTATATCCCATAGTCAAAAGCCGGCTTTATAGGTTGATTATTAACCTAGGACACTTTTAAGTATTTCAATACGTTTTCATGACATTCTAAAATGAAATAAAAAATAACCAAAATAGGCATCATTTTGGCGAATTTAACTTAACCTTATTATGATATGAATTATTTTATTAAGGTGCAGCGCAGACGACACTCTTCTTGAGCGATCGAGACTGCGGGCGCACAAATGACTACATGGCGCGCCAACAGTCTATCTCGGATTTTTCGCAGACTCAAAGCACACGACGCACACCTTCGATCACTCTGTCGGCAGAACTGTAGTGACGTACACGCTATGGAAATCACGCAGAGATCGCGATGCATTATTTTGTACTTGAAGTACAGAAAAAAAGAAGAAATAGAGAATTTTGGGTACATTCTATACTTTCGGCTTAGAATAATAACGCCTCTAAGACTTTCGGAGAGATTACTGAAAGGACAGTTCCATATTAAACATTCAATTCTGAAACAATATCCGGATAAATTTTTCAAATTCTATAAAATATCTGTTACAACATTTAATGAACTGTTATCTATTTTAAGACCAGCTTTGACTCATTCGGAAACAATGAGAAAGTGCTGGTCTGTTTTGTATTTCAATCGACCTCTGGCGCCATGCTAATATCGCATACGTTACGCCCACCACTAACGAATGCAGATTGCAGACTGAAGTGTGCGCCGTCTGCGTTAGCGCGTGTTGAAGGCTTCAACTGAAGCAAACGTTGTATTTCTTTCGCACACCATTTGTGCGGAGCTGCGCGACGCGGTGCCGCGCGGGCTGCCCGAATTACACGTATTTTGTATGCGCCGCAATTATTGCGCGTCGTATGCGTTACTGCATTGCAAAGGTTCTATTTTCACAGACTTAAAAGAGCGTCACAGACAGTGTGCCGTCTGCGCTGCACCTTATACAAAGTTTTTTAAAAAGAGCATTATTGCCAAATTACTTTGTTATGCGCCCATATGTGGTTTTTTATGGATTTGTGCTTCAGCTAGGTTCTTGCAGGTTTTCACCCAGTTACCCAATACAAAATGGAGTATCGTACATAGGATAGGTCTTTCAAAAATGTTCTTCGATTTTTGAAAGAATAACTTCCATTTGTTTTAGAATTAATAAATAATAATCATTTTTGAAGAAATTGGTGGAAGGGAGGCAACAAACTTCACTGGCTACATACAAACAGGAATGGAATAAATAAAAAGCTACTACTAGCTGCATGGATAGACTTCGTGCTGTCAATTTTTTTTTATTTTAAGATGTAAGCTATCCTATCTTTCAAGTTGGATCAAACTGCACATGGTGTGTTTTGATTAAAATCGGTTCAGTAGTTAAGGAGTCCATCGCGGACAAACAACGTAACACGTTATTTTTATATATTAAGATGTACAATTTTAACATAAAAAATACGGCATTGAATGTCCATTAATATCAGTTGGAGCATAGCATAGATTGCATAATGTAAATATCCCATTCTTCAGGTGAAGCACCCAACATGCCTCGAGACATTGTGCTTAATTTTATCACAGTATTCTAGGAATTAAAAAAAAATAAATTTTTTAACTGGTATTAAATTCTTTTACTTCCTTTTCAAACAAATTTATAGTATGATCACACACACTTTGTAAATCTTTTAAACCTCTTTTTAATACTTCTAATGCTGGAGTCTCATATGTTTGTATCCTAAAATGCATTTTTGCTTCAGCAGGATGTGGGACTGTGTATCCACAGAATTGGACATCTTCACTGGAAAGAAAAAATATTTTAATGATATAAAATCATTCTTTAGCACTTCAGTAGTTACAATAATTTACTGTCAGGCCAGATTTAATTGACCAAAGATTTCAGGTTTTCTACAATGACAATACAAAACAATGGACCAGGTACCTAATGGTGTTATAAACTTCCAATGGAAAGTAACTGGGCTGTAAAATTATCTTATTTTGTTCTAATTTATGTGTTTGTGCACAAAATTCAATGTGAACTATATTATAATTTAACTAAAGTGTGTACCTATTTGTAAAAATTTTATACTTACTATTTAGTAATTATACATTTTAAAGCATTGCCTAGTGTATGACTTTCATTTTGGAAAACATACGTACGGCATGTCAGTCCAGATTCCTCGTCACCTGGAAGCTATAAGATAAAATTACTAACAAATTTTATTAGTGTATAGTTTCTATTGTGAGATTACAGTGTGTGTGATTGTTAGTGTAGTCATTATGCCTTTTTTTTCTTTTCTTCAGCTTATATTTCTATACAAATTGTACTATATAATTGGGGTATTCTGTTACTAGGATGTTATGTTAAGTTTTCAGATTTAATTTAATAATTTAAAACTAACAAAGAAATAAAAACCATTTCATACCTCTGATATCTTCATCGTGGTTTTTTAACTCTATCAATACAATAAAGTCTATCTATTTTGGAGTTATTCGAATTCAAATGCTCTGTAAATTTTTTCTTACATTTACTACGATTATTTACGGCATAAAATTTTATTTGATTTCTATAATTGACGCTGTTTTCAGGTTAATTTTGTTTTGATGTCGTACAATTTGACATTTGTGTTGTTGAGTTCGTTGTCATTTGTTGACAACGGACAACCCCTACGTTCCACTAGACGATCACAACGACCACGCTCACGACCGCGATTTTCCCGTTCCACTAGCTTGTGAGCGTTACAATCATACACGGCATACACCCAAGTGGAACGGGTATAGTGAGCGTCGTGAGCGACGTGAGCGTTCAAGCCACAGAGTACTTACACGTTTTAGCCGTTGATACAAAAGTACTCTATGATGTTGAGAATAAGACAAGTCTGAAACTTAGATTAGAGGTTATGTTATAATTTTTAAGCTATAAATAAACGTTACTTAATTAATTATCAATTTTATTTTTATACTAGCAAAAAAGTATATCTACAAACAAAACATTTTTTTTATCAAAAGAAATATAATAAAAAATTGCATATTAATTAAGTTAATTATATTGACCGACGAGGAAAATGTACACATGGCTATATGTATAGTGAATTAAATATTAAAATTATTTACATAATTTAATATATTTATATCAACTTGTGACCCCACGTCGAGCATCTGCTGGAGAAACTACTATAATCCACTAAAGTATCTCTTGTCGAATCATATACAGTAATTTTTTCCATCACCATCCTTATCTTTTATAAAATTGCACCAAATTTCTTTCACCATCCATTTCTACCCAGTGTTGCCAGGTCTAAAAACTGGCGAGAGTAACTTCGTCGTATCTGGCAACACTGCAATTCGACCACTTCGACCCACCCCGTGAGGTGGGTTGTTTTGAGCGTGCCGTGAGCGAAATTAATGACGTTTTCACCGCGACCATGACGACCGTGGTCACCATGTGGAACGCGTTTTGATCGTTGTGAGCGATGTGAGCGTCTACTGGAACGCAGCCAACGTTGACATATGATTGACGTTTTGACGATAACTCATTATCCACAGAGTGCACGAACATAGACACCATGGATATATTACTCTAACTAGATACGTAGCTTCGTAGTGGCACCTGATGATTGATGACGTCATAACGGAATGACCATTTTGTATTGTGTCCATGCAATGTGTCCATGTTATCTATAGTCCCAGGATATAATAATTCAAATGTGATTTTATATAATGCTATAATAACATCTAAGTTAATTAATATATTCGTACCATAATTTTGTACCTTAATTTTCAATTTACTCTAAATGCAATTATTTCAATTCGGTAATTTTGAAGAAATTTTAATAAAATCTATTATTTCAATACATTGAAGTATAATGTCATAGAAGAGACATCTCGAACAAAATGTGTGTTCCCACCGGGAAGTTCTATTTTCAAAAATTGAGCCCCCGTTCTCCTTTCAAAATCGAATGAATCCATTGGAAATGCAGCCGCGCGGCTTCAATTCATTGGAACATACATTGTGTTCGCGGTGTCTGTTCTATACGCTAGTAATAATACTTCAATGTTTCAATATTATAATTTTTACCTCTAGAAAATTGATCTAGGGCAGGGGTCGGCAACCTTTTGAGTCGGAAGAGCCAAAAATTACAATTTACAAAATTTCAGTTTTTAAAGAGCCACAAAAAATTTTCTTGCAAACCATAAACAGTACTTGCAAAAATATATTTTTTTTTCATAAAAAACTAATCTATTTCTACATTTACACATTTATTTTTCTACATTTTTTCAATAACTCCCGTAGCGAAGTAGTCATCAACTAAACGAAGGAATATAAGTCAACCGAATTTTGTTTTAAAACCAGAGATGTTTGTATTTATTGCGAAAAAAAACGCTCAGAAAGTTATTGAAAAAATGTAGTTTTTAAATGAATTCGCTTTGGGGGTTTTTCTTTCTCCTGGTGGCGGAAATACGTCACTTGGGGGTTCGTTCCTATAGGGAATCTTGATTGGCATGGTTAGAACTACAACATACCAAAAATTCAGAATCATTCCGCTGAAATCGAATAAATAGACTGGGGGTAAGTGACCCCTGGTGGAGAAAACACGCAGTATGGGTGGTCGTGCCCATTGAGACTCTTGATTGGTACGATTAGAGCTACAATGTATCAAAAATTCAGAATGATTCCGCTGATATGAAATAAATAGACTATTTTAGTGCATCCTGAAGGAGAACACACGCAATATGGGGGGTCGTACCCATTGGGACTCTTGTTTGGCATGATTAGGACTACAACATACTACAAATTCAGAATGATTTCGCTGAAATCGAATAAATACTTTGGGGGGGAAAATGCCTCCTGGAGGAAAAAATACGCATTTGGGGGGGGGGGGGGGGGGTCGTGCCCATTGGGACTTTTGATCAGTACGGTTAGGGCTACAACATACCAAAAATTCAGACCAATCTGCTGAAACACAATTTCCATACAATTAGTGTTTGCAATAGGTCCTTTGGCTCATAACTTGTTGTTTTAAGTTTAAAACCCGACTCTAAATTTTCATTTGTTAGTTAGTTAGTTAGTTACATAGAAACATTCGACGATGGTGTCATTCAAAAACTTCCGACGGACTAACGACAGTGACGACGCGAGTCACGGGGGAGGGGTGCGGTGAAAAGCAAGTACAAATGGCTGAAAGATAGAAATGGTGCTTAATACTCGTTAATCGATTCAGAACGATTTTTAAATGTTTTTTTACAAAATAAATATTATTTGCGTATGGAACTAAAGAGCCGCAGCTTCACATCCAAAGAGCCGCATGTGGCTCGCGAGCCGCAGGTTGCCGACCCAGGATCTAGGGTCATAAAACATTTTGAAGAACCATATCAATATATGCCATATAACCATAACCATATAATAATATCAATATTTTTTCTAAGTGTGGGCACCCTACAATAATTATGAATGATTAAAACTCCAGAATCGTAGAATAAAATATTGAAAGCATTTGAAAGATATTTTTTTTCAGGGTACCTCCCCTACAGGTAACGGGAGGATGAATTACACACATACACGGGTCTCGGCGCTTTGCCTCGGACAGACGGACGGAAGAACGAACTAACGGACGAACGGATGGACGGACGGACGGACGGATATGACGAAACTATAAGGGTTCCGATTTTACTTCGGAACCTTAAAAATACAAAAAATCGTTTTAAGTGTTCGCTATATTAAGGTAGCCAAGGCTGCGTAGATTCTGGTAAATAGTGGTGAAAATTTATTCGAAGACTAACATACGAGTAGGTATAAAATGTTTATAAAATTATAGCCTTAAGAATTTAGAATCAGCTCTAGCTTTGGCATAGGGGTCAATTCGTAGCACCCGTAGCACCCCGTAGTCTCGTAGGCTTAGCCGATATAGAATAGAGCAGCAAGGCATATTTTTTCCGTTCTTTCTAAGTTTGCTTTTTAACCCAGTTGTTATTTCTTGTACTTAGTTGTTTTCACAATAAGCTTGAAACTATCTAATACTACCATTGAAGTATAATGTCATAGAATAGACATCTCGAACAAAATGTATGTCCCCGCCGGGAGGTTCTATTTTCAAAATTGAGCCCCTGTTCTCCTTTCAAAATCGAACGAATCCATTGGAAATTGAAGCCGCGTGGCTTCAATTCATTGGAACATACATTGTTTTCGCGGTGTCTGTTCTATACGCTAGTAATAATACTTCAATGAATACTACCAATATAATTATTTGCTTTGATATGACGCTATTCATTGAGACAAAGCTCATCGCCGTTAATTATATTTAATTATTCCAATAAATTTAATGTTGTGAATTCACCACACTCTACGAGTGTCAACGTGTCACGGTTTCTTGTAGGTAATTTTATTTATGTTGAGCGGCTTTGTGAAATATATTGCGAACACGTTTTGCAATATTTCAACCCTGGCGATATTTGAAAATGTAAGAATTGTGATGTTGGATGGATTTGAAAACAAAAGTCATTGTATAAATTACATTTGTTACAAAAGCAATTCCAATGTAGTTAATCTATTTATGTGGAAAATACTGTAGAAGATAAACCACAGTAAAAAACAAGGACGCAAGGCGATTTCACTGCACACTGAGCAAGCTTGGCACAGAAAACGTGCCACTAATCCCTTTTGTGCCGCGATTTCTTTTAATCTGCTGTGAAAGTAAGCGTTGGATTAGCTTTTAGCGTTCTATTGTAGGTATTTGGGAAATGTGCAAGAAGTAGGTAGCAGAAAAACTTTTGGTTACGACGTTTACGTAATAATTGGGAAAGAGTTTAATCCTATCTGATTAGGTAATGCAAGCTCTCGGTTTGCTTTTTAAAATAAACAATACGAAATTACAACTACATCGGTTGTTCCGCAAGAAAGAACTAAGATTTTCACTGACAGACGGACAAAGATTTGCTTACTTAAATATCAGGCAACACTAGATGATTTCAAAAATTTCCACTCGTGGGGATTGTCAGTTTTTTTATAATACGTCACCAAATACCCCATTACTTATTAAATCGGCAGTTTACGCAGCTACAAATCTTGGACTACGTTTCCTGGTAGAAAATGCCACTTCACATGTCCTTAGTCTTCCCCAATATACCTACACCTTAATTTTTCAGAGTACCAGAAATTCTATAACGTGGTGTTATAAAATAGTGTAGGCAAAATCAAACGTAGAAAACTAAAAACGGACCGAATTACTAGGTAGATTAATTCGATCAAGACTTTTATTACCTTTAAAGTTTATTCTGCTATAGATTTTGAATCTTTTGAAAGGGGAGACCCCTTTCTCCTACTCTCGATATTCATTTTATATAATTACTCTACAAGACTACAATATACTTATCTACAAGGTTCATGAATATTGTTACAGGCAATGAGACCAAAGGGCCTTCTATTGTTCGAATGTGGGACGATGTCGCATTAAATGTTCCTATTTAGATAAGGATTCAGTGTGTATTGTATAGGGTTCAAAGGATATAGGTAATTTATGTCCCTCCACATGAACGACTATTTAAATTTCAAAGGCTCGCTTGCCAATTCTAGCGCTAAATATAATAGTACCCAAAACCAAAGATTGGATAATTAAGGATAACAAGAATTGATATTATAACAATAACAATAATGGAATTCAGTGTCCGTGCCATGATCTCATTGAGTACCTATTAATAAAGATAAGTCAACAAATAGATTTAGCTATGTTTATTTAGAAGACATTGTTACAAAATTAAATATAACACAAACCTACTTACTGAAAGTTCGTACACAATACACAAACGTTCTTATAATTGAAGTATGATAGTAAAAATTTTAAAACAATATTCAGAATTACATTGCAATATTTTCATGGCTTCATATAAACAATGTAACAAGGCTATACACAAATGTAATGATATTTACCGTAGGAAACCCATATAGAAACCAAGAATGATCTAAATTTTACTAACAAAAAATAACCGACTTCAAATTCTCAAAAACTACTTGTCAGAGCACCTGCTTTCGATTAAAAAAAGAATCATCGAAATCGGTTGGCGTGATATTGAGTTATACGTCAATTTGTCGCGCACATCTTAACACAAATTTACGACTTATGTGGTTTTCTAATGGATGCCATTGTCAGATCTCAATAAAATTTATGTGGGACCACATGACAGCCACCAGCTTTCGATTAAAAAAAGAGTCATCAAAATCGGTTCGCCCAGTCCAAAGTTCTGAGGTAACAAACATAAAAAAAATACAGTCGAATTGAGAACCTCCTCCTTTTTTTGAAGTCGGTTAAAAAATGCCTGAAAAAGGTCACCACCGGGTCGTGCCGTGACCAATCTCTCTCCAATCCATTCTCCACAGACTGGAGTATAGAAATAAGCGTTTGGTTGTAGTTTGGCCACAGAATTTACCCTTTTTAGGTCATGTCGGTCCGTCCGTCCGTCCGTCTGTCCGTCTGTCCAAAGCAAAGCGTCGAGACCCTTAGTGCTAAAAAGCTGTAATTTGGCAAGGATATATGTACATGTTTATTAAAACTCCAGAATCGTAGAATAAAATATTGAAGAATATTTTTTTTCAAGGTACCTTCCTTAACAGGTAACGTGAGGATGATTTTTTTATTCGTCGCGCAGTGTGGGGTATCGTTGAAAAGGCTCCAAAAATATTATGGATTTTCTAAGACCATTTTTGGAATTAGGAGTCCGTTTGCGAAATATTTGGCTGGTGCTTATCATGTGGTCCCACTTTGAGCGAGGTCTGACGTGTAATTTTTGAGTTATCCATAATTTTGTGGTTCTATAAATCTAAATTAAATAATTAAAAACTACTCTACCGAGGGCGAGGCCGCGGCCAAAGCTAGTGTCGATATAAAAATAAGGCAGGTTGCTTTATTTACCTGGACTAGTAAAGTCTGTTGATGCGTGGAACGTAATCCTACCAGCAGGCGCCAGTGCGTAGTCAAACCGTAAAACTTAACGGTTTGCACATAAACGCGTTAATGGAAGGCTTTATTAAGACGAGCTACGGCCTACGGGGCTCGGCAATACAGGCTCCAGTTAACCATTGCGAAATACTCGGATTCCAACCCCTACCACGTAATGCTATTATGAAAACCCTGACGCCTTTGCAAGCCTTCATTGGAATAAATCACCTCGTGTGTATACATACGGGTGTATCATTTGCAAGGGTTGTGTTAAGGCGCTCGCGTATCGTTCAATTACTGCGTGGATTACGTCATTTCAACGCTATTTCACGGCAATACGCACACCGTACTATAGGTAGGTACATATTTTCAACCGTGAGATGAGCGACACACATAATCTTTCCGTACATAATTTAACCTTAGGGGTTTTGTCAACGCTAACCACAAATTAAATTAGATTTTGGTTTAAATCCCTGAGCTAGCTAGATATACTTATATGTTTATGGACATAGAAATTTGGAGAGGAAAAAGAACAACGAACACGTGTGACACTGTTATTATTAAATTTTAAACACATCTTTATAGTATTCGGTATGTATTCAAAATATTAAATAAAACACCAAAATACGAAACAAGTTGCTTCAAGATCTATTTTCATAAAGAATAATACTTACGCCCCAACTCAGAGTCACTAACGGTTACTTAATAATAATAATAATAATAATACTTTATTTCAGATTACTCCATATTAAGTTACAAGGTTTACATAAAATCAATACAATAATCCATTAACATTATAAAAATTATCAAAATAAATTTAAAATTATATTAAAAATTAATTGAATTAACATGACATATTATCTAAAATTTAAAATTTAAATATATCCAATAAAAATAAAATTAATCAAAATTATGTTAAAAATTAATTTAAATCAAATTGAATTAAAATTAAAATCAAAATCAAAAATTAAAATTAAAATCAAAATTAAAATTAACAATCAGAATTAAAATTAAAATCAAAATTAAAATTAACAATCAGAATTAAAATTAAAATCAAAATCAAAATTAAAATTAAATCAAAATTAAAATTAAAATTAAAATTAAAATCATAATCATAATCAAAATCAACATTAAAATTACATTTAGGTAAAAATTGTCACGTGTAAAATAGTTCAATGATAAAAACTACATAATATTAAATATATGGCGCCTGGATCCCATGTGACAAGCATTCCAGTGCCTTACCACTGGGCAGTCTGGCCTGTCCAGTATGGTATTCAGGAGACTGTTGGTGCTGTCCCGCACCCGCCGCATCACTGACGCTACGCGTTTCCGTATAATAGTCTGGAAACTATCGACGCGA
The DNA here is from genome assembly GCA_911387775.1 of Thymelicus sylvestris. Taxonomy (NCBI): domain Eukaryota; kingdom Metazoa; phylum Arthropoda; class Insecta; order Lepidoptera; family Hesperiidae; genus Thymelicus; species Thymelicus sylvestris. The sequence goes on from OU426892.1 coordinate 4,543,650, forward strand.
GCGTCGGTAAACATACCGGATGCGCTGCAGAAGCGGGGCAGCCCCATCAGCATCCTGAACCCATTGTTATACTGGACTCGTAGGGCGTTGAGTGATCTGCTTGTACATTTGGCCCATAGGCTGCACGTGTAGAAGGTTTGGCAGTATGCTTTAAAAAGTGTGATTTTGACCTCTGTACTACACCGTGCAAACCTACGCGCCAACATGTTGCATCTCACCGCCAACGCCCTACGCTCCCGTTCAATGTCCAGGTCATCTGAGAGGTCGGCGCTGACCCAGTGCCCGAGGTATTTAAACTTGGTGACTTTATTTAAGACTGTGCCTCCAAGTTTGACTAGAGGAACGACCCTGGGTGCTCTATTTCCTGCTTTAAAAACAAGGATTTCACTTTTTGTTGTGTTATACCTAAGGCCATGAGCCATCGCGTACCTCTCACAAACTCCAATAAGAACCTCAAGACCTTTGATTGAAGGGCTGAGCAGAACCATATCATCGGCATAGCTGATGTTATTAACAAAAGTGCCATCAATAGAACAGCCTACTCCGGCTCTGCTGAGCCCTTCAATCAATCCATTTATATACAGGTTGAAAAGCCGAGGAGAGGTAAGCCCGCCCTGCCTCTCTCTCTTAAATCGCTCTTTAGTACAGAATTTGTTTGGTGATTCTTTACTAAGGAGCGATTTAAGTAACCGTTAGTGACTCTGAGTTGGGGCGTAAAACACCCATAAACACAAACAATAACAGGTGTTCATGGATCCTTGGAATTTATTGCTACTCTCTCGCGCATCTAATGTTTTCAATGGCTTGCACAAGGTTAGTATGACTTCCATGATCCATCTAACGCTAACCTCATAAGCGGGATTAAGAACGAACACTATTGTTCCTGTTTTAGCTAGTCCATCTAACCCTAAATCCATCTTCACGCTAATCGAAGCTTCGAAGTGCTCATGCTCATATCAACCTGTCGATTCCAGATTGTATAACATTATTCGGTCTAACAAATACCTACGATTCTCAGCTGCCATGCCAGGTAAAACTGAAAATCGGTGGAATTGTCAAGTGTTGATTTTGTGTGTGTTATATTTAATTGTGTTTGTATTTACTTATGATATATTTTCTATTATGTTCTGTTTAAGAGTCCCTCGAATAAAATGTTTATTTTATCTTCATCACTTTAATTATTATTATTTAGACAGTTACCTGACCATTAAAAGTTACTACGACCAAGGTAAGCTTTTCTGCTTGGTTTGAAGTAATACCGAATTTCAGTAAGCTAATAATTATGACTTCTAAAGTTTTGGCTTTAAAAGTTCTGCTCAGAATAACTAGACGATAACTTTAAATACGGCTTAAGGATATATTTTGGCTGTATAGACGGATTAAATATCAACAGAAACGATTATCGAAATATTTGTGTTGATTTGGATAGGAATATAAATTTGTTTATTTAAATCAATGCCTTACCTCTAAATTTATTATAGCTTGCCTGTTTGTTCGTTAAATAAATATTTTGATGCGAATCACTACTTTTGTGTTCCACGTCAGATGTATACAGAATTATACCTATGTATACAGAATTGATTCAACCGTTGAGCGTTGTACGAAAAATTTAAATAATCGTGGCATTTTATTCACAACAGTTTAACGAGCCGAAAACAGGGTGTGAGCTTCGAGAATCAGCTATAAAAAGTTCGGTATTTCGGAAAAGATTGGAAATGTAACACCACGGAGGTGAGGTTAACATGATAAATGTAATATCAATTACTTCAGCAGGGCTATTCAGTTTTGTAACTTGACAGCGGAATCCGCGATGAGTTTCAAAATTGAAGTTCGAGTCCGAGATCTTGATATGTGATTCTCTAATCATCTGGTACGCACTTGCGAGGTGAAGGGAGTCTCGAACTCTAACTTCAATTTAGATACTCATCGTGTATTCCGCTGTCAAGTTACAAAACAAAAGCGAACTTGCATCATATTGACATGTCATTATCTAATCATCTATTAAGCACTTGCGAAGTGAAGTGATCCTAGAACTCGAACATCAATTTTGAAACTCCGCTGTCAAGTTACAAAACTGAATAGTCTTCCAGTAGTCATTTTCTTAAACTCACGATATTTAGTCACGGTGGAATCATGATCAATCATGATGATGTACGAGATGGATACGCGGCTTAAGAAAAGGATATTATGGAAATGGAAGATATAGTGGCAGATTTTAATATAGAAGATTCTTTGAATATCTGTAGCGATATTTCTATAAATTCATTTGATTCAGATTAATCAACAAAATTGCTTAATATAATATGCTTGTTAATTTATTTTCATTGTATTTTATTCCAAAATTTTATATTAATATCGGTATCGACTAAAGTGTAGTCAAGGCACTCAAAAATTACCATCTTGAGTTGTCGGGTATTTGAGGTATGTCTTAAAGATGTTCGCAGACTGATCTTCAAACTGCCCCTTACCCACTTGTAGGCTAATTTCATTCACGAATTTAGAACATGTTACAACGTCGCAAAACTTCTCCTTGTTTCTATAACAAATAACCAAACTAATTTCGGTTCAGTTTGCAGAGGCTTAGTGAATAAACTTTCGTTGGAAAACAACAGCCGCGTAATAGGGTACAGGATTGGATCAAGACCCTTTAGGATCAGGGAAAGGGGCTTTTAGTAAGCTACGCTAAACTTGTTAACAAATCTCAGTTTATTCATACCTGCGTCTTCGAGTTCTTATCGTAGATGTATTACCGAGCACAGAGCCTCACAGAGGTGTGAGAATTTTGTTGTAATATGCTATATAGCGGCAGTGACTGATATCTCCTAATGCTCCCTCAGGGATTCGCGATAAGTTGTTGAATATAAATAGTTACTCGGACCCAGAATGGACCTTTCGTTTTCAGTCTCAGTATTGATTATTTCGATAACAATATACAAAGAATAAAGTACTAGTGTTTTTATAATAATGTGTGTTTTTACTTTTTATATTAATCATATTAAAAAGTTTCGTTCAAGAATAGTGTAGTCCATTACATAATTGGGACAGTTTCGTATTTCAAATTCAAATTCAAAATCATTTATTCATGTAGGTATCATTGATACACTTATGCACGTCATTTTTTTTAATTTACCAGCTTTTCGGAAAGGTGCTTCACATAATTATATGAAATATGCCGATAAATAAAATAATTTTTCGTTCAACTTAGATATCTTTACTGATTTTCAGATTTTGTGCGGCTCGCTTGAGTGCTTCCAAAGCATCCTGCTAAGTCAGCCGTGAAGCTTGTTGACTTCAAAGCAACTTTGCATTTCCGTCTGAAGGGAGCCGTTGTCAGCAATATTTAGAAATGAGACATTTTAATCTATATTTTTATTTCATATCCAACGTATACTGTTTAATAATAATAATAACTTTATTCATCAAAGAGTTACAGGTGATAAACTTAACAAATGTTCGAGCCCTTCTTTTAAGTATTGAGATACCTGTGCCAGAAGGACTCACTCTTCCATATCAGTTTTAAAACAATATATTATTGCCTGTTATCGAACGAGAAAATAAATATTTAAATAAAATAATATTTAAATAATATAATAAATAATAATAAATGTTTATGTTATATACTTTGTGATCCGACAGTTGTGTTGTGTTAGTGCTTGTTCATACTGACTCGCGGGCGCGGTCGCGGGCGCGGTCGCGAAATTTCAAACATATGAACTACTATGGAAGTGTTCACATACAAAACGCACGTGCGGTGTAAGTAGCGGGCACGCTAGCGACAACCGCGCGCGGCCCGCTAGCGGCAATATCAAACGCATGAGAATGTATGAGTGTGTTCACACTGAACTAGCGGCGGAACGCGCGATTATGTCAGGTAAGTTCAACCATTTTGAACTTGTCGCTAGAAACGATAGCACATGAATTCATTATGTCCCCAGATTAAAGGGTTGTTCTTTCATCTAAGATCATGTCCTTCAATACAGAAGAGTTTATTAGTACTATTCAGGCTAGAACTGATTTGATTTGAACTCAGATTTGGCAGAGTAAACACAGGCATCTTATGAACAGAAACATTTTTAATAAACTATGGAAGGAAATTGCTGAATTGTTTCCTGATATAGAGGGTGAGTACCTAAATGCAACTTTAGGTATGAATTTTCGGTTACAAAAAGATCTTCGTCCATGTTTTCAACCTCTGACAACATGTCACAATCGCGCAAACGCCTGGCGGCCAGTCTGCCGTACGTTACTTAAAACACGGTTAAGCCTCAAACTGCCATTTTTTAGTTTCGAATCACACATTACGTTTTGAAAAATTCTCTATCTTTTGTGCTGGGTCCCATTACTGTACGACTTTTACTTTCCGAGATATAGAGCGGGTGTGAACCGTTAAGTAACATATTTTTTACAGTTTACTTTATTATTTAACAGCTATTCCTCAAATTTATGTTATAACACGGCAAAAGGATGGTAACGTTATTATCACGGATCGTTCCAAGCGATATTAATTTATTATAATACAGTTATCACACAATGCTGCACTTAAATTAAGCTATACGACCATAACCGTGTTATAATCAAGTACTTACAGGTGTGTCTGAGAACAAAAACTATGTTATAATAAAGTTACTATAGAATAATACATTACATTATAGTTATAGGCATTTAGCCTTTTTTCAATAAAGTTTATCGATGGATTAAAGTGTAAAATTCTTTACTAAAATACGACTATACAGATATGCTAGATTAAAATCTAGTTAAACCCAGAAACATTTTTGAACCGCGGTCCCCCGCGTTCCCGGTTTCCTCGGCCATTTCGCTACCAGCGACGACGGGGAGCGCTCGTGTGTGTGTGGAGCGGAGCGGCGGCGCGCCATAAATGTTTTACCATGTCGCGTCATACGTACTCAAGGTAAGGTTTTTATAATTTCACTAAATAGAATAGATGCATCAGTGAATTTAATAACCTATGTAATTAGTATGTAGATAATCGATATTTATAATATTTTCTTAAAATAAGTATTACATTCATTCAATTACGTAGTGGTAGGTGACAGGTATATAACCTTTAGCTTATAAATATTTGATTGGAACGAAATAATCCTTTTTCTTATCGTTCTGAAGCCGCTATGAAATCACACGCATCTCGAGTCAGGGTCAACGATGAGTAGGTGCAGCGCGTTGGGGCGGTATGTTTGAAACGAATACCTATCGGACATGGGCTTTCGCGCGCTTTTTTGCTTTTTACCTTCTTTCCTATTCTTACGCATTATTGCGTTGACGACGAGGATATAGAATAATAAAGTACCTACCTATAAGTTTTTTTTAAATTAATTTTTTTTTTAAATTAGGTATTTAACTAATTGTGTCTGTCATTATTGTAGACGCTCCGGGGTTCCACAAAGAATTCAGAACATGATGAGCATTGTGAATAGAGAGGTCGTACCTGTCGAACCACCCAAATTACGTATTCAAGAACAAATCATTGGCTTAACAAGCATGCCAAATTCATTAAATGAAAGTGATCCTTCTAGTCCTTCAGCTAATAATGGCATCGATTTATATGCAAATCCTCAACCTGGTACATCAAAAGTTTCGGATTCCAGTTTCCTGTACTGCGATGAAACTATACCGCCGTCTTTACATTCTCTGTCTCCAATCTTCTGTGACTTTGATTCGGATGATTCGGTTAAGGACAAGGACTACGAGGTTACATCTAATTACGTCGATTCAAGTGAAGAGAGTGATACGGACAGGAATATTAAAAAAACACTTGCTCATAAGTCCCAAATAAAATGCATATCTCAAAGAAAAGGTAAGAGAAGCTCTAAAGCAGAGAAAGAAAAATGTGTGCCTTCCTTTCCCAATAAAGTTATATCTCGACGTCACTCATTTAACAATGGCGAAAGAGCTGCTGTTCACGATCCTGTTTTCAAAAAGAGACGAGCGTCGACTGATGCTGCTGTTATTATATCAATGCCACCATTTGACAACCCAGCCACCAGTGATAATGAAGGTGAAGAAGGTTCAACAGCGCGGAAACGAAAAAAGTACAATAATAGCAGTGTGAAACAGCGAGAAATCCAAAGAAAAAAACAAAAACTTTTGAAATATACTGTAAAACCTGGATGTGACGAGAAATGTATAAAAAAATGTAGTTCTGTATTTGATGAATCTGAACGTGAGAATATAAATAAAACATATTGGAGTCTGCAACGCGGGGAAATGAGAATGTTTATAAGGTCAAACTATATTGTAGCCATTCCCAAGCGTAAGTACACATCTGACCCTAAAAGAAACCCCAAAAGAACTTTTACGCTGCAGAAAAATGACGGAACCGTAAGACAAGTATGTAAAATTTTTTTTTTAACAACTTTAGGTTTCAATAGAAACAATGATCTTATACTTACCACCTGTCTCGATACTGAAAAAGATACAGATAAACGTGGTAAACATACCAAGAAACCGGCGTTTAATCGTGATTTACTCAACCAACATGTTGAATCATTCAATCCCAGCGCTCCTCATTACCGTAGAGAGCACGCACCAAATCGGCGTTATTTGCCCAATGACATTAATATAAATTTTATGTATAAAGACTTTTGTTCAAAAAATCCCGAGTCAAAACTCAGTTATGACTTATATCGATCTCACTTAAAATCAATGAATATATCTTTCACTCGGCTCGGGAATGAGGAGTGCGAACAGTGCGAATCATACAAACATCACACTAAAGAAACAAGCCATGATGTTCGTAAGCAATGTTTTCCTGATTGTGACACTTGCTTGGCTTGGGCTAAGCATCATGATCGATACAAAAAAGCTAGAGCCCTTTATGATGCTCACAAAGCTATAAAGCAAAACGAAAATAGTATTTATTTCAGCGGCGATCTAGAAAAAGTTATCATGCTGCCTAGAATGGAGATGTTCAAAGCGGTTATATTTTGTCCCCGTTTGACGCTCTTTAACCAATCCTTTGCACCGGTTGGAAAAATATCAAAGGAATCGAAACCTCTTGCTGCAATTTGGCACGACGGAATAGCCGGTAGAAAACAAGAGGATATTATGAGCGCGTACTACAGTTTTTTCCTTCGTCATCGAGACGTTCAGAATGTTAATATCTGGTTAGATAATTGTACATCACAGAACAAGAATTGGCTGTTTTATTCCATGTTAGTCGACCTAGTAAACAGTGACGTTATAAGTACAGAAACAATAACTTTACACTACTTCGAACCCGGCCACACCTTCATGAGCTGCGACCAGTTCCACCATCAAGTGGAACTTGCAATGAAAAAGAAGGGTAAAATATATGACTTTTCAGATTTTGAGGAAGCTGTAGCCTCTGCAAACAATGGCAGAGTAACTGTCAAAGCGCTACAAGCAAATGAATTTCTCAATTTACCCAATAATGTCTCTGAGCGGCGAATTCAGCAAGCATGCCCTAGAGTCTATCTGAAAAATATAACACAAGTCTCGTTTAAGAGGTCAAGTTATGACATGTTGTATAAAAATGATTTTAGTGATGAATACTCAAGTTTTAAATTTTTAAATGACAAGTACTTAAGAAATCCACGTACCAACATAAGCTTCCGGACACAGCCGAAAGGCATTGATGAGGAACGTAAATCTAACTTAATAACTAAATTGTCGCCTATCATTCCAAAACATAAAATGGTATTTTGGAATGGATTGCCTACAAACAATAACACAGAAACGACCAAAAATTCAAGGAGGACTACCTAAACCTAAGAAAGCCATTTTAAATACCCAAGTACCTACAATTCTTTTTTTATTTTAATATAACTACTTAAATGTATATATTACTTAGTGCCATAAGACTAAATAATTATATTATATATTAAATTATTTAGTCTTTATTATTAATAATTATATATTTATTACTAATTATTAATTATATTACATATTAAACCTAATAGGGACCCCTATTAGATTTAATTCTATATAGAGGACTCAGTTGATTACATGATTGTGATAATTTTTTAGTTAAAGACTGATTATATTGTAAAATTTAGAAAGCTATATAATAGTCTTAAGACTGAAGAAAATTGTTATAGCAGGTTGTTTTATGACAACTGCAGCTAGTGAGATAGATGGTTATATTTTTTTATTATCTTAAGACACTTTTCACTCCAGGGTTTTAAGTTAGAGAATGTTTTGATATTAAGATAATATTGTGATTTAATTATGAATATTACTAAGCCCAAATGTCAAAAATAATTATTTATGTTATTGATAACCATTTAAAATTGTTTGAAATAAATGATTAATAAATAATTTGTTTAATTTGCTTGCTTGTTTTCTTTTTTTTTCTCGAATAATTGTAAGTCATTGCTTATCTATAAAACGGCTAACCGCGAGCGAAGTATGAGTAGCCTTGTTTTAAGTAAGCAATACCGTTTAACTTGACGCCGCTTAATATATTATTACACAATTACTTGATTATAATGATCACTAAGTGCCTTAACTTGTTTATAAACCAAGGGGCTAAACCTTAATTTTACAGTCATTACTTGATTATATCATAGTTATGCAGCTTAGCCGTATTGTAATGACGTATTTTTTGATAACTTTAAATAAAATTTTTAGTAGTACAATTCTAAAGCAATTACTACGTTATAATACCGTTAGAGTAGGGTTAGCCCTATTATTATGCAGTATTTAATTACTAAACTGGGAAGAAATGCTAAGCTTAATTACAAATATCTGTTTTAATTGTAAGACTGAAAGATGTTTTCAGTTTTCATACCCCAAAAAAAAATCGTTGATAAACCAGTGACATTTGTCTCTTAGAAAGATTTTTATATCTTTATTCGTTTGGAAGAGACATCATTTCGCAGGTTTTTGTCCGATATCTCTGAAACTACTTTATGGGTTTAACCGTATTTTAAACAATGTACGGCAGCAGTGTGAACACGAATCCGCCACCGCGCCCGCGACCGCGCCCGCGCCCGCGCCCGCGAGTTCAGTATGAACACTCACTTACTGTCACCGAGTACATTTATAATATCGATGTATGGTTGGTTTGGTTAGCATTGTGACGATTTTTGCCAAAACCTGGGGCAAATTCGCATGTTGTTAATAATTGTTGAAGTTTATAGTGCTGTTAACTCTTTTCATATCGTTATTAAGGATGCTTAGAATATACTCTATTAGATCTCTTAGAATTTCCTCTTCTCGCTGTTACCTAGTTTGGGGCGCCTCGCTTCAATACTTGGTCCACCGTGAAAGTTTGTTTATAGACATTTTATACAGACATAGATATACCTACTTATACGGAGGATTATCCCTTGTATCTCAATATCCACAAAGGACGGGATTAATAGTTAATATCTGTACTTGTGGCAAACAAGGAGTTTTGGCCGCCAAACAATTCAAATTTTGTTAAGTCTAACGGAAAGTTTAACCCTACAACTAGCTTATAAGTAAAGGATCCTATCCCGAATCTCTCAATTTTGATATTATGTGGTTAAGCTCTCGTATAGAGGGATGTTTACCGTGGCTACGCTTATCAACTACTAAGTCAGAATCCAAACAAAGTTTCTCAATATGAGTATGCGGGAGTGCCTCGTGACTAAATTAATAATTAAATATTCAAAGTTATATCGTTCGTGGCGCCTACCGCATAAAATTGTTTTTTATTACAGTAGATACTATTACAATATTACGACATTCACAACTCCGCTAAATATGTAATGTCTAACTCTAAACGGATAGCGGAAAATAAGATGCTAGTTAACTTAGGTACCACTAATTTGTTATTTGGCCGGCAAAGTTTGTGTCTGGTGACTCTGGTGTTGTAGATGTGGATGGGCAAGAGTCAAGACCGGCGGCGATGACCATACCATCCCAGTACTTTTTCTTATTCTTCTACTGTTGCTATACAATATTTTATTACAAAAAATAACACTATTAATAATAACAACATTAAAAGCTAGCTCGATACCAGGGGTGTGTACGTAAAGAAAAAGAAAACACATTTTTGCTGAGAAGTGTCGAAAAATTGGAATTCTCTTTATCAGTTTTTACGATGTCACCTTAAGCTTTTACCTGGAACATAACATAATATTAGATGTACTGCTCAGTAAAAGTGTAATAAAGCAAGGTTTATGTACCATGAGAGGGTAACGGGAGTCAATTGAACTTGGGAGGGCTTTATGTTTGTCGTAATTCATCGTTTGCTATTCCTAAGCTTTGGATTTTGTCGTAAAATTGTTTCAGTGGTGCTACTTTTATTTTTATGCAAACGTTACGCCGCGTCGCACTGTTTCATAAATGATGAACCTAAATTATCATTATGTTACTGATACACGTAGGGAACGAACAGCAGTTCCATTTTTAACAGACTTCAAAAAAGATTGTTCTGAATTCCGATGTACGTAGGTATTTTTATGTTTCTTACCTCAAAACTTCGTTATTTAAGAATCAATTTGTTTTTTTTATTAGGTATTCCATATTTGTCATCGTTATCAGTTCTGATGATGGAAAGGGATCCATGAGGGATCGACGAGTCGTTTGGTGGCTAACACGGTTTCACTGATGGCTATGACACCAACAATAACTAATTAATGACTATTTGATTGACTCTAATTATTCCTATTTACTTTTTGTAAGACATTTTGTGTTAAAAGTCACACTGATTTATTATAGATACAGACTGCCGTAGCTACTGGTATGTCCGCTTCAAACCGATAGATCTGAATTCCAATCCGAACCGAAACGAAATCTAATGCATTCTTTCCGCTTCGTCACGCTGCGCTGCTACCAATGCATATATTTACAAAAAAAATATTATTTACTTGTGCGACATTAAAAATAAATTATATTGTTACTCTTTCTAGATATTTAAAAAAATCCGATTCAACAAAATGACTTTCATCTCTTATTTCAAGGAAATAGATCCATTTTCTATACTAAGAGTATCGTCTTAATCATTTAAATATATTTGATGGGTAAACGAAATTTATCTTAAGTGAATTTCTATTATAATTATCTGAAAAGCTTCGTCTAAAAAGATTAGCACTCAATGCGGAATTTGCGGGCAGGTAGGTACATAATTGATACTAGGTACATGTGACTAATGCTTAAATTGAGGACGAAGCTTGAAGTTATTCAGTATTATTTTGTTCATTGTTATGCTACAGACAAAGTTTATAACGTTTTTAGGCCTATTGTTCCCTGTGTCATTTGAAAATAAAGACAACCAAGTTTTCTTTAATACTTGTTGTAGCTATCCATCACTGTACAGTGCACTCAGGTGTCTACAGTAGGCATTCATAAAGAGACTGAATAGAAGCGAAGAAAAGGTTTTACAAAAATAATAATGTACCCATTTCTGACAAAAAATTATGGAAGAATCCAGCACAGTCAACGTATTTCGTGAAAATACCGCTTCATCTACACTTTCCCTTTATTGTTGTTTCATCTCTTTCAAAGAAAGTGACAAAAAATGAAAACACGGCGTGAGAAAGCACTTAACTAAATGTTGTTTTTCGCTTCCTAACATTGTGTCACATAACATCCTGCAAGGTCTCAGGACAATTCTTGCTCCAGTTATTAATCTTTTGGGTTGTATAAATTCAAATATTTACGAGTTTCACACATCTTCCTGAATGCAATGAGGCAAGCATAAAAAAAATTAAATTATTTTTTGAGTTATTAAGAAATAATATACCTACTTATGTTAAAGTTAAGAAACAAAATATTTCGAGCATTTCGATCACAGCATCTTTTACTGTGAAGCATTCTGTGAAGGTTGTAAATCAACAAAATTACAACTCATTGCTTGCCATTCTGAATAATCACGACGGAAAACCTGTCGTGTCATTCTGAGCCAAGTGTTTAGGACGCCTGGTCCGGGTGGGGTGAGGTGTGCTGTTATTCGCTGTTATTATGTGTTACGAGCACATTGAGCATTTCGGGTTGCAGAATGAGATTCCATAACAAACATTTTGAAAGGCCCGGTTTTCTATTATGGTGTTATTTAAAAATTTAAGGGTGTAATTTTTTATTGTATTGAAAATTCATTTGTTTATATTTTTAAATCTAATGTTCGCCAGATAAAAATAAATTATATTTAAAAATACTTTTAAATGCGAGCCTTTAAAATTGTGCTCTTGGTAGCGACCAAGGAGTAGATACTCTCGTATGGACCCAACTCTGAGCGTAGTATCAGGTCACCATTAGCATTGAAATGCATGGTCATCAGAAGTAAAGCAAATTAGTTTGGTCCACACATAATTATTACAAAGTCAAAGTCAAAGTCAAAGATGCTTTATTGTGGAAAATAGGTACATAATGGTTGGTACAAATTTTATTCAGGTCTCTATGTCCAACCTGAGACAGGTATACAATATAAAATAAATATCTTAACATTATTTTTCTTAATTAAATATAACTCGTCATTTTAATTAATAGTCCTAATAAATTACAATACATGATATCAAATAAGTTACGAAAAAAGTAAGTTAAATAAAAGCTATAAATAAATGATTTTTACTTTTCGGGTGCTCCATCCATTTCAAGTATATTCAGTTTAATCTCAATCATCTTTATGTATAATGGTAGAATTTATTACCTCACTGACTGACTACCATTATCTAGAACTTTTCGGGAATCAAACTTGAAATGTTTTAATGGGTTTCGCCAGTATCGCTTGAGGAGAGCTCTTACGCACGAGACTTTCCCCGTGTACCCTTATGCCTTAGCTGGACTAGGTCGCTCCACGAATACTTCATTCTTTCTGGGTCAGTAATTAGTGTAGATGATAAAGTCAAATGACCTGACGTCAAAACTTATATCCTATAAAGCAGGTCCAGAATTAGAGGTCTGGAGGCCCTGGGTCAACGATGGAGCGGAGACCTCTAATTATTTTCGCAATAAAAGGAACATTTTTTTTCGTAAAGTCTTTCAATTTGTTGCTTACAAAATATACAATTATTTCAATAAATAATTAGTTCAGGTAAATATAATTTATTGCACACTAAATTACCACATTAACAAATGGAACTTTGCGAGCTATTTTTGACGAAAGCCGTTGATATTTTTTTATCTCTATTAAGGGGGTCCGTCTGTTTTGGAGGCCCCATGGTTTATCCTCTAAATCCGGCCATGCAACGCCTGTGAATGTGAAAGCATAAAACGTATTTGAAATCATTATTTCAACAATTCCTGAATGTAAGGAATTTACTGAACAATACATTTTCGTGAATGTACGTGGTGTATAAATTTAATTAAACGATTTGATCTATGTTTCCTGGAAAATGTGGAAAGCTTTAAATTTATTTTCCCAGTCAACATTCTACGTTTTCTCATTAACGACATTAGCGATAATTACTAAGAATTATTTGTGCCTCTTATTAAATTATATTTAGCGAAATGTCTGTGTAGGTAGTGGTTTTTCCTGAAACTTATAAATAGAAGAACCTTTACGTATAAGATTCCCAGTACAAAGGCTCTACCTATACTACCAATAATTGAAATTTACTTTATTCCCTTTTCTCAGAGTCATTAGGCATTAATTAAGAAGTTCTAATTTTATAGAGACAATTTTTTACCGACGGTAGATATGAACATTAATTACTTTTCTTTCCAAACTTATATTTTTTATCAAAGTTATCGTGTCATAAGAAATGGGCTAACTTCAAATGAGTTAAGTTGTAGAAGAAATTTACAGAAAGCTCACTTTTAATAGGCATATTTTTGCAATATTAAATGTAATCATCAGAATGTGTATTATACTGTGCAGTAGATAAATGTGCGTGTGTGTATTGTGCGCTTATTGACAAATATCCAAATGCGAGAATGATTGGTATTTGCATGACCGAACGCTGGTGGAAAAAAATATTCAAGCGCTTTAGTGCTTCGAAGGGCACGTCATGCTATCAGTTGTTATCTTAAGATAGGTATTAAGGCACGTCGGTAGCCTTCGGATGGAGTAAGACAAAACATACCATCCGCCTATTCGCTATGCACACTGAAAATCTGAGCGTATTTTTTGCTCAATTTTGATCGAATTATCGTGCGTTTTCTTATCTTTAACTTCCTAAAATTAACCTCTGAAGTCTTAATGACTTTTTAGTCAGTTATTCAGTATGACAGTCATTGGGTCACTTAATTCATCTACACAATTTTAAACCACATTTCCAAACCAATAAGTGGGAAAAAATAATATGTAATTTTTACCTTACAACTGAAGCACTTAGATATTTAATAAGTTATTTCAAAATGATGTTATGTTAAATTTACGGCCGCGGAACCACAAAGTTGGGAAATTTATTTCAACATGAAATTTAAAGAAACCTTTTTTTAAATGTTGAACCGTAACCCCGAGATCTGGTAATATTGTCTTCGCTTCAAGTTAAAGTTTCTGCAAGTGACTAGCGAAGTGCCAGAGAAGTTAAAACATTATTTCGGTTACAAGAAATCTTCTTTATTAAGGATTCTGCTAGAAAAGATATTTCTAGACATTCTTAGCTAAGACTGAAGTAACAGCTGAATTATTTTACATGTAATTGGAGCTCCGAAGGATTACATTTGTCTGCTTTGCGGGATATGGTTAAGAGGTTTTGGCTTCAGAATGTTCTTAAGTTTAATAAATAGCTATAAGGTATTATTTGAAGTGTAAAGTGCTTAATCCAATTTGACTCTAATGACAAGAACGACATTCCTTCCTTAACATCGCAAACCATTCCCATACCATGTTCTACTGTTGGGTATAGGCCATAGTCTCATACTGGTATGGTAGAATTCATAAAGGTATAATTCACATACCTTTGAGAACAAAACGGATAATTCCTGACAGTATAGGTTTCCTCACGGTGTTTTTCAATACCAAAGTAAGTGAAAATTAAATTCTAATACGAAGCTTGCAAAAGTTAATGGAGGATTCGAACCCAGACTCCCCTGTGCAGAGACTTTTTAAGGCTAACACTGCAGTATCTATGGCTTAATTGCCTGTCGGATGTTATCTTGAAAAAAGAAGCAAAAGTAATTTAAATGCGATTAGCGTTAATGTAGATCGTGGTCATATTAAATGAAATACTACTTTAAATTCTCTCCGCAGCTTGTCGAAATAATTATGCATTAACGAAATTTGGCTCTGTCTCTTAACTTTTATGAAAAGTATTTTAAGCTTAGGGCTAACAACCTTTCATTTAAATAAAATTGAAAAACTGAATGTAAAAAGAAATTTAGTTTATCTAAATTGATTGCTTTTAAAAAAGATAACTTCTTCTGGTCCTCTGACTCAAATGAAAGTGACAACTTATCAAACGACGACTAAAAATCCCAGAGTAGTCAAGGACAGAAATTATTGTTTTTTTTCAGATCTTGGTTTTTCACACACGACATTTGTATATTTATAATGAAGCCAAGTAAAAGCTATGACTTAATCACCTATTCAATCATCATTATTATTATCTAATCGATTCCAAGCTCCCTTATTGTTAGAAATATTCGTAAAGACAATTTACAAAGTCGAATTAATTCAGGGGTAAAGCCTTTTATATAAAACGAGTAACCGCCCTCGCTTTGCTTCGGTTTTCTTATTTTTTTACACCTTGGGTTACATTATTGGAGTTTTATTGAGAATCCCTAATTTTTTTGCAAATATATATATATATATATATATATATAGTCCTCCTCACCGATTTCGATGACGGCGTCCCTAGCTAAGATGATAATATTACGTCAAAATTAAATAATATTAATTATATAAATTAATATGTATGTCAGCAGTTAAAAAATATAAAATATTACGTCAAAATTAAATAATAATTATATAAATTTATATGTATGTCAGCAGTTAAAAATATAAAATTGAATACATTAAATATACTTAAATTACATGTCAGATTCATAATTTATTATTATTATTATTGAGATTCAAATCATGTACAAAATATATATTATTAACTTCATCTCCTAGCGTGAGCTCTAACATGGCTCGCAAAACCGAACTTAGATTTAAATACCCGGTCACATGTAGAGCAGTAGAGTTGACCATCAGAGTTGTACTTGTACGTGTATGTATAAGAGGGCTTGGGTCTATCTTTACGTATTTGGCGTTTATGATCGAGTGCTCTCAGCCTATCTTCTTCGAAAGACTTAACCTTGTTGTAGATAGTAGAACGCCATGAAGACCTTTCCAGAGCAAGCTCCTCCCAACGTGATGGTTCAATGCTGCAAGCAGTCAGATGCCTTTTGAGAACATCCTTGTACCGTAGGTGTTGTCCGCCTTGTTTTCGATTACCTTCAGCCATCTCTGAGTAGAAGACAGCTTTAGGTAAACGATCATTATCCATGCGTAGGACGTGCCCGCACCATCGCAATTGGCGCTGCATGAGTATAGATTCCATGCCATACATCCCAGAGCGACGCAGAACCTCGGTATTAGGTATATGATCCTGCCACTTAATCTTTAAGATCGATCTTAGACATCGAAGATGGTATGTGTCCAGTTTCCTAATATCTGGTTTGTATAGGCACCACGTCTCTGCACCGTATAGTAGCGTTGGTATGATTATCGCCTTGTAGATGTTTAGTTTGGTTTCCATTTTCAGGTCGTGAGATTTCCAAACCCGATCAGTGAGCCGTCCAAAGCTGGCTGCAGCGATTGCAATACGCGATGGTATCTCTGAGGCTAGTGTGTTATCGTGTCTGATAGTGCTTCCTAGATATTTGAAGTGAGACACTTCTTCTAGAGGTTTGCCAACTAGATTCAGTGCTAGTTTGTTAGAGTTGCAACCTCGTGGAGGTTGCTTAAGAATTTGCGTCTTTGAAGCACTAATGACCAAACCAAACCTTTGACAAGATAGATGAAGTGCATCAAGGTAACTCTGGAGTTGTGTCATATCATCAGACATAAGGCACACATCGTCAGCATAAAGTATTTCTAAAATGGGAATCTGTTTTACCTTGGATTTTGCACGAAACCGAGAGATATCAAATACGCCTTTATCAGTTCGCACATTAAGGTGGATTTGGTTAGTGCAGTGTTGAAGCGCATCCTTCATGACAACTGAGAAATATATGGCAAAAAGAGTAGGAGCCATTACACATCCTTGCTTTACACCACTTGTTACTGGGATCTCCTCAGAAAGTTCGTTTTCATGTTGAACTTTCGCTTTCATACCAGCATGAAATTCACTAATTAGATTCACGAACTTCTTAGGATACCCAATTTTCTCCAGTACTAACCAAAGAGCCTCACGTGGTACTCTATCAAATGCTTTCTCTAGGTCGACAAAGCACATATAAAGAGGTCGCTGATGTTCAAGGCTTTTCTCCTGGAGTTGCCTTACTACTGTGATAGCATCAATGGTACCTCTATTAGGCCGAAAACCACACTGAGTTTCAGGCAGATACTTTTCTGCAATTTCACCAAGGCGGGTGTTAATAATGTGCGCAAGGACTTTCCCAGCACAGGAAAGAAGCGATATTCCCCGGTACGAGCTGCAATCGGAGACTTCTCCCTTCCCTTTATACAGCTTACATATAACCGCATCCTTCCAGCCCTGTGGAATTTTACCACTGATCCATACTCTTTTAATTAGCTGATATAGCCCATTAAGTATGTTCTTGCCACTGTATTTATAAACTTCAGCAGGAAGTTGGTCCAAGCCTGCTGCTTTGTGATTTTTCAGACGCTTAACTGCCTTTGTAAAGTCTTCAAAAGTTGGTGGATTGTCTAAATGTTCAGAAACTGGCAGCTTATCAAGTGATTTTATATAGGATAAGTCAGCATTGAGTGCTTTGGGATTCAGAACATCATTAAAATGCTCCGCCCATCGAGTTAGTACGGCATTTTTATCAGTCACTCGATACTGTCTGTCCTTTGAGTGCATTGGTGCAGACTTTCGGACTTGTGGACCAAGAGTCGCTTTTATGCCCTCAAAGAGCTTGCCAGTTTGGTTTGTATCAGCGTAGTACTGTAATTCAGCAGCTTTTTCCATCCACCACTTATCCTTCAAGTCGCGTATCTTTCCTCTCAGTTTCTGCTGGGTCTCTTTTCTGCTTAGAGGATCCGTAGACTCTGTGTTCAGTTCCATTCTGTGTTGTTCTATTAGCTCTTGAATTTCTGAATCAGATGCATCAAACCAATCTTGGTTCTTCTTTTGTGGCTTACCAATAGTGTTAAGAGCACAGTTATGGAGGTGTCGTGCAAAGAAGTGCCAATGTTTATCTGTCGACGAAGTATTTGCTTGCAGATCATTATTCGCAAATTTTTCATCCAGCGACTTACCGAGATCTGGTGAGGTAATAAGCCTTGAAAAGGCTAGTTTCGGCGGAATTTTATGGGGTGCCCGTCGCGGTGTTTTAAGTGACAAATAAATCTTTGATCTGATGAGTCGATGGTCAGTCCAGCCTAAGGCTCCACGCATCGCTCTCGTTATAACGACATCACGCAGGTCCTTTCGGCGTACTATAACATAGTCTAAAAGATGCCAGTGTTTTGAGCGGGGGTGCATCCACGAGGTTTTGTATTTATTAGCTAGGCGAAAGAAGGTGTTTGTAATGCTCAGATCGAATTGAGCACACGTGGAAAGAAGTCTGAGCCCATTATCGTTACATTTTCCAATCCCATGTTTACCAAGAGTACCATTCCAAAGATCATGTTCGGTACCGACACGTGCGTTAAAATCACCTAATAGTATGATTTTGTCATGTTTTGGAATGCTTTCAAGAACTTTGCGAAGTTGTTGATAGAAAAGCTCTTTATCCTCGTCCGGTAGGGTCAGTGTAGGGGCATAGACACTTATAAGATGTACATATTTATTATTGGAAATTGGAAGACGCAGGGTCATGAGCCGGTCATTGATACCTTTAGGGAGTTCACTCAGATTTCTAGCCAGACTGTTACGAATAGCAAAGCCAACGCCACTATTCGCCCTTTCATTAGCCGGACGTCCGCTCCAGTAATACGTGTAGCCTCCAAGATCTTCACGCAGCTGACCACTCTCATTTAGGTGAGTTTCACTGATAGCTGCTATGTCAATGTTGTATCTAGTCAACTCTCTTGCTATGAGAGCAGTTTTTCTCTCTGGGCACAAGTTACGGTCATTATCTAGGAGAGTTCTTACATTCCATGTAGCAACGCTAAGTCGTTTGGGTTTTAAATTCTTATTATATTTTCCTTTCTTATTTCGACCGCGTTTAACCGATGTCCTGACGCCCGCGGTTAGGCACCAGGTAAAATGATGAGACAGACTATTTTTAGGTCACCTTTTCTAGACCCCTCCTCCATGCAGAGGAAAGCAGAGCGATCCTAAATAGGGCTGCTTTGTCACCAGTCGTGCTGCCGAACCCTGAGCCCTGTCTCAATCGGCTCCGAGAGCGACCACTCTCTCCTGGCCGCCTACGTGCAGGATATTAACTAAGACCTCGGCACATCGATACCTCAGCCCCACCATCAACACCCCATCGCCGCAGGGCTTTTTTACACTAGAAACCGGAAAGAATAGCTAAGGTCATCTGCGCGTGAACATATTTATAGTGGACTAGCGGTTGCGCTGATGCAAGTCCACTCTCTCGTCCCTCCCTCTGTAATCCAATGGACTGGAGAGCCAGTACGATTGGCAGAGCTTGGGATGCAGCGAAAGGCCACAGGTTACGACATGGACCCTAACGAGCGCCCTTAAGGTGTTTCGCCTTACCTTGCTGTATCGGTAGTGTTATGTGTGGTCCAGATACAGTCTTTTATATGATTTTCGGGGATCATCCGATTAACTACTCTACAGATGTTCGTAGATGTAGCCCCTTCCCTAGGTTTAGCCCACTTTCGTGGTTTACCGGGGTGTGGCCGCTGTGACTACAGCTACTTGGAGCCACTAGAGAAGAGATTGTGGAGGTTAATTTAACTAGAACACCCCACTACACTTGCAAATATAATATAGCCTATGTCACGCGGGGATAGTGTAGCTTCCCAACAGTGAAAGAATTTTTCAAATTTCAATCGCTTCAGTAGTTTCGGTGCCTATTCATTGCAAACAAAAAAACAAATCTTTCCTCTTTAAAGGTATATTAGTATAGATAAAATGTTCCTTAGAACATTTAAGGTCGTTGCTTCATCAGAACTGGAAGTTTATTGCCATTAACTTTTTATGTTTGCTCAAACTGTGCCGTACGGAGGCTAATTCGAAAATAACAAAGCGGAAAGTGAACATTATAAGTAAAGACCTATATAAAAGAGACCATTAAGTATTTAATAACCAATTCTCTTAAACAGCCCAGAGAATATTGTTTCAGAAGTGTTCAGGCTGTTTCGTTCTCAACGCTCGCTTTTAATATTTAATTACGATAGGAATGTTAATCCTATTTACTAATAGCTCCATACCTCTAGAGAGCGATTTGTAATTTACCCCGTGAATACTTTGCTTCGATAGTGGTAATACATTTTTAATTTTCTTTCTTAAGTGTGAAAATCACATATTAAATTATCTACACACGTTTTTGTAAGACCCATAATAATATTATTGTGTCGGAGTTTCGCTCTATATTTGTTACTAGCAACAAAACAAATAGGGGAATCCATTTTGTTCCGTAGGTACATAGGACAGTCAGAGTTTATTATATAGAAGCCTAGGTAAGTATCCGTTATTTATGTAATTACTTATTAAGTAAAACGCCAGTAAAATTATAATTACATAATTATTATAATGTCTTTCAGATAAGTAAAGTAAAATAAAAAAGATTAAATATTTTCACCATTAATTATTTAGATTTTATGAGGGATATCTATAATCTTCGTCTCAACGTTATTATCAAAATTTTGGATAAAGACTCTGAAGGTCGGCTTAATTTAATTTGTTCAGATTTCGCAACAATATTTACAATTCTGGGGACGCTTGGCGCATTCCCATGTCACACTGAGAAAGAGTAAACAGAATAAAAGCTTACAAACGCTTACAGTGCTTACACACTCATACCCCCGCAGTAGGTTTTCACCTGTGTCGCGGGTGGCACGGACTACACATGTAACACACAATAACATCCACGACATAACATTATTACAGTAAAACTGTAAACTCCTTAAAAATAATATTGATGCAAGACCAGTGGCTTACCTTGTCCTAAGCAGGCTCTATATCAATATTTATTAAGCCCCCCCCGCTTTAACTTTAGCTGTCTCAGGAGAAAAAAAGGAGCGCAAACAGAAGCGGCCTAGGCGCCACGTTGTGAAATATACGTACTTCGATAAAAGGGCGTTTGGTTAGTCAATAGAGGGGCCCCATTAAGCTATTATTCAGGGCCCCTGCGGGCTGGGTGCCCCCTATAAATGATACGGATGATAGCTTCACCCCTGTGCATGACAAAACTAAAAAACGATTTCTACTCATGTCTCATATTATACGAGTATTATGTGTTGGCCATTACCATAACATAATTTTAGATGTTGTATCAATACAATTTTGTACTACTTGTTATGTTACCGTTATGAGTTGCCATTTTAATATTTTATCTCTCTTAACTCCGAAATAAGATACTACATTGCGGTTGAACAATTCCCTTAAAACTCCCTAATAATTTTCCTTAAATATCCAATTAGGTACGCTGGCAGATAAGTGACCTGTAATTTAAGGCCGTGATTTATTTAAATACCAAAAATTAAGCTGAAATACGATTTAAACATTTTATTTGATATCGGAATGTCATCATGTTATTGTTAACAACGCCTATATATGTTTGAAACTATACAAATAGGCAATAATTATTTACATTTTACTCCATCCATTTATTTATATCCATCATCTATTGGAGGTCCACTGCTGGATATAGGCATTATACACACATTATAATTATTTAAGTGTTGTTCTTAAAACTAACTAAGTATGTATTATAACCACCGTTCTCAAAATTCTATTTATCACAACAATAAAGAGTTACATATAAATGTAATGTATCTTTCTGTTATCCTCAGTTTATTCAACAAGCAACTGTCTAGATGTCAAAAAACATAAAAAAAGAATAAAAAAAAAACAGAAAACCCGACTGCGTAAAAAACTAAAAAGAAAAAAATAAGCCCAGTAGTTTCGAATGTTGTTAAACCACTAATACGGTATAAAACTATATATATTAAAATATACTAAAGCTCTAAAGTAAGATAAAGCGGTATAAAATAATTTTATGAAATTTGAAACGTGTGGTTGATAAAAACGGTTGACTGAAATTCACACAAACGAAGAAGTAATAAAATCAAATGGTTACTGCTGTAGACAAAACTATTTATCCAAGTTAAAAGTAAAATATTGCTTTTGTAAACTTCGTCGAACACTTATTGATTAGGACAACGTAGACTGATTTCTGATTCCTTGATAGAACTACAAATAGAACAATGTTGGTTAGTTGTGGAACTACATAGTCCTTTAGGGATTTGTTTCGATCTTCCCAGTTAGGGTAACCAAATTTTATGAACATACCTACACAGTCAATGAATTTATATTACGTAGTTATGTAAGTTTTTTCTTTATAATATCACTAGCTTCTACCCGCGACTTCGTCCGCGAGAATTTAGAATTAGATCCAGATCCTACTAAAATTTAGATGTTAGGTTTAGATGTTTGGATGTTTGTGAATTAAACTTACAGTATCCTGCTTTTCATCCCAAAGAATCATTGATGTCGACAGTATGCTTATTATTTCGCGTTCTAGCAAGTTGCTAAGGATTCAAAAGAAATTATATGTCGTGAGGAATAAGTTCAGCGGCAGGCTACCTTAAGAGCTGGCAGTAAGTACACGGCAGTAAGAACAGGCACATCATCGATACCAGCAACATGTTCGTCATTTGGCGTCCCAGCTATCTGTTGAGTGGTCATAAAAATGAAAGGGAACGTCGTGAGGAACTGAGGAATAATTTCAGCCAGCTTGAGAGCTGCTACGCTGGAACAGGCAGGTAGCTTCTAAAAAGGGATAAAATTAACAAAGCGTGTAAATTTTACTATGCGTAGAAAATATAAATAAAGGTTTAATAAAAATTAAAATGTGTGCAATTCACACGTGTTAGAAGTGAAACCTTCAAAAATTTTGTTTTCAAGATAATGAGACGAATGTAAAATTTCGGGAAGATGATAATTGTAGGTTTTACTACTCCACACCACTCCACTCCACTCCACTCTACTCTACTCCACTCCACTCCTTGACGACACGACACGACACGACACGACACGACACGACACGACACGACACGACACGACACGACTTGACTTGACTTGACGACTTCAACTCAAGTCAAGTCAACTCAACTCAAGTCAGTCTCCACTTATTTCTAGTCTCCACTGGACAGTTTCGTTTCATAAAATTTCAAGTCACCCCCGTACTAAAGAAGTTTTCACTTCAAAAAAAACTAAAAAACACGCTTTATAGAAAATCCAACTAAAAAAACAGAAAATAAATTTGAATTAAGAAAGGTGTAATTGTAATAGAAGCGTAGGGTGCTTTTAAAGATATTATTATCCCTTCTACTCATTGACACCATGCACCTTTATGGGCATTGAAATGAAACGAAACGAAGAGACTCAGTGTTTTACGTACCTACTCCATAGAGTGGCAAGAGCGAGGTTGCCCTATGCATATCTTTTAGTAGCTAAAAATTTATATAGCGTATTAGCGTCCTAGCCACATCGACTATATCGATAAAAAATTACACGATACCGTACCTTCTCAAAAATATGATTCATGGTCCATAAGGTGAATGTGTCATTGTCTGTGGACCTTAGTTATGCAGATGATTTTGCAGTTTGTTATATCGTTAAACTATGATTTAAAATTAAAAGTATGTCAAATTAAGTCTTATCCTGGCAATCATCGCAGGTCATCGCGAAACATCATCATCACGATACCTAAAGTATGAAAGGTATGAAAATATTCATGTACTAAATAGATCCCATAATAAACCAAGACTACATGGCTACTTACCATCAGGTAGGATTGCAATCAAGCATTAACTTATAATTTAAAAAAATGTCTATTTTTCTTGTGTCTGGTTTTGCAGTTACGAACTTGCCGGCGGCGCGGCGCCGCGGCGCTGCGACGGCTTGCGTCGATCCTATGTAGTCAACAAAGCGGGCGCGGTCGGTAGTTGGATGGGTGACCGCTAGTGGCAAAAATTTCTTGAGCGTTTCCGTGCTTCGGAGGGCACGTAAAGCCGTCGGTCCCGGTTGTTATCATAAGATAACAGTCGTTAAGCCATGTCAGAGGCCCTCGGGCGCGCGGGCGGTTTGAAAACTTCCGACACTCGGGTTGGCCACTAACCCCTCCACCAATCCACACTGGAGCAGCGTGGTGGAGTATGCTCTAGGCCTCCTGAAGAGGAGAGACCCGCGCCTAGTAGAGGGCCATTAATGGGTTGAAGCCAATATTACGAACAACAAATAGTTTTAAAAATTGTTTAGTTATTTCAATTATTGTTCCGTTGAGGAGTTATATTTTTTTCTCTAATGGTGGTCATACACGCTAGGATAAATCGTTACGATTAGACTGTACCGTTCGAGCGGTACCAATAAATCGCTACATGTATGTTATAAAACTGTACAGTTTCGTCCGATTTTTTAAGACAGTTCAGTCGAACGGAACAGTACGAAAATTTCAATTGATTAACGGAATCGGAAGAACTGTGCTGACTGATCGTAACGTGTATGCGCTCGTTCAGTTTTGTCGCCAGTCGCAGTTCGGGTGGACGTGCGCAAATGTGCGTAGATGTAAGTACGTATCATCGCTTCTCACGGGCGTACATAAGTATCTACACGTTTATGTTTAGTACAAAATAGTTTTTGAAAGATAATTAAAACTGATAGACGTTATTAAAATAATACCTTTATTTTTGAAGGTTTCACTTCTACCAAGAGTGAATTGCACACATTTTAATTTTCCTTCAGGGCTGCTAAAATGTCGTCCGTCGAAGCCATCGCTGACACGTGTGCGTCGGCACCGTTTAATGTACCGTCTGATCTTAAAGATTTCTCGTAGCGTGTAGGTATAGCTTGTATGCCTTATACGATAAACTGTACCGCTCGAACGATACAGTCTGATCGTAACGATTTCTCGTAGCGTGTATACCCACCATAAGATACATACATACCATACCTGGCGATGTCAACGATTACTAATGATGACAACATGGACGATGTCAATGATAATAACAGATAATATTTTTAAACACGGTTCAGTTATTCCCTACTGCGAATATAGAAAGCAATTCCCTACGATTGAGAAGCTCACTCATTGTCTCCACAATCCATCATCTCACTATATTGTAATAGGACCAACTTGAGTAAATTCCCAAAACAATTAAAAAAATCATGAAAATCGCTTCATAAACAACGAAACTATTCCTATCTAAAAACATTCCATACTAACGGTTTTGTTCATTAAAAACTTATTGAAAGTTTGTGGTTTTCGGTAAAAAGCACTGGTAATATTATATGCATGCACAGCAATAGAAAAATAAAGAAATCTTGACATAATATTGTGACATAATGCCGATCTTGACGTAAGGCCGACACCACACTTGGATTTTATGAGCATACGCGTTCATCCTACACAGTTGAATAATGATTTGCTAAATAGGTTAAAAAAAAAATATAGGTAGATATTCACGAATGTTAAAAACCAAATTTAATGATTTTATGCAATTAATTAAACCTGATGCGGTACACATTATAATATTTCAATCACACCTCATATTGATAGCTAGGAAAGCCTTGATAAGCTACAGTATTTCTTCTACGTGAAATAATTGTTTTTTTTATAGCTCATTGATCAAGCGTTGGGCGCGAGGAACGCTCGACAAACGCTAATGTGAAAGCAGCCTAATTTGGCGTAAAAAATGCTGTGTTGGCTTTATTTGATTTTATACGAGATCGATAGCTACTAAAGCTTCCATTGTATGACAAAAATTATCACAATGTGTCTCACCGCAAATTTTTTTATGTTTGTTAATAAACATATTGAAACAATGATTTTTAATTATTGTAATTTAGTCAATCAGCTGTTTTGAGTTTTCTAATGTCACTGTGAAGACAAACGTCAAAACTGTTTTCCTATTACCATTAAATTTACTTCTTCTCCCTCGGGAACAGATCAATATCTCGGGATAAAAAGTACCCTATACTTTATTCTAGGTATTAAATTATATGTGTGCCAAATTTCATCTATATCCGATCAGCCGTTTTTGCGTGATTGAAACACAAACATCCAAACATCCAAACATCCAAACATCCAAACTCACAAACTTTCACATTTATAATATTAGTAGGATTGGATACAACTGCTGCATTTCTCTCTGTCGTCTTGAACTGTTTTTTGCAGGGCTCATGGGCCAGGGGGGGGGGTTTCGGGGGTTCAAACCCCCCCTCGAAAAGTTAAGAACTGAAATTTTTATGTGCTGATAAACCCTTAAAAAACATTTTTCTAGACGTCATTCCGAATCGAATGAGCTATCGCACATATTTTTAGGAGCTTTATTTGTATTAAACATGTTTTTTAACATTTTGACTAAACTAATAAGAGATGGCACTACATACGTCGGGAGAAAAAATAAAGTCTCAATTTTCTTTAGGGTTATTTCATGTACTTTTAGTCGTTGTATTTTCTTGAACACCTCCCCCCCCCTCGAAACTTGAACCCCCCCCGAAACTAAAACCTGGCTACGCCCATGGCAGGGCTCCACCTATATTTTGATCATCATTAAGGTTAATTTTACCCATTTTTAAGTTCTTCAGGCCACCTTGCAAGCTATATGAGCGGGAGCCTGATCTTACATCAACAAAGCCTCTTTATTATGGCAGATAAGGATTGAAATAATGAGTAGAAAAGCACCTGGTGGTAACTTGTAACCGCATGGCCCATGGAGATCAATAACACCTAAGCTAAGCATCGACGCTTTGCCGACCGAAATGGAAGCGTGAGCTCTATATTTATACATATTAAAATAGATGTATCCCTGTGGCATCCCGCCACAAACTCACAAATGAAAGATGCGTGTAGGATTTGAATCCAGGTCTCCTTATACGACTATGAAGTTGAAACTATTAACATAATATTAACTATTATTATTAAAAGCATCTTTTGTTTGACTAGTAAGTTGTACCCCGTATACTCTTACATAATATTATTTTTGACTGTCGAGTAAAGTGAGCAGTTATAAAATTCCATTTGATTTTACGATCCTGTTATCGGATCGACATAATATCCGGGTCGCTAGCGTGTGGCGGCATTCCGTCCGATATTAGATTCCGTGGTTTTGTTCTGTCGACATTATACAAGCGTACGAGAACATGTGCCGAATTAAAGAGCTGTAAATCTCCGCTTCCGTTTTCATGAGTTTAAAATAGATTTGGTGGTCTTTATGAGATTATAACTTATAAGTAACAGTAAGAAACGTAGTAGAACGACGGTTCATCGTAAGTTCTCATACTCATGACATTCGTATTCTATTGTAGCCAAGATGGTAAATATGTACCTACATATGCTTCAATCAATTAATTAACTTACGCTCCAACTCAGAGTCACTAACGGTTACCTTAATCGCTCCTTAGTAAAGAATCACCATACACATTCTGTACTAAGGAGCGATTTAATTAATCGTTAGTCACTTTGGGGCGTTAGGGCTCCTTCAATTTAGACGTTTCGTGTCGGCCCGCTGCCGCACGTTTACCGTGCCGCTGATTATAACCCGCTGCCGTACCGCTGCAGTACGGTAGCAGTCCGATACCAAACGCCTAAATTGAAAGCGTATTTGACTGCCGTGCGTTTGTATGGTAGTGCTGTTTAAATTTAATTGACAGCAGTTAAGCCATGGACTCTGACGAAGAAACATTACTGTTAGTGGAAAACCATCAAACAGAAACAAAAACGACGCCCCAGTAAACGAGCATCACCGATGTTTTCGTTAACATGTAATTTCGGCGATTTCCATAATCTTTATCCTAGGTTAAAACAAGATCCAAGCGATTTTTTTAATTACTTCAGAATATCTAGAGAATGTTTCAACGAATTACTTGAATTTCAATTTCATTTATAAATTCTTCCACGTTTATATAATCCATTTTAAAGAAATAATAAACATGAAAATTCGATGAAATTAATTCTCACGTCTAGTCACCGCACTATTCAACAGCGACATGAACACGTGGAGTTTGCGACGTTGCCTTCCTGTCGACGAGCGTTCGCGGTACCGACCCCGCACTGTTGCTGCACCGTGCGCTTTGTAATTTGTATGAAAACAAACGACCGTCCGTGCGGCATACGACAAACGCACCGCTTCGGCACTGTAGCGGTCCGACACGAAACGTCTAAATTGAAAGAGCCCTTATTGTGCTATAAAATACTTTAGGTGTCAAAATACTGGCCTTTGAGACTATTCTCTATTTCCTGATCAGAATATTATTTTGTACGACAAAGGGACCCGTCCGTAAAAGATATCCCATTGCGGCTCAAATGCAAGGGCTTAGGGAGTATTGTTTCTACGTGACCTGCTTCGGAATTATTGATAAAGCTTATAAGTAACACGCTTCCACTTAAAGTTAATTGGCCGAAAAGACGCCTTCGCAACGCCTAAATAACCGTGAAGTAAAACATGCCTCGGCAAATAAGTATCCGAGTT
The DNA here is from genome assembly GCA_911387775.1 of Thymelicus sylvestris. NCBI lineage: Eukaryota > Metazoa > Arthropoda > Insecta > Lepidoptera > Hesperiidae > Thymelicus > Thymelicus sylvestris. The sequence continues at coordinate 4,572,268 of OU426892.1, forward strand.
TCGTATTTAGTAACACATACCTAATCATAACGTTATGAGAATAGACATTTTCGTATATTTTCTTTGACATTGTTGTTAATATTATTTGGTTTGAAGTAAAATCTTATAAATACATTCACTCAACCACACTCACTGGAAACTATTGGTTAGTAAATATTAACTAATAGTTAACGAAAAGCTAAATAGCTTTCCTTAAGTTTCTACTCCATTACATATTTTGTAGGATAAAGCTTCAGAGAGATACCACTGAAGAAATAATAGTACTTATAATGGGATACTATGGAGCTCCAAAAAATAAAATAACTACGAACTTGGCCTGCGCGTTGAACCGCAACCTTAATCCCTCTTATTCAGAAAGGAGAAAAAAGGTTGTTGAATAGTAAGATAAAAAAGCTCTCGACGTTTTTCAAGCTCATGCAGTCAAAGAAATATGTACAAAAAATACGTAAATACGTTTCAGATGTTATATGTGACACGGAAGCCATTACGAAATACGGAACTTTGTAAGCTGCGATGGTGAATACCCGGAATCTTGCAGGCTTTGTTAGGACCCTACAAAGGCATCCGTTGTGTATATATGAATGAATTTGGTCCCATTTCTCAGGCTAAGGTAAAACTTGTCATAGAATTCATTCCAAATGATGTTGGCACCTCAGTGCTTGCTATTTGTGGAATTGGGTACATTAATGTAACGAGATACAATTAATGACACGCGTGATTAACTATGTACGTGGTATAAGGCTCCATTTATCTTTGAGTCCAATGAGATACATACATATGTATCGCAATATGTGGTATTTATTTATCTTGCAACCTTTTAGGCCAGGGTATACATAAGCAAGGGCAAAAATTTAATCCTGATGATATTTGTGCATGGTAGTAAAGAGGAATAATCAGAATACTTCATTATTTACCTACTTAGAAAACGATAAATACGTATCCCGAACTGTCATTTATCATTGTTTCGATATTTGTTAATGCCATTGTTTGCGAACTACAGAACGCGTGGAAATACCTAAGTTTTTCTACTAACGTAACTGTAAGGTGAAGGTATTTGAATTGTAAATGGCAACTCCGACAGCTTGTCCGTCAAGCTAACCCAGCTTCGTGCATCATTTGCATCCAGATCCACTATAGCCCATGCATAAATATCTATCTTTGAATAATTGGTTTTTGCTTTAGCGTTCCTTTGTTTTCGGACTTGTATTCTGTTTTAGACACAGTGAAAATTCATACCACATTATTCGTATGTAATGTAACTTCATCACCAAATTTTTTTAGTAGGTTGTACTTACAAGTCATTGTTAAATAAACATACCTACTTATTTATTGTTTATGGCTTTCACTACACACTATCACATTTTGGATTCTATTTCATATTAATTCCATTTCATTTACTGGATAAAATAAAATTATTGTGTAAATTACCTCAATCAGGGGACCTCGATCAAGCCTTTCGTCCGTTTACTCTAAAGATAAGGCTCGTTTGAGAGCCCAAATGTTTTTTAGAGAAATCAGTAATGTAATTCATCTAATGTCAGTTTTACGAGTAGGTTCGGTCATTTATCTCCGCCAATCACTTTTTACACCAGAATTTATAGTTCTGAACTGATGTTTCTTCGCCACTTTTTCAAATACCAAGTTTTGGAAGCTAAGCCTGAGCTAAAACGTATTGTGAATTAAGGAAGTTCGGATGGGGTGGCAGTAATTCACTTGAGAACGTAGGCGCGCTTACAAAAAGCATTACGCCGTTCATTTCTTTGGATAGGTTCACGTCTACTAAATTATTCCTTTCGAAACTTTACACGACTTTGTTGAAGCTGTGTGAGAATTTATTTCTGTGCACTAAAAGATTGAACATTGTGAATCTACGCTAATGTGTAGAGAATAGTGGAGAGAGTGTACCTTATGCTTATTGAAGACAGAATATTACGACGAGAAATATTTGGAAAGAGGAAGAAAACCTTCTTTAGATACACTTGTTACATCTTGTTGTCTGACGGACAAGGTTTAAATCTTTGAGAAGCTTGCGGTAGGAGTGAAATACGAGAACATATTATTATTTAATGTCTACGTAGGAAATGCTAGGTAACGGAGGCCAAGAAACGCTTTCATAACATATTAAATACATTTCTGTGTAAGAAATTTTCATAATCTAAGGAGTTTTTAATCCATTTAAATCCTGTCTTACTATTTTTATCAAATCCATAGTTGCTGTTGACCGTATCAGCCTTTGTAACTTTAGCTGAGTGCCTTATTTCTAAATCCACATGAGCGTAGTCGTGAAGTAGTATAGTAATACTCGTAGCTGGTAATTTTTAACAAAAGTATCAAAATGTAGTTTTCAAATTAAAATATTATTTTAACCAAAACAGAACGTATGAGTACCCGTCCACTTCTATAATATTTATGGAGATAAAATACGGAGCTGTACTAGCAAAACTTTGTTGTAATCAGCGTAAAATACAGTTGTGTACCCGAACATTTTATGCCACATGTTGACCGAATAAAATAAGGTAAAACATGAACCCTAACAACGCCACTGGGTCTTCTAGTAATGTTTACATTATATATACAGTTTATATAAAAAGTATATAAAACATGACAAAATACAACTAAGTATAGCCTAAAAAGGTCAATTTCTTGCTCCTGTGTACACTGATACACTTTTTATTAGGGTTCTGAAGTAAAATCGAAACCCTTATAGTTTTGTCATGTCCGTCCGTCCATCTGTCCGTCTGTCCGTCCGTCTGTCCGCCCGTCCGTTCGTCCGTCTGTCCTAAGAAAAGCGGCGAGACCCTTAGTGCTAGAAAGCTGTAATATGGCATGGATGTACATATTTATTAAAACTCCAGAATCGTAGAATAAAATATTGAAAAACATTATTCTTAGAGTACCTACCTCCCTTACAGGTATTTAACGTGAGGATGATTTTTTTATTCGTCGCGTACCCTATAGTGTGGGGTATCGTTGAAAAGGTCTTTCAAAAATATTATGGGTCTTCAGAGATCATTTTTGGAATTAGGGGTCCGTTTGCGAAATATTTGGCTTTAATAAAGTACTAATTTTGGTTAGAATAAAGTGTCCTCTCCCTGCCGGCTAAACGGGTGGAGTTGGACAAGTGAAAAAATTCCCAAAAATAGGTTAAATGATGAATTGATAAAGAAAACTATCACGATTATGTTAGCATAAGTAGTTAATGAGCAATAGTCGATAAATTTACTACTTCGGAACTCTACATTGCGCGTGGCCTGACACGCAGTTGCCTGGTTTTATTTGTATCTGTTTGTTAATACTGTACTGAATTTTCTTCCAGCAACCCCTGAAGAAGTATAATTTAAAAAATCACTCAGAAATTCAATTTCAATTTGAGGTTTTAGCTTGAATTTCAATTCCAGGGATTGTTTTAGATGACTAAAGAGAAATTTGTGAATCGTTTGAGCCATTGTCCAGCCAAATGCTAGATTTTTTTAAAATTACTCTCACAGAGCGACCGAAATTCAATTTCATTTACATTCCGATGTTGCCGACATAGACTAGGTACGTTATGAAATGTTTATAATTTTGTGGTTACTTTCTATTTCAATTCTTTTGGAAAAAATGTGTCATAATAATAATAAACGCTCATACAATCATACTTCCTCAGGATTCCTGGAGTAGCAGAAAGCATAACATAAATTAGGCATCACTATCTCCCACCACGACTGATACCAAAATTCACCTGCCTCGCCTGGTAATCGAACCCGGAACTTTGCTTTGTGTGTCAATACCAATTAGTTTTAATTAAACTCATTTGACCTCTGTTTTCAGAAGTTTTTCCTTGCCTGGTATTGCACACTTCTCAATGCCTTTATTATTTATTAAAATTTAAATGTCTTTTATTTTTGTTAAAAGCAGATTAGCACAAAGAACCATTTTACACCGACATTTTTTTCTCTTATTTTATTCAACCTTTACGTAGTTAAGGGCTCTATCCGATATAAAATCGTGTGATTTTGGGTCCTGAAACGAACGATGACAAACGAAGTCTTTGGTTTATATTCTGTAGTGATATTAATAATTATGTATGAACAATATAATTAGGTAGTATCCCACTGAGAACTGATACGGAACTTTAACCACGTCGAACAGATTCTCAGAGGACAAATTAGTTCATTTTGTACCGAAATAAATTGTGTAGATTACCAACTAGGTATGTCTTCGAAGTTCATTTCTGTTGCGAAAACGTGCTATAACTACTAATCGTTACGGATTTTATATTTCTATTTCTTTAAAGTATGCCACGCGGGTAACGCCGCAAGCAACAGTTAGCATAGCACTTAAAAAGAAGAACGAATAAAATTTCTTATAATTTTTGACAAAAAATAACCGACTTCAAAATTAGGGATAACTCAAAAACTACTCGTCAGATGTCGCTCAAATTAAAAAAAAGAATAATCAAAATCGGTTCATTTAGTCGAAAGTTCTGAGGTAACAAATATAAAAAATACAGTCGAATTGAATACCTCCTCCTTTTTTTAAATCGATTAAAAATACCTATATGGAAGACATTAAATTATGCAGCTTTAAAATCGATAAAAGTATATCTAAGGTGTGAGTTTTATATCATGGCATACCCACGAGTCGTGGGCCACGACGGCCCTCTACGACAGTCCTTGCCTCATCAAATACAACCAAGTACAGTTTACATTCCCGAAGTAAACAAAATTATATCCGAAGTGGTTCGATTGGAAATTACGTCCCAAGTAAACAGTTCTATGAGTTAGTTGGGACTAGTTTGGTACCCAATTACCGATAGCATCTTATTTGACGAGGTCTTGACCGACACTCAATACTTGCAAAGTGAAGCTGGCTAATAGATTGAAATTGGATAGTTTACACTCTATGCTAAGCTTACAATAACTTAATCAGTTATTTGTGATAAGTGCTTCAACTGTGTTGTAAAGCCACTTTGGCCTCAGCATAAATCGTACGAGAATGTACCTTCCCACAATAAAATTTACACTGATATAGGAATTCGTTGGGTTATAATAAAATTTGCAATAGCATAGCAATCCATTTATCCGACTCCAAAAAAGAAGGAGGTTCTAAATTCGGTTGTATTTTTAATGGTTGTTTCCTCAGAGCTCCGTAATTTATCAACCGATTTGGAAAATATTTTTTTATTTGACGACCCGTGTGGTGCAATGGTTACCATGCCGGATTGCCGCACCAAGGGTCCTGGGTTCGATTCCCATTGAATTTCTGTTATCGGTCTGGGTGTGAATGTCCTTGTCTATGTTGTGTGTTGTCCATGGCACCCACGACACAGGGAATCCTAGTGTGGGGCTATGAGTGTGAAGCGTTATTTATTATTTATTTATTTAAAAGGGTGGCTCCAAATTGGCCCCATATTTTTATAGGATTACCAATTCTAATTTATTCTCGGCTACCTCACGTACTACCTCAATCATTTTAAGCTGCGTAAAAGTTCTTACACATCTCGGTTTGGTTCTAGTTTTTGTATAGTATAAAATTTATATTATTATTATAATTACTTATTTAATAATTATTTAAAAAACATTACAAGCACTACAAAAAGAAAAGCCTCATGATGTAGAATCTTGTTAAAGGAACACTGAAACAAAATGACATAAACTTGAAAATCTTTAACCATTCAGTGTTTATCCTTGATACAAACCTTCTATGGAGAACGAGGCTGAAATTGAGGGAGCAACACTGTTTATGCCCGCTCGTAATCTCTCAGATAGCACAGAATATAGCTAATATAAAATGTAATAGGTGCAATGTTCGTTTAAACGACTGCTTTGCTTTCTATCATAAACATGACGAGGATTCATAGTTTACTGAGAGCTGGGAGATATTCGCCAGTTACTTCCTAATGTTACTGTTTGGTAACCACTTATTGTCTGGCATATTTTTCAAGTAGATATAAAAAATGATCATCATATTTTTTTGCAATCCCAATAGGAATTTGTATAAAAAACCTATATGTGTACATTTAGTGTGTGTATTTTTATATTAAGTAGAAAAGGTAGCTACTCAGTAAGAGGTCGCCCATGGACAAAAGACCTGAGCGACACGTTGCTAAAATGAAAAAGTGGTCACCATTTGTTGAATGGCTCTCCGACACTGCAAACGAAACACAAAACATTTGACGGTTTATTCTAGAAATTGTATGTAAAACTGCCACCTAAACTAGCATTTGGATTAAATTATACTGGGCAACGCAGACAAACTATATATAAAAAGAATGATTTAACGTCATAACTTCATCTGTTGATCAGCAAGTTCATTATGATTGTTAGAACTAAATATTATGTAACTCATCTCCCACGCAGATATCAAATAACTTACTTTGCGCAGTTTCATAAATAAACTAATTTCTCAAACTGAAAACCGATAATCCAAAAACGAATTTCTCAGAACCATTCGTACCTTGAATAATAAAACTTGCTACTAGCATTATCTACCGAACACGGTCGGATTGTTCTAACAACTCACTTAACTTTAAACTACGCGCTTTACGCATTCCCCACGGACGGAACATTATGCAAATGAACTTAATAAATTAAATAAAAGTCCAAAAGTAATTTAAACTTCCCCAGGTGTTGCAAATAGGATCGAACCGAAGGCAACTGAATCCAATCTTTATTTACCAAGAAAGATTCCAGGTATTACCTTCATTAGAAATCGCTTTTACTTGAGAAGGCGGCGTTTAAAACTTACACTCGTAGGATTCTACGATGCACATACAACATCATTGTACGATGCTCTGTTTCTGGGAAAAACATATTGTGTTGGTGCTAGTACGTCAGTATATACTTTATTGTAATTACCAAAAATACATCCAAATGTTGATACATTATCATCAATGTGCATCATGTGCATTTTTATATTTTTGATACTAGAGGTCACCCAGAATCCGCTATACCTAATTATTTCGTAATTTTCATTAAGAAGAAACAAAATTAAATATATTATATTACTCGACTTTGTAAAATATATTAATGAAAATCTAGAACCGTTGTTAAGATAATATAAAAAAAGATTTAAAATATTCCAGCCTTTCACTTAAAGACTAAAGAGCCATTGTTCGCCAGATTCATGCTAAGTAGATCCCCACAATCTACTTATTCTCGTTAAACAGATACAACAAACGGCCACTAATGTACTCGTATACATGATGTACTTCAACAGACGTCTGTTCAAATCCTCTAAACGTATTACATAGGCACAACTTTGTATCATACTGTTACGTGTTTCATATTTTCATTATTCTGTATTCACAATTGAATTCACTTCATCGTACCTATATTATTTGCACGATACATGCTTTTGCTTGGGATAATGTCAGCATAAGGTAGCATTCATTTAAAAAACTAAGTTACCTATTAATATTAACATATAATTTCACTTTTTCTGTCACAAACATTTTGTTATGTTTATTTGATCTGTATCTAAACGAATAATAAAACGAAACTGGCCAAATCCTTACAATATTACTCATATTTTAATTACCTATCTTAATATATATAAATTACGTGTCACGTTGTTTGTCCGCAATGGACTCCTAAACTACTGAACCGATTTTAATCAAATTTGCACACCGTGTGCATTTTGATCCAACTTGAAAGATAGGATAGCTTACACCTCAAAAAAAATCTTTTGACAGAACGAAGTCTGTCCGGGCAGCTAGTCTTAATATATATAAATTACGTGTCACGTTGTTTGTCCGCGATGAACTACTAAACTACTTAAGCGATTTTAATCAAATTTGCACACAGTGTGCAGTTTGATCCAACTTGAAAGATAGGATAGCTTAAATCTCAAAAAATAATAATTGACAGAACGAAGTCTTTCCGGGCAGCTAGTAATGTTTAATTAAATGAATGTGATGAAACGATCGATATTATAGAACGTAAAAATAATAACATTGTTTATGTTACAGGTACGTTAGTTATCAGGATTATGTTTCCTAAAGCGGAATAAAATTATATATCCTACGTGGTTCATCACTGCGTATTCACTGGCAAGAGCATTCCGTTTAATTTTGAGAACATTAATTTCTAGTTTGTCATACTGTGGCTACTAACGAGACACCTCGCTCCAGGTTTACTACATTGAATTTTATGTTGTCAACACTAAAGGAAACTGCGCGTCAAGATTACACGCACACACTTTTTTATTTATCCGTGGAGTCCGACTTTATAGCTACGAGTGCTACGACCCTAGTATTCCTGCAGAGGGCTTGAGAGCTAGTTCTTTTTTCCATTTTTGTTTCTTTTCTTTTTCTTGGCCAGCAACGCATCAGAGATGCTTATGGACTATGGTGTCGCTGCACTGACCAGCAGTGGTCAGTCAAGTATGATGATAGCGATGATGATGATGTGTAAAATTGAATTCAAAGTTACATTAGTACTTGTTATAGCGATTGATAGCAAGCGTTTGCATTGTAATACTGAACAAAACTCAATGGTGACATACTCTCTGGATTGAACTAAATCGAGAATCGAGTTTCTCTTTAGCTCTTTCAGAATCCCTTTAAATGTATGTAACATAGTTTTCTTGTTCGGTTTGAAGACGGTTTGTTAACAACAGAGTTCCGATCGACACTCTTCCCGAGACATTCAAACGTTCCTTAGAAATATAGTATAACTTATCTCTAGAAACAAGTGCCACCCGAAAGTTTTTCAATATAAGTTTCTATCCTTGTTGTAGATCCGTCAAGACTTTGACAGCTTTTTTACTAGTTTTTATGTTTTTATGTTTTAGTTTTTATGAATAGATATCATACTTGTATCCAATGATATTGTATGTTGTATCGCGTAGTCGGGCAATAAAAAAAATAACCGATTTAATGAACCGCCTGAAAAAAACCGACTTATGATTCGTAACGGTCGACATACTGATACGAGCTACGCGTGAGGTGTCAAAAGGAAAACGTCTCAAACCCTTGGTTAATTTCGCGTGGTTGTGAATGCTTCTTCACCGGATACTTTGTTATTTTATTTTGGCTTTTCTAGCACCGACCTCAAACATTCTACGTTCCTAATTTCTACCTAACATGGCCAGTTACAACTCATTTTACAATTTACCCGATGAAACTGCTCGTTCTGAGAATTGAGATGGAACAAAATTTATCTTTGCTTTTCCGTTTGATTAACCACCACAAAATGTAGTTGCTGGAATTAGGAAATGTTATGAACATACATAATTCTAATCAGAAACCGTGTGAGGCGTTCGAAATTATTTCTATTGTGTCATTGACGATGTTGGGATTCGTTAGTTTAATAATTTGGAATCGGTTTTGAATCACGTTTTCATAAGATTTATGTTATGTTCTACCGTAGTAACCTTCACGTGATCATTAACAAACAATGTAGCAGACACAATAAATGTGAAATTAGATTTTGCTGTATTGAGTAAATTATAAACGGGTGAATATCAGAAACGTGTATTTTTTTTCAACTTTGGTGGCGAAATTTTCTCTTCAGTTTTCGTGAAAAATGAGGACCTGGTATAAAAATAGAAAGTCTAAGCTAGAAGAATCTTCAAGAGGTCTGAGAATATCTCGATAACTTTTTGAGATATTTAAGTTCAAAGTCTAGTGTGGCCACCAGAATTGAAAATCGCCCACCAAAATCGAAAGTACCCACCAAAATTGAAAATCAGTGACACCAAAATTGGATTTTTCTGTCACAAAAGCTCTAAAATCAATAAAATAAAGCTCAAAGTGGCTAATATCACGAATTCTCGGGAATTATCAATAACTTTCATCGTTTTATAAAACTCTATTGTTAAAATTAAATAGATATTATTATTTAACATCTATCAATCCATCAGCCCTTGGTGGACACAGACCTCCCCTAACTTGCGCCACTCTGATCAGTCCTGTGCCTTCTGAATCCCTCTGGATTCACTCTCTAGTGTCTGCTGTCTTCTTTAGGTCGTCAGTCCACCTGGTTGGGGAGCTTCCAATGCTCCTTTTTCCAAGACGTGGGCGCCATTCGAGGACCTCTTCCCAATGGTCATCGGTCCTTCGAATTATGTGGCCAGCCCATTGCCACATCAGCCGGCGTACTCGATGAGCTATGTCAATTATTCTTGTTCGTCTACGTCATTTCTGATTCGATCACGTACAGAAATACCGAGCATAGCACTCTCCATCCGCTTTTTCTCTCTCCGTCCGCTTTGAGTTTATGAATAAAGCCAATAGTAATAAAGCACGACGTCTCGGAGCCGTATGTCATCATTGGCAACACACACTGCTTGAACACCTTCGACTTCAGGCACTGAGATAGTGTTTTGGACGATAAGATATGACGCAGTTTTCGAACGCAGCCCATTGGAGTTGAATTCTACGAGTGACTTATTTCTCGAAGTTGGACGTAGGTGCATGATATGGACATTGGACATGATTTTCGTCTTGTCCATGTTCATCTTAAGACATCATTGTGGCGTTGTTCAAGTCCCCTATGACTTTACCAAGTTCCTCCAGGGATTTTGCCAGATAGACTATATCATCGCCATATCGCAAGGTGTGATGTCACTATTGACCACGATTATACCACGTTGTTTGCAAAGCAAAAGCAAAACAGCAACCCATAATTGTCCCACTGCTGGGCTCGGGGTCTCCTCTCACAATGTGAGGGGTATTAGGCCATAGTCTACCACGCTGGCCAAGTGCGGATTGGTAGACTTCACACACCTTCGAGAACTTTATGGAGAACTCTCCGGTGTGCAGGTTTCCTCACGATGTTTTCCTTCACCGAAGCAAGTGGTAATTAACTTGTAATACGCACATAATATTTGAAAATTAGAGGTGCGTGCCAGGGTTTGAACTCGGGCCCATTCGTTCGGGAGACCAACGTTCTACCGCTAGGCTATCACCACGTTGTTTACTTGTTTCTATTCCATCAGCTTGAATACGTCTTCCAACGCAGCAGTGAACAGTTTAGGAGATATGACGTCCCCTTACCTGACACCTCTCTGCAGTTGAATAGGGTTCGTAGCTGTGTCGTATACTCTGACGGAAATGGTACCTGATGATTACAAACACTTCAATACCTCGATATGAGAATTAAGTACCGATACCGATAGAATAAAGGGTTTCTCATAGTCTACATAAGCAACACATAACAGCAGATTATACTCCTTGGTCTTTTGTATAATCTGCCTCAGTATGTGTATATTATGGACTATGGTTCTGTAGCCTTTCAGAATCCTGCTTGTTCGGGAGGCTGGAAGTCGTCAAACCTGTCATGCGATTTGTGAGCACCCTCGCAAACGGCTTACAAACGTGGTTCAGAAATGCAATGGGCCTTTATAGTTCTTCAAAAGGGCTTTTTCGCCCTTCTTGAAGAACAGAGTCACCACAGTTCCGGGTTCCACGCTTCCGGGGTAGTTCCAGTATTGATGACGGAAACGAGCTGTTCGATTCCGTCATCAATATTGGAGCGTCATTAGTAGAGGTTTTCCATCAGCTCTTAGTAGCTATTGTGAATCCGTCATTTCCTGTTTGAGAGCCTCTCTTATCTTATACAGGCGGCGTCCGGGATATCCTGTGTGTAGTGTCGGGTCAGTTTCGCTTGATTGTTATTGTCCTCGCAGGCAGCTGGAGCTTGAGAGGAGGCATGCGACCATCTATCAGAACTTCATATTTCGACAAAAACATGGTGCTGGACTCGGTCTTCAACCTCGTAAGCTGACTTTGCCCAATAGACAGATCCCTGGCAAACACTTTGAAGCCCTAGTTTCGCTTAAGTGGCTCGTTTTAAATTTTGGTCACGCATAAACGCCACCAAATCCACCAAAATTGAGCCACCAATCTTGGACCATGCATAAAAAAAATCTTTAAAAATAGGGATCTTAAGTTACAATTTAATTTATATAACTATTTTATGCGTAATCCAAATCACTAGCTATATTGTGTAGCTTACTATAAAAGCACTTTAAAATAAACAGCAAATCGATCCACCAAAAATTGAACAATTCTTGTCCCCCTGTGCCACCCAAGCGGGTACTTTTGTTTTGGCGGGAAGTCATAGCTCTAATCACATACCCGTTACACTCAAACGTTACCACACAACTGTGCCCTGCGAAATAATAAAACTTAAATGATCGCATACGCAAGAAAGTTCATGTTTTAGTAAGTTGAACAAGTGCACCCAAGATTTTGGTTTTTTCTTGGACAAACTTTGATCGAGTATCCTGTGATGTTAAATAACATTTTATAATATGGTTTAGGTTTTTTTAGATAATGTGTCTTATGTGTATACTAACGAAATTATATATTTTTTATTTTAACTTCAATTGTCACTGTGGTGAATGAAATTGTATCAAAAAATGGAGCTGGGACATACCACCAAACTTGAATTTTAAGGCATTTTTTTTACCCTGATTTTTTATATACACATATATTTAAAAAAACAATGTGGCCCCAATTAAAAGAAGTTACGTACTTTACTATATAAAAAAATCAGAAACATTCTATCACTTTACACCTCGATTCTCAACGTGGACACGTAAAATTTGCCGATTTGATATTCACCCAAACGCTGTTTGCTAAAATATTCTTTCAAATTGAAATTATTAGGTACCACTTCAACAGTTAGGTTGTAAAAAGAAATAAATAACACTTAGTTCCAGAGCAAAATGGATTATTTTGCGTCATTATTTGAACGAAGACTGAAATGGATTTTAAGAGTCCCTGTCTCAATCTGAAAACTCTTAAACCATTAAATCTTTTGTTGCGTTTCATTTATTGTATAATGTAGAATCCTAATCGTTGAGGGCTGACAAGAACTTTTTCCTCAACTGGAGTTTCATGTTACAATCACTTGTATATGTATGTATATTTGAAAAAAAAAACCTCCTGCCATCAAAACCGCTATCATGATATACCTTTTTGAAATCCATGATGAGCTCTTTAATTTGATACCCATATTGCATTATTCCATTTATTTTTACTTTTTTGATACTTCAAACAATGGCAATATTAATTAAATAAATCCGTTCAGCGGTTTGGAAGATATGAGGTAATAAAGAATATTACATGCATACATACAAGATGCACGCGAAAAACAAAACCCATATTATCAATAAAAACCACATTTATCAACATAGGTAACATGTTTACCAGGGAGGTGAAAGTACCTGAAAAATAATAGAAAAATAGTTGTACTTGTACTGTGTATTAATGATATAGGTTGTTGCAGATGTTGTGTTGGAGACACGGAAACCTTTTAATGGTCAATACGGGCGCGCACTTGACGGTATTTACTTTTATTTCATACTTTCTACAAAGTACTGCAGCCCGCTTGAACTTTTTTGCTTTTTTAAAAATGTCGCATGATAGAATTTTATAAACGAGGACGTGATACGTTCTGAGTATGTATAATATGTACAATGTACAATTTCCTAAAGAGTTACGAAAAATGATTCGTTATCATACCAACGATCAAATGATTGCATGTTTGCTTGTTATTTCTAACTTTCGTTTGGGCAGTCTTAAAGCTGTGAAATTTAATAAATGCCAAACAATTTTAATGTTTATCAAAGCAAAATATAACGGAGAGTCTGCGGTCGTTTGACTTAAAATGTTAAAGTAACTGTAAAGCAAAGCCACAGTGGCTTTTTTTAAATAACTTTTAGTACTTGGGTTTATTCATGTGAATTTCGACAATTCATAAATACCATACCATTCATAATTAGGTATCTTTTATTGAGTAGGAATTTCATATAAACCGAAACCACAAGAAGTCACATCTTTTTATGGGTAAATTCCCCTCAATAAAAGATAATTCTTGACGAAAATTAACCGACTTCAAAATAACTCAAAAACTACACGTCAAATCTACCTCAAATTTAAGTGGAACCACATGACAAGCACCAGCTTTCGATTAAAAAAAGAATCATCAAAAATGGTTCACCCAGTCGAAAGCTAACAAACATAAAAAATACAGTCGAATTGAATAACTCCTTTTTTGAAGTCGGTTAAAAATAACTAGGAGCTTATTTAAAGCTCGTTTGATTCAGTCGTTCTGATTAATAGAGAAATCATTCATTTCAATTCAAAGTGTTTACACTGTGAAGATTAATTGATATTTATTTGCTTTCATTATCAACGTTAGTTGTTTGCTTGTTAAATTGAACAATAAATTGCATGTATTTTAAATTATTATAACTAGATCATTCAAGCAAAAGAGTATCAAAAATAATATGAAAACGAAAATATAAATGGTTCATAAAGACTTGAGAAGAGAAAAAAGAAAAGTTCACGCCACCTCCATGTACGTTTCTGTAATTGTAATGTAATTAGTTAATTATTTAAAATGTTATTATTACTTAGTTATTTAACGGTCACGAGCTAGCCGTGTGCACAGAGCTGCAGGGCTATTCAGTTTTGTCACTTGACAGCGGAATCCGCGATGAGTTTCAAAATTGAAGTTCGAGTCCGAGATCTTGATATGTGATTCTCTAATCATCTGGCACGCACTTGCGAGGTGAAGGGAGTCTCGAACTCTAACTTCAATTTAGAAACTCATCGTGTATTCCGCTGTCAAGTTACAAAACAAAAGCGAACTTGCATCATATTGACATGTCATTATCTAATCATCTATTAAGCACTTGCGAAGTGAAGTGATCCTAGAACTCGAACGTCAATTTTGAAACTCCGCTGTCAAGTTACAAATCTGAATAGTCTTGCTGACATTGATTGCAGCATCTCGACGACAATAATTAACGATGTAATTGAGTGTTGTTGAGTGACTCGGGTGCGCTGTGGGCGTGGTAATGATTACATTAAGTTTTGCTGGAAGTCTCGTCCCTTTAAGGTTGCTCTGTTTCACAACATAAAATGTTTTGTACACAATATTGGAATGTTTTGTCAGAATAGAAAAAATAGATTGTCAAAACAGTTAGGTCCTCCTTTTTAACAAACGATGTAACATCTGCTATTGAAGCAATGAATTAAATCGTGATTGAAGTCTTTACATTCGTTGACTAAATACACTACATTTACCTTATCCGACCATATACCGACGACGGTGATGTACCTATGACATTTTTCCGTGAGCACGTCACGATTCTGTAAAACCCTCGCTTCAAAACATTTCCTGACGTCGTCGTTTAAACGAAACGGAAACGAGACCCGTATCCTGGAGTAGGCGGTAATGGCTACAGTTAGAGTTGAGAAAAATGAGCTCCGAGCCCCGGACTCGAGCTCCGAGTCGGAGCTACTGAGCCTTCAAAGCTCGAGGCCTAAGGGCTCGCGAGCCTTAGAAGGCTCGAGCCTTTAGGGTTCGAGCCTTAAGGGCTCAAGAGCCTTCAATTGAAGACTCGAGTCGAAGCTCGGCAATCAACGGATACGCCTATCTTTTTTTTTAGACAAACAGATAAAATTTGAAAAAAGAAATTGCAAACAGATAAAATTTCTAAAAATAAATTGAATGGGATCTTTAAACTTTTACTAAAAGGTTTTTTGAAGTGAAAACTTCTTTAGTACGGGGGTGACTTGAAATTTTATGAAACGAAACTTTCCAGTGGAGACTAGAAATGAGTGGAGACTGACTTGAAATTTTTTTGAAAAATGAGAGATGATTTGAGAGATGAGTTGAGAGATGAGTTGAGAGGTGAGTTGAGAGGTGAGTTGAGAGGTGAGTTGAGAGGTGAGTTGAGAGGTGAGTTGAAGGTGAGTTGAGAGGTGAGTTGAGAGGTGAGTTGAGAGGTGAGTTGAGAGGTGAGTTGAGAGGTGAGTTGAGAGGTGAGTTGAGAGGTGAGTTGAGAGGTGAGTTGAGAGGTGAGTTGAGAGATGAGGGATGAGAGATCATTACTAAAACCTACAATTATCATCTTTCCGAAATTTTACAGTCGTCTCATTATATCTTGAAAACAAAATTTTTGAAGGTTTCACTTCTACTACGTGTGAATTGCACACATTTTAATTTTTCTTAAATATCTTTGACGCACGGCCATCGCTCAGTTACAGTTTTATTATAATATACATAAAACCTCAATATTCATAAAAATATTATAATAAAAGTCTATATTAAAGAAACAAAATATAAATCAAAATCATCATTGAATTTTGTTCCCAAAATCTACATAAATAATATCTTGTGACGTGACGTCATACACCAATAAATCGTATTCGCGCCACTGTGATTCGCGCGGTATTTTGAACTTGCTTTTGAATTTGGAATAATGACGACGCCGCCCGCGGCCACGATGCGCTTCGAATGGCGGTCAAAGTTTGATTTATGAGTATTATTTATTTATATTATTTTTTATTAATTTGTTATCTATAGTATGTTGAGTTATTTTTAAGTTGGTTATTTATCTTGTTAAAATCCAGATTATACTAAGTTCTATATATTAATAAGTTTGACGACCCGTACCAAGGGTCCTGGGTTCGATTCCCAGCGACATTTGAATGATAAGTTTAAACTGTTCTTGTAGTCTGAGTGTGTGTTCATGTCTTTGTGTGTTATCTATGACACTTACAACACAGTGAAGTACACAGTGAGTGTGTAACATTATAAATGATGATGATGGAAGATGATGATGATAATGACGAATGGTGATTATGATTATGAATGGTGGTGATGATGATGATGGATGATGATGATGGTGATGATGATGATGATGATGGAGGATGATGACGAATGATGATGATAAAATAAACTATGATGATGAATGATGATGATGAATGATGAAGACGAATGATTATGATGGTGATGATGAATGATGATGATAATGATGACTGGTGACGGTGATGATGATGATGAATGGTGATGGTGATGATGATTATTAAATGTGATGATGAAGATGACTGATGATGACAACGATGAATGATAATGATGATGATGATGTTTCACATAAGAATAGGATGTACCAAGATTATTATTATCATTATCTGGCGTTGTTACTGATCAGCCATCCAACGCCATCTAGATTCTGTGTTACGAATTACAAACACATCGCATAACTAACGGAGAAAGTTTTATTTTACTCCCCATAAAATTTCATACCGCGGGCTTAAATGTGAAAATCAGTTAACTCCAAAATTCGCAGCGCGCCCTAATTCAAATTTTGAGGTTAAGGGTTTTTTAGGGTTCCGTAGTCAAACACAGTACGTTTTAATTAGGGAACCCTGAAATTACAGTAAATATTACAAAATGAGCCCTGAAGACAAAGCTCGAGCTTCGACTCGAGCCCTGGATGCAGAGCTCGAACCTCCGCCTCGAGCCTTCATGTAGGACTCGAGGCGAAGGCTCGAGCCTTATTAGAGAGCTCGAGCCTTCAATGAGCTCTAGACTCGGAAGGCTCGAGCCTTTTAACAACACTAGCTACAGTCCAACGTACTGGTACATAAAACTTGCACCAGAAATGTAGAAAATCGATTAGATTACGTGTTTATAGACATTGGTCTGATTGCAAGTCAAGGGCGTACTGTTTATGGATAAGTGGCAGACGCACGCGACCATTACCGTAATTTGATGCTTGTGAGCATTCGCGTCGCATTTTCTTTACAATTTTCTAGAAAAAATCTAATGCTCCTTTACTTCAGGGAAACAAATACTTACTGTTTTAATTTTTCACTGCTGATTTCACATTTCGTGTTTTTTTTATTCTGGATCAATAGACATACTAATACTTTACATAGAATTTATTTAATATTGTTAGTTACTTAATAATGATTGCTTATTTTCATTTCAAGTAATATAATTAATCTTATAGAATGATGTCTTCGAATCACACGGAGAATACTAGACGAGGCTTGTATATCGTATTTCGGTACAGCTTCAGAATCATCATAGTTCATATGATGCAAATTATATTTTTTTAAATCGGGCACTATATTTACAAAAACAAAATAGATGGTATTTGGTGACCACTGGCTAAAGACATCCTGTAATAACAGCAGAATCACCATAATTGTCGGTCTAGAAGAAAGAGAGGAAGATGCTTCTCTAAATGTTTCTTAATAGAATTTGAGAGGTCGATAGTTGTTAGGTAGAAACCACTCACCGGACTGTCGGGGTAGAACTGGTTAGTTATGAGTTGAGCAACGTTTAACTGAAGGTATCGTCTCTACTACTATTCAGTAGCGTACACTACGAGCAGAAGAAGTTGGCCTGGACTCAAAGTTCTTTGAAAGAACATACCTACTCCATTTATTTGAATAATGTATTCTACAAGAAGCAAATATAATATAGTCAATGATATGCCTACCCCACTAGAAACCCTTTTGTTTCATTACTTGTTCGAGTGACATTTTGTACTCATCCCTCGCTTTTGGTCGCCGGTGAACACCCACATTCAATTTGCATATTTTAGGTTAAGCCTATCCAAATAACTGACAAGAAATCTTTCTTTTGGAACCTCGTTGTTCTGCAGAATATCATTTCTGTTAGAAGATAAAAGTTTTGGTTTCTTAGCAGGGCTTTGTTTGAGTGTGAGGTATTTTGGGCAGGATAGAATTTGCACTAAAATATCTTGTATTGTGAGCTTTGCTTTATTACAGCAACATTAGAACTTCTTCACACAGCAATAACTCATGAAGCAAAGCGCCTGTCCTTGACCTTGTTATGGTCCTGTTTGAGTTGGCAGTCAGCCCGTTAGCTGTAGAACCTAATGAGCTGATGTAAAATGTACTGAAAATTCAACGAGTCTTGTATTATGATGATCCAATACATTGTGCTAACGAATATATTAGTAGCATACTAAAGGAATTTAAAGTAGACAGCTCGAAAGTTCTATTATTTTTTTAGGGTTTTAAAGTAAATCTATACTATAATAAAACTCAAAGGGCAAATTTACTGTACATTGAATATTTTTAAAAATTTTTGATTAGGGGGCACTTCAGTAACGTGTTAGAGCACAAAAATATTTTTTTTAGAATTATTGTCTGTCTGTCTGTCTGTTTGTCTGTCCGGGCATCACATGAAAACCCTTGAACGGATTTCGATGAAAATGGGTAAAGTTGTTACTAATACTTCGGGTCATATTTAAGGATACTTTTTATCCCGGAAAATTAAAAGGTTTCCCCGGGAAACGGGATGAAATTTTGTATGGAATATTTTTAAAACATCAACCGATTTGCTTCAAATTTGCATCAAATGTTCCTTGCTTAAATTTATGGAACACGTATTTTTCAGTTTTCCAAAATTTTGCAAAAAAAAACAGAAAAAAATACAAATTAATGTGAGTATTGCTTATTTTTCAAAACCCGCTCCTGGAGGAATCCTTTGTGATTTTATCGTGGGTTTCAGTATATAAATTACTAAATATAAGTACTACAATGTAAATTCACCGTTTTTGAAATTTCTTTCTGCAAGAGGTACAAATAAGGTAAAACATAATTTCCGTATGCGAAGCTGCGGGCAACAGCTAGTAATTAATATTTGTCTGTTACTTAACTGTAACTTTAGTACTCTAGTAACTGCATATATGTTGGTATTAAGATCTACTGTTTATCGATAAGTTTTGCAGTTCAAGGTTTACTTAAAAAGTTGGTTATTATGTTTATAGTTAATATAATATTAATACAAAACAAATGCCTGGATTTTTACAAATTGTTAGCATTAATGGTTAGAAGAGAATTGAAATTCTCAAATATTTGATATTTAACCGAGAGGACTCGCGATAATGCAAAGTATTGCCTTAATGTACTTTTCATGTACCTAATCCCTAACTTTTGATCCGCATTTCAATGGCAGGAAATTAAATTACGCTGGTAACTTCATAAGCCCCATCTGCTAATTGGTTTTGTCATTATTTATTTGTGTAATACGTAGGTATTAGGCACAGTTAAAATTGAGTAGACATTATCTTGTAACAAAGTTTTAGTTCTTTTTAATCCAAAAAAGTGTTATGAATGTGAAAGAGCCTATTCAGCTGCAGTTCAGAATGGCAGCATGGGAATTTAATAGTTCAATTTCGTAGGGACATAAATAAAAACGGTCAAACTGGAGCGAAATAACGAAGTCAATTTTTGAAGCTTGTTGATGATGTTAAAGTTGATGAACTTGAAAAGTCTTTTACATTTTTATATCACGATGTTTTTTACGAGCGTTGTATTCTAAAACCCAGATTACATTAGGCCTTTGGATGTAAATCTGAAATCCATTTCCCCTAAGAACGCGTACCGGTAATCGTATGCGAATTAAATCTGATGGAGGCTGTCTAGTGCACGGATTTGTTCATACTCTTATATTCGATAAATCTCTTTTTGCTTAGTATGAACTTTTAACATTAGAGTGTTTATTTTTTTGCTTTTATGAAAGCATTAAATTACAATTGGGTTTTAAATACTGAAAAACTGTTTTACTTCCTTAAAGAAGCTTAGAAATTGCCATCAAGATATATCTTTAAATCTGTATTCCAATAGAAAAGTTCTGTTCTTGAAGACAAAATAAAAAACCACTACTTTTTTGGCTAAGAAAATACAATATTGAGTTTCAAGGATAAATATTTTTAAAGATAAATACAGTTCTGAGTTGCAACCGAGATTAAAATGGAAGGTCATCAAAAGCGACTGCAGTGTTTGCATTGGATGAAAATAAAATTATGTGTATTTGAAAGCCAATCTTTGATTTGAACTACTATGTGAGCGACTTTATTATTCCAACAATAAAATATTAACGTAATTTAACTGTCTCGGTTATTTTAGAACTAAGTACAAAATATTTCGAGAATGCTTTTGCAAATGCCTTTTAAGCATAGGTTTTCGAAAATTTTTGAAGTGCGATATTTTGTAAATCGCGGATCTAGCTTCTGCTTGTGTCATTAAAAAAACATAAAAATTGATAAAGATGGAATGGATAAATTTTAACATTCTCAAAAGCAATATTCTCTAGAAGCATAATTTGTGACTGATAAATATTTGAGCCAGCCGGCTGGACGGTGCTGTTCAAATTTAATCATGGACAAAGGCAAAAGTTTTTTTACCAAAGTTCCGTGTATTCGTTACTTTGATGTTACTTTGTTACTTTTTCTATAAATTTTTGATACGACTTGATTTATAGCAAATATTTTTTTGTTTCGACGTACGGTCGGCCGCAGAAGTAGCTTAACATTATGGTGCTCTCTCACCGGGAGCATTCACGTGTAATGTAACATTATAGATTCGTCTTTGAGCATTACATTACAATAATACCTCCCTGACTGACGAGCATTCGCGTGTAATGTAACATTATAGATTCGACTTTGAGCATTACATTACAATACTACCTCCCTGACTGACGAGCATTTGCGTGTAATGTAACATTACAGATTCGACTTTGAGCATTCCATAGCAAGATGTCAGACGAAGCGGTCGGAAGTGGAGCGCATTGATGTTACAAGTTGTAACAAGATATTACACATTGTATCATTACAAGGTGCGCATTGTAATGCTCGGTTCTCCTCCTTCACTGGTGTATCACCGTTTTGTATCATTACAAGGAGCGCATTGTAATGCTCGGTTCTCCTCCTTCACTGGTGTATCACCGTTTTGTATAATTACAAGGTGCGCATTGTAATGCTCGGTTCTCCTCCTTCACTGATGTAATGCTCAAAACTGTAACGTTACATTACACGCGAATGCTCCCGGTGAGGGAGCACCATTATAGTACTTTGTAATAGTAACTGTTTCGACGGTTTCCTAGCAACATCTATGACAAATTCAAGAAATGTAATGTGACAAGGTACTACGATAAAATGTTAATAGATACTTATCTCATTTTTAGGGTTCCGTAGCCAAATGGCAAAAAACGGAACCCTTATAGATTCGTCATGTCTGTCTGTCTGTCTGTCTGTCTGTCTGTCTGTCTGTCTGTCTGTCTGTCCGTCCGTCCGTATGTCACAGCCACTTTTTTCCGAAACTATAGGAACTATACTGTAGAAACTTGGTAAGTAGATGTATTCTGTGAACCGCATTAAGATTTTCACACAAAAATAGAAAAAAAAACAATAAATTTTGGGGGTTCCCCATACTTAGAACTGAAACTCAAAAATTTTTTTTTCATCAAACCCATACGTGTATCTGTGAATAGGTCTTCAAAATGATATTGAGGTTTCTAATATCATTTTTTTCTAAACTGAATAGTTTGCGCGAGAGACACTTCCAAAGTGGTAAAATGTGTGTCCCCCCCCCCCCGTAACTTCTAAAATAAGAGAATGATAAAACTAAAAAAAATATATGATGTATATTACCATGCAAACTTCCAACGAAAATTGGTTTGAACGAGATCTAGTAAGTAGTTTTTTTTAATACGTCATAAATCGTAAACCGCAATTTATCTCGATCAAAGTTACAACGAACTTCAAGAACTTTTATATTATGTTACTTGCTGCTACGGAACCCTTCATGGGCGAGACCGACTCGCACTTGGCTGCTTTTTTTCTATTTCAAATTTAAAAATGAAAACTAGTTCAAAGATTAAGCTAGTTAGTGTTTTGTTTGTTTAAAAGTTCATTAATATAGACAAAAGTTTTCATAGCAGCTCAACGATTTCATTTTGGCAATAAGCTTCAAAACGTACGACATGCGTCACATCAATACAAAAAAGACAAAATATTCGAAAGTTAATACTTCTACTATTTCGTGTTTATAACTTTAATGTATAAAAGAGTGCCAGTTTCTAGAAGCATATAAAACTTAATAACAATTAATTAATTGTTATTGTGACTACTAACATTCAAAATGAATTAATTTTAACAACAACAATTTTATTTTGCCCAACACTGTCTTCATCCCTATTGGCGCGCTTCTCACCACCGCTCCTCGTGGAAGACCGTAACGAGGGTCCAATCTGTGAGGGATGAAACCGACATTTTAAATGCTGGTGTCATACACAACGCACGGCTCATTATACAACGTGACCTTAGTCGTCTCACGTAAATGAATATTTACATTTCATTTCCAATACTGCACGCTACGGAGGGAAAAGGTTAGGGTTGTGTGGTGACGTCAAATATTGGGTTGACTGAGATTCAAATATTTGTCGACATGAATGTAGTTTTACTATAGATGGAAACAGGGATAGTTCAGTTTGTGGAGACTCTATATAACTAGAATAAATTAATTTAAAATTTCAGAACACTGTAATTCCAGGTTGGTACATTGCGTTGCCGCGTTACAATACGAGGTTTATGTTAACTTTAGGCCCGTGTAATAATAGACCACTTTATGCAGCGTATCGTTATGTAATGTTTCACCTATATAAAAATTAAAGAGCACCAGAATCCATATTTTCCAAAGGTATTTTATCAACATACATATAATTTTAGCAAACTATCAAAGGATCTATGACATCTTCGACGTATCTAATAAACAAGAAAATAACAAAAGCTGAAAAACAAGAAGACGAGAAATCTGATGATGAGCGATCACCGTCGTTTGTGGATATCAGAAACACGTATAAAATATTTAGCGCTGGTAGGTGCAAGCGGTAAAAACCCTATCACCATGCACGAGTACTGCCTGGATTAATCTGGGTAGAGTCTGGCGACTTTCATCAGCACTTTGGAACAAAAGCACTTGTCCGTTCTTCAGCAGTCTGTGCCACAAGAAGGGCGGATTGACTTACAATCAAGATCCTCAGACGACTGCAAAAGTGTGTGTGTAAAACTGTGGCTGTGTCTACGATTTTTTATGTGATACTCCCCACGGAAATGTGTGACAAACCCCAACTAGGAGGGACTGTAGTCGGTGTAGTTCCTGTTACTATTAGTTGTTTTTACTATTATGTCATCCCAACGACATAAAATGTAAATATTTATCATTTAAGATTCCACGCCGTAACTTAATTCGTATAAGGAACAGTCTAGCTAGACAACTTTGGAGACAACTTTCGAAGAACATTAACTATGAGGGAATAAGTACAAATTATTTGCTTGTTAGAAAGTTACGTTGATATATGAATAATGGTATAAGTTATAATTATTTTATCAAACAGTTTAGCCTGAATTTAAGACGACACGAGTCGTTCGTGTCAATTATTGAATTGAATATTCATGGCGCCGCTAGCCTTGTTAGAATATTCATCTTTATTCGGAGAAGCGAAATGAAAAAATTATACTATCTCCTACTTAATATGAAACTGTTGCAGGACTGAATTTGTCAATATTTATTAGGCACTGTTATCTCTCAACTTTTGTCGTTTTATCTAAATAGCCAACAAGTGCTACCTTAAGATAATTGGACATAGTCACCCACGTACATCAATAACACACGATGCGTTTCCGGCCAAGAAAGAAAAAGGTAATATGATCCGACTGCTTTCTCTCATTTATCTTTAGCAGAGTTTAATAAAAAAAGCCGGTAAAGTGGTTCCTCGTACCAGGTCACAAACAACGGATGTAATTAAATTATGCTCCGGTGTGCTCCGGTTAACCGGTGATTTACTACGGCCGGTAGAATTGCATGCAGTGTTCCCGGAAACGTACAGACGGTAACCCGGACATACGTCATTGTCATGTTATGTAGATCGGACATTAGTTCTATTTCCTCGTAATACATACGTGTGTGATAGTGCAGTGTTAGACTAGCTAGTGGTTTGAATGTTAGTTTCCTAGGAATGGAATTCAGTGGAATTGCCTAAAAATGCATGCTGTAATGAGCTGTAAGGTTTTCTAAATAAATAAATTACTTCAACAATACAACTTTTCTCTAAGTGCGATTTTAGGGTTTACCGTATAAAAAATATCACTTGCTTCGTTGCTGGAAAAATGTTAGGAAACCTACATACAGATATCTGAGATTTTTTCACAATGTTTTGAAAGGAGTGTGTGAAGTCTGTCCATTTTAATTTAATTTGGTGATGATATATAAATATCACACATCCATAAGTTGTATTGTATCTGTAAGTCCGTGGCTGTATTAGTGTACGATTTAACCATTACCAGAGTAAATGGCCAGTGTCCTACTAGTTTATGCATTTTGCGTTTCAATCGAATGGTGTGGTTGCCCGTAAACTACACAAACGACGGCTTGTATAAACACATGTTGTCTAGTCAACATGTTGAAAAACGTGTTAAATAGAAATAAAGCCCCTAAAAATATGTGCAATAGCTCATTCGATTCGGAATGACGTCTAGAAAAATGTTTTTGAAGGGTTTATTAGCACAAAAAAAAAATGCGATTGTTATTAACAAAATAAGATTTAAAAAAAATTATACATAGTTTTAAATTAATAACTTCTAAAATAATGATATTTAAGGAATTTTGAAAAAGATCCTGAAAGAGAATTTCCAATAAAAAAGTCCCAACTCCCGGAACTTTATCTCAATTATTTATAAAAAAAATTAACGCTGAAAATATGGCTCCGCGAGGTCGTTACCGCATAGGCGTGCTGCCTAAGAAGCCGGTATATCACATAAAATAATTTTTTTATGGTATCAAATAGCTATTTAAAAATTTGAATAAATTATGGTGTAATCTAGACACTTGAACGAACAAAACCTCGGTTAAAAAAAAATTCATGTCGATTTTTCAAAAAGTTACACCATTGTTAATTAACAATTTTTTTTCCAATCTCTGTTTTTATAAATTTCGGCATAAAAGTTTAAATAATTGGTCTATAAATTTTTCGCTTCGTGGAGCTCTTCTTATTTAGGTGCTTAATAAAGTTATGCAAATTTTTTTATTAAAGTTTATTATTTTGTTAATTATAATTTTTTTAATTTAACAAAAAATGAAATTTGTAAGAAACGCTATCAAAAAAATTTTTTTTTAGTAATATCTTATTATTGCTGTTTTTGCATCTAATATAGGTATTAATGAACATTGGGAAAAAAAAAAATTACGTAATGTTTTAAGAAATTGTTTATAAATAAATAGACTATTTTGGGATTTAAAAAAAAAATTGTTACCATCTTATTGCACAGTTGAAATAATGATTTATTGAAAAAAAAATTTTTCATAAATAATTTTTTTATTGTTTATAATCGGTTTTTTTATATTTTAAATGTTTTAATAATTAGTTCAGAAATGATTTTATTCTTAAAAATCATTATTGACCCTTTCCAATGGATAAACAGAAATTTTTTTTTTTTTATAAATAATTTCATTGTTTTTTAACTTAATGATTTGTTATTAACAAATAATATTAACCGTTATATTTTTTTTCGAAAACTTCAAAAAATGACAAATACATTTTTATTATTGTAATTTTAATTTTGAAGTCACTTTAATTATTATAAAAAAATTAAACCGCTAACTTAAAAAAATAGCGCGAGGTTTTTCCCAATTTTTTAAAAATTTGTCAGATGACCTGAAAATTCATTTCAGAAAATTTTCATTCAAGATTTCAGAAAATTTACAAAGTACTATAAGAATACAAACCATTGCAACGCATTGCAAATAAATATTGTGGGGTTGGATGGGGGTGCAATTAAGTAAGGACATTTATTTGCAAAGTTATAAAGGGTGGCTTAGTTATACAGTTCAAAAACAGTGACGGGCGCGATCAAAGTTCTGTTGTGACAAATTATTGTCATTAATAAAATACAAGCGGACCCGGTTTTATAAAGCACTTATAGACCGGCGGCTTTTGTCAATCCTTAAGTAATCGACAAGGTTTTAAGCAACAGCGGGCGCGCAGTTGCATGGGTGGCCGCTATTGGCAAACATTTTTTGAGCACTTTTGTGCTTCGGAGGGCACATACACCGTCCGTCCCGGTTATTATCGTAAGATAACCATGTCGGAGGCCCTCAGGTGGTGATGATAACTTCCTACAACTCTGTCAGCCATGAACTTCCTCACCAATCCGCACTGGAGCAGCGTGGTAGAGTATCTAGGCCTCCTCAAGAGTAGAGACCCTTGCTCAGTAATGGGCTTTCAATGGTTGGAGCGAATTACGGTGGGTTCTTTATGACCTTATTAGACTACCTTTTCCGCGAGGTAAACCCGTATCCTTCAGTGGATAAACAGGTAAAAGCCATAAAGCTATAATTTATCAAGCAAGTAAAACAAAAGCGTTTCAAACAATATGTAAAGTCGCCAAAAGAATTAGGTATGCAAGGCATGAAACAAAATCATTCGGTAATGTTTAATATTACAGAATTTTTGTGTTATTTGTCAATGTTAAATCGTACTATATAAGTAGAATTTAACATTGATTATAATACCTTCTGTAATATTAAATATTGCCGAACGTTTTTGTTTCATGCCCTGCATGCATACCTAATTCTTTTGCCGACTGTACATTCGTATAAATTAAACGCAGCCCTGCCGTAACTTCGAGTTCATGTCGAGGCAGTCATTTATGTGACCGATATATTCGTATGTTTATTCGGGTCTTGGTAATATTATCTATGTCTTAGGCCATGTAGGTATTTCCCACCTGCGTCACTTGGAGTTCACGTAGGGGGTGAAATGTGTGAGCGTATATTGTAATTATTATTACGGGTATAACTACTGAACCTTAAAAGATATGATACTAGTGTAGGTCTTATGTAATAATATGATAATTATAACTTACCATTACTTGTGACTTCAGTTACCAGTTTTGAATTTCGCATGTTAACTAAACAATGAATGTGTAATTATTCGGCAGCTTATAATCTAAATAGATAATAGATTAGATACGTAGGCAGATTATATACAAAGGATAGCGACTTTGTCTGTTCACGGGTTCCATTTCCGACAGAGACACTTATAATATTTTGGCGGATGAAAAACCGGCACCCATGCTATGTCATTTGTGTTGTCCACGCCACCTTTGAAGGATTAGATATAGTGCGCTTGTTCACACTGAACTCGCGGGCGCGGGCGCGGGCGCGGGCGTGGGCGCGGGCGCGGGCGCGGGCGCGGGCGCGGGCGCGGGCGCGGGCGCGGGCGCGGGCGCGGGCGCGGGCGCGGGCGCGGGCGCGGGCGCGGGCGCGGGCGCGGTCGCGGTCGCGGTAGACGCTACATACACCGCGCGCGCGTTTTGGTGTGAACACTTTCATCCCATCAAAAACATAAATGTAAAGTGAGAGTCAATTTCAAAAAAAAAAAAAGAATTGAGATCTAAATGGGTGCCAATTTCTGTGTAGAAAAGCCTAAAATTTTAGTCACAAGAACATGTAATTCAAGCTCCACATTTGACTTGGTTAGTTTTCACGTACCTACCTAGGCTATATTAAATCTATGTAATTAGCTTCGTCAAATCTGTTAGGTTGATGGCTTATGACACTCTTCTCTAATTTGGTTTGTTGGTTGCTAACTAAAGAAAACTAGCCAAGTCAAATGTAAAGCTTGAATTACATGTTCTTGTGACTAAAATTTTAGGCTTTTCTACACAGAAATTGGCACCCATTTAGATCTCAATTCTTTTTTTTTTTTAAATTGACTCTCACTTTACATTTATGTTTTTGATGGGATATCATTACTTTTTGTATAGAAATTATTAGTAAGTACTTATTCATAACGTTACTGATTAATTTTAATACATGAACTGTTATAGTGCTCTTCAACTAAATCTGTAGTTAGTGCGCTGTGGTCCGAAATACGGTACCTATTATTTCATTATTTATAAATAATGATCTTCCACTATTGATGTCCGCTAAATATTGAAATAATAATTAATACTAAATCCCAATTATACTATCGTAATAAATACGAAAGTCGACTATACTCTTATTAGTTACGAGTGACCGCCCTCGCTTTGCTTTGGTTTTCTTATTTTTTTACACCTTGGGTTACGTTATTGGAGTTTTATTAAGGATCCCTAATTTATTGAAAATATAATATAGCCTATGTCACCCGGGGATAGTGTAGCTTTCCAACAGTGAAGGAATTTTTCAAATCGGTTTAGTAGTTTCGGAGCCTATTCAATGCAAACAAACAATCAAATCTTTCCTCTTTATACTACCTATTAGTACAGATAAGTTGTTTATGTTCGATGACATCGTGCAACAATAAATTTTGAAACAATACTTCGAATTACTTTAAACTGGTATAATTACGGAAATAATACAAAATTTTGTGGTGTAATCTTGTAGATTAGAGAAAAATAATTTTCCACACATTAAAAATAAAACGACGTAATACACTGGAAATAACGTCTCCTGACGAATTCACTAATCTTCACGTAAATGTATATGTGCTGTGCACTTCTCACGGGCACTTGGGACACTGAACATCTTCCTCCCGTTGAAAGCTTCAGAAAGTACTAAAACTGATATGTTTCGTTATATATTCACCTTGGAATCCACATAATGACCAGATGTCATCAATTTTGATTGCTACTCTTAAATTTCAGGCATTTTAAGTAAGTGTTTCTAATAGAATCAATTTTTTGAAAAATTATCATAAAATGATAAAAATTTACTACTTTCAGATTCATTCCTTTGTATTCACCCGACTACCTATCTGCATGCCAAATTTTAACTTTCTAGGTCACCTGGAAGTTGGATATAGTTTTGATCTATAGGTCAGTCAGTGTTAAATTTCTCGATTTTTGGACGTTAATATCTAAATAACCGTTTGAGATGTGTTTATGAAATTTGAAAGACGTATGTATTTCGCAAGTCTTAATAAATGAGCCAAATTTGACAGGTTTATGTTGAATTGTTTTTGAGTTATGAGGTGGTCAAAAGTGGCTCCAAATGGTTCGTGTAATATTACACACGGTGCTGCTCGTCAATTCTGTTAGCTAAGAAATTGACTTGACACGCTCCGCGTGTCTAGATAGTAGGTCATATGTTTGATATTTCGCGACCGCGCCCGCGCCCGCGAGTTCAGTGTGAACAAGCACATAGTGTGGGGGAATGAATAAGTAAATGTTTATTACTTATCTACGATAAACACAACGTACGTGACCTAACCGATTTACCCGACAAATTATTCCGGGGCGTGGGAATAAAAGTGGTAACTATACAAATATATTTGGGTCACTGCTGGTCTTTATATTATTACTATGTGTTGTTTTTGACGTTTATTGTCCTAAAGCCTCATTCGCATGTAGGTAATTACAAACAATCATTTTGAAAATTGTGAAAAATGTGGTGAAGCACTGTCACCACAACCTCGGACGCCATCAGATGGCATATATGCTCCTTTATCGGCTGGTTACATAAAAAAAATAACTGTTACATAAACATTACTTATAAAGGACTAGCTTTTAATCACTGGCTCTTTAATACTGTATCTGAAACTACTATTTGACGCATACAACTTACAATGTAACATAACAATGAACGATAAAAATTCTTTGTATTTTCTGTTACGTATATTTTATGAAACTAATAAATAAAATACAAAATAAAATAAAATTATGGGTTATATTAGTAACAATTGCTTTAAATACTACGAATACTCTTGCCTTTCATGGCTTTGATATGCGTATTCAGTATTCCTATTACACTTAAGAGTTCTTTACATCTTTGAAAATAAAATTGTATGGTGGCGCGGTATAGTTGAGTGACGATGGGCGAACTTGCAGTGGCGAGCCGAACCATTCCACTTGGAAATTCTCAATCATTCTCGCTAGGAACGTTTCTAACTCCAGCTCAGCTATACGACGACCTGAATAGAAAACATGATTCATTTTTAATCCAAAAACCATTGCCGTGTTTTATATTGAGTTCTATTAACCACAGGCTGTTAATTATAGCACTGAATAATCATATATCACAGTATTATTATAAAGTTACAGCTGTTAAAAGTTTTTTTATGACACATTATTTCATTATTAACAGGGTTAGTAAGATATACTTTATTTCAAATCTAAGTATTGATCAGCAGCTACTTTACAATCTTTAAGATCTAGAAGTCTCCCGAACAGCATTTGTCCAATGTATATTAATGTAGTAAACAAATGTTTCACATAGTGTAGGTTTCCCAACATTACGTTATAATTCAAGTCGTGTGTCCCCATTGGATTTGCATTTGAATTAGATGCAAGTACAACCTGCGTCTTGCCTATGAAGCAGATTTCGGGAACGTCAGCTTGTACACAAAGTAGCTTATGTAAGCTGGTCGATAGAGGATATTAACTTTAGACAAAATTACCGTGAACTGTGTAACAAAGTTCAGGTAGCATAAGATATTCACGCCCCAACTCAGAGTCACTTACGGTTCCTTAAATCGCTCCTTAATGGTCGTAGCACACATATCAACTCGGAAAGGGATCGTCACCGGATCGCCTCGCCGCCGCGCCGTCAACCAAGCATCAACCTAACGTAAGCGCGTTACCAACCAACCAGCAGCTCCGAGTCGACTTGGCTACAGCTAGGCGACGCCGCGCTTACGGCTCGCCGGCCGCTGGTTGACGGAAGTTGCCTCGTGAATGACAGCAGTTCGCCGACGCAGCGGTAGCCGTGGCGCGGGGCGTGCACGAGGAAACGGAAAGTCGAAGGATAGCGTACGGTGAGACATAAGCGCGGGTACGGCAAGTCGTCCACGCACCGTACCGCGGTTCGTGAGCTTGTCTCGAGGCGAGGCGATTACGTTACGATTCCGATAAGTGTGCTTTACAGTAGGGAGTTTCATACAAAGAATACTGAAATGCAAGAGTTGATATGTTTACGTTCCGTTTACGAGTTGGTATGTGTGCTACGACCATAATACAGAATTTGTATGGTGATTCTTTACAACAACAAAATAAGTTATCTGTAAGTTATTACTAGAACCCAAAAGTGTAATGCTTATTTGCAGGTTTTACATTTTGGTATGCAAGTCTGCTTGCAATATTATCTTAAACAAACTATAATTTAAAATACGTAAAGAACAATTTTTGCTATATTTTTTTAGAAAATTAAGTGCTGTCTGTAACAGTGAGTAGGAAAAAATTTACATCGGTACTTTCTTCCGCTTCTTACGAGACCGCTCAGGGTAGAGATTTGTTGAAGCGATGGCGTAAACAGAATTTTGTAAGCAGTTTGTAGTAAACCGAACTCGAAAAAAATATTTGATTTGATATTGAGTAAATTTACCAATACAGCTGCGAACTCCGAAGCCGAAAGGAGCGAAGGCGAAGGGATGCGCGTTGCGGTAAGACAACGAGTCGTCCTTCTCTGCTATCCACCTCTCTGGTATGTACTCGTGTGGCCGAGGGAACTGGTCTTCCATTAATGACAAATATTCATGAGCGAATATGACGAAGAGCTAGAACACCAAATTAAACAAATTACATGGTATTCGGAAAAATACAGACACGTACAAAAATGAGTTTAAGTGAATTAATGGCAAACACTTTAAAGTTTAAAGATACTCGATCTGCATGATTATGTTATACAGCAATCAATAACTAATGAATTTCTTTCCTTTCTCTCTTTTGGCCGGCAACGCATCACCTTACCATCAGGTTGGCTCATATGCCAGCTATTTCCATAAAAAATGAAGTTCTTACATCTTTAGGTATTCTGTATCCCATGATATTGAAGTCTTTTGTAGTCTTTCTCATGTTTCCACTGGTAATGGGTCTCATTCTCATGGACTCCTTAATGCACGCCCTCAGGTAGGGTCTTCGTTCTTGCTTTGACATGATCTCTTCCCTTAGTTTGTGCTGCTTTTCCGGATTCGTGGCCAGGAAGTAGAGCGTTGCGGTCATAGTGTTACTCGCCTAAATAATCTTAAATTAAAATTAAAAAAACCCCAACAGTTTTATTTACACTAAACGTAGCTAAGAATACTTCGATTAAGTCACCTTTCACACAAAAAATAACTAGATCAAAATCGGTTCCTCCGTTTGGGAGCTACGATGCCACAGACAGACAGACATACAGATACACAGATACACAGACACGTTAAACTTATAACTATTCATATATATATACTCGTATCATCTATAAATATTCATGTGCTTTTTAATAATTAAAGGTGTTTCTTTGTTACAGTTTTTGTCAAATTTATTTTACGCTTATTTGTTGAATATAGTTAATTATTCCATAGTAATCCCATGTCAATTAAAAACCTATACTTTCTTCATAAAGTACTCGTAGAATATGTATTCCATGCACATAAAAAGTGGTGATAAAAATATATTTCGATTTGATGTAACATACCGTATCGACGCCCGCAAATAACATATCACTGGCCATTATCACCGCATACTCTTCGTCTATTTCCAAAAGTTTTTCTAACACTCCTTGTTCATCGTCTAACTTCGAGTTATTGGACTGTATTTGTTTTATCGCCTTTCCAATGAAATACCTACCTAGCCTGCAAAATAAAATAACATATAGTTAATTATATTTTAAGGATAAAATGTTTGCTTTCGGATCTTTATTGTTTGTAACATCATTACGTTAAATAATTCAATTTAAATTAACTTTTAAAGCGTTTCGAAATCCTAGTTTTTCGTTTTAATGTTTGGCTGACACCGTGTTCGTTAAAAAATGAGCCGAATAACCGAGAGAAGTTAATAAACTAGATGTTAGATGTCCTCCAATCCTCATTTGTTTCATTGCTATGAAGTCTCGACAGTTAAAAGTGTGACATAGTTATTATAAACGGTATTATGTTGGAGTCGTTTCGTAAAATAGTTTATATTTAGAAAAGTACAGACTATGTTTACAGGACCTTAACTACAATTTCAATAAACATTCTGCTACAAACAGAGCACGTTTAAAACTCGTACTCGTAACATATTTGTTGAACTTTTGTTATGTTTAGTTACAAGAACTACATCGAACTTCAGACGCAGAATATCGTAGTTAAAGGAAGGTGAGAAGTTGCAGCATAGCTGTTGAATATATTAGTAAAGTTTACATGCATCTTGAATCTTATACCTACTATGCGAACGGAAGTAATACTCAACGTTTTAGATAACGCTACGGGCTAGGAATCCATACAAACTATTTTAAAATTGGTCTAGTGAGATCAAGATGGCCGAGGATTTTTTCAACCGACTCCCCTGGCTCATTTGTTATCATCCTAAAGGCTCTTCAGTTCTTTTTAATAAAAAAACGTTAGTGTAGTTGTGTTTTTCGTAATTAAATTACTTACGTTATTTGCTCTTCATATAGTTTCATGGCTTTCTTGAAATTTGGAGTTGCAAAATATCTCCATAAGCTTGGTCTGAAGTCCAGTTTTTCTGCAACAGTGAACACTTCATGCACCACGTGGATGAGTCTCCTGGCAGGTGAGTCTTCTGGCAGGTTTGGGTCCAGGGAGTTGAGTCTTCCACCCAGTGCCACGATGCCTATTGATTCAAGGGCCCACAGGTTCATCTCCACGTCGAAACTGCTCTTTATCATGTTTTTCTCGTCACGAATTGACTTCAACCTGGCATTATTTTTGATATTAAAAATGTGTTGTACATACTAGTTTCATTCTTGTACTCCATACGGGATTTAGTTTATTATTATGATTTAAAATTATGAAGAATGTTTGCAATACAACATTTACCTAAAACTCAAACTCAATATCAATAGATATATTTTACCTTGCTACCATGTCCTGCGCCACTTCATCAAGCTGACTGCTGTAAAGCTTTATTGTTTTTGGTTTGAGCAAAATAGGATTAACCGTGGCACGAAATTTTCTCCATACTTCGCCATGACTGAAAATATTAAAAATATATACATTTATTTAAAATTTATGCTGCATAAAAGATCCAACACAT
The DNA here is from genome assembly GCA_911387775.1 of Thymelicus sylvestris. Classification (NCBI taxonomy): domain Eukaryota; kingdom Metazoa; phylum Arthropoda; class Insecta; order Lepidoptera; family Hesperiidae; genus Thymelicus; species Thymelicus sylvestris. The sequence goes on from OU426892.1 coordinate 4,606,810, forward strand.
TATTGGGGAAGTCAGTAAAATAGAAATTATCAGGTCGCGTCACGAATTAAAATCAAACATATATAATACTTAATTAACCACTTACTCAGTAATTAATCCTGTTGGTCTATCAACAGGATCGTCCTTGCTCCTGCTGTATTCTTTCCTGTAATATTCCAGAGACTGAAAACCAGGCCGCTCCGGCATCACGTTCTCTCCGCGTGATATCTGTAGTGTAGTAAAATCAAGCACTACCTTCATTAATAAACATAGTTCAAAGGTAAACATTTGTTTTCTTGGGAAAGATATCTGTAGTTAAGCGAAGTATTCAGAGAGATTGTTGTTGTTGTACAGTTACTAAGTTTCAATGGATATTCCACAGTGGAGTATTAAATAAACATAACTTTCAATTCAGTCGTGTGCTATCGGTATGAACAAGTTTCTTGATATCATAACCTCTTTCAACCATTTTTTTCCAAAATCAATTGTGAAATCTTCGTAGCGTATTATGGAATAGTGGGTCAGAGTGCAGTTACGAAGCATAATCGTCGCTTCGTCGTCGTCGGAGACATAACTATTGTTATGTTCAAATTATACAAAGTTTCAATTCGATAAATATTAAAAAGTCAAGTGATATCTGGGGTCTTTCTACAGTTGTAGTTAAATCAACAATTAACTCAATTGCCCCCCATTTAAGATTTATTTTTAACAAATGTGTTGATGATGGTATTTTTCCCAATCTTATGAAACATGGGAAAATAATACCGCTTTTTAAAGTAAGTAGAGTAAAATTTTCGAAAAAATTATCTACAACCAACTACTATCGCATTTTTCTACAAACAAATTATTTCATATTAATCAGTTTGGTTTTTCGAAAGGGAAAAACACCATTGATGCAGGGGCATCGCACTTCTCAAACACATTTTTAATGCTTGGGAAGATAAGTATGATGCTATCGGTATATTCTGTGACCTCTCAAAGGCATTCGATTGGGTTGATTGATCATAATAATTATATCAATAAGCAAACTTATTATGGTGTCTCAACACAATCAGTTAGTCTTATAAAATCGTATTTGTCTGAACGTAGTCAAAAAGTAGTTATTAATGGAATAGAGTCACCTGGAGCGCACATGACCATGGGTGTGCCCCAAGGATCAATATTAGGAATTTAGGACCACTGCTACTTTCATAGTATAATGTCCTACGGTCTGTTGTTGTGGGGCTCAGCTGCAGATATTGATTCAATCTTTGTATTACGGAAAAGAGCAGTTCGCGCTATTTACAACCTCAGGCCTAGGGACTCTCTTAGATAACTCTTTAAAGAAATCAATATACTAACTGTTATTTCACAATACATTTTGGAAAAATATTAAGTATGTCAAAAAATACTCCGATACTTTTCTTAAAATTAGTGATGTTCACAATATTAACACAAAAAATAAGGCTAGACTGATTGTGCCTAGTTTTAGACTCAGCAAAACTGCTGGCTCGTTCATTGGTAGATGTGTGAAAATCTATAAAAGTATCCCGTTACAATTAACAGAAATGCCATACTGTAAATTAAAAACTCATGTAAAAGTTAAGTGCATTAAGTGCTGTCGGTAACTGTGAGTAGGAAAAAAATAACCCCGGTAGTTTCTTCTCACGGTTCTTCTTCTCCCGGGACCACTCACGGTAGGGATTTGTTGAAGCGATGGCGTTCGAGTGACTTTCGAAAAGTGTTTGTAACAAACCTACTTCAAATAAAACTAAATTTAATTTCATTTCATTTATGAATATGTACTGTTAGTAGCGAACACTTGATTTTTTTTTACCAGGTGGGTCTTCATAAGTATTATCATTGCAAAATAATTACCATTTCAATGGCTTCCGCATCAAAGAGTAATATCATAGAAGGCGCGCTCAACACTCCTTCTACCCTCACAATTGGTCCATAACTTTTATATAAATGGTCAGTGAAGTCCATACCACGAAGTCCATGCAAGGAACCTATAAAGCGCGAATACAACAACAAATAATTATCAAGTAATAGCACTTAACCCGGCCTGTGTCGATCCTAAGCAATCGACAAAGTTAAGCAACAGCGGCTGGGATCGGTAGTTAGATGGGTGACCGCTAGTGACAAACATTTCTTGAGCGTTTCCGTGCTTTGGAGGGTACGTAAAGGGCACGTAAGAAAATAGTTCTTATGCCATGTCGGAGACCCTCGGGTGGCATGAAAACTTCCGACACTTGGGTTGGCCACTAACCCCTCCATCAATCCGCACTGGAGCAGCGTGGTGGAGTATGCTCTAGGTCTCTTCATGAGGAGAGACCCGCGCTCAGTAATGGGTTGAAGCCAGCCAGATTATAGTATGCAAAAACAGCTTGTGGGCAAAGGTTACAACAGGATATAATCATAAAGCAATTATGTTAAGGACAAAGACGCTTGGAGATAAAAACATAAATTTTGCAGCCGTTCACCACTGTAATTATTGAATCTAACACTGCAATTATCAAAAAGAGTGATTCCGTGGTAAGATTGTTTTTTTTTTTAAGTTTCGATGGCCCAGAACCGTTTTTATACACAGCAAAATAAGCAGGTTTGACCAACATCCGCAATTTGGGAATTTTGAGTTCAGATACGAACATTTCTCCAGAACAGGCATTAATGCAATTAATGATAACATGAACTTTAATGTGAAAGCTAACTTGGTTCTTTTATTATAATTCTGTATTCAGAGTCGAACATTCCCTAACGATTATATCCCAGCATCATCGATTTAATATAATTACGCTAACCTTGCGACGCCATATTACTCGAATATTCATTTTCATGAATATAATTTTATTATGATTTTTATCTCGATTCAGCGAGGAACGTTGCGTAATCATCACTTAAGTGTCTCTCATCTATTTTTAAACGCCATTTTCAAAAGATAAAAGTATTTGTTGGCATTAGTCGAGGATCGGTCTAAAAACACTTCTACCTTGGCAGTTTAGCCTTAGAAACAGCTTTAGGTATTGAATAAAAACAATTTTTCCTTATAATATCAATATATATTGTGGGTTATTATGATTATCTGTCTGTGCATGCATTGACTATACTCTAATTATGAATAATAAAGCTTTAAATAATTTATTACTCTCAAATTCCTATCATTATGTGTCTGCCTTATTTTTAAGTTACAAATTAGGAGAAAAAGGCATAAGAATTGTTTACTGAAGACTCATGAAAAAGAACGGATTATAGGTACATTATGTTTGTGATACTACATTAAATTTTTTTTAGTTAAGTACATCTACAGTATTTCTCTTACCTCCCGGTAGAAAGTGGCGAAGTTGCCCAACAATCGGCAATGAGGAGGGGCCCGGTATCTCCTTCCATGATTTTAAGTCTTGTTCTGTATTTACCTCTGCTGTGCTCCTTACTGTTACCGTTCTAGAACGAAGTGAATTAAAATTCAAAATATTTTATTCATATACATAGGTATCATTGATACACTTATGCACGTCATTTTTAATCTACCAGCTTTTCGGAAAGGTGCTTTGTCATGGAGGAGACGAAAAGCCGTAAAGAAACTCCTCAGCACATTAAGCAATTAGATATTATGTACATTAGTTATTACTGTTGTTTTTGGCCGCTAAAGTTGGAAAGGAAATTGATGGACAATTTTGATTTTTTTACTTAAGAAGTATTTCTCACAGAATAATGTTACTGCTGCAAATGTAAGGAGGTAAAGCGATTGTGTGGTTAGGTAAGCATATTTCCAGTGAGAGATACAGGAGTTTCGTTTTTAAAACTGTATCAACTATATCTCTGTTGGATAATTTGGATGAATGAAAAATTGCAGCAACGTTTAAATCCTTATGTATACATTCGAGTCATTTGATATATCGGGAGGATTCAGACAAATCCCGCCTGTCTGGCATGCCTAAAATGAGACTTGTATCGGAGGTTTCCGACGCTGTTCCAGTACAGACTGGTGGAAAAAATAATGGAAATTTCAAGTTGACTTTATCGTGTTATGGTTCTGAAGATTGAATGTTATCAGAATGTTAATTGGCTTGGATTGAATCACTTAATTCCGGTAGAAGGACATGCGATGATATGTGTTTATGGTCTATGTCTGTGTCCTATAGTGTGTTATTAATAGATGGAAGTCACACGTCAGTGTCTTCTTTTGAACATTTTTTGGGCTGGGGCAACTTTTATCAGGTATTCATGATCAAAATCAGATCAATTCTGGATATCTATTTTGAAAAAAAAAAATTTGGAGTTTTAAAAGTTAAAAGTTGTCTATAATGAGTATCAGGTATTTTGGAGATACGGCGCTGAAATAAGGTATAGGTACTTAAATGAAATGTTTATCTTACAGCTGGATAACAGTATCGTACATAAACAATAATTATTAGATACTACTGACAAGTTAAATAACTAAAACATATTTATTTAAACGCAAATAAAAACAATATTACTTGATGCGTTTTTTTTATCTGCTAATAGATGGCGTTACCGTTGAGCAAGCAAATAAATTCTGTACAGATAACTATGATATCGCGGTAAGTATTGTAACTAATAATATAATCATGCTTTAACATTTTTTAGATACAAAAATAAGTCAATCAATCAAATAAGACTAAATATTACTAACCTGACGATATTGTGGCTGGCCGCAAAGAAATTAAACACCGGTCTCGGCTTTAACGTCTGCATATTGCCGTCTCTTGTAAAGGACTATATTAGATAGAGCAACATTCACTGCTTTATCACAATAACAATGGTAAAGTTATCTGATATTTAAAATCAATATGAGTGATTAGAGCTGGAATGACACAACATAATTTAAACACATACCTACTCAACGATTGCGTATTCTAACACTTAACTTTTTGTTTTCATACGACTAGACTCTAGAATCCTGGACGTGAAAATCACGGTCACGATCACTTCATCTGTCTGTGTACTTTATTCTGACACTCATTCGCAATGCTATTTATGTACGTTATTCTATACAAGGTTGACCTTGAGATCGCGAACAGTCGGATAGTTGCTATCGTCCGTGCTATCGTACTGGACGCAGAATAGAATTTTGTTGTTTATCAATGATAGTGATGCGCGTACTGTGAACTTTCTTAATTATGTGAATATTTTGTATCTAAATCTATTTATTACAAGACTATATATAACAAGAAAATACGTATTCGGTATTAGGTATTCGGTATTCGGTTTGATTGTAGGCGACAGAGACTACTCCTTTTTTCTCCTTTACCCTTACCTTTATTCTTATCATAGCGCGTAGTCGCTATGATATAGGAATAGGACAGTTACTAAGAATACTGGACCCAATAATTTGTACTATACGAGACCAACTATACGAAGCTACGACAAGTTCGAAGTTGGGTATTAGCCTAGCTAGTATATAGATAAGCGTTAACTCTGAATCACTGGGAAGTGCCAGAATGCCAGGCCGCTAAGCCCTAACTTAGCTAACAGGGAGAGATAGCTCTCGACTAAGAAGCTAGATTAATAGTTTGTTAAGTTAGTGCAACTTGCGGCTTAGGTCTTAAGCAAGTCAGTTTTAAGCCTTTCCTTTGTTAATTGGTAAAATTGCGGTTTGGGAACAGGCTGGTCCTTAACACGTTCTATGCCGGTAGTAAGTACAAAAAAAAATCAAAAAATCTTTTTTGTCGAAATTGATGCATTAGGTTAAAACTTAAAATACGATATCAGTAAGGGTTCAATGAGCTTGTAGGGTCTTTAGATATTTAAAAAATCCCGCTAGGTCACATGTGACACAAACAAACAGTCATACAATGTAATGTAGGTTTTTAATTGCATACAAATATTTAAAACTTAAAATACCTACCTAGTATTGAAAAATACATTATGTAACACATTTGATTTTAGTACTTACCTCCATACAAAGGTTGAGAGTGTATTTCATTAGGTACTCTATTATTTTATATAATTATGTTGCATTAAATCTACATTTGTATAATTGCCAGGGTCGAGTAAACGCTGTTTATTTGTTTACCGATATTCAATTAAATTATGTAAAAAAAACAAACTTTGGCTTCAATGTTTGCAATACATCCAATTAACATCATTGTACTTATGTAATAATATTAAATTAGGTAATTCTTATGTAGGTAAGTAAACTTATGAGAATAGAGTATCTGAAGTCACTATATTTAAGAAATTTCTAATGAAGCAAAAAGGAATGCAACTGGATATGTACCTACCTAATGTTAAAAATTAATATTTTATTCCCATTGATAAATAATTATATATAAATCTACATATAGTAACGTCAAACATAAATAGCTAAAATAGCATACATAAAAAACATACTAAAGACCATTGAAGTATAATATCATAGAATAGACATCTCGAACAAAATGTATGTCACCGCCGGGAGGTTCTATTTTCAAAATTGAGCCCCTGTTCTCCTTTCAAAATCGAACGAATCCATTGAAGATTGAAGCCGTGCGGCGCCAATTGATTAGAACATACATTGTGTTCGCGGTGTCTGTTCTATACGCTAGTAATAATACTTCAATGCTAAAGACCTAAAAAATAATTTTTAGCTAGACACTGCCTTCTAAATGTGGACAAACCATAAAAAAAATTCATCAAGTTATGAACGGAAGTTAACGAAAATTATAATTTCATACATTTCAAAAAACATTATTTTCAGCACAACCTGACACCAATTTCTGATTGTATGCTACTGTAATTATATCATATTTTATTATCAATACCCTGCCTTTATTTTCCATCAAAACTAACACATTGTGATAGTTATAATGAGGTCTTTTGTTCTATAATCTGAGTAATGATGAATCAGTTTGTAACAACTTTCCGGGAAAAAGAATAATTGCGTTTGTGAAACAAATATTATTAATATAATAAGAACTTACATCTTTGGGTATTGTGTATCCCAAGACATTGTAATCCTCGGATATTTTTCTCATGTTTCCTCTAGTGACGGGTCTGATTCTCATAGACTCCTTAATGCATTTTTTTAGATAAGGTCTTGGTTCCTGCTGTGACATGATCTCATTCCTTAGTTTATTTTGCTTTTCCGGGTTTGCAGCGAGGAAGTAAAGTGTAGCGGTCATGGTGTTACTCGTCTAAAAGCAATCTAAGAGCATCTATGACATACTCCTTGAAAATATTTCTATAAAACAGTTATTCTTCTTTTGACTCTCTAGAACTCGTAATTGTAGGAAAATGGGGCTGTTCCTACATTATATACAAGGTTTTTGTAGATATAATATAGGAAAACGACTTTTCGTTTTAGACGTTTATTTCAAACTCTCTTATTCCTTTTTCACACATCCGGCAGATTACATTATTTTTGGTTTATAATATATACAACCTCCAACACGCACCCTTAATCTGGCAGATGTTTAAATAACCTAAGTTCAGCACACCTAAGAAAACAATAAGATTTTTTTAAGAAAGGAGTACGAAAAATTTGAGTAAAATTAAACAATAACCTTCAAATCACTCTTCTCTAAATTCTAGCATTGCTGACGTAACTTTGCTTCTCGAGTAGTCAAATCAAAAAATAACATTCTTTGATTATATTGAAGAGATATGAAGAATGAACATTTACTTATAATTAGAAAATGTTTAAAGTAAAACAGATATTTAACTCGCTACCATGTCTAAAGCCACTTCATCGAGTATGTTTGAGTAAAGCTTGATCGTTTTTGGTTTGAGCATAATAGGATTTACTGTAGAGCGAAATTTTCTCCATACTTCATCTTGCCTGAAAATGAGGAAGTGATTTAGTTTATTAAGTACTGAACTAGGGTTCGTTGTAAAGCAAAGCAAAGCAACAACCCATAATTGTCCCACTGCTGGGCTCGGGGTCTCCTCTCAGAATGTGAGGGTTAGGCCATAGTCTACCACGCTGGCCAAGTGCGGATTGGTAGACTTCACACACCTTCGAGAACTTTTATGGAGAACTCTCCGGTGTGCAGGTTTCCTCACGATGTTTTCCTTCACCGAAGCAAGTGATAATTAACATGTAACATGTAATACGCACATAATATTTGAAAATTAGAGGTGCGTGCCAGGATTTGAACTCGGGCCCCTTCGTTCGGGAGACCAACGTTCTACCGCTAGGCTATCACTGCTTTCGTTGTAAAACTGACTATTAATTGAATTGGGTCACGTCAGAATACTATTAGCTTAATTTAGTAATGAATTGGGGCACGGCGGAAAACTATCGCCGTTACTCGTTTCTAGCTAAAATAATAGTGATTTCTTTCATTCTTCTATTCTTCTTCTTCTATGAACACATTTTAGTTTATCAGAGTTCATCGTCTTTATTACTATTTAAATTATATCGTAAAATCTGGAAGAATCAATTCTCGATTCGGATCTGTCGATTGAAAGTTATTTGGTAAAGTTTCGTTGTACTTACTCAGTAAGTAAACCCGTTGGTTTATCAATATCCTCCTCATTTTTTCTGCTATGAACTTTTCTATAATATTCAAAGGAAGGTAAGGCAGGTCGTTGTGGCATCGAATTTTCTGCATGTAATATCTTAAAATCATTAATTTCAAACTACTAATAATCAATTTCAACCTACATCAGGCACCAGGCTTTCACAAAGCACTATTATAGTATGTGTACCTACTATCTGTGAGCCATATATTGTACTTATTTGTGAAAGTGAATAAATAAATATTCTATTCTATTCTATTAATTATTATTAGAAGACTCACACAGTAGTACAGTTTGTTTTTTGTGTATGAGATGGTAGTATGGTATTTTGTCTGACAGCGATAAAATTTAATTCGATCATATTAAATAGGACTGTTTCTCATTTAAATAGTAGGTTTAAATAGATATAAAAATTTACCTGAGATGAAGCTTCAGCATCAAAAAGGAATACTGTAGAGGGCGCGCCTAATAATCCTTTTAAGCTTACAATGGGGCCATATTGTTTATACAACTTATTTAGGAGGTCTAACATTGGCCCATGTAACGAACCTGCAAACAACACATCGCTGTGAACATTTTAAATTATGTAGCTCGGCATTTTTCATCTTTGTTAGAGCTTTGTAGTCTGTGTACATTACGGATCTCGATAAAATCTAATACTTTTATGTACCCCCATTTCAGTAAGTTATAAAGTTTTCGAATTAAGTTAATATTAATCAACTTGAAAATCCGAAAACAGAAGAATTATTCCAGTTTAGTACCCATATAATATCATATTGAGACAAAAGTATTATTATTTAGTTCGTCATACATGTCGCCCGTTAATTGTATAATAATATATGTAGGTATAAGAACAAAGAAAGGAAATATTAATATAGATAGGGGAATAGACATTTTAAGGACGATAATATTATAATTTATAACCCGTCGTCGATTTGCTTCAGAAAACTTACGCCTTATGTTTTAAAATAGCACCTACGCCCGATATTACTGTAACAAGGTTATATCATGCATTTAATAACTTCATTTTTATCAGACATTCAGTCAGTTAGGTGAACAAGTTTACTCAATTTTTAACCGACTTCAAAAAAAGGAGGAGGTTCTCAATTCGACTGTATTTTTTTTTTTTTTTTTTATGTTTGTTACCTCAGAACTTTGGACTGGGCGAACCGATTTTGATGATTCTTTTTTTAATCGAAAGCTGGTGGCTGTCATGTGGTCCCATATAAATTTTATTGAGATCTGACAATGGCATCCACGACAAAACCACTTAAGTCGTAAATTTGTGTTAAGATGTGCGCGACAAATTGACGAATAACTCAATATCACGCCAACCGATTTTGATAATTCTTTTTTTAATCGAAAGCAGGTGCTTGTCATGTGGTCCCACATAAATTTGAATGAGATCTGACAAGTAGTTTTTGAGACTTTGAAGTCGGTTATTTTTTGTTAGTAAAATTTAGATTATTAGGCAATAATTCGTTGTAGAAGTCGAATTAAGGCGAACTCTTAATCTCGTCTAAACAAATCAGGAATCTGGGACTGGAACTCATCCTATATACCTATGTACATTTTAAATTTTTAACCGACTTCAAAAAAAGGAGGAGGTTCTCAATTCGACTGTATTTTTTTTTTATGTTTGTTACCTCAGAACTTTGGACTGGGCGAACAGATTTTGATGATTCTTTTTTTAATCGAAAGCTGGTGGCTGTCATGTGGTCCCATATAAATTTTATTGAGATCTGACAATGGCATCCACGACAAAACCACAAAAGTCGTAAATTTGTGTTAAGATGTGCGCGACAAATTGACGAATAACTCAATATCACGCCAACCGATTTCGATGATTCTTTTTTTAATCGAAAGCAGGTGCTTGTCATGTGGTCCCACATAAATTTGAATGAGATCTGACAAGTAGTTTTTGAGACTTTGAAGTCGGTTATTTTTTGTTAGTAAAATTTAGATTATTAAAGGTACGTCTAGTATAATTATAAAAATCTCTTGTCACGGTGTTTGTGGACGCACTCTTTCGAAACGGTTCGACCGATTTTTATGAATTTTTAACCGACTTCAAAAAAGGAGGAGCTAATCTATTCGATTGTATTTTTTTATGTTTGTTACCTCAGAACATTCGACTGGGAGAACCGATTTTGATGATTCTTTTTTTAATCGAAAATAAAAATAGTTCCATTTAAAGAGCGAGATCTACTGTCGTTTATTTTTTGTCAAAAATTATTTTGTATAAATTTTAACGTTAGACTTGAAGACAAACATTATTTTGGTGACTTTTACATCCAACTGAGCTATTGGGTTTCTAATCTTTAATTTGCCAATTGTTTCAGAAGGCTTACTTTTAATTTCAATCACATTTAAGGGAAAAGGGAAAATTCTGAAAATTCTTAGAGTGATTGAATGGGGCTCTAATGTTTCTAAGGAATTTTGCCCTTTACTTTTATAACAGTGACATATTGTAACGGTTTGCTATTATCGCCTCCGTCGCTATTATCGTCCCTGTGGAACGCCTTTTTGTAATGAATTCATCCTTTTCCAATTTAGCGAAATGGGAGACCTGAGGATACTTGAATAAGTGTTATTTTTGGATGTTAATGAAACTCGAAAGTAATTTGTTCATACAACTGAATGCTTAGAAAACTTCAATTGTCTTCTCAAAAAATCTTTTTTCAGAGCATCGCCTTTGAATGTTTGTTAATTTTCATGAAACACTGTTCCGTAGTTTTAGCGTGAAAGAATAACAAACTTACACATTTATAGTATTAACTAGTATTTTCTAACATCGATACGAGATGGTGAAATAATGGCCAATTAACAAGCATCAATGAAGCATTGATTTTAAACCAATTTCTAATGCGAATTACGCGTATACGTACTAAAAAAGGACAATCATAATGTAGGTATAACATGTTAAGCAAGTAGGTATGTGTTTAAGCTAGTGATAATAATCAATGGATTGGAGACGTGGCCTATACTGTTGGGTTTTCAGAATCATTCAATACGACTTGCAGAGTTTCACCACGCAGTACGATTGGTAACGATATTACGAGTATGTGGCGATATCGCACTACACATCACACGGTGACGTCACGCCGACCTCAATCACGCTATCGAAATTTTCTGCATCGCTTATAGCTTGCTGGTCATATGACCAGCAAGGATATCCTCGAAGGATTGGTAGCCCAAAAGACTACGAATGACGTCCATTGACCAGATGAATGCAAAAGCTTAGAGAAAACGTCAATTGTTCTGCTCGTGATACTCCTGGTCCCTGAGACCCTGACAGCCTAACACGGTAGGTTCTTTCTTGTACTACTGTGTGTACTATACTTTACATACCTGACTAAAGCATTATGACTTCGAAACCGAAAAGCCAGTTACTCAACAAAAGAGGATAAAAATACAATTTCAGAACCCGGCAAAATATTCAGAGCAGCTTTAAAAAGTTCTCATACGTTAAGCTCGTAGTAGGCAATTATTACGAGCGCTGGTACTTAATCTCAGAGGGATTTATTTTCATTATTATACTTGTATTATGTCGCTATAAAATTTGTGGGATCATAATTCTTCTCAATTTGAATACAAAGTGGGAATAAAGTAAGATGTAAAATAAATGTGTATCCGCCGCAATGGAGTGGATGAACGCAATTTTCTTTATTATCTCGTCTGCATTACCAGGGTGGATTATAATTTATAGACTAAAGAAACTTCTGTAAAGATAAATGGAATACGCACACCCAAACATCTCTGAGTGTAGTTCGTCATAAATAAACTTTGGCAATCTTTGAAACTGTTATTTTGTAAGAGACCTAATGTAGGTATCAAAAGAAAATGTAACTGAGTATAAACGAAAAAATTAAGCAAAGAAAGATTAATTATTAAATAATAAATGTTTTTTAGTTAATACAGAATTAGTTATTACTAGTGTAACCCGGTGTGTGCTACTAAGATATAAAATGTTGTATGGGAAAGTCAAAATTTGATTTCATGAATGGACCGAATGCGCCTAATGCATATTTTAGTGGTCTAAAACCATCTTCGCATTAATTGTCTTTCAAATGAAATCAGTTTGGGGCACATCGGTACGTTGGTTTCAAAGTCTAGAAAGGACATTTTTTGTGTTACATATTTGTATATTAGTTAATAAACAGTATATCATTAGGGTTTCATGATCATTGCAATAATCTTGACGTAAATATTTTTTGTTATCGAATGTTTGTATGTATCATATACCTATTTTTACAAGTTGTTTAAAAGTTGGATTTTGTCAATACAAAACTTACTTCCGGTACTTTCACCAACATGTTTGTTTTCTTAAACACTGAAGTTAAATTCTTAGTAGAAATCAAAGATTTTTTGAATAATCATAACGTAGACATTTTCTTAGCTTACGGCTTACATTTAAAAAGACCTAAATAAATAAATGTACAGGAATACTTAGTTACTCCCAAAAGCAGTTCCTAATTATAATATCATGTAAATGTACTATCTAGTTGTTATAATACGGGTTGAGAATTCTTAAGTGCGTGGAATATCAACTGATAAATCTGCAACAACAAATGAAAATGCTGCCCAAAAAGCTGCACAGTTAATAACGTCTTCTCGTTTCTGTATATTCAATGTATCAGCTTCACTATGATGAAACCAGTAATAACGATCATTTTCATTTAACAAAGATACTCCTGGAATCCCTTTCTCTACAAAAATGGTAATATCTGATCCAACATTCAAACTCTCTTTCATTGTATCTACAGGTTTAAGAAGTTTCAATATTTCAGCTATCAAACAACGAGCATTCTTAGACCCGGCCACATCTAAACCTAACGGTTTAAAAGTGCCTTCATCAGATTCCATAATTAAGTTTATACTATCAAGTTCATGGCTATGTCTTTTTAAATATGCTTGTGCTCCAATAAGCCCAGGTTCTTCTGCAGTCCATAAAATAGCACGCACAGTTCTCTTGGGCGTGAGTGCCAAACGATTAAGTACAACAGGTACGAACCAACTAATCATCATACCGCCACCGTCATCCATAGCTCCTTGTCCTACATCCCAACTGTCGATATGACCCGACACTATAACAAATTTTTCTGGTTTTTTGCTTCCTTTAACATCAATAATTGTATTCCGAGATATACTATCCTCAAGAGTGCTTAACATTCGTATATTAAGAACAATAGTTTTGCCTCCTTCCTGTAATCTTCTCAGTAAATCAGCATCTTCAAGTGTAATTGCCCCTGATGGTATTTTCGTAACATTTTCATCATATTGCTGGGAACCCGTATGAGGAGTATATAATGAAAACGGAGTAATACTTCTAATTAATGACGCTACTGCACCTTTTCTTGCAGCCTTTATAGCGCTTAGTGATCGGTATATAACGGTATCTCCATAGTTCGTGAAATGAGCATTGAACAGAACAATTTTACCCTTTACAATTTTGGGATCAATAGAATCAAATTCTTTAAAACTATTTACTACTATAACTTCTGTTGTGATTCCTCCAGGAGGCGTTGGTACGTTCGGTGCTAGACCTAAAACTGCAATATTTTTTCTACGAGGTTTCAACATAGTTATAGTTTCAGGGCCACGTATCCAATGAGGAACCTGCAATAACAGTTTGTATTCAAAATCAGTGATAATATATAACAAAACAATTTACCGTATCCGTAGATTTGGTACCATACCTGTACTTCCTCGGTATTAATATCAGTAACCTGAAACTCATGTGTCAGATTTATCATGTGATCTATGGACTTTTCCAGTACATCACTACCAGATACACGTGCCCCAAACTTGTCAATAAACTCAATGTATCTGAAAACAAGAAACACATGAAAATCGATTAGCAAGCGTACAATCTATAGATCAATCAGTGAAACATGTCATACGGTTTATTTGATTTGTTATGTATGAGTAAAATCGACTAAAAACTCGTTTTTTTCAGAACAATTAAATATGAACTTTGTTCTGAGTCATTTATAATATTAGGTAGTTCTTTATTATTGGTTATGTATTATAATTTACTTTTGTTCGTATTTGCTATAATTTTGGAAAGATTCGTGTTGTTAGTGGATTAGTTATTGTTTTTGGAATTATGTTTTATCTGTGTTAACAGATTACACTTTGATTTATAATTTTATTTATATTTATTCTTACCGATCATACATAGATTGTCCAATGTCTGTATTTATGATTTCGTTCATAATACGTTGCGTTACATTCTTATAACTTTTAATTTCTTGTATCACGTTAGGATTTACATTGCAATCGTCATCATGTCGATGTATCACTGTAAATGTATTTACACATCTTCTACAGTAGCAAAACTGTATTATTATAAAAAATATTAGCTTTACATTCATTGTAATTTACCCCACACTTCTCAAGTAACAGAGTGACACTGTTCATTATTATCTGTAGTCTTATCGACGCCTTACTCTCTTCGGTTGTTATTGAGTTTATCTAATTAACTATACAGCGTATGGGTCATTCTAATACTTGAACTCCTAAATATTGTTTATTATCCGTACTTGCTCTACATTTTTTTTCCTCTTACTAATGAAATAAAGCGGCAGTAAATTCATAAAAAAACTCTCGTTTTCTATCATGTGAATTCTTACTTAGTATCTGCATTAGAATCGTACTAAATATAGAGGTAAATAAAGCGATCCAGATTTGTTTCAAAAAATATTCCGTAACAAGATAGATTAAATGCATAATTGTGATTTTTTGTTACATAAAAACATGTTTCCAGTGTTAGTTTAACTTACTTAAGTGCTATTCAACATGTATGAAGCTTTTTTGTTGATAGATCTGGCTCCTTTGCGGAACACTAATCAGGATAAACTAGCTAGTAGACTGCTCACTTTTATAGCCAGTGTTTATTACTGTGCATTTATTTTATCTTATATGTCCATTATTTACATCGTAATTCGTAATATAATTTTATTCTACCATATATTATTATTTGGAATTATTTATTTATCCATAAAAAGAAACAATTGAAATTGTTCTTGCTATAAGATGATACTGCAAAAATAAACAAGTTGATAGTTTTAAAACGAAATACACGCTTTTAACGTGATAACGTATTGTAACAAGAAAACTGTGTCTGAGTGTGCTGTTTACCGTTTGAAGTTTCCTCCTGTAGTATCAGGTTATCATTATCAATAACATGCATTGACATCAAAACTGAAGCAATGTGTAGTATGTGTAGTATATGTTTTATCTTTATAATGTTTCTATGTGTGCATAAATTATTAATTAAATAAATAAATAAAACAGTATTTAATAATTTCAGGATAGGAGGAAGGAAGTAATTTTTCTTTTAGTAAAATAACAACTACTCGCTCCTGATGATTTAGGGTAGGGTTTATCTTGATTAAAAAATGTATTGTCTTTATATCATGATCAGGATAGATGAAACACTTTGTTGGGAATGATTTTTCAAGAAGAGGTTATCTTAGTAACGTGGAATATCAACCGATAAATCAGCAACAACATAGGAAAACGCAGCCCAGAAAGCTGCACAGTTTACAACATCTTCTTTATTTTGTACACTTAAAGTATCAGCTTCAGTGTGATGATACCAAAAGTAACGATCATTTTCATTTAATAAAGACGCTGCTGGAATTCCTTCCTCAATAAAAACAGTAATATCTGATCCAACATAAGAACTCATCATTGTCTCTTTCATTGTATCCATAGGTTTAAACAGTTTTAGTATTTCAGCTATCAAACAACGAGCTGTCTTAGATGCAGCCACTGCCAAGCCTAATGGTTTAAAAGTGCCTTCATCGGATTCCATGATCAAATTAATGTTGTGAAGCTCGTGTCTGTGTCTCTTTAAATACGCTTGTGCTCCAATTAAGCCAGGTTCTTCTGCAGTCCATAAAATAGCACGTACAGTTCTCTTGGGCGTGAGTGCCAAACGATTAAGAACAACAGGCACGAACCAACTGATCATCATACCACCACCATCATCCATAGCTCCTTGTCCTACATCCCAACTATCAATATGACCCGACACTATGACAACGTTTTCTGGTTTTTGTTTACCTTTAAGATCAATAATTGTATTTCGAGATAAATTCTCTTCAAGAGTGCTAAACATCCGTATATTTAGTATAACAGTTTCACCTTGTTCCTGTAATCTCCTTAGCAAATCAGCATCTTCAAGTGTTATTGCTCCTGAAGGTATTTTTGGAACTTTGTCTTCATATTGCTGGGAACCCGTATGAGGAGTATATAATGAAAATGGAGTAATACTTCTAATTAAAACTGCTACTGCACCTTTTCTTGCAGCCTTTATAGCGCCTAGTGATCGGTATATAACGGTATCTCCATAGTTCGTGAAATGAGCATCGAACAGAATAATTTTACCCTCTACAATTTTGGGATGTATATAATCAAATTGACGAAAATCATTTACAACTATAACTTCTGCTGTGATTCCTTCAGGAGGAGTTGGTACGTTTGGGGCTAAACCTAAAACTGCAATATTTTTTCTACGGGGTCTCAACATAGTTACACTTTCAGGGCCACGTACCCAATGAGGAACCTGCAATAACATAATTATTTATTATTTTGTTTATTTAAAAAAATACGCTACACACTCATAGTTCCTCACTAGGATCCCCTATGTTGTGGGTACCATGGATAACACAAAGACAAGAACACACACACCCAGATCAAGAACAGAAAATCAAACTCATCATATAAATATTTCCTCGCTGGGAATCGAACTCAGGACCCTTCGAACGGCAGTGCGGCTGTTCTTTGGCGGTCTTTGGTGATGGATAAAGTGTTGTTAAACTTCAATGATAACAGTTTTGTCCGCGTACAGCTCTAAAGACCGTAAGGCACAAAGGCAGTCCATTCGAGAAAAATATAGTGCTATTAATGCATGGATAATGCTGACCACTTACCATTTTGGTGGTTCGCCTGCTCGTCAGCTTTTTACGTAAAAAAGACATAGATATGGTCACCATACCTGTACGTCCTCTGTAGTTATATCAGTGACCTGATATTCGCGTGTCAGATTTATCATATGATCTATAGCCTCTTCTAGAACATCACTGCCAGATACACGTGCTCCAAACTTATCAATAAACTCAACGTATCTGGAAGTAAGGAAAATGCAAATTATGTTAGAACATGACATAAACTTTAGATATGATATGATAGATAAGTTTATGTCATGTACGCCATAATTACATGAATTTATACACTTTTCTATATTATACTTTCCTTAATTACATAATAGGTACTTTTTGGTAAAATATGATTCGTGTGGAAAGTTTTTAAATATTGAATGACTCAACCTAAATAATCATTTTTTCAATTTATACTGACCTGTCGTAAAACATATCGCCGACTGTAGATTTCATCATACCCATTATACTTTGAGTAATATTGCTGTAACTTTTGATTTCAGATATCAAATTGTCTCCAAGTAAATCTTCACAACTGCATTCGTCACTATAATCAGAATATTCTGATATTTGTTTTCCTATTGACATTTTAACCAACAATACTGAAATGGTGATGGATAATATCGTACACAGATTCATTTTCTAAGACATCAATCTTAGATGAAGTCAATGTTTCGTATGAATCCTTCGAAGTAATTCCCTTGATGTATTTAGTCACATGTTGCCATTATGATAAACTGTGTTAAATTAAAATGAAGGCCATGGTAAAGAAGAAATATGTTTTAAGATTATCGAAGCCAATTGTGCACTATGAAAATAATAAATGCACCAAGTAATTAACATGACTTCATGTGCCCTCTAAACGCTGAGGAAGTTTAAATGTGGACTAGCATCCATCTCCTCAAGTCCATTAAGTTTGCAGCAAGCTGTTAAGTTATGGGCTTTGAAGTAGCCATAGAGATTAGGTATTATGTAGGTTGTGAACATCATTATTTTACAATTGGAGACATGCCTGAAAATTTACAGTTTGTTGAATTATTTACGATTATGTTTTGTTTACATTCAAGTTTTATATCACCCGAGGAAGGTAACTTGTAGCTAGTTGAATACTTAATTAAGATTTAATGAACAGACGAAAATAGAATCTAAGATAAAGCCAAACACAAACATGAGGTGAAACTTTCCCGGTTTAATAGAATATATACCATTTCATATTTGGGTCACGTTCTGAAGAATTTTCGTCACACCATTCAGAATGAAGGCGTGACTAAATTACAGATATTACATTTTCTTTCTTGCGATGTACTTAATGTTTTGAGTTGGATGCATAATACAAGTACTTAGTAAGAGCAAATTTGGGTTCATGTGTAATATCTACCTACGAGTCAATTAAAACGCCAGATTTTATAAAAAAGTGATGATTGTTATATCCCTAGTATTTTATACATACATATAAATCACGCCTCTTTCCCGTAGGGGTAGGCAGAGACCACTTCTTTCCACTTGCTACGATCCTTACATACTTGTTTCGCTTCGTCCACTTTCATTATTCCTTTCATCATGCTCTTCACCGAAGAGTAGTATTTTAAAACTAGTTTTATCCACTATTATATTTAAGTGATAAGTTGCTATCAAAGTCCTTCCTGTTATTCGAACACAATCGATGTTATTGCTACGATTTGCTTTCCTTTAAGTAAAGAATTTGGGCCAATCCTTTGAGGCCACGACCGACGATAACAAGAGAAGAAGGCGTTCTAACGTTTTGAGATAGGCCGCGTCGTGACTGGTTTATGTAACAGGTCAGGGGAATACTTGCAATGTTGGGGTGTCTCGTTTCGGTGTTGTTATTATCATTTTCCTTTAAAATCCCATTGCTGTACATCACATTGGACAAGTGCTCATTCCTACTTGGACGAAATATTTTTTTTCTGGAAAGTGATTAAAAATGTCGTTATTTTTTCGGTAGGCAGCACATATATAGGGGAAGGTGGGGTAAGACGGGGTAGCGAGGTAAGATGGGGACCCTACCAAAACAGATGATACAGTGTCACTAGAAATTTTATTTCAACGCCATCTAATTGTATTTAGCAGTACTTGTCAGTGTCACAAAAAGTTTGATCGGAGAAGTGCACGTTTCTACTTGGTAAGTATGTTTTTTTTATTTTAAGTAGTTTTATCTAATTATTGACGCATATAAAGTGCGTGACTGTTCATAATATATGTTATGTAAGATGTGTGACATAATTTTATATTGATGTTTGTTTATTTTACTACTCTAAACTCATTAATTCGTTCCGGCTTGTTTTGATTAATAAACCTCAAAAAAATTAATACAATTTATAAGTCCAGTTTGGGAAAGATGGGGTACCTACTTGCGGGCAAGACGGGGTTGGTACCCCATCTTACCCGCTGGTTTGTTCTTGTTGGATTTCGATTTAATTTAAAAATATCGTTATTAGTTGGGTTAGTTGGGTAATGGGTTAGCCCGAAAAAGTTAATGCCTTATCCACGAATGGCCGAAAAAAGACCAAGACAAGTTCGAAGAAGAGGAAAACCAGTTATTATCACTGCTTCTCCTTAAAACAGCACCCTAATTCACGTAACTTTAAGACGCATCGATTGAGTTGCAGTGACGCTGCAATCAAGTTGCAGTGACGCGGCTATCAAGTTGACGTTAGTTGACGTTGTTTGACAGCGCTCGCGAAAGCTACGAGAATACCGAAAGTGTTATTTTGATCGGAACGTCACCGCAACTGCACTGCAATCGAACTTCTTAAATTACGTGAATTAGGGTGCAGAATTAGAAGAAAGACAAAACAGTAAGAAATCGACATCAAAAGTAACAAACAAAAAGAAAATGAAAAAAACAAACAGTCCTGTTTGTTTTAAAAAAGAATAGTAAAAAAAAACAACAAAAAAACACGCTTTTAGATAGATAGAAAATCCAACTAAAAAAAATAGAAAATAAATTTGAATTAAGAATCACGTAATTGTAAAAAAAGCATGGTCTCTATAAAAAAAGGTGTATATAAAAGCGTGTTTTATAGTTTTTATAAACTATTATTTATTTTTCATTTTTAGTTTGATTTTTTGGAATGAAATTTAGATTTTTTTTTCTTTAAATATTGAATTGTCATCGATCCTCGATAAGTCTACGAAGTTTGAAAGAAATCTGACCGTTTAAAGCTAATATAAAGTGTGTAATTAGGTTTTTTTTTCTTTTCTTTAAATATTGAATTGTCATCGGTCCTCAATAAGTCCACGAAGTTTGAAAGAAATCTGACCGTTTGAAGTAGGTCAAAATCAAGTCCAAAGAGAAGTTACAAACAAACAAACAAACATACAGGTGAAGCTAATATAAAGCGTGTAAAAACCAAGAAAGCTGACGATGGAGCTCGGACATCAGATAACGAAGATACAGAATGTCTTTACTGCCACGGCTTTTCCGAGTCTAGTGAAGGATGGATCACTTGCCAGACTGGCGGTAAGTGGGCTTATTATGGCTGTTCAGGAGTGGAAGATAACGATGACGAAGCTGTCTATATTTGCCCGATTTGTGAAGAGAACGAGGCTTAAATATTCTATACCCCATCTTACCCACGGGGGTACCCCGTCTTGCCCTACAGGTGGGGTAAGATGGGGAGATTTAGTTATTTTGTTAAAGTTGATATTTCTATGAGAAGACTTATTTTTTTTTGTTTTGACTTATTATAATTAATGGAAGAAAGACTGATTATTTTCTTAATAAAAGTTCCTACATTGTGGAATTAAAAACTTAGGGTTTTATTTACGAAATACGTTAAGGTCCCCATCTTACCCCACCTTCCCCTAAATCCGTGATAATGAATTCCCACTAGGTAGGTACTTATTAAATCACGATATGGGCCGTCGTCAATATGTATTCGTTTTATTAGACGTTAGTCTATTAAAACGATGAGCGCCGGGCGCGCGCACGAAAAACTGTAGCGTTCCGCGAGCGAGAGAGCGGCAAAAGCGACAGAGAGAGGCACGATCGGGTATGATCGGCCGAAGCGCTCAATTTTATCTATAAAAGTATGCAATCATTTCATCAATGTTTTGTCATGACGTTGTCACGTTAAACTACCGTCCGTAAACCGACTTTACAGACATTATTTTTTAACACATTATTAATACCGAATCGGTAATGAAAAATATATGTGGGAACGAGCTGGCATCGAAGCGCTTATAGCCATGTCGATCCAAAGAGATCGAGAAAGTTAAACAACAGCGTTTACGCTTGGTAGTTGGATGGGTCACCGTTAGTGGCAAAAAAAATCTTGAGCGCTTTTGTGTTTCGGAGGGCACGTAAAGTTGTTGGTCCCAGTTGTTATCATAAGATACCAGTCTTTAAGCCATGTCGGAGATCCTCGGGCGGCTTGAAAACTACCAGCACTTTGGTTGGCCACTAAAACCTCCACCAATACAATACGGACTGGAACAGTGAATGGAATATATCATTTTGTAGCTTATCATTATGATTACTTTATGATCATTTCGTGACCAAAAAGAAATATTCACCAAAGCAAAGAGAAATAATAAAAGGGGAGTTGTAACGAATTTAAATGGGATGCTCATTCATTATCCACTTACGGGAATTTCACTGGCAATTATCTCGCAAATTGGACTCCCAAGTGAAATATGGTCGTTCCTTATAATAAACTAATGGGCCTTATAACCGACACCAGTAATCAAAGTTATTTGATTATGTCTGCCAGCTTTACATCCTTTTTGTGGTCACTTGTATTTTTACTAAAAATAAAGAATTATACGTTTATACATTAGTTTATTAGAAACAAAATTAGACAATATTAGAAACACAAAGTATTAAAGTTTCGTCACGCCTACGTCCTAACCCCTCCCACCCCTTGTCACACAATGTCACACTACATCAACTCCCCCTCCACCCTAACGTATGACGTAATTTATGGATTGCCCCTTATATCGTAATAAGGTAGTGTGTGTTTAAGTTAGTAAAAATTGTTCGCGCGAAAATTACTCGCAACAAATTCACCAAGGTTTTATTACCTGCCACCTTTTCAGTACCTAACGAAAAGTTAATGTTTCACTATAATCCCACAAGACGGTAAGTGGAGATGCAGTCCAAGATGGTGATGGAAAGCACCAACTTAGTAAAAGCCTATTTATTCACTTTTTTCTTAATGACTTATTACTGTTACAATAATTATTATGTATTTTTTTATTTGTCAATAACATTAATCCTTTAATTATTACTTCGGAACCTTTCAACGTCATGCAACAGATGCTCATTTTTTTTAGTGCCTGGGAAATGCAGCGAGCGAATACGTTTGAAAGAGCGTCGTTGATACTAGGTATTGTTTGGAGATCCACTAAAGCCAGCGGCTTTTTAATCTCTACTACGCGTTTACTTCAAGTTTGCCCTCGTCGACCGTTACGATTTCGAAGCTAACAGTACTGTAGACAAAAAAGTAATCAAATAATTTCACTAACTTAAATAACAAATTACGTTTGCCACCATGTAAAACATTTCTATTTTAGTCATTGAAGCGACAAAAATCAACGAACGTAAAATAAACCAATGGAAAAATAATTTAACGAAAGTAACATCAAAATCAACAACAAACTCAAGAACGTACTCGCCGCACGGGACATCAAAAACACGCGGGTAGCGTTGCTGTCCGTACTAAATGATGTGCGGTACGAGGAGCGGGACGGGAGGTAAGGGCAAACTTGGAGGAAACGTGTAGTATTGGGGATCAAGCGATCGCTTTCGCATTCCATCATGGAAATTGTTTTGACTGAAACTACTGTAAAATCTTCATAATACGAGTAGCTTGAGGTTTATTTCGCAGTTAACAATTTCTTATGAACTGCTGACAGAATATTATGTTATTTATTGTATCATCAAGAGACGCGTCGAAAAAAAAGCCGGTACTGTAGTAAAACTTTGTAGTACTTAACCTTTTCAATAGTTACGATTTTAGAAACAATTTTATTAAGGCAAATATTCTGCTACCTAGTTTCCCTGGTACCTGGTTTCAACATCCTCTTAAATCTCAACACTCGTTTGGTGGTAGGTATTGGTCGTAGCCATAGGTATTGGTCGTACACACTTTTTAATATAAAATACAAATGAATTCAAGAATACAAATGAATTCAGGGATTTAAAAGTTTATCTTAGAAAGGAACTGGTAACTTGAGTAACAAGCCTTTATCTTTATTCATCGTAAGTAATTCGACTCGCTGCCAATTTCATTCGGTTCACTCCAGTTTGCAAAAATCAGATTCTATCCATTGCCTCGCCCAACTAAACAAACGTGACAGGCCTTCTTGTCGAGGACGCATAGGATTTCTGTGGTTCAAAAATATTTTCAACTAAACTAATGTCGTTTTGGTTTTTTAGCTCTAAACTATATTTATTCTGAACGACTTACTTCAAACGTCTTCGTATTAAACGACTTAGTAGTAGTAGTGAATCAAGAAAAGATCTTTAACTGTTACTAGCTTTTGCCCGCAGCTTCGCCCGCGGGAGAGATCGATTTTTTACAAATCCTACTTACTTTTCCTTAGTTAGATTTAGTTGCCTATGACTTAGGTAAACATGTATCATTTGATAGCGTGATTCAGAACTTGCAAATGAATTTTACTAACGCCATCTATTAACAACACCCGGAACTAAATATCTAGCAACTAACAAAATATCGATCTTCCCATGGGAATGTTTTACCGCGGTAAACAGTACCCTACGTTACTCTCCACCCTCCTCACTATCTCCACACACAAAAACCATATCATATAACAGCTTCGTTGCGACGTGAAAGACGGACAAACAAACACACTTTTACATTTATAATATTAGTATGGATTTATCTAAAGAGGAAGGAAAGTAGAAAGTACATGTACCTAAATGAAAAAGATTTCCTGATTAGACAACATTTTGCAGAACATGAAACGATTCAATGTCTTTTTTGCGTGTAGTATCTTTGTCCTTGATTTAAATATTCAAGTATGCCAATTATTTTTCTGCCATAGCTAATGTACGAGTAGAAAATAATCTCATTTCGTGATAAGGCTATATTAGTTTGCGCACTTTTCTTTCTGTAATAACAACAAAGTATTTGGAATTGCAGTATACGAAAATATCCAAGCTAAGTATGAAACTTTACTTTTCTGTGTTTATTAATGAAAAAATATATAAAAAAGGCTTTTAAATTTTTTGGACGGAATTCAAAGTAATAAAAGATTGGAAAACTAAAAGATAAAACTCGTATTCACCGTGAATGGCACTGGCACGGGATGTGATGATTGCTTATTCAACGAATTGTGCATGAAACGGAAGAGCACTATTAACGTCACTCAGCGTCGAATGTTCCCAGTCAGATACGGACAGTGTTCAAGTCCAACACTATTCTGTAATAATGATTGAATGTAATGACGGTATAGTGATAGTTATTATGATTTTATCGTCACTTATATATGTAGTGAATTTAGTAGACTCAACGCTGTGGGGACCTACTCTCGGGTAATCTCCTCTGCTTCTTCCACCATTTTTTACCAACGCACGAGGATATGGCGAGCGATTTCTTCTGTTGGAGACTGGGTTCTGTACCACCCACTTTAATTTGGACAGTACTTATGTATTGTTGAAGAGAATTTTATCCACGTCATTAACTTTAGCTAGGGCCCTCTTTCTAATTTAGCCGCCTCACTAGAGCCTACTAACCTTGATTAGGTATGTAGGTACTACAATCGACCGTGAAAAGTGTTTTACGTGGTTTGGTCACGGTATTGGAGCCATTGGTGGCTAAAAATTATACGGATAGCTATACTCTGTAACTCTGCTTCTGTTTTGATCGGGAACAAATCGGCGATACCTTTGGTAAAACTTGTCTGATGTGTGTAACTGACGGTTGTTCAAGATTTTTTATTTCCGATTTAAATATAACAAAATAAAAATATTTCATTGTCGTAAAAAAAAATATTTCTTTCAATTTCTGCTTCACCTAATGTTATTTTTATAACTATTCATTCACACATAGGACCTAAATCTATACGTAAATACAAAGGTCAAAGAGAATAAATAGAGAGAAAAAGAAATCTCTGGCACGTGTACAGAATAGAACGGCGTAAACTACAATGAGTCGTTTGAAACGAACGTAGCGCGGGAACGGGATTGCTCGATTCTGTTCAATGGACGGAATCGATATCAAATTACTATTATTGTGATATGAATACCGTATGAATACAGCGATATGAGAACAGCAATTTGTCCAACTTTCGAATTTGTAGAACAGAAAGGTAAGGTAAAGAGAGCTGAATGTGAGGGGAAATCCAACCGTTGATGCACTTATAAAACGTGGCAGAATCGAGCTTACTACTGTGAAATAAAATGGCGATTTACTTCATACCTGCAACAATATTTCTCTCTTTCTTTCCTTTACTCTTTATTTTGTAGCACCTCTTTATTAAGCATGCAATGATGTAGAACCAAAATCCCTGATCCACTTTCCATAATGGAGCGAATCGACAGACGCAGGAGGCGCTAAATAATGACGCACGTGGCCTTGTTTTTTGTAAATAACCGCCAAGGGAGCTGAACGAACGAACCCCAAAATTCAAAAATGGTTTTAGGAGATCCATAATATTTTTGAAGGTCGTTGCCACATACTATGGGGTACGCAACGAAAAAAAAATCATCCTCACGTTACCTGTAGAGGAGGTACCCTGACAAAACATATTTTTCAATATTTTATTCTACGATTTTGGAGTGTTAATAAATAAATATGTATATTCGTGCCAAATTACAGCTAGCTCTCTAGCACTAAGACAGACGGACAGACAGACGGACGGACAGACAGACGGACGGACGGACATAACGAAACTATAAGGGTTCCGATTTTACTTCGGGACCCTAAAAAGCGCTGGACCCGCTTTTAACTACCTCTCTGATACTGTTCCCGAAAACTATAAAAATATTTACCGAATTGATTGATTGATTCAAGAAGGAAAATGGTAGCCTAGGCAAGCGGATTAAAACCATCGTGCATAAGTATGTAGTTATGTACTATCGAAAAGTCGAAAGTGAACAAATAGGTTTTGCTTGGACAGACTTTAACTTGTTATTTTATTTTTCTTAATTGAAACAATATTTCAATCGGTGCACTGATGGCATTTGATGATTTACGTGATGATTATGATTTGTTTGGTCAATGCCATCGTAACAAGTCGAATATAAATGCTTTACAATTTATTCTGGCCCTACAGTAGTCTGTCGAAATGATGAGAGCACGAAAAACGGATATGCCCCATTTAGGCTGCCATTGTCTGATAAATGTAATCGTCGCCAAATTACAGCCATTGTAAACCTCGGCTTAGGAATTGAATATTAAACGTTAAAACTTTGCGATATTCGACTTTGTTGTGGAATTTTGACAATAGGTAAATCGATATATTAATATTATTGTCTGATACTACTACTACTAGATGTCAGGAAGAGTCAATGATGTTGTAGCAGTTTTTCATTGCCTGAAAACACGGATAAAATGATAGTTTCTAAAAATGAATCCTAGATCGATTTATCGCCCTCGAAACCCCCTGCGTACTAAATTTCATGAAAATCGTAGGCGCCGTTTCCGAGAGTCAGAAAAATTTATACAGGTACCTACATAATACTTATCCAAGAATTGCTCGTTTAAAGGTATAAGATATGAGCACATCCGTACAAACATTTTTTCGTGTTTTATTTAACCCTAGAACCGTACCCATAAAATACTTTAAGTAACAGTACCCAGGGGTACTGGAGTACCCCAGTAAATAAAATATCATATTTACATAATAATAACATTTATTAATTATCAACTTACATAGACTTTTATGTCACTCATTTCTGTCTCACATAATACAAATAAGCTTAAATTAAAGGAACTTTTCTGAACAGTTTTGACAATTCTTTTTTTAGTGCTCTAAACATATAAAAGTTTTACATATTTCACACTGAGTGCGTTATTTACGGTTTTTTGACCTGGAACAAAATAAAGATCTTCCAGATTTTTAATCTGAAGTAGTCGGAGCATCAGATGACTGCTTTTTTCCTATTATACCGCCAATAATTATTTGGAGATGCATCAGCAAAGATTTGCATTTAAATCGATCCTCCAAGTGCGGTTTTATAGCCAGGTCAAAAGCTAGAGTCTTCAGATAACTTCGTATATTCTTGAAAACTTGTTTACCAGTAGCGCTAGATCAATGCATTAATATCATGAAATTGATTCCGACAATATTCAAAATTCCGTAGAGGACACAAAGTCTCCAGCGACGAGTTTGCCGAGAAACACTGTATGTGTGACAAAGTTGATCAAAAGTGTCAACACTCCCCTTCGTGTAGTTGTAAAAATTTATTATACAAATAAAATAAAAACATTCAAATGAAAAGCATAGTTCAAACAGCACAATAACATGCATTATTTCGTAAAATCACTAAAATCATAGTAATCAATTAACTTACTTTAACTGTACCCAGGGGTACTGGAGTACCCCACACGCGTTTTGCCACGATCACACACTAACAGGACTCCCACCCGACTGATGCTTCAACACTACTCCCTGCCCCACGTAAATACGTGGCAGCACGAAAAAATCCGTTGTGTAACAAAAAAGTTATCGCAAAATTATTATTTTATTTCTGATTTGTACCCCAGGGTACGGTTCTAGGGTTAATATTTAATATCATATATAGAGAGGAAAGATTTGATTTTTTGTTTGCATTGAATAGGCTCCGAAACTACTGAACCTATTTGAAAAATTCTTTCACTGTTGGGAAGCTACACTATCCCCGAGTAACATAGGCTATATTATATTTTCAAAAAAATTAAGGATTAATAAAACTGTAATAATTGTAAACCCAAGGTGTAAAAAATAAGAAAACCGAAGCAAAGCGAGGGCGGTTACTCGTATAATATAAGTATAATATAGATAGATATAGATTTAATTCTCATAAATAAAATTCCAATACACTTGTCATACTGATCTCTTATTTTAATATAATTTCTATGAAAGCCATAGCAATTATTGTGATGATTTTATTTTAAAAAGGTTCTACTTCAGAGAGAAGCTCGACAAATTCGTCTCTGCGGTCGCTCAAGTAAATTGAAATCGCTGGAAGTGCTTTATGCTCTAATTTGTTTGTAAGAACCGGTACGATATTATCATAAAACAGGGGATACTGAGACAATAATTTTAATCTATGAAGTATTTTATTTAATCCATTAATGCAGTTTGCTCTTAGCATCATAGGATGTCGTCGTTAATAAAAATTCTTTTGCATACGCTGTGGTGATCTTGAGCCTGTTTTTCTCCAAAAGTGGTTTCTCCAATTTGACCCCCCCTCTCCCAGGGTAATCTAGGAATCGTCCAGAATTATTGCTATTTGAATAGAGTAAGAATACGGAATATTTAGTGTATCACATAATAAAATTGAAGATTGTCTATCGATCAAAAAATAGGGACGTAGTTTATCTATACCAAATATTTGAAAAAGGAAATGAAAGTATCTTCAATTGAGTTGTTCATTTTTTAAAAAAATATTTTTTTTTTAATGTATTTTAAATCTTTAACACAAATTATATTAATTGGCATTGTTAAAAACGCTTAAAAAGTATTTTTAATATTAATAATAACGAATTCAAAATTGATAAAAGTTCAAGAAAAATCACGTGACTACGAACGCGCCAAATTTGGTCGCCATGTTAGTGACGTCATTTTGTTAAAGGAATTACACGATAGTAGGTACAGTGTTAGATGCATCTACGTGAATTGAGTAAAAATATCCGAAATTTAGTGCAAAAAGATATTACACGTAATTTTATTGTAAATTTAAACGTTAAATGAATTATTATTCTTCATGAAATATAATAAAACTTTCTATTGATTATATACTTACACCAAAAGAAAAGGATACACTGTTTACTAGTAAATCGTGTCTGGGAGGAATCAGGGCGGGGTGTTAGGGGTAGGAAATCAGGGGTGTATGATACAAGTATCATACAAGTAGCTTCTATCCGCGACTTCGTCTGCGTAAATTTTAGATAATAATATGGATCCTTAGAGAAATGAAAAATGTGACTAATAAAAAAAAATACACAATGCAATGCTACAGAAATTCTATGCTAGTAGTAGATACGATAACCCTATAGCCTAGTTGATAGCGATTCGATCCAACCTGCGAAGCGAGGGTCCCAGGTTCAATTCCCGGCCATATCTAATAAATATTTGTACTCGGGTCTTGGGTGTTGTAGTGACGTGTTGTCCATGTCACCCGCGGCAGGGAAATCTACTGCGGCGTTATGGGTTTGTACGCGCTTTATACATAAAACTGGTACAATATATAATTTTTTTTGTCTCCGAAATACACCAACTTGGTCAATGATCACGACCCGTGTGGCGAATGGATACTTCGCCACATCGCTGAGTCAAGGGTCCTGGGTTCGATACGATGCGAGGTGGATGCAGCGAGGTGGTTTGAATGATTAGTTTGAATTTATGTTCTCGGTCTGGGTGTGTGTCCTTGTGTTGTCTATGGCACCCACGACACAGGGTAAGTAAGGGGCTATGAGTGTGAAGCGTTTATTTATTTATTTAATGATGTTCCTACAGATTTTACAATGTTACTGATAGTAATAGTAGTAGTAGTTATCTTTAAACACGGTTCCGTTTTACTCTACCATTGAGGAGTTCCACTTTGTAGCCCCAGAACCCATCATCAAATCCTCATTGAATTTAAATAGGATCAACGTTGCAAAATTCCTAACCTAATAAAATAAAACCATCAGTTGTTTCATAAAAGAAACGGGCAAGTGCGTGTCAGGCAGCAGGCCACGCGCAATGTAGAGTTCCGAAGTAGTAAGTTCATCGACTATTATTAAATAACTACTCATGTTAACATAGCCGTGATAGTTTTCCTTGTAAATTCATCATAATATTTGTAAATTCCTTGTAAATTCATCATTATATTATAACCTATTTTTGAGATCTTTTTCACTTGTCCAACTCCAACCGTTTAGCCAACTGTCCCCCCTGGACACTTGACTCTAACCAGAATTAGCACATTAAAACAAATATTTCGCAAACGGATCCCTAAGTCCAGAAATGGTCTTCCCATAATATTTTTAGAAGACCTTTTCAATTTTTTTAATAAATATTCATGCCAAATTACAGCTTTCTAGCACTAAGGGTCTCGGCGCTTTGCTTTGGACAGATGGATGGACGGACGGACGGACGGACGGACGGACGGACGGACGGACGGACGGACAGTCGGACAGTCGGACAGTCGGACAGACGGACAGACGGACGGACGGACATGACGAAACTATAAGAATTCTGCTACACTAAAAACGAATCTATGAACGAAAACTAAAATTTTACCTCTTATTCCTCGGGAAAAGGTCTATTTCCGGGATAAAAAGTATCCTATCTGGTAAGTTAGGTCAAAAACTATCTGTGTGCCTTTCATCTATATCCGTTCAGCCGTTTTTGCGTGATGGAGTCACAAACATCCAAAATTTCAGATTTATAACATTAAGTAGGAAAGTAGGATTAAATGTACAGGTTCCGAATAAATGTACATATTTAACATTATCTTTGGGGTGTTGTTTTTTGTAGTATTCACACGTAATGGTACAAAACAAGCACGATAACTTTTAAGGTTTAGCAATTTTGATATATTTATCAATATATTGACGATAATATCAAGACTTCCTCCACCAATCCGCACTGGAGCAGCGTGGTGGAGTATGCTCTAGGCCTCCTCAAGAGGAGAGACCCGTGCCCAGTAGTGGGCCATTAATGGGTTGAAGCCAATATCACGATTTTATCAGTTTAAAGTCAAATCACAGTATCATTTGTATGCTGCAATGAATAGCAATTGGCTATTTGACAGTTATCACGGTAAAATATGAAATGTGCTAAATATGGTTCCATAATGGTTAACAATAATTATACAATACGTTTCTTGCATGAAAATAAATTGTAAATATTTTTACTTTTGCAAAATAGATTTGAGTTTTTTTACCTGTGGATACGAGAACCGAAACGTGGGCGGCCATGATTGAGCATGTTATGACGTCACAATTCAAAAAATAAAGCGTCGTGTACTACTAACTATATCGTGTGCACTGTGCAATTTACTGAGAAAATTAATAAGATATATTTTGATTTCTGCTTTTGAGAGGTTTTGTAAAATGGAGTCAGGCTATACAAAAGCTGACAGTGCGAATTTGCGTCAAGTTCATTAATTTATGGTCGCAAATTTCTTTGCGTGTAACCCTGATTTTTGCTCTACCGAGTTTCGGAATGCAAAAACCTCCTTGTAAGTACTGAAATTAATAAAGTAAAATTGGTCAGTCTTGCTAAGTGGTCACAGGGGGACTTTTTTGTAAGTTTTTCCTCAACGTCCCCTTAACGACACCATATTACTAATGATTTTAAATTACTTATAGGTTATGTTTATGAACAATATTAGGTTAGGTTTAATTTGTTTTTTTAGTAAATCAGAGGCTAAGTTGATTTCTTCTAAATACTTAGGATCAAAGTGGTCCTCACAAAAGAATATTGCTGATATAACAGATGTTAACTCTGGGTCTCGACGTGCTAATTGTAACCACTGCTTTCGACGTTGAGGGCATTTAGAAACGTGTAGGTATAAACAATTTGTCAGGTTTAATTGTAGTACTTCTACACATAGACACTGCACACGTCTTGTAGCTTGTCATTTTCACAATTCCAGTGAAAAAGGTGTAAGTTTTTCACTTAAAATATCTTCAGAGTTAGAGCGTAAACTTTTGTTAATTGAAATGTGACGTCACAGCCAGCAAGTGACAGATGGCGGACTATTTTCGCGCGAATTTAAAATTAATGGATTAAAAGTTATTTTTTTCCTACTAAATAACACTTTTATGAGAAAAATAAATATTGTAAGAGGTATAAAACAAAACTACGAAAATTTTAAATATTTTTCCAAAAATTGTCTAATAGCCAATTAACAAAGTGACGTCACACGCGCGCTCGGGTCTATTCGGGAACTGTCGGCGTGTTTTCGGTACTGGATTCAAAAACGTATTTTTGATTTGATATAACTTTTAAATTATAGCGAATAAAAAAAAACTAAAATAACTTTGTTATAAAACTTATATATCGATGCAAGAAAACGTATTTGCTGTAAGTAGCCAAAACCCAACTTTTCACCAGAGCCAAAAAACTTTTAAAAAATTAGAAAAAAAATCATATCTTTTTAATTATCAGTGACAGAAACATGAATTTTGGAACAAAGTTTTGTTAAAAAAATACTCATGAATAGCAATGAAAATATTTTTGTTAAAGTTATTAGCAGTAGGCTTTTCACTACTTACAGCAATTGACTTTTCATTTTAAAACCTGAAGAACGTCGTAAGTATGTTAGTGACTTCTATGGAGATAGCTAAGTTTCGTATATTTCCAAACATTTAAAACGCTGTACTTGGAATATTTAATTAATTACGTACTATTGAAGAGATGTAAGACTAACTCAAAAAAAATACTAATACCACTTAATTGTTATAAATAAAGAATTGTTTGAATGTGTGGTACAAATAAAATGCTGTAAGTTTATTATTTTGTTTATTATTATTACATAAAAATGTAACCACAATACTACTGTAAGTAGGGATAAAAGGAAGCGCGGGCTAAAATTTGTCGGCGTAACCAATTTCGTTGTAAGTAAAATGTCACAAAATAATGCCTTAAATGTTAAATTTTTATACAATTCCTACCTTAAAAAAAATATTTTTTCTTATTTTCTAAGTATTTATAACTCGCTAGAATGAAGTAACAAGGAATATATTTTTAAAAGCATCACTAGAAAAGTGTTGTAACCTTATGGCAAACTTAATATACAGACTGAAAGAATGTTGTAAGTAATCTTGTATTTAATTCGCACCCCAAAAGAATGCTGTAAGTAATCTTTTCACATGTTAGTTTCATTCCATAAGAATGCTGTGAGTTACATCAGATGTTTAATAATAAACCGCTCTTTTGCTGTAAGTAAAACAGTGTTAAAACACCGTTTTTTTAGTGACTTACAGCAAATTAAATATGTAAACTTTTCAAAATTATACCCTTTTTTCGAAATTTTTGTCGTCGTAGCGATATGCGACCCAGACCATTCGACGCAGAAAAAAAATCTAAATCTAGCAGTGTATTCAGTCTACTTACGCCATTCTTGCTACTTACAGCAAATACGTTTTCTTACGTCGATATGAACTTTCCATTTACAACAAAAAAAAAATTTAGGAAACAACTCGATTGTTACGGTCACACATTATTATTAGATACTCAATATTAAATTGTTAACTAATATAATCTAACCGTAACATGTTCAAAAACCTTCAGATTTGAAAGCGTTGCGCCACTTTTGTCTTGTGGTACAGTGCTCACTGAAAGTTATGAATAAAAATATATTGTCACTTCAGGAGTTAAATACTTGATTTTGGTTTCCTTCTTACAAAAACAGTCGCATACTTTAACAGTCCTCTGGCCTGAAATACAAGAATCAAACTACAGGTACCTACTCTGTTAGTTCTAGCACAGGTAGGTACTTAACTAGGATAAGGAAAGTGAAAAGAGATAAACAATTTCAAAGTCGTCCGACTTGATAATATTATCAACATCGATAAACGTGAGTTAACATAATCTAAATTTTACTAACAAAAAATAACCGACTTCAAAGTCTCAAAAACGACTTGTCAGATCTCGTTCAAATTTATGTGGGACCACATGACAAGCACCTGCTTTCGATTAAAAAAAAAATCATCGAAATCGGTTGGCGTGATATTGAGTTATTCGTCAATTTGTCGCGCACATCTTAACACAAATTTACGACTTATGTGGTTTTGTCATGGATGCCATTGTCAGATCTCAATAAAATTTATACGGGACCACATGACAGCCACCAGCTTTCCATTTAAAAAAATAATCATCAAAATCGGTTACCCCAGTCCGAAGTTCTGAGGTAACAAACATAAAAAAAAATACAGTCGAATTGAGAACCTCCTCCTTTTTTTGAAGTCGGTTAAAAATTATATTATTGTCTACAAATAAATATGAAGCATCCAACTTCCATTATTATTATTATTCCGTATTAATTAATTCATTCATTATATTTACCTAAATGTAACAATTTGTCTTCAGGTGCTACAGTAGTTTTGTATTTTAACTAAAAATACGAAACTAACGAACTACGAAGTAAAACTTGGGATAAGATTCATGTGATGATTTATGTGTTTTATTTCAATCGGAATACAATAAATAAGTCAATTTAAAAAATAAAGTAGTTTTAGAGTGTGGGCCGTGTTGGTATTAAGGTATAAGTTAAGAGGGCGCTTACTAGTACAAAAAAATAGGTATCTAAGGCCTTATTATAAAATACTCTTGAACCATAAGTTCATTCAACGATGGTACTATATTGATCTTACTAATAGTACCTACATTACGACAAGGACGGCAACTAAGATGCAATACTTCCATTTAATGACATCCTTTTTCTGGACTGGTGCCGCTTGGCGTTGTATTGGCATTGTTAGCTCGATACTGGCGTGTGCACGGTCGCTTGTACTATTAATACATTTTATATGACTGCGTTATCTTTTAGTAATGTATCTTCTAATACCAAAGTACTGTTTGCTTATTATTTATCTTACAACTCAAGTTCGTAGCGCCCCAAAAGTACAAAGCTACTCAGAGCTAAAATCTTGCAATATCGGTGATGTTGCAAAGGAAATTGCTTCTTATGATACGGTGGTAAAGGATATAATTGATTATGTCGTATCTGGACCGTTTAAAGGAAATACTTATAATGAGTGAGTATTATATTTTTTAACATACACACAGTGACACAAGCACATTATGGGTTATACCTACCTACGTGACATGTCGAGATCGAAGTCAAAGGTCTATGATTTGACTTGATTAAAAAAACATTCGGTATTTCAATATAATATATTGTATGTATAAAAACATATAATTAACATATAATTTATTTTGAAGTGTAATGAATATAATTAGAAATTAAATTCCACGGAAATTTGACATGATATTGAAAATAAAGTCTGATATATCGTTTTACGACGTTTAAACGTACAGATTCCGGGACTCTATTTTCATTGATCAGCTAAATATAATTTTGTAATATGATTTTAAAGAACTATCGACTAGTCAACAAATAACCTATCGTATCTCCCGTAAATTCGATAGGATAAAAGTATCTTCTCTGAGCCTGGTACGGCGTTATCCGGTCCATGAAGCTAAACGCATATCGGATGTCTATCGAGCAAAATGAATATAGACATTTTTGACAACCGACGATTTGGTTCATCTGATAAGATAGACGCAGAATATAATGCTCTCGTTTTATCACAACATCGCAATATATCGTAGGTCTAGGTAGTGTAGGTACGCATAGAAAAATGAATTTGTTCATTCTACCTCTTATAACCCTTTTAACCATAATATCGTGTGAGGCAAAAATTTTGCCGAAAAATTCAAACTCTTGCGAAGCGTTGTTAGGAGATGAGTTGGTAAACGAGATTTCTTCGTACCAAGATGTAGCTAATGAAATACTTGCGTACGTTTTGGAAGGTGACTTCAAAGGCAAAACCTATGATGAGTAAGTTAATCTTTGATAAGTATTTCGTTCGGTAAAAAATAAAACAAAATTAATATTTCCAGTGGAAACTATTCTTACGCATGTGTAAGACACGTTTTATAAATTTTTAAAAGTATTTACAAACCTGACATAATATTCTTGATGTGACATATGATTTTTTTAAATTAATGGATTTAGTGACTTTTAAATTATAAAATCCGCGTGGAAGAAAATTTAATAGTGATCCGCGTAGAATGTACTTATTTTACAATACTATTTAACCTTCACGATAAGCCTAAAATTCGTGTAATATTAATAACTCTATTATTATCATCAATAATATAATTTTAATAAACATTTTTATACAAGTATTTATTGTTTTTATTAGGACTGAGGGGATACTGTTTACTCACCAGTCTTTTTTTTTGTTTTCAGATTAGCTAAGTTTGTAGACACGTTCGGTGCAAGAGTGTCAGGGTCAGAAGTTCTTGAGAAGTCTATTGATTACATGATCGAACTTACCCAGGCCGAGGAAATCTACGATATTGCTACCGAAGAAGTGGAGGTAATTCAGATACTGATGATAAATTTGATTTACAAAATAGAAAAATATGAATACCTGACGTTTTACGGAGCTTATTAGATACATGTTACTAAATTTCCAATGAAATACTCTGTTTTTCTAGGTTCCGCATTGGGTAAGAGGAGAAGAAAAAATTACTATGTTAGAACCAAGAATACAAGAAATAGCTCTTTTAGGGCTAGGCAGAAGTGTTAGTACGCCACCTGAAGGAGTAACAGGCGAAGTAATTGTTTTTGAAAGTTTTTCCGCGCTGGAGAAAGCTCCGGAAGATGATATTAAAGGAAAAATTGTTGTTTATGATCCAATATTTACAACATATGGTGAAACGGTAGCCTATAGATCACAAGGTGCTACAAAGGCAGCAGAAAAAGGAGCAGTAGCCTCGTTAGTACGTTCTATTACACCTTTCTCTATTAACTCACCTCACACAGGATCGCAGACGTACGGTGAAAATGTTACAAAGATACCCACTGCTGCCATCTCACTTGAGGATGCTGACATGATCAGGCGATTGTACAATCGTAGCATCAAAGTTGTTTTGAACATTAAAATGTCATCGACATACGATACAAAGATTTCTAGAAATACAATCATAGATTTGAAAGGCTCCGAAAGTCCAGAAAAACATGTAATTGTCTCCGGTCACATTGATAGCTGGGATGTTGGACAAGGTGCAATGGATGATGGTGGTGGACTGTTTGTTAGTTGGGCGGTACCTGTTATTCTTAAACGACTAAATCTAAAACCACGAAGAACTATAAAATCAATTTTCTGGACTGCTGAAGAGTTAGGATTAGTAGGAGCATATGCATACGAAGAAAAGCATAGAAATAATAGCCACAATATAAATTTTATTATGGAATCAGATGAAGGTACTTTTGCGCCTCTTGGATTGGAAGTTGCTGGAACTCAAGAAGCGCGCTGTATTGTTGCAGAAGTATTGAAATTATTTGAATCAATAAATGCTACAAAGTTAGTGGAATCTGATAGTCCCGGGTCTGATATTGCAGTGATAATTCAAAAAGGTGTTCCAGGAGCCAGTCTTCATAACGCAAACGAACGTTACTTTTGGTTCCATCATACCGAAGGAGATATGATGAATGTCGAAAGTCCTGAAGAACTCGATTTAGGAGCTGCTTTCTGGACTGCAGCTGCGTACGTCATTGCAGATTTATCTACAGACATTCCACAATAAATCCAGTCGATTAAAAATCTTTGTTATGTAAGACCAGCAAGTAAAACCGTTTACAACATTAATAATTTGTCTTATTGAATAACGAAATACATTATCGGAAAGTATATCACCTATATCGCATTAGAGAAATCAGTAAGTAGATCATGTAATTTATGAGGATTATTCTCCTTTGGGATCGGCAAGGGAACCGTTACCAGGATAAAGAGTATTAGATAGATATTTTTTTCAACAATCCTGAAGCTTCTTCATTGAACGCGATTCACCTTCTGATAAAAGTCCTAAATTATGATATCATCTCACAACCTTTTATAATAAAAGTAAGAGTCCCGTCGCTTCGCTGTGAGAGCCGTGTTAGTGGTGTCAAAATAGAAGCCCTTTCGCAAAATATCTTTCAATATAAAGTGATTCTGAAAACAATATTTTTGTTGACCTTCTCATACAAATACACTTATTTTGGTTTAAGTTTCAACAGTGTTTGTCATATTATATGGAATTATATAGAATTGTTTGTATGAGGAACTTTTTGGATCGAAATTACAAGATAATATTTTAAATTCTAAAAAAGGATTCGAGTTGTAAACAAACATCTCTTTATTTAAATGATAAACACATATGTAGATGTGATAAAAATGATAGAAATAATGATTTGTCTACCAATACACCAATAAATGTATGTGTTATTGCTGTTGGCCGCTAAATATTACGTGCTAACAAACTAACGAACAAAACAAGAAAACAAAAGCTTGAAATAGCACAGAAGACATAATAGTACTTATAAAAGTAGTTATACATAGTTGGAAATTGACACAATCCGTTGTTAAAGTTATTTGTGGTTCCTCCGTTACTGAACTTGAACATTGATACTGGAAAAGTTAGTTTCCAGGTAATGATTTTTTATCACGACAGCACATCTGAATCAAGCAACAGCGTTATAAAGGTTTTGAGCAATTGGTTTAACTCGTTATGTATGTTCTGTTTATATTTATACTTTTTATACAAACATCTGACAAACTAGCGGATTTTTAGAAATAATGGGGTAAGCCTAAACATATAAGAAACTCTTTTACTTCCATAGATACCTATAGTTATTAATATGAAATCAAGTGGTATGCAAGACATGGTATGTTTCTACAAGAAGAATTCAAAGGCTCGCGAGCAAGGCAGATTATTGAGTTTATTAACATTGTGTAATGAATAATTCAATTCAATTAATACATTTATAATATCATATACTCAAAAAAACATTTCGTGTAGTTTCCTAAAATCGAATATGCACTGACTCATAAGGGCGTCGCTATTTTAAGAAACTTTTTAAATTTTTTCCTTAAAATACCTTAAAAAAGTAAAAAATGCTTAAAATATGCCCTAAGATATTAAAAGCAAAAAATGAAAAATAATGTTGTTTCGTAAAAATTGCAATCTCAAATGAATATTTCTTAGATAAGCATAGCTTACTCGTAAGTTTTAAAATGTGTATCTCCGTTGGGAATATTATCATGGAAACAGAAGTGAATTTCACAATTCTTCTCTGACAGCAGCGATAACAACTTCTTTGGATTTAAATACTTTTAAATTTCGAGTTTGTTTTGTAGATCTGAACAAAAGTACGTTACGGAAGGACCTGGTAAATTAGATAAGGTTTATTTTGACGCATAATTACTTGGGATTCTTTTGTCTTCTTAAGTTTTATTTTCAGAACGTAGGGAAATCAGCAAGGATTTTTTATTATTTTCGTGTCTGTGTGTTAGGAAATTTTAATTTATTTTTAAGACTAAGTTATTTATTAATTAGTTATTTATTAAGATTAGATTAGATTTAGGTTTTTATTAAGACTAAGTTAGTGGGATTAGCGTTCTCTTAGACGCGGGCAAGGAAGTCAAAACTATTTTCCCGACACGACATTAATTTTATAGACTACAAATATTTTTGATTGACCAGTCAGGTGAAGAACCTGCCACACTGATAAAACGATTAGGAACACAATCAATTATCTTGTCGGGATATACTCATCTTTGCAGAACTTTTTTATGTCTGTACCCCACAAGGAATCTCACAAGAATTTTCACCAAATCAATGTTATTCTGAATTAATCCGTATCCCTCTTCAATTTATATCTTAAATTGGCTGAAGTCTGGGACAAACTTCTTAGAACACTATTTTATTGGTACATTTTATAGTCATTTTATAGTTATCAATAAAAGAGAAACCATCTTCATTTCCCAGATTCCAATTAAAACTTCTGACTTAAACCTAAGTTCAAATGTCTTCGACTCGCGCGTTGAAAATAACTAATGTTGATTTAGATTTATTAAAACACTAGCTGTGGCCCGCGGTTTCACCTGTGTTAATTTGTGGAAAAAACTAACTACTAAAATATATGTTGTTATATAGCCTAGTCTTCCACGTTTTTCGAGTATTTCAAAGGCCTACCGAAGCGAAGTGAGGGCGGTCACCAGTTAAAAATATTATTAACCTAAAATTACAATATGTAATTTGATTGTATTAGTTTGTTAACGGGTCAGTGATTTAAAGTCTAAGGTTATACTTGTTAGCACTCAAGATTCCATTTACTAGTCTTAATTTCCGGTATGTTATAAAGAATTTCACTGCTTCAATGGACTTACGCCACAACTGGTGCTACGTAACATCAAAATCATGTACAGAAGTGGAGTTCACTGATCTCTCCATCGTACGAATTCTTACACCACAGAACAGGAACTTGGAGATAGTCTATCCCTTTTGATATCGAAAATATTTAACATCGACATTGTGTCATTTGATTTCAGCCAATACGTGCGTGCCAATACTAATATTATCACAACATATTTTTTTTTTAACATACGCTGTCTGTTTCGGTCAAAACTTGCAAGTTTAATGACCTACTTCCCCTTATTCTAAGGATTTAAAGGAGAACCCCGATTTCCGGCCACGAATTATATGTGTTCTGTGGTAGGCATAAGAAAAGACAAGAGTAAACTATATACCAAAAAATTCGTCTTATTTACTAGATAAACACGTTTAAATCTGAGCCTCATCTGCATTTGCTAAATGAACAAAATAATACAAAAAAGTTTTCATTGTATTTAACTCATTACAAACGATTTTATAATCGATTAAATCGATTACATATATCGATTAGGGAACTTAATAATATATTTTATGAATTATTTATTATTCATTGTAAGTACAAAATTAATTCCTTTTTTCCTTTTTTACATGTTTTCTTATTCATTGTACAACTAAACTATGTAATATAATTATAATTACCATTAAATCGTTACGCTAATTAAAAGACAATTCTAGTATTTTGACATCGATTTCGAGACATTTGAATCGATTGACAACAAAGATCTCTGTTGTAATCTAACCTATCTAATGTCATTTTGGTTACCATAGCAATTATAAATAACACCATTGTCAATAATCTTGCATCTTTTGTGACTTGTGTATTTTTACTATTAAATTAATATTTTCATCGTATTTGCAGTCCTATTTACTATTGAAACATATTGAAACGCACACAGTTATTTTAATTTTCTATTGCATTCGCTTTCGTACTAGTGTTTTGGTGAATGTGTTTTCGCTATAACTTCTGGATTTGTTGTTGTTGTTTTTTAAACAAATATTGCATGAATATTGGACTCCGAAATCGCCTGTTTTGTGACTGACCTTTTTCTGAACACTGGATGACGTACCCTATATACCTCTAGAAGAACAGTAGGATGCAGACGTTGCAGTACCCATACAATACGTCTGAGAATATTATGATGTGATGATAACTAATAAAATCCCTTTAAAACATGAAATAGCTTTTATTAATAATAATATTCACCCACCTACTTGGTTTCAACCATTACCTACTGTTTAAGTAGTTGTATTTTGTTAGTGTTTATATGTAACTTTAATTTTTACTGCGTCTTATGATCATAATTATTCCTAATACTGTCAATATTAGAGTAGGTGTTTGGTTTGAGGTAGTAAGTCCCTAGCAACAGGCATAATATATTGCTGTGAGTGACACGAGTGTGACATAACCATATTTAGGTGGAAATTCTAGGATTTCATTAGTTGGCCATTGCTAGCAGACGTGAAAATTGGAGAAATTAAAGCTTTTACAATGATCTAATTGACCACCAATTTTCATTCTTGTCTAATCTGGGCCGGTGTCTCTATGGAAGATGGGGTTCTCCTTTTACTTATTGGTTTAGTTCTGAGTGTATTTGTTTTCGAATTATTTAATTGTTGTTAAGATGGTTTGAGTAATTTTATCCTGCGACAACCGTTGACGTTTTTCCCAAGCCCGGATAGAGATTTGGAAACGCGGCTTACTCCACACGCCATCTATGTTTAACCTCTCCAGACATTTACTATGTAGACCTCGTTAGGCTGTGTTAATACTCTAGGGATGTGCGGCTTAAGGCAATAATTCTGAAATATTGACAGTTCAGGGTGTGCGCGAACACGCGTGCTGACGTGATATATTCGATAATACATTTTGAAGAAAAACCGTGTTGACAGCCACGACATGCCCACATTTGTCTTCGTACCGTGTATACGCTATGAATAAAACAAATCGGCACTTCAATTTCCTACTAAACTTTTATAGTGCCTGCTCTTCGGCAACTTTAGCAGCAACTCGAAGTTACATCTAAAAACTAAATTGGATATCCAGTTATCATTCGGCTATGGTAGGGTTACGTCATGATGGTCCAAGACATTATAATTTGCATATGTGTTACAGCTGTTTTAATACAATTAAATAATTTTTTTATTGTTTACCAGTTTTATTAAAAGTTAAAACAGAAATATAGGTAAACAATAAGAAATGTAAAAAGATAAGAAACAATTCACAAACAAAACTTTTAATTAGCAATGCAAGATATCGAAAACGATGTAGTTTTTATTTATTTACTTTATTTAATGATTGATTGATGATACCTTGGGTTTCACTATTAAATATGTGGAAGAAGGGGTATTCTACGGTGTTGGTTATTCAATAATATTCCTTTTACTTTGCTCCATGATATTATATTTCAAGTTCTCCTAACGTTCACATCAATAACAATCTGTACTAGTCCGTGATCACTGTTCGAATCCCATAGAATGTCCCACACGTATTATTCTAAATGGATTAAATATGTGGAAGAA
The DNA here is from genome assembly GCA_911387775.1 of Thymelicus sylvestris. Lineage (NCBI taxonomy): Eukaryota > Metazoa > Arthropoda > Insecta > Lepidoptera > Hesperiidae > Thymelicus > Thymelicus sylvestris. Next base: position 4,649,778 of record OU426892.1, read on the forward strand.
GGGGTATTCTACGGTGTTGGTTATTCAATAATATTCCTTTTACTTTGCTCCATGATATTATATTTCCAGTTCTCCTAACGTTCACATCAATAACAATCTGTACTAGTCCGTGATCACTATTCGAATCCCATAGAATGTCCCACACGTATTATTCTAAATGGATTGACACATTCCTTATTCCAAATATTTAGTTTTCTTCATGACATGACAGCTTCTGCATCGGCCGATCATTGTAGAACCAAAGAGGCCGCTCGCCGTCAAATACATAATTATTTAACTTTTATTGACACAGTAATGTCACACATTTTTATGCAGTGAAATTATGTAATTTTTTTAAATTAAGTTCTAATTTGGACTTATTACGGTAGATACCTATCGATAAAAAAATCATTTTTCAAATAACTATACATATATATTTAAAGTTAAGAACGTGTAAAAATTCTAAAACAACAACCCATAGAAACATAGCATTTTTGAATTCCGAATTCAGTCTTAGTTATGGGAGTGCTGAATATCTTTAGGAAATATAGCATTGAATTTTTATCGGGTTCGAAATTTTAATAAAACTTCCGATATTGTATAATAGGGAAGCGTGCTGATTCATAGCTTTATTAAATTTCTCGAGATTTATTAGTTCCTTGAAATTTACTCTGTCTCTACTAAGTAACTAAAATATTGTTAAGTTTAACTATTATTAAACGCGGGGTTTTCACTAAAAAGGAGCAATTAGAAATTGGAGCAATAATAATGATATTAAATTGGCTAATAGTTTATTTTAAATGATCATGTCAGCACAGAAACACTGATGTGTCATTGTCATCATAATTTTTTAGCTTCGTGTGTATATAAATTATGTTTATTAAGAAAGAATAGTTATTAAGATCTTTAAGCCATAAAAAAACTAACGATCTTAATCACCACGTACTCAACTAACTAACGAGCTTAAAAACTTCACAAGGGCTTCTTGTTTGTTAATATCCCGGATATCGTCTGAATTCGTCCTGAATCAACAGATTCGATAAATTGCGAAAGTTTTTCCGTATACTTGGAGCCGAAAAATATCACCCCTCTTTATAGTGAAAGATTACATTATTTCCGAATATTCCCAGTGGTCTTCACATCCTACACGTTTTGGTAGCGGGTGATTTTTTTCGAAGACTTATGTAATGTTATCACTCGGGTAGGATTGGGGTTTTCTCTGTTAGCCCTGAAATTGAACACGGTTTTTATACGACGACAAGAAGTATCAAATGATTCCCCATACGATTGTAGTATGATTGAGTCCTCAACAAATATTAAAGCTGTTTAAGCTTTGAAAATGAAGTTCTGGATACTTAAGTGTACTGCAAGGCTATTCTGTTTTGTAACTCGACAGCGGAATCCGCGATGAGTGTCAATTTTGGCAAGGAATTTTGACACTCATCGCGGATTCCGCTGTCGAGTTACAAAACAGAATAGCCTTGCTGATTTAAATTAATTTGATTTTAGCAAATAAACCAATTGAGTAGTTGATAGTAGAGTTAACTTTGAAGGGTAAATGAGAAGATTAAATAAATAAATAATAAAAAAGGCGTAAGTTTTACTGACTAACTACGTCGTTTTACGTACAGAATCAGTACACCTAAAAACATAATATAGTTCATCATATAGTACTGAGATGCAATAAGAAAAGGATTAAATGGGGGTAAAAATTTATATGTAGATGTATTTTATCTGTTTTACTTAAAACATTGGATTAAATCTTTATAACTGAATCAATATAAAAATAATTCTTGACAAAAAATAACCGACTTCATAATTAGGAATAACTCAGAAACTGCTCGTCATATCTCGCTCTTTATGTGAGGCCACATGACATGCACCATCTTTCAATTGAAAAAAGAATCATTAAAATATGTTCACCCAGTAGAAAGTTCTAAGGTAACAATTAAAAAAAAATACAGTCGAAGTAAATAACTCCTCCTTTTTTGAAGTCGGTTAAAACGAGGGTAAAATCGTTGACAAAATATTTGTATGAATGAATTAAACTGACAACTGAGGCTCAACTCAGTAGTGGTTGGTATATAAATTAGTAGCCAACCTAGGTCAGACAGACAATCTTGTCATATCCATAGAGGCCTTACGACCAACCTTTTAATGACCAACGAAGAAAGTGTGCCTGAAGTTCCTTAACTCACATCAGACGTAAAAACATAGTTACCAAAAGTAAATGAAAAATTAATGAACATATCGGAATGCTCAAACTAATTATTTAATTAATTAATTATGATTTTCTTTGCTGAAGTAACGAGGAAACTGAATACCTGGTGGTTTGCTAGACTGCTAATTGGCACTGCCAGCGTTGAACTTATTCTTTAACGTCTTATTAACAGTTGCAAGCATGGTATAGTCGTATAAATGTTAGTGCTTGTTCACACTGAACTCGCGGGCGTGGGCGCGGGCACGGGCGCGGGCACGGGCGCGGGCACGGGCGCGGGCGCGGGCACGGGCGCGGGCACGGGCGCGGGCGCGGTAAACGCTACATACACCGCGCGCGCGTTTTGATGTGAACACTTTCATAGTAGGTCATAATAATATGTTTGATATTTCGCGACCGCGCCGGCGCGACGCACGCGCCCGCGCCCGCGAGTTCAGTGTGAACAAACACTTACGCCCCAACTCAGAGTCATTAACGGTTACTTTAATCGCTCCTTAGTAAAGAATCACCATATAAATTCTGTAGGTACTAAGCAGCGATTTAAGAAACAGTTAGTGACTGAGTTGGGGCGTTAGTCTCCTATCCAGGAACGGGGCATAAAACTTGCAACTCTAATTTTTAAAGTTGTGTGTATTAGATAAATTAATTTACAACTTGCTTTGATAAAGAGAAACATGGACAAACTTGAAAGTTTTTCAAAATGTTCTCAAAGGTGAGTGAATCTACCGATTTGTATTTGGCCATAGAGGTGGACTATGATCTATTCCCCTCAAATCGTGAGAGGAGACCCGAGCTCTGCAGTGTAAAAAGTTTTAAGATGATAATGAGGATGATTAATTTTTATTATAATTATGAGAGACTGCTACCTAGGAGTCAATGATGCTATCGAGAGGTAAACAGATTTTTACCTCTTTTCAATTAAATTTGAAGTCGGAAGGGCTAAAAGCAATCTTAACAGCAGTTGGGAGTGAAGTACTCTTAGAACCGATGGTGCTCGCTTTCCAAATCTGTGTTTACGACGTTTCTAAACTTCTATTTGATAAAGGTATTAGTGTCCAGTAGTTTTCGTATAAAGGTCGGAATGAACGAACTTTTTTAATCTTATACTTTTAAACGAGAAATTCTTGTATATCACTACAGCTCGCAGTAGTGTGTTATTGTAGGAGGAACGGATATTAAAAGGTACTAGAGAGTAGAGAAGGTACCCGCTCAACGTTCAAAATTTGACCGTAATTGTCAAAGCTTTACTTCACATTGCCATTTGTTATTATTGCGTTTAAAATGCATGGTAGTATGTGATGTTTTTTCTATTAATTTCATGTGTTTCAATGCATATTATTTAAAAATAATTATTACCATACTTTCTGTACCTACTCCTTCTCCCTGTAAACTTGTTCCAAACATATTCCTTCGTCCGCGTAATTGTCGTAAAATTGTACTTGAAACGTATTTGCTTCAATTCAATCAATTAAATTCAATTTATTTGCTCAAATATGGGTTACGGGTTCACGTAAGCCATATTCCAGCCTCGATTATATGGTTCACGTATTAATATAATTATAATAATTATCTGTCGTAATTATGTTTTCCTTGTTATGTAAGTTTTGTACTTGATGTATTTACTACTGAGCAATAGAGTAATCATACACATAAAAAAAGAACTTTGATCCTTTTTGCTTTTGAGCCGTTCGAAAAAGTTAAATATCTTAACATAAAATCTTTTCAAATAAAACGTGATTTCAACTTTTATATGTTTATATTCCCAGATGTTTTTACTATAAGTATAAACATTGGAACGGAAATTTCGTCTCACTATAAGCTGACTTAATCTCGTAGTACCCTCTTCAAGCTGAAAAGTTGAGTCATCCATAACCCTGTTTTATATACAAGGACGAATCTATAAGGGGTGAATAGAACATGGCATGTCATAAAATAAATTATACTTTAAAGAGTACGTATAATTGTCCAATATTACAAAAAAACAGTGGTGTAAACTTAACTTTGTCGTAAAACGTATAGCCTCAAAGTAAAAAATATTAGCAAGCTTCCGTCATTTAATTCCATATTTGGGCGTAAAATTGACGCAAAGACCCATAGACATACTTTAAGTCAACTTCGATAAAAAAATGTGGAAATTATAATGACGTTATTTAATTTGAGTTACAAGAAGTAATTTAATGGTTTACAACAACTATGGCTTAGGTCAGAAATAGCAATATTACCAATTTTTAGTGGAGTAAGTATGAATTTCTGACAGTGCTAAACTCCCTCTAACAAATAAAGTAAAGTGCATGTTTCCCACAGATATAATATATCAGTAATGTTTCCAAACATGCCAGTAGCGTAACTTAATATAGGTATAGTAAAATAAAACTAACGTATTGCAGTGGCCCGAAATACTTTCCCCAATCCCATGTCAGCAGACTGGTGTCGTAAGAAGCGACAGAAGTCGGTGACCACTTACCATTAGGTGGTTCGTGTGCTCGTTTGTGTCGGTAGTCTTATTGTCTGTTGTCTACATAAATAAATTCAGCTTCAACTCACTGGTCCACTGTTACCCATGGGTCTCGCGTGGTTAAGGATACCTCCCTTAAAACTCTATCTGTTAAACTGTGGCTTTAGCACCTATTTTTAATGAAAGATCGATAGTATACAGAAGTAAAAAACTATGTTTACAGAAAAAGCAAAAATCAAGCAACATTAATTGCACGAATACTTAATAATTTTCTATACAAGATCCGCATTTAATATGCTATTGAGAACATGTTCGACAAATCAAACACTTTTATTAACTTTAACAGTATTTTTAAATCTCTTGCACATTCTGGAGTCTACAGACCTCTGGCATTTACTGAATCGCATGGTGTATGCGAAAGAATTTCCGATTTGATTGAATTTGCCCTCCACTCTAGCTAAATCGAGTCGTGGGTGAGCAGCTGTAGCTTTCATACAAGAAAAGTAGTCGTGCGAAACCATTTGAAGAATCTGAAAAGGAAGCCTTATTGACCAAGTATGTTACACAAGTACCTCTTTAGGGTTACCCCTTCACGTCAACGAAATAAATATAGTAATGAAACGGATTATTAACGTAAAACGTAAAAGAACAACTTCAACTACCGAAACGTAGTCTTGAATTCGATTCCTATCGGGTCGGGAAGAAGTTCAAGAGTCAAGTTCAACTACAATGTTTTCTATGTGTTTACATACAAATAATATTGAATAGCATTAAAAAACCACTGAATGAGAACACGGTTGTCTAACCACGCTTTTTAAAACATGAAAGCGTTATTTAATACTAACCACATTTCTGCCCAGTCTTATGTATCGGAAAAAGTGTGCCACTATCCATTTTACTACTTAATTATGTTGCAAATCAGTATGCTATTCAAGTAGTTCTTACCTGGAAAAGCATTAGAATTCACTAGAATAAAATCCGAGGTAGGAATTAAATTTAAAAGTAAACGAAATGGTCCAGGCGCCAAGTTGTTACGTGATTGAACTATCAAACTGACGGCAGAACACGGAATTTTACGGAGACCGAATTACATTAATTACTTTACTGTAGACATCAATTTGCATTATTATGTCCGTGGTGAACGTACTAATCTGAAATAATAAATGTAAAGAGATATACTTGAAGCTGCTAGAGCTAAAATAATCTAAATTTTACTAACAAAAAATAACCGACTTCAAAGTCTCAAAAACTACATAGTTGTCAGATCTCGTTCAAATTTACGTGAGACCACATGACAAGCGCCTGCTTTCGATTAAAAAAAGAATCATCAAAATCAGTTCGCCCAGTCCAAAGTTCTGAGGTAACAAACATAAAAAAAAATACAGTCGAATTTCCTCCTTTTTTGAAGTCGGTTAAAAAACGAAAAATTAGCCAACATAATTTGTATCCATTGAATTATATCGCTTGCAAAAAAAATATTATCGATCCCATTACTGTGAGTTGTATGATGCTATAATTAAACTTTTACTTATTTAAAATTAAAAAAAATAATGACATTAGGTTGTGGCAACTAACTTCTCTATGAAGTAATTATTTGGCTGTCTAGTTAGAAGTAAAAAATTTGTTTACCAACTTTATTATGTTAATTTTATATAAGACTTACTAAGATAATATTTCACTGTCAAACCTTTGAAAGCTTTGCGATTTCCACGAACTCAATATAATCAGACCTAGATTAACTACTGAAATTAAAATCACTGAATAAAAGTGGCGTTAGTTACTTAAAAATTGGTTTAGCTTTTCTGATGGTCATAGGTTCTGACAGGCTCTTTTCATCAAATAACCCTCACTTTAGTAACAAACACCGCTCTTTTTAATTAGGTTTGTGGTTTATCGCCTGAGTCCAGAAAATTAAAAATTATATTGGAAACTTTCATGATGAAATAAAAATATAAAGGAATCTTTTTGTAGCTTACATTAAGTAATAATAATTATTTAGTCTGGTCTGACAACGATTGATTTTTTAAAGTCGATATTAGCTTATTCAAATAACCGGTTATTTGAGTTGAATATTTCTGAAGATTTGATTTTTTTTTCATGTTTTTAACTTTTTATTTATCGGTATGTGTATTAGTTTGTTAATTTTTAATTTAAAGAATATGAAGTACCTACCTAACAGCACTAAAATGCACATTGTTTATTCCGGACTAATAAAATCCACGAAAAAAATCATTGAAACTGTTTTTGTTAAACTCGACCGAACTAAATTTGGTTTTCTACATGTTGTGTACTTTTGTGGTTTTGTGGTCTACGCTAGTAAATTTAGTTAAATAAATTAAATAACGCTTCACAGTCATAGCCCCACACTAGGATTCCCTGTGTCGTGGGTGCCATGGACAACACACTAGACAAGGACATTCACACCCAGACCGAGAACAGAAATTCAAACTCATCATTCAAATTTCCGCTTCGCTGGAAATCGAACCCAGGACCCTTAGTGCGGCGATCCGGCATGGTAACCATTGCGCCACACGGGTCGTCAATTTAGTGTACGCGTATTACGAGTTTTTTAGGAATTTATTAGGAATCAATAGAATTAAAAAGGTTTCTTTTTGTTTGAGCCTATACCACCTTATACTGCAAATTATTCAAATGCCAAGACGATTGAATGGTCTCCTCTTGTCTCCCGTGAAACTAAGACGAATCGCCTTACCACAAGCGATAAAATCAACCCAATTTGTGTAGCTTTACGGAGACAATTGAACCTCCAGTCTTGTCTCTCGAGTAAAAATTTTTATTACTTTTTTACATTTGGTTTAGACACAGGAATAATTCAAAGTATAACAAAACTTCGTTTATTATTGAAACCAAAGTATTTCTGTGTAAAATCCAGTTTCAAATTGTTAAGCTGTAAGCCGAAGCTGTAAATTGTGGTGAGCTGAAAAGAGGAGCCGTAACGACGTCTCTTGTTCCTCTGCTGTTGTTACGCAAACTCAATCCCGCTCGATACCGTCACAATCACAAACTAAGCATAATGTCTACGGGGCGCGATAAATAGTTCTTTAATATTTCAGAACAGCTTCAATGGAACTATGTTTTTGACGACGATCATACATTCATTCAGTTAGAGAGTTAGTACTTTCTTTCTTTTCTCTTCTTTTGGCCAGTAATGATTTTGTTGTTTTCTTTGGCTTTACTGATAGCGATGACCACTTATTATGTGGTTCGGAACTAAGCGTATTTTCAACAATTTAGTTTTTAAATCATTAAATTCAACTGGTAATGATGGAAGAAACGCTCATTAATATAATTCTAGGAAACTCTCAAGCTACGTAGTTATACCAACAAACACAATTCCGCTTCGATAACGACACAAACAGTGAGATTACTGAGTGCGTGCCGCCGCGAGGGTACTGGATCTTATAGTGCTGGATATTCTTGCAATATGCTTGGAATATCAATGTAGAATTCTGCACTAAGTTTTCCTTGAATAGTCCTCGCATTAATATAATTTTGATCACAAGCTCGCAAGACAAGACTCGGGTCACCATACTGCATTGGCAGAGATTATTATTTAATTATTTCATCGCATTAATTTTATCGCTTAATATTGTCGGATGAATCAGTTTTTAGCTGGTTTTCTGTTTCTTTCTTGGCCAGCATGCATCAATCTTTCATGCATAAATCTTTGCTGTTAAATGCAGATATTGTAGCTAACTGTGACCATCTGTGACTGTGAATCAGGTCCGTCTGAAGATCTTTAGGTTATCTCAGGGAGACCATTTTGTTTATTATGTTGGCCACATGTTTAATTTTGGAGATTAATAGCCCGTACACATGTATTAAGTAGTTAACTAAATAACTAAATTTTAAGTGAATAATTTTTAGTGTGCGTCCACACGTAATAATTTAGTAAAGCTCTTTAGTTCATACAATTCTACTTAAATACTTAAGCATTTTACTAAATTACTTATCTGTTTTACTAAATTTTAAATAAAAAGTGCCTGTCCAAACGTGTTAAGTGATAAGCTCCGCCCACCTACTTAACAGAAAATAGAAAAATTTCTAAATTACTTGTCTACTTGATTACTTAACTTCTAAATTACTAAACTACTAAATTGTCCGTTTACACGTATTAATTTACTTAAAATTTAGTTACCTACTTAATACGTGTAAACTGAAAATTTATAAGAGGTTCCCGCCGTTTTGAGTGCAATCTCCCCTGCTCGCTTTGCGGAACAACGGATGAAGTTATGGCGTCTAGTCTCCTGATGAAAGTCGATGAGCTTTGCACTACCAGTTTGATCTCGTACTCATGCATGTGGTATGATTTTTAGCAGCTTGGATATCTCCTACATTCCTTCTACATCCTTAAGTATTTTCGCGTTGCAATATTGGTAATTAGCAATTCATTTTTAACCAGCAACGCATCGGTTATGCTTTTGCTCTTACTGATGTCCACACTGTGTTCATTCTCCATCGTACTATTAAAAAAACACAATTTCATTTTACGAAGAGCTCACGCACATTAAAACAAAACATCGCAAATTGAATTCCTGTTAAAAATGGATCCCCTTTCGTTAGTAAATTGTGTTCTTCGTAGCTTTGTAGCACTGCCAATATATTGGTTTACGTGTTTACGGGAACGTTGGAAATACATTTTGGGTAATACGTATCCAATTCGTTCAGAGAATGCAAAACATACAATGCCGTATTACTTAATGTAACCCAAGTGGAATACGAAATCAGGATAATTGTAAGTCTTTTTTATTTTGCGCATCTAAGTATTTGATTTTTGGGTGTGTATTTCAAGGGAATATAGCAAGTGTATTTCTTATTCATACACAACCACATCCATGCACAAATATACGAGTACGCTATATTTGTGATTAGTGTCAATGAAAAAAAGTGAAAATAAATAAATAAATTTCGTTAATTATGATATTTTTGTTGATTTTGTGATATAATTATTTATTCATTTCCAACCATCTTCTTACTATATTAACCATGTTCTTTAATTTAATTTTCATTATTATCTTCGTATATACAAACTACGTAACGTATATACGAACTACGTAATGAGAATTCACTATAATCAAGATCAAGAAAACATTATAATCCCCGGTAACTAAAATTTAAAACTACCCATTTATTCACAATATTGTAGGCAAGCCTGTAGAGATCTGTTTTTTTAGTGTTACGAAAATCAGCAAACGTAAATATTTTCAATCCATCTAGAGCTTTTGCAGACTTCGATAACATTAAAGCAAAGCAAAGCAAAGCAACAACCCATAATTGTCCCACTGCTGGGCTCGGGGTCTCCTCTCACAATGTGAGGGGTATTAGGCCATAGTCTACCACGCTGGCCAAGTGCGGATTGGTAGACTTCACACACCTTCGAGAACTTTATGGAGAACTCTCCGGTGTGCAGGTTTCCTCACGATGTTTTCCTTCACCGAAGCAAGTGATAATTAACTTGTAATACGCACATAATATTTGAAAAATTAGAGGTGCGTGCCAGGGTTTGAACTCGGGCCCCTTCGTTCGGGAGACCAACGTTCTACCGCTAGGCTATCACTGCTTTTACGATTTTCGATAACATTACACAGCGTATATATGGACGCCGCGCCGGGGGTATTATTACCATAAATGTTATTATGTTAATGTTGTAATCAGATTTCCGCATCACAGCCTAGCGCTGAGTGTGTGCCATTAGTGCAATATCCTGTTCACACAATAACTCTGACGTAAGTACGAGTATATGGAAACATAAATTCTGATGTAAATCAACCATTGATTCTCGCTGTGTGTAGGCCTCAAAAAGCAGTATTTGTGCAAAGTTAATTAAGTTAATTATGATTTCCCAATATTCTACACCATTTGAGAAAGACGCTAGAAAAGGCGAATGCAACTTTGCACATTTTAAGCACCAATAAAAAAGAGAGGTGGCATAACGCCCAGTTGGAACGTTAGAACAAACAATGCATTTTATAACCACGATAAAATTTCCTTGAATAATTCACACAAACTTTTCATATGCTACATTTTCTACGTATGCTACATATTAATATGAATCATACAAAGCTTCCACTAGAATGATCCTTGTACTCGTATCAAACGATCAATAGAAATGCTTCACACGAACGGCACTGGGACATCTAACGAGCTAACGAATCGGAACTAATGCATTGCTTGCAGCTTGTATGTACCTATCGTCAGTTCAAGCTTTAAATGCTTCAACTCGAACGTTACGGCTCGTTCCCATATACTCGTACATCCGTCATTGAAGATTCCGCGCTATAGAGTTGGAAGGTATATTCGCGTACTACGAGTTTTTCGGAAAGGATACTTTATATTTCTTATATATACCTACGGTTACATCAAGATAGACACTAGAAAGACTGAGTAAAAACTATGAGTAAATTGCTAATAACAATTTTATATTTAAGTTCAAAAATTTAAAAAAATAGTGGGACAAATCACCGAGTTTTTGAATAAATTCATCGTTTGCCTCAAAAATATAGCAACATAATTCAACAACTTCACATCTTTTAGAATTACGCAGAACTTTAGATAGTTCATGTTATTTGTTAAGAAACAACAGATAACAATTGCTACACTAAAATACTTGAGCGCTTTGTTTTTCTTTCCTCTTCAATAAATTGCGTTCATGGTCATGAAGCTTTATGCGGTACTAGCTTCCGCCCGCAGCTTCCTCCGCGTGGATTTCGGTCTGTTAACATAAAACCATAATGAATTATACACTTGAACCTTCAACAGGAATCACACTATCTATTGGTGAAAACCGTACAAAAATACGGTCGGTAGTTTTTAAGTTGATCGAGTTCATGAGACAGACACGGCCTTGGGACTTTATTTTATAATACTTATGTATAGATAACGACTTAGGAATTGTTAAATGAGCATAATAGAGTAAACAGAGGAGGAACCTTCTTTACAACATTGTAATGTGCGATTGTAGTATTAATTAGTTTGCCTTTATCTACTTAATTATTTATTTTTGGAGAACGCAGAAAGTTGGTCTAAGAGTGCGTGCATAATAAATTTAAATAAACGAACTTAATAATATGAGTAATTTATTAAACGGTTGTTAATTTTCTGCTGAAGCATTACTAACAATATTGAAATGACATAATATAGGTACTTCAAACAAACATTTATAAATAAATACAAGTTAGGTAAATAAAAATTATGACTTTTTTGGAAAAAATATTACGTGATATTAGGGTAGTGACAACCCTGCCCGTGTTACCTGAAAGCCTCTCTGAAGTTCCAGACTGGCATAATTTTTCCACGGACCGTTAGTGCTCAATACTGTGTTTACGACTCTCGATTGTAGTAAACACGTTTGCAAGAACAAAAGTTGTAAATTGTTCTCGTGGTTGTTCATGCGTGGTTCTACATTAATACGGCACGATGTTAACTTCCTTTATATTTATTCTTCTGCAGTTTTTGATACCACATAAAGTGGACGATCAATTGAATTACATCGGATTCCTAGGAGGGGCAGGGTCATTATCAACCGTATAAAACTAAATTTCTTTTTTTTTAAGGGAGCATCATAGGTTAGGTTACACTCCCACATAATAAACGCTTACACACTCATATCCCCGCAGTAGGTTATTTATTACCTGTGTCGCGGGTGGCATGGACGATACATGTAACACATCACAGTCACACCCATGACCCGAGTACAAATATTGATCTGTCACATAAATATCTGCCCCGGCCGGGAATCGAACCCGGGACCCCTCGCTTTGCACCAACTCGGCTACAGGTCGTCAATTTTTTCAACACTATTAAATATTCAAACAAACTGAATAAATTTCAGCCAATTACTCAGAAACTCAGAATCAACACAAACATCAGCAAATAACCAACGAAATAATTTCAAGAACCCTGTCACGCAATGGCCATTTGAATTACAATGAAACAAAATCTTTCTTCGTTGTTATCTGTCCTGCAACAATATTATCATGGCAGCTTTAAAAGTGCTTCAGACATTTTTTTCTTTTTGAATGAAGCTGACAACAAAGGTTCAAGCAAAAAGGTTAATTAAAGTACGAAAGAAGTTTTCTCCTAATATAATTTAAGGTAAAAATACATTTATTTTTAGATGAGTTACTATCTTAGACATAAAGTTCTTCTTAAAAATCTTTCTTATTATATCTGTAACAAACTGTAATTGACTGATGTATGTACATGAAAAATGTTTAAGGATGATATAAGTTTACCTATAATAACAAACTATTATAATGATACCATCCAAACATACGCGCTTACAGAAAAAATCAAGCAGTGATGTACGACTATTGCAGTGATTTATTTATGCACACAAAAACAATAACAAAATGTACTACAATAATAGTTAAAAAAACTAGAAAACACTCTTAAGATAACAATTTATCACTTATTTTATTGTTTTATAGCTATAAATGATGAATGTGTTACTTCCTTATAACTCCGCAACCGCAGCCTTTATATTTGAAACGCAGGATTTTGAGGTGCTAATTCAACTCTTTCATATATTTCCGCTCTAAGGATCCTTTTCAAGTTTTATCGCAGGGAAAGGCAGAGTTAGGGCTCACTTGGGCCAGATTTAATGAGACATACTTCTTCCGTAGTACCATGGGTTTCTCATGCGGAAATTTAAAGAGATTTATAACTTCATTTTGTAAATTCTTAATTAATGAGTACAAAAATGCAATGTACCTATATATTTATGTAAGCTAAGAAATTTCAGTTACAACAGAGAGGAAAAGTCCTCCGGTTGTCAACCGATTTCTTAATATTTTTTTGTTTGGTAGCTAATTGATAAAATGTGATAAGAAACGGTTACTTACCATAATTTATTTTTTGGAATTTTATTGCCACAGTAAGGCTAAAATTAGAATTTTCTTGTAACCCTTGAATGAGGAAAACTTATGACAAGTATTCAAGGTTGGGGGACCGTCTATAAATCAATTGGGTTGCGTTATACTGCCGTACAATGGGTGTACGAAATGATCTTTCACCCTCGATATTGGGTAAGCTTTTTGAGAATATTTGTAATATTTGGGCAACACTTGACAAAAGATACGAGGATGTTGGATATAGAGGAAAATGTTCATGTAAAAGAAATTTATAGGGAAATGTTTATTTAGTTGAGTTGGTTTAGTTAAATAGGTTAGCTATAGGATTTAGGCCACATAGATTTCATTATATTTCTTCATTTTGTTATTGTTGATCCATAAGTTAATTTTTTTACTTTATTCTATTAGAACTTGGCTGAATCGATTCATTATTATTTTAATGAATCCGTTAACTAGAACAAGTGATTAAGACTTTAGCTCCTAGTATGATTACAGTTTCAAGTGATTTTATTAGTAGTGAAGAGGTCTACTAGCTAAAGGAAAATTAGTAAAATGATTAAAATATACATAAATGTTTTAAGTAGTTATTTAATATTATTTTCAAGTATACTTAATTTGGTATTGTATGTGTTTCCAAAATACAAGTTAATTATTTTTATTACAAATGTTAATTATGAATTTACATAATAGCGAGAGATACAATGCATAGAGAGTTGTATTCGAACTTAATGGTCAGACAACGGAAGGAAATGGGAATGTCAAACATTTTGAGATAGGGAATTCCATAGAGAGAAAGTTGTAATGGCTGAAACAGTGAATTGAATAACGATATCTATCGAATAATTATTTAAATATATTGTTCACAACCACTGCAACAAAACGAGAGAGAATCGTAGATGAAATAAAAAGAAGAAAACCACAGAAGAAATAATAGTACTTATAATAAGTAAGAAAACTTTGTTGTCATAGCTCCTCAAAATGTAACTATGAAGTTAAATAAGAAAATGCTGTAAAGTTTCTCTTCATAACTTCATCTCTGTCAAACCTTCATAACACATCACGTTAGATGACAGAGAGATTAAGGTATTGTGAGCTGTGATTATGAGCTAAGAAGAACGGAGAATTTATGAGTTGCTATAATAATTTAACTTATTGGAGAACATGACATTACTAGTCCATTGCAGAGGACAAATATCTTCTGATAATTTAGGTTACATAGTATAAGACAGCTGACGAACAGAAATGTTTATTAACCTTCTCTATAACTGAATTCCCTACGCCATGTACATATTACGTAAACATATTCTTGACAAATAAATGATTTGATTTAGTTTAATTTGACCTTCTGATACGAAGATGAGTGAGGCGTACTTCAAAATGTCACTCTATGCCTGTATACGTGTTAAAGGATAATTCTATTGCCGGAAATCTGATGTACCTCAAGGACCTTTGACATGGCATTCAGAGTAATGTGTCCCTATAACAACGGTTTTATGTGTCTTTGATGCGTTAAAATGTGCCAAAACTTTCCCATTAGCGATTATCCAATTGCTATCTATGAGTGGTCAACTAACGATTGATATAGTTACCTCAGATACCTATATATTTTTGTCAGGTATTTAACGTTTTATTTTTGTTGTTAATTTTATTCAACTATTAGTAAACTATTAGTAAACAATATTATTATTAGTAAACAATAATGCAAATTACGTCCAAGAAAACATTTTCAACATACTAAGACATTCTTTATGGTACGGAACTCGCAAGTAAAACTGGAAAAGCAAATTTACGTGTATTGGATGTAACAAAAGTGTCAATATGGGAAAATTTATGTGCAACGAGGGTCGGAGGTAACACGAAACTGGCCAGAACTGGACGTACTTTATGGATATATGTATACAACAATAGCATACATTAATACATAATGTGATTAAGCTGTAGTTTCGTACCGTAGAAAGCAATTTCATGAATTGCAAGTAGGTATTTAATGTTTATAAAATTCATAAAACGGTGTTTTTCTATTTTTATGGATATACCCGACAAACGAGTTAACGATCCACCTGATGGTAAGTGGCTATCATCGCCCATGCACGTGAGCGAAAGAATAATATTAATAATGAATTATTAAAAAACCTACCACCAGCGGGTCCCATTTAGTCACCTCTTACGACACCCATCCGGCATGGGATTGGGGTTAGTATTCTAACGCCACAACTAAGAGTCACTAACGGTTACATAAATCGCTCCTTAGTACAGAATTTGTATGGTGATTCTTTACTAAAGAGCGATTAAAGTAACCGTTATCACTAACGGTGAGTTTGGGCGTTAACCGCTCCAATACGGCTAAAAGTCTTGAGGATAAATTTAAATCAGTATGTAAGACATAGACTAAAACAACGCAGACATGAAGGAAAAAATAAACCTCTATATAAGAACAATATGCTGGCGTCATATCTGATCCGTTACCTTTCCACAAATATAATA
Organism: Thymelicus sylvestris; assembly: GCA_911387775.1. Classification (NCBI taxonomy): domain Eukaryota; kingdom Metazoa; phylum Arthropoda; class Insecta; order Lepidoptera; family Hesperiidae; genus Thymelicus; species Thymelicus sylvestris. Next base: position 4,665,787 of record OU426892.1, read on the forward strand.
AGTACAAGTTTGGAAGATCGTACGTGGTATGTAAGTACAACACCATTCGTGCCCCAAATCTTGAGTTTTATGTCGGTGACGTAAAATAAGAACACATTTTTGTTTATCAGCTCCGAAATATTTTACGCTGAGCGCATTCGTTCGAGACGTGGCTACGATTTATGAAGGGAAAAAACATATCGCGCTATCGTTTTCGATTCTGTAATAAAACGATATTTTTCACATTATAGTGACTAATAGTTACGCCGCGCGTAACAGCAGCTGTAAAGTTAAAATAGCATCTTCTTATAAAAACTGTACCTGAAGCGGTGAACGCTGCTCACTCCTGGAACGCTATTCAGTTTTGTAACTTGACAGCGGAGTTTCAAAATTGACGTTCGAGTTCTAGGATCACTTCACTTCGCAAGTGCGTACTAGATGATTAGATAATGACATGTCAATACGATGCAAGTTCGCTTTTGTTTTGTAACTTGACAGCGGAATACACGATGAGTTTCTAAATTGAAGTAAGAGTTCGAGACTCCCTTCACCTCGCAAGTGCATACCAGATGATTAGAGAATCACATATCAAGATCTCGGACTCGAACTTCAATTTTGAAACTCATCGCGGATTCCGCTGTCAAGTTACAAAAGTGAATAGCCTTGCTGTTCGTGGCGCATCTTGCTGAACAACGGACTAGGCCTATCATTAGGTATGCTTATCTATCTGTATGTTTGTGTTCAAACGTCCAGTGTTATGTTATGTTATGTTGGGAAGGTTTTCATGATGTTTCCTTGCAACATATTGTATACGTACATACAATGACGATAAAACTCAACAAACAAGGGGCTCAGGTTCGATTACTGGGGCAGTTAGTTAGTTTCTCAGGTTTAAATTATTACTCTTTAATATGTTTATTAATTGTAACTCATAAATATTTATTGCACGATCTCATGTTTTCCTAACATATTTGCTATTCAAAATTTAACTTACTTTACATCTGAAAGAAAATTATAGTGCAAGTAAAGCGATTGCATAAATATAAAAGTGACTGGCTCGTACTGAATTGATTAGACAACATCCCATCGGGTCTGAACTGCTTTCACGATATTGCAGTAGAAGCACTGAAATCGCAATATTTGCAAATCGCTCCCTGAGTTTATGTACGAAATGGAGTTTACTGTGGAACATGACGTCGATAATTCGGTTCTGAAAATTCAGAGGGTACTTACATAAATGAACATCCTAAAACTGTAAAAAATGTGCAGATATCGTACTTTTGCGGGTGAATGATCGAGTGGAACTAGCTAATAAGGCTATAAATCTGCCCAGATAAAAATATATTAATGTCCGAATCAAAACTTGCGTCGCGCGTACCCTACCAGGGTTCCATAGTAAAAATGTATTCAGCAATACTGGCAATATTATCCATTTTCCATGGAGAACAACGATACTGTATTTATTTAACCCCCGGTGCACAAAGAGGGGTGTTATAAGTTTGACGTGTCCGTGTATGACGTCCGTGACGTGTGTCTGTTTGTGGCATCGTAGCTTCGAAACGAATGGACTGAATATGATGCGGCTTTTTTCGGTTTGAAAGCAGACGTAACAGAGATAGTTCATAGCTATGTTTAGTGTAAGTAAAACAGTTGGGATTTTTTAAATTTAAAAATTTATAATTATTAGTGATTTAAAAAATGGATTTTCCCTTCAGTATATTTGGAAAAAAATTAAGAATGTCCAGTGCTCAGAAAAAGGAATCTAGTAGATTCCTGTTTTTGTTGTTGAAATGTTTTTTTTTTTAGCTGAAATGAATATTAAAGTGGTAAAATAAAGAAACCGAACAAATATTTTACAGAACAAAAGCGTAGTTTCGTCATGTTTAGAGATGTCCCTTTACAGTCGACGTGTCCACAACGAAATCAAGTTAATAAAAATTTTATACGAAGCGACGGATAAGACCTTCACTTGACCTTTTACCGTAAGATGCGATCTTTACACTCGCGTGAAAATAGAAGTGCGTCTTGTATAACAAGTAATTATAATAATATAATAAGTAATGAAGATAACAGACTGACATTATGTTATGTAATAAATAAGTGGATAAACCTAACTTAGTGCCAGTTCATTAAAAACATTTAATAATGAAAATGTTCAATTAAAACTCATAAATAATTAATGGTAAAAAAAACTTTTAAAAACAAGCTTTTATTTAACTGCTCTAAAAAGGAGAAAATTAACTTTAAATTAAATCTAACCAATCAATTTAGTACATGTATTACATAATTTATTGAATGATATAAAAGCTTGTCGCGAGATTTGCAAAGATATTTTGTACAAGTACTGCTTATTAATTTCTATCAGAAATCTCTTCCAGCAGACCTAGAAATGGAAAGGTAATGTAGAACCTGATTAGCGTGCACAATGCACATTGTTTTTAACATACTAAAATATATATTAACATACAAAACACCATAACCACGTAGGTAAGAAAATACCGTAACCACGATCCATGGAACTGGGTTGAAATATTGGCATAAAAATACTTATCGTGAGGACCACTATTAAAGAAAAATTAAAAATAAACTGTCTATGTTAACCAGTATCGTAAGTTGACCAGATGGTTTAAAAGGAGAACAAGCAACATTAATATTTGGAAAGCTTACAAATTTATCCTTAACACAAATTGACAACCATTATACAAGGATAATGTGTAACAGTTTAGGCTTTAACGAGTAAAGTTACAAAAATATTCACATCTAAAAAATCCGTTCCAATAAAATCGCCGCTCTAACGAAGTTAGCCTCTTGAGATAATTATCAGATTAATTACTCAAATTAAAACTCTTAACTTTTCTCGTTTTCTTTATTGCGCTGATAATAAAAGTGTAAAGGATTTTTGGAACGAGTTTCTGGCGAACTAAACTCGAAAGTTGATTAAATCACCTCTTCTTTTAATAAAACTTTTTTGACTTAGAAACGGTGATGAATAAAACCATTAATTTCATGTCTAAGAGGTAACGTGAAACAAAAAGTGTATGTAATCTTGTTTTTTCTTTTATTGGTTGGGTTGATTCAAAGAAAATAAATATAAATTCATACAGAAAATCATTCTACAATGAAACTGCTAAAAAATCTCTTGAGAACATTTATGCGACTGATCATATAATATATGACGGCGAGCGACCTCTTTGGTCTGTCATACGAGAAGTCATGAAGAAAAACCAAATGTTTAGAATTAGGATGTCAATCTATTTAGAATAATATGTGTGGGACATTCTATGGGGATTCGAATAGTGATCACGGAGTAGTACAGATTGTTATTGATGTGAACGTTAGGAGAACTGGAAATATAACATCATGGAGCAAAGTAAAAGGAATATTATTGAATAACCAACATTAGAATAATATGTGTGGGACATTCTATGGGGATTCGAATAGTGATCACGGAGTAGTACAGATTGTTATTGATGTGAACGTTAGGAGAACTGGAAATATAACATCATGGAGCAAAGTAAAAGGAATATTATTGAATAACCAACACCGTAGAATACCCCTTCTTCCACATAATATACATATATTCAAGACTATGGATATTGAAAATATCACTATTTACCTAATAGTATTTTTGCCTACGATTCAAACCCACAGAGTCACTCTTACTTATTTATAAGCTACAATTTCTTTATTATCTAATTTCTTACTTAGTAAGAGCTGCTATTATTTCTTCTGTGCTCCAACTTTAATGACTACTCTATCAAAATGTTTTTTTTTCATTCGATCATTTTAATATTATCTCGAGGAAATCGTATCTTAATACCTGTCTCTAGGTCTTACAAAATACATTTGTATCCTATTCCACTATTGTAGCACGGTTGTAAAATAATGTCATTTTAGGATGCGTTCCAAAAATCTGCCGTTGTACTATACATTCTTTGATAATAATAATCATACTATTTAATTATATAGTACCCCATATAAATGTTTATTAAGCATAAATATGTTGATGCATTATACAAGCTGCGCGTCACGCGAGTTATGTATTGGGAGAATTTTTAACCACCGACGAAAAACAGGGGTGCTATAAGTTTGACGTTTCTGTATATCTGTATGTCTGTCTGTGGCATCGTAGCTTCCAAACGTATGAACCAATTTTGATAGATTTTTTTTGTATGAAAGGTGACTTAATCGAGAATGTTCTTAGATATGTTTAGTATAAATCAAACGGTCGAGGGTTTATTAAATTTGCGACTTAACCTGTTAAAGCCGAAGTTGTATCACGTATGATAGAAACGTTTATTGTTTAACGTGGCGGTAGCAATGGCGGTAGCGTAGAACTTTTTCTTAACATTAACCTGTCGAAACTACTACTACTAATTCCTATATATTACGTGTAAAAATATTTAATGCATATAGCCATAAAATAGACTGACGTTTCAGTAAAAAGCAAAGCAATTTAACAACCCATAAATTGTCCCACTGCTGGGCTCGGGGTCTCCTCTCACAGTGTGAGGGGTATAGGCCATGGTCTACCACGCTGGCCAAGTGCAAATTGGTAGACTTTACACACCTTTGAGAGTTTTGTGGAAACTCTCCGGTGTGCAGGATTCCTCACGATGTTTTCCTTCACCGAAACAAGTGAATAACTTGTAATACGCACATATTATTTGAAAATTAGAGGTGCGTGCCAGGATTCGAACTCGGGCCCCTTCGTTCTAGAGACCAACGTTCTAACTGCTGTACGTTTCAGTATTTCATCTGTAATCCCAAATGCTTTTTCACGAATTTTCATGTGGTTTTTAACAAGAGATAGCGTGATTCATGAGGGAAATTTCGGTGCTAGGGATAAACAAGAAAAAAAATACTGGAAATGTTTTAAGGTGCAGTAAGAAAAGCTACACATGAGTACCTAAAGCTAAGTGAGGGGATTTACTGGATATATAATTTTGTAACAGGAATATGATATTATGATAAACGACAATTATAACATGGATAATGACATGTTATCTCAGTATTAATTAATGGTATACAACCAAAGAATTATCCCAGAAATCCTACAGTAAATAAAGAAACAAAATATAAGTAACAATGTTTAACAACATAACAACAAACATTCGCGTACTTCGAAAAATTTCTCTTTTGCCTGAGCGTATGGTATGTATTCATACCAATTCCTCTATATTGACACATCGGCTTTAGGGTCTTGTGTCTATATTGAGGGTGTAAGAGGCTTTATCATTGCAATCCGTAACCACCCGTAACTGTACACAACCCACAGCTGGTTTAAGGTCACCTGTTCAGAAATTTGTGTTAGTAGACTTTATATAAATCCTTGAAATCATTATTTGTTCGTAATTATACAATTAATTCACATACCACCACACTGTACCAACACATGTCTTACGAATATATTATTATTACTTATGAATAAACCTTATTACCCTTAGCAATAACCACAACAGAAGAAATGGTATGAGTATCGAGATTGTATCCATCTATGATCTGCTTGTCACCGAAACATCGTACCTTCGTATCTTCCCATTAACATTAAAGATGTATGTTTAGAGTGTTTATGCAAAACACTTAGCATGATTAATTGAACGCACGGCAGTGCCACGACAAGTTCGGAAGAAAGAAAAAAGAAAATTATATATTAACCCTTAAAACTTACAACAAATTTAACAATTTTGTGAATGTTGTAAGTTATTGTGCAAAATTCTTGTATGGCTTCATGTAAAATACCAACTTAAAATTTAGATTTAAACGTAAAACAAAATAAAAATCTTTTAGCTATAATTAACTCATTAATATAATGAATTACTACCTACATCCGTGAAAGAAAATCTTGTACGAAAACTTGCATACCAGAGTTGTCCAAGTTATTTTTAAAAGGCGTGTGAAGGCACTCAATCCGTACTTGGCTAACGTGGCGAATTACCGTAGGTATACTATATAGCATGGCTTGAGCCTTTTTTATTATTAGAGGACTTGAGACTAGGTTTACCACGTTTTGTCGTGATGATGATGATGATATTGAAACGTCTATTCGGTAGCTTAAATATATCATTTAGGAAGTGTTATTTTATGTTTAGCTTGGCGAGTTTTTACAGAAGTCAGTTAACATTTTCGCTTGAAATCAACATGAAATATAATCCTCTAAGCCTAATATCGAAGAATACTTGCCATATTTTACGTTCCGAATGATTAGTACAATGAAACAATAATGAAATTCATTACATTTACAAGTACATCTACTCAGAGTTATATTTCAGATTGAAATTTAGACTAGGTACTTATGAGTAATAAGGTGCCATTTAATTTTGAGCTTGTATTTCAGACAGATATTTGTATTAATTAAGATGTCTACTGATAAATCTAAATTGTGTAATCCAATGTCTTAGAGTGCCTTTGCACTTAGGTAAAGTACTTTTGCTTTAAATTGGTTTAAGTGCTTTTTAAGTGTATTTTGGCTTTTGGTAGTGAAAATTGTTTTGTTTGTTTGGATATTTTAATGATTTATAAGGGCCCGGCCACAGCTACTAGCGGCGCGGATTGCGGCGCGGTGAGCGGCGCGGCGGGCGGCGCGATTTGCGGTGGTATGCCACAGCTAGATTAGTTGCGACCGCGGCGGCGTCAGCGGTGGACGTACTTAGACTACTATATAATAATATTTTATATAATAATATTGATAAATAATCTGTAGATAAATAATAACATTGTTTTGTGTTCCTTCCTTGTGCTCTTTATGTATATTATGTTTTGGTGTACAAACAATAAAGTGTTAAATGTAATAAATAAATAACATAACAATGTAAGTAGGTAATTAAGATACCTACCGGCCATGTTTTTCATTATAAGAAAAACGAATACAAAAGGGTATGATGGAATGAGCTGTCACATGGATTATTAAGAAAATATGATGAGAACTAGTCTTTGAAGCAACCGATTGTTTTACTATTATTCATGAAATAAAGATAAATATAATACATCAAGAATAAAAAATAATAAATAATAAGATAAATATAATACATGCTGAGTTCGTCCATCGATACGGCCGCGCGCGGCATTTGTTTCACTCGTGCACCACGCAGTCCGCCGCCGCCGCGACTCTCACCGCGCCGCAATCCGCGCCGCAAAACGCGCCGCTGTAGCTGTGGCATACTCCATACATTGTCTACCATTTGTTCTCGCCGCTCACCGCTTGCCGCGCCGCTCACCGCGCCGCAATCCGCGCCGCTAGTAGCTGTGGCCGGGCGGTAAGAATCAAAAAGTATCTAGTATGTGTAATTGACGACCCGTGTGGCGCAATGGTTACCATGCCGGATCGCCGCACCAAGGGTCCTGGGTTCGATTCCCAGCGAGGCGGAAATTTGAATGATGAGTTTGAATTTCTGTTCTCGGTCTGGGTGTGAATGTCCTTGTCTAGTGTGTTTGTCCATGGCACCCACGACACAGGGAATCCTAGTGTGGGGCTATGAGTGTGAAGCGCAGTGCGACCGACACTGAAAATGTAGTATTGTCGGTCTTTGCACTTTGTTTGACAGCTGTTATTGATTAGTGTGAAGTTATTGAATAACTAGCTATGCCCGACGGTTTCACCCGCTTTTATTTGTGGAATAATAAAAGCGGCCAAGTACGAGTCGGACTCGCCCATGAAGGGTTCCGTAGCAGCAAGTAACATAATATAAAAGTTTTTGTAGTTCGTTGTAACTTTGATCAATGTTTTTTGCGGTTTACGATTAAAAATGACGTATTAAAAAAAACTACTTACTAGATCTCGTTCAAATCAATTTTCGTTGGAAGTTTGCATGGTAATGTACATCATATATTTTTTTTAGTTTTATCATTCTCTTATTTTAGAAGTTACAGGGGGGGACACACATTTTACCACTTTGAAAGTGTCTCTCGCGCAAACTATTCAGTTTAGAACAAAATGATATTAAAAACCTCCATATCATTTTTGAAGACCTATCCATAGATACCCCACACGTATGGGTTTGATGAAATTTTTTTTTTTGAGTTTCAGTTCTATGTATGGGGAATCCCAATATTTATTGCTTTTTTTTCTATTTTTGTGTAAAAATCTTAATGCGGTTTACAGAATACATCTACTTACCAACTTTTAACAGTTTTTTTATAGTTCTTATAGTTTCGGAGAAAAGTGGCTGTGACATACGGACCGACAGACAGACAGACATGACGAATCCATAAGGGTTCCGATTTTGCCATTTGGCTACGGAACCCTAAAAAACTAACTACTAAAATGTATGATGTTATATAGCCTTCTTCGATGAATAGGCTATCAAACACAAAAATAATTTCCCAATTTAGAATCAGGAGTCCTGAGATTAGCGCGTTCAACCAAACAAACTCTTCAGCTTTATAATATTAGTATAGATTATAAAGAATCGATCGAAAATAAAATTTTATTACTTTAATTAGTTTTCTGGTCTTAAAATTATTATTGCAAAGACAAAGCACGTTTTAACGTGAACAACAAAAATAACGAGAGAAAGTAATTACTATTTTATCGTTGTGTAATTACGGCCAATCGGAGAATTTATGTGTTGATACGGGAATTGCTCTCCAGGCGATGGCAATATTGATTCGGATGCGGTCGTTAGTAATAGTGAGAAAAACATTATGATACGACTGATCCATTAATCAGTTGTTTCTCGGAAATTGATATGATCATTTTATTTTGTAAATATTTGAATTTATTGGCAATAAAGGTCACGTAATAGTTGGCATTGCAGGTTCCCTTAAATCCAATGTCATTTAATCATGTGAATTTTTCAGTAGGTACACTGATGAACGTTATTTCTTTGCTTCTCTTCTCCTACACATGATTACGTTTTATTCACGGGTACCCACGTACGTACCCGTTATCTTGCCGGCTAAGAAGAACACAATGAACCTGATTTTTAATTAAATAGTTCTCTAATTTTTAAACCGAAACGTGACCAAAATATTTTACGTTTTTAAATATCCGAGCAGGCAAAAGACTTCAGACAGAGTCCAGCGTTGCTGTCAATAAGACCAAAAGATAAGACGAAATTGTCTTATTTGTTGTTTAGCAGATTTCACCACTAGTAGAGACGGTTAGTCTGAGTCTAACAATAAGCCAAGGATGGATGCAGCCTGTAATTACCCAAAAATTAACATGGAAAAACTAATAAACATGGCGAAATTAAACATCTGCTAAGGCCACGCACGCCCTCCCTAATACAGACTTATTTATTCGCGCCTCATTAGCGATAGGATGGACAAAAAATGGTCGAAATCAAAATCTCCTAAGTGGATTGCTCATTTTTGCCGTGACCCAAATGTTTGTGTTTTTGTTAGATAGCTAAATAGCAAAACCGACCCCTTGTAACTTCGTTATGTCCACCTGCCACTATCGTAGTACTAAGAAGGACTTTAAATATTATAAACAACATTTGGAAATAAGATGTTCTATGAATTGAAGTATTAAAGGTATGAATATAATTTTGGAGGAATTAACACAAAAAATCAAGTGAAGAGGAATTATTCACATAGTCGTTTGGGGTAGCTAATGAATTGATTTGATTCAAAATAATTTTTAAAAAGTTCCTAATCCATGTAAATTTACGAATAGGTATATCATTTGCACGATTAGTTTCAATTTAGCAACTTCATAAATATCTCTGTTTTTCATGAGTCACTAAGACTAATGCTTACTATGCTGATTATAAAATTTCGAAAAAATCTCAACCATCCCCTCCAATATGAATACATTAAAATGAACAAATCCAAGCCGCCTTGACTAATCAAACGGGCTAGCGTGGAAAAGTGCATTAAGACGCTAATATGTTCATAAATAATGGGCTTAAAATTCACAAAAGAATTTAACTTCACAGTCTCACAGTTTCCGGCTAAAAAGGAAGAAAAAAATCTGGAACACGACGAGTCATTTGACGGTTGACTCAAGCAAGAAAGTGGTTTGAAGATTTAAATTGGATTTTATATGCCTGACAATTATAATACCCGTAGATACATTCTTCTCATTAATCCATACTAGTCCATACTTCCATACTAATATTATAAATGTGAAAATGTGTTTGTTTGTTTGTCCGTCTTTCACGTCGCAACAAAGCTGTATTGTATGGTTTTTGTGTGTGGAGATAGTGAGGAGGTTGGAGAGTAACGTAGGCTACTTATTACCGCGGTAAAACATCCCCATGAGAAGATCGATAGTTTGTTAGTTGCTAGATATTTAGTTCCGGATGTTGTTAATAGATGGCGTTAATAAATTCATTTGCAAGTTCTGAATCACGCTATCAAAATGATTCATGTTTACTTAAGTCATAGGCAACTAAATCTAAAGTAGGATTTGTAAAGAATCTATCTCTACCGCGGGCGAAGCTGTGGGCAAAAGCTAGTATGATAAATGTGAAAGTTTGTGAGAATGTTTAAGAAGTGTGAAAGAGTAACTCTTTCTCGCAAAAATTACTGAACGGATTTTCATGAAACTTAGGTAGACCATTATCTGGAATAGGATATGATACCTATGTGGGTAACATTTTATTTCTAATTAATGAATGAATGATTAATATTAATTTGACTTGACTATTATTATTTATTTTTTATTATTGTATTGAATTTGTATTATTAGGTTATTTATTAGACTGGTTATATAGGATGTTAATTATTTACATAATTATTATAAATAATATAATTAAATTAGCTTGACTAAGCAATAAAATTGTTAGATAATTTAATAATTATTATGATTATATTAGGGAAATAATGTAACAACTAATGTAAATTATATATTGACTAACAATTAGCAAAAAAATTTATAATTAACGCGGTTAAGGACGTGTAATGCTAGTGTGCATAATGATCCATACTAATATTATAAATGTGAATGTGTGTTTGTTTGTTGGTCCGTCTTTCACGTCGCAACGAAGCTGTTATATGGTATGGTTTTTGTGTGTGGAGATAGTGGACTCCACCCTCCTGGAGAGTAACGTAGGCTACTTTTTACCGCGGTAAAACATCCCCATGGGGAGATCGATATTTTGTTAGTTGCTAGATATTTAGTTCCGGATTTGTTAATAGATGGCGTTAGTAAAATTCATTTGCAAGTTCTGAGTCACGCTATCAAATGATAGGTACATGTCTACTTAAGTCATAGGCAAACTAAGTAAAAGTAAGTAGGATTTGTAAAGAATCGATCTCTACCGCGGGCGAAGCTGCGGGCAAAAGCTAGTAAATATATAAAAAAAATTATCCTGAAAAATGTGGGCAAAGCTAAAGGCAGAGCAGTAGTACGGTATATAATATGTTGTTTACTGCGCAGAATTCATAAGACCAGAAGTCCGCCACATTGTCTTATAAGAAATTGTTTTAGCGCGGTGATCTTTATTGGAAGCGTCGTGGAGAAAATTGCTGTACTAAGATAAACACAATAAGGCTTTCACCAGCCACGGCTGTTGTCATATTGAGCGGAAAGTGTGCTGTTAGTGCTACGACGTGGTTCTATTTTAGTTAATAACTATACCAAACTATTTTTCGTTATTAAATCCAAAGATGCTTTCACAACGTGAGTTCTGACGGCTACCGGCGGTAATGTATACCAAGCTGGTGAAAGACATTTGGGTGGCTTCAGACGTCTTTGAGACGTTCAAGTATGCAGATTTCCTTACAATGGAAAGCATTAATTGATGACGGTAATCTGTACAAAAACTATTGTCCGGGGTTGACTGGTGGAGAATGTCATCAGTCATTAAGAAATGTACTTTTTAGGTTTGCAATCAAGATTGAATAAATAAATAAATTAGTTATTAATCTACTATGCAACAATAAAACTGTAGTATAATGAATTTTGAAACTGTGTGGATAATGTCGATCAAAACTTATATTGGAATGGTGTTGGGGGTAAGCAATTAGAAAATTATTCACACGCATTTAATCCTTCGGATTTGGTAAAGTAGGTCAATACAGTTATTTAACTGAGTATTCAGGGTCTAGTGCCCTTCAACAGAAAGGACCGTTCACGATAGACTGAGATGTGTAGCATGAAAAGGTTGGCTTGAAATCGAGGAAGAACGAAGTTACGAGTACTATGGTATTGTCATAACATTATTTTTACCCGACAAAAAGGGAAAATTATGAAGTGACAAATATTCAAAAGTAAGAAGCCTCAAAATCTGTTAGGTCCTTAATTTGTTATTTCACAATTTAGAGTCAACTTTGTGAAGTCGATAATTTTTTTTAAACAACTATTTTGTTTGACGTGTGATACCCGTACCTACACAAGACAATGTCTAGCTAGACGAATGTCGGGTTGTTTTCCGACGTAAAAGGTTTGACACTTCTGTAAATTTTCACACTATGCTATTATTTTACTATACCTACCTATGTTACAACTTGACACTTCTTTAGTACCCGGCGTTCTTATAGAACAATGGACACGTGTACAATGTTAAAACGACGTACATTTTACTTGGAAATGAATAGCCGGAGCAAGTGTAGGTTACACTCATGTGGGATAATTAAATGGAAATTTTTAAACAACCACGGACCTAGAACTTCTAAACGACAACTAACCATTCTGTGATTAAGTTCTTTATGAGTCAAAATAAAGCTATGAAGTACAAATATTATGAGTTTTCTTAAATTTTGATAACCTCATGCTCTCATCTGTTCCTCATACTAAGGCTCTAAAGAATAACTGACTTTGTGAGCTGATAATGAGGAGCTCTCACATTTTGACACAATTAAGGTTTCAAAAACGACGATATAAGTAAAATTTTGAAAAAAATAACTTCCTTCTAAAATACACCTGAAGGCAACTCTACACGTTTGCCAGTTATTGACATGCGATTATAAATTGTAAAATGTATAATTTTATTTTACACTGAAGTACAAAATACATTGATTCTAAAGGATTTATATCTTTAAGGCCACGAACTAAAGAACTTAGAATTTACTCTCAATGAGAATTGTTTGTACTACTCTTATTTTATATTCTTCGTTACATCCCATTCTGGACATCGTAAAGTACATACTCTTAATCTTAGGAGTTCTGTATCTTGATACCTACCGCGTCCACAAAAACTGTGTATATGTATAATCTTAAATTAAAATTTAAAAAACTCCCGACAGTTTTATTTACACTAAACTTAGCTAAGAACACTCTCGATTAAGTCATCTTTCAAACAAAAAAACTAGATCCAATCGCTTCATCCGTTGGGGAGCTACGATGCCACAGACAGACATACAGATACACAGACACGTCAAACTTATAACACCCCTCTTTTTTCGTCGGGGGTTAAAAATACACAAGCGCTCATCTAAATAAAAAACCAGAAAGAACTTAGCAAATTGGATGGGCTGTTTTGTCGGCACGGGCGTGGGTATTGACCGTGATGTCTACAATGAATGACATGGAAATCGTATTGCTACGCCCTACGCTTATTTTTTAAGGATTTTAATTCCTTGCTTATTAATTTAATTGACATTAAGTCCGAGTGCATCAATAGTTGAACGACATAGCTTACAATAACACAGTTAATCTAATGGTATATAATTCCTTAAAGTATCTTTGATTAAAGGTTCTATAAGGATCCTATCTTATTTGAAACAAATTAAATATCTTGCTGTAGCATTTAGCCAAAAATTTCAGTAAGTATTTCTTATTTACAAATAACTTTCCTAGAGATTTTCAATCCACAAGAGACATTATCCATAATAGCGCAATAACCCAATGGAAAATGTCTCGCCGAATTTAGTTTTATTCCCCCTAATGGAGGGTGTGGACTGTGGAGTAGAAAGCTTTTGTAAACAGTGGTATCCTGAGCATTCATTGAGGCGGACTGGCAAATGGGCGGACAGTTTGAGAATTCGCGCGCCATTTAACGGTATTTTACACTAGGATGCCGAGGTCAATTTATAGGAAAAATGGTAATGTAAAAGTGAAACATGTTCTTTGTAGTGAACTGACTGAAGTCGATGTTCAGCTATTTTATCGACCACACGGACTTAGTGGCTTTACCTTCAAAGACTGATTTCGTGTTATTATCATTCCTGGATCTATTCGACATAAATAGATAAAATAATATTATGAGTTTGAAAATTATATTACGAGTTAAAATTCTTCGAAGATTAATGTACCTGTAATAAAATGTGAAGCACAGATATTAATATTTATACTCGTAAGTACATTTTCTGAAAGAACTAGGCTAGGTGATCAATCCTAGAAAACGTACTCCGTCGTTTTTATGTTCGATACTTGAATCTCAGACTTGAATACATCTATGTAATACCTTTAAACAAGCCATTCTTGTATATAAATAATTTGAGTCTCAGAAACGGCGCCAACGATTTGCATGACATTTAGTGTGCAGGGGTTTTGGGGGCGATACATTGATCTAGCTAACAATAAGATTCATTTTTAGAAAATGTCGTTTTATTCGTGTTTTCAGGCAATGAAAACTCCTACAAAAGACTCTTCCTGACACCTATTTTCGAGTAGCAACACTAAAGCTATTTCAGTAGATGGCGTTGTTAAGCAACGCTAAGCCAATGAGTGGTTTGTGTGAGATTAGACCACGAAAAAAAAAAAACCAGCAAAGCTCGGTCATCCAGGTAATATTATGTAAGCGTGTTAGCCTTATTCACATTTTGACGTTTTAGCCAACCCAGTCCTTTTTTCTGTCTGCTATTCTAACCAAATCCTGAGCAGAATGCGTTATTAAAAGCCCTAAAGCCTTACTTACACTGTTATTGAAATTATTAATGTTGAAAAGATCAATGATGAAATTCTACACCAAATTGCCTCTTGATATTTTTATAGTATATTCAAATTATTTCAAAAAAAAAAACAATTGTTCACTTACCCTAAACTGCTAAAAGTTTCGTTTGTACGAGGAATTAATATCGCTGTTGATTTATTGATAGCTTTAAGTTATGTGCAACAAAGTTTATTAAATACTGTTTTGTGATGATTATAATGTGTTTACGTTTTATTCGAAAGTTTTACGTATGTTATGTTAATAATATTATACAGTTTCGCACGGTTAGCTTTTAGCTTACTCTTCAGTTTGTTAAAATTATATAACAATGCAACAAATATCCTTAGAGTTATTGTTTGTCTGTCTATACGTTTGGACCCGCATCACGCAAAAGTTCTAGTCGGTTTCCCCTAAATAGCACAATAAGTCTTATTCTAAAATCCAACTATCTTTTTAATCGTCTTCAAAAAGAAGTTTTATTAGTGTCATGTCATCATAAGTATGAAAGCGTGAAACATTTACCAAGTGCCGACATTACTTATGAACACAAAAACGGTATTCGCCTACGTAAGTACGCAATTTGTCCATTATTATTTTCACGCTGTTAAATGGAATATCAAATATTAATGACAGATAAGTTCCTTAATTTACGAATTCTGTTCGTCTTTTGAAATTCTCTTGGGAATTATTTATCGCACAGTCGATTATTATTTACGACACTTAATTTAATGTCATTATAACAGACGCTCTAAATATTTTTTTCTTATTCGTCGAAATTTTTCAGCTGTTATACGAAATGTAGCTTAATTTAGCGTTCAATGATCAACATAAGCGACATAATTCAATATGTAATTTCCTTAAATATCTTTGGGTCTTATTCATAAAAATATTAACCGTATCGTACTTAGACCTTTTTAACTAAAAGGTAGACAATAGTTTTGCCCAACGAGACAAAGTAGCTTAGCTTCCATAGATTTCAAATACAGTCAAAAATTCTTATGAAAGGCCGTTACAAATTCTCGAATTCGTCATCGTTATCAAAGTCTTACATCGTCTAGCTAGACTCTATGAGTTATGAATGTTTCGTAGCACGAGGCACGAGTGGCACGAGTAAGAGGTAATTTGAAAAGACTGCGTGCAACCGCCCAAAGGCCAAGGTCGCACTTACATCGCGATACGTATCGACACAATCGTCGAATCTTTATTCGGGCTAACTGCTTCCGTTAAAGCGTAATTTTGCCGTAATTTTTCTTTGTAGTAATTTTATCAGGGTGTTTTGTATAATTAGTAACATAACTGACATCTGTTGCTTTGAATTTTGTTGAATATTTTATCTGTATTAAACTTTATTATTACTATTCTTATGGTTTGAACTTGTGGTGATTCAAATCAAAGGGAATCCTGTAAGCACCATTGGTTTTAAAAATTAAGAGCCTATTAGAAATTAAGTATCACGAACGGTGAAGGTATATAATTGTTAACGCCGCAACATACTGGCATGAATTTTGTGTCCGTCATAAATTGTTTAAGAACTCTGTTTTTTTAAATAATCAATTGTCAACTATGATACGTCTACGCGAACAAGAAATTATATACGTTGAAACCAATTTTCTTTCTTTTAATGCGAATTATGCGAAAATACAATACGAAACATAAGCTGGTCCTTCAGAAGCCGAATATTTACGAAAATCAAACAATTTGAAGCGAACAATAAATACATATTCGATGCGAACAATACGAATATTCTACGTTCTACGAGAAAATCACAATCACCGCTACGTTATACCGAAGACGAATTACATGCATATCATCGATTCAAACAGTGCAAATCGGTGAGACATCAACCAGTTTCCTTCCCATTCCCAGCTACTTCCTGTGTTAATACCATGTTTTTCATAATTTCACTACAATTTACGATTTTGATTGCCGCCATTTTGTGGATTCCGTGCATTACCTTCTACTAGTCGAGGTTTGGATACGTGCAATCGTAAGTACAATTTCATTTACTCCGTGTCTTTCCGTTATCCATCAAAATGAGCACGAGCAAATCTCCTCATAGTTCAAATAAAAACGACGAGTTTTTAACAGATTTGAATAAAAAACGGGGTGTAATCAGAGGTAGATTAACGTATTTTACCAAATACGTGAATAATTTAGATGCGCAACTTCTAGCATCAAATCCAAATAAACGATCAGAATTAGAATTGCGTATTGAAGGAGCTTCTATATTTTTTAACGAATTTAATGCGATTCAAAGTGAAATAGAATTATCGGTAGACAATAATGACCTTTTCCATCAGCTGGAATTACGAGAAGGCTTTGAAAGTTCATATTATTCTATCATTGCTCAAGCTAAGAGTATGCTTTCGTCTGGTGAGATAGCTTCAAGCACGAATACCAATTTACACGCTGTAAAATTACCAACCATAGCTATGCCTACATTTGATGGGTCATATGAGCACTGGCTGGAGTATAGGGATACATTTATTTCTCTAGTTCACAATAATAAAGATATTTCACCAATTCAGAAATTTCACTATTTGAAGTCTTCGTTGAAAAGTGTAGCAGCACTAGTTATCGACTCATTAGAATTTTCATCAAATAATTACACGGTTGCTTGGGAGTTAATATGTAATAGGTATAATAATACCAGGTTGTTGGTTCATAACCATGTCAAAGCTCTCTTTTCTATTCAAAATCTTGTGAAGGAGTCGCCATCACATATTCGGAAACTTATCGATACTCTTTTAAAAAATATGCGTGCATTAAAGCTACTTAACGAACCAGTCGATTCATGGGACACACTCATTATTTATATGGTCGTTTCTAAACTGGACGGCACCACGGAACGCGAGTGGGAACAGTTCAGGGGCTCCATACCGATAGCTACGTGCAGTGGCGATTCCCAGGATGCGACACCGGTAGTAAAGGTAGATCATCTTGTTAAGTTTCTCAAAGATAGGGCTGACATGTTAGAAACGTTAATGGTTACACACGGCATTCACAAGACATTCAAACAAGCACCCAATTCAAACGTTCACTGTCATGTGTCACCAGCTACAAACATTCATAATTATTCACAATCACAACATAGATATCAACGCGCATGTTTGGTGTGCAATTGTATGCATCCTATATACACTTGCCAAACATTCCTAAACTTAACTTTACAAGATAAGTTAAAATTCATTCAAGACAAAAATCTATGTCATAATTGTTTACGTACAGGGCATACGTTAAAAAATTGCAAATTCAGTTCCTGTCGAAAATGCAATCAAAGACATAACACATTAATACACGACGATCAGCTGACCACTACTACGGGCGCGTTTGTCTCGATCCCAGATAACGAAGTTTCTAACGTTCTCAACTCCTCGAATGACGGGTGCATCGCTCATAGTACTTACACGCATACTTCTCACTTAGACAATGATAAACAAATTGCATCGTCAAGTGTACCGTGTGTGTTGTTGTCGACTGCACTTGTAGAAATAGCCGGTCGGGATAACAAATTTCACGTAGCGCGCGCATTACTCGATTGTGGCAGCGAACGAAGTTTCATTACAAAACGTTTATGCGATCTACTCGATTTACCAGTGATACAGTCCTCTTTACAAATAAAAGGTGTTGGAAATTCGATTACAAACTCGTCACATACATGTGAAGTTAATATCAAAGCGCGATCCAGCCCTTTCTCTATGCGTTTCCAATGCGTGGTGCTGCATGAGATTACATCATCCTTGCCACCCACTGCAATACAGACAGAACAATTACAAATACCTAACAACATACAACTAGCCGATCCTACTTTTTATGAACGTAAACAAATCGACTTATTGATAGGCGCAGATAAGTTTTGGGACTTATTAGCTGAAGGGAGAATGCGATTAAGAAATGGTCCCTTCTTACAAAATACTAATTTAGGTTGGATTATATCCGGGCCTATTTATACGAACAATGCAAGAAATTACAATTCTATTAACTGTAATTTTACTCAATCCATTGACACACAGTTGAAAATGTTTTGGGAACTCGAGGAATTTCCAAAGAGCAATCCCATGAGCGATGAAGAGATTGCATGCGAAAATCATTTCATTAATAATTTTAAACGTTCAAATGATGGTAGATTTATTGTTCAAATTCCTTTTAAACAATCTCCAGATCTCTTGGGCGATACATATTCTATCGCAGAGCGTCGGTTTCTTGCCTTAGAAAAGCGATTACAACAATCACCCATGTATAAAAAGATGTATACAGATTTCATTCACGAATACGTTTCATTAGGACATATGACTAAGGTCGAGTCGTATGGAAAGCCGTATTATTTCTTGCCGCATCACGGCGTCTTCCGCGAGCATAGTAGCACTACTAAGTTACGCGTAGTTTTCAATGCTAGCCAAAAGTCTAGTACAAACATTTCATTAAACGATCTGCAATTAGTCGGTCCGCTATTCTATATTATATATAGCTATTCAAGGTGATTTGATGTCTATTATTCTTAGATCCGGCAGCATAGATTCGTAGCTTGCGCCGATATCGAAAAAGCGTATAGGCAATGCTTAATCGACAATAAGCAACGCGACTTACAATTAATTTTATACCTTTGACGCGAATACTGTTCAATGTAGTAATGCGAACTCGATAACTATACAAAAAGATAATCTGTCATTAGGTGAGCACACTAACTGTCGTACACTAGGCTTAGGGTGGAACAACACTAGTGATGAATTATTGTATCATACTACTTTTAATAATATGAATAATGAAGTACAAATAACGAAACGTTTCATTTTATCCAGTGTGTCTCAAATATTCGATCCACTTGGCTTACTCAGTCCGACTATAATGTTAGGTAAAATCCTTCTTCAAAAATTATGGATCTTGAAGCTTGAGTGGGGTCAACCCGTTCTAAGCGACGTAGGTTTGGAACCAATTCGTAATATCCAATTTTAATTTCAAATAAACATTATTTTACAATTTTATTATTTCAATTCATTTACAATTATATTTGTTTATTTGTCTGCTTCGCTACTCACGCTATACATTTAGAGCTGGTCAGCAATCTCACTACTGACGCTTATCTATTAGCATTAAAGCGATTCATTTCTCGCCGTTCAAAGCCTTCTGAAATATTCTCAGACAATGGTAAATGTTTTAACGAATTTTCAAAATTTCTATCTAATTGTTCACAAGATATAGTAAATTACGCGACTAGTCAAGGCATTCAATTCAAGTTCATACCGCCATACGCGGCTCATTTTGGCGGATTGCGGGAAGCTGGAGTGAAGAGTTGTAAGTGCCACCTCCGGCGAGTGATAGGTAATGCGCATTTAACTTTCGAAGAATTTAGCACGGTACTAGCACAGGTTGAGGCCGTCCTAAACTCTCGACCTTTGACGTCTATTTCTTCCGATCCTAACAACCTATCACCTCTTACCCCTGGTCATTTCCTGGTTGGTCGACCATTGACTGCACCGGTTTGCGAAGACCTGGCGGAGATACCCATGCACAGTTTAACGCTTTACCAGCAAATCGAGTAAATACGTCAAGAATTTTGGAGGATTCTTGGAGGATTCTTTGGAGGATTTCTTGTCAATCGAATACGTATCAGACCAGATTGAAGTGGAAATCCAACAACTAAAACCTGCAAATTGGCACTCTAGTCGTCAAGGACATGTACCGTCCTCCGTTTGACCATTGAAAGCTACAGCTTCCAAGGCCGGGGGCATGTTAACGCCGCAACATACTGGCATGAATTTTGTGTCCGTCATAAATTGTTTAAGAACTCTGTTTTTTTAAATAATCAATTGTCAACTACGATACGTCTACGCGAACAAGAAATTATATACGTTGAAACCAATTTTCTTTCTTTTAATGCGAATTATGCGAAAATACAATACGAAACAATAATTATATACCTTAGAGTATACTCTATAATCCCAGTTACTGAAAATACATTATTTTTTAAAAGAGTGTTTCTTTATTTACATTAAGTAAATGAAAATTCCACAACTGATTAAATTAGCAAGAGCACAAAGTATTCTCTCGAAATCAAGAATCACATTATAAGGTTTCTCCAAGAGCATATTGCAGCTGCATTTTGTCTCTTGTTTATTTATATCCTTCCACTACGGACTAAAAGCAAAGTTGGATCTGATTAAGTCGAAATCAAAGGTTAGAAAGTCATTTTATTCAAGTAAAGTCCTCTTAAGCGGGGACCTTTGACCTCTCGGACTATCGGTCCCTTCACCCTTTGAACTGAATAATGCACTAATTAACGAAAATATTCCCAAGACACGATTGCTAGCTGCTCTTGTAATTAATTAATGAAATATCCTGTCTGCGAATATTCGTGTAATATCGTTTCATTTCAATGATAATTGCTTAACGTTAGGAATTTGTTTATTGTAAATTAGTTTGCAATTGAAAATTAATTAACCAATTAAAGGCATTTTTTACACCTTTGAAGGTTTTATTACTTAATTATTTATTTATTACTTATTAGCCTAAGTAACTTTAACTAATAAGTTCAAATTGTTAGATTTAAGCATAGAATTAATATTACTAGCGTATAGAAGGGACACCGCGAACATCGGGTTCGGGGGTGTGCATTGCAGCCGGCCGGCTGCATTTAATTCTGTCACTCGGCTGTCACTCGGCTGCGCTCATGGCGGCCGCATGTCAAAATTGTTTATGAAAAAACTGAAAAAATGCCGTCGTGCGTAATAAGAATGTGTCACAATTGCACGACAAAAAACAAAAAAGATAATGTTATCACTTTATCATCAGTAAGAAAACAAAATCTTAACTTAAATCAACTAAAACGAA
Organism: Thymelicus sylvestris; assembly: GCA_911387775.1. Taxonomy (NCBI): domain Eukaryota; kingdom Metazoa; phylum Arthropoda; class Insecta; order Lepidoptera; family Hesperiidae; genus Thymelicus; species Thymelicus sylvestris. Next base: position 4,687,356 of record OU426892.1, read on the forward strand.
TTTAATTAAATTATTGAGCAATGTTCCCGCCATTTTGAATGAAAAAATCATAAGGAGCGTTTGAACTTGGCAAGCCACTAGCGTGTTATTGGACTAAATAAGCTTGCCGACGCGACGCTTGTGACCAATTTAAAGTGTTGGATTTTTTGACACGAATCAATGGTAATTACATTTGAAATCGTTTAAACGCTTTTGCACGTTAAATAAAGTTGGTGGAGCTTGTAAAGATTTGGAGTCGGTGACTGCTTGTCTTGGTTCGACAAGTGTCATATACAAAGGTACTCTATGGCAAGTGTGCAAACGAGGCTTCTAGTTTGAAAAGAGAACGGAGGGCAAGCCGGCGGTGGAACACACATTTTGTTTGAGATAGCGTCTCTATGTATTACCTCAATGGATTTAAGTATATAGTTTTAATAGAACATACTTCTCCCTTGTCCAGGGGTGGGCGTAAATGGCTGCGCCACAGTTTGTTAACTTTTGCAGTCATTTACGAACAATTCCAAATTTGTAATTTTGTTTATGTTCAATAAAATCTTTGAATCGTGTTAGTGTAGTGCTTAGTGTCCAAATGATCCCGGGTTCTTTTCTTATCAGGCCATACATTTTATTGGAACAAATGAAATTTGATGTCAAAGTTTTGAAGTAAATTGATATTTTGATGAAATAGTAGATCAAATTTATAATTCAAATTAATAGCTGAGCGAACACAATATGAAATTTAGATCAGAAACTCAGGGCCTAATTGTCGCTATGATTTCTATGAAGCTGGGCGAACAGAGCTCGGCTTACAGATAGTTTGAAGTTTAAGCTTAAATAGTGTTAGAGAGTTGGCCATTATACGGAATAGTACAGTCGGCCGCAGAAGTAGCTTAACATTATAGTACTTTGTAATAGTAACTGTTTCGACGGTTTCCTAGCAATATCTATGACAAATTCAAGAAATGTAATGTGACAAGGTACTAAAATGTTAAGCTACTTCTGCGGCCGACTGTACAGAGTAGCATAGTAGGTACATACAGTTTATTATTGACCTAGTGCAGAATATGAGTTTTTCAACAACTAAGGAGGGTCATGGGTATTTGTAAGAGGTGTGGGTGCTATAACTTAAGGTTGTAGTGGACCTGAACCCAATTTGACCTAAACTGATATGAGAACAGAAATTCAAACTCATCATTCTTTCCGCCTCGCTGGGAATCGAACCCAGGACCCTTGGCGCGGCGATCCGGCATGGTAACCATTGCGCCACACGGGTCGTCAATCTGCGAAGTATTTCTGGAATGAGGTATATTTGACGTCGTTACGCATTTGGGTTGAAACTTTATGATAGTTTGGATATCACGTTTCCAATTAAACGTACTATTTAGTTACCTACTCCAAATATTTAGGTATACTTATACCTAGCTCTACAAATATCCTTGAGCGCCCTGGGTTTTCTTTATAATGTTTAGTTTAGAGTGTTTTGTAAGTAATTCAGCTGTATGTTACCGGTTAAACACGATTTCTGACCGTAATAGGTTGGCCTAATAGTGATTAATGAATAAGAGATATTCAGTTATCATTTTAGACCGCACCGAACTTATTCTTCAAAAGCTACTGTATTTTTTTAAATAACGCTACACACTAAAAGCCCCACATTAGAGCCCGTGTGATTAAACCGTTCTTAAGATCTCTGCTATCTCAAGATACAGTTTGAGATGCTGAATTATGTCAAAACGTAAGTAAAAATGACATTTATAAGATCAGAGATCGCGCTCTTGAGCCGGTTTATTGTCGTCTTGCCTAAGATTCCCTGTTTCATGGATGCCATGATCAGCATACAAAGAGAACCCAGAAAGAAAGTCAAACTCATAAAATTAATATTACTCGGAATTGAACGAGATTTGACTATTTACTTGGTTTTAATAACAATTTAAATTTATATGTATTTATTTATAAATGTTTCTCTTCTACTATGAACACCCAAGTGTTGTTGGATACTTATTTAAAGACTGCACCCTGTAGTATATATATGGAACGTGGAATTTTCTTGAATACTAAGTAAATTTGGGCGTGTGCTGATGGTCTAATCAGTCACGACACGCCCGACTATAAAGACAAACACATTGTGACGGCAGCAAACTGAAATGACGCAAGAAATACATTAAACAAGGCTTCCCTAAGGAATCGGTCCGTCGTAAACTTTTTTATTTATCAGCGAATGAGCAGGCAACCTATTTTGACGCGCTTACGTCTTGTGCTGACGCGATTTATTCAATGAATGCGAAAGCTAATTTAAGCTGTACAATAAAATTAAACAGACCAAGTCCTAAGCAACCTGTAGTTGATAGGGCTCTGTAAATATAGATTTTTGCTCAAAAACATTTTAATAATTTACATAATATTTTAATATTTAGACAGACTTTACTCAAAGATACTAGAAGCGCTCAGACAGACATAAAATGAATCGACTACGCCTTCTAATACAGTAGAAATATTACGTTAAAATAAGATACTAGGAACGCTAAGATTTTAATTTTAATGGATAAGTATTAAAATAATTCTTATTCTTCACAAAAATGCTTATAAATAATAATACTTTATATCTAATAATGCTAGCTGTGTATGAAAAATCAAAAATATTATAATTTTTTATGAGTACTAGCCATTCTCTCTATACAAAACTAAATGAACGTAACATTAGATAGGTAACTATAGATATTAAAATGTCATCAATTTACCCAGTAGTAGTGTTACAATAGATTCATGAGATGAAGAATATTCTACAACGTTGGCGCATCTGTCTCTATCAGAATAAGCCATTAAGCTGATGACACTTGCAAAAGGCAGTCGAGCTTATATTATAAATGAGAACATCCGTTGTGTATTAATCGTTATTTGGTTAAATAACTCCCGACTCTAAAGTATAGATTAACTCTTTACAGCGATTTTGTGTTGACTAAGCGGATTTACAATTCAAATAAATGAGTATTATTCAACGCTTTAATTCTGATTTATTCAATAAAATAATCATGATTACGGAAAGGCTTTATGTTTGGATTATATTATAGAATATAAGCGTAAATATTCTAGAATATAAGCGTTACTAGTGATTAGAATAATTTATCATAAGATAAGAAAACAATTGTTAAGCCATGTCGAAGGCCCTCCCTTCCAGTGGCATGAAAACTTCCGACACTTGTGTTGGCCCCCACCCCTGAACCTCTTGTTGAATATGCTCTAGGCCTCCTCAAGAGAAGATTCATCATCATTCATCACCAGTTTATGTAATGAAAGTGGAAGTCTTTTTAATCTTATAATTTCAGACCTTTTCGAGTAAATGGGCTTTGGGTGGCAGTTTTCTATTTTGGTGTTTTTTTTTTGATTAAAAGAACTATTCCGAAGCAATATGAAATAGATGCCGCATTCGAATCCACGGTCATGCGGGAGGTTGCCATTTTAAAGGAAAATAAAATATTCTTTGTGATATAATCTGCGTCTCTATTATTTGTTTCCAACCATATTTTCCATTTCCTCGAAATCACGCAGACATTGTATCCCATTCTGTGACAGCCAGAAGCTAATGTCAAACGAAAATAAAACACGAAGCACATTTCTCGTTATCTTGTCTTCACCTTGACGTCCTGAGTTTAGACGACAGCTATTGGGTTCTATGTTTAATAATTTTCTACCGCAACGACAAGGCGTTATGGCGCAGATGTATAAAATAAACAGCATGAAAACTTTAACTTTGAATGAGAAACCCTTTCTGCTAGGAGCTATTGTAATCAATGGTGCACGGAAAGATTTGTTTAGTTTATAGTTTAATAAAAAAGTATTGTTTTTATCTACATTATTCTTGATCATAATTCACAGGTTTTTACAGGACCCGATTTAATAGATAAACCTATTCATTTTATTAATAAATCAAACTGATTGTCATTCGATTTGTTTATAATTTGCATGGAATCTAGATGATCAATTAACTCACTATTTTCTATCCAAGTTTTTCTTGGGGTGCAATAAGTTACAACTTGGTTAATAGTATACTTCCAAATAAATAAAAAAGTCATGGTTGGATGTCGATATATAAATTCATTATCGCACCATCGAAGCTAGTTTATGCATTGACCGAGTAACCGTATAACAATAGCGTGGTATACCTGCAATCAAATCTAAACCTTATGACGCCAATGATATAGTATATAATTTATTTTTATGTATTGAACACGTTATTAAATGTTAAGGTCACAAACGTAGTGGAAAATGTTCTAGTTGACGACCGTTATAGACATAATATTGACATCAATATGCTTACAGGGATTCAGTGGAGCGTGGAAAGCTTTAGAAATATTAAATGTACCATAAGTATTACAAAATGTGAAGATAGTTGCAGTAATGTTCATGCTATTTTACCTAATATGACGTGATTTGATGCGACCGTATAAAATAAAATTGAAATAAATTACACATTTCGTATTACTTTCACAATTATTGTGACTATTACTATTATAGTAACTTACCATTATAGTAACTTATTTAGAAATTCAGCTTGATGCTTGAAGATTCTAGTAAACGAAACATAAAAAAGGATTTATTATAAACATTAAAAATAATTGAGTCGAGTCAGGACACTTCATTATCCAGAATATTACAAATTAAAAATTTTAATATAATATACCTACTGTCAATGTTTGCATAAAACAAATACTCTAGTACTTAGTTTTGCGAATTTTCATTTACGAAGTAGGTATCTCAGAGGTCTGAGATTTTGTCAAGGGCAGATTATTACAGTCACCCTTTATGAGTAGAATAACAATATCGTTCTCAAATTCTAAATCCTTGTTTGTTGCTATACCTAAGCCAAGTCCTTAGACGAAAGTAGGGTAATTGCATAGAATTAATATTACTAGCGTATAGAAGGGACACCGCGAACATCGGGTTCGGGGGTGTGCATTGCAGCCGGCCGGCTGCATTTCATTCTGTCACTTGGCTGTCACTCGGCTGCGCTCATGGCGGCCGCATGTCAAAATTGTTTATGAAAAAACTGAAAAAATGCCGTCGTGCGTAATAAGAATGTGTCACAATTGCACGACAAAAAACAAAAAAGATAATGTTATCACTTTATCATCAGTAAGAAAACAAAATCTTTACTTAAATCAACTAAAACGAATTTAATTAAATTATTGAGCAATGTTCCCGCCATTTTGAATGAAAAAATCATAAGGAGCGTTTGAACTTGGCAAGCCACTAGCGTGTTATTGGACTAAATAAGCTTGCCGACGCGACGCTTGTGACCAATTTAAAGTGTTGGATTTTTTGACACGAATCAATGGTAATTACGTTTGAAATCGTTTAAACGCTTTTGCACGTTAAATAAAGTTGGAGTAAGAGCTTGTAAAGATTTGGAGTCGGTGACTGCTTGTCTTGGTTTGACAGGTGTCATATACAAAGTTACTCTATGGCAAGTGTGCAAACGAGGCTTCTAGTTTGAAAAGAGAACGGAGGGCAAGCCGGCGGTGGAACACACATTTTGTTTGAGATAGCGTCTCTATGTATTACCTCAATGGGTAATTGTGATAAAGTATCTTATTTTTATAAGAGCATTAGGACAGCACTAGTGATTGAAAGCAATTTTTCCGTAACAATAATCTTTCAAATTAATATAAAACAATTAAAAACGATTAAAACGATTTAAAATCTTGATGTAGTTTCGTTGGAAGAGCTTAGTAAAAACTGAATAAAAGCTTAATAAAGACGTAAAATCCTGCGTAGCAGAGTTATGTTAGAGTTGTGGACTATGACCCTGGAGTGGTCAGTTCCACATCGAATAGTTAGGTATAGGTACGAGTTGACTTCAACGCATAATGTCAATATCAATGTGTTGACGTCGGTGGTGTGTGAAAAGCCCTCCGAAGTGAGGAGACCAGAACTTTCCTCCAAGTGGTCACTCGTGCAATTACCGTATCCGCAGTTGCTTAACTTGGTCAATCACTTAACGGACATAAACCACTGGCTTACTATAGTGATAATTATTATCTTGTACTTTAACAACTTTTAATACCTTAATACCAACTTTTAATGTTCTTGTCGTTAAATAGTGTTCCCGATCCTAAATACTTTGTAAAATATAATCGACAGCTCCTATTCAAACTTTTACCAAGTTGATATAACTCCCAAACTTTGATAGTCAATCAAAATCAAGCCGCGTATTAAATCCATTTTCAGAAATTAATTGAAAGTAGAAATTGATGTACGAGGATGACGTTGGGCTTTTAAAACAACTTTGTATTACTCATAATCGAAGTGTTCCGGAAATTTGTGCTGCTTTTTGTACATTTACTTTTTATTTCTGTTTTAATTCAGCTTATTTACGCTTATTTATTTTTAACCTAAGTACGTTAAATTTTAATAATGATAAATTGTTCAACAAGAATGCTATTAATTTTCATAACAAATATACTAATCTCGAGCAAGCAATTCTAACATATTCTATGCCACTATTAACATATTCTATGTTAGTATGTTACTGAGCGTAGTTAGGAATGCAAATGAGCTTTTGAATGAATTGAAACTGAATGTGAAAATTGAGAATAAATTTAAACAAATAGCTCGTGGCTAGCAAATAACTTTTTACTTCACGAGCGATAAACTAGTACAATATTTTCAATAATATAGTGCTTAACTACAACAAAATGTATATTTTATTGATGTAGATTAAAAGTAAAATTTTGTTCAGGGAAATTATTATTCTTCTGCATGCGTATAAATTAGCGCGATGAAGACTTTTATTATGTTTAATAACACAACGGTACATTTTATAAAAAAATGTGTGTAGGTACTAAACATGACAAAAAAAATATTGCGTAAGCGTAATCTTTGAAACATTTTGTGACCGAAATAAAAAAGCAGCAGTGCTGCAATTTTTTTTCTATAAACACAAGCCTAAGGGCCCTCGCCGACGACGACTTTTTGTAGCGATGCAGTAGCGATGCTGTCGCGCGTCCGCATCGATACAGTGGCGAAGCTGTGTGCCCTCGCCCACGGGCCCAGATTCAGTCGCGATACAAACGCGTTTCTGTCGCGATACAAACGCGATTCAGTAACGGCACCATGGTAACTGCGATCGCTACAGTTGCAATATACCGATGTCGTCCGACACGGTCGCGCGTTGAATCGATACAGTCGCGATGTTGTAGCGCGTTAGTAGCGCGTTGGCATCGCTTCTGTAGTGCGTTGCAAATGCAACTAACAAGCGTTAGTAGCGATGCTGTTGCTCGTTCATGAAACGCGCGACAGTATCGATACAAAAAGTCGTCGTCGGCGAGGGCCCTAAAAGAAATTTGATTATGACAAGTTAATTTTGTTATTTTGGGAAACCATCTAGTAAAGACCTGGGTACGTAATTCAATTTACCTCCAAGAACTCGATAACGTGCAGTTAATTATTTTTACATTGTGCCACCTTCATTCAAGGTCAACCTGAGTCTTCAGAAAATTTTAATGACGACTTCAATATAAAGTGGTGCATAATAGAAGGCGCAATGTGGACTGTATATTTTACTTTGGTACGCAAATTAGGCAAATGATTGAAACGCTTGATGTTGAGGACACCAGTTTATTTTTTCAACAAAGTACATATTATTTTGAATATTGAACATGAAAACAAATATATACAAGGGTCGGCACTCGAAGTGACCAATGAAAATTGTTACAATTTTGGCAACATTTTTTATGTCTCATATTTTTTAGTGGACAAATTAACCTCCAGAATGGACCATGTGGAAACATCCATAGGGTCTAGGGTCATAGGGTCACGGGAATATGGTGACCGTTGTTGTGAGGAAATGAAGCTGGAATGATTTTTCTGGTAAATATTTGGGAATTAACATGCTATATGGGATGGTGCTGAGTCTTGTTGAAATGTCCAATGGTTTCTAACGATTTGTTTACGTGCTCGAGGTAACAAAGCATCGTTTTTAAAGTCTTTTCACGGTAGACTTGTTCATTTACCTTTACGCGCTGTTCAATGAAAATAAATGTTGACCGTCCTGTAGAAGTTACGTCGGCACAAACCATCACTGAGGCAGGCGCTTACTTTCACACAGCAATTCGTTGGTCTAATTAACTTTTGATTGACACGCTGACCACACATGATATTTTTTTGTTTCCATATTGCTTAACCGTAAAAAAATTTTCATCAAAAAATACTAAATTTTCAATATTGCCACCAACGTGCAAGTGTTTTAATACATTTGCTCTTGCTAACCAAACTGCCTTTTGTGTACTTTTGCTATTTTATAGAGCTTTAATCCTAGTTTCTTTTTTTAATATGCTACCCATGCCAGAAGAACATATTTTGAGATTTTTTTGCCAATTGAACTGCGCTTTATCGTGGATTACGTTGAATTCTGGCCTTTACCTTTCGACCCATTTCTGGTGATGTTGATGTTTTCTGATTTCACCACTATGACGTTTTTTTGATGCTACCAGTATCAGTGTACAGTTTGATGGTCCAATACACAAGTACATTTAATTCACAAGTTTTGTTAGGTCATTACTGATAGTTGGTTGCGACTTTCCGTACAAGTACAAGGCAATAATACTGTTGCGTTTGAATTCCACTGCTATAACTTTTTTTAGCTGCGACGAAAACAATATGATTCTATAAGGTACAAACAACATACCAGACTAAAGCACGTCAAAAAATTACGCTTACATTAGCCATTTGGTCATTTAAGCTTGTTCTGAGAGAGCTCGTGCATCAGTTGTAATATAACCAGTTTCCAAGTTAGCAAAAGTTTCTATATTGATGTAACTTTCATCTAAAATACGTAAGATCCAAACTAAATATTCTCCGAAACCTAGCCAAGGGCTATCGATCAGTGCCCAAGTAGCAAACTCTAGTCAGCCAACCACATGATAGAAATTGACTTGGGAAAAGTTTGATAGCGTCCGGATATTGAAACTGGACGATAATGTATCGTAGCGTTGAGCGTGGGAATATTTATTTATCTATTCTTTTCTGATACAAATGATATTAAAACAGCATTCTTTAATAGCAAACCTGTGGGCAAATATGCATTGGCGGCAGGAAGATGTTTCTGATTACCTACTTTTGATTGTAACATTGACGGGATATGAGTCGCTACATGAAGATTATAAATACAGTTTTTAACGAAATTTAACATCGATTCTAAGTATCCAGTTTGTAAACTACATTATCTTCAACCATCACAATCCATAATTGCCCTTTCCTAATTTGGCTTGTTGCTTCTTTCTACGTTACTATTTAAATAAAACAAAACGAAAGATGACCCATGTTTTCGTAATCTGTTGGTCTCTACAAAAATTTTCAAGCGATGCTATACCTTTACTAAACCGTTCGAATTTAAAAAAATCCTGTTTCTGACATTTAAAAAGTCACATTGGTAACTTTTACGTTTAACAACGGGACATAAACACACAATGTTAATAAACATAGAAATGGCATATTTTGGGTATTTTCATTCAGAAGGTCTCTAAAGTAAATGAATTACCGGCCACAAAGCGATGGGTTGCCTCTTGAATTATTCATAGTATGTTTTGTAGCAGTTGAGGACTATAAGTACAGCTCGTCCGCACCAAGTCACATTCTGCTGTCAAAGTATGTGAAACAAAAGTAGTTAGGTTATTATTTTAATGTCAGGTTCATGTTTAATGCATGATTGGTATATGTTGTACAGTACAATGTATAGGTAATATATCAACCGTAAGTGTTTTGAACCATCTTTCACCAATCTACACTAAATTAATCTTGTGATATGTTCCATACATAACTGAGTTGAAACCAGTGTTTTAAAGTACACTTGATCGTACATAGCCACGGTAAAGCTATCTGGCCATATATCTATCTCATGCACACTTGATGGCGCGTCAAGTCAAAATGCAAATTTGACACGGAAAACTGCAGACTTGATCAAGTACACTTGACCGTGTATGGCCTCCCTTAGCCTGTTGATATTAACAAAATAAATTTTTACGATTGTTCATAGTTAATAAAGAATATTAGGACGACCGTGTAGCCTACGAGTCCCGGGTTTGATTCCCGGCAGGGGCAGATATTTCTGTGACAGATAAATATTTATTTTGTACTCGGGTTATGGGTGTTACAGTGATGTGTTATTTGTCTTGTCCATGCCACCGCGACACAGGGAATGCAACTGCAGGGGTATAATTTTGTAAGCCTTTACGTTTATGTTTATGAGGAGTGAAAATATAGTCTGATTATATTAATAAAAAAATCGGTATTTGTTTATTCACGTATATTAACGGATGCTCGTGATACGGTGGCTCGTCTGTTCGTTCGTTTTCTGTCATGGACATAAAAATATTACGTCTGCTATCAATATTCCCGGACATTTGCCCTCCTATTGCCAAGCTTTATCGCCTAATGACCACCCAAAGTCGATGATTACCGCCCTTTTTCAACATCGTAACATTTAATAACTTCGTATTATGAGGTAATGACACAATGTAGATACATTTTCGACACAAATAAAATTGTTTGGCCTCAGATATTGACTTTTATTAATATCGATCCAGACTTTGAAGATTCAAAGCTGTTCAAAGTGTAACAACTAAATCGATAATCATCTTCCCAACTCACTTTTCCACAGCGGAGAACTGTCAGGGATGGAGAAATAACAACAAGAGGGTTATATCAGAACGGAGAATTGTGATCCTCAGTGATGAGGGAACAGCGCAAAGAGAACGCTCTGCGCACAGGTTTCCTCACAATGTTTTAATTTTTCGAAAAGTGTACTTTAATTTCTAATATAAAATAATAAAAATATTTATGCTCAATCGTATCAGCTTCTATTCTGCTTTGTTATGTAATTTTTCTTAGAAAATATTGCTCAATCAATGCAGAAAGTTAGTAGCACAGCAGCTTAACTGCTACGACTTATCACAAAAAGTAGGTTAAAACCTCGCTGCTCACCTCTTTTTGTTTTCTTTTTTAATTTATCCTCATTAACTTTATAGTCTTTTTTAAGACTTAAAATAAAGCAATGAAACGAAGACTCAGTTTAGAAGCTGGATTATTCGTTTTTACGAGGCATTGGCACCAGGTTCGTTCTAGGAGGTATGATATAAACAACCTATAATACCTTATAGTAAGTTATAGTGCTACTCAACATTTTTGACGTATTTCGGTTTCATTATCAGAGAGCCAGTAAAAACGGTTAACTCAAGCGTTATGCCCCTGATAAGCGAAGTGACACACATGCTAGTTTGTAGCATATGTAATGCAGTCCGCTAACTGAGGATAGGCCAAAGGTGGAAGGGCCAACCCAAGCATAGGAAGGTTTTTGTGCCGCCTTCAGTCCTCCGACAGGGCAAAAAGACTGTTATCTTACTTATATACCTACTCAAAAAAAATTTGGTCATCAAACTGCCGACCGCGCCCACTGTTGCTTAATTCCGTCAACACCAGACAACGGGATGCCCAAGCAATGAGCGCTCCTTATATCTATTTACTTTTTCATTGTGTTATATAGATTAAAATCACTAAAGACTATTACTGACGAAGTGACGACGCACAACTCGCAGCAATAAACGCATCATTACTTTAACTAGTTCACAATATGACAATTCCATTAATTTACAAATGTAGGTAACGCCAGGGCAAGCTGCTATCCACCACACCCAATCGCGTGTTTACGGGCGGTAAACCTCGCACGTAACTTTTAATTACAGGCTTATATAAGTGGATGAAGGCTGTGCTTATAGGGACATGTGGGGAGGATTAGGTTCAGAGTCATTAGATGTATTATTGTCACGCAATTAGAGAAACTTTATAATCCTAAACCAAGTTATATAACAAACATAAATAAGGTATACAATTTGTAGGCTACAGATGTTAAATACCTTACTCTTTAGCATTCTAATTTGTATCTCATTAGATACAAGAAAAGTAATCTTCAGTTTGGTATTAATAACCTAACTTCCTTCTATTAATGGGTTTACTCATTAGCGGCACTATCTTAATCTTAATATATATAAATTACGTGTCACGTTGTTTGTCCGCGATGGACTCCTAAACTACTTGACCGATTTTAATCAAATTTGCACACCGTGTGCAGTTTGATCCAACTTGAAAGACAGGATAGCTTACATCTCTCTTAAGGCACACGGAAGGATTCGCTAAAAAAACTTTTGACAGAACGAAGTCTGTCCGGTCAGCTAGTATATGTATATAAATTACGTGTCACGTTGTTTGTCTGCGATGGACTCCTAAACTACTTAACCGATTTTAATCAAATTTGCACACCGTGTGCAGTTTGATCCAACTTGAAAGTTAGGATGGCTTACATCTCAAAAAAAAAAGTTTGACAGAACGAAGTCTGTCCGGGCAGCTAGTATATTATGTTTTTCCTTGTTATTAAAAAGATTGAAAACTGGATCCTATTGTTGTTAGTTCTACTTTTCCACGCATCAGTCATCAACCCTGCCAAGTATCGAATGTTCTTATGGCTTTTATTTGCCTCCAATGAGTCTCAAAGACTGCTTTGTAACGTAAACTTGACGTGCTCTGTGAGTCACGAAAGTGCTTATGCAATTTCGCCAAAAGCAACCGCGATGCAATTTCACAATTCTCTCTATCAATTACTATTAACATAAGCCGTCAACCAAGCGCACTTCAATTTTCTTTTCACATACATTACAAAATTATGCTTTAAAATTATAAGTCACTTTGATTTGATTTTCGTGCCTAAGTGCCTTTCCATTTATGTCCATCAATCATAATTTAGTTGATGACAAGTGATGCTGAACGGATAAAAATCTGTCACAACTCGACGTTTTATAAAACAACTAGCTGCCCGGACAGACTTCGTCCTGTCAAAAGTTTTTTTATTGTTATTTTGAGATGTAAGCTATCCTATCTTTCAAGTTGGATCAAACTGCACACGATGTGCAAATTTGATTAAAATCGGTTCAGTAGTTTAGGAGTCCATCGCGGACAAACAACGTGACACGTAATTTATATATATTAAGATATTTAAAACGAGTATTGCGTTACATTTGAGCTTTATAAAATTATACCTACTAAGTTAATTTTAATGTAAGTAAATAATGATTAAAATATTTGCGTAAACACCTAAGTAAACGCTGACAGTAATCGAATAGCTACCACGTATTGGCAACAGGAGAATGGGAAGTCTCTGATTTAATGGACTGATATTCTAAATGCGGATATTTGCAATAAAAGTCAGGGCCGGTTACTTAAAATTATTATAATGGACACGGAGTTATCCTAAAGAGGACTTCTAAAAACTTTTAGGTGGATTAAGGATTATGGTGTCAAGAGTCTTTAGAGAAACGCTGTAGCCATTAACGCCCATGGGTTAAAGCCGACAGTTAACAATCGCATAGATTAACATAAACTCTGATTGAGAATAGGTATGTAAATAATATAACCAACCATAATTCAATGTGATTGTGAACAATCACATTGAATTATGTAGAATCTGGGCCCGGTATCATTATCATTTATTAAGTAATAACTAGTAATGGTATCCTATTCATTACATATTCGATAGTATCTAATATGAAATATTGGAACATTCTCTAAGAAAAATGTTTCTATTAGTAGGGACAGGGGCATTGACCAAATAAGAAAGATGAAAGCAACGAAATACATTTGGCATGAGATTGTCTATCTCATTCGTAGGATTGAGGTAGCTTTGGACTTAATTATTTTTTCATATCCCTGATACAATCAGAACTCAATTATACGAATGATTCCGTTCTTGTGTGAGTACGGTGTATTCACCGTTGTTCGGTTGAACGCACATTTGTCCGCACCGTCCGCGCCGGACGCATTGCGTTTGTATGAAATCATATGAGAGCCAGATGCGACATATGCCGACGCATCTGTTTTCCGCATCGGGCGCATCGGGCTCTCATATAATTTCATACAAACGCAATGCGTCTGGCGCGGACGGTGCGGACAAATGTGCGGTCAACACTACTGTTCGTCATAATAATAGAACTAACGGGGAAAAAAAATCATATCTGTTCTACTATGCGGTACGACAAGAAATCGTCACCATTACGAGTAAATACAAGTAAATGAAGTACTAATTGTTTAGTTTAATTATTATTTATGCATACTCAGTTAAATGTATTGTAGCCTCTACAATTGTTTATTCCTAGTTGTTATAACAACTGGGAATATAAACAGATGTGATTTTTTTATTCCCGTTATAATTTCAGTTACAACGGTGTAGGTATACACCGTGAGTACTGTGAGTGTTGTACTGAGCATATTTACTGTTATTTATGTATGTTACTTATTATGTTAATTAGTTTTGATATCAAATTGATGTTAAAGTGAAAATAAACACATTAATCATATGTATCAAGCTGTTAATGTTGCGGCTAAAATCCATTATGATTTACCATTACAATGACCACAACCTTGATCGATATTGTTACTGGCGCTGTGCCGCGGCTTTACTCGCATTTTTCGGGATAATAAGTACTGTATATGTTATTCTAGATCTTGATTCAGCTGGGTGCTTTTCATAAAAATCCGCTCAGTAGTTTTCAAACAAATATCTTAAGTCCAAAATACCTTTGAGTTCAAATTTTAATTTAAATAGGCACTCTTTTCTTGTATAAAATTAATTCAGCGAAGTCTCTAAAGGATTTTGTAGACAGGGTAGCCTTTATAATATGACCATTCAGTGACACTAGAAGCCTTTATAATTTAGGAAGGTCTCTACAAATAGGGAGGCACAAAGCACTAACACTGATTTAGCGAAATGAAGTACCTAGGCCGTTCAAAATAACTATTGTAAAACAGTTGAATGGAAATGATAACGAAATAAAATACATATAATGTGAATTTATAAAATAATATGTACTAGTTTTACTTAGGTCGTTTTAAACTTTTCGGGATAAAAGGTGTCTTATGTTTTTTTTTCTGTTCTCTTGACAATATGGAGAATATCAGACCAAATGAGTACGGTTTGAACACGGACGTAAAAAAAAGAATAAATAAAAAATAATAATAATTAAAGAATTAAAAATTAAAAATAAAATAAAAATTTAATTAAATTAAATTAAATGAATTTAAATTAATTTAAATTTAATTAAAAATTCTTTTTTTATGTCCGTGGCTTTGAAAGGGAATCGAACGAGGCTATGGCAATTGGCCCCTCCCATATGTGTCATGTACCACCCGGGTACCCAGTTTAATCAAGGTAATGGTAAGTTCACACTCAGGTAAGGTAATTTTTACCCGCCAGGATTGTTACTATACCCATGATAATCTATAAAATCAACCATGGAATGTTTGTTGCATGTTTCAGTCCTAGTGTCAAAGAGCCACTAATATATACGAGTTGGCCATTATGGGTCGGCACCGCGTTAAATGGTTAAATGATTTTATTTAATGTAACTTAATTTAACTGATTGATGTAATTTAATTTTTATTTATTAATTTATTGATTATACCCTATGACTAGTAACATGATTACAGAATACTTATTCTGAAAAATAAAAATTATTATTCTTAGTATTATTTACTACTGCAATCCATCGTTTGTGGTGACCTTGCATCAGGCGAATTATAGACTGTCACACGACAACATTACTGTATCGACTAGTAAGAAAATGTGCTAGATAAAAATGCTAGCAGGAATTTTATGAGTTTAAAAAGAAACAATCGTATTAATTTTGTGTCGAGATCTTTTCAATAAATTTTTATTGGAATGTAAAGAACGTCAAAGAACCGCTCAAACAGCTGCGAATGAAACGCTTCTGAAAGTAATCAGTCAAGTCTTGTCAGTGCTGGATGTGTTCTACACATAACGATAAGAAATTCTAGATCTTTATATAATTTCCTAACGCCATTAAAATTGAGATAATTAAATAATACCCACTTTTCTATTTAGTTTGTCAACCGATTTTCGTGTTTTTTCAGTTTAACTGAAAAAAATTGCCAAGATAAACAAAGACCAAATGTTTAAGAGTAGAATTTTTTTTTAATATAAAAACCCATGTCATTATGTTAAATTTTCGAAAATAATTAGCCCACCAAAAACCTTTTCATATTAAACGTTACCAAGACGAGGCCATAAGGTAAGGCTCGTACTGTCAAAAAATTAACAGGATCTCATGTAGAAAGAAACTCTATACCCCCTAACTTTACAAGCCCTAAGTTCACATACTTTACACCTCAGTCAAAATATGTGACTGAAATCAACTTTTTATTGGTGAATAGGAAAAGTGGTAGTTTTTGATTTAATTAGTTACTCAAATAATCAAGGTTTCATTTGGCGTTCACTTCCATGCTATCGCTTATTTATAAATATGAAAATGTTTCAACTATAGCTTACCTTAGCTACAAAAAGTAAAATAATATTATAATTTAATGTAATTAATTTGCAAATAAAAGAAAAGAAAACGTAACATATTATAAATCCTTGAAATAATTAGAATTTTGTTCATTATTTTAGTCGTTAACCTTTAGCAATAGGACAATAAAATTAATAAAAGTAATATAATATAAAACATAGAACGAGTCTGTTTCAAATATTGAATTCTTGGTGATACGTTTATATACGTATATACCTTATGGTAATATTGCCTCTTTACGTCGCGAGTTGACAAATATTAAAAGCTGAGATTAAAAGCTTTTTCATTTGGTACATATTACAATGTTAAGGTAATAAATAGACCTTGTATGCAAATAATAACTTACTTGTTCAATAGAACTTTTTCTTTACCTTTTTTAACCCCCAACGAAAAAGGAGTGTTATTAGTTTGACGTGTCTTTGTATATATCTGTGTACCTGTGGCAACGTAGCTCCCAAACGAATTAACCGATTTTGATTTAGTTTTGTCTAAAAGATGAATTAATAAAGAGTGTTCTTAGATATGTTTAGTGTAAATAGTACTTTTTAAGTGTTAACTCAGCTCAAATGTCTGGGTCTAAAAACTTTACATTTTGCACTAACTTCCTAAATACTCGTGCCGAGCAAGTATGATGGAATTGTTCAACTCTCGAGAGGATGAAATGGCGTGAAAATGTTTGTTTAGGAATTTGTATTCCGTGTCAGTAATTGGTTACTATGTAGTTAGGTAAATTAAATCCAAATAAAGCTTTATTCGCTGAAACAGCATGACAAATTCGTTGCAAAAATATTTTGATAAGGGGATTCCCCGCTGGCATTTTGGCTGGCAACGCGTTGGTATCGTAGTTTCGTGTTACGAGTACATCCCAGAACGGCGGTGATCAGTCACCATCACGTATCTCATCTAAAAGTAATCGGTTTAAGGTCTCCTAAAAATAAGAATAAAAGAGTTACATTAGAAATGAGATACTTAAGAGGACTTCGAAGAAAAACTATCTAGAACCACCGAAAGTACAGGAAAAAGAAGGATAAATTTGGTAATAACAGATAATCTCCACTCTGATTAGGTAAGTCTCTTTTTTGTAAGTATTTTGTAGTGGACATAGACGTGCTTACTATCACTAATTTTATTCTTACTTTTGGACCTATTGAGATTAAGTTCTCAACAGCACAACCACTTACGCTCTTACTTCCACTTTCGCGTATATCTTCTTCTTACAGCAACAGTGCACTACGAGCTACAGCTGGTACTGTAGTAAACCATCTCGCCGAGATAGCGCCCGGAATATACTTTCAAATGTGCCAAGTTTTTATTGTTAGCACGTGACAACGTCCTGTAGTATTACCACATGTTACGCTTTACGTGAGGTACGGTGTATTAAATAATTGGTTTCAGATTTGTTAAGGTTTCCTGGATGGTATGGTCTACTGTAAAATAATTAATATCTTTCAGTTTGAGAGTAAGAGAGCCAAGTAGTTGGCGGGTCGTTATCGTATTTCTTAAAAAGAAAATAAGTGATGATGCTTCTCATTCTGGTAGGTATTGTAGATGTTCTGAATAGTGGTGACTTCTAGTCTAATCAGTCTATTCTTTTCACGGTTACTACTTTGAAGATATTGTATCAGAAGAAACGATTAGGTACCCTAGTTTATAATTTAAGTCTTCTAATTATTTCTTGGTTTATTTTAGAAATGGTTGTTACCGCAGTCAGGCAGATATGATGATAGAATGCCACCATGTTTGTATTCTAATGATGTTTAATAGCGTTATAATTGTTTCATCACGTTGCCGAAGAGAGTTGGATAAAAAGCTGAGAGCTTGCTATAAAAGTTGACTCATCTTTTCCAGACGCCAATAACCCTAACGTAATACATGCACTCTCAAGTCCATACATGGAAATCATTACAAGTATAACTTCGTTCAAGAGGTAGTAAAAGGGTTCGATCAGCCCGCTTTTATATTGAATTTGAGAAAGAAATAACGAAATTGCTCCGAGCGTTGCATGAAAAGTTGTGTGGCTTTCAATGCACGAGGGGAAACGTCTAGCGCATAGAAATATTTATTTTATAATGTGATTTTTATGCAACGAAGAACATATTTCAACCAGGTTTGGAAGCCGAGGAGAATAAATGATTGTAGGTTTACCTACAAAATTCTAAAAAGGGCAAGGAGTAGGGCTTAATATCCTTTACAATTAACAAGTAGGTTTAAGGTTACCTTTATATTAGTTTTTTCTTCTACCAAGATTCTGTAAAGAGCGTTCCCATCGCAATGACCGTTATAGGGTCACCCTAGCATTCCATCTAGGTATGTTACATTTCAAAGGTAGATTCTCCTCGCAATTACGTTTTATTTTTATAGGTTATATATAGTTTTTCAGAATATAGTAAAAGTGGCTGCTAATACCTACTAATGTTCAGTATCATGTCATGTTTGTTGTCTTATTTTCGTTGAAATTTTCAAAGTTAAATAAAATTGTTCTCATTATAACTTTAATATTACATCCATTGTAAGTGTATCGATATTTAACAAATATTTCTTCATCTTTTTTCTTGGCCCTTAAATAAATTTCGAATCCTACCTCCATTTTGCCTTTTGATAGATTCGTTGAACGCTAATTACTTTTCTTTACTATCTTATGTCATAGCTTGTCTCTTCATTACCAGTTGTCTCCGGGAGTTTATCGTTTCAATTATTCAATTATCTTCCTAGTTCTAATCTTCCTTCCTAATGTTTCCTAATACCTACTCATTACCCGTTCAATAACTTGCGTATATTTGTTTTGTATTTCATGGACTTCGCTTTTTGGCGATTATTATAACAAAATCCAAAAATATAGTAACATTTATTAACTTTTTGTACCTTTTGTATCCTTTCAATTTCATGATATCCCAATTGTAACTTCTGTATGGTAAGGGTATGTACAAATGAATAATTAAAATTAAAAATGTAAGGTCTACCACAAAAACAACTTTTTGAGTGAACTTTTATTACCAAATAACCGTATTGTTCAAAGTTTGAGGCAAAACATTCATGTTACTGGCTCAAACATGTATCTCAGAAACAATTAATGAGTTCGGACGACGGTAGGTGCGTACGTGTGTTTCGGGCTTGGACGGGCAAATTAACAGGCTTTTTGTAATGCAATTTAACTTTGTACCTCGCAAGACCCTGTGTTAATTATTTCACCTGTTTTTGAGTCTGGGACTCATTGTTTAATTGAGTCAAAGCTAACCGCCAGACGTAGTGGATATTTTGCCTAAGTTATTTGCAATCTAATACATTTCTGTTAACTCGTACCTATTTTCTTTTGTTAGAATACTGAGCAAAACAATAAGTAAAAAAATCTGTAAATATTTCGATGCTCTTACTCACGGATAATACATAATCTAAATTTTACTAACAAAAAATAACCGACTTCAAAGTCACTCAAAAACTCCTTGTCAGATCTCGTTCAAATTTATGTGGGATTATGAGATAAGCACCTGCATTCGATTAAAAAAAGAATCATCAAAATCGGTTCGCCCAGTCCAAAGTTCTGAGGTAACGAACATAAAAAAAATACAGTCGAATTGAGAACCTCCTCCTTTTTTTGAAGTCGGTTAAAAAATAAAATATACTCATGTAAATAATTAGTGTATTTTTTATAACCCAATCTAAAATCGTAATGTTACAATACATTCGAATGCGATTTACGCGTCCTCTGCTACTACTCGTAGCTCTTCTATTTTCCAAACGCATCCGACCATTTAAGCCGATACAAGACAAACGGATTTGCGCGCTCGACTTGCCAACAACGACAAAGGGGATCGTAAGAACCCGTAATAGCTACGACCGGCGTCCCTTCAAAGTCTTTGAGGTAAGCTCATGATTTGCACCCTTACACAAAGTAGGTACGTACGTACCTTTTGACCTTTCTAAGAAAGTTTTAGAACTCGCAAATCAAATTGTCACCTTGATGAATCAAAGAGAAAAATTATTTGCTTCTCTTTACTATAAACATAAGATCTAAGGATAAAAAAGTATTTTCAGAGCTCACTAATGCTGACAAAGACATAAATCGTATTTTTTGCGAGAATATTTAAATGAGTTGAAAATTAAATATTTGCATTTAAATTGAATAAAATATTGTTGTGTACATTTTTAGGGTTCCGAAGAAAAATCGGAACCCTTAAAGTTTCGTCATGTCCGTGTCCGTCCGTCCGTCCGTTTGTCTGAAGCGCCGAGACCCTTAGTGCTAGAAAGCTGTCATTTGGATATACATATTTATTAAAACTCCAAATCGTAGATTAAAATATTGAAAAACATTTTTTTTTCAGGGTACCTCCCCATACAGGTAACATGGGGATTAATTTTTTTTCGTCGCGTACCCTTTAGTGTGGAGTATCATTGAAAAGGAATTTCAAAAATATTATGTATTTGCTAAAACCGTTTTTCAGTTCAGGCACCATTTGCGATATAGTCGGCTTTAAATTGCCAGTTTTGCTCAGAGTCAAGTGTCCCCCTCCCTGCCAGCTAAACGGTTGGAGATAGCTAGTGAAAAAAAATCACAAAAATAGGTTATGCGATGAATTTACAAGGAAAACTATCACGGCTAGGTTAGCTTAACTACTGAATGAATAATAGGGGAAGTAAGCCCAAGACGTGTACCCCGCCTAAAAAGGGTAGGCAATGTGACGTTGCCAGATTGAACGCTGGACACGCTGCGAACAGTGTAACAGTCGCTCCGCGCCCCGCGCCTCCTCAGGCAGTCAATCGAAAACGAAGCAAAAAGAAACACGTGCGCAGTGACCAAAAATATTTTTTCGTCTGTTTCGATAAAAGATTGCAAGGTAAGTTCACATTGATTTATGCTTTTTCTTAAATGTCTATCTAATAGTGTTGATTCAGTATCGAAAAACATTTATTCAAGTATGTTTTCAACAATAAAACATGGATTTAGAATTAATATTTGAAGGTTATTTTTCGAATAGTGCAAACTTTTAGCTAAAAGGCAAAATGGGTAGGGCAAAATGAGTACTTACCCATTTCGCCCTGGACTCACTTGTTTTTCCACAAACTATACTTTTACTGAAATATTGCATGTATATTTTTATATTTATGAAGGCCTTAATATTTTTTTATAGATGGTGAACAAATACAAAAGAAAAACAAACCGAGCATCTTGGGACGAGAATGTCAGGGATAGATTTGTTCTATCACTGTCGCTCTTCCGCATATTGATTGGCATGATGGGAAAAATAGCAATAATAACTTGGTGTGCATGATCGTAATATGGACGTCCCTGTTGTGCCTTATGCTGGGTGCCGAGGAGTAAATGGGACCGCACATGCTATGGCTTGTGCAGTGTCACTGATGTCGCATCCTCGAGGACTTCTGTGCGCCTAGTACTCGCTGTTAATAGCAACAAATGCTATGCAATAGCTTTACCGCGGCAATCCCCGAGTGCCACACGTTTTTTTTTTCACTGAATATGATGTACGGTGTACTCAACTTAGAAGACTGATATGTTAGAGATATATTATGAAAGACTACCTTTAAAACATTTCGACTAAGTCAATTTTGTAAAAGTCCTACACAAATTTAATACTATGATTAAATTTTTTGCAAATATTTATTGTTTTATTTTATATAAACTATATAATCTTTCAATTCTGCTAGCTTCTTTCAATTTCCTACTCATCTTAGGCCGGCCTTCCGTTTTGCCCGAGTCCAGTACTCGTTTTAGGCCCCCCCTCCGGGCAAAATGAGTTTTTTGAAGGTTTATGTTATTTGCTCATAATAATTTTGCTGGTGTAGTATTATGTAATATGACCTAATTTTATCAAACTATACTAAATTCCCTTACACGCATCAACTTTAGTCTTCAGAAATTATGTTATTAACATACTCAAACTTTCATTTTACCTTAAGGTATCCGTCTTGGGCTTACTTCCCCTAGTCGATAAACTTACACCTTCGGAACCCCACATTGCGCGTGGCCTGACACGCACGTGGCCGGTTTTTTAGATGAGTCTTATTTATACTAAACAATGTTACAGGGTCTTTTTGTAATTTAAAAATAAGGCAGGCAGGCATCTGAATTAATTTATGTTTACGATTAATTTTTGGGGTTCTGTACCCAAAGGATAAAAACGGGACCCTATTACTAAGACTCCACCGTTAGTCTGTCTGTCTTTCACCAGAAAACGGCATAAAATAAATATTTAAGTGGGGTTCCCACGCAACAAACGTGATATTTTTGGGGGTTTTTTGCTCGATATTTATTTATTTTATTTATTTATTTCAATTTTATTTTCAGGCAACTAAGGCCCATAGATAAAATACACACATAAAAAATAATACAAACTAATACATACAGGATAATACAAAATAAAATAATACAATATTAAAAAAACTTACAATATATTAATAACGGCAACAGATCCTTGAATCCTTGAAATATTCACAGAATATTTAGATGCAATATAGATAATTTTACGGAACCCTTTTTGCACGGGTTGGCCGGCACTTGGCCAGTTTTTTTTATTAATACTTTAATAAAAAGTAGTGCTAAGATTGTTTACCAAATCGGACCTACAAAGCAATGTCTATTTTGTTAATGATTCACAAAAAAATTGCTTCAACGATTTACAGATTAGATCCTATACACAAATATCATAATTATCTGCTTGTTATTTAGCGAAATAGCCCGCTTAAAACGAACAGCATAAAATATTGGAATGATAAGACTGATAAGAGTAACAAATGTAGTTGCGTATTTAAATCCGAAAGTTTCGGGCAAAACTGGAACTGGATACATTAATAGTGTATTCAGAAGAAAAGTTACACAGTTTGTTGTTCGTGCAAAAACTTGGCGGATTGTTTTAATGGAGGCGCAATGTTAATTTTACTCGCTGTTGGTTTGGCTGGCTCGGCAAATATTTTTACGTTTGGCTAGGAGCGGTTTGTAGGTAAATCGGCAATTTTCATCTTATAAAAAATAGGCATTAAGTTTGCCCTTTGTTCTACTTAGCTTTTGGTTTAGAGTCAAAAAAAAAAAGGTTTATAAACCTTTAAATTATTAAATTCATAATTAATTATTTTTACGCTTTTATTCCGTTATTAAATGACTTAATTAGCTGTTACCTATTTGTTGTAAATTGATATCGATCGCATTCTCTTTCTGACACACTTTCATACAGGCTACATATAGGTACATCTTAATATATATAAATTACGTGTCACGTTGTTTGTCCGCGATGGACTCCTAAACTACTGAACCGATTTTAATCAAATTTGCACACCGTGTGCAGTTTGATGCAACTTGAAAGATAGGATAGCTTAAATCTCAAAATAAAAGAAAACTTTTGACAGAACGAAGTCTGTCCGGGCAGCTAGTAGGATTATATGTATGATTTTCACAAAACTTAACACGTATGATTCAAGGGTTTCCATCTACCCTTGAGATAAAGAGAACTTCCATGCTCAAGATAGTTTCAGCTCTCGTCGCCGCGTCGTGCTGAACAAAACATGATGCTATTGGTAATTAATATAGGTAAAATAAAATAAAAACATATTGTTTTTAGGTTTTAGAATTATCTTAACTCACTGCTGAGAGGATATTACTCAGTCTCTTCTATTTATAAATAAAACTTACCTGTAAAATACCTAATAAATATAAGAATTTAATACAAACAAGCGAATTAAAGCTTTTGTCAATCGCAACTGAAATCTCAATAACCATGTCGCTGAAACGCAATTTCGGGTAAAGCTCGCCTCATTACCGAAATTCATGTATGTGGAACGTGCCATATTATCCCAAATTGCCGCAGTTCAAAAAATACTTTTATCGTCATCGCCATTCACTGGCTACACTGTCAGCTGTCAACTAGAGATGTATTTTGTAGCGGAACTATCTTTTATAAAATTTCAGGTACCTGCTACTTATTACTATTATAATTATTACTACCTATTTTTTTTTGGTTTTGTCTTTGATTCTTAGGATTGTCTTACATGTCGTATTCCTCTGTAGGCTCATAGCTCTGGTAGTGATAGGACGTAAGTGTTAATGATAAAATATTAAAGATGTTTGAAATTAAAAACTTTGAAGTGAGAAAACATAAAAGATGCCCTTTTTTGTCAACAGAAAAAAAAACTTTATGTGCAAATATTAAAAATTATTGATGAATTCTAAACTTTAGTAACTACTAAACTATACTCCATAGTCCATAGGTCGAACTCCTAGGGGACAAAATACTTGCAGCTGCAAATACAGTCCGCTTTAAAGGAAAGATTTACATGCGGCAGGTGATGCCATGAATTCTTTTTTTCAATAAAACAACTTTTTAATTACAAAGTGATATATTAATATTACCTCATTTATTATACTTCACTGCAAAATAAAATTGGTGATTAAAAATACAACATTTGCAAACGTGACATTAATGAAAACTTGGTGTGTTTTGTATGTAACATATACTACTGTATACTACTGTATATGTTACATACAAAACACACCAAGTTTTTATTAATGTCACGTTTGCAAATGTTGTATTTTTAATCTGTAATGTTTGTAACTTTGTAACTGTATATTATACTGTATATTATACAGTTACAAAGTTACAAACATTACAGATTAAAAATATATTATGTTACATATTAAAAACAGATTAAAAACATATTATGTTACATACAAAACACACCAAGTTTTTATTAATGTCACGTTTGCAAATGTTGTATTTTTAATAACCAATTTTATTTTGCAGTGAAGTATAATAAATGAGGTAATATTAATATATCACTTTGTAATTAAAAAGTTGTTTTATTGAAAAAAATAATTCACGGCATCACCTGCCGCATGTAAATCTTTCCTTTAAAGCGGACTGTATTTGCAGCTGCAAGTATTTTGTCCCCTAGGAGTTCGACCTATGGACTATGGAGTATAGTTTAGTAGTTACTAAAGTTTAGAATTCATCAATAATTTTTACTATTTGTTATTTAAAACAAACAAGTAACGTAAATAATTTCTACACATCACAATAAAAATACTGGGTGCCACTTGACGCATATTTATGATGGCGGCGTTGGCGAACATTGGTAAACTGAAAGTGTGGTCTGGGCTGAAAATGTACCCCACGAATGTAGTTAAAGATTAAGTAGCAAAGCTAACAAACTTAATATAAGCAAACTGTAGCCTTGAAGATAACCAATTACAACCAAACTGTCTAATCGCTTGGGTATCTTCTCACATATTAATGTATGACTTTACTCATAGTCCGAGACCGGATTGGTTGACTTTGCCCACCTTTGGGAATTTAACAAATATTATGATGACGACTATGAGTTATAATAATTTAGAGTAATTTCAGAACCCAATGTAAAGTGTTCATTTGACTTTGTGTTTATTCCACTTATGTGTACACGTAAACTTGTTTAAGTGTTTGTGTAACTTTTGTGTAAGCGTAAGCAAACGTGTCTTTATGTGTAGATACTCCGTAAAAAACTTCTTCAGCAAGTAAGTATTTAACTGGGTTAATCGCCTTTATAAGTTACTAGCTTTTACCCGCGACTTCGTCTGCGTGGACTTGAGAATGAAATTAAAGTAATTAAAAAACATCCCGGGAAATGCGAGTTTTTTGGCACCGAGGGTTTTGTATAAAAGAGAACCGAACTTATGAGCATTATTAAATGATTCAGTAACAAAGTTAACTTTGCCGCTGTAAAACTGTCGTTCCTATGCTTGGACATAGTGATCAATTAACCAAATACAAATAAGTTTAAGTTTTTTTGGAATGATATCTCCACGTGTTCCTGAGAAAATAAGGTCGACAGACAGACAGACAGACGGACAACGAAGTGATCCTTTAAGGGTTATGTTTTTTCTTTTGAGGAACAAAACCCTAAAACAATAAATAACCTGTAAACCCAACTTCCAAACTAAATTATACCCTTGACCTGATGAAGAAGCTGATCCATCTCCGAACTCGAACGACCTGATCCCGACGAACATGCACCCTGTTCTTTGATGCGGGATATGGAATATCTATGAGCCAAAATTCATCTAAATCCATTTAGCCGTTTTAGCGAGAGTAAAAAAATATCTTATTATAGGTGCGCCTAAGAAATATTAGTGGGATTTTATATACACGTACACCATCAGATCTTGAATTGTTCAATGTTGTACTGGTTTTGCTATGTCAACGTGACCATCAACAAATATTTTTAGAGAATAACATTCTCACCCATTCTGGAGTTACATAGTCTGTCTCTAAGATACACCACCATTTTTTTTTTTTTTTTGTTTCGAGGGGGAAAATGCATTACGCATACCACCCGGGCGCAGGGGGTACCCGAGTGGTTATGTGGGACTCCCGTATAGGCTAATGAGACCCACGGTATACCCACTAAAAACCCCCCCATCTTCCACCTCGCCGCCTTGTGACGGGGTTACGGGAACGCTTTCGCACACATCCGCGACCCCGCCGGCGGCAGCCGCCCACAAGCGGCTCCATCGCGAAAGCCCGAAGGCCCTCCACGATGGGCGCACCAGATGGTAAGGTGCGCCTCCCTCCTCGGCCTCCACCAGTACTGTAGCAGACTCCCCCCGAGTCTACTACTAGGAGGCCATGGGTACCAGATAACTGGTACCCGGTGGAAGATAAGGTCTGTGGTTCTTCCACCGACCACACCTCGGCCGCAGAGGATAGGGCAAGCGGCGCACCGCAATACCGACATGCCTCTTCCTCTGCGGCCCCACCAGTGCCGTTTCGACGGAACGGCCCCGCCAGCTCGCAGGGGGTAGGGAGAGTGGCGCACCGTAATACCAACACGCCTCTCCCCCTGCGATCCCTCCACGGCCGCAGAAGATAGGGGAGAATCTCCTCTTCTTCTGCGGTCCCACCTCCACGCGCGTCCGCAGTGGACTTGTTTAGCCCGCTGGGAGCGCGCCCTCCTCGGGCCAGCCGGCGCCCCAAACAGGCCGGCCCTGGTTGCCTCTTAGCTTCACCGTGGGTGACCAGTCCACGGTTACTAAGCCCCCCCGCCACGACAAGGCGGGCAACCCCCGGGGGGGTAAGATACACCACCAGACCCAACCCAACCCAGACCCTAATATAATATGGCCTATGGTTGGGCCTTACCACCTATTATTTCGTAGCAGCTACCATAATAATGTATTTTTAGACCATCAAAAGGTAGAGATTTCAAAGAAAAAAATCCCACAGACTTTTTTAAAAAAGCAGATATTTTGACGTGAGAATTTTCGATTGAAAATAATTAGGGTGCTTTTTCGATGTTAAGTCAAAATAAGGTGAAATATTTTAAATCAAAAAAATTATGGTTTGGAACATAAAAAGTTAAGTTTTCACCAAATTTCATGAATTTGTTTGTTTATAAAAGAAAAATAAAAACCCAAAAACTTGGTTATTTGAACTTTTTAAATAAATTTTGAGATTATATGGAAAAAAGTGTAAATCGAAAACTTGTAGATCTTTCTATTACCTACAACTTTGCCATTTTTTAACTATTTTCCATAGGACTTGTAGTATTGCCGGAAATCGAGGTAGACCGTTTTTTACCATTAAAAACTCAACCCCCCCCCCCCCCACTTCCCGACCTCAGATCGCCCGTAAATTATTTTTCCTTTCATTTTTGTTATATTCTCTTCCTTTTTCAATGGGTTTCATCCTACTATTATTTTTTCACTTACCATTTTCAAAGGCTTCAGCCCTGGTCAATTAAGATATACCTACCTACTGAGATAAATAAAGACAACTGAAAAAAAAGTTTTACTTTGACTACACCTCCCAGAAATTAAACCAGGAGATTGTAGGAGTTGGAGATTATAAATGCTAGTTTAATTCAGAATACTGGAATACTGGACTGCTCCTATTTATTCATAGACTTCGACAAATTTTTCCACGTAAGT
The DNA here is from genome assembly GCA_911387775.1 of Thymelicus sylvestris. Taxonomy (NCBI): domain Eukaryota; kingdom Metazoa; phylum Arthropoda; class Insecta; order Lepidoptera; family Hesperiidae; genus Thymelicus; species Thymelicus sylvestris. The sequence goes on from OU426892.1 coordinate 4,715,646, forward strand.
ATAAACAGCAAAACCTAAAGTAATCGAATTCTTTTTCCATTTTAATTACGTAATGTTTTATTGGCACTACTTCTTCCTTCTTTTCGACTTATTATGTGTTTTCATCTGACCAAGTAATGTCTGTAAGACGGTCCCCATGCTGCTCACCAGATCACGCGAACTGCCGCCGCCGCTGCGCCTACATGATCGGATCGGGTGGTTTAGCAGGTACCTGGTGTACCATGTTAGGTTTCCCGGTCAATATTTGATCGCGCCGACCACGGGTTACATGAGTCGCTCAGGGACGTCTCGCCCCTCCGTATTTGATTGCCTGAGAGCTAAATGGTAAACGCTTCTGCGTGAAGAGTCAAAAGAGCCCCCCCGACTATCTGGGGAGTTTCACAACCGCGGTACCAGCTAGATTTATGGTAATGAAAGCATCCCCTACCCGACAGCAGGGCCCGCCTCTCAACCTGGAGACTCTACTTCTCCTGAGTTTATTCCTGAATGACTTTGGGATTTTTAAGTGTCCAAGAACCTGGCCCAAATACCAGACGTATATTTTATACCTATAAAACGTTTCAAAAGAAACTCATTCTTTGAACTGATTCGCCATTGGTGGATTAAACAGCGTGCCTGCATTACCATAACATTAGTTTATTTTTACTACTATTTAAATAATAAATAACTCACTGCTAAATCATAAATAACTCCCTCTAAACATAACAGAATGGAAATTTAATCATCTTCATAATTTATTATTTTTTCATTCTTGTTTTCTTTCTTGAATAACAACCAATGGGTGATATGTCTTTAGTCTGATCTGATCACGGACGATGCTTTTAGTCATCCATGGAGGATGATGACAATTTAGACTATTTGCAAATTCAAAAATATTTTAGTTATTTGTATTGCACTTACGTCCGGTCATAATTTTATTATTAACCTATGCGGGGCCGGCTTGGTACGCACTGACCAGTAGGTGACACCAGTAGACGATTATTCGCAAATATTTTAATTTCTTACTTACTGTGATTTGTATTTTTAATATTATCTACTTTCTATGTACTTTTCCTACATCACAATAAGAAAATCTAAATTGTAATACTTTGTCAAAATTTAAGATTTTTATTTATCTACAGAAAAAACAATATTTGATAATAAAATTTTCCTAAATTGTGTCATTATTATCACTAACTCTAACCCACACTATCATACAGCGAATTGAGTATAGGAATCTGATAGCACAATCTAACATAAATAGTTGTGTTATTGATTGAGTAGGGTAATTAATTTCTTAAAACCCCAATGTTTTAAATATTGTAAATATGTATAGTTATTAGTTACACATTAATTTCAATAAAAGATTTATTGACTCGTTTTCAGACCTACTTACATTTTTTAATTATGGCTTCTAGTTACCTAAACTGACATCTGTTGTTGATTAGCAGAACTAATTCACTGCAAAATCATAAATTAAAAAAAAATTGTACGCATTGATTTTTTTTAAGAAATAACGTATATTTCCGATAATAAACAGCCTCTTATATCCCTGTATCAGGCATTTTCAGTATTTCTTACTGTTATGTGGCATATAAAAAAGTCCTATTTATTGATATCTCGGCTTCTAAGCGACGTATCACGATAAAACATACACCAGATTCTAAGTTAGACCACCAGTAAAACAACTGTGAAAACCGCATTCAATTTCATCCAGTGGTTTTGGCGTGATGCGGTGTCAAACATACAGACAGACAAGATTTTTAAAAATGACAGATTTGCAATCTATTGCTCCTATATAGTCCCCTGATACCAAATTTTCATAAATATCTTCAATGTACAGACATTATCGAGTTACAGTTTTATAATATATATAGATTAGGTTGCATAATAGTAATATCTTTTCTCTACAGAAGTAATATCTAGACCAGCATTGTTTCTGACGAAATATTCGGCGTACCTACTAAATATGAAATTACCGTCATTTCTCCGGCAATCATTTCAGCCCTATTAATATTCTCTGCGACTACTATTGCACAGCTCTGGTGAGGAACTATAATAGGGTGCCTCGCGTTGATTAGAACTGCTAGTACCTACAATGAAATATGTATTCTATTTTATTGTTTGCTATAGCTGTATAACATCGCAATCATTTATACATGATGTCTATCATAAAATTTGATGTGTGCCAAATTAGGAGGGCGAGAGTTTTCGCCTAATTAAATCCATTGTCTGTAAATTTGTCATGAATGTCATGATTGCAAAGCGTGGTTGACAAAATTTTTGTTCGCAACACCTTTTCCGAAAATTTGAGTATTCAATGAACTCTTTGATTCGTCGTAGTCGACTGCGACCACCAACTTTAGGAAGCGAAAGCTTGCTACAATAAATGCCAATCATGTTCCAATGATTAGGAATATCCTATTCAAATAATATTATGCATTCTTCCGAATTTCGTCTTCTACTTCTTTTGATAGGACAGTACTTCAGATACATATTTCTAAGTAAGCTTTTAAATTTTGTAAGAAGTTTTTCGGTAGATGCGTAAAATATTATAACGTAGGTATATTATAATAACAATAATATTATATCCTATGGTCATTATTTATTAGATATGTAAAAATCGTCAAAGCAAATTACAAACAATTAGTTTTTAAGTTACCACCTGCAATAATAAAGTTTACTTAGTAAGCTGTCAACTTTTTTTTAATAAAAGTAATAGACTTTCACTTTCCTTTACTTTTACCCACAGAACTTTTTGATTATTATTAGAAAAATCTATATAGTCAAGTTCAATATATCGGGTAATTTTGACGGTAATAAAAAATATAATGTGTTCCAAGAGGGTTTGCATTATGCAGTAATCCAACTATACCTACAATCTGAAATGACATCGAGGCAATGTAATTTGCGTGATTTCACCGAACAAAATATGGCTTTAACATAATTTTTCGGTTCATAATTTTATGTTAAAAACCATAATAATTACATTTCAGGTTAATTGAGCGTATTATTATCGATAACACGCTCTTATTTATTTTCATGTCATCAATCCAAGTCAAAGCGAAAGCTTAGGAAAATTATAGCCGTCGTGAAATCAATGTAAACATTTGTTTAGTCGTCGACCTTCAATTAACATTGCCGATATTAAACCATGCCTATGAATTACAAGCTATGTTTACATTGCAAATCTATTTTACCTACGTGAACGTTCAAAATTTCTCTTACCACTATTATTATTATTATAACAAAAATGTTGTTAACAACGAAATGTAGCTAAATTGAATAATTCTTGACAAAAAATTAGGTACCGACTTCAAAATTAGGGATAACTCAAATACTACACTTTAGATCACGCTCAAATTTAAGTGGGGCCACACGACAAGCACCAGCTTTTGACTAAAAAAAGAATTATCAAAATCAGTTCACCCAGTCGTAAGTTCTGAGGTAACAAACATAAAAAAATCGAATAAAATACCTCCTCCTTTTTTGAAGTCGGTTAAAAATAAGTTGAGTTACAATCTATGTGAGTTAGGTATAAGTTACATTATGAAAATGCTTACGCTCTGCCCGCGACTTTGCCTGCGTTTTCGGGGATAATAAGAACCCTATTATGTTATTCCAAATCATGGTCTAACTGTGTGCTAAACATGAAAATCTGTTCAGTAGCATTTGCGTGAAAGAGTTACAAACATCCATACATCCATACAATATTTTCGCATATAGAATATTAGTAGGATTCGGTAATTTCTTCTTTCTTCTTAGTTGGCAACGCATCGGTGATGAATTTGTTGTTGATGATCTGCATGAGCGAAGGTGACCACTTACCCAGATGGCTGTTTGTTTGACGGGAATTCATAAAAAAGGTAGGTACATTTGTAAACTTTACTAAGGATTTTAAATAAATAACTATGTTTCCTTCTTAATAATTATATTACTTTTCCAGTGAGTTGAAAAAAATATCAACTGTCACATATCATAAGGTGATTCCATCGTTTTAATCATTTCTGATAATATAAGAAACAGGTAACCACCCTTGCTTTTCTTATTTTTTTACACCTTGGGTTACATTATTGGAGGTTTATTAAGGATCCCTATTTTTTTTGAAAATATAATATTGCCTATGTCACCCGGGGATAATGTAGCTTCCCAACAGTGAAAGAATTTTTCAAATCGGTTCAGTAGTTTCGGAGCCTATTCAATGCAAAAAAATAATCAAATCTTTATAATATTTGTATACTTATCTAGATAAGCTAATATCAGGTTAATTTAGGAAGTGTAAATATTTCTACCGGCGCTGGTCGTTCTAGTTGAATAATGGGTTTAATTTATCTCATTCTGATCTCGAGTCCGGCTAAGAATTACTCATTATGTTATTGATGGTGTTGTTAATGATTTATTACCTACCTCAGAAGACGCTGTAGTAAATTTGGTAGAAGTACCTGTTTAATGAAGGGTACTACTGCATACTAAGTATTTTTGTAAGATAATAATTTCATCTTGAGAAGTAGCGATTTTAAATATATGCCCCATCCTAGTGCAGAGGTTACTTAGGAGAAGAATTTATGTTTAATAAATCATTTTATTCATTGATTTAACCAACCATTTTCCTTGATGTTTTTCATATTAAAAGGCGGCACTCTTGCCACCATTATTCGTTGACGTTCCTCTTCAACCTTCCTGTCTGTAAATATTTAACGAAACAATATCTCGAATCTGCTTCTAAGTGAAATTCGAACGCTGAGAAAATCTTTTTTACAAAACATTAGAAAGGAAAAGCTACGGAACTGCTGAAAGGTGAACAATTAAAATGAAACTTCTTTAGTTGAAGCATCCTATATAAATTCCAAATTGTTGTGAAAAAAAAGGGAAAAGGAAAGTTTTCGTCATACTTGATCAGTAGGTATGTATGTCTTCGTGTATTTTTTTAATCTGTAGCTTAGTTGGTAGCGACCTTGCCTGCAAAGCGAGGGGTCCCGGGTACGATTCCCGGCTGGGGCAGATATTTATGTGACTGATAAATATCTGTACTCAGGTCGTGGGTGTTATTGTGATGTGTTATATGTAGATATGTAGTCCATGCCACCCGCGACACACACACAATAACCTACTGCGGGGGTATGAGTGTGTTAGCGTTTATTATTATTGTTTATTATCACAATTACAACCAGTGTCAAACATTGGTGTCAAATATTTAAATAGTTCTGTAAAAAAATACAGATAATAATCGGACACAGGTATTATAATGTTATTGCTGAATGTCGCCATTTACGTTTATTCTCAAGTCAAGTAAACGATAAAAAGGAAATATTACTTAAATAAAAATACTAGATAACAACATTCAATTTTATTAAATGTAATCACATTCAGGATATTTTCATCCAGTTTTCATGCATTTTTTCAGGTTCGAGTTTTACAAGCGTGGTAATTTACAATAGGTATTTTATCAGGTTCATAAAGCTAACAGTATTTGTAACAGATTTTTAAAACCTTTTGATTAACATCTCAACTATCAACATTTATGTATGTAAATATATTATCTACTATTGACATTTATCCTATTCTATTTACATATTTTTGATAATTTTTCTGTGTTCCATATTATTTACATTTTTTAAGATAAATACAAAGCCTTATTATCTTTAACACCGTTTCCTTGTGATATTAAGTTGAAAAATGTGATAGTTTTTAAAGAAATACTTCAGCTAGCGATTCGTAACAAAAAAATTCGATGCACATGTAAACGATTCAATAAAATTTTAATTTACCTATACTAAAAATTGTTTAAGTTAATGAGTTTAACAATTTAAAGAAAGATAATCGCGCCAAAGAAGCTCAGCTATGTCACGTACTGATTCTAATTCGAATTTTTTCATGTATTTACAACAGTATTTAACATTAGAAAATTAGTTAATCGAAAAATAGACTATTTATTGCGTAAATTGTACATCGTATATTGATATCAATGTATATTGTAACAAAAACACATAAAAGTAAACATTTTTATACACGACTGCACATTATAAACTAATAAACTGAAACATTAACATTTAACAGCAATCACTGGTCTCTAATACGTGTCCCTAACATTTCTCTATTGTTAATCCTCGACCTTGTTTCCTTTACAAAATTGGTATAATTATTTCAACTATTGATTGACTGCGTAATATTGTAAAGGGTAGCTAATTCTACTGAACTGATTTGAATTTACTACAAAAACTACGAGTAGATATAAGATAATGTTCTATCGTAAAAATAGGAGCGTTATGCCTGTTGTGACTTTTTACTTTTATTGCTTACTAGTAGATACCCGGCGTGTACTAGTACGCAAAAAGATTTGTGTTTTATAATATAAAGATTTGAAATCTACAGTCCATATTACACCATATACCTTCTACATTCGTAAAATCAAGGAAAATTTTGGTTTTTTGACTTAAAAAGTTGCCATTTTGCATTTACGCCCCTATTCGTAGAATAGGACAATATATTACAGATCAGTGGCAGATATTTTATGTACAAAAAGGAACTTTATAACGTTAAAACTTAGCCACACTTAATGTTTTTTATTTGTGTATAGTGTTCTACACAGGTACTAAATTATTATTGTATGCTTCACAGTTCAGGATGGTTTGTTATCACCGTCAGAAAGAGTGGAGACTGGCATCCGTGTCACTCTCCACGTTGCCAAGCAGGAGACTGGTCTCACAGGGGGCTGGGACAGGTGACTGACGGCCAGGCTCATGGTGACGGTCCTGTGGTGGTAATAGTCACAGCTCGATAGCTGCGGACCCCTTCCACGTCACCCCAGCGCGGAGAAGGTGGTATAGTCGAAGCACGCACCATATACATAAGCACTGCACAGAAATACATTACTTGTGTTAATACGTATTCAGGGTAAGTATTTCGTATCCCGATATGTTTACCCCTTGAGTTCAGCCGTAACCACGATCAATGCAACTATCGGCATACGAAATACATATCGGAGTACCCGTACTATACTAAAATGAGGAAATTAGCGATAAGTTAGGTTTTCATTCATATACAGACTCAAGAAACGACATTTCATTGGTAGACAATTACTTTGTTTTATATTGATAAGGAGGAAATAGCCATGTGAAATTAGCGAATAAAACTGAATAAGTTAGTGCCTTAAGTGCCTTCTAATAAGTAAGTGGCTTTACCACACAGCACTATGAGTATTCAGTCAAGTATTAACTTTAAAATACTGTCTAATATCTATAATATGGGTATATCCAAAAATAAAATACGTACATTGAGAAGTAATCTGGGTATTAAAAATGATATTTCCGCTTTACACATAGCGTCGAATTGCTGAAACAAAAAATACAAAAATGATATCTTAATTATCGAAAATCTTCACAAATAGGTCAGCTGAAACACAAAAGATAAAAATGACATGTTCATTTTTGAAAATGTTTACAAATAGGTCACCTTTCTGCATATATATGGGAATAATAGCGTATTAACTTTTGCATTAATATGACAAATATGGTTTCTTTTTTTGAAAACAAGTTCCAACCGGGCGGACGGACATGACAAAACTAATTAGGATCTCTAAAAATCTCTATGTAAAAATATTCTACAATAAGTAATATTCACTTCAATAACCGGATCGCCGCACCAAGAGTCCTGGGTTCGATTCCCAGCGAGGCGGAAATTAGAATGATGAGTTTGAATTTCTGTTCTCGGTCTGGGTGTGAATGTCCTTGTCTATGTCGTGTGTTGTCCATGGCACCCACGACACAGGGAATCCTAGTGTGGGGCTATGAGTGTGAAGCGTTATTATTATTATTGTCTATATTTTCGACTCTCACACCCGCGTACAAAATAAATACATATAGGGCCAAAAAATTATATAATAAACATAAATATATATACCAATAAATAAACTTACATAAAACTCTACATAAATAATACTTATAGCGGGTGGAGGATTACACCCCGGCAGGGGAGACCAAGCGGCCGGGGGTCAGGGCGACAGGCTCAGAAACCGACGGACTATCCTAGCCGAGTCTAGCAGTACCGCTTTCTGCATCTTGGCTGCGAGCGAACTGCCACGGAACCCCAGTCGCCTCATATGGTGAGCGAGGCTGACTGGGATCAACCCATTCGCAGATATGACGATTGGGATGATTTCAGTGGACTCCACATGCCACATGCTGGAAACCTCGTGAGCCAGATCTAGATACTTTCGTTTTTTCTCTGTCTCCGCTCTCACGAGGTTTTCGTCATGTGGGATGGTGATGTTATTATTATTGTTATTATTATTATTATAAATTGCACCCACATAGGTTGAGCCGTTTCTGAGATTAGGGAAAACAAACGCGTAGTTTATTACAATCCAATCCAATTAGTCAATTGTTTGTTTAGAATGACATACTTCTAATAAATGGCTGGCCGACCAGTGTGCTTTTAGTGTAACTCTGTAACTATTTAGTAGTTAGGTCTCATACGAGTCTGTAACGAATATCTCGGGATCACTTCGAAAGTCGACAGATAGATCAATATAATATGTTAAACGCAGTATAAACACTACAACGTCCAATACCATTACCGTGCTAGGAACGTATCAGGAACGGAAAGCCACAATTTCCACTCATACAGATCGACATCCGGTCGGACGGTCCGCATCTATACATATTCGACGATAATTTTTGACGCTTTGTGCATGACATGCAACGGTGGCGAACGGTCTAGCGGAAATAGTGTCTTTGGCAAAGATTTTTTTTGGTCTGATACATTTCTAGCACGTTCATGTTATGGTACGCTATAGTGGAGTCTGTTCTTTAGTTTTGAATAGGTTGTGATATTAACTATGTAGGTTTTCCTGCATCTCAATTACCGTATCGAACAAAGCACTTAATCATATTTGCTTTAGTAAAAGCATTATATTTTAGCTTTAGTAAAAGCATATTATGTACCTACCTATTACGCCCCTTCTGGGCACCTCACGTCAGGAGTATATTTTTAACCGACTTCAAAAAAGGAGGAGGTTCTCAATTCGACTGTATTTTTTTTTTTATGTTTGTTACCTCAGAACTTTGGACTGGGCGAACCGATTTTGATGATTCTTTTTTTAATCGAAAGCTGGTGGCTGTCATGTAGTCCCACATAAATTTTATTGAGATCTGACAATGAAATCCATGAGAAAACCACATAAGTCGTAAAGAACAATGCCCAACTGCCATACAGCATTTTATTTCATTTTCAACTTTAGCGTCTTAAAATAAAAAAAAATCTAAAAATCGCCGCTTTAATTTCTGCTTAGATATATAAGAATTTTCAGCAGACACACCCCAGAACCAAAGTATTTTGAGATTGAATTCTTATAACCATTGAGTCATAGAGTAGGGTAGACTTACGGCTGCCTGTAATTTTTAACATTATTTTATTCTGATTTTTTTTTGATTGACAAGAGGAAATGGAAATTTGACATCATTACATTTATCATACCAACATTTCTAACGAAATTCTGTCTGTAATATTGGCTAGAAGTCTCCCTATATCTTGCTTGATACAAGCTATGTATCGAAGTGAGTGCCCGAATGAAAATGGACATTGTTGACATCATTGTTATTATAGTCAATTCATCACTTATTAATAAAATTATTTTACGCTGGGTAATACGGGTACAGGTATTAATTTTAAAATACGTAAAAAAACAATTAAATTGCTTCAGTATAACTGACGTTTTAAGACGCTAACAAAAATGAAAAATAATTTTTGGGCATTGTTCTTTGTGTTAAAATGTGCGCGACAAATTGACGAATAACTCAATATCACGCCAACCGATTTCGATGATTCTTTTTTTAATCGAAAGCAGGCGCTTGTCATGTGGTCTCACATAAATTTGAACGAGATCTGACAACTATGTAGTTTTTGAGACTTTGAAGTCTGTTATTTTTTGTTAGTAAAATTTAGATTATTATAATCATTTTTCATAACAAACCTCTTAATAAGTGTGAATGGGAAATAGGGTATGTAAAATAAAATAGATATAGAAAGACACTGAATCAATAAAGAAAAACTTGACTACGAAATAAGAATGTAGATTCTTCATAACGCCTTCATTAAAATAAATATACCCAAAATGTATTATAAAAAAGTTAGTATGGACCATTTTGATAAGGGTTTATTGAACAAAGTTTTGAGTGCTTTTTGTAGCTATTGTAATAAAGTGAGTTATTTTTTATTCACAAAACTCCGAAAACCGAATAAAAGGATAAAAATTTGCGATTGACTTCCGTACGTAGAAAATATTGGAAAGAAAATATTATTATATATTATCATGGGTCATGGGTGTTAATGTGATGTGTTAAATGTCTCGTGCATGCCACCCGCGACACAGGTAGAAACCTACTGCGGGAGTATGAGTGTGTAGTTTTATGTTTATTTCACTATAGATTCCATGACAATGAGTTTTATATTTTTTCTTTCTATGCGTGATTTTTCCGCTAAACTCTGAAACTTTTTTTAAATTTTTGACATAAGTTACTTGTGTAAAAAATTAACCTTAACAATAAAACTTACTTTATTGACATGATCTCTGAGGATATTGGAGTACACCATGGCCATAGCTTCCAGCGCCATGAATGTCATGCAGCCGACCACCCACGGCACGAGGAAGGCTACGTTTTCCTGCAACAATTGGATCGAGAAGTATTCAATGTACTACACTCGCAGACTACACTTGAATCTTGTTTCCTGGAAGGCTATTCAGATTTGTAACTTGACAGCGGAGTTTCAAAATTGACGTTCGAGTTCTAGGATCACTTCACTTCGCAAGTGCGTACTAGATGATTAGATAATGACATATCAATACGATGCAAGTTCGCTTTTGTTTTGTAACTTGACAGCGGAATACACGATGAGTTTCTAAATTGAAGTTAGAGTTCGAGACTCCCTTCACCTCGCAAGTGCGTACCAGATGATTAGAGAATCACATATCAAGATCTCGGACTCGAACTTCAATTTTGAAACTCATCGCGGATTCCGCTGTCAAGTTACAAAAGTGAATAGCCTTGCTGATACTTAAGTGAAGTGAGATACTTAATTCATGTTTGCTCTCAGATATGTATGTGACAATTTTTTACACGAGTTCCGTATAGTAGTAATCTTTACAGTGTATTTTTATCGTAATTTGAAATTTAAAAATAAGGCGATTTCATATATCGCTAGGGGAAACAAATTGTGTTACGTATCGCAATATTCATTTTATCAACGTTTAAATGAATCTGCCAGTCTTGCTTAAAAAAAGTATTATTTACCAGTTTATACTTTTGATTGAAATTTGTATGAAAAGCAATTTCCATTTTCAGAGAAGCGAGGCCTGAATTCGGGTACAATATTAAATTACAGATATTTCAGAAGATATATTGAATTTTTTATAGTTATTCTGGAGATAAAGTGAGGATAATGAAATGCTAACTATATTGGGGGTTGGTAAAATTTTATTTTCTTGTAAATTTTTAATGAGGAACATGGCCAATGCAAATTATTTAGACTCATTTAATAGCTACACAATTATGTACTCTACCCTAATATTATAAAGAGAGAAGACAAATTCTGTGAGCTAACTTCCGGTAGAAGGATTTCCGGAACTATGACGTATTTGAAAAATTCTTTCACCATTTGAAAGGTACAGGGTACATTATTTGAGTTTGCTGTAGGTATATTTTATGTGTAAATGTAAATATATAAATACATACATTACAGTACATAAATTAGCTACAGCCATGACGATATTTGCCAAGTAGGTTGGAAACTGCGTGCATTTTGAATTCTTTCACGGCGTGCTTTGCGTGAATAGTTGAATATACAAGAAAATAATATGATGTAAAATAATGTAAAAAATAATGGCATAATATATAATAATTAAATGAATATCTTAGAATAAAACGTAGGCTTAAAAACTCGCGTGACAGAAATTAAATTGTGGTGACGTTAAATAAAACTCATTTGGTGTACAAATTCATGTCAGTTGGTGAAAAACCCTAGAAAACGATAATAATCTTTTATTTACATTTGTATCGGCTGCAAATCGGCCCTACTATAAATTGCAGTACGTAACACTATTTCTGTTCTGTATTTTGTTGGTGATTACTTATTAAAGCTCAGGCATATTTTAATTTATTGGTACAATAAGTAAGTAAATAAAATTTTATTCAACTACTCACGCGTATCACAAAGTAACTTTCACTGCTACCGTTTTATGTTAATTTTAGAAGCATATTATTTTGTTTATCTCTATTTTATGTTCATAAACCCTTTGTTACTCCGTCACGGTTGATAAACTCGTAAAACGTAATAATGGGCGCTCATAAAATCTTGACTTGACACCCGATTTCGTTTTAGAGTAGCTTATTACGCACAATAGTGTGTTGTATCACGTATGCTTTAGATGGAAAGGACGTGTACATTAGATGTGTGGAAATAAAAATAAAGTATTTTAGAAGCCATTTTTCATACACTCCCTCCCATCCTTGTCTTTTTAGTGTAGGGCTATTGGACAACAGAAATAAATACCCACGACCTGAGAACATATACCAATTCATGTGTGACTTAAATGATTGCACCGGTCCGGAATTAAACCCGGAACCTTTATCTTCACAAGTAGAGAAACTATATAGCTTAAGAGGTCGTCTCTCAGTGTAACTGATGTAATAGAAGCGAATTTTATTAATTAAATATTCCCTTTTTTTGTGGCGCTTTTAATCTATACTAATATATGTATAAAGAGGAAAGATTTGATTTTTTGTTTGCATTGAATAGGCTCCGAAACTACTGAACCGATTTGAAAAATTCTTTCACTGTTGGGATCCTACACTATCCCCGAGTAACATAGGCTATATTATATTTTCAAAAAAATTAGGGGTCCTTAATAAAACTCCAATAACTTGGGTTAAAGTTAAAATAAAAAGGTGTAAAAAAATAAGAAAACCGAAGCAAAGCGAGGGCGGTTACTCGTCTTTTATATTCTGACTATTGTTACGTGAACAAAGTTTTATCATCATAGTATTCATTTTGTAATTATCAAACCGAGTTAAGGTACGAATAAATGAGTGTTACGTTACGTGTTACGCAATCCACACAGTGGCGTGTGCTCAGAAAAAATGGCTTCACTCTTCTCGCTTTAATTGAGGGCAACATCATTCAAGAGCCATTCAGTGCAACACTTTTCAAGGGTTTTACAACTTGAGTGAAATGGATCTCGAGGGTTTTCATCGTCCTCTGTTTACTTTATTCTGCGTCATATTAGATGTGATAAAAACTGATGAAATCATCCCCGGGCATTTTTGCCAGGTTATGATACTATTTAGAACGAGCTGTTATAATTGTAGATATGAATACGTACATAGAACTTTGTGTCCTTTGAAAAGTTCCTTCATCTTGAGCCAATCTTGACCGTTATTACGATTAGATCAGAATAACTGATATGGGAACTGAGATGTTAAAATTCTAATGCAGTAGAATTACAGGATATCATTATCTTTCAACTTGCAAAATTCAAACAAACTAAAATTTTAAAGTGAAACAAAAGCTAGTAATATTAGATTTTGTTTCCATTCCACATTGGAAGTGTTTTTGCGAATTCCACAAAGACCAACACCTGAAAAGTAGGTAAATATTGAGCAGTGTAAAACGTAGTTGACATAGCGCGCACCGGTGTTCAGTGTTCACACGAGAAATAGTGAAGTTATTTTTGTTAACACATTTATGCGCTGAGTTTTTTTTATATTGCAAATCGCAAAAAGGTATTAAATGAGATATCTCAAACACCATGAACCAATTTTTTTATTAATTTATTTGTGTTTGTGTTACGTATATCTCAAAATTAAAATACATTCAACCTTCACGGTCTGTGTTTATGGTCTATAGTCTACAATCTATAAATGTAAATAAAAAGGAAACTTACTTTATAAATCCCGTAGAAGAGGAATATGCTGAGAACTATCATGAACATTTGTGTTCCTATTATTGCAAAATATGCTATCTGTACACCTGAAACAAGGATAGAAATAAATTAGTGTTTCTACTCATTAAGTTAATGAAATACATAAAATAAGGAAAACATATATTATACAAATATATAATTAGATAAATTAAGAAAAATTTTCAAGCAACGGCTTAACTTAGTACCTAGGAGAAACATAAAATAAGACGAAACACACGCTTTGCTCCGTTTTAGGGGTTTTCACATGTGCGACAGCGAAACGACAAAATGTCGCCCTACGACATCAGCGGATGAAAATTTCTATAAAAATAAATAAAATAGTTAAATATACTAGTTATTTCACTGGCGTTAAAATATTGACATGTAAATACCTACTGTTTGCGTAATTTTGTCGTCTCGGTATCGCAAGCGTAAATAGACCTGTACAGCGAGCACGAGTTTTTAAAACATTCGTAGCGTCTCCGTATCGAATTCACGATACTTAGACGTTAGTTGGCAGCACAAGTTATTTTACTTACTTTCGTCGTAGTATCGTCAATTCGCAAGTGACGTCATCCTATCGTAAATAAGAAGGGGACCAAGTGAATGAATGAACGAATGAATGGTGCGTTCAAAAGTTACATGTAAATTGAAAAACAATAATTATGTAAATAAATTTCATTAAAACTTTATGAAATCACACTTTTTACATCAAGCTGTATTAACTTTTGAATAAAAATAAACTTAACATTAAGTTACATTAACTTAATGATATATTTTACAAAAATAAAAATATTTCCGTGTCTCTTTGAATTTTGGTATTCGAACGCGTACATTGTCAAGCTGAATCTCTACCGTTTAAGTACTCTGTGTCCCTACCTAACCTGTGGTTTGGCGCCTTTAGCGATCTGCGGTACTACATTTGTTTTATTGTTGTCAAAATATTTTGTGAATTTTATAATTTTATAAGTTAAAGTAATTCAAAATACACATACAAATACCTATGTGATACTTAATAATAGTGATTGCGGCGTTTATGAAAAAGTACCCATCAATTAAGGACTTATTTGTATATAGGATACAACGTCCCAGTGTCCTATATGATAAACAAAGCTTCTCGACTTCATCTCCATTACATCGCGAAGGTCTCCGATGTCGTGGAGTAGTTGGTGAAGAAGACGAAGTAGTGGTTGATTCTTGATCATAACTTGGATTCGCGCAATGCAGTGAACTTCAACTCATTTAGTGTGCGCTTTACAATAGAGCTCTTGTCTACATTGCTGAAGTTGTGGCCGAACGACTGACGACCATCAGCCACCGAATGCGCGTCTTTTTACGTCGATAAAATTAGTGATTTAGTTAAAAATGATGTGCAATAGAAATATTGTATGTTACTTTGTACGGTAAATAAATATAATAAATATAATAAATAAATAAATAAAGATATTATTGTTCATTATCTTCTTTTATTTGGTGCCTCAAGTGTGACTTATTATTTAACATAGATGTTGGTGTATATTCTAATCGCTTCTAGGTATTTTACTAATACATAGCAGAAAACTAATCTTGTTATACTAATGAAAGAATGAATTAATTAGGAAATGCATTTGTATTTTACATAAACCTATTTATCACTTCACGTAGCAGGTTTTTGTTACCTTGATTTTTAGGATAATTCTTTAGTTTGATTTTAAAGACGACGAAGTTAATTGCACTAGATTTTAAAACGAAGCATTGTTAAGAATATATCAATTTTAAATACTATTTCATTGCACCTAGCAATTTAGTGATTCTACTCTGCGATTTATTTCACTGGAAACAAATTAAATAAGACAATCATCATATTATGACAATCATAATATTATTTTTATTTTAGTTATTGTATTAGTCACACAATGTTAAACTTATTTTAATTGAAACAAATAATTTTTTCCTTAGAAACTACTCTATATTCAATTACTCCGCTGCTTCCAATCAATTGTGCATCAAGGTAATAATAAATTGAGATACGTTCAATTATAGGTTTTTCTTGCAATTTTACTTCAATTTAGTTTTAAAATCAATTAAAACACTGAAATTCACTACTAAAAAGTGATACGAAAGTTTTCTCACGCAACATTTCTCCGTGAAAAAACATTCGTAAGATGACGCTAGCCAGCTAGCGTCCGTATGTCAAAAAAAAACTCGTGCTACCGATTTCCATACAAAATGCTTACGTAGCGTTACGCGGCGATACGCTTGCGATACGCAAGTTTGACGCAAATATTCGTGCTGCCGATTAGTACCATTTACGCACGATAGGGGCGCTTTTGAAAAAATTCCATACAAATTGCTTACGTTAACCATACGAATACTTTTTCGCAAATATTCGTGCTCGAGCTACTGAATAGTATTACACATTATTGAACATTAGCCTTAATTAATCAATTAGTAAAGTAATTACTTAATTAAACATAATAACAATCTGATCGAAATGTAATAAATTTAATTTATTAATGTACAGTCCAATTTAATCACATGTCAATAATGTCGTATCGTACCCTTTGACGGTATCGAAACACTAAGTTTAAGTTACTAGTAAAGTTGTACGTAGTTTCTAAGCGAAGCTTTAATAGGTATGTAAACTCCTTTCATACCCATATTGTGTGAGATATTTCGTTTGCGTTCCCAATATACCTAGCTATCGAAATTTGAATCTCGGATAGTGTTCAAATATGAATCCAGTTATCAAAAATGGAAGCGCAAGTCTATTTCAGGTGGTTCAAATAGTTCAAATACATTCAAGGAAATGCATTTGTCTGAAATTCTGAATTGAAAAACTGTATAAGTACCTACTAGCATCCGATACTACCTACTTTTGTTTAGTAGGTATAAAGTAGTAATGAAAGAATGAACAACTGGCATCTAAAATGCATGTGTTTAGCTTCTTTCAGGTGCCACGAAGATAATTTATAATGATGCCTGTATTAAGCCGACGTGAGTTCTCAATGATCTAATTGGTCAATATGGTCAATGATAGAATTTAATTTATAGTAAATGAACAGCCCTATTTGAAGATGTACTCGTAAGACATCAATCCTAATAATGTCAACTTGGCTAAAAAAAACTGTCTTACAATGACCTCTCAGTGCCATTATCTCCAAACCACTGAAGGGCTGAACAAATTGCCTCTAGGATCGGTCATCAGTGTCTTAACCGCGTTCGGATTTCTTATCTCATTCGACCAGTTACGATTGACTAGTAAACGATAAAACGGTTACATGTTCGCTTTACTAGTTAACTTACTACACTTAACTACACTTTACTAGGAGGATCCCCTGTGTGGTTCACATGGATATAGATCAAGGATCCGAGAGGAAATTGTCACATGTGACACGTCACGTCACATAGATCTCGCTGCCGGCCGTGCTCTGGTGACCCCCGTAACCCCAGTGATCCTTGCTTAATATTCAGGGTCACTATATGCTGACTCGTCTGCGAGTCTTCATAGTATGAATATGGATGTAGACGTATTAGGGCAAATAGTTCGGATCTATCATACAAGTATTCTAAATGATGTCGTTTATTTCGGAGCCCATGGGATCCAAAGCCAAGTGCCTCTGTCCGATCTTTTAAATCACCTGTCGTTACGAAGGTTAAGAAATTGCGGGTGAATGCCAAGACAGATCATTCTTTTGGAATTTTGCCCAATAAATGCGAGGGACAGCAAAAACTTCTATGAATAATTTAGTGCGCGTTTACACTTATCGAAAATATGTAGGTCGGTGGTTATAATAAGTGAAAATTTTACAAATTTAATTTTGAAAATAACGTCATGCATGTCTAGCTGTTCCAAAATTGCGTTTCCATCGTCTATTATGTTTGATAAAATATAATTGCACGCTTAAATATGCGTTTAACTCAATTTTAACTAAATATTGCATGTGCAAACAAGTCAATTGATAAGTCTAATGTCTCATGTACTGGATCACTTGCATACAATTTTTTTTATTTGCTGCTTGTTCCCAAACTCTGTTTGTTTACATGTATTCGTTCGTCGCTTACTACGTGTAAACCATTCTTACATTTGTGAATGTAGGGAATGCAATATCCGCTTTGTGTATGTATCGCCTTCGACAAAACGAATAAGTATGCGTAATTTATATTCTGATTACTTTCAAGTGATATAAAAGCGACTTCCCCGTAATTTGTCAGTTATACAACATTCATCGCGTTTAGCAGAAAGAATATTAAAATGTTAACGATTCTTAGTGAATATAAAGAAAAATGGTTCACAATTAATCATTTTATGTGCGGCTTAAACGATTATTTATTACGGATAAAATTAAAAGACTAACTGCTTTTTAATGCTTTTTGTATTACAGCTTTAGAATACCGAGGGGTTTAATGAATTTATTGATACTGGGCTTACAAGGGCTTGGTATTTCTGTTTTTAGAATACCAATTAGGACCTACTATGACTAGAATTTTTGATAAACAAATCTTTTATATCCCTTAATCTGGAGTTCCTATAAATCTTGATAGTAGGCATCAGCTAAGGTATGTTGTGAATGTAATGTTCGCTACAAACCTCCAAGGTTTCTTCGATTGCTATCTAACGATAACCACTGGGACTGTGACTGAATACGTGACACTATGCTAGGGCTCGAAACGGAAGCGCTCATGGTTTATTATTATGCTAAGCGCTCATGAAATATTGTCACAGTTTTTCGTACGATGTTAAGTCATCGGTACTTAGTGGCACCCGATGTAACCAAACTCGCTTAATCTCTTAGAAAAGTCCAAGTCTTTGGAGTATTAATGTTTCTTGCCTCTTTAAATTAACAAGATAATAATTATGTAAAATACTGTGTGTCTAATTCAAATAAAATTCAACACAAATAAAACAATGAAGGAGGTATTTGATGTTGTCAAGTTGTCAAGAAAATATTGTTTCAAAGATTGTGCATGACTTTTTCTTTTTATTTTTCATATAGTTACATCACACACCTGCGATATGCCGATGATGTAGTAGTTACATCCTGGCGGGTTCCCTGGAAGAACTTGGTACAATGCTCGGGGATTTGAACAGCACGTCACAACGTACGGGTGGGTCTTAAGATGAACATGGACAAGACGAAAACAATGTCGAATGTCCATATCACATCCATACCGGTTGTTGTTGACGGCGCTGCTCTCGAAGTTGTAGACGAATACATTTACCTAGGACAAGTGACCCAGATGCCAACTTCCAACTTCCAACGTCCAACTTCGAGAAAGAAGTCACTGGTAGAATCCAACTCGGATGGGCTGCTTCGGGAAACTGCGTCATATCTTGTCATCCAAAACACTACCTTAGTGCCTGAAGTCGAAGTCGAAGGAAATGGGCTGGCCATACAGGACCGATAACCATTGGGGAAGAAAGGTCCTCGAAGACCACACTTCGGAAAAAGGAGCGCAGGAAGTTCCCCGACCAGGTGGACTAACGACCTGAAGAAGACAGCGGGTATCCACTAGATTCAGAAGGCTCAGGACCGGTCAGAGTGGCGCTTGTTAGGAGAGGTCTATGTCCAGCAATAGACTTCCAAAGACTGATGGATGGATGGATGGATTTCTTATTTTTACAAGATACTAGATCCACTCATCGTACGTAGTTGTTTCGCATATCGATTGTGTTCCGATGACAATGCATTTTTATTTTAGTGGTGGCTTGATACATTGCTTAGGGTTGGCTCCAGACGAGAGAACTCGTTAACGTATAACATTACACACATTAAGTTTTTTATACGCATTCAATTATGATAGCTCCTTCTTACCTCTATCATAAGCTATCTGTAACTACCACCCTCAGGGATGGCACCATGCCAGAAATCTTAGCGGCCAACATTACAAACACAAAATTTTAAAAGCTTGTTCTTAAAATTATTAGTAATACTATAATGCAACGGTATACATACCTTTCATCCTCTTTTTATACACCGTTCGGCTCTCCACGAATTAAAAAAAATATTTCGCGTTTTAATCTAGAGATTGCTTGGTAGGTACAAAGCTCAAAATTTTTATTTTTCCAAGTATGTATGTATTATAAATAGAAATCCAAATACAATTTTTTTTGTAACATCATTCTATATACCGAACATACGAGATCATGTTGTATGTAGGTACACTATATAAGCGGCTGTAATTTATTTCCCTCTGTTAACAGGCCCACCTATTTGAACCGAACTGGCTCCAATTAATTAGTAAATGTGTTAGTCCAATCTAATTTGCAAACGGTGTCACCATGAAAATTCAGCTGTTAATTTCTAGCCTGGATGTTGTCGGTGTTCATCTTTTAAACAACAGAGAAGCTGCTAATTATTAACCTGAGGGTAAACAAACGCTGTATTTTTAAGGACTATTTTAGACAAAAAAAGTTTTGTATTCTGTATCTACATGTATCTTGTAAAAATGTATTTAATTTATATGAAACTTTATACATGTCATTGAATAAAGTAAAACAAAATAAATTGTACATAATATATTTCTGATCAACCATCTATGTATATCTATATCATCGTTTATAGATATGATATTATGGATTAATATCACGTATAATAAGTTTTGAACTAATCTTTGTGTGAAACGGTATTAATACGCAGAATTCATATTTTATCATATTTTAGAACCTTTCATGCAAAGATTTAATATATTTTATTTTGAGCCATAATCAAGAATAAAGTAAGACGGCAAAATATACGACGTAATCATATTGAAATTTTAAGAGGTTTAGGAAATATGATTTTTGAAATACTTTTTCTAAGTTCTTGCAATTAAATAAATATCTAAAATACTCGTTAATCAACACTAAAAAAAGCAAAAGTTATGAACATGGTAGGTATAAAACGTTGACCGATTTTACCGTTTTTATTGCATTATCTCGATATACAACACCATTCATTCCGTAACAATCGTAAACGAAATCTCAATTCGGTTTATTGGAGCAGAATGTATTATTGTAAATGGTCGAAATTCTACCAATATATAATATTTGGTCCGGAAAATATCACAGTTCGTTGTAATTATTTTTAACTCATTTCTATGATCATTATTAATACTGCTTACATTATCGCGACTTATCATAATATTATCTTTGCTACATCATTGCCACCGGAAGTTATTACAACATTATTATTAAGTGATGTATATTCATAGTTTTATTTATTATTTTTTATTATTATTACTTTTTTCTTGTAATTTCTCTTTATCTCACTTGCACCGCTTTCATTGTTTTCTGCACGTTCCTAAGGTTGGCTGGTAGAGAATGCTGTTTAGCATTTTATAAGTAGGTACCACTTATTTGTTAAGGGTCAATAAAGCATAAATAAATAAATAAAATTGTCGAGCCTACAACCTGCGTGGTGAATTAATTACCATCACGTCCACTGGGAAATATCCAGAAAACCTCTCTGGCCTAATCAGGAAATGTGTTGTTGTCCAAACGCAAATGGCCGCTTCATGTAATGACACGTCACGACATCTTATAATGTATTGTGTACATACGCATACTTCCATGTGTGCGTGCGTGCGGTGAGAGTAATTTTTATTATTAAACCTAACCTAACTTTTCATACGTACTTAAGTTTTAATCTGCTAACACTAGTTCAGTTACTTAACACCATTAGTTAACACGCCCCCAGATTGCTTAAACACTTTATTTTCTAACAAACAAATCCCTGTATATCGTTTCTCGTTTGTCGTGGCGAGCACTTAGTGCAGGAGCCTAATTATATCTTTTGTCGAGTCCAAACGGGCTAATTTATCGCTAAACAATACATTATCGTATGGGACTGATAGTGGCGAAGAAGGACAGTTCACGTGGAAGATACAGGGGTCTATCGTCAAGGAGTTTGGAGAGCGAAACACTGGTGTAAGTCTGCGCAGCGTCAGTTAGCTCATATATACACTAAGAAGAAACCTCGGTGAGTACCTTTGTAATCGTACCCGTATCTGTACCTAATTCTGTATGCTATCAGTCTCTAGCTCAAATATACAGTCCACTCTATCGTATCGAAGGGTGCTTCGGCTAATAACTGGAGCACAAGGTCTGGTTCTTCGAGCCGGATTACACATTTTTTTTGGTCGTTAATTTAATTTACATTAATCGTGGTACATTAATTTTGTTGTCGTTGTCAGGTAAAATAAGCGACACCACTTACTTCAAGGAGTTTTTACGACAATTATTGGATTCGATGACCTTGTTCGATTGGGGTCAATGTCTCAAGCCTAGTAGAATGGCAGGATATTAAAAAGAAATAGTCCAGTCACATCTCATTCCTTTAAAGATAAAATTGCTTCACGTGTTTTGCTAAGCTTTCTATCGCTTGTGTATATTTCAAAGGCTATCCCTTCCTCCGACTTGTATTTCTATGTATATTGATATATCTACGAACTGTATATAAGATAAAATACATACTTACTCGTAATCATTTTAGATGTGTGAAATTTCCAAACTGTATCATCTTCGTTGCACGATAATTCTACATCACACATACTGAGAATAACCCTTGTGTAAAATTCTATATAAAAGCAAAGCAACAACCCATAATTGTCCCACTGCTGGGCTCGGGGTCTCCTCTCAGAATGTGAGGGTTAGGCCATAGTCTACCACGCTGGCCAAGTGCGTATTGGTAGACTTCACACACCTTCGAGAACTTTTTATGGAGTACTCTCCGGTGTGCAGGTTTCCTCACGATGTTTCCCTTCACCGAAGCAAGTGATAATTAACATGTAATACGCACATAATATTTGAAAATTAGAGGTGCGTGCCAGGATTTGAACCTTGGCCCCTTCGTTCGGGAGTCCAACGTTCTACCGCTAGGCTATCACTGCTGTTCTATTCTATATATTTGGCTATAATTCTTGAAAATTTGATAGAGGTATACATTTAGAAATGCTTCTAACAGTACTTTTTATTTTACACTCTAGACATAACAAAGTAGCTGCAATAAACAGAGAGAAAGAACCGTCTAGAGAACGTACGTAACATTGCGATTTAATACGTCTGCGGCGGGGACAGAACTAACACAATTGTAATTTTAATATAACACTTGCATTTTAGCAATCTGAACAAATTGCAGCATGACTTTTCTTACGGAGAACCGTCTATAAATTCTATAATAATAATAATTACGATATATGTAGGTAGAGAGAGCTGTGTAGTAGTAAGCGGTTGCAAAGCAGTGATAGCCTACAGGTTCGAACGTTGGTCTCCCAAACGCGAAGGCCTGAGTTTGAATCCTGCTCTCAACGCTAACTTTCAAAAGTTGTGTGACGTGGTTCGAAAAATACATTAGGGCTTGTTACGCTCCATCCAATCCAAATATTTTTTTCTAGGATTTTTTTGTTTGGCTCTCAGCAATATTTAACGCTATTCTTCATTTTATAACAAAGTATTCCGAGCCTATAATCTGTGCTGCGTACGTCGACAAAGCCAAAGAGATTTATTAATTCCCACCAACCTAGCAGCCAAACTCTCGACAATGGGGCAGCCTCGCAGGCACAACAAGACCAGCTAATTACGTATAACAACGAAATTCCAAAGCACGTACAGTCACATTAACAAAACAGCAATAAAGTACCTACATGTAAAACATTATCGTTTTTTACACAATACAAGTAAAGTTTAAGGTTCGTAAACCGTAAAGTTAGGAATTTTGTATGTATTTGCACCTGTTATTTTACATGAAACACCAATTTGCAAATATGTAAATTGGAAGTTGCTGTGAACATTATCTAGGAGATCGTTAATTAAGTGATAAGACTGCCTGTATGGTTATGTTCAAGGTGCTTACCTAAACTATTGTTTTTTAATTAATACAGGTACCTACCTAATTGTTTAAGCGTCCTATTATGAGGATTTTGTTTTGTTTGTAAATATAAATCTCTATAATCATAAATAAATAAATAAACAGTCATACCCACGCATTAGGTTTTTACCTGTCGCGGGTGGCATGGACGACACATATAACACATCACAATCACACCCATGTCCCGAGTACAAATATTTGTCACATAAATATCTGCTCCGGCGGGGAATCGAACCCGGGACCTCTCGCTTCGTAGGCAGGGTCGCTACCAACTAGGCTACAGTTTGTTTACTTTAAATAATAAAAAATTGGATATTTAGAAATGTCGATACTGACTCAAGTCAACGTACTTGAGTTTATTTTGAATAAGTCATAACAATATTTGAACACAAAAGTAAACTGCGAATTCATCATTTTATATTTTTCTCCCTCATAGATGTAGTTTAAAAAAAATCTCTTAAATTAATTAAATAAAACAGATTGAACGCCGCCAGTGTTTCACGAGGTTTGTTCACCCTTAGCGGTCAAAGTAGGTACGAGAGCGATATCAATCAATTCAAGCCGCATTGGGGCCTAAATCAAATAATATGATGCCTAATAATAAAATATGGGGAAAATATGCAACCAGTCTGGAAGAATACCCTTTCAAATAAATAAATTAATGAACAAGCTTTAATGTGACGGTGTATTAATAGTGTTCGAGTTCTCCTCAGCAAGCTCTTTCTTTTGATACATGCAGAAAAAATAACTAGTCCGCCATCTTGAATGATCCACCATCTTGGATGATCGGCCATATTGGAATAAGAATGACGTCACATAGCTAAAGCATGCATTGTCATCCAAAATAAGCGTGTGTACCTACCAAATTTCAGCTCAATCGGTTAAAGATTTAACTGATTTAAAATTCAGTTGCAAGATTCCACCCAGACAAACATACATTGCAAGTTAAATAAAAGCTTGTAAAGAAGGATCTTCCAAATAGGTTGTCTAATAATTTTAATAAGTTAATAGAAATAAGTTAATCTAATCTAATTTAGAAACTCCACAAATCTCAAATGGTAACTCTGCTTTTTTATCAGCTACTTCTTTCTTTTTCTTCTTTCTTTCTTGGCCGGCAACGCATCAGTGATGCCTTCGGTGTTGCTGACGTCCATGGGCGACGATAGGCACTTACCATCAGGTGGATCGTCAGCTCGTTTGCCAGTTATTTCCATAAAAAAAAACATAAAAATATATCCTAATTCCTAGGGCATGTTCTGCTTAAGAACTTTATTAGCTTGGATTGTCGTCTACGAGAAGTTTAGTGTAAAAAGCTTTAAAGTAGGTACTAGAAAAGAAAGTAACTTGAATATCAAGTTAACGTAATTATAACAATAAATCAAAGTATCAAAATAACCCTTCTCATGTAGTGATATAGGTATTCATAATCGCATTAAACACAATCAACGAACTATATTCAACGTGTCGATTCAACTATACCCATATTAGGTAGATACATCGCCCTGTTACTTAATAAACCTCTGGCCCCGGGACTTCTACATCTACATTTAATTTAATATTGAAACCACAGCACACGTCGTATAGTTAAAGGGTTGCGATTTCATTGATGGCCGGGAAAGGTCAATACACCTCTGGTGTGAACCTTCACTAATCCAAATTAGTTCATAATAATTAAATCGCATTGCGGATAGCCGAAACGAAATATTGAAACGGACACTATACAATTTTATTTAAGGGGGAATTTTGCTTACTTTGCTTGTTAGTATTAATAAATTAATTCTTTGATAAATCAGTTAAGAACTTTTCTATTAAATTGAGTCACTGTATTTTTTTCTAACATAATTCATTAACTCAAAGAATAAAAATGTACAGCAAATAATTTGGAAAATTTTAGATGTGTGAAAATAAGATCACTGGTACCTGTGCTCTTGGTACTTTTAGGTTCACAATGACACAAATATTATTTTTGTATTAATTAATTATTTATCAATCCTAATGAAGTCCGTGATGGTGTCACTAAAATAATGCGTCTTTTTGAGCCAAGTCTTACATAAACAATATGCAAGCATCCTAAAGAATTTTTAAAATAAATTGTTAAGCTTAAGCTTGCATTCTTAATCGATATAAGATGTAGGAAAGTAAGAAGAATTTTCATTACGACGCTACGTCTCCGTTCGAACGTTTGAAGTTTTATAGATGGTTTAACCCACTTAAAAATTTCATCACAGCTGTATGATATTGCATATGATCCGCGTCATCAGCTATTACTTCTCCGAATCGACTGTTTTGGACTATAACGAAAATAAAAATTGTAGCTGTTTATATTTCAATAGAAAAATCTTTGATACCTGAGAAACAAAGGTGTTTAATCTGAGTCTGATACATTTTCAGTTTGAAGCGAAATTGCTGATGTTCCTATTTAGTAACATTCGTAAGCAAGCAGTCTTAGTTAAAAATAGCAGCAAAAAATATACCCCAAAACGGTTCAATCTAGAGCATTTTATGTCTACTCCCAGAGGCCGACTCTCACATAAGTTCTTTGAGCTGAATAAGCTTTGAGGTCGTGGTGTTCCATTATATTGCGGACGGCTTTGATTTCAGAGAATTTTCACGCGTGTGATTAATGAATATTAAAAATGCTGTCTTTATTTTATGGAACCTTGGACCCTTTGCATCGCTAGCAGGGTTAGTAATAACTAGTCTGTGGAGTCGTCTATATTAAGCAATTCTTGAAATAAGAGATTGAATTTAATGATCAATGGTACAATGTATTGTGATGGTTTATGATCAAATTTAACGTAGGTATGTAAAATCAAACATAACAATGGCAATACGAAATTTGAATTACAAATGGAATCTGAAATCCCTTATCAACCTAAAAAGGTTTGCCGGAGGCACAAACACTTTTTTGTTGTTCACAGGTTTGTAATGGGAATACTTGACGTTCAATGGTATTAAGGGATTGTTTGCGAAGTGAATAAATCCATTTTCAGGATAGGGAAGGATATTCTATGTTATGTGTACGTTTAACTCATTCAGTTATAATATTTTTTAATGTTGTTAAAATTAGGCGGATGTAACGCAAGGTCTCGCCCGGTGGCTTGTGTCGATCCTAACGCCCCAACTCAGAGTCACTAACAGTTACTTAAATCGCTCCTTAGTACAGAATATGTATGGGGATTCTTTGCTAAGGAGCGATTAAAGTAATCGTTAGTAACTCTGAGTTGGGGCGTTAAGTGATTTACCGAGTTAAGCAACAGCGGGCGCAGTCATTAATAGATTGGTGACCGCGAGACGCAAAAATTTCTTATGCGCTTATGCTTCGGAAGGCGCGTCCAGCCGTCGGTCTCTGTACCTAGTTATCGTAAGATGACAGAAGTTAAGCCATTTTGGAGGCCTTCAGGCTGCTGCCTGAAACTTCCCCGATATCTACGTTGACGGGTTGGCGGGTAACTCCTCCTCAATATGCACTAGAGCACTGTAGTGGAATATGTTCTAACGTGGGCCATTGATTGGTTACAGCCAATGCAAGGCCACATCCATTGAAGGTCTGATTACCTACTGACACTTATGGATAAATAAATAAAAAAGATAAAAAGCGGAAACCGTAAGACTCAGAAAACCTAAGCGCAGTCGGACTAGAACCCAATACGTCTTTAAAACATCTTTCGTATTAAAGCTGGATTTACGAGAGTTTGTAATTCTGCTGCAAAATAATACAACAATTGGAGCAATTTGCACTAAGCACCACTTTTCAAGCGACATATTTCAGCTTAGCGAGCTCAGAATTTCGTTTTAAATCTGAAATCCCGTTTAGAAAACAGCAATATTTACTGCCGCAATTCCGCTAACAGGAGACGAACGCCCGCTTTCAACTTAAAGCGACAGTTAACTCACGAGAGAATTGTTTCATTTAGATTTCCCTGTTTTTATTGTACGTGTAATTTAAACAGAGTAACCCACTTAGCGCTAGAGAAGAGGCGTGCACGACGTAATTATCCGAAGAATGGAAACAAAATTCTCGTCAAATCCTGTGCAGAGAAAAGGAAATTTTCGCGGTACGTCCGTTTTGCCAACAAAACAAGAAAATACATTTTTTGGTATGATTAAACAATCATGCAAAACAGCTGTTGTTAAGACCAGCGTTATCGCCCACGCCAAATAGAACTAGTATGGCTTCTAAAAATTGCGTTTAATAAATGCCGACTTTATGATTAGGTAGTTACTCATTACATACTCATACATTATCTTATAAATAATTCTACATTAATACATGACATTGTGTGGCTGTTATCGTTAGATTATATTCGTTAAGCTGTTTCGGTGGCCTTTGAGCCGGTACAGTTTACGATGAGAAAACGTGATGTACCTATCATATTATGTATATTCTAATTGTAAGTATCATAAATTAACAGGAGGGACCTGTACACATAATTGGGTCCCTGATGGGTAGAGGCCACGAAAGGAAAATATCTTATTATAATTTATAATAATACATCGTTAACGGGTTTCGCTGAAAGTGAATATGACAGAATATCCTACCTGTAATACTTGTCTCATAAGAATGTAACCTCAGTATAATGAAGGATCTTTAGGACCGAATCAAAGTACTGAGGGCAGCTTCAAACAATTTTGAATAAATCGTCGTCCTCCTTACAAACATATCGTTCATGACGATCCTTTAAAATTCCATCTCAAAAAATGCATCCGACATGCTATGTTCAAAATCCAATATTCATCTATCTACCTATGTATAAAAAGATTACACTGAAATAGTCGATGATGTATAAAAAGATAAGTTGTAAAATAAACATGTTTAGTATATTTAAGATATAATTCGAGTTTGTCTTTGGACAATGTCGCTGAAGTTCAAACCGCATGTCCCAGCTTAGCCGTATTACGACAGTTGTTTTGATGTCTGACAGAATGAAATTTAAATACGCTACTGTACGTTTTGAATTAACAATAAATCTTTAACTCAATATTAGGTTTTGGATTTCGGTGAGTTATTTTTAACCGACTTCAAAAAAGCAGGAAATATTCAATTCGACTATATTTTTTATGTTACCTCAGAACTTTCGACTGGGTGAACCGATTTTGATGATTCTTTTTTTTTATCGAATGTCATGTGGTCCCACTTAAATTGGGCAAGATCTGATGAGTAATTTTTGAGTTATCCCTAATTTTGAAGTCGGTTATTTTTTGTCAAGAATATAACTAGTTAACAAAGGAATTAAATTACTTTACTAGTTAACAAAGGAGAATAAAAGCCATGTTTTATAGACGGTGATCACTATATTATATAGTGATCACCGTCTTCCATTGACATTAGTCTGCATGGAGTTTCTACCCAGATAATGATATTAGATATGAATCCCTCTTTGTTTACAAACTGTGTAACCAATTTCAGCTCAGACATTTCAATTAAATTTTCAATCTGAAAATAAATCCCTCTTGTACAATTTGACAGTATTTTGTTTGTTGTTATAATTGTTAAGTGGCTAGGCCTTATTTATTTGAAAGCTTTGAGGCTCTATAATTTGTTTCCATTCCTGTAGGCGTTCTCTGATACGTAACTTTGTTTCCGTTGGAAAAGTTTACCCCTGCTCGTTTGAACGAAACGTTTACACGATAAGCAATATTTATAGATTAGGTATGTTGGAAATAATAAAAATGAACTTACATTAGGTATACAATAAACTTCGAGTAAATCATTCGAATTGAGCTAAAGAATTCCTCATAATCAAGGCCTAATGTTTTTTATCCCCGGACTTAAAGTGATTTGAATTTGGAATGTGGATACTTTTTACATGGTAAAAGTTTCAATCATTAGAAAGCAATCGAACATTTTATGAACATATGAACAAGTAACAAAGCTGTATGTATGTATGTATGAAGCTAATTGTAAGCCAAACGCGATCCAGATTGAAAAAAGTTTGCGCGTAAAACTTATTGCCATGTGCAATTCTAATTCGTTCGTAATTATTTAGTCAAATTGCAATTTTACTTAGTGTAGTAGTTGTTGTACTTACGTGCTCCGTAATATTTGGATATAGTGATATGGTTGACTTGCATTAGCTCGTTACGTCACCAGTGGTAGGGGAACACGTCTGCCTGCGTCTACGGCTGTCTCGTGACTGACCCAGTGTTGCCCCACTACCCGTGCTCTCGAGATAACATGATTACTGCTATAACCATAATAGCAGTACAAACACTACATCCCTTCCTTATTAAAATCTTTATTTAATATGGAGCCCGATCCACAGTCGACTCTGCAGTTGATCGCAACTCAAGCCTTCAAAGGCCACTCCACGTCTATACCATTCAATATTCCAGTTACTTAGACAAACACATTTGTAACACGCACTATATGTATGAAGCAGGCTACGGTTTGTAAACTTGAGCCTTCTGGGTGCCTTCACTAGCCTCAACAAACTCAAACTGTCATATGCATGCTTCGTATAGAATTACTTATGTAGATTATACTTTCACTGCAATTATTTTAAACATTGAAACAACACCTGAGACTTTTTCGTCTTACACCTTTCCCATTCGCACCCGTTCTCCTTCTATCTTTATTAAATAATAATTATTTACATCACCTCTTAGCTTTTCATACTTCCCTCTTTCTTCTCTCTTTGATCAAGATTGCCAAGTTATTAGGTTTCATACCAACATTCAAACAAACCTCGTCATTTCTGTCTTTAAATAGACAACTTACTGGTAAAACAAACACAGGAAATATGAGAAACTCGATGAAAATTTATATTATTACTAAAAGTGGTTTACTGTCAACAACAGATTACGTACAGCTTACAACCTGCTTTCGTTTTTTAAAGACTAAAGTTTTACTTGCGAGACAATCCTCTTATATACGTAATATAAACTAGGTCCCACCGACGACCATAACACGCCAACCATGGCTAGACTCGCAACAGGAATTTCCTTTATTTAGGCGTCCTTCCTGAATGGACGGATCCAACGGATCCCAACGGACCCAACGGTGTCACATATGAATCAGACACTGCCGATACCAATCATTCACACACCAGTCATTCATTGAAATACCTCGTCTATTCATTATCTTTATTCTACATCTCAACTCCATCACGCCAAATAACTAATATGTTCACAAAATAACTACATTTTGTATGGTTTTCAAAGTTATGAGGGCCCATACTGCTGTCTAGTCAGTAATGATTTCAATTTCAAGAGGTCCATACACACTTTAGTTACTATGATTTCAAATCATGGGACCTATACTGCCGTCTAGTCAAGTAATGTATGTATGATTCTAAATTTCATGAGGTTACTACTTCCATCAAGTCAATGTATCAATCTCAATTTCATGAGGGCTCATACTGCCGACAACTCAGTAATGTATGATTTCAATTTCATGAGGGCTCATATTGCCGACAGCTCACTTCAATTCAGTAAAGTATGATTTTCAATTTCATGAGGGCTCATACTGCCGACAACTGAGTTGCGTATGATTTTCAATTTCATGAGGGCTCATACTGCCCACAACACAGTAACGTATGATTTTCAATTTCATGAGGGCTCATACTGCCCACAACACAGTAACGTATGTTTATGTTAAGCAAAACTAAACTTCATTATTATTGGTTGATTTTACTCTGATTTCTATGACTCTTCGAGATAGAGTGCCTTTTAAATTTTACTTTCATTGTAACTTTAGCTTGAATACAATTTTTTCTTTAACTCTGAATTTAACTAAAAACACAGAATAAATAATAGTATTTATAAATAATTATAGAAGGTGCACTAAGAAAAATTCCGAAAAATCATTTAAATAAATAGTGACTCTGGCTCCAACGCAATAAAGTGTAATTCTGATCGCACAGTGCTAATCAAAACGCGTAATGAGTTGCCTTCCTTTCTAACACTGTCGCTTATCCTCTCTGGCAATGTCAGGGTTGCCTTTTTTTGAAAGAATAAAATTAATCTGGAAGTTTATTTTTATGTGTTACACATGTATTATTATATATGTGTAAACGATAATTAAATATATATCAGTTCGGACTTGATTATTTAACATCTTACCGAAAAACACGCATCAATAATAATACACACACATGTAGTACTCCGTGTCACAAAAGGTATGTACGTTAATTGGTATCGTAAGGCATTTGCTGCCTAATACACAATCATTTACGATTTACGATTTCATGTAGGTTCGTACTACCTGACACACACAATTATGCACGATTTACAATTTCATGTAGGTTCGTACTACCTGACACACACAATTATGCACGATTTACAATTTCATGTAGGTTCGTACTACCTGACACACACAATTATGCACGATTTACAATTTCATGTAGGTTCGTACTACCTGACACACACAATTATGCACGATTTACAATTTCATGTAGGTTCGTACTACCTGACACACACAATTATGCACGATTTACAATTTCATGTAGGTTCGTACTACCTGACACACACAATTATGCACGATTTACAATTTCATGTAGGTTCGTACTACCTGACACACACAATTATGCACGATTTACAATTTCATGTAGGTTCGTACTACCTGACACACACACTCACGCACGATTTACAATTTCATGTAGGTTCGTACTACCTAACACACACATTATAATTATTGCAATAAGTACATTATGCACCAAAATTTATGACCTATCAAGTCCATCAAATTACTCACGTCAACAATCCTTCAGGCAGGTAAGTACTTAATTATGAGTTTATGACCCCCGAAATCAACCTAAGTAGATCAATAATTGGTAGCGCCATTATAGCTAATTAGATTAGATTACCAAACTTTAATTGTAATCTATTAAAATTATTAATTACTAAGGTCATAGCATTGGTATAATCTGCAAATCTGTTTAAAGAGGACTTCTCGATTTATAACTAAATACATCCAGCTTAATAAATATTTTTTGGACGTCAGGAGAGTTTCTCCTTCACGATTTTTGTGGAATTCTGTCAAAACCAAGGCTCGGCTTCTCCAGGGCTATGAATTTACTACAGCATATCAAATCGTGCGTCTTCAAAAGGGCGCTTTCCTCAGGCTACAATAATAAATAGCAACATTTTAAACATTGCTGCACCCATTCGAACAAATACAATTATTGTTCTCAATTTAAAAATAAAAACTTACTCCTTTTGTGCACGAATAACTCAATAATAAATATATAATATGATTTCCGTGACAAAACTTAGTTTAATCACAGTAACAACACAAGAACGCGTCTAGCTCGCAAGCGCTTTTGACCCTCACTGCCTCAATAGATTCTATAAAATTCAACACAAAAACTAAATTAGAAAAATAAAATTGTCTCATCGCGAAGATTTGAATTTCGGTATCGTGGCTTGTATAATGGTTCCTAATAGGAACGATGATAGGAACTTCCTATGATCTCCCAATACGCAATGATATTCAAAATATAGATACGTTATGCCCTTATAAACCAACCAAGAACTCCGTTCTGAAAAGAGCCACAACACACACACACGCCCATCCTTTGCTCCACTACACCAATCACATTGGTACAATACACGAGGGCATTCTAACGCTGTATGTCAAATGTCAAGCACTTCTGACCACAACAAAAGCGTCATGTGTTAACAGAGCGACCACGACCATAACGGTCAATTACCCGCTCCCGCGCTCCTCATCGTCGGCGCGCCAGTGACACATCCACCATAGAACCCTAACGATGTTGCTATTCTTATGACGGAATAAATGTTTCTTTCCTTCTTACGCTACCGCCCATCAAACCGACTTTATTTATGATTACCCACATTATGTTATTATATTTTCAGCCGTGTAGTGCAGCCGTGATAGTCAAATACCAAAAGGAAAGACTGCTAAAGAATCACAAAGAACTTACAAGCTGAAATAGGGACCCGGCGCCGCAACGTTAAATTACGTTAACCGTATTACAACAGCTTGTGATAGTTTATGTATATTATTTTCAAAAGAAATACAAGTGCATGGCTGCATGTATACCAAGGCGGCTAGGCATGTATGTATGTTTGATACTGCCAATGCAATACTTTCATAACAGAACATAATTTTTATCAAACAACTTCAGTTCCGTTTTTTATCAGAATTCATATCAAAACGACTGCAATTATTTCAGTTTATCATACCTACACATGTACTTTGTAACTAAAGCAAAACTACGTTTGAATGAAACCCAGGACCTGCGTAGAATATAACTAATAGTCATAAAAACAGCTAATTTTATTGACAATTACCCTTACTGTTATAGTTTTATGGCCGTGAAGAAGCAAACTCACTCTCAACAATTAAACTTAACTTGCATGTGCGGCCATCTATAATGGTAGTAAAATCTATACTTTATAAAGCCGAAGAGTGCTAAATAAACAGCTAGTCCTAAATAAATTTCACTAATTTAGGGAACCCTTTTATTCTTGAATATTTTAAAGTCCCTACTCCTTTATTTAAGTTCATAATTTGTATAATGTTATCTCCTTTTTAGTACTAAGTGTTGTTGTGCAAACCACACGCACAAAAGAATGGATGCCGGACACCATTCGCACATTTAAAACAAAAAATGGCGCTTTACAAAATAGTAGTTTTTCAGTATAGCCATTCAAAGTTTTCAACTCAACATTGCGATCACTATCTATGAAGAAAACTGAAATATATCGTTGCAATTAGCCTCTCTCGTCAGTTCGCCCAACCTACTTTTAGTTAGGCACTAAAACATGCTAGTAAATAAGTAGTTATTCAAAAAAATATATTCAGAAAAAGTTCCGCATGATGCCACTTTTTCTCATTGGCACACATACGCAACCTTAACCAAACACGCGGCACCACACGCAATACTCCATTTATGTAGCAATCCCTCCAACAGATCGATACTGTGCATTGAGGTATAAGTATACATAGAGAAGACATCTCGAACAAAATGTGTGTCCCCGCCGGGAGGTTCTATTTTCAAAATTGAGCCCCCGTTTTCCTTCCAAAATCGAACGAATCCATTGGACATTGAAGCCGCGCGGCGTCAATTCATTGAAACACACATTGTGCTCGCGGTGTCCGTTCTATACGCTAGTAATAATAGTAATAATAATAGATACTGTGTATTATATTTAAAACGACACAGCTAAACACTAAATATCACTTCTTATTTAAAAACAAAACCTGTCTCGCTATCACTTTCAGCTAAATAAGTGACACTATATCCAAAATGTCATTTATGTTATTATTACTTCAGTAGCGTGAATTACGCTTATAACACAAAATGCCACTTTTTACTCACCGCACAGTTGTTTTTACAATGTCAATCAATGCCATTTTTCAGAAAACAAAGGGAATTGTGTAGGTAGCGGTAATGGCGGCAATTTTTATACCTAATTAGAGAGAGAACTTCGATAATTATGATGATTTTGCTCAATACGTTATTTAAAGTTACAGCACACCTAAACAAATTTTCGAGTTAACTATTCGGCACTAATATTAACATTCGTCTGTTGATTATTTCTTGCATCGACGTGTTATTTTCCCTTCAACTCTTCCTTTATCAACACAAAATAAAATATTTATTGCACTGACCTTTTGACCTCGTCGCCATTATGTAGTAGTTGTTGTACTTACGTGCTCCGTAATATTTGGATATAGTGATATGGTTGACTTGCATTAGCTCGTTACGTCACCAGTGGTAGGGGAACACGTCTGCCTGCGTCTACGGCTGTCTCGTGACTGACCCAGTGTTGCCCCACTACCCGTGCTCTCGAGATAACATGATTACTGCTATAACCATAATAGCAGTACAAACACTACACTTAGTTTTGTAAGAAAATTGTGGCTTCCTCAAACAGTGTTATATTTTTATCTCTAAATTGTACCGGACCGGACCATACCTAGGTACTTACGTATCGAAATTACGTACTATTCTTTATTCATAAAACTAAGCTACTAAATGCTTTAGAATTCTGCGCTCCGCATAGATTCAAAGAAGTATTCTCGCTGTTATTATAGCTGCTGGCTGGCTGGTTGGCTTCTGTCCATTTTAATGGCCCACTACTGGGCACGGGTCTCTCCTCTTGAGAAAGACTACAGCATACTCCACCATGCTGCTCCAGTGCTGATAGGTGGAGTGGTTGTTATTATAGAATATAGATAACATTATTATACTTGCGCCCTTGACAAACTATTATTATTAAAAAAAATTAATGATTTATAAAAAGTGGAGTCAGGACTTACTAATTATCAAAGATAGGACCTACCAACACACACACAATTAATCTAAACATAGTATAATTATACACAGCGTCAACCTAGTTTTAACCGCTTGCTAGTGAATAAATAAATAAATCAACTCATAATACAGCATTGTTGTGCTAAAATACAGTTCAGTTTCACGCCTTAAAGCTTAATTTCAGACCCATTAATTTTCATGAGTGCAATACACTGAAAAGCTCAAGCCTCAACAGTGATACATACCTAACAAAATATGCATTGAAATGCAAAAGAGTTCCCAACAGGCTTTGAATATTAAACAGGTAATAATATTTTGTGAGAGACAATGAAAAATGAGATACAGCTTATCTATTGGTGTGAACGGTGGCGCAGTCAACGTAATTTCATATAACAATAGACCTGAGTAATTTTCTGTATTTTAATGCAGAAAAGTAAACAACAAAATAGTGACTATTTTTCTCTGTCTGCGCGTATTATTTAGTACTTCATCACATAAATCAAACACGTTATTTTAGAATGAAATATACATGGTCTAATAAATCTATATCAAAAAATAGGCTCTACAAAAGTAAAGTTTTTTATGAAGGGTATTTTTACACAGACACGAATAAAAACATGTGCCGTGTTTCATAAGAAAAGTCTGTTAACGTCAAAGTTATGGACTTATTCTAAAGTCAAGGCGGATGCTTTTGGAATTTTAATGCTTAGTTTGAATTACAAATATGTGGTTACCGTTACCATCTGTGATGCATCAGCACCATCTGTGCTTCAAAATAGTAAACCATACAAAGAACGGGTTCATTGGGAATTTGATTCTGCATCTATATTCTCGCATAATTTTTAACCGATTTTAAAAAAAAGGAGGACGTTTTCAATTCGACTGTATATTTTTATTATGTGTGTTAGCTCAAAACTTTTTACTGTATGTACCGATTTTGATGATTCTTTTTAACCGACTTCAAAAAAAGGAGGAGGTTCTCAATTCGACTGTATTTTTTTTTATTTTTTTTTTAATGTTTGTTACCTCAGAACTTTGGACTGGGCAAACCGATTTTGATGATTCTTTTTTTAATCGAAAGCTGTCATGTGGTCCCACATAAATTTTATTGAGATCTGACAATGACATCCATGAGAAAACCACATAAGTCGTAAATTTGTATTAAGATGTGCGCGACAAATTGACGAATAACTCAATATCACGCCAACCGAATTCGATGATTATTTTTTAATCGAAAGCAGGTGCTTGCCGTGTAGTCCCACATAAATTTTAACGAGATCTGACAAATAGTTTTTGAGTAACTTTGAAGTCGGTTATTTTTTGTTAGTAAAATTTAGATTATTATATTCGTAACCTGGTGCTTGTCATAGGTGGACCAAGATTTGGAATAATATATATCGGGTAGGTACTTATTATCCCGAAAAACGTGGGCAAATCTGCGGGTAGAACGCTAATGTTGTAATTAAGGAGAGCCCATTATTGTACATAATTTTGCGGTAACAAGCTCATAAAAGCAAGCCAAAGTGCATAGCGCTTGCTACGAACGTTAAACTGTTTTAGTACTATGAGTGTTATTATCATATTTTATAGTTATGATTTAGTAGATAGTTTGGAGACTCAAAGGTGGGGGAATTCCGTGAATAAAAATAATATGTTAAACATTAAAATTACCTATGCATTAAAGCTTCGCTGCATCATCGCCACGTTCAATGGCTGTTATGAGGGTCATATCTAATGTGAATGTTTGTAAGAATGTTTGTAACTCTTTCCAAAAACTGAACGAATTTTCATGAAATTTACCACATAGGTACACTATGACTTGGAATAAGATATAGGGGAGGGGTACTATCCCAGAAAAGGCAGGGAAAGCCGCAGGCAAATCAAATTGGACTCATCGAATTCAGAAATAATAATATGTTTTATTGAATTAACTTAATTGGATAAATCTGAATATAAAAATAAAAAAAATATTCAATTAATATACAAATATTAATTTCAGGTTATTATTCATTTTTTTCATTTAGTAATCCCAATAAGGGTAAATTGTAAATAAGCTAAAGACTTATTTAATAAGGCTTTATTTGGGTTCGAAAAAGAGAGTACTTATACCCTGAAAAGTTTATTCGTTACTTCACGAACGTTGGGATAATTTGCATAATGATCTAAACAGGGTGAGCAATAGGCTTTTACATCGAATTCATTACTTGGTAATTGGTTTATCCTTTAAATGTGTAAGGGTAGCTAGGCGTATCTTTTTATTGAGCCTTGGACAGGCGCGTCCCAATAAATCTTACCTATGTGTTCTCTATAAATCTGTCGAGCCGATTCATATGGGACCCGTCATTTGACGATTCGTCAAAAAAAAAAGATGCGTCACGACAGATGCAGTTTCACATTGCATACAGAAACGAGGTCTTTGATTTTTTGATTGATTTTTTGACAAACGTGATTTTTAAAAGACAGTACATTATTCATCTGAACTCGTGTAATTTGTAATGGATTCGTGATTCGTGTGAACACGGCCATTTTAAAAACCATTGCCTCCTTCAAAAAGTTACGAATCGTGAAAAACGATACGGCGAAAACACGAATCGTCCTCGTGTAAATAAGCTATACTGGCATAAGAAATTTACGTTGCTGTATATATAGGTATATTAAATGTACATTTTTTTACTTAATTTACATGGATAGTTAAAAAATAATCCCAACTTGTTTCTGTGTAATTTTGTATGTTGCACAACATCATAAAGAAATAAATATCGATGTCGCGATACGAACGAAAAACTAACGTTTGGAATTTCTATTTGTTTGTCTGTCTGTCGATCAGTCCTTTATGGAAGCCACTGAGCAGATATTTAGACTCAACTTACCTTATACTGTACCTTAATGATTTTAATATTTCAGTCTTACGAGCCTTAGAAGTTTCTAACTTCTGCCCTTCATTTTTTGCATTTTAATATTTAGAGTATGCAATGATCATTAAAAGAAAAATAATTATTGTGATATTCCCATCGGAACTGTTTCTGCGACAAACTAGATCATACCTGAAAAGTACGGTAACAATATTTGTCAGTATACAACAGTTCCCAATTCCCATCTCACTGATGTTATACCGCAGAGAGGGAACTTCCCGATATCCGAGTGAGTGTATTTGTACAGTTTGTTTATTTATACTTAGAAAACCGGTAACAACACCATTGTTGTACATTGTTTTTCTATAAGACATAATATTTGGTAACCTAGATCGAAACAAAAAGCTCTAGATTTTCTGTAATAAAATTTGACTTCTTTGTCATTCGTCTTTGTTTACGTCATAGAAAATGTAACAAACTGAATTATTCAAGAAACGTGTAAAACCTTAATAAAGCTAATTTATCCTGTAGTTTTAATGTAGTGTAAAATGTAGATGAAAAGGATAAAGATAGTTGTATTATTATGGAGTGAATATTTTCCATGTAACTTAGTCAAAACTTTATACAAATAATGTATAAGTACGTTTATTGCAAAGCAAACAACGGTGGATAAGGATTGTTTTCAGCAGCATTTTCGATCAAAGGAACATTTCCTGGTAGCCAATATCTATAGGATTAACATTGAATGATTGTGTCTGAATACATATATGTTACGTATAAATAACGATTTACTCTTGTGCTACTTCGCACGAATTCACAAGTAGTCTTATCGCAAACTGCTCTTACGGAAGGACCTCTGAGAGATCGGAAACTAATTGGGTGAATCATTGACGCAAATAATAAGCTGTTTTGTATCGGCAAGCTGTTGAATAAAACGCTATTGTAGCTGACTGACGGAAAAACAGTAGATAAATAAACATGAAAGTTTGTACAAGAGTTTCTTAGTACTTTTAGGGTGAGGGACCGCGAAGAAAGGATCTTTGAAATTTCAACCCCTATACATTGAAGTATTATTACTAGCGTATAGAACAGACACCGCGAACACAATGTATGTTCCAATGAATTGACGCCGCGCGGCTTCAATGTCCAATAGATTCGTTTGATTTTGAAAGGAGAACAGGGGCTCAATTTTGAAAATAGAACCTCCCGGCGGGGACACACATTTTGTTTGAGATGTCTACTCTATGTATATACCTTAATGCCCCTATACGGGTTACTTGTAGATAGGGAGTAAAAGTTTTGAATCATTGTAAACTTCTTCAGATGTCGTTTTAATTATTTTTACTGTATTTTTATTTATTATTTTGTAATTTCTCTACTGCACTAGTGCGGCGAGGTTAATATGTTGTAAGCCACCTCAATTACGAAGAGAAACCCATTAACTACAAAGGCTTGTTAATGGGTTGAAGCCAAAGAATTGTCGAAGTAATATTTAAACGTTTATGGCATTTATATTTTGTAGCACTCTCTAATTAGTAAAATAAATCTATGCCCATACATAATCTGAATTTTACCAAGAAAAAATAACCGACTTCAAAATAACACAAAAACTACTCAAGTTTAAGTGGGACCACATGACAAGCACCAGCTTTCGATTAAAAAAGGAATCATCAAAATCGGTTCATCTAGTCGAAAGTTCTGAGGTAATAAACATAAAAAAATACAGTCGAACTAGCTGCCCGGACAGACTTCGTTCTGTCAAAAGATTTTTGACTAAAAATTGAGATGTAGGCTATCCTATCTTTCAAGTTGGATCAAACTGCACACGGTGTGCAAATTTGATTAAAATCGGTTAAGTAGTTTAGGATTCCATCGCGGACAAACAACGTGACACGTAATTTATATATTATACTAGCTGCCCGGACAGACTTCGTTCTGTCAAAAGTTTTTTATTTTGAGATGTAAACTATCCTATCTTTCAAGTTGGATGAAACTGCACATGGTGTGCAAATTTGATTAAAATCGGTTAAGTAGTTTAGGAGTCCATCGCGGACAAACAACGTGACACGTAATTTATATATATTAAGATTAAGACTAGCTGCCCGGACAGACTTCGTTCTGTCAAAAGTTATTTTTTATTTGAGATGTAAGCTATCCTATCTTTTAAGTTGGATCAAACTGCACACGGTGTGCAAATTTGATTAAAATCGGTTAAGTAGTTTAGTATTCCATCGCGGACAAACAACGTGACACGTAATTTATATACATTAAGATTGAATACCTCCTCCTTTTTTGCCCGCCTAAAAATGAATCTCTACCCATACAAAACATAATTAATCGTGCATACATAAGTAAGATACAAATAGTTCGTATTAAACTGTATAGTACTCTAAGTATTTAGCCATTTTTCACAACCAGATCTGCTGCACCACATACATATTTTCTTCGAAATCAATTCTCTTCCATACGAATGCAGACTAGCGTGACATATGATACTAGACGGAGAGATTTATTACCACTAGATAATAATTTTATTCGCTCTGTCATCAATAACGGAAAATTTCTGTGACTATAGGGATATTGATAAAACTCGCTACAAATTAATTGATTGATGAATTTATTGTCAGTTACAATTGAAAGTATTCTTCCTGTTAGACTGAATTGTAAAATTATCGCAATAGCAATTTACATTATGAATTAAACTCCAACGGCTCCAAAGAGATTGAGTTGAGTCTTTAGATTGTATGACAACAATGTTAATGTCAAGTGACCACAGAACGGGAGTCATTAGTGAAAATAAAAGGAAAGAACATTTTTAAAATAAATAAGGCAAATATAAATCTAGTATGCCTGCGTACAGTATCGAACATGAAAAATTCCAATATTTTTAGTGCTTCAAAAACCTTAATATTATGTAGGTATATTTGTACGTATAAAAAATTATGAGCGAAATGCATCATTCGACTCAGCAATTCGAAATAAAATTGAGGTTCAATTCGAGTTCGAAATCGAAAGTACCACATTCGTACATAATAGTATCGTAAGTCCCAGTTCGATCGATGTACTAGTATTAAACAAGTACAACGTAAGATATAGAAAGAGCCACGTTTGATTATTTACGGTGTATTTTCTCAGACATAAAGTAGGTATCGAAACTACCAATTCATTAACGTTATCAAGTATTGATCCTGACTTTTCTCACAAAATAAGGAATATTTC
This sequence comes from Thymelicus sylvestris, assembly GCA_911387775.1. Lineage (NCBI taxonomy): Eukaryota > Metazoa > Arthropoda > Insecta > Lepidoptera > Hesperiidae > Thymelicus > Thymelicus sylvestris. Next base: position 4,757,704 of record OU426892.1, read on the forward strand.
AGTACAAGGGCTTACTACGCCTAGCTTTAACAAAATTATAGCATGTATGTATGTGAAATTATTTCTAAATAACTTCATAAATGACGATACAAAATGAATGTTAAAGTGCTTTCCTGTAAAGTAGCGTTTTACGCTATACCTACGTAGGCTATGTAATAAGGATAATAATAAGGATGTAAAGAAATAAGGCTGCAAAAATATAATAATACCTTTTCTGAAGTAAATAATCGCTACTAAGTCATTACAAGACGCCAGAACGTTTAATATAAGTACTCCATTATAATACTGCTATTCAGGATGTGAATTCTTGCAATAAACCGGTTGTGAAAAACTCGCATCTTCATTCATAACGGAGTATAAAAGTGACTGCGAAGACGTGTAAAATTAGATAATATATTTTTTAATTAGTGTAATTTTGAATTAAAGTTTAAGTTATAAGGTATAACCCAAGCCATTTTAACTTAGAAATAATCTTAATCAGAATTCAATATAATATTTACTGTGCCAAAGAAGACTGCTGATCATTAATTGGTCCTTTTTGTAACATTTGTTTTTATTAAATTATCTAAGGCTAAAACGGCAAACGAGCAGGGAGGGGTCAGGTGATCAAGTGAAGCAATAAATCATCGTAGCTCACAGACAAGTAGTACATTAGAATCAGTACAAATTTGATGCTGTAAAGGAATTATAAGTTTGTAAAAAAACTCCAGTCCAAAGAAGTGAGATCACCGCCTGTGCTCACTGTGTGGGTACCTATTAAGGCCTAGATTGTTTAAGCTTTGCTTGTTTACTAGTTAGACTTTACTAGTTAGTTAGAGGTAACAATAGGTATTTATTTTCAAGTGAAACTTGTAAACGTTAAAATGAAGCTACAAACATAGTTAATTATAAAACAACGATTAGGTACAAGTATTTTCATGTATTTTGTTGATACAAGGTGAAGTCAAAGCATCTTTAAATGAAGCCAACAAAACTGTCCAAAAGCCTGGAAACTTTTAAGTACGCTTACCTATATCAAATATTCGTTACCCTAGTAGGCATAAGTAATCCAAGCGTAACTATAGAGTTTAAAGAGAAGATACCAAAGTTTCACTTAGTTATTTAGTACTTTCACTAGAGGCGCTAAGCTTCAAACATAGAATATATACGTAAGTATCTCCACAGTGTCGTAATGTGTACAGTCGTAGCACATGTGAGATCTCCCATTTCAGCTAAGGCTCGACAAGGCTTGACGGCGATATCTAACGATAAGAAGTGGATTCGACGTTATTAGGTGCCCGAAGCATGAAAATGCCCAAGAAATTTCGCGACTAGCGTTCACCCATCAAACTATAGATGAATGAAGTTGAAACACCGTCAATCACTTATGATTGACAAGCCGTTGGGATATGAGGCCGACAGTTTTCTGTTATGGTTGTTGTTACAAAACATATTATACTAGCTGCCCGGACAGACTTTGTTCTGCCAAAAGTTTTTTTATTGTTATTTTGAGATGTAAGCTACCCTATCTTTCAAGTTGGATCAAACTGCACACGGTGTGCAAATTTGATTAAAATCTGATAAGTAGTTTAGGAGTCCATCGCGGACAAACAATGTGAAACAACCTTATTTCTTGTAAGGAATTGTATGTCTTTATATACACTCAAAAAATGTTTTGTCTTTTTATTTTGTGAAAGGATTGAAATAAAACACTAAAGGTCACCATTACCTTACTCTACATAAGTGAAAACTGCATCCAAATCGGTTAAGCCATTTCTGAGATAAGCTATATCAAATATCCCAACAAATAGACAAAAACTCTAAACGACATTTTTACGAGCTGTATTGTGATAAAATATCGATAAAAGTTTTTATCAAAACATCTTCCATTACAGTTATCAAGTAGCAGTTTTATGTTTAGATATTGATACTCTCCTTTAATCCTGTATACGAGAAACATACAATGGCATCACCTCAAGGGACGGACATAAACGGGATACCTGGCTGAATAAATTATGTTAAAGAGAATAATGTCTGTAATTCGAATAGAAAACTCCGAAACATTACGAGGGTTGTTTGAATAAGAATACGTGGACTTTAACTCTGTATTATAGGATGTGGAACGAATAATTAATTTTAATTTTCAATTTTTTTTATAAGCACGAATTTTTACTTAAATTCGTTTACTAATAAACCTTTAACCTTTTGCCCGCAGCTTCGTCCGCGGTAGAGATCGATTTTTTACAAATCCTATTTACTTACTTTTACTTAGACTTATTAGAATTTATATGTATCATTTGATAGCGTGAAATGCAAATGAATTTTACTAACGCCATCTATTAACAACATCCGGAACTAAATATCTAGCAACTAACAAAATATCAATCTTCCCATGGGGATGTTTTACCGTGGTAAAAAGTAGCCTACGTTACTCTCCACCCTCCTCACTATCTCCACACACAAAAACCATACCATATAACAGCTTCGTTGCGACGTGAAAGACGGACAAACAAACAAACAAACACACTTTCACATTTATAATATTAGTATGGATGGAAGTATGGATAGTATGGATTAATGCTGGCATAATTAAGTTTACGTATTACGTAATCTTACTTAAGACAATAGTTTGGTAACATAATTAGCATAATGATTAAACTTATTAAAACTTAAAAATTAAAATTAAAACGTTGCAACATTGTTAATCAATATCCAAATTATAATGAGTTTCTTGTTCGTTGCAAATCAATTGAATTAATTCAACAATTAACTAGGTATTATTAATTATAGGAGAGCAAATTCTTACAAACTAGGTCGGTTCACGGCGCTTCATTAGACGATTCCCTGCAAGCTGCATGACTTTGTCACTCCGTGGACAGATTTCGTACTTTTAGGGTGGCCACTCACGGTCGCGCCATTTGGCGTGGGTCCAAATGACATATGTCAAAATGGATGGATGCCAAACATGATTCACACTCACGATCATTCCAATTCTCATTTATTTGCGCGTTTGACATCGAAAGACGTTGACATGACGTTGCGTTCGGAAGCCATTTTGTTACACAAAAATAAACAATGACTTTTGGAACTGTCTCCTTCGCTCGACGTCTCGGCGCGAAATAAACAAAAATGGATGTGGGTTTGCATATTCACGATCCGTCGGCGCAATGTTGCGGCGTGACGCCATGGCGCGATTGGAAATCCAGTTTTATATCACGCCATCAGTTTTTCACATTCACGATCAAATTTTGGCTGTATATCACGCCATTTGACGCGATGGCCTGACCGTGAGTGACCACTATTAGGGTGGCCACTCACGGTCGCGCCATTTGGTGAAGCTCCAAATGACATATGTCAAAATGGATGGATGCCAAACATGATTCACATTCACGATCATTCCAATTCTCTTTCATTTGCGCGTTTGACCTGATCGAAAGACGTTGACATGACGTTGCGTTCGGAAGCCATTTTGTTACACAAAATTAAACAATGACTTTTGGAACTGTCTCCTTCGTTCGACGTCTCGGCGCGAAATGAACAAAAACTGGATGTGGGTTTGCGCATTCACGATCCGTCGGCGCGATGTTGCGGCGTGACATCATGGCGCGATTGGAAATCCAGAGTTTTATATCACGCCATCAGTTTTTCACATTCACGATCAAATTTTGGCTGTATATCACGCCATTTGACGCGATGGACTGACCGTGAGTGACCACCATTAGGCTTCCTGTCCACGTAGAACCACGTCATAACGCATGTTATTTTCAATTGTCGATTGCTTGCAGCTTTACTTTGTCGGACGAATCCGATATAAAGTAGCATGAGTAAGCCGTTATACACAAGTAAAATGTTTTCACACACACACGAATCATTTAGTATTTAAACTTAATTTATTTTCAGTAAATGTTAAAGTAAGCAATTTTATAATTACGGAAAATAAATAACTTCTTACGTTTGACCTGCAAACATGAAAAAGAAAAAGTTTGTTACGTTTCTATAAACTAGTGTTAATTACTAGTAATTATTAAATACGACTCACCGTAATATACATCGTCTAGCTCCTTATACCTCTTGGCATTCACACCGATCCTCCAACTGTAGAGGAGTACGACGAGTATGGAAATATTCTGAAACAAACCGAAAAACATTTCAGGTACGTTTTAATGAGGAAACTTAGGTATGTTTGAACCAAACTGTCGTACTACATGGCGTTATCGTATTCGGTAATTATGTTTTATGACCAGCTTTTACGGCTTAGCCAGTCATTTTTTACGTAGATGAAAAACCATCGAACTCCTAGTTTAAATTATTATTGCTGTTAAATAACAAATAACCTTAATGTTAATGTTAATTAATTGGTTGAAGCTGGAAGACCGCCGGACATGACGAAACTGTAAGAGTTTTGCCTACGGAACCCTAAAAAGTAACAGATATTTGTAAAGTAATGTAGTGTTATACCATGTCCCTACGATAATTTATAAAATTAAAATTCAAAATCATAATTTTTTCCTTTTTCAAAACATGTACCTAATGCCGTATTTAACCTGTACCTTTATTGGAACAAAACAACAGGTTTACAACTCGCAAAAAACTCAATTTCGAACAAGAGCTTCCACAAATATTCCTGAAACAATGCAAACATGAAGTAATCTACTTATTTACTGCTTGTTTGCCCGCCACGGGTGGTGTAATTCTCAACCTTTCTGGAATTAAATGTGAGTTCATAAGACGTGCCTTTAAAATCCTCAATGTTGTTATGTACCACGAACATCAGAATCGAGAAGAAACTTGGTATTAAGTTTTGTGGAACTTCTAGGATTCCTTGTTCTTTTAATTGATAGATTGTTTTTTTTAACAACACAGTGTAACCCGGTGTAATAAAAAATAAACCGTAATTATAACGTAAACGTAATAACCTTTAACGACTCGCGTATCGTTACGATACCGGAAAAAGGTGCCTTTTATTCATTATTTAAGTATTTACAACAAAAAACTATGTGTCAAAATATTGTTTAAGATTTTAAACATCTAACTTCAAACATCCGATACTGGATTTACATTAAAATATCATATTATATTTTACTATTAGTATCATCTCATAATATTGTACGTTGAAATTCATGTTCTCTTCATCATTCAATACTCGTAACAGAATTTGCAGGTTCGCAAAATGATAAAAAAGTTCTGCCAAAGCTTTATTACACTTTTATGCAACAGACTCGCTAGTTACGAGTAGCAAGCACTCACTGAAACACTGACTCGTAGATCGCATATATTCGTTTGTAGAGAGACTCTTCACTTTGGTATCTAACTATCTATATCTATATATATAAAATTGAAAACAGATACACTGATTAAATAAAAAATCTAAAAAATAATATATAATATTTAAAAAATTTTATTCAAATTAGCAATAATATGCAAGATGTACATTGTATCATGTAAATTGACCAAAATAGATGATAAAATTACGTTGCCGGAAGCATTGTAAATCGTGACTAGCTGACACGTATGAACAACGCGTATAATATATTAAAAAACTAGTATTAGTATGTTAAAAAGAAGGAAATAAAGATATTGAAAACGAGCAACCATTCATTATTTTCGGACAATGGTACACTCATGAATACACAAATTAGGGGCATTAATGGCAACTGTTACCGTTAATATGTAACGATGCTTTCACATTTGAACTGCGTACTCATAACAAAAAGCTAATCATAAATTATTTATTATTCACATTTAATAATATGAACCAAATGGAAGTATTGTCACGAATATCAGGAATTACGTATTTTAAGCATTATTTTTATAAGTGTTTATAATTAACATTCATTCATAACGCATGTTGGGTATATCTACTACTAAGTTGTTCTTTGAAGTACTAGGTAGATATGAAGTAAGTACTCTACACTGTACTAAGTTACATATTAAACCAACTTCGTAATAGATCCACTGTGTTATTGTGTGTAGTAAAGGAACCAAATGCCAAATGCAAACCCTTCTCAAGATTTTTAGTGTGACGTTGCTCCTTGTTAGAAAAGATATACAAATAGCATTTTAAGGGCTGCTAATACCTATTATATTTAGGTATAGCCATTATTGCATTAGTGCCATTACTGAACTTCAAAATTTAAAGTAAGTCATACTAAAAACTCATCTTTATTATTACTTTATTATACTTATATACTTACATTAAAATACTATTTTAAACTTTAAAATATCATATCTTTTCCGAAAGGGAGATCATCGTCATTATGTTGAATAATGTGGGCCAATACACTTCAAATGTCACGTTTTAGTGCGAGTTCACCCTGTCCTTGATATTATACAATCCATCAACAAATTATAAAATTATGTGAGCATAAAAATACGAGAGTTGTTTTTTGTATCATATATGTAACAGTAGGTACCTTCTATACGCCCTCATTAAACTTCAGGAAACATTCCCACATCAAAACATTGTTTTTCAATTTTGTCACGCACTTCATGTTTACCTCATTTTACATAATATTATGTTGAGTGTTGGTTTTTGGAGTTATTAGAATCATGCTTGTTGGTGGTTCTAACGATAATAAATACCATGTTTGTCTTACACTTCCTTACTTTATACATATTCTGTAACTATATTAACAGATAACTCAGCAAAAGCAAAAGTATTGGTGAGAAATTTCCCGAACTCATTAGAGTGTGTAAAACAGTTTGCATTGAATACTATTCCTTGAATCGACAGGATTTTTGCAAACGCTGTCTAAAATGATGACGTTTTTCAAAGAATTGGCGAAATTTCACGTCTGTGTAAGGAATATTTTACCTGAAATCAAACATCATATTATGTTCTCTTAAATAAATCTGATTGAATGGATGTATTGTACCTATTCACAATCCCCTGTCGAACGGACGCACGGATATGAGAAAATTATAAGCGTTCCGTTTTGACTACAGGACCCTAAAAAGAGATCCGAGCCTAACAATAGGATAGTAACTTTCATGAATATCAAAATTACAAATACCTTAAAAAAATTAACATATCTAACAAGAACAAATTAACAAAAAATGGAAATATCCAGCCTAAACAATCTGAAGAAAAGAAATTTGTTAAACAAAGTGTAAGGAAAAAACTTTGAAACAATTGGCAAGATGAACAAAGGTGGAAGGGACGACCGAAGTTAGATGAGCAAAGGAAAAAAGTGTTTCGGTTTTTGCATGAGAATGTACAAGGTCGCAAGGACTTTAATAAATAAGTGGGTTTGTTTACCCATGTACTCGTTACAATGGAATTTGGTCAATACTATCCTGAATACGAATAACAAATAATATAGTAAGAAAGAAACATAAATAGCTCAATGTAAACCGTATAAGCATATAACAATTTGTAAGGAGTCAAAACAACTCATGGCTATGTACTCGTATATTGGTAACTTAGGGAACGTTCCCAAACCACGTGACACATTTAGGGGGGGGAGGGGGGTCTGCAAAACACCACGCTTGGTCACAGGGGGGAGGGAGGGGGTTTAGGTTTTTGTCACGTGGTCAGTATCCACTAAGGGAATCTCCCACTTTCTCGAGCTATACTTACTCACCTACAGGAAGTTGGCACCACACTTTGAAGTTACAAACATTTTGAAGGTTGTTCTAGGTTTGTTCTACATTGTTCCAAAACGCCATAGGGCTGAGAATGAAACTTTCAGAGAAAATCCAAAAAACGCGAGTTTTGAGCTGGCACCGCACTTTCAAGGTATCGCAATTCTGGCGACGATGACGATGCACAGAAATTGCCTTGAATGGCTTTGATCACAGACCATAACGCTCGGCTAACTTCTTCTTGAATAATTTTAAAATTATCAAATAATAAAATATATTTGCGATCCTTACAACAACCCCTTTCATTTGACATGCCACAAGTGACACGACACGATATAGTTTACAAAACAGTTTTTTTAACCGACTTCAAAAAAGGAGGTTCTCAATTCAACTGTTTTTTTTTTAAGTTTGTTACCTCAGAAGTCAGAACTTTGGACTGGGTGAACCGATCTTGATGATTCTTTTTTTAATCGAAAGCTGGTGCCTGTCATGTGGTCCCACATAAATTTCATTGAGATCTGACAATGGCATCCATGAGAAAACCATATAAGTCTTAAATTTGTATTAAGTATGTGCGCGACAAACGGACGAATAACTCAATATGACGCCAACTGATTTCAATGATTCTTTTTTTAATCGAAAGCTGGTGCTTGTCATGTGGTTGCACATAAATTTGAACGAGATCTGACTAGTAGTTTTTGAGTAACTTTGAAGTCGGTTATTTTTTGTTAGTATAATTTTGATTATTAGGGTTCCGACACGAAAAAAATCAAAAACCGAACCGTTATAGGATCACTCGTGCGTCTGGGCGGCCGCCGTTCACAGCCAATTTACTTCGAAACTACTGCTCCAAATGAGTTGAAATTTGGTAGTCATGTACTTTTTTGTGACCCAAAGACGAAGGTATATAAAGTAAACAACTGAATTCTGAAAAAAAAATTGTCTGTAAAGTCGGTTTACGGACGATAGTTTTACGTGATAACGTCGTAAAGAAACATTGATGAAAAATTGCATACTTTTATGAATTGAATTGAAATATTATCATTGAATTATCATTATTTTGTATAATACTAAGAAGGAGTTAATTGAAAATTATAATTTTTTTGCGCGAGAAGAGAGATAAATGTGTCACAAGCCAACGCTTGGGCCGATCGTGTCTCTCTATCGCTTGTTCTGCGCTCTCGCTTGCACGCTCAGGCTCAGGCGGAACGTGACACTTTTCCGTGCGTGCAGCCAGTGTTCATCGATTTATAAGACGTTATAAAACTTCAAAATAACGTTTATAAAACTTCAAAATAACTCTAAAACTACTTGTCAGATCTCGCTTATATTTATGTGGGGCCATATGACAAGCACCAGCTTTCGACTAAAAAAATAATCATCAAAATCGGTTCACCCAGTCGAAAGTGCTGAGGTGACAAACATAAAAAACAGTCGAATTGAATATCTCCTCCTTTTTTTAAATTGGGAAAAAGGGCTTGTTGTCAGGATCTCAAATAATATATTTTAGTTATAGTTCTACAATGGAAAGTTTTAAAATTATTCAATAACGAATGAAAATTAAAGCCAAAAATACTGACTACTACTGAAAACTACTGACGCTTGAATTAAAAAAAAATACAGAGTTCTTTACTTAAATATTACAGGAAAAATAAGTCAATGGTCTTAAAAAACGACAAAAAATAAATAAAATAGGAAAATAACGGTAAATACATAATCAACGGACGAAACCCTCTTGTCAAGTTTATTTTATTATAGTTCTGCAATAGATAATTCATATATTTTTAACTGTCTGCAAAAAAAAATTTGTCACGTGAAAACTAGGGGGGGAGGGGGGGGGGTCTTCTCATATACCACGGTTGGTCACCGAGGGGGGGGAGGGGGGTAAAAAATGCTAAAAAATGGGTCACGTGGTTTGGGAACGTTCCCTTATCACATGGAACTAGCCAATAAACACAAAATTAAAATTAACATAAAGCCTTACCACTATCGGGCTGACTTCTGTCTCCTCTTACAACACCCTAGTCTGACGACATGGGATTGGGGTCAGTATTCTAAGCCGCCCCAATATTGCTCACTAATAAATAAAAATAATTAAAGTAACCAGTAAGTAAAGTTACCAGTAAGAAAAAACTTTCACATCATTCCGTGGTAAGGGGCCATCCATAAATTACGCCACACGTTGGGGGTATGTAGTTATTTTTCATAATGTGTGACGTCACACTAGGGGGGGAGGTCTCACAAATGTGACCAGCTGTGACAAGGACGAGGGAGGGATCAAAAAGTCATGAAATTAGTGTGACGTAATTTATGGAGGGCCCTTAAAGATCTAGAAAGGAAGGTTGGAAATTATCCATGTATACAGGCCAATATTAGATGGAGAATCCAGAAATAGATGTTTTCCTACTCCCCTTTATTATAATAATTTCCTGTGTTGAGAGAAGAGGAAAACGAGACAATACCCGTCCAATACTAGAGAATAAACATTTCATCCGACACTTAATAAAAACCAGCCGCAACGGAAACCGGAACTGAGGCTGTTGCGTCGAATTCCTTTGTCGTAGATTTAAAAAATCTTGCAATAAGGACTACACAATAAGTCTCTCTATTCAACAAACGTTTTTTTTTGAGTCATATCTTGTAAGCCTAATTAGACTTACTTCTACTTATCCTAAGGTGTCGAAATTTTACATTGCTTTAGTTCTGATGAAAATGCATTTTTAACCGACTTCAAAAAGGAGGAGGTATTCAATTCGACTGTATTTTTTTATGTTTGTTACCTCAGAACTTTCGACTGAGTGAACCGATTTTGATGATTCTTTTTTTAATCGAAAGCTGGTGGTGTCATGTGGTCCCACTTGAATTTAAGCTAGATTTGACGAAGAGATTTTAAGTAATTTTGAAGTCTCTTATTTTTTGTTGGTAAGATTCAGATTATGATAAAATGATATAACGATGATAAAATGATGAAATGATATTGAGGTTTCTAATATCATTTTTTTCTAAACTGAATAGTTTGCGCGAGAGACACTTCCAAAGTGGTAAAATGTGTGTGTCCCCCCCTGTAACTTCTAAAATAAGAGAATGATAAAACTAAAAAAAATATATGATGTACATTACCATGCAAACTTCCAACGAAAATTGGTTTGAACGAGATCTAGTAAGTAGTTTTTTTTAATACGTCATAAATCGTAAACCGCAATTTACCTCGATCAAAGTTACAACGAACTTCAAGAACTTTTATATTATGTTACTTGCTACTACGGAACCCTTCATGGGTGAGTCCAACTCGCACTTGGCCGCTTTTTTTAATCGAAAGCTGGTGGTGTCATGTGGTCCCACTTGAATTTGAGCTAGATTTGACGAAGAGATTTTAAGTTATTTTGAAGTCTGTTATTTTTTCTTGTTAAGATTCAGATTATTGTGATACCTAACCACACACAGATTTGGATCGCTAGCACAGTCTCAATTTTTTTTCTTAACTATCTACATTGACACTATGAAACCGTGTATTTAGTTTTTTAAGCTATTAAATCGTTTATGTTTTAGTCACAAATTACTGCAACTCATCGGCTGTAGATTGTACAAACATTAATTATTCGTAAATAGGGTGCAACATTTGATTGATATCATCCGGTTTTACTAATCAAAGCGGTGTTAATTAATTTTTGAAGCCGCCGAGGGGTATGTGAATTAATTTTGATCAGGAACTTGGCTTTTTATGTAAATAGCTGATAAATTAGCAGACTGTTTATTGCATAATTACAAACATTACTAACATCAAATGTGTTACCAATATTTTATTAATCGAGTATTTGTTTTTTATTTTAACTAGCTCCTTTGAAATTGTAATCTAATGCTCATGAGGCGAGTCATCTGCTTCCGACTAGAATATATTTATTTAATGTTTTTTATTTTACTATATTTGCCTTTTTAACCGACATCAAATAATTACTTTTTAACAAAAAATAAAACCAACGAAAAAAAAACTGAAAAGCAAAAAATAAAATAAACCATTTAGTATTATAAATAAGATCCGAAATTAACAGTAAATAAATAATTTTGAGACCGTGCCAAACAAACAACCAAAATTAATTACATAAAGTTCATATTATGAGGGCAGCGGCATGCGGTGCACACAGCAGCAGCAGGGCGGCGCACATCTTTTCGCCGTTTGTTTTTTCATTGGTTTGGCACCGCCTCAAAATTATTTATTTACTGTTAATTTCGGATCTTAATTTATAATACTAAATGGTTTATTTTATTTTTTGCTTTTCAGTTTTTTTTTTCGTTGGTTTTATTTTTTGTTAAAAAGTAAATATTTTTTAATTTTTAGTTGCTATAATACTTATAATTAATAATAAATTATTGATTTTATGAATTATAGATTCAGTTACCAGGTAAAAATGTAGTAGGTGAAATATCAATCATCCCCTATTTTCGTACCTATAGGGGTAAAATTTTGTTTCGAAATATAAACAAGAGTAACTTAAAGGTATACACTATTCAATAAAAAAAGAATCATCGAAATCGGATCATCCAGTACAAAGTTATTGGGGTTAACATGGGAAAATTCCGAGTAAAAAACGGGTGAATAATCAATCATTCCTTACTTTCGTACCTTTAGGGTTGGAATAAAATTTTCAAAAAAATATGGGACCAACTTCAGGGCATACCCTATCCAATAAAAAAAGAATCATCCAAATTGGACCACCCTGTGCCGATTGCTGCGTGATCATACAAAAAAAGAAAAAATATACGTGTCGAATTGAGAACCTCCTCCTTTTTAGGGTTCCGTAGCCAAATGGCAAAAAACGGAACCCTTATAGATTCGTCATGTCTGTCTGTCTGTCTGTCTGTCTGTCTGTCTGTCCGTCCGTCCGTATGTCACAGCCACTTTTCTCCGAAACTATAAGAACTACACTGTTGAAACTTGGTAAGTAGATGTATTCTGTGAACCGCATTAAGATTTTTACACAAAAATAGAAAAAAAACAATAAATTTTGGGGGTTCCCCATACTTAGAACTGAAACTCAAATATTTTTTTTTCATCAAACCCATACATGTGGGGTATCTATGAATAGGTCTTCAAAAATGATATTGAGGTTTCGTATGTCATTTTTTTCTAAACTGAATAGTTTGCGCGAGAGACACTTCCAAAGTGGAAAAATGTGTGTCCCCCCCCCCCCGTAACTTCTAAAATAAGAGAATGATAAAGCTAAAAAAAATATATGATGTATATTACCATGCAAACTTCCAACGAAAATTGGTTTGAACGAGATCTAGTAAGTAGTTTTTTTTTTAATACGTCATAAATCGTAAACCGCAATTTACCTCGATTAAAGTTACAACGAACTTCAAGAACTTTTATAATATTATGTTACTTGCTGCTACGGAACCCTTCATGGGTGAGTCCGACTCGCACTTGGCCGCTTTTTTTTTCGTCGGTTAAAAAGAAGGAGGTATTCAATTCGACTGTATTTTTTTATGTTTGTTACCTCAGAACTTTCGACTGGGTGAACCGATTTTGATGATTCTGTTTTTAATCAAAAGCTGGTGCTTGTCATGTAGTTCAACGTAAAATTGATTGAGATCTAATGAGTTGTTTTTTAGTTATTCCTAATTTTGAAGTCGGTTATTTTTGTAAAAAAAATATTGCATTATAACAAGAAGCACAAAACTGCATTTCTCTTAATAAAACGTCTGTTTACTAAAACTCAAGGATAAGCATGTTTTCCCGGAAATAATAAATTTCGAAAGTATCAGTAATAAATTTTTCAAACGTCGAACGTTCTGTTCATGATCCCTTGAGCAAAGAGAAAATGTACTTCCTATGCAGATGTACGAGTATCTAAGGTTTAACGACTTGGTTATAAGTTTCAAGCGAACTCTTGCCCAACTAGTCACTTTCAGTCTATTCTTACTATACATATTGAGCGAAAAGGAATATCTAATGCATTAAGTTTTTTATTCAACACTCTATAAAGAAAAAGACTGAAATAAATCATTCTGCACTAGAAACTGACCTTGCTTTCTTTCTCGTAGTAGTGGTTTAGTGTAGTGTAGGTGTTGTTGTACGTAACTTCCTATGGGGTGTGAGCAACAAAAAAAATGTTCAGAGAGTATTATTTAGATTTACTTAATTAGTAATATAGTGTTATTAGTAGTATTTACTTAATTAGTAGTTCTTGCCACCTGCCACAAATTTCTCGCCATCACCCTGGGTTGACTGGTAGAGAATGCCACTAGGCATTAAGTCCGCCCATGTAAAAACCTGTTCATAGGTCTTACATAAAGAATAATAATTAAAAAAATATCTTTTTTATTGTGTACCGTTCTAAATAAAACACTTTTTCCTTAGACTTATTACAATTATATATAAGCCGAAACTAGCATCAAAATTCATTCCAGAGATCTGAGGAAACAAACGGACCGACACACAACTAAAAGTTATTTATATCTTTTTTCAGGGATCTGCCTCATAAATAATGATTATTTATTTCTCAAATATCTTTCATTTAGGGACATGGATACGGTTATTATAAAAGATGTTTTGTTATCAGTGTAAGAACAAACTACAAAAAATACCTAGTCATTTGAAGGGATCAGTCTATGTGGGATTCTTATCTACTAAAACATCTTCGTACTAAAGCATCAACAGCGAGGGGATTTCTAAAATCCTTTCTTGTAATTCCAATTATATGTTAGAGATGCCTTTTAGGTGCGTTCACACGAGAATTTTGGCTTTCAGGTATGCTGCATGGTTGCTAAGATTTCTACCACTACCAACTCCCCTTACTGCCAACACTGATATTACTATGGTACCAAAGCCATAAGAAGATCAACCTCTTCCTCTTTAGAAGCTTTTCATTTTTGCTTCAGCCCACGGCTTATTAATAAGCACGTAATAGTTTAGTTTAACTATATAGGTACGATAAATTTATGCTATAAGACACACATATTATAATTATTAATCTAAATTTTACCTACTCTACACCTTTCAAATATATTAGACGCGTCTCTCCTCTTGAGAATGCCTCGAGCACACTCCACAACGCTTGTCCAATGCGGATTGGCGGAGGAATTAGTGACTAACCTATGTGTCGGAAGTTTTCATGTCGCCTGAAGGCATCCGACAAGGCTTAACGGTTGTTATCTTACGATAACTCTCGATACCAACGGCTTTACGTACCCTCCGAAGCATGGAAGCACTCAATAATTTTTTGCCACTACATGTCACCCATCCAATTACCAACCGTATCTTCTATTGTTAACTCTTCCGATCACTTAGGTTCGATACGAGCAAATAATCCTATTTGACCGCTTTTTAAGCCTTCTGAAACAAAAAAGTTAAAAAGCATATCCGTTTACCACCACCATACAAAAAAAAATATTCAGCTCATAATAATATTATTCGAACAACTACGTCATTTGTGGGCCTAAGAAAGGTCCTCAAATAACGCCACCGCGCCTCCATAAAAACATTCGGTCGTGATGACATGAATAATTTAGCGGAAGCAGTTGGATTTAAAAGGCTTACGATCTGTTTGAAACGCAGCAATTAGGAAAAATTACAAAAGCTAAATGGTTTCCCTAAAAATTATTTAACGAGTATCTTATAATTTGATTCCTTTTTTCCATTGTATTCAGGGAAAAGTATTATTTTTAGAAGAACGAGCCGACCAATTGTGTTTTTACTGGACTTAATTCGGGGTATAATATAGATGCGCAATTGATCGTTAAAGAAATACACATATTTTTAACCGACTTCAAAAAAAGGAGGAGGTTCTCAATTCGACTGTATTTTTATTTTTTTTATTTTTTTTATGTTTGTTACCTCAGAACTTTGGACTGGGCGAACCGATTTTGATGATTCTTTTTTTAATCGAAAGCTGGTGGCTGTCATGTGGTCCCATATAAATTTTATTGAGATCTGACAATAGCATCTATGACAAAACCACATAAGTCTTAAATTTGTGTTAAGATGTGCGCGACAAATTGACGAATAACTCAATATCACGTCAACCGATTTCGATGATTCTTTTTTTAATCGAAAGCAGGTGCTTGTCATGTGGTCTCACATAAATTTTAATGAGATCTGACAAGTAGTTTTTGAGACTTTGAAGTCGGTTATTTTTTGTTAGTAAAATTTAGATTATATCTAGAAAGACTTTATATCAAGACTTTAGGAGCGCTACCGGTAACTCAATCGCTATCTTCTTCTACTTTCCTAGTGTTGCAAACGTCCAACCTCATAAAAACTTCTTCCTTTATTTCATCCGTTCAATACGAGTCTACCCTATTAACCAAGTTATATTAGAAAGAGATATATCTCAGTTCAAGATTCCCGAAATCCGTACACGCTGCATTGAACTCGTACTTATTAGAACTTTACGGGCACCACGTGCCGAACTTTGATAGTTTCAAAGTAATCTTGATTTTACTTGTGACCGATATCAATTTAATGGGTTAAGTTTGTCTGATAAATGAAACACTGATTTTTTATGCGTTCCCAGAATCCAGAACTTAATTTCATGAATGATGACTAACTTAGTAAAATGTAATCTCATTGAAGAAAGAAAGAAAGAAAGAAAGAAAGAAAGAAAGAAAGAAAAAAGAAAGATTTGCAATTGAAAATGGTAAGAAATTGCCGTAGCTGGATAGAAGAGGTATTTAAGACAGATATAAATATTAACAAACAAAGTTATTAAATATTGTAGTAGTATGTACGAGTACGTATTAATAGAAAGACCTTTTAAGTTTTCGATTTTCTCATAAAATACCGCAATATTCAGATTCAGATATTCACAAGTGACCCAAGAGTCCCAAGACAGCTTATTTTTGCCAAACACTTTAAATCCAGTGAACCAATAAAATTGAATTTCAGGCTTAAAGTTTACCTATAGTCACTCCGCTTCGGATGCTGCGAGAAATATTAAAATCGGTAAGTTTCTTCAAGAAATATCGTGAACAAAAGAATTATAAAAATACAAGTTTTATTATTTCTTTCGAAAGATACTCTAAACTTTAAAGAGTTTGAAGTATAATTTTCAGAATACAATGTCAACAACAGTAACAGTAGAATTATATGAAAGGTTTCTTAGAGAGGGATAAATAATAAAATATCCTAGGTATATTGTTTATTTAGAAATCATAATAAATATTTAATGATATTGGATGTAATTTTATGAATAATTGACTCGCTTAACCTATTTGAATTACTTACGGCTATTATAAATTCCAAAATTTAAGTGACCTAGCTATATTTTTTAATATTTAGGTTTTTTTTTTAATTTTAGTTTAAAGCCAAAACAAACCAATGGAGGATGTAGATATTCTGTAGATAGTGTTCACTCCACCTCAGTCTTTCAGAATAGCGATAGTGCATCATCTGTGGTCGACCTCAAAATGCGTTTTGTTATCTACACCAAAGACGAACATACCGAGAAATGCCCGTATGCTAGTTGGACAATCAATCAAAGGCAGTGGCTATTCTGTTTTGTAACTCGACAGCGGAATCAGCGATGGCCGATGAGTGTCAAAATTCTTATCTTTAGTCGTTTGAAGTGAAAGGTCGATCTCTGTGGAATGCTTTGGGAGTATCCTATTTATTTGATTACTTTGGTTAGTCGATGACCGAGGTTCGCTGATGATGATGATGATGATGATGATGATGATGATGATTGCGGTAGTGGCGACTATATCTGCCTTTGCTACGTCAGTATCCAATACAGTAATCCCCCGTTTTACGCGACCCCGTACAGCGTGAATTCGTTATAACACGATTTTTAAAATTCGCGTTAATTTACCCCGCTTTACGCGGATCTATTAGTGCATATTTTTCTTACAATACTAATAATAATTACATAAATAATTACATACATTTCATATTTTTCTTCAAGCGACATTTTTGTATAAATATCTAACATGTTTATTGAAGTAATACCTTCAAATTTAGTATTTTAGCGACTTGACTTAAGTACTTTGAACTTTGCTCTTCTTAAGAAGTATCTCAATACCACAGCCAGGCGCAATTTGCTCAATAATACGTCTTGGCAAAGAGAGCGTAGGTAATATTTTCTCATTTTGTTCAAGACACTTTAGGAACATCGTTCCAATGTGTTCAAAAGTCAATACGGCAATAATATTGAATGATTATATGGAACCAATATGTACTTGCCGTCACGTATAAATACTTGTCATGTAGGTATACTTACTTGTAAAGTTGTCCGCATTTGCATTTAAAGTTAGGTTAGGTTAAGTTAGGTAACAGTCGTTAAACCTTGTCATGTTCTTCGGGTAGTATGGACTTCAATTACGAGAGACCTGTGTCTGTACGATAGCGTTGACCCATAGATTACCTCCAATAGATACCGCATACAAGGCAACAGACGCGCGCCAACAAGTACGTGCATTTGCAAGTCGACGACAATAGTGTCGACCAATACTGACGCGTCAAGTCTAAGTATGAATTAGATATAGCCAATCACAGCGCATTGTTTTGTCCCCCGCAAGCCGCGCCTTCCGCCAAATTTTGTGAGTTCAAACTCTAAGAAAAATTCCCATATGCGGTATCTATTGGGGGTAATCTATGCGTTGACCTAACCACCTAGTGTCATACGTTTATTATGCCGTTTCTTGATTGTTCAAAAGTCATACCTTGAACGTAAAGTAACTTTCAGATGTGATACAATTGCTTTTTACCTCTTGCTTGAGCCAAACGACTCGTGGTGTTCCAGCTGGAGGTTGGACAGGCAGTTATTTCTTTCTTTTTCTTCTCTCTTTCTTTGCCGGCAAGAAATTAGTGATGGCATTGGTCCATGAGCGACAATAGCCACTTACCATCAAGTGGATCGTCAGCTCGTTTACCGGCTATTTCCATAAAACATCCTCATTCATATTCGGTTCGTAGCAGCTACTGATTTACCACAAAATTCTACAAGCTTGCATTTTATCACACTTCACGAAGATAATTTCAAATTAGTACATTAATTTCTCTACGTTACTACACAACTCGTAGATCGGCTTAAAATTTAAACAACTAGCGACGTTCGGTACCAGCTGTGTGTTCTGGATATTAAATTGTTAGTTCGTGGCTCAAACTTGTTTGGCAGTAGAGAGTTTAGTAGGAATTTATGACTTGGATCCGCGACGGGCAATATAGGCTAGGGTTTTTGTTGGAGGAGCCATTTGAAATTACTTTCACGAAAATATGTTTACGTAGTACAGAACATTATTTCATAGAAGTTCAAATATCATAGACATGTAAAGTATATTTTGTTTAACTGAATTTGACTAACACGACCTGAATTATTAGCTCAGACAACACTTAAACTCAAATGTACTAAATGATTGACACTGTTAATACAAAAAAAATAACTATTATAAATTAAAAAATTAAAAGAAAACCAGCCTGCCGTCAAAAAAGCTATCTTAATATAACTTTTTGAAATCATTTTGGTGAACTCTTTAATTTGATACCCATAGTTACATTATTCGATTTATTTTTATTTTTTGACAGGTACTTCAAACAATTGCATCTCATAGCCACCTTATTGGTTTTTTTAATTTCACTTATCTAAGAACACTTGGGTTATCAGGATGAATCTAACGTTTCCTAAATATTATTATAAAAATCCGTTCAGCGGTTTAGAAGATATAATAAAGAATATTACATGCATACATACAAACATACAAATATACAAGATACGCACGAAATAATAACCCTTCCTGGCAGTCGGGTAAAAAGACTTTAAACGTCCAACGTTAAGATTGAATTAGGACCATTATAATATTTGTTCGAATTATTTTAACCCGAGAAAAGTCTAAATATGATTTACAGATCTCATTCGGTTTTATTTAGTTTAGTCATTCTTTTAAGAGTTTTGTCGTCATTGATTTTAATGGGGAAAGGGACCACTTACCATCATTTTTTTATTCATCACTTATTTCTACGATACAATAATAAAAAGGTAGTTTCTCTGCTCATTTCTTGACTATTTACCTAAAATATCTCTTAGAAATATCGATGACATTTGTACTAACGACCCAATATGTAAAAGTTAAACATTTTATTGAACAAGGTTAAGTTAAGGCAGTTATAATATTATTTGAACTTGAGAAGAAAATTTTCCGGGAATTTCAACAAGGACACTCAAAGCATAAAAATGGAAAATAAAATATCACAATAAAAATGTATACGGTTGAAAGTAAAATCCTAGGTTGCTCATTGTAATATCATATCATTCTTTATAGATTGTGTATTTAATAATAGTCAACTTACAAAATGATTGAAATTCGTTACAGTACACCCAAAAGGGAAAAGCGTAGTTAAATAATAATAAAAAGGACCCATAAACAAAACTACATGTTGATACAAAATCTTATTTTAACAGACTTTCAGGACTTCTTGAAGCTAGTAATGAAGACAAATCGTATAGG
This sequence comes from Thymelicus sylvestris, assembly GCA_911387775.1. NCBI lineage: Eukaryota > Metazoa > Arthropoda > Insecta > Lepidoptera > Hesperiidae > Thymelicus > Thymelicus sylvestris. Next base: position 4,777,708 of record OU426892.1, read on the forward strand.
TGAAAAAGTTTAACAAACGAGGTGACGGGAGAACGCAAAAAGTTTTAGAGGCCATATGACTTTTTGGCGCTCTAGTAAAAAATATAAATGGCTTTAAATGACATAAATCATGTTGACTTTATAAATGTAGGAAATGTAATAACGTTATGGTATTTTTAATGATGCCTCAGTAATGTGGGAAAAAGATAGATATTATTATATTATAGATCTTTCTATTATTTATATATTCTTGCCAGAGTAATACTCGTAATAATAACGCTTCACACTCATAGCCCCACATTTGGATTCCCTGTGTCAGGCGTGCCATGGATAACACACAATGACAAGCACACACACCCAGACCGAGGATAGAAATTCAATCTCATCATTCAAACCGCATCGCTGGGAATTGAACCCAGCGACTCTTAATAAGAGGCAGTTCTAGTATTTGCTGAGAGTTGTTCCTGGCACCGCTTGTAAAGTTGTCTAGAACGATTACCGTTTACATTACCAATTATACTAGACGACCATAACATGTTATAGAAGTTTACACAAGTAATGATTACTTAAGCTACAATTTTCCCAGCTCACGGTGCACCGCGCTGAACAACAGATGAAGTTACGACCAACCGTTTCCTTCTGTTGTCGACGATGGGTCCTGTAGTGTTTGTACTGCTATTATAGTTATAGCAGTAATCATGTTATCTCGAGAGCACGGGTAGTGGGGCAACACTGAGTCAGTCACGAGAGAACCGCAGACGCGAACGGACGTGTTTCCCTACCACTGGTGACGTAACGAGCTAATGCAAGTCAACCATATCACTATATCCAAATATTACGTGAGCACGTAAGTACAACAACTACTACATAATGGCGACGAGGTCAAAAGGTCAGTGCAGTAAATATTTTTATTTTGTGTTGATAAAGGAAGAGTTGAAAGGAAAATAACACGTCGATGCAAGAAATAATCAACAGACGAATGTTAATATTAGTGTCGAATAGTTAACTCGAGAATTTGTTTATGTGTGCTGTAACTTTAAATAACGTATTGAGCAAACTCATCATAATTATCGAAGTTCTCTCTCTAATTAGGTATAAAAAATTGCCGCCATTACCGCTACCTACACAGTTCCCTTTGTTTTCTGAAAAATGGCATTGATTGACATTGTAAAAACAACTGTGCGGGGAGTAAAAAAGTGGCATTTTGTGTTATAAGCGTAATTCACGCTACTGAAGTAATAATAACATAAATGACATTTGGATATAGTGTCACTTATTTAGCTGAAAGTGATAGCGAGACGGGTTTTGCTTTGAAATAAGAAGTGATATTTAGTGTTTAGCTGTGTCGTAGTAGGTAGGTAAGTAGGTTGGGCGAACTGACGAGAGAGGCTAATTGCAACGATATGTTTCAGTTTTCTTCATAGACATTGATCGCAATGTTGAGTTGAAAACTTTGAACGACTATACCGAAAAACTACTATTTTTGTAAAGCGCCATTTTTTGTTTTAAATGTGCGAATTGTGTCCGGCATCCATACTTGCGTGTGTGTGTTGCACAACAACACTTAGGGCCTCTTTCACCACCATCAAGTAAAGTCCCGAGTAGGCTAATTGCCGATTAAACTGACGAGTAACTATGCATACGCATTTCACAATCGCCGAATAGCGCTACCTGACAAGTAAAGTAGCCAGTAACTTACTTGTAACATCATCTGCCTGCATCTCAATTAGTTTGTTTAACTGACGAGTAAGACGAGTAACGGTACGTGCAGTGAAGTAAAAAACATTTAAAGCTAACCTTATAAGTATATTTATTTGACAAAAAATTATTAAACCTTTACTTATTTCATTTATAGATAATCAAATAGACGATTTCGAAAAATTTGCACGAAAAACACCAAGAATTTGTCTAGTTATTTTTATTTATTATTATATTTTCGACTCTCACACCCGCGTACAAAATATATACATACAGGGCCAAAAAAAATTATATAATAAACATAAATATATATACCAATAAATAAACTTACATAAACTCTACATAAATAAATACTTGTAGCGGGTGGAGGATTACGCCCCGGCAGGGGAGACCAAACGGCCGGGGGCCAGGGCGACAGGCTGAGAAACCGACGGACTATCTTAGCCGAGTCTAGCAGCACCGCTTTCTGCATCTTGGCTGCGAGCGAACTGCCGCGGAACCCCAGTCGCCTCATATGGTGAGCGAGGCTGACTGGGTTCAGCCCATTCGCAGATATAACGATTGGGATGGTTTTATTGGACTCCACATGCCACATGCTGGAAACCTCGTGAGCCAGATCTAGATACTTTCGTTTTTTCTCTGTGTCCACTAAAAACACCCTGGACTGTGCCCGGTCCATCAGCACGATATCAGACTTATTCGCCAGAATCGTCCTGTCCGTGATGATGGACCGGTCCCAATAGAGCCGAACTCCGTCACGCTCGAGTACTGGCATCGGTGTGTACCTATAATACAGCACTCTCTCATCCAGGAGACCGTACTTCAGAGCAAGCTCTTGGTGAAGGATTTTGGCCGCTTGGTTGTGTCTGTGCAGATACTCAGTGTTAGCAAGAGCCGAACATCCCGACAGCACATGCCCGAGTGACTCGCCGGGATGGCGACAAGCTCGACAAATGTCGGTAGTGCCATCCTTCAGGATGTACTTTCGGTAGTTCTTATTATTATTATTATTTTAAACAATTGATATTAAAATATATCTTTGTTACAGAGTAAAGTTAGCACTTCTTTCTCTCTTGATTATATCCATGTTTTACTAATTTAATATCGGTCAAAACTCTAAACTAAAAAACTACCTGTGAATTTTAATAACACCAACTTATACAAAACCTTTGTAGTAATGACGGACGGACTGGCACTTAACCGATTTGACACGTGTTTGACATCTGGAAAACACAAACTGACCGAATGATGGAACGCATTATGACAAATCATTCAACTAACCGGCAAGTTGTTACTCGGAACTACATTTTATATTGTGAAACTGATAAAAGTTAATTGTGACTTTTACTTGCCGATTAACGTTATTCAGCAAGTAACTACTTATGACTTTACTTGACGATTGTGAAAGAGGCGCTTAGTACTAAAAAGGAGAAAACATTTATTTATTTATTTATTTATTCTTTATGTAAGACCTATGAACAGGTTTTTACATGGGCGGACTTAATGTCTAGTAGCATTATACAAATTATGAACTTAAATAAAGGAGTAGGGGCTTTAAAATATTCAAGAATAAAAGGGTTCCCTAAATTAGTGAAATTTATTTAGGACTAGCTGTGCCACGCCGTTTCGCCCGCGTTGGTTTGTGGAGGGGACTGGCTGCTGGAGGTCGATGCTGTATGGCCTGTGGCGAGTTCGGCCGGGCAGACTCTGCGGCTTTATAAAGTATAGATTTTACTACCATTATAGATGGCCGCACATGCAAGTTAAGTTTAATTGTTGAGAGTGAGTTTGCTTCTTCACGGCCATAAAACTATAACAGTAAGGGTAATTGTCAATAAAATTAGCTGTTGTTATGACTATTAGTTATATTCAACGCAGGTCCTGGGTTTCATTCAAACGTAGTTTTGCTTTAGTTACAAAGTACATGTGTAGGTATGATAAACTGAAATAATTGCAGTCGTTTTGATATGAATTCTGATAAAAAACGGAACTGAAGTTGTTTGATGAAAATTATGTTCTGTTATGAAAGTACTGCATTGGCAGTATCAAACATACATACATGCCTAGCCGCCTTGGTATACATGCAACCATGCACTTGTATTTCTTTTGAAAATAATATACATAAACTATCACAAGCTGTTGTAATACGGTTAACGTAATTTAACGTTGCGGCGCCGGGTCCCTATTTCAGCTTGTAAGTTCTTTGTGATTCTTTAGCAGTCTTTCCTTTTGGTATTTGACTATCACGGCTGTACTACACGGCTGAAAATATAATAACATAATGTGGGTAATCATAAATAAAGTCGGTTTGATGGGCGGTAGCGTAAGAAAGAAAGAAACAATTATTCCGTCATAAGAATAACAACAACGTTAGGGTTCTATGGTGGATGTGTCACTGGCGCGCCGACGATGAGGAGCGCGGGAGCGGGTAGTTGACCGTTATGGTCGTGGTCGCTCTGTTAACACATGACGCTTTTGTTATGGTCAGAAGTGCTTGACATTTGACATACAGCGTTAGAATGCCCTCGTGTATTGTGCCGGTGTGATTGGTGTAGCGGAGCAAAGGATGGGCGTGTGTGTGTGTTGTGGCTCTTTTCAGAACGGAGTTCTTGGTTGGTTTGTAAGGGCATAACGTATCTATATTTTGAATATCATTGCGTATTGGGAGATGATAGGAAGTTCCTATCATCGTTCCTATTAGGAACCATTATACAAGCCGCGATACCGAAGTTCAAATCTTCGCGATGAGACAATTTTATTTTTCTAATTTAGTTTTTGTGTTGAATTTTATAGAATCTATTGAGGCAGTGAGGATCAAAAGCGCTTGCGAGCTAGACGCGTTCTTGTGTCGTTACTGTGATTAAACTAAGTTTGGTCACAGAAATCATATTATATATTGGTTATTGAGTTATTCGTGCGCAAAAGGAGTAAGTTTTTATTTTTAAATTGAGAACAATAATTGTATTTGTTCGAATGGGTGCAGCAATGTTTAAAATGTTGCTATTTATTATTGTAGCCTGAGGAAAGCGCCCTTTTGAAGACGCACGATTTGATATACTGTAGTAAATTCATAGCCCTGGAGAAGCCGAGGCTTGGTTTTGACAGAATTCCACAAAAATCGTGAAGGAGAAACTCTCCTGACGTCCAAAAAATATTTATTAAGCTGGATGTATTTAGTTATAAATCGAGAAGTCCTCTTTAAACAGTTTTGCAGGCAAACTGATTGTAGTTTTGTATCGATTTACAGCTAAATGTTGTAAACCACTTGGAATTTCATTTCAATAGGATGACCCGTCACAATACCTAGAAAAGTAAAAAAAAAAAAAAAGGAAATGTTGAGTTAAAGTGAAAAGGGTAAAGATAAAGCTTAGTGAATGTTTAAGCTGTAGTCCGAGTCGAAGTTTTATCAGGCCTGGCTCACTCCGCGTTTTACCATAACGTTACAAGTAGGTACATGCCACGTTTGACGTGTCCTACTGATTCGGAAAATTCATAATAGCAGTCACGCGTTCGTAATCTATCACACATAGAAAAAAATTTTGGTGTTTGCCTATATATTGATGCGTGTTCTTCAGTAAGATGTTAAATAATCAAGTCCGAACTGATATATATTTAATTATCGTTTACACATATATAATAATAAATGTGTAACACATAAAAATAAACTTTCAGAAAAAAAAAATACAAAATGAATTAACTTTTATAAATGTTAGTTTCCTTCAGGTCATCACACATGTCACTAAACTTTCAGATTAATTTTATTCTTTCAAAAAAGGCAACCCTGACATTACCAGAGAGGATAAGCGACAGTGTTAGAAAAAAGGCAACTCATTACGCGTTTTGATTAGCGCTGTGCGATCAGAATTACACTTTATTGCGTTGGAGCCAGAGTCACTATTTATTTAAATGATCTTTCGGAATTTTTCTTAGTGCACCTTCTATAATTATTTATAAATACTATTATTTCTTCTGTGTTTTTAGTTAAATTCAGAGTTAAAGAAAAAATTGTATTCAAGCTAAAGTTACAATGAAAGTAAAATTTAAAAGGCACTCTAACTCGAAGAGTCAGAGAAATCAAAGTAAAATCAACCAAAGGTAATTATAATGAAGTTTAGTTTTGCTTAACATAAACATAAGTTACTGTGTTGTAGGCAGTATGAGCCCTCATTAAATTGAAAATCATACGTTACTGTGTTGTAGGCAGTATGAGCCCTCATGAAATTGAAAATCATACGCAACTCAGTTGTCGGCAGTATGAGCCCTCATGAAATTGAAAATCATACTTTACTGAATTGAAGTAAGTTGTTGGCAGTATGAGCCCTCATTAAATTGAAAATCGTACCATTACTGAGTTGCAAGTGTGTTGTCGGCAGTATGAGCCCTCATGAAATTGAAAATCATACTTTACTGAATTGAAGTAAGTTGTTGGCAGTATGAGCCCTCATTAAATTGAAAATCATACGTTACTGTGTTGTAGGCAGTATGAGCCCTCATGAAATTGAAAATCATACGCAACTCAGTTGTCGGCAGTATGAGCCCTCATGAAATTGAAAATCATACTTTACTGAATTGAAGTAAGTTGTTGGCAGTATGAGCCCTCATTAAATTGAAAATCGTACCATTACTGAGTTGCAAGTGTGTTGTCGGCAGTATGAGCCCTCATGAAATTGAAAATCATACGCAACTCAGTTGTCGGCAGTATGAGCCCTCATGAAATTGAAAATCATACTTTACTGAATTGAAGTAAGTTGTTGGCAGTATGAGCCCTCATTAAATTGAAAATCGTACCATTACTGAGTTGCAAGTGTGTTGTCGGCAGTATGAGCCCTCATGAAATTGAAAATCATACGCAACTCAGTTGTCGGCAGTATGAGCCCTCATGAAATTGAAAATCATACTTTACTGAATTGAAGTAAGTTGTTGGCAGTATGAGCCCTCATTAAATTGAAAATCGTACCATTACTGAGTTGCAAGTGTGTTGTCGGCAGTATGAGCCCTCATGAAATTGAAAATCATACGCAACTCAGTTGTCGGCAGTATGAGCCCTCATGAAATTGAAAATCATACTTTACTGAATTGAAGTAAGCTGTTGGCAGTATGAGCCCTCATTAAATTGAAAATCGTACCATTACTGAGTTGCAAGTGTGTTGTCGGCAGTATGAGCCCTCATGAAATTGAAAATCATACTTTACTGAATTGAAGTAAGTTGTTGGCAGTATGAGCCCTCATTAAATTGAAAATCATACGTTACTGTGTTGTAGGCAGTATGAGCCCTCATGAAATTGAAAATCATACTTTACTGAATTGAAGTAAGTTGTTGGCAGTATGAGCCCTCATGAAATTGAAAATCATACATTACTGAGTTGCAAGTGTGTTGTCGGCAGTATGAGCCCTCATGAAATTGAGATTGATACATTGACTTGATGGAAGTAGTGACCTCATGAAATTTAGAATCATACATACATTACTTGACTAGACGGCAGTATAGGTCCCATGATTTGAAATCATAGTAACAAAAGTGTGTATGGACCTCTTGAAATTGAAATCATTACTGACTAGACGGCAGTATGGGCCCTCATAACTTTGAAAACCATACAAAATGTAGTTATTTTGTGAACATATTAGTTATTTGGCGTGATGGAGTTGAGATGTAGAATAAAGATAATGAATAGACGAGGTATTTCAATGAATGACTGGTGTGTGAATGATTGGTATCGGCAGTGTCTGATTCATATGTGACACCGTTGGGTCCGTTGGGCCCATTCAGGAAGGATGCCTAAATAAAGGAAATTCCTGTTGCGAGTCTAGCCATGGTTGGCGTGTTATGGTCGTCGGTGGGACCTAGTATATATTACGTATATAAGAGGATTGTCTCGCAAGTAAAACTTTAGTCTTTAAAAACGAAAGCAGGTTGTAAGCTGTACGTAATTTGTTGTTGACAGTAAACCACATTTAGTAATAATATAAATTTTCATCGAGTTTCTCATATTTCCTGTGTTTGTTTTACCAGTAAGTTGTCTATTTAAAGACAGAAATGACGAGGTTTGTTTGAATGTTGGTATGAAACCTAATAACTTGGCGATCTTGATCAAAGAGAGAAGAAAGAGGGAAGTATGAAAAGCTAAGAGGTGATGTAAATAATTATTATTTAATAAAGATAGAAGGAGAATGGGTGAGAATGGGAAAGGTGTAAGACGAAAAAATGCTGGAAGAGGTCTCAGGTGTTGTTTCAATGTTTACAATAATTGCAGTGAAAGTATAATCTACATAGGTAATTCTATACGAAGCATGCATATAACAGTTTGAGTTTGTTGAGGCTAGTGAAGGCACCCAGAAGGCTACAGTTTACAAACCGTAGCCTGCTTCATACATATAGTGCGTGTTACAAATGAGTTTGTCTAAGTAACTGGAATATTGAATGTGGAGTGGCCTTTGAAGGCTGGAGTTGCGATCAACTGCAGAGTCGACTGTGGATCGGGCTCCAGATTAAATAAAGATTTTAATAAGGAAGGGATGTAGTGTTTGTACTGCTATTATAGTTATAGCAGTAATCATGTTATCTCGAGAGCACGGGTAGTGGGGCAACACTGAGTCAGTCACGAGAGAACCGCAGACGCGAACGGACGTGTTTCCCTACCACTGGTGACGTAACGAGCTAATGCAAGTCAACCATATCACTATATCCAAATATTACGTGAGCACGTAAGTACAACAACTACTACAGGTCCTGTACCACTCAGAATAATCCCGATGGAACTCATGCGTTGTGGTAGGGTTTATTATACGCCGGGATAGCCACCACCATTTAATTTATTGTTATTATGTTTTGAAATTTAAAATCACTAAAGATTGTTGAGGTTTTACGATAGGGACATTAGGGACGAATCCCAGTAGCTATTGTGGAAGTCTTCTTCGTTTGTTCGCAAATCACGTAGAAACCGCCTTACCGAATTTGATGCGAATTTGAACATGTATTTCATAGCGAGTGTAAAACATTGAAATAAAAATAACTAAATAAAAATACTTCTTTAACTCTGCATTACTCTTACTCAAATAGCGGGTTATTAAATGTTATAACATTTAATGCTCTACTTGGAGATATGAATATTCAAGCTATCATTATCATTTAGAATCCATTAATTGCTTGCTACTCATTCGTAGAAGGGAGGAATAAGGAATCTTTTATATTTTTGTCTTCTTCTCTTGCAGATTATCTGGGTGAGAAAGCTATCAGTAATTCAAAATTAGTTGAGACTAGGATTGGAACGAGATCATCTATGTGCAACGCCGTGTCTTGGTTTTATTACATAACGAGTAACTGCCCTCGCTTTTCTTATTTTTTTATACCTTGGATTACATTATTGGAGTTTAATTAAGGATCCCTAATTGTTTTGAAAATATAATATAGCCTATGTCACGCGGGGATAGTGTAGCTTCATAATAGTGAAAGAATTTTTCAAATCGGTTCAGTAGTTTCGGAGCCTTTTCTTGCATTGAATAGTCACAATTAAATCTTTCCACTTTATAATCTTAATCCTAATATATATAAATTACGTGTCACGTTGTTTGTCCGCGATGGACTCCTAAACTACTGAACCGATTTTAATAAAATTTGCACACCATGTGCAATTTGGTTCAACTTAAAAGATAAGATAGCTTACATCTCTACATAAAAGATAAGATGGCAGCTAGTATTGGTATAGATATTTGTGTTTATGTTTAATCTGCCAATTCGATACTCACCAACGTGTACAGGGCACTTGCATACGCCGCATGTTTGACATGCAGCGTCCGGCAACATGACAGTGTCGTGTCTTGATCGTGCGCAGTCCACGCTTTCATCTGTACAAACAATAGAAACATTTTGTAGATACCAAGGCATTAATTACAGAATACTATAAAAACTTCTAACGCAGTTGGCACTTGAACATCAATTTTATTATTTAACGAGTAGCCGCCCTCGGTTTACTTCGGTTTTCTTATTTTTTTCCCAATTTTTTTTTTAAATATAATATAGCCTATGTCACCCGGGGATAGTGTAGCTTCCCAACAATAAAAAAAAATTCTTATCGGTTCAGTAGTTTCGGAGCCTATTCATTGCAAACACTCAAATCTTTCCTCTTTATAATATTAGTATAGATTATAACAAAATTTAAATTCGGCGAATTCCACTTACGTCGATGAGTCTATAAGACTCACCAATCGCTAAGATTTCAATAAGAAGTCACTACATTCAAAACGAAACAAAATTGTAATTTAAAATTGGAATACTTAACCATTTCATTGTTGAGTTACCCTTGCATTACCCAAGGTAACCGTGCTGAAAATCAAACTGATTTTGCTTTGATAATTTTATATCGATGTAATCTATATATATTACTAGCTGTTGCCCGCAGCTTCGCACGCGGAAATTATGCTTATCATATCGACGGTTAAAAGGCGAATTGATTCAAGCGCCATCCTGGGCGATATTGAGTTATATACATCATTGGAATCGGCGAATTTTTGCGCGTCGATGGAGCCGGGTTTGAGGTTAATCTGAGCACTTTTTTGGCGCTTGGCTCCATGACCAATTTGGGTATCATTTTTGCTTACGCGGTATCAAGTGTAGCGAATTTGGTTGTTTTTTTCAAAGCATGTATATAGACCCACGAAAAAAAAGGGTTTTTCTTACTATTTGTAGTTTAAGCCATTTATCCTCGGATGGAATGAAATGGTATCGGCATTTGAATTCTTTTTACTTGATCTTAAATAATTAAACAAAGGATGTTAATTCCTTTTTGCTTGAACCAGATTTATTAGTGTATGTTACTTAAATCATTTTGCCTTAAACATTCAAACATTATCTCTGTCGCTTGAATCAATCTTACCTGAACTAGTATATTGAAGAATATGACTTGTGCTAATTATCCTTGACCAGTTTTAAGTCTTTATATCATTTAGAACCATTTTCTTTTTGCAAAAAATAATGATTCATGAAAAGCATTGTTTTATTAAATTTTAATTCTTTCGTTGTATAAAATCGAGTTTAAAGTCTAAGTTCTTAAAAGTATGCCATTTAAGTTACTTTTCTTTGAATTGACAATGTCCTTTCATTCGTTTTCCCTACATCCAAGTCAAATTTTAATAAATCTTGCGATTAAAACAATTTGCTTTAAATCTTATTACATCACTGTGTAATTTGAGTCATTACTCCTTGAACAGTTTACAACTAGGTGAGCGGTTTAAATCATTTATCCATGAACAGTTTATAACTAGGTGAGCGGTTTAACTCATTTATCCATGAACAGTTTACAAATAGGTGAGTGATTTAAATCATTTATCCTTGATCTGCTAAAGAAGTCATTGTACACTTGAATTATTTTGCTTTGAACAGATAAATAGTAATCGTGTACTTTGATTCCTTCTGCCCTGATCAAAGAATTGTGCAAAATGGCTCAAGTTACATCTAACTCCGTTAAAAAACACCTTTTATTTGTTATATATATATCAAAAAATAGCACAAAATATGCCGCTTTATGATTGGGGAGACTCGTCAATTTTTATGGTATACTTTAGGAACAATGATTTTTTTTCTCAAAAAATAAACTTTAAAACGCTCTCCTGTAAAGTTTGCAAAATGGCGCTTGAATCAAGTCGCCTTTTAACCGTCGATATTATTTATTATCCCTTACAAAAGAAAATTTAAAAACAGGTTCATTTATATTGAAGTACTTATATTTAGGACTTTACATACTGAAACTTACGATACAATCACAGATTATTCCTCTGGGAGCGGGTTTGGAATAGTAAACAACATTAACTTTTTTTCTTTTCCCTCTCCCTCTCCATCTCCCTCTCTCCCCTTGCCCTCTTCCTCTCTCGCTCCCTGTCCCTTTTCCTCTGCCGCTCCCTGTCTCACTCCCCTCGCTCTCCCTCTTCCTGTCCCACTCCCTGTCCCTTTCCCGCTTGAGGTCCTTCTCCCACCACATATATCCCTCTCCCTTTCCCACTCGAGGTCTTTCTCCCACTTCATATCCCTCTCCCTCTTCCTCTATCGCTCCCAGTCCCTCTCCCGCCCACACCCGCGCCCTCTCCCGATTTCTGTCCCGCTCCCACTCCCTCTCCCGCTCCCTGTCCCTCTCTATCTCCCTCTTCCGCTCCTTCTCCCTCTCCTGCTCCCTGTCCATTCTTAACTTAAAAAATTACGAAGTTGCTTACTAAGTTCATTCCCCTAAATTAACTATTTAAGGGATGATTTTCCGAAAAAAATAAAATCTAAGTTAACTTTTGTTTATTACTATAAACTTACATAAAAAAAAATCATATATTTTATAACTCTAAAACTGGCGAAGTTGATTTGTAAGTAGTTGACTACAAACCCCTATTTTTAGGATGATTTTTAGGATGAATTTTGAGAAATCACTGATACAGTTATTTTTTGTGTCTAACTATAAGCTTATATACAAATTTTCGCCCTTCGTACTTCAAAACTGACGAAGTGTCCATACTAACTTTCGCACTCTTATTTAACCCTTTAGGGGATGACTTTCCAAAAAAAACGTAATATGTACTTCCAAACTTTGTTTCTAATCTGGAGCTAATATATAAATTTTCATGTTTTTAACTTTAAAAATGACGAAGTTGCGTACTAAATGAAATCCTCTAAATTAACCCTTTAAGGGATGATTTTCCAAAAAACCGTGTTAAAATAAACTTTTGTTCACAACTATAAACTTACATAAAATTTTTCATATTTATAAGTCTAAAACTGACGAAGTTGATTTATACGTAAATGGCTTCCTACCCCTATTTTTATGGGATGAATTTCGAGAAAACAGTGATACAGTTATTTTTTGTGTCTAACTATAAGCTTATATACAAAATTTCACCCTTCTTATTTTAAAAATGATGAAGTTGCATATCAAACTAAATTCACTAAATTAACCCTTTAAGGGATGATTTTCCAAAAAAAAATGTTAAAGTTAACTTTTGTTTATTACTATAAACTTACATAAAAAAATTCATTTTTATAACTCTAAAATTGGCGAAGTTGTTTTGTATGTAGTTGACTACCAACCCCTATTTTTAGGGGAAGAATTTCGAGAAAACAGTGATACAGTTATTTTCTGTGTCTTACTATAAGCTTATATACAAATTTTCGCCCTTCGTACTTCAAAACTGACGAAGTGTCCATACTAACTTTCGCACTCTTAATTAACCCTTTAGGGGATGATTTTCCAAAAAAACATAATACTTACAAATTTTGTTTCTAGTCTGGAGCTAATATGTAAATTTTCATGTTTTTAACTTCAAAAATGACGAAGTTGCCTACTAAGTTGAATTCAGTAAATTAACCCTTTAAGGGATGATTTTCCAAAAAAATATATTAAAGTTAAGTTTTGTTTATTACTATAAACCTACATAGAAATTTTCAAATTTATAAATCTAAAACTGACGAAGTTGGTTTGTATGAAAATGACCTCTATCCCGTATTTTTACCCCTTAGGGGACGAATTTCCAAAAATCCGTTCTTAGCTGACGTCTCCTTGGCATAAGCTATCTCCCTGCCAAATTTCATCATAATCGATTCGGTAGTTTCTGAGATTTTTTGTTTAATCAGTGTATCTCTTTTCAATTTTATATATATAGATAAAACTGTAACTCGATAATGTCTGTACATTGAAGATATTTAAGAAAATTTGGTATCAGGGGACTCTATAGGAGCAATAGATTGCGAATCTGTCATTTTTAAAAATCTTGTCTGTCTGTATGTTTGACACCGCATCACGCCAAAGCCACTGAATGAAATTGAGTACGGTTTTCACAGTTACATTACTGGTGGTCTAACTTAAAATCTGGTGTATGTTTTATCGTGATACGTCACTTAGAAGCCGAGATATCAATAAATAGGACTTTTTGATACGCCACACAACTGCAGGAAATACTGAAAGTGCCCGATAGAGGGATATAAAAGATTGTTTAGTATCGGAAATATACGTTATTTCATCAAAAAAATCAATGTGTACCAATTTTTTTTTAATTTGTGATTTTGCAGTGAATTAGTTCTGCTAATCAACAATAGATGTCAGTTTAGGTAACTAGGAAGACATAGGTAATTGAAAAATGTAAGTAGGTCTGAGAACGAGTCAACAAATCTTTTATTGAAATTAATGTGTAACTATACATATTTAAATATTTAAAACATTGGGGTTTTAAGAAATTAGTTACCCTACTCTATCAATAATGTTAGATTGTGCTATCAGATTCCTATATTCAATTCGTTGTATGATGGTGTGGGTCAGAATATAGTGATATTATGACACAATTTAGGAAAATTTTAGTATCAAATATTGTTTTTTCTAGAAATTTAATCTATATATATTATAAAACTGTAACTCGATAATGTCTGTACATTGAAGATATTTAAGAAAATTTGGTATCAGGGGACTCTATAGGAGCAATAGATTGCGAATCTGTCATTTTTAAAAATCTTGTCTGTCTGTATGTTTGACACCGCATCACGCCAAAACCACTGAATGAAATTGAGTACGGTTTTCACAGTTACATTACTGGTGGTCTAACTTAAAATCTGGTGTATGTTTTATCGTGATACGTCACTTAGAAGCCGAGATATCAATAAATAGGACTTTTTGATACGCCACACAACTGCAGGAAATACTGAAAGTGCCCGATAGAGGGATATAAAAGATTGTTTAGTATCGGAAATATACGTTATTTCATCAAAAAAATCAATGTGTACCAATTTTTTTTTAATTTGTGATTTTGCAGTGAATTAGTTCTGCTAATCAACAATAGATGTCAGTTTAGGTAACTAGGAAGACATAGGTAATTGAAAAATGTAAGTAGGTCTGAGAACGAGTCAACAAATCTTTTATTGAAATTAATGTGTAACTATACATATTTAAATATTTAAAACATTGGGGTTTTAAGAAATTAGTTACCCTACTCTATCAATAATGTTAGATTGTGCTATCAGATTCCTATATTCAATTCGTTGTATGATGGTGTGGGTCAGAATATAGTGATATTATGACACAATTTAGGAAAATTTTAGTATCAAATATTGTTTTTTCTAGAAATTTAATCGTAAATAAAAATCTTAAATTTTGACAAAGTATTACAATTTAGATTTTCTTATTGTGATGTAGGAATAGGCACATAGAAAGTAGATAATAATAAAAATACAAATCACAATGAGTAAGAAATTAGAATATTTGCGAACAATCGTCTACTGGTGTCACATTTGCGAATAGCCACATAAAAACAGACGAGCCACCTGATGCTAAATTGTCATCATCCTCCATGGATGACTAAAAGCATCGTCCGTGATCAGATCAGACTAAAGGCATATCACCCATTGGTTGTTATCCAAGAAAGAAAAAGTAATAAATTATGAAGTAGATTAAATTTCCATTCTGTCAAGTTTAGAGTGAGTTATTTATGAATTAGCAGTGAATTATTTATTATTTAAATAGTAGTAAAAATAAACTAATGTTATGGTAATGCAGGCACGCTGTTTAATCCACAAATGGCGAATCAGTTTAAACAATGAGTATCTTTTGAAAGGTTTTATAGGTATAAAACATACGTCTGGTATTTGGCCCAGGTTCTAAATCCCAAAGTCATTCTGGAATAAACTCAGGAGAACTAGAGTCTCCCGGTTGAGAGGCGGGCTCTAACGTCAGGTAGGGGTTCCTTTCATTACCGTAAATCTAGCTGGTGCCGCGATTGCGAAACTCCCCAGATAGTCGGGGGGGGGGGGGGGGGCTCTTTTGACTCTTCGAGCAGAAGCGTTTAGCTCTTAGGCAGTCAAATACGGAGGGGCGAGACTTCCCTGAGCGACTCATGTAGCCCATGGTCGGCGCGAATAAACATTGACCAAGAAACCTGACATGGTGCACCTCAGGTACCTGCTAAACCACCCGATCCGATCATGGAGACAGAGCGGCGCGGCGGTGGCGGCAGTTTGCATGATCTGGGGATCGTCTTACAGACATTACTTGGTCAGATGAAAACACGTATTATTTCGAAAAGAAGGAAGAGGTAGTGCCAATACAACACTACGTAATTAAAATGGAAGAAGAATTCGATTACTTTAGGTTTTGCTGTTTATACTTACGTGGGAAAATTTGTCGACGTCTATGAATAAATAGGAGCATTCCAGTAGTCTGAATTAAACTGTCATTTACAATCTCCAACTCCTACAATGTCCTGGCTTAATTTCGGGGAGGTGTAGTCGAAGTAAAACTTTTTTTTCAGTTGCCTTTATTTATCTCAGTATATCTTATTTGACTAGGGCTGAAGCCTTTGAAAATGGTAAGTAAAAAAATAATAGTAGGATGAAACCCATTGAAAAAGGAAGAAAATATAACAAAAATGAAAAAGGAAAAATAATTTACGGGCGATCTGAGGTCGGGAAGTGGGGGGACGTGAGTTTTTAATGGTAAAAAACGGTTTATCCCGATTTCCGACAAAACTACAAAGTTAAAGTTGGAAAAAAGTTAAATGGCAAAGTTGTAGGTAATAGAAAGATCTACAACCTTTGGATTTGCAGTTTTTTCATATAATCTCAAAATTTATGTGAATAATTCAAATAACCAAGTTTTTGGTTTTTTTATTTTTCTTTTACAAAAAAAAAATTCACGAAATTTGGTGAAAACTTAACTTTTTATGTTCCAAACACACTGTAATTTTTTTGATGACTTAACTCACGTCAAAATATCTGCTTTTTAAAAAAAGTCGATGGGATTTTTCCCCTGAAATCTCTACTTTTTGATGGTTATAAAAAATACATTATTAGGGTAAATGTTGTGTAGCTGCTACGAAATAACAGGTGGTAAGGCCCAACCATAGGTCAGGTTATTATTATTAAGGTTAGTATTAGGGTCTGGGTTGGGTTGGGTCTGGTGGTGTATCTTAGAGAGAGACTATGTAACTCCAGAATGGATGGGAATAACAGTTTTAAAAATATTTGTTGATGGTCACGTTGACATAGCAAAACCAGTACAACATTGACCAATTCAAGATCTGATGGTGTACGTATATACAATCCCACTAATATTTCTTAGGGGTATAATAAGATATTTTTTTACTCTCGCTAAACAGGCTAAATGGATTTAGATGAAATATGGCTCACAGATATTTCATATACCGCATCATAGAACAGGGTGCATGTTCGTCGGGATCAGGTCGTTCGAGGGTTGGAGATGGATCTGCTTCTTCATCAAGTCAAGGGTATAATTTAGTTTGGAAGTTGGGTTTACAGGTTATTTATTGTTTTCGGGTTTAGTTCCTCAAAAGAAAAAACATAACCCTTATAGGATCACTTCATTGTCCGTCTGTCTGTCTGTCTTTTGACCCTATTTTCTCAGGAATGCGTGGATATCATTCCAAAAAAACTTAAACTTTTTTGTATTTGGTTAATTGATCGCCATGTCCATGCATAGGAACTACAGTTTTACAGCGGCAAAGTTGAGTTTGTTACTGAATCATTTAATATTGCTCTTATGTTCGGTTGTCTAAATTTGTACAAAACCCTCGGTGCCAAAAAACTCGCATTTCCCGGGATGTTTTTTAATTACTGTCATTTAATTCTCAAGTCCACGCAGACGAAGTCGCGGGTAAAAGCTAGTCAAGAGTATAATTATTGTTGTAATTAATTGATGATATGTTACCCTCATACTACGTCACGAATCCTAGATGTGAAATTCTGTATGGACGTTTGTTATTTGTTAAGTTATTGTATTTTCCCGTAGAGTATTTTAACTAGAAATAATATTCTAAGTCTCAACATTTTTTTATTTTGATTTTAATCCTGCATTTCTGCATACCATTAACAAAATCTAACTATGGCAAAGGAAATATGAGTATAAATTGTACTCTAAATAAACACATTTTTAACTCTTATCTGATGCAGATCAATAAATATTCGTTGTATGGTTCAATTATAGCTCTACTACAATATTTGAAAACTTTACGTGTTGGTTCATATAAGTTTGGCATCCGTCAATCAAAATGACTGATGATTTATAGCATCGGCTATGAGAAAAGTTATTAATCCAATTATTAACAGACTTTACACTCTTGGCAACATCCTAAGAATTACATTTAATAAAATTAGGGTTTTTACAGCCCTTAGTTAATTAGACCTTAGTTCCTTTACGGTCCTTAGTAAATTATAATAGGACTAGATACATATGGACTTTGCCTGTTTACTTTAACCTGAATAACAAATATATATTATGCCATTAAATGACAATTAAAATTATCGTTTCGTTTTAAATCACAACTATTTATATAAGTTACAAAATATAAGAACTATAACATGTCTAATTAAACAACTAAAAACAAGAAGTTGTGCCGTCCAGTTGTTTGGTGGATTACATCAAATTAATAGACAAAAAAAATCTGTAACTATAACCATGATGTTTTTACAAAATAAAACATTCAAATATTAATGTAGATTTAAACATAATTTTCATATAAAATTTATAATCGTTATTGGAACTATACTCCTAACTTTTACGTAATTTACATTGTTCAGTATAATGTTTAAATTAGAAGGTTTTGTTCTCTAGCTACATTGTTACCTACAAAGTCAATAGACGCCTACGCAAAATTGACCTCTATAATAATCAAAATGTTGTCTTTAGAACTTCCTCATAATTAATGAGCTTCACTCATTATTCAATTTATTATTATTATTAAAGCTAAAAGTATTCATAATTATCATTGTAATATTCAAAAAATTATGGACTAACAATTTTTTTAACATAAAAACAAAAAAAAATTGTTAAAATTAAAATTAAATAAATAAATTATCTTTACCTTAGTTTTTGCAGTTCCTTACGATAACAAGAAACAGGTTGCATAGTACTTATTATCACATACTATTTACGTACGATCGCGCGCTCTGCGACAGACAAGAACGTGCTTCCGCTACGAAAGCTGCGCGCTTACTGGCCTTACTGAAGGAAAGCGCTACGACTGCTACGAGGTGCCATTTAATGACACTAAACTTGGTCTACGAAGTGCTACGTTTCCGAGCCAAAAGTACAGCGTAGCGTCACAATCGAATTGACTAAAGAAAACTTCATAATATTACTGTAGGTTAATATAATAATAGTGTCTTATTACAACACAAATAAAAAATACTTATTATTACAATATACAAATGTAAAAATACATGGTCGCCGCGATGCCCATATCGTGTGAATGAAAATTTAATTAAGATACCTATACTTATTACAACGATAGTAACGTAGATAATTATCATCAACTTGACATAATTTTGTTTATTGCTTGGGTACAAAAAGTTTTTCAGGGACATTATGTACATTAAATCAATAAGTTATTCACTGGCTTCTGGTTCAGTGTACAAGGCTCACCTCGCAACGTATAATTTAGAAAGTTTTATAACTAATATATCAACGTCACATTTCAAAATCAAATAATTGGTAAGTATAGGTAAATAATAAAAAACATTTAAAGGAAATAAAACTTATTTCGGAACTAATGTTTTAATTTAATAATTTCTTGGTGTAAAATTTCATAATATGTGACGTCACACTAGGGGGGAGGTCTCACTTTGACCAGCTGTGACAAGGACGGGGGGGGAGGGGTCAAAAATTCATGAAATTATTGTGACGTAATTTATGGATGGGCCCCTAAGCAATTACCGAATGAAGCGCGTATAGCGATTTGTGTCGATCTTAAATGGTCGACCAAGTTAAGCAATAACGAGCGTGGTCGGTAGTTGGATAGATGACCGCTAGTAGAAAAACTATCTTATGCACTTCCGTGCTCCGGAGAGCACTTGGAGCCGTCGGTACCGGTTGCTGTCAAAATAAATAGCTTAAATAGCAGTCTTAGACAGCAGTCGTTAAGCCATGTCGGAGGCTTTTGGGCAGCATAAACACTTCCAACTCTTGAGTCGCTAAGACTTGTAGAGCCTTGAGAGACTTGTAAGCCTTGTAGAGGCCATTAATAGGTTGAAGCCGTTAACATTCGAACAATAATTCTTTCGTTATTTTTTGTATTTTTTTTGTGTATTTTTGTATTGTTATCTGCTGTAATCATAAGCTTTAAATCACTTAATTTTTTGTACCCTATACAAATATATTTGTGCTGTAATCTGCTATAATCATAAGCTTTAAGTAACTTAATTTTTTGTGCCGTACATATATTAAGTACAGACCGTATCGTAAACTCCCTAGCAATAGCAACTTATTAAAGCAAGCGCGCAGCCTTTCTGCTTACATCGCGTAAAATTGCGGTTGTTACCAGTTTGCTAGTTTAGTTTACATGTTTCCACCAATTAACAATTAATTAGTTTAGGAAGCTGGTGATATTTTGACGTCCGCGACCCGCACTAATATTAGCACTACCTGAACATTTCAGGTAGACGTTTCATGGTAAATGCTTTCGTGTTATTTTAGGTAATTAGTTTATTGTATTGTATAATTTGTATACAAGTGACTCTTGAACTGCGAAATTTTACCTAAACTCTTGTTGTTAAAGATTTACTTCACATTAATGTATCATTTTTGAACAAATATACTTGTCTTATAACATGTAATAAAACGTAGCTTCCTGCTGTAGAAACTCTATGTAAACATTAACAGTAAGATTTGCCACTCCTACGTACGTGCATTATTACTGCGAAGAGATATATGTACGTTTCTGTCACGTTTTGATGGGCGATATAGCGCTATTGATAAGGTATACACCTGGTCTACGTACACTTCAAAACCTTCGAAAGTGTACGTAAAAAAATATAATTAAGATTTTGCGATCAAATTTTTCTAAATAATCAACTTCATATTATATTGTAATTATTTAATTTAATTACGTAATACGTTTGGATACTACATATAGGATTGACTGCAGAACCAAAGATTCCTCGAGTTGATTTTGGTAATTATTAAACATTTAACTGTCAATCGACCTATCCAACTATAACCGCGCAAGATTATTAATTATATCAAAACCAAACTACAAGCTTCTTCACACTTCTTCACGCTACACTGGTACATAGGCGCGTTTTGGTATCGATTTTACACTTCAGAACGCAGCTGCAAAATGATTATGAGATCGTGCTTCGAGAACGTATAAACTAAACTTCAAAAGTAATTACAAGTCCAGAGTTTATTTTATACTCGTTCCTAATTATTCTTAGCATTTAACAGCACGTAATAAGTCTTATTATACGAGTTCTATAAAATGTTATATTTTTTCAATCCTCTGCAACTACGACGTAGGTACTCGTACATGTTAAAAAGGCCTGATCATTACGTATGATAGGGATCATATTTGACATAAAATGTGATTTTGTGTATGCAAACTCCGGACTGAAATAAATAAACAAATAAATAAATAAATGATTACACACTCACACCGAGTAGGTTTTTACCTGTGTCGTGGGTGGCATGGACGACACATATATCACACCACAATAACACCCATGACCCGAGTACAAATATTAATTATCTGTCACATAAATATCTGCCCCAACCGGGAATTGAACCCAGGACCCCTCGCTATAATCCCAAACCCAGTCTTGTCGAAGGTTGCTGTGCTCGTTATCTGCGGTACTTACATACATGGTTATTTAACGCACCTGGCTAGCAGTAGCTACCACCTTCGGTTTGGATGAAGTGTCGAAGAAAACCTTGATTTGAAAAAATACAGTAAACAAAGTAGATAATTTATTTATAATAAGAAAACAAGGTCCTAAATTATATTTTCTACGAAGTTAAAATCTCAGCACTAGGTAATCCTTTAACATGCCCCCTTCTAAAATGCTGTTAAGAAGACTGTAATTTAATGGGACATAAAGTTATAAAGCTTTTACATAATTAAGATGTCAGTTTGGTATAATACAACGATCCTTGTTTAGTAATGGTACCATTCCGGACCGTCGCCGCCTCGGTACAAGAGTCCTGGTTTCGATTTCCTGCGAGGCGGAAAAAATAATGAGTTTAAATTTCTGATTTCATAATAATTAAAAATTTAATACTTTATTCATTCTTGAAGACAATTTCATTTCTGTTCGCTAGTTCGACGATCGAACTAGAGAACAAAGTTAAACTAAATCCTGCCTCATCCTCGTCGATGACAATGACTGCAGGCCCTTCTGTTCGAAAACGTATAATTTTTCACCCAGTCTAATTGAATCCGATATTCACTTGTTATATCAAGCCAGATCCTACAACTCGGCTTTCGAATACTGATTTGAATAGTCTTTACATTCCAAGGCCATTACATTTCCCAAATGCTTTCAAAAGGCTCTAAGAGAATCTAAACTGAAATTGAAACGAAAATCAGACGTGCTTGACTACAGCCCAATTACCGGCATAGTGAAGTCTTATGGTTCGAACGCGACTCCCTGTGTGTGACAGACACCTGTTCTATTGCTTACGAGTATTCTTCTTACGATATTTAAAGTAATTTGGTAAAGTTTTAATTTATATACTCGTAATAAGCCGTCAAATGAGCTAGCTGATGATCTCCACCTGGATGGATAGTTGCTTCTCTCTCTTCTGAACTCCACGTTGAAATCATTTTACGTGATTCAGATGAAAAGTCCGAAATAAATCAGGTCTGATATTTTGGGTGAAAGTGCAATTGGTTAAGCCTTTGATTTTCATGTCCATGAGCTTACTATACCTAATGGTGGACGTCAATTTACTTCCGAGAGGTATAAAAATATGAAGTAAACATTATAACGTTACAAGACGGCTGATAAAAAATAATATTCCGACGCGGATGCTATTTCTTAACGAAGGATCATATTTTCTGTAACGAAGCGAGAGCGAATTAATAGTTATTTTATATAACGAAGATTCTACACCAAGCGATAATACTCGTAATTAGACAGACGCTGTTTGAATTTATATTTCTTGTATCAAGTAAACGAGCTTAAGGAAATCCTCTTTCTCCGGAAATTTCCTTTTAATCTCCTTAGATGTATCACAAAAAATCCGTTCACCTTTAAAGGTTTTAAGTCAAGAAACATGTTATACAACGATGTCTTTATAAACGTTAAATATAATCTTTGTTAACATTTTGTGTTGGTGGCATTTAATTTCAACTTCTCTTTGAAATTGAAAATTGAAATTTTCAAAGATAACACACCAATGATAGACGAGACTGTATTGTTAAATTTTTTAACTCCATCACCAAATTGCGTATTATCAGGTGGGATATTTATCAAGCATTAACTTGTTTTAAGTAAGAAAAAATCTTCGTTTTCATACGTGTTCAAAATCAATAGCCAGTTAGCCATTAGTGTGATTAGTTATATAGTTATGTGTAATTAACTTTAATGATATTTATTATAATCGACTTCAAAAAAGTAGATGGTTTCCAATTCGTCGTGATCTTATTGTTATGTATGTTCACAGACTACTCAAAGACGGTCCCACCGATATAAATTATTCAAATTGTCGTGTAGAGAATTGCTTCAGGTTTGTCCCATTTAAGAGGTGAGATCTGATGATGGGTTGCGTAATGATATAGAGTGGAACTCCACAAGGATGAGAGTAATTGAATCGTGTACAAAGTTATTTGCTGTTGGTCTAAAACTTATATGTGTTCAATTTTTCTAATTGATTTCGCTTTCTGTAAGTACTAATTTAAGTAAATATCACGCCCACTAATTAATCTACCCCTCAGCGAGTTCTTGAGGCACGTCAATATTTTAACAAAAAACGAGTCAAAATACTGTATTATTTTGACGATATAAGGTCTACTCAATGACCTTAACCTACTTCATTATTTTTCAGATATCTATAAAAATTTATAAGCTACTAGATGACGTTGTTCAAACATAACTGTTTTTGGTCGCAGATAAGTTACGGACGCGAAAAATTGATTAATCCTTGAAGCATATGGTATATTGTGTCAAAATCTGAGCTCAATCAGTGAAGAAATTTTTAAGTTTTTGAAGCATACACAAATCAACTTAACATTATCTTAATATATATAAATTACGTGTCACGTTGTTTGTCCGCTATGGACTCCTAAACTACTGAACCGATTTCAATCAAATTTGCACATCGTGTGCAGTTTGATCCAACTTGAAAGATAGGATAGCTTACATCTCAAAATAACAATAAAAAAATTTTTGACAGGACGAAGTCTGTCCGGGCAGCTAGTTACATATATAGATTTTAGAGTACCTAATAGGTAAGCTTACTTACAAGTTAAACTGTAGCTCGTAAATTTAACCAGGTGTGGCAAATATTCATGAATACGTGGAATGTTTATTCAGCTCGATTACAAAGCCCGTGTTGCAATGATCTATGAAAATAAATTTTCCGCCGCTGCGTAAATCAAAGGGACAAATTGTTGTTTCGGAGAATTGATATAACGTTTGCAACACACCTAACTGAATACTGGATACTGTCCGTCAAATTCAAAAAATAAAATCGTACGATTCTCAATGTATTCGCCTCATTTATACAGGATTAAAAAGGGCAAAAATTGATTTTAACCGTAGTGTTTTTTTGTTATATTGAAATTATAAGGATGTATGTTACCAGAACGAATACATACTCGTTTAATGTATTATACACAACATATTTTTAACTTTACCTTTGACTTTGAACTACTACACTAACGAGAACTCTTCTTTGACAACAATATGTATTCGCTTGGTCTTCGCCCTTAGAATATATAGAATTGTGTCTTTTCTTGTTCTTCCCTTCTTCTTCTTATATATTTCTTAACAAATTTCAAACAGGTACTTGAAAATTTTCTTCTATCCTAAGAGCATTATTTGGACATAATATACAACCTTTCTACGTGCCCTCAAAAGCTTGTAATACCCATTAATCACTGAAGTGAGTGACAGTCACAATGGTCATAATTTACGTTGTCAATAATAACATGATTAATTAGGAACTGAATGAGGAAACAGATACTGCATTAATTATAATGTTAGAATTAGACCGTTAATCAAAGTATAGTCAGTGAGTTTATGTGATTAATGTTTAGAGATAATACCTATGTAGGATAGTAAATAGGCAATTAATTATCTGTCGGCTACAACCCATTAATGATCTACTGCAGGGCATGAATCTCGTGGAGTAATAACGTACCTATAATAGGTCTGATTCACAGAGAAAATTCAGCAAGATGGGTTTGTTGCTGCCACTACTAGAGAGTTATGACAAGAGTAACTAATTTGTAACTTTTTTTGTTCATAGCCGGCTAAAGAATAGATTAGCTCCATGATCTTTGCTATCTAGCAGCATGCATACAAACAGTACTAAGTGCATCATAAATGTAAGGAATTAGTTAGGTAGGTACATGATTTTGTACCGCCGTCTTTTCACCATGGAACATCTCGACTTACGGCGAGATTAGGATATAATTATAATGTTAGATATTGTATGTCGCCCGTGACTTCGCGCGCGTTGATATTGTTTTTTTACAAATCCCCCGGAACCCTGAACTTTTGAGAGAAAGTCTGAAATAAATTGCCAGCGTCAAATTCCGCTATAATATAGATGAAGGCGGCGACCGTATGTTCGCAGGATGAAGGCAATATTAGGCAATATTACAGTAAAGGCAATATTACAATATAGCTATATGCAATATAAATATATAGCGCTGGGTATATAGCAAGGTGCATGGACCAATTAAGGAATAATACCAAATTATTGTTTATAATTATTTTTTAATTTATCTAAATAATATTTTACTGTCATACTGTCATAAGTTGTCATAAGTACCATGAAAAACGAATACGTTGTAAAACCTCTTCTGACAACTGATATTCCAAGTTTTTAACAACGCTAATTAGAGCGTCTAATAAAGAAAGTTCCGACGATACTCGTGCGATTCCTAATTATAATTAGGTACATATTATTTTGCTGTGACACATTTCAACGTCGCCTAATGTGGAAGTGTACCGAATTAAAACTTTAAATCATATTAGACATAATGTATGTAGCTGAAATTTATTAAATAACTGCTCAAGAAAGGATGGTATCAGAATTCATGTACATAATAATATTATTATGTTCTGTGAGTTTCCATAGTTCACCGTAACTTGTAACAGATTTAGTTAAGGGGTATATTTAAATCATTTCATCAAAGTAATGATAATAATTTATGGATCATTGGATTAAAGTAGACAAAGGTAGAAAAAGATTTGTTGGATTTTTATAATGGATTTAAGTGGACATCGTGGTTTACAGACATTAATTTTAATGTGAAATCTACAGTTTCGCCAGTGGATAAATTGGATCGCAGAATTAATGGAAGCAGATAACAATCTCGCGGTTGAACAAACAGTGAGGTCTCATCTCAAACTAAACGGTTTGCACGGTGCAGTTCGAATAGAAACTACTATCGGATATCCGGCGTTTGCTACTTCACAAAATATTTTGGATGGGAAAAGTCGAAAATCGACTTCATGAATGGACTGTGCCTAATGGATTATTTTAGTGACTAAAAACAATTCTACATTATTGTCTTTCAAACTGGTGTGAGGCACATCGGTTAGATGGTGTCAACGTCTATAACGGACACAGAAAAAAAATGTGTTGTACATGAATTACATTTATTTATTTTACAAGAGTTTGTTGAGTCAGTTAATAAGGCCAAGAGATCTAGCTCTGTCTAGCCAGTCGGAGCGCGCTACGTAGCTGCCACACAACACTCTGTCACCAGTGAATGCTGTTCTTCCATGTAACACCCTGAAGTTATCCATCGCCATCACTGTACCTGTAAGTGTAATTAGAAAAAAATAGATAATTAGGTTTGTCTACCAACACAGTACAAATTTTATCAGTACAAACGAAACAAACTTACGCGACGAATTGATAATCGCCTTTCTAGAAGTCGGTTAGTATAAATTATTTTGATCACACAATCCTCATCTCTAGAATTAAATTGCAATCTTTACCAGATACCTTTTAAGAACATTCCATATTTTTATGCTCTTTAGTACCAGCAAACTATTACTAAAATTACAGAATTATTTAATTTTTCGCAATTGACTCTATCCCAAACTTTTCTCTAATAATTATTTTATTTATCTCTATTAGTCAGCTGTCTCTTAGTATACGTACGGACAAAGTTTGTTAACGGATGGACAGACCACGGGCGAAAAACATCACCCTACCTTAGTAGGCGGGCAAAAATGTTGCCCTGGACAACCATATTACATAATATCACCGCCATCATCATATAAGCTGCCCGGACATACTTCCTTCTGTCAAAAGTTTTTATTTTTTTTATTTTGAGATATAAGTTATCCTATCTTTCAAGTTGGATTGAACTGCACACGGTGTGCTTTGATTAAAATCGGTAAAGTAGTTTAGGATTCCATTGCGGACAAACAACGTGACACGTAAAATTTATATATATTAAGATGACACTCTTAAAATACAAGATCATTCAAAACCTCTAGTATGTTACCTGGCTTAAGTTTGAACTGCCATTGGTGTTTCGGATTCTCGTAATACCGGGAGAGGTTTCTCAGCGATCGGTAGTATGAACGGCATTCCTCGGAGCTCGCAAATGCCATCGGAGATCTGTCGTAAACGTTGAATCTGGAAATGTTTTTTAGATTGTACAATGAAGATTTTCATGTTACTCTAAATTTTTTTTAAATAAGGTGATTTAAGTTTACTATACACCTCGGCAGTAGGCTCGTGTATAGCTTGCCCTAATTACCCAGATGAATTAAGTCTACTGTTTTAGTATACTTCATTCACCTCGGCCAGTAGACTTGGTGCATGTTGAATAAAGTCTACTAAAAATAGACTTAAGCCTACCTAACCTAGTCGACGGCACTGAATTTTCAACCAAAAATTGACAGCTAATATAAAATATCCATAAATAAATAAAATAAATATGTGATAAAATAATCCAAGAACGATATTCAGTATAGCTGTTAAAAAGTAAATTTAATTTTAAAATGTAGGTACAATACATTTATGTATTTTCAAAATGTGTGACTATAAAAACTTGAGGTAAACTGTAAATTTAAATGAATGTTAATATACTATGTTTATTCGCTGAGCGAGATAGAGGCCGGCTTTCGAGTAGCAAGTTTTTTTTTTTTTACTTTTTTATCTTTCAGATTTTACTAATCTCACTACAACAACACATTCTCTGATGTTCTGGGAATTAAACACGAAACCGAAAGCTTTTAACGACTCTTCAAACATAAATGTATTATTATACACTCAAATAATACAAGCAAAAGTTGAGATTCTGCAAATACATAATCAACAAAACAAAGCTTTATTTGAAGAAAAAAAATTATCTTGTAGAGGTACTTACTTAACCAATAAAAATGCCAAATACGAGTATTACAGACCTGATTTGCTTGATATCCCCCGCTTTATCTACTTGTATGACAGGTGCTGAATAATTATGGTGATGTCCGTCCTCCAGATACTCAGCTTCGACATCAAAGTTAGTGAGGAACTCGAAATCTTCAGGAAACTCCTCTCTTAGCCGGTTCGCCCCGTAGAAACCATCAACCAAGATAGTATTTCCCCCAGTGCCATTCGTATGCTTGAGACAGTGGAGGATTTGAAGCCTGAAATATGCAATACATTGGAGATTGGAATAATACTTATTGCTGGTTACTCCGTGATTTCAAGAAATACGGTTTCAAGTAGAATACACGAATTTGCTTGTGTCGTTACATTATATCAATTCACCTATAAAATCTTATTGCGTTTAATCTAATCGGGTGCTTGAGCGCACTTAATGTTCGGTTACCTGCAGAGAAAAGTAACCCATGTGGTTATAAACACACAGTAACAGATGGGTTACTTTTTTAACCGACTTCAAAAAAGGAGGAGGTTCTCAATTCGACTGTATTTTTTTTTTTTTTTTTATGTTTGTTACCTCAGAACTTTGGACTGGGCGAACCGATTTTGATGATTCTTTTTTTAATCGAAAGCTGGTGGCTGTCATGTGGTCCCATATAAATTTTATTGAGATCTGACAATGGAAACCATAAGAAAACCACATAAGTCGTAAATTTGTGTTAAGATGTGCGCGACAAATTGACGAATAACTCAATATCACGCCAACCGATTTCGATGATTCTTTTTTTAATCGAAAGCAGGTGCTTGTCATGTGGTCTCACATAAATTTGAACGAGATCTGACAACTATGTAGTTTTTGAGACTTTGAAGTCGGTTATTTTTTGTTAGTAAAATTTAGATTATTCTGCAGGTGATAATTGTAAAATAACGGTTTTGTTTCGTAATTCAAAAGCCTTTTCATTCCAGTAGGTAACATTGTCAATAATAATAATTCAGATGTACAAATTGTTATTAAGTTTAAAAGAACAAATAAAAGTCATTATTATAAAGTACTTACAATACCGTAATCTCATAATTCGATGGAAGTGTATTCATTCAATGAAAATACGCAATATTTTTCGATATTGGCCTGCAATTTCGTGCCGTATTTTTGAAATTCGCATACGAATTGTATTTGCATATTAAATTTCAATCATCACAATATGAATTGAACAACTAGTTTCACACGCATTTTTTACAAAACGAAATATTGTAATTTGTACTGCGGACAAAAAGTTTTTCTGAAAATACTGAAGAAAGGGTTTATACGAGTACTTTATAGCTATATGTATAATAGACGCAAAGGAAACTATTTTTTTTACTTATTGTGTACCGATTTTTTTTCCTATTGTTTATACACTTTATACATAATATTTCGTTTGTGTTATCTATAAAATTTTGGAATCTTTTTTCGAGAATTGCATTGTGCACGTGGGTATGGGAGTATCTATTTAAGTATACTCATGAAAGTGAAACTGTAAGCATAGTTCTATGTTAATCATTGCCACAGCGAAGGGATAGTAACATAATATTGGCGTTTATGGTACAGTACAGCTGACGTATTTTGGCGCGTCTGAACATAGGCTTTGCGAACTTTAGCGCATGTAAAACAGAGATAGCGACACGAACCCGACAACGTGGGACTGAGACATAATACGCCACGTACCGAGCATTGCCAAATTATGTATGTTACTGCGCAGCCTTCTGCGCGAAGTTCAGACGCGCCAAGATACGTCGGCCGTATTGTACTACTTTTTAAACGTCCACATTTTTAGACGATTCATTTGTTACTTGTATTTTAGCACTGCTTTTATTGAAATATTAGTTAAAAAATATTTAATAGTGAACGGGAATAAGCTTTAGCATCAAATGATAATTTACCCTTAATTTCCTTTCATTTTCTGCCCGCTTTTTTTGACTTACAAATTATTACAAAAAGACTCTTTAAGCTTGTTTACTAAATAGGATTCGTCAAAGAAATGGATGGCTTATGTAAGCCATTCGTAAAACAAATCGTAATCCAATACATAATCTGCAACAATCATGTATAAATTGACATATTGACGTGTTATCACCGCTGTTGGTTGTGTTGTGTCGCGGTCGTTAGCATCCAGTTAACCAAATAGAGATAATATTAAAAAAAAACGTGAAATAATGACGTGTTTCTTTTTACACATACTTTCGTTTATTTTATTAATACATACACCTAAGCCGACAGATGGCTAAGCTGGCTACCTAGTATCTACTATCAAATCAACGTCTGGTATCGTAATATGTGGTTCTTTGAGGATGGTAGATTCTGGAAAATACTGGGTATTTCAATTTCTAGACGTAAACAGGATATATTTTACATCATAGCTTTTCAATTACTTAGCAGAATGCGCTACGAGCTAGTAAACTTGGCTTATATTCAAGGATGGACATAATATTATACATCCTGGAAGTATGTAATATTTCCAACGTTATTTTTCTCGATATGCGTTCAAAAGTACCAACTTCATAATAGATCATCAATTAATTTTAATAAAGCCGCAGCTTCAACGCTGTTTCCTGAATGAAATGAACGACTCCTCAATCAAAGAATGGAAATATATCGTTCGACGTGTATGTGAGACGACCGTTGATAGATGGTCTAATAATTCGGTTCACTTAAATCTATTGTAGGGTTTTGTCTGTTGGCTGTGGTCCGCTTGTCACAAAAACATTTTGTCGGAATGTAATTGGAAAATGTGAAAAAAAAAACGTTTCTTGGTGCGGTAGAGGAGGTTAGCCAGCAACGGGTTAACAAGTGCTCATAGCCCGGCGGCAAAAGCGGGCGTGGTCGGTAGTTGGATAGGTGACCGCTAGAGACAAAAATTTCTTAAACCTTTCCGTGCTTCGGAGGGCACGTAAAGCCGTCGGACCCGGTTGTTATCTTAAGATAACAGTCGATAAGCCATGTCGGAGGCCCTCGGGCGGGATGAAAACTTCAGACTCTTTGGTTCACCACTAGCTCCTTAACCAATCCGCACTGAAGCAGCGTGGTGGAGTATGCTCTAGGTCTCCTCTAGAGGAAAGACCCGTGCTCAGTAGTGGGTCATTAATGGGATGAGGCCAGGAAGGGTTAGTGGCCTACCCAAGAAGTGATGGGTGTTTTCTTGACATACGAGTAGCATAACGAAAAGATTATGCAGCACTTGATTCTTATTACCCACCTACTGAGCAACTATGTAAATACAAGAATTAACAGTCGGGACCCATTTAAATTTTACAGGGCTGATTGGGAAAAAACAAACAAGATTTGATTGGTTGAAGAATGGTTCCCAAGTGTTAATCCTTCTATGGTGTAGTTGTTCAGTATTACTTTTAACAACATTATAAAGTACTGGACTTATTTTATTTTTTTAGTTTTGAGTTGAGACAAACCGAGACACAGACAGACAGACAAAAATTTAAGAAAAGTTTGTTTGTATTTTAGAATCGTGTAAATAACTATAAGAAAATATAACTATTGTATTTCAAAATAACTATTTGAAAATCACAAACAGTACTTCAATTTTATTTAACTGTATGTATGTCTAAGCACGTGCAAACGATATTCCGCTACGTATCACGATATTCATGAGCATTTTACCTCACATAACATCAAGAAACGTCTTGTGAAACTGAAATTGTATATTTGGAATCGCAAACATATCTATGAAATAAAATAAACATATTGAGCGAAAGAAGATTCAACCACGAATACTTTGTACATATTTGATTCATATTTAAATGAAACTTCAGATTCAGTTCCTTAAATATTGTATCATTCAATAACACAACAACTCATGTGCATAATTTTTAAATGGAAACAAAATGTTGAACAAATTTTTTCTTTCTTTGAATTTGGTTCAAGAGTGAAACTAGATCTTTAATAAATTATTCATAAAATATTATAACTTAAATAAATGACCATAAAGTTCAATGTCCTTAAAATAATCTAAGGTCTCATGATTATCAATAGTAGCCAAAAGAATGGCCAGTATTTCATACTTGTCATGTAAGTGGTTATCACAAAGGCGGGGCCTTCATTAATTCTGTATGCCAACGGATTACCGTATTCCTTTGAAACCCTTCAATAGTCAGTACAATGGGCCTTAACCTGACAAAGGAGACCGTCATTATTTGTGCCAAGTACAGCCACACCAAAAGGTTCAACAGACGTCAACGAATTGCTAAACAAAATTTAAAAGCAAGCGACAAGCAAAAGCTTTTCGTATAGACCCTGAAATAATAATGGCCGAAAGGCTCTGAATGAAACGGGTCACACTGAGAAGCGATTCATGAAAAAATAAATAGCTCCATCATTGCTAAATCTGGGGATGAAAAGAAAATATTTTTCATGCATCCCAAGAAAACTGTTCTTTAAATTTATGAAAAAAATGTATTTGTAGGATCAACAATCGCCTTATATTCTGTTTAGCGGCGTCAAATTGTTTGTGCCTTCTACTACCTTTTTCCTTCTTCCCTGCTACATTACTAACAGTAATTTTCAACACAGGATGTCAAAATAATAAACTGCGTTATGTTAGGGTTTCAAATTAATAACGAACAATGCTGTCTTTATTTTCAACAACGAGACATTAATTTTGATTTCCGCCGGCACCGGTGCCTGTCGACACGTCATATTTATCTGGTTTCGAATTCAATGAAAGGAAGGGATCGTGTTGGTCGGTCGAAGGAGCGGCATTCGGTCTTAGACTGGGACACCAGTAATACGGGTGTTTTGAAATAATTCTAAATTGTAGAAGTAGACTTAAGTCTAGAATTGATTAAGCAAGAATTTATTGTAAAGTATTATAATTTTAAAAGATGTCTAGAGGAGTTCTTTCGCCATTTCTTCTCCTCTTGAGTAAGACACCTTTGCGAAATGGCGAGTTAATTACAAAAGAAATAAATGAATGAAAATACCCAGTGCTTTTATTCTACAACACGGGTCGTCTGGACTAGAGTTAACATTTCAGAAGTGACAAGACCCGCGAAAACGTAAGTAAAGCCCACATATAGTTACATATTTTTAGTTTTTTTTTAAATCGTGTATGATTTGTGAATGGCTTGTGATGATAATACGAGGTGTAGATGAATTCAAAGTGTATGTCGTAGGCATTAATTTTGTTATATTAGTCACTAAGGTACAAACAAAACATTATAATTATTTATGAATGTATCATTAGACAGCATTTAAAATGTTTCATACATTTTAACATCTAGCTCTGTAGCCTAGTTGGCCCTGTAAGTTGACCCCGCCTGCGAAGCGAAGGATCCGGGTTCGATTCCCGGCCGGGGCAGATATTTATGTGATAGATAAATATTTGTACTCGGGTTATGAGTGTGTAAGCGTAACTATCAGACAGTCAAGCCGATTGGGACAAAAAAATAACCCTCACAATAAGTAGACGACTATTTGTTAAAAGTAGAGATATTTAAAGTTTGTAAATCGAACTTGTTTCACTCTTGTTTTTGTTTTTGCTTTTAAGTTTTTGGACAATAAAGCAAAGATGATTTTTTATGTTTAACATGATTAAAATATTAAGATTCTATCAAGATTTGATTGTAATCGTTGTTAGTGTATTTTTATTGAATAAAGAATTGTATTATACATGACTGAGTAGATTTAAAGGGGATTCAAGATATTTTTATCAGTGGCTTTATTAGTAACTGTTGTATTTGGATTTAAAACCAAAATGGTTTGAAATGGTGACTTTTGTGAAGGATGTATAATATAGAGACAAGAACCCCAGATGTTCTTAAATAAAATTATTTCTTTATAACAATTCATTGTAGGGACAATCATCTAACGGTTGATTACGAGTACAATGAACAAGGAATTAGATTTATGATATGTTGACATGCGGCTGCGCTCGCATGATATAATTTTTAGGATTAGTTAGGTCAAAACTTTGGCCTAATAACAAAATTAAACATAATTAAATGCATTAACAATTATGTATCTTATATTTTCATGAACAATGTACGTCTCGAAGTATTTATTTAGTCTAAAAGTATGATTTTGACTTTAAAAAAAAGTGATAGTCCCGTTTCATTTCGGTTTAAAAGTTCTTCAATAGATCACTAATGCCATTTGTTTTTCTGTTTGCCTCTTAATGCAAACGTTCCAGCTAATGGTCGAAGCAGATCGACGGATCTGGGACCAGGTCACTAAAGGGCGAGATACTCCTGGTCCCAGTATTTCGTTATGCAGAAGAGACTGAGGTCAAAGTGAAGAAGTAGCTGACGTACAAGCCAAGGAACATTGAGCATCGGCAATTAGAGCAGAATGCAGATGACCGGACTGTTGGACCAATATTGAGAGCTACAAAATCCAGGCACAGGACAATATTAAAGGTCATGTAATTCTCTCCATTTTCTTTAAAAAAAAACACTTCAGAGATTATCGATGTAGGTCTTTTACGTTTCATAATATTGTGTTAAATTAATGTAAGCAAATGATTAGTGACAGAGCTGTGAATCATACCAGAACTAAAACTATATCTGAAATTACATCTCCTTGATATGGAATAGCTGAATTTGACAGTTTCGATCCATAGAGCATTTTTAGATATATGCTAACAAACTGACGAGCGAATAAAGAAACCGGAAAAGTTTGAGTTGAACTCGCGTGGAGTTGGTTCCGTGCGTTGATCATCTAAGATCGAGCGAGGGATTTACCTTTTTCTTATAAGACCATACACTTCATATAGGTTTGCTAGTAATATTGAGTAAGGTGCTATTTCCTGTATTTTTTTAAAGATTCTGGCCTCAGTGGTTTCGCAGCAGATTGTTTGTGGCAGAGGAAAGGACAGACGCACGACTATTAGGGTTTTTGGTTTTTTTTTGGTATCTTCGTACTGAACCCTAAACATTGATTCATACAAGATAAGCTGATTGGTTCATTTAAGATGACCCACCATATGAAATCAAATTAATTTGTTAAACTCCTAATTAAGATGGATGGATGTAAACGTAATTAACATTTAAAGAATCAAATAGTCTTTCTTTCAAGAAACAGTTTTTTGACTATAATGTTAATCTGTATGCAAAAAAAAAATGTTATACGAGGAATACTAAGAGTCCAGCTAAACAGTTAGAAATATTGAATTGATGTCATGGGTTCGACGTTATAAACATTATGTTTATTATACTACATTAAAAGAGCACGCAGGAATTCTAAACATCGGATTTATTTGTCAAGTGCTTTACACGCGTGGCTGCGAGCGAAATTCAAAACTTTCGAACTCAATAGGGCAATAATTTATTATGTTTATGTGACATGTAAGCTTGTAAGTGGATATAAAAAAGTTAGATTTATTTCAACAAATGTACTCACTCTACAAAAATAAGAGTTAGTTGTTTCCGGAGAGACTCGTGTACTTAGTGGGTGAATTATTTTTAATAATGAAAAAAAAAGTTATTTAATATGTTTTTCCTACGAATTTCAGAACAGAAACAGAGGTGAACAGTTATATAAATTCTTTGTTACTCAGTAAAATGATTCATACTCGTAGGTAGATAGAAAGAAATCATTCAACGACATTTGCCATTTAGTATGCCGTAATAATGCCATTTGATAGTAGAAATATGAATTTATAATAAATTAAATGGGGAAATAGAGTAGAGACTCGATTAACCGAACTAAATTGTTGTCATTAGGCATTCGGATAACCGAAAATCTGAATAATCAAACATATGAAGAAAAGCTGTTTTTGGAACACGACCCATACGTTAATTTTACATAATTTTATTAAAAAAAAAACAACAAAAATAAATTAAACTTTTTATCAAAAATCAAAGTTTATTAAAATTCTGCAGCCTTAAAGGATTAAAGTATTTAGAAATTGTCATTTGACATGACTTATTTGATCGGGGTGTATAGTCAGGATAATCATGAAATCGTTTAACTAAGTGCCGGATTATCGAGGTTTCGCTGTATCTTCATGACAGCGTTGGTACCTACTGGGGGTGAAACGGTTGGAGAAATTCCGAATAATTGTCCTTTCCTACCAAAAATGCACTAAGTGGTCATCAATCCGATACATCAAGCTCCGACTGCTTATCTTCTGTTTGGTGATTTATAGAGAAGAGCTAAATTATCTTTGTAAAATTATCAAAATGAATCTCGGATACGTACCTATTCAACAAAACTGCTTGATTGAATATCAAATAATATTTTCGTATTAGTATTAATGAACCGCCGTCTTTCGTTTCGGGAAAGCCAGTAAGCTCTACCAGAAAATGATGTTTAAACTAGATTCTTAAAACTTGTATAAGTCATCCTTAAAATTGTGATCCGACTGAAATGAAAGGAAGTTAATAATTAAGCCACGCTTAGCTACTAATGACCTATCGGTATGGAATATATTTTACGATCTATTCAGTTACTTATCTACAAAATATACCTACACCAAAAAAA
The DNA here is from genome assembly GCA_911387775.1 of Thymelicus sylvestris. Lineage (NCBI taxonomy): Eukaryota > Metazoa > Arthropoda > Insecta > Lepidoptera > Hesperiidae > Thymelicus > Thymelicus sylvestris. The sequence continues at coordinate 4,814,158 of OU426892.1, forward strand.
TAAATATCGCTCGAGCCGTTTCGAAGGAGTGCGACCACAAATACCTTGACACGAGATTTTTGTAAATTAGATAAGCCTGCAAGTCGGTTGAACCTTTTCTGAAATTAGCAGGAAAATGTAATTAAGGCACAGATAAACATATAAACCGATGAATATCAAAGAAAATATACTTATTATAAAATGATTTGGCAATTGTTATAAATTTTACTGCATTAATAAATACGCCAGTAATAGTATTTCACATTCCGGACTACCACGTCAGTCGCAGTCAGTTATAGTTTTAATTTTAACATTAATACGTGAACGGAAATCCTTTACGACAAACTAGGTATCTACATGGATGGAGAAGTGTGAAGTTTTAGCACAATTAAATACTGCATGGAGGAGTGCAGAAAGCTAATATTTTTGCACAAGTAATATGAATCAGAAATACATAAAATTAACATTATACACAAATGCAGGGTGCATTTGATACCTATAGGGTACATTCAAATGTCAATGTGAAATGTTAATATCCATGGAACACAGAGACAACAGTATCAGTCTCACATCGAATTGAATTTGACTCGTACGGTTAAAATCTATTTTTGTCCATGGAACAGTTTTGTAGTAGTTAAGAAATGTGTACCTTTTTGGATAGCGACAAGACTGCCCATTGTATTCTGATAACCGATGAATAGTGTAAGTTTTATAAAATTCTGTTTTGGTGTATGCAGTCAATAGTTTAAATAAAACAATAAATAAGACACAAGTAGAGTTAAATTAATATTGAATTAAGGCCTATTTTAACAGCAGGACCATAGTTGAATTTCAATCTTAGAGAATCCCTCGTCTTTGTGTGGAGGGCCTAGCTGATTTTTAATAAACGAACACTATGTAATAGGAAATTAAATAAATTTAAATAATGTTGATTAGTTATGCCAGCGATGGGCAAAGCAGAAGGTTGATAATTTTGTATAGTTTAAGCAATATTGCAGCAGATGTCATTAAATCGTGTTCAGAGAATCCCTTTCAAAACTTTGAAAGTGGAGCGACTTTACTACTCATTTGTCGATCGAGATAAATATGATGTAACCACAGGCACATTGTATACCTGTATGTTATGCACAGTTAACATGTAACTATAGAGACATTCCTGATTAATTTTCAGATCACGAATCAGTTTTGATTGGATCGAATGAGACCATGGATATGTACGTAGCTGCTCTAGAAGTACATTAGCGCAGTTTTGCCTGAGAATCCAGGAGAATGTACCCTCGAGCTTATCATCGATCATAGCCTACATGTGTCTTAAAAATGAAAATCCGTTCTGTAAGTTTTGTATGAAAGATTAACAAAAGTCCGTACAACGTTTATAGTATTAGTAGAATTAGGATGGTTCTGAACATGATGTTTTCTGTGATAGCGATTAATTCTTTGAAAATTGTTATGTGCAATATTTACGTACTATTATAGTTATCCTATGAGGTCTAGAGATAAATTATTATTGTTACTGATTTGCTTTTTGTGTTCATTAAATAGTTTCAATTTTATTTAATGTAAGTATGGAATTAATGGGATCGATGAAAAATTGAACACACAAGTTATCAACAGTGCCTCAATATTTATCAGTAGTCGCTCAGTTTTTTATTTGTAAGATTTTGTATATACGCATATTTGATTTTGATTCTTTTCGATCAGCCAAGTATTGCACATCGAATCGATATATCGATACGCCAGTTCAGTCAGTGACGATATTGCTCCGACATAAGTAATCGATCGTCTTATGTTGGACAGTGAGGGAAATTATTTGTCGAAGTTCGCAATAGTAGTTCGTCGGTCATGCATTGTACCGAATCGATCGGTGCTTGTCTTGTTACGTCAGATAATAATAATAACAGAATATATTTTTTTAAACTATCTACACTAATGGTTTCCACTTGGCTTAGGCTCGTGGATAACCAACTACAGGTTTTAGCCGAGAAGGTTTAATCCTGAACGAAACAATAATAATTGTAATATTTATTTGCTGAATTTTGGTACAAATATGTTACAATTCATTAAATTTTAAATTCCGCTAAATACTGCCTATTGGAGTGCAAATATTATACAGTCAATCAATATAATATTTAATTTAAACAGATTAAAATTATATAAATTATTAAATGAATATGTCAGTTTATGTATAGTTAATGTCATTAAATTCATTATTTTGATTCAGTAGAAGAAGGATAAGATAGTGCCGTACGCCATAGGTAGTCGATTGTGTTGTGGTGGCCAGTAGAGAGCACCGTAAAAGCCCTTATGGCGGTCAGTCGTGATAAAGTTCGTAGCGCTACTGCCTACTGCATACCATCGGCCAGTAGTGTGCTCCGTTGAAGTTAGTGATTTGCTGATTGAATGGCGACTCGATCGTTCGAATTTTTGTGTGTAACAGCTGGAGCTAATACCTTAGCATCATTGGTAAAATATTTTAATTTTAATTTATTTTGGACACAGACAGTCACATTAGATTTCATATATCACAAAAAACTATGTTTAGTTACAGACATTGAGTGCCAACACTTATTTATATAATAGTGTTTTTTTATGTAAGATGAAAGATATTGTTATTGATGTATTAGGTACATTTCCATTGAGTTTATGTTAAAAAGAATTTCAATAGGCACAAAATTTTAGATTTTATATTGTAATAATTTTTCATATTCACAAATATTAAATGTACGTACTAATTAGATAAAGAGATTTTTCATAGAAGCTCCAAACCGCCTGTGGCGGTTAGTGGCGTAGGTTTGTTAGGAAACTTAGGAAGCTCCACACCGCCTGTGTCTGTCAGTGGTGATAAAAGATTTAATGTATATCGATAATTGAGTACCTATCTTATGAAAGATTTTAACTGTCTAGTAAGAGCAAATTGCCTAGTCAACGAAGTAGAGTGTCTAGTCATTGACTTTGTCTATTGGTTTTCAATTATTTTATATGATTTACAGTAATTTAATTGTAAACAATTTGCAAAATTCTTTATTTAGCTTGACTACCTATTTCGAACATAATAATGTTTTATTGTTTTTGCTTGGTTACGACATGAATGAAACAATGAAATGGAATACAGACATAAAAGCAGTAAATATCATAATATAAAAAAGTCGATTAATGATTTTGAAATGTCGCAGTAGTATAATTGTTTTTGACAAATTGTAGTTTGTATAGTTGTATTGTAGTATTGTAGTAGTTGGAGTAGTTGTTAAGTATTGTATGAATGTAACCGATCAACATGCCGATTGTTAGGGTTACCACCTGGTGTCGTATGCGGGGACGCATACGTTGTCAGGATGGTCGATTGTTAGGGTTTCAAATTAATAACGAACAATGCTGTCTTTATTTTCAACAACGAGACATTAATTTTGATTTCCGCCGGCACCGGTGCCTGTCGACACGTCATATTTATCTGGTTTCGAATTCAATGAAAGGAAGGGATCGTGTTGGTCGGTCGAAGGAGCGGCATTCGGTCTTAGACTGGGACACCAGTAATACGGGTGTTTTGAAATAATTCTAAATTGTAGAAGTAGACTTAAGTCTAGAATTGATTAAGCAAGAATTTATTGTAAAGTATTATAATTTTAAAAGATGTCTAGAGGAGTTTCTTTCGCCATTTCTTCTCCTCTTGAGTAAGACACCTTTGCGAAATGGCGAGTTAATTACAAAAGAAATAAATGAATGAAAATACCCAGTGCTTTTATTCTACAACACGAGTCGTCTGGACTAGAGTTAACAGTTACATTTTATTTTACTTTAAGTATAAAATTATACATAATATGAATTAATTAAAATATTATTATGGAATATAAACATTATTTATTTGTTAATTGATTTAAATCTTACGTTTAAATTACATGGCATAAATCACATAATTTGTTTAACTTTAATAACACTGTTTACTTTTTAATACAGCTAATAAATAAATAAATTTTCGCGTAAATAAAAGTGTTTTTGCATTAATTTCATCAGGTCGGCGATGCATGTGATGAGATACCCGCATTCGTATTCAGAATTTTGAGTGAGCAATATTTTTTGTGAAAACGAGCTTTTTACTTCGCATACCACAAATCTTCAAAGAGAAAGAGCAAACGCATTCACAGCGGAAACGTAACAAAGCATATTATTTACGGGTTAACCTCAGTAAAATTTGATATTTTGACCACCCATTCTTTCACTTCTTTCAATTTTATTATAAAAAGAAACATATTTTTTTAATTTTATAGTAAAAAAATATGTTACACATAGTTACATTTCTTATATGAACCTCTAACCTGAAATAATAATCTCGTTAACGCGAAAATCATACAAAAAACGCAATATAAGAATACAGACGATTTACTCTATACTAACACTACGTCATTATTTTATTATTATTTGTTAAAACCCACGATCAGGCTAGGCCATGCCTAGGGAGGAGCCGTGTTGAAGTACCTACTGAACTTCTATATAGTAAACAAGCAACCATACACAAGGAAAGTAGAAAGCTTCGATAGCAAGATTCAGGCCAGGCGTGACGTCACAACTCACAGCCACATGACTGTATAAGTGTATAGTCTAACTTAATATGTTAATAATAGTTGTGTCCAATGTCCAACTATTTTGACTTACCCAGCAGCCTCCGTGAAATACGTGTTGTCGTTGTGAACAGCTAGTGGTAAGTTCGTGTATGCTGTGTCAGCGTGGTCCTGTTTCGTCGTGAACTCCCACATGCCTCCGAATAGTGTATGCTGAACCCCGCCCAAAGCTTTACACACCTTTTCTGTGGCTTCTGCTGTAGGCTCCACCTAAAACAATCAACTTGTACGTTTGAATTTATGAATATTAACTAATATTTTAGAGAGGAAAGTTTTTTTTTAGTTTTTTTTTTGTAATGAATAAACTTAAAGTAACGTGTATATACGTGTATACGGCTATATATATATTTTTTTAAATTCGGATCTATAGCAAAGCAAAGAGATGGCGTTAACTAGTAGAATAGGTATACAAGGCTTAAGGATAGTATGAAAATTATATTATGGCTTTCATCTGTAACTTATATATTGTGGTACTTAAGTTATTCCTACTTATACCTACCATATAGATCATTGTGTAGAAAATATTTAACGACACTCCTAGTTGTCCGCAGTCACAATGCTTGCAAGTAGTTCGAAGTATTGGTGCAAAATCTACATATCGTTACTGTACTAGTATTTTACTAATATAATAATTCTATGGAATTCAAAAACCATCAGGTTACAACGTGCGCTACTTAAGTATTTGGCTGTATAATCTTTTTTATGTCATAGTTATTTCAAAAAATAACTATGACATACAAACCAAAGTTTTTACGACAGAAGTAAAGTCATGAGAATTGTTTCAACATTTAAATAATTAGTAGAAATCTGTTGTACTTTGAAAATCACTTAAGGGCTTTGATACTCAACCCATTAAACTCTAATTTGTGGGACGTGTTCGACAAATTAATCTGTACAGCCTTGAGAAACACATTTAGGCCCTAGCCTCCTTTACAATAATTACGATTACATTACAATACATAATATATACCTATTTAAGCTATATATTATTAATACAAAGTCAAAGTTAGTTACACTATAAATACTTTACAAATCTATAGGGAAATAAGATCACTCTTCTACAAAGAAAAATCCATCTTCGAGTTTCTTGACTTCAAAAACAACCTAGGTGTACTCAAAGGTAAATGCAACATTTAAGCAAGAAATGTAACCCTAGAGTCTAATTTAAAATATTATCAAAATTATAATTTTTCCAATAACAGTGAATTACCCTTTAAACTTTAAACATACCTACCATTACATAGCAAGCCATATACGGGTAAATTATACATAATATATTGTTACGGCTCTAGAACGCGTTGTAACCGCACTTCGGCTAATATATGTTACGTGATATAGCTTTATATACCTTTTCTTTTTACCAAAATGCGCCATAGAGGAATAATAAATAATTAATAGTATATTAAAAGTATAATAATTAATATTATTTGCAGTCAAAGATGGATAGGACGCAGACTTTACAACAAAACTTTTCATGCTGAACCGATAAAACGAATTCATTATTTATTTAACATCAGCCGTAATGTCCATAAAATTCGTGAGGCTTTGGAAAGTCCCAAATTGAATTTTACTATTAACGTGTCGCTACTGACGGCCGATACAAACAAATTAATCATTACGCTTCACAGCATTCTTGATCAATTATCAACCTGTCCTACCGAATTGTAAATTTCTGTGTTAAATTAAATATTAATTATTTATTTTATCTTAATTTCAGCAAATAAATAAAATTGGAATGAAAGTGTGACTTGAGACCAATTAATCAAGGTGAATAAAGTCGACAGCACCTATTTATGCGTCAATGTGGTATATCAAGGTGGAATTTATTGTATTGGGATCCCGATTTATAAATAAGAGTTTCTAGAATTGTTGTCTGTTAGTCTGCGCTTTTTAGTAAGTACAATACTTACAAGAAATAGGAACTAAGAATAACAAAACTGACATGTTTTAGCATGATCAGGTTTGTCTAACGACTATACAATAAAATCTACTGCAATATATACATCCTTATAACATTTCAATATGTAGTACTAACATCTGAAATCAAAGCAACACCATGATCGAGTAGAGATTGAAACACTGCCTTAGCTCCGTCCACAGAGTTAAGAAACTTATCAAACTCCACTCTCACTACTTTATCAGCTACTTCGTCACCTCGCCACAGGATCGGTTTCAGTCGTTTACTTTCTATCCATGTCTTGTATTCGAACTGTGCTAAGAAGTCCGTCTTGTACTTCGATACGTGTTCATCATCCCCTGAAAAAGATTGAAATAGTTTTGTTCTTGCATGTTTAATAACAAACAACTTGTACATAAATAATAAGTCCACATTTTTTTTTAACAATCAACGATCGTGTACTTTTGAGTTATATAAACATTTTAAAATAAACAATGTGTTGAATTTTGTGTTTAATGTGCAATTCCAGAAAGCACACAATGTAAGCATTAACATACTTTATATATGCACAACAAATATAGAGTACAAGAATGTAGAGTACTATCTACACAAGAAAGAAAAATTGGCTTGGACTCAGAATAAAGGCCCTTACACACTAACATGCTATAGATTTTTTACTTACATGTAACCACTATTTCAGTTGTATCATGTTCAATGTTCAATGTTTTTATTCGCGCATCGGGAATGTGTAACAGATGCACAGCTCTCTGGAACGTGTCGACGTGATAACATGTAGAACATCTGAAACAGTTGCGTCTTATGTAGTTGGCAATGTATCACGATGTACTGTACAAATGAATCAAAATGAAATTGAATGAACAAATCGAAATCATTCAATTGATATACTCGTCACTAAGATCGATGAGTGTACGTGGAAAATATTTGAGAAAACTATTACAGGGTTTAATAACGTAAGTTTTTTTTTTGAGAAAATAGCCGACAAAGGAACTGGCGATCCACCTTATGGTAAGTGGCTTTCGTTGCCCAGCCACACCAAAGAGATCACTGATGCGTTGCCGGCTTAGAAATAAAGAAGAAAAAGAAAGAAATAATAAACGCTTGACAAACTTGTCAATTTCAAGAATAGGGATGTTGACTAATTTTAGGACTCAATTTTATTTTATAGATAGAAGTATAATTATATTATTCACATAAAAAAAATATAAAAATAATAATAATCTTCAATTTAAAAACAAAAATTGATCAATAAAATTCATTATCAAAGCCACCAAAAACATCACGTGCTCACGGTCACGTGACGTCGTCACTAACCGATATTCAATACTATCGGTCTACTGAAGTTCATTATCATCAAGTATCCTTTTAAATAGTAAACACAACAGTTATTCGCTGTCGCTAAAACGTGGCGCTATTTCAACCTGCTACATACGGTTGTAGGTCGAACAGTCAGTATCCCTATATCAGTGGAAGTTCCATTGGTTCCACTGTGGAACCATGTCGTATGTTTTCCAAAGCGAACCAAATGCGGTTACTAGTATAAAATATACATAGTTTAAGTTATGATACCTGCAATGATCTCTCAACCAACAGTCTTCAAATGTTATTTCTTTTCCATTCTTGAAATGTATTTCCAATGATCTGTCAATAACTTTCCAGCTTTTTATTTCTGAAACAAATAAGTATGATATTATATTTATTACAAATTCGTTGACGTATTGTATTAAAATCTCCACTAAATTGGGCCTGCTGACCTGATGGAACTCAAACCCACAATCTCAGGTTTGCACAACCTGGCTTTGTCCAGTTAATCCATAACGTGTTTTGAAACTGCGAATATTCGGTATAGTTATTACAATAATCATTTTGCGGTTGTATCGTACTATAAATTGTTCATAACAAGGTGTCAGCGCCAGCTATCAAATTATGAATCTTTGGTGATCCCGCTCTGTGGTGATCGTAATTCAATTTAACGAAGGGTTATTTCACATTGAGACTACTTAATTTACAATCTATTTTCGTGAATAAGGATACCATAAAATATAAAGTGTATAAAATACCTGATAACAAGCAAAAAACCAATAGGTTAAAATGTGGTAAATTATATTGGATGTATATATCACGTTTCTCATAGCGAAAGGAGGTTGGTTTACTAAATTATACCTAATTATCTATACTCTATACATCTTCTATACTCTATACAAATAAATAAAATTGGAGTGTCTGTTTGTAATATTAAAATAACTGCTTTTTACTAAGTGCATTTGGATGTATACACGGTACATATACCAAAACAACATTTTTTACCATTTTTGTCTGTCTATCTGTCTGTCTGTTTGTTCCGGCTAATCTTTGAAATGGCTGAACCGATTTTGGACTTGCACTGGCAGATAGCTGATGTAACAAGGAGTAACTTAGGCTTCTTTAAAAAAAAAAGTTTGTTAGGCGATATGAAGTTCGCCGGGTCAGCTAGTACTTAATATTATCCAATACCTTATACTTTCGAGTCCGTATAACTTTTACTAAACGAAGGCCTAATTACTATATACATATAATTATGTTGTTTTTAACCGACTTCAAAAAAAGGAGGAGGTTCTCAATTCGACTGTATTTTTTTTTATGTTTGTTACCTCAGAACTTTGGACTGGGCGAACCGATTTTCATGATTCTTTTTTTAATCGAAAGCTGGTGGCTGTCATGTGGTCCCATATAAATTTTATTGAGATCTGACAATGGCATCCACGACAAAGCCACATAAGTCGTAAATTTGTGTTAAGATGTGCGCGACAAATTGACGAATAACTCAATATCACGCCAACCGATTTCGATGATTCTTTTTTTAATCGAAAGCAGGTGCTTGTCATGTGGTCCCACATAAATTTGAACGAGATCTGACAAGTAGTTTTTGAGACTTTGAAGTCGGTTATTTTTTGTTAGTAAAATTTAGATTATATCGGAAAAAGATAATTTTACACACACTATCTATCGAGCCAAAATTTAAGAAAAAATTGGTGAAAACATAGAAAACTACTAAAAATTATATCTCCATACCATTCATTGCGGAAAATCCAAATGTTTTACTAACGAAAGTAAATAACGATTTATTATAATAAATTATTTTAGCTATGATAACTTCAACACATTCACTCTTCACGCAGCTCGTTCTATACTAATTAACAACAAATATTAACAACCCGTTCCAGTTATCACAATATGTAAATGCCCAAAAGGTTAACGAACGTTAATGATCTAAAGCAGAGAACAACTTCAAATAAGTGATAATGATAATTATAATATTACATAAATTATTTAGTTACCTTTATATCTTGTATGTTATGCAATCTTAGTAATCACCACAAAGATAATATACTTCTTGGGTAACATTAATGTATAAGATATAGCCATGATCGCGTCATTTTGACGGCAGTTCCACATCATAGAATGTTTCTGACGAAATTATTTTTAAAATTTATAAGAAAATTCAGCTGCCACCAAAAGGACCGAACACAGTCTGTAAGGACCGTATAACCCTAACAAACAAACCCTATCCAGCATACTCCAAAGTTAAAAATTAAAATGTGTGCAATTCACACGTGGTAGAAGTGAAACCTTAAAAATTTTTGTTTTCAAGATAATGAGACGAATGTAAAATTTCGGGAAGATGATAAATGTAGGTTTTACTAATCTACTTCACTCCGCTCCGCCCCGCTCCGCTCTGCCCCGCCCCGCTCCGCTCTGCCCCGCCCCGCTCCGCTCCGCTCTGCCCTGCCCCATTTATAATATTATTTTTATATTTATAATATTAGAAAGGTAGCAAGATTGTATTTAATACAATGATGTTAATTAGTTGGTACGTTTTTCTGCATTTGCCCATTCCAGGGTAACTAGTGAGTTGTGTATGTTAGAATTTATCATTAAATTGATTATAGTACATATTTAATAGCAATTAATTAAACAATTACACCATATTCAATTGGCTTGGTGTATCCTCTCACTGTAGCAGCATTAACAATAAGTAAAGGTCAGAGTAACGCTAATTAAAAGACTTCATTAAACAGTAATTGGGATACAAACTGATCGCGCCAGCAATTATTTGAACAATTCATTTATTGTCTCTATTTTATAAGAGAAACAATCTGGTTTTAGTTTTGTATTTGTATCACTGTAGCTGATATTAAGTCTTCATAAATAACAGTTCTGAACTAAATATTAATTTGTTTCTATTCGGTGAGTTCATTTCGTTTCTGATTGACGTGCTTGATCTGCTGTTATAATCATTGCTTGTTATTAATTAATCATTAAACACGATAAAGTATCTGTGTTGATATTGTGCCTATTATTATCATTTTTCACAATCAAAAATTGTAATTATAAATGTTACTTTTTAATATTATTAGAATTGCTAATGTCGAAACGCTACATACATACTTATAACCCCACACTAGGATTCCCAATGCCGTTAATGCCATGGACAACATACACATAAGCCCAGACCGAAAATATACGTTCAAACTAATCACTTAAATATCCGCCTCGATGGGAATTGAACCCAGATAGAAGCAGAGCATGCCGAACCAAGCGATCCGGCATGGTAACTATTGTGCCATACAGGTCTTCACGAACTGTCTCAGTTTTCATATTTATTTATTTTTAATTTTAATAGAAGTAATGAAATTGCATGTAATTCTGTTAAGTTTAAAAAATAAAATCGGATGTTATTTACACGTAAATGAAAGGCAAGCATAAACTAACTCAAAAATACTTCTTTCCCTTGAATACTTCTTAAAAATTTAATGACAATATAAGTAGGTATAAAATCGGTTACATAACGTTATTAACTTTATAGGTATAGCAAACAAATCAATCTGGCTTTGAGCCAGATCGTTTGGCCACAAAATTAATAGCATAGTCAGTAAAATATGAGTACCAGAAGATGATGGATTTATATTATGTTAATAAGGGAAAACTATAATAATAGACTGAACTATAAAGTATAATAATAGACTGAAATTATTTAAGTATCCACTCTTGTGTTAATATCAGAAAATTCTACTTTGTGGAAAATAGAATCCGTATAATAGAGGTACGTAGGTTTGTTAATATTTTTTTACACATAAATTCAGTACAACAACAGTGTCATAGTTCTCACAAAAAATAATTTTATTAATTAGGTACATAAAAAGATAAGTTTTTGAGAACTCTTTGATTTGATCATGAACTCTTATATGTATTTTGTACTAAGTTACGTACACATAACATATAAAATTATTACCTACTAGCAGCCCGCCCCGGCTTCGCTCGGGTGTAATTTTATTTTTAAAGATATATTTATAATTTTATGTTTTGACGACCCATGTGGCGCGATAGCTACCATGCCGGATCGCCGCGCCAAGGGTCCTGTGTTCGATTCCCAGCGAAGCGGAAATTAGAATGATGAATTTCAATTTCTGTTCTCGGTCTGGGTGTGAATGTCCTTGTCTAGTATGTTATCCATGGCACCCACGACACAGCGAATCCTAGTGTGGGGCTATGAGTGTGAAACGTTATTATTTATTATTTGTTTTTATTTATTATCTTTTTAAAGGACATAGGTATGTGTTTTTTCTTTAAATTTTAAATTTGTACTTGCCAACCTATTGTTATTTTTATAACAAATACATTTTATTCAATTAATTTATTTGTAATGGGTTTATTTTTTACTTGTACTATTTTTTTAGATTCCTCTATTTACATTTTTGTACATACATACATCTATTTACATTTTATTGCTTTAGTAAATAAAGGACTACGCTACAGTTGCTTTGCGTGGGGCCACACTGGTCATTGCGCGGCCGCGGCGGTGGCGGCGGTGTTTGTTTTACTAAATTTGTATTATCTTCTGAATGGAATGTCCGATTTGAGTAGTTCAAAAAGTTATCTATAGGTATTGAAACAGTTTTGAGTATGAAATGATTTATTTGGATAAGGATTAATAAGAAGGTATGGTTTTCATGATCTGATTTTGGTCATCTTTTTTATTAACTGTTAAAATGTAAAAAAGTGATTATAGTGACATAACGACAATAGTTGGACATATATAGTATCCCGAGGTTTTTTGTAGATATTGATATGTTCTCTAATATTGTAAAACATTTTTTGTTCTATTATCAATAGTTTCCTCACTAAACAACTGGCTGCTTTCCATTCGATATAAACGTTAACGTGAAAATCGTGTTGTCGTGTGAACGACTGCCTCGTATACGGGGAAACCGTATACGGGAAAAAATCGAATCGAATGGACGCCGTGTGAACGTAGCCTAACGCGGGAGCAGGCAACATACAACTGTCCATGAGAGAAGCATGGGTTTTCCAGATTAACGCCGCAAATACTTAAAGACTGACTCTGTAATTTATTTTCAAAAATTCAAAATTCAAAATCATTTATTCATGTAGGTATCATTGATACATTTATGCACGTCATTTTTTTAATTTAGTTGATTTACTTTTACAACTGTTGATCTTTCATTATCTGCAGTCGATCGGCGATATAGCGGATAGCCATCGTTCCCGGTAATTGTTTCTGCCACTAATTCCCGTGGACACCGTTTCGAAAATTGACCATCCATACTAATATTATAAATGAGAAAGTGTGTTTGTTTGTTTGTCCGTCTTTCACGTCGCAACGAATCTGTTACATGGTATGGTTTTTGTGTGTGGAGATAGTGAGGAGGGTGGAGAGTAACGTAGGCTACTTTTTACCGCGGTAAAACATCCACATGGGAAGATCAATATTTTGTTAGTTGCTAGATATTTAGTTCCGGATGCTGTTAATAGATGGCGTTAGTAAAATTCATTTGCACGTTCTGAATCACAGTATCAATTAATGATATATGTAAATTACATAGTTAAGTCATAGGCAACTAAATCTAACTAAGTAAAAGTAAGTAAGATTTGTAAAAAATCGATCTCTACCGCGGGCGAAGCTGCGGGCAAAAGCTAGTCTAACATATATGGTGAATTTGAATTGAGATTTCCACATGGGCCATGAATCATGTTTTTAATAACAACTTCATGCAAGCCTGGATCAACATCAGGATTGACTTATACATCAGGAATTTCAGCAGATATGATTTGATCAACTTCATTTGGTATCAACTTTATTTTCTCAATTAGCCAAATCATGATTATGAGCATGAGGCAACCTGCTCGCAGCGCGTAACGTCTCACCAAATACACTGTGTTTTACAATTAAATCCATTAAAGATTTCAACTTTAGTCGGAAGACTCGTGCAGTAATATCATGGCGATCAATCGGTGATTGGCCAGGTAAAAACTCCTGTTTGATTTCTATTCACTAAAGACTGCATGTGAATGTGATAAATAAATCTGCAGTGCCATAATAACAAACATACATATGTCATGGCATTTTGAGCGTATTCATGCATATGCCGAGGACTTCCAATATAATATGTTGCTGGAAAAATTGTCATCCGCACGACATTGTTTGGATTTCCATCGGTAGTAATTGCATCTCATAGGTGAATACATAAACTCGTCAGAACGTAGTTTGGTCTGGTTCAATCTGATGAAGGTCAATCTCTCTATGTTTCTATGTTTACATACATATCAACAGCATATTGATGAAATAATCGCCGACATTTCAATATGTGATTGTCTTTATTTTCAGGAACCATCAGACGGTATGAGTAAAAATTAATTGAACTAACTTTTTTATTAGTTTCAGCTCCTGTAAATAAGATAATGTTTTGATGACAGTCATTCAACAATAACTTAATTGTAAACAAAAACAATGCAATGTCACTTTATAATTGCCTGTATTAGGATTTATCATCTTGATTGAGAAATGATAACCATCTTCACCTTTCCAAAATAATATTGGATATTGTAATGCGTCATGAGAGATGTGATTCATGCACACGCTGTAACTGATCATTTCTGCGATGTAAATTTTCTCCAACCATTACAATGGCAACTTCATAAATTTTTGGTGCATTGAAACGTCTTGTATGTTGTCCTACAGGAGTTTTATCAGCTCTGATTACAATTTTATAACTATCAGATGGCATGTGATCCAATGCAGTTTTAAAAAATGTAATCAACTGATTTAAGTAACTTCCGAGGGCCTTAAGGAACATACAAAGAAATTACCCGAATTTGTTGAATATACTCTTACAGAATTAATTTGCGTTTTTCCACCACTTTCAAGGTGAAATTAATGAAATGCTGAAATTATATTGGAGGACATAGATACGCAAAAAACATGCTCTTGAAAACAAAATAAGAAAATCCATACTAATATTATAAATGTGAAAATGTTTGTTTGTTTGTTTGTTTGTCCGTCTTTCACGTCGCAACGAAGCTGTTATATGGTATGCTTTTTGTGTGTGGAGATAGTGAGGAGGGTGGAGAGTAACGTAGGCTACTTTTTACCGCGGTAAAACATCCCCATGGGGAGATCGATATTTTGTTAGTTGCTAGATATTTAGTTCCGGATGTTGTTAATAGATGGCGTTAGTAAAATTCATTTGCATTTCACGCTATCAAATGATACATGTAAATTACTTAAGTCATAGGCAACTAAGTCTAACTAAATAAAAGTAAGTAAGTAGGATTTGTAAAAAATCGATCTCTACCGCGGGCGAAGCTGCGGGCAAAAGCTAGTAGAATATATCCATTCAGTTATAGGGTTGTGAATTAATGAAAAAAATAACTTAAGGCATTTTATGGCCATCCATGTAATATAAGTAAAATTTAAGAAATGCATGTATTACTCATTTTGTACGGAGTAAACGTTTTTTTATTTTTTAAAACAAATCAGCTGACATTTTTTATTTTTCCATACAAAATGTCCTTAAGGAACTCTTTGGTATGGAACCCTAAAAAATAGCTTAAATGCTAAGTTGAAGTCTTTTCAATATCCTAAATAGTCCTGTTAAAATTAGTTCAGTAGTTTCAGAGATTTGGCTAGTACTGGTCATTGCGCGGCGGCGGCGACGGTATTTATTTTCCTGAAATCATAATATCTTCTGAATGGAATATCCGATTTGAGTAATTTAAAAAGTAATCAATAGTTAAATAGTTTTGAATATGAAATGATTTATTTGGATAAGGATTAATACGAAGGTATAGTTATCATGGTCTGATTTTGGTCAGGTTTTTTATTAACTTTTAAAATGTAAAAAGTGGTTATAGTGGCATAACTACAATAGTTGGACGTATGGTATCGCGAGGTTTTTTGTAGATATTGATATGTTCTCTAATATTGTAGAACATTTTTTTGTTCTATCATGAATAGTTTTCGCAGCGCACGCGATGTAAAGAATATTTTAGGTAATTTTTTACACATTATTGGAGTTTTCGTAAGGATCCCTAATTTTTTAAAAATATAATATAGCCTATGTTCACCGCGAATAGTGTAGCTTTCTAACAGTGAAAGAATTTTTCAAATCGGTTCAGTAGTTTCGGAGCCTATTCAATGCAAACAAAAAATCAAATCTTTCCTCTTTATATATTAGTATAGATAAAATAATTCCGTACACATTATATAATAACATTTACAAAATAAGTATGAATACAGGGTCTCTTAACGAGCGTGACCAAAATAAAGATGATTAATGAACTTTTGAAATTCGAAACTGGCCGATAAACTTCAACCCTTAATCTGGATTAAATCACCCGTAAAAATGACACGAAAAATGTTTCATAAACCCTTTACATCAACCGGAAAAATTCAATTATTTATGAAATTTAATCATAGCCGGTTATAAATCCAAGTGTCACAGACTGGTATAAATTAAAGGCAAGTCTGACAGTCGGGTGCAGTTACAGGGTTGTAGAAGCAAAGACAAGTTTTTTCTGTCTTAAATAAGCACTCCTGAAAATATAATATTCGATAAAGTAACGCAAAATGACGTGTGACGTGTATTAGTGAACCTAAAGCCTAAAACCATAATAATATCAATAACAATAATGCAAAAGAAGATTAGAGAAGTGTCTGACGCAACAGCATACTAGGCCTGCCGGACATCCCGTTAGCAGAGTGACAATATATAGTCCACTTTACGATTTTCATTATTTACCTAATTATTCATTATTTAATTATGCGTATATCTTAACGTGTTGTGTTTATTTTGCAATTAAACTAAGTATTTATGCTCTTAGAATATTCGTTTACATTGGTATGCCATTTCTATCGACTGTTAAGACCATTTATATTTAAGGAAATTCCAGCTTATTAATTCACCTTTCCATTTTTCGGCTGATTCCCAACAAACATTCCTGGTAACTTTAATTAGATGGGCTGAACCTGTAATTTAAAGAAAAAAATATTATCTCGTCAAAGTTTTTGGTAATTATTCAGCAAAGCAAGCAGTGGAAGTGATATATTGGCAATAAATGTATCATTATATGAGTTTAAAATAAATATGAATTTGATATACCTACTTTGAATTTTTATTTGGAGCATTTATTTCTCCCATTAAAATATGACTTCATATTCCAGTAAAAGTTGGATTCTTAGTCAATTCATATTCGGAGGTATGAAAGAGGTTACGAAAGAAATATAGAATAAGTTAAATCTTTTAAGTATCTGGGTCGTCCTGGTTTTCCTTAAAATATTCTGTAATGTATGCTCGTATAATATAAAGTAGATACTTGACATTGCTTCGGGTGGTGTGTAGTTCTGTAGTTTTACTCGGTACAGTCAGAGGAAATATGATAGAAGGATCGCACTTTAGGTCGTCGTATTATTTCTCTTTCCATTTCATGTTACATTTTGTCGCTACATTTTCATGTTCTTGAAGATAGAATTTTCTTGTCTGTGGGATCACTTGGGTAACTTGGGTAAGTAAGCGGAAACATTTACTTTACCTCATCTGAATATGTTAGAATGAGACATGTTTATTTAT
Organism: Thymelicus sylvestris; assembly: GCA_911387775.1. Taxonomy (NCBI): domain Eukaryota; kingdom Metazoa; phylum Arthropoda; class Insecta; order Lepidoptera; family Hesperiidae; genus Thymelicus; species Thymelicus sylvestris. Next base: position 4,831,572 of record OU426892.1, read on the forward strand.
TCATTCATTTCACATTCATTTTTACGGCCTGAGAAAGTTTTTACATAGAGTAGACTTCTTGACTGTTTTGATATGTTTTCATCTTAACTTAAAGTGCTACTGATTTAAGTGTTTTTGACCCTTGTATTGTACCTGTATACTTGATTTATATATATTAATACCTTCTTAATTTAATGTGACGTTTTACTTAGGACGCTAAATACATTAAACGGTCTGGAGTTACCTTAATGTGGATGACCAGTTGTTGTAACAGAGACATTGCGATCTCTGATAAATTAATTTTAATTCCATTTTATTTATTGCGATGAATATTTTCAAAGATGGGTGCAGTCCCCGCCCTGAAATGTCCATATAAAACCAGATGATCTGCATGATGATTCAATGTTTTACAAAAAATATTTCTACTGACGATTAAGTACAGGTTTAAGTTTATTAAAGGCTATTCTTTCTCTTCTTCTTCTCTCTTCTTATTTTATTCTCACTCCATATCGAAAATGCCAAATGTACGTGTGTACCTATGTCGTTTTGTAGCTTTAATGTGTCCCTATTACGTAATTCGGGACAATAAAGCCGCTCTAAGCTTATTAAAACTGGAACTAATTAACCATGTTCGTTTATATTCACTCATACTTCATTAATTAAATGCCCTGACATGTAGGATTAACATAATTAAGAACGAAGATTTTAATTAGTTACCTACTTAATTTTGCTATCATATATTTGACTTTTAATGAGAATACTCGTTAGAAATACAAATACTTCGTCAAAATTTTAATACAATTAAGAAGTTGATAAAGGCCGGCTTTAATTTAACTCCTGTCTACATTATAAAGGACACGTGTGTGTCAAAATTTCAGATGCAAAGTAAAAGTCAGTCTCATAAGAGAGTCAGTCAGAACTTATCTATTTAAAATAATACAGATTAACAACACAAGAGGGATTAACAAACTTTTGAAAGCGTAAACTGACACGCAAAGTAAAGCAACACAAGCAAAGATAAAGTAAAGTATATTAATGATACACAACATTGAAATATCATATTATAATGCATAGTGCATAAATCAATGATACCTACATGAATAAATGATTTTGAATTTGAATAACAAGTTATAAAAGGGGATAATAATTTTCTATTCACCTTAGATCCAATTCATATAATAATATCCGATAAAAGAAAAAATCTTTCCACCATCTTGTACCTATCTAAAGATCTAGGACGTCGATTCGTGTTTGTAGAATTCTTTTTTGTGACCGAATGAAACCTCGTTTTATATTAGCGAGATCTCTCCAGCAATCGATCACAAGAAAACTTATTGCACTGGCTCGGAGAGCATTTTCTTCGAAGATGGCATTAAAAGCAGATGTTCTAGATCGACTTTAAAACGGGATTGTATAAATCAACACTTTTAAGTATTGTGGAAGAATGAATCTTACAATGCAGCCTGATTTTCGAAAACGTAAATATTTATTTGACAATACAGTGATTATTATAATACTTGAATTATCAACTAGCTTTTCCCTGCTTCATGCGCATATTAATAACGATTTTAAGCAACGTATTAAGGTAGGTCCTAGGCATGGGCTAGATCATGACTTAAACCTCCACAAAATGTGATAAACGCATCTAATTTAGTGTAATTTTACGTGATGCGTGAAGAAACATACAGACAGATAAAGTTCTGAATATAGTGTTTTGGCTTCTATTGCTGCTTTAAAGAACCTTCGTAAAAACGAATGGAACATGGACAAGTGAAAATCTGCCTACAAGAGCATACCCCACGCATACCTACATCCCCTTGCGCTTTCATATGTAAATGCTGCATGCCATCGAGCTGAAAATGGACAGAAATACATACACAGACAGAGATGCAGTGAACAAATAAATCACATGAATACGCTAGTTGTTGTATGTATACACCTAGGACCTATAAAGGACCTATAAATAAAGAAGTCAAAGGAGTTCCGTTGATAGTCTTAATCAGAAAGAATAGAGCAACGATTAGTTTAAAATAATATAGGGAAAAGCTAAAAATTTTAAAATGTTTCTCCCACAACCAACAGTTTGCATTTACAGCTAAGGAAACTGAAGCACTACAGGGACGAGACACGGAATTCTTCATATTCCGTATTTCATAATAAAAATTCGAACGTTCGTAGCGGATATCGGAATAAAAAAGAAATAAATTTTGTTAGCGTTCGAAATTCCCGGTCCTTGTATTTCCAAGGTTGCAAGCAATAAATGCATTAAGAACGATCAAGTATGTCAATTTCAATATCAATTAATTAACTGTAGCAGGCGTAGTAAATTAAATTTTCAAACAGGAACTTTGAATACTTATTAAATTCCTTTTTAAGTGCCTATTTCCTTTTAAAACATAACTCGTAAAATTTTCTACTGTGAATTAAGTGCTTTTCATCCAACATAAATTATAAATGCGTTCTCTCATAACTTTGAAATACAGAAGTAAAGATAAGAGTACCATTAACTATCGAGTCTCATGAACCAAGCTCTGCTATTCCATGCTGAACGACCCCTATAGTTTTTCCGTGATGTTTCTTATCGATGAATTAGATTAAGTACCTATTACATTTCCGTTAAAGAAGATATCCGAAGTGTAGCTGGCCCCAGAAGAAGCGAAGAACCCCGAAAAACGCTCGATGATGCCTTAATATTACGAATATCCATGTGACGCTTATATTTGGTCCGGTGTGTTGTGTGTCGAGTTGGCTATTAATCATCCATTGGTCCATTCATCCATTCGTCCATTCCACTAAAATTAATTAAAATTCCAAGATATTAGGTATTAGGCCCACTTCACTACGTCATATCTACTAGTACCAATAATTTTATTATAAGACAGATTTCCGAAACCAAATTACAATACTGCTGACGAATGAGGAAGAAGGCTCTTATACCTAACGATTCAATATTATCTAACAGTTTTGTAAGGCATTTTCGCAACCTTAGTCAATATCGTCGAATTTATCTCAATAACTCACGAAGGTAACAGGCAACGACTTTTTCGGAACAGATAAACGAATACCATTTGATTTCCAATTCCATAAATGGCATGGAACTATTAGATTGGAAAGATTTGTTTGAAGGTCTCGTGAGTTCTGTGCTTTTATGGCAGTAGGGTGCAAATGAGTTGGCTATGATTATGCATAAGATTTTATTTTAAGTAATATTTCAGACTTCTCATTAATAGAAAGCAAGCAGTTATAACAGGTACGTATTGTATCTGTTTCTGATTTGCAAGGAATAGAATCTAGTTATAACATTATAAGTACTATTATTTCTTCTGTGCTATTACATGGAATATAAGTAGCCGCTACTATTTCAGTAGCCAATTGGATGAAAAATGATCTTATTAACTTTGTTAAACTTGGGTGTCTATTCTTTTGTAATCAATATCGTGAATTTCGAGTATCTAACTTATTTGGTGATAAATGAAGGAAACAATGGCCTAAAGGACTAATGGATAATCTTTACCAAGTGCTAAATTATTTAGAGCAACTTGCTACGTTTCCACCTTTTGCTAATTGAAATTGGAGAATTAATAGGCTTTTACTGAATTAGTATGCTCAACATCTTTAACTTCATCGCCACTTACCATCAGCTGAGATTGTTATCAACCATTCACTTATTTATGTAATGTATTCATTACATATTATAATCTAAATTTTACTAACAAAAAATACCGACTTCAAGTCGAAAGTTCTGAGGTAACAAATATAAAAAAAAAATACAGTCGAATTGAGAACCTCCTCCTTTTTTTGAAGTCGGTTAAAAATTAGCTTTTGGAATAGTTACCTACTGTGAAATAAGAATTTAGTTTAATAAACCTGAAAATAGATACTATTCGGGTTTACCTATAAACAGAAATGATATTTGATACAGTGCACATGATAAAGAGCGCCAAGCTTTTTATATTTAAGTGATTAATAGTTCATTTTTTCTTAAATATAAATAGGTATAAACTTTTTAATTCGAGTAGTTTTATTTAATGAAATAAAAGGCGAATTCCTACTATTTTCTTCTGGAATAAGTCTTTATGATAACGTATATTAATGCATTTAATAACCAATGGTTATTTAGCTAGGGTGTGTGCCCATCTGTACTTGAATAAATTTCGCAAAATGCACAAGTGCCCTAAAAGTACCTACCCTACATTCTGTTTGAACTTACTTCAATTTAATCACGTAGTGAGTCTAATGTTGCCTAAATTATAAAGTAGATTCAACTCCCACAGGACGCAGCGCGTCTTTCAATTTGTATATAAGACGAATCGTACCTACTACACACGTCTTAAAACCATGTGTCGTCAGCAGCTGAGGATCCACACACAAAGGACGCTTTTAAAGATGTGCGAAGTCAAAAGGACTTGGACTTTATAGGCTTGGCGGGAAACTTCAGTGCACGGTCGGCATTTTAAATACTCATATTAAAGATTTTTAATAAATATAAAAAAATCAGATAAGGCAACACTATTATCTGAAGTAGAATAAGTCAGGGCAAAACATGACTTAATACAAAGACTAATGCAAATGTCATACAAAATAATGTCTTAATGTACCCTACCTTATGGAGGCTAACACGATCAAGTGTACTGTTCAAGTTTGCTTGCAGTGGACTTGACGTGGCATCCAGTATACTTGATCGTGTATGGGCACGGTATAGCTCTCTGGCTATATGGCTATCTCATGTACACTGGATGCCGCGTCAAGTCAAACTGCAGACTCGAAAAGTACACTTGATCGTGTGTAGTCTCCATTACTCTATTACAGATAAGAATAATGCTCTGTCCGATTTCTAAGTGTTTATTAAAATTTAACGTGTCTTCACATTTATTCGACATACTATAGTTAAAAGGTGCCTTTTATTTCGCAAAAAAAATTCAATAAACGAGTAAATGCTGATTAATTTTCAGTTTTATTTGTATTGCTGTGTACTCGTATGCATTAATACCTCATGAATTGCGCTCCAACATAGCGTTTATAGCTCTACAGCTATTTTATACCGGTAACAATATTATTATACAAAATACACCGCTTCGGTGCTATTATCATTTACATTATTAAACATTGAACTAATTATCACTTGTTATTTATCACTCAGTGTAGTAAAATATTTTAATGACACTTGAACGGTATGACGCTTTTGAAGTAATTTGGGTAAGATGTCTGTGCAAAGACAGTTTATCGCCATCTTGATTGCATTATTTGCAGTTTCTCAATGCCGCCGACGTCAGGCTAGACGCCTTATTTATGATTTTAATTAATTAAACGTGTTTTACATTGTACGTTAATTATAGTTAGTACTACGGTCGTATTGTTTATGTAGATAGCCGTTAAATGAACAAACAGGATGGTAAGTAGTCACTGAAGGAAGGCATCGTCACTGGAACCCACATTTTACCAAACAAAGCTTTGTCAACTTGACCTAAGTTTTACCCAATTTAGTTTTTTTTAATCCTACTAAATTCAGAAGTAATTTTACTATACATAAAACTAAAAGACTTAACTAAAGTAGAATAAAATTCGCAAACTTCCGTCTCGCAAAAATGGACGACGGAAAAATATCCATTGTAACTTTTCTCCTCGAAAGTTTTTTATGCTTTCAACATAAAGGGTTTGGAGTTCTCCAGCAGTGATAGTGCATAATAAAAAGACTTCGTGACTGGAAAGGAATGTTTCATAATAACTGGAATTTGAGGTTCTTTTGTAGTGAAGAAGCAAGCCTCTATCTATTTACCTTTTATTATTACACAAACAACAATCACGGTCCTAGCCTGAGTAAGTGGATAAGTTAGAATAAGTATATGAGTACGTAAGAGACGTACGTTCTTTCCCCTGTCGGCCTTAACAGCTTCACGGGTTTAGAAGGTCGAGCTTGGATAAGCTCAGCCGAAAAGAAGAAAAGATCTAACCAGCAGACGAGATATTTACGAGTAGGTATATGAGCAGCGCAGTACAAGAATAACGAATCATATAATACATGCACACATTGAAATTTCTGTTTTTAGGATAAAAAAACAATCACCTAAAGTGGCAATATAAACATTCAACACATTACGCATTTTCATTGGGCGATTTTGTTGTAAATTATGGTCGTACCCGATCTTCTTTACAGTTGAGTTGGCAATATATTTATTACATTACGCCGAATATCCCTCGCCATTGTCTCTCTTGGGAAACCATACAGACTTCGATTGAACTTTCGAGTAAGAGTATTAACTTTAATTTTAGGTTTCAATGAAGTTTAAATATTTATTATACATTTTTCCGTCTTCCTGTAGATATCTTAATTCAAGGCGCTATTTACATAAGTATGAAGAACATTTTTGTTTTTGTAACAATATACCTATTAATTAAGAAGTGGTTTTGAGAGATTGGAGAACAAATATTCAAATATAAGCAACAAAAGTATCAGCACACAAAATAAGTATCACAATTTATGAAATGAGAAGGATATACGCGCAATTTCCTTTTACCAACAGTCGCTGAAACATCAACATAACACCAGGTGTACTTGAGATCTAATTTTCATGAAAAACAAATACAAACAAAAAGCTTATTTATTGCTATTCACAAAGAAGCAAGAAAACTTTCACCAGAATTAAGCAGAATTAGAGACTGTCAATCTCAACCAACGTCCACGGCTGATAAAGATGAATGAGCCGCTGCGGCGAGAGAAAAAAACATTGGAACAACATTAGCTAACTATCCGTTTTGTTGAGTATAGAATTCTTTAGTATCACAAACTAATGGATGCTAATAATTTTGTGGTTTTATTTCGTTTAAATTCAATTAATTACTTTAAATTACATTAAATTCAATTAATTAGTACAGTAACCTGCAGAGAAAAGTAGCCCATCTGTTTATAAATATACGAACAGCTGCGTTTCCGTTGTGTTGCGTTGTAAACAGATGGGTTACTTTTATCTGTAGGTGACTGTACCAAGTCTTAAATTGGCACCAATTTTTAACAAGATTTTTTAAATAAAAATTCATGAGTTTTAAAATGAGACGTACCTAGCTTTAGTAAAATATCATAATATTAAAGTTATTCGTGCGGTTGAACAGAATCTTACATTAATATGAAAATGTATGTTGCGGCATTTAATCTTAATCTGCCAAACATGATTAAGTTTTCACCTTTGAACAACCACAGCCTTATAGCCGTCGAAATGCCTTTTGAAGCCTTTACCTTCCTGAAAACCTACAATGTGCACAAAATACTCTATCGCACAATTTGCGACAGTTTGCTATTCACTATTTATTATTTATTCATTCTTATCACATACATACACATGTATTATATTGTACATATAGTACAATATAATACGAGAAATAATTAATCTTAGATTTGATGAGATATCACATCAAATATGTACCATTACCTATTAGAATATCGTCATTAAATGATTTAAACCATGTCGGAGATCTTAGGGTGCGAAGAGAACTATTGAGATCGTTTTAACCCAGACATCAAAGCATGATGTATCGAGAATCAATTACAAGAATAATCCTTTGATCTTTTCTTTAATCTTTTCAAGCCGATAACCTGAAATTAATATTTCAAATTCATCTGATATTTAAAGACGACTTGACTCGAATTGCGAGATATCATCGGAATCTTTGTAAAGACAAAATCTTTTTAAAGATAATTATTGGAATTCAAGCTTCTTTGTTGTCATTGAAAATAATTGACGTATTTCTTTCTTCTTTAGAATCAGTATTACTCAATGCTATTCATATCACCCACTATCGATTATATTGTTTTATTTCTTGGGAAGAAACAGGGCAGAATATGATTTTTTTAAGTATAACCAGACGAGTAAATCTACAATGTAGGTTGAATGTTATGTTAGTCTGTTAAATTCATAATAAACGTAAGTTATACATACCTAAATAGATTTTGAAGAAAACCATGATATATTTCGCAATGATTATGTTAGAATTTGATTAATCATTTGAGATACTTTTCATGATATGACACTTTTTCCTCTTTAATACTCATCAAGGTATTTTGTGGACGCATGATTTTTTTTTAATTTTACTTAATGTCTTTTTACAGTAAAATATGTTCTTATTTGAAGTGACGAGTAAATTTACCCAAAAGTGCTTCCCCAACCAATTCACCACTAATCATGTTTGCCAAAAGAAAGGGTCAACTCGACACCTGCCGACCAATTTGTCAATGTCGGACGTAATTCAATCTATCTATATGGATAGCTTTATGTTACCATAAGTGCTAAAAGGATGTACCTACGTGTCGGTATACTTGGGAGTGATAAAATTTATCATAACAAACTTTTACATGAATTGTTTTACACATTTTAGTACAAAATAGTCCGGTTAGGTAATGACTGGTAGATAATACTCATGATAAGTTGCGTCGACATTCGTTGAATGCTTGCATATTTTGTATGAAACTAGGTCGAAATATCGATATACAACACTCATTCTATTCAGGATATAAACCTGAATCATATTACATATAATATTTTAAGGTTATTTAAACGTAATCTGTTGTTACTATCAACCACACCTACCTTAGATTCGAAAAATGCTTATAAAGTCTCAGGTTCTATGTAAGTAAATACTGCAATGTACATACCATCATAATCTCACCAACATTATCAATTAACGGCCAATTGATTATCGGCTTGATTTTCACCAACTTCTTTATTCACAAACCTTATTTATTCACTTCTTATATAATATAACTACACAAGATTTGCTCGTTTAAATGTAATGATATTATAATTTAATATTTTTTTTAATTATCATTGGTTTAAAGGTATTAAAATTTAACGGTATATAGATATAGTCATATTAGTCGTATATTTATACAAATTTCTATAATTTTTCCACTACATATGAGTAGATTGCTGTCGGGAAAAAGCGCAAACCCTGGTCCTCCATCCAATTTGTGTAGGAAACACCCTAAACCCTACCGGGTTTGATAACAATCCAACCCACTTACCGACCGGGTCGAGGGAACAAGTTTTTAGTACGATAAGTGCTTATCCGGGTATCATTACGATCGTCAGGTTTTTCTACCACTTGTCCCGTGATATCATCAAAATCTTTTCTTGGTAAACCGGTCACTGCGTCATTGCAATCCTAATTCCCAATATTGATTGGGACCCCTTCCGGACGCGACCCGGGTGTAGAAAGTATTGCGGGTCGTGACTCGATTCTCACATAGCCCCAGGGAATTTTATAGTGGTAATAATAAGACAGATTTTGTTTTTTTAACAGTAACGCAGTGCGTTTGGTGTTGAATGGCCAATTGATGGCATATTGTTTAACAAGCTAAGTCTCATAATGGTTCACCAATATCAATATCACCACATGTCTGTGATATCACTAGTCTATTACTAGTTTTATAACTAATAACAAAAACGCTTATGCGTTTTTGGCCAAAAAGAAGCAAAAATATTGATTTGCCCATTGATAAATAACTCTCCAGCTGTTCAGTTTTCTTTAGGAGGATAAAAGACGGGCAATTAAAGAAACTTATATTTCAGGACTATTTTGGAATTCAATGTTAACTGAAGAGTAAACCAATAAGCAGTTATGCACTAAGCAGTCGTGTAAGGACATGAGCAAAATCAGAGGAGTTGCCACTGCTAGGCTAACTTGGAGGTAGAATTTTAGAACAAAACAACTTCATATTACAAGTTAGTGCTAAATTAAATTTTATATTAATTTAAGTATGTTGTTTTCTATACTTCGACTATAGCAACTTTTAGCATTATTTGAATTTAATTATTTATTCAAACGTTTGTTACACCTTAGTGCTAGAATTCAGTCCGCCCTTGTTCATAGCGTTTTTCAATAAGAGTAAACAAACAATAAAGAGTTTTATTTTAACATCAAAAGTAATTTGATTTATGCTTGGGTTGGGGACTTGGGGTACCGTATATCCTTTGCACAAATAAGCACAAATCTTAGGGTTAAGTCTATGTTTACATATTTGTCCGCTGTAGACCAGCGGCAGCCAGAAACACTTGATGTTCGTTGAAAAGAGAATGGAAAAATTTAAACCGAACCCTTTCCCATTCCGAACTGGAAATGGATTTGTATTTCATCAGTTTTATTTTGAAATGCGTATTTATTCCTACTGATGCTCATAAATATTATGGACGTTAAAAAGAAAGTATTATCACTAATTAGTGATGTTGTATCCTCATAATATTATTATTATTTGCAAAGAGCAATAAATTTTCCCAAATCGAAATTTTGCGACAATTTTTACACACTTCCTCTATTTTATATATTAACAATAATAAATAATTAAAAAAGAACCCGTATAAACTAGATTTACAGCCTTTACGGGCCAATTTGAAACTTTTTTTTTGCAAAGTAATAAGTATCCTATGCCGGAACGACCCTAACGGTAACACGAAATTTTCCCTGCTGAAACGAATCAAATTATAAATGGTCTAAAAAAACAGAAAAACTACATTTACGGATCAGTAGGTACAAAACTTTTTCTGCGTCGCGCAATAACTTATGCCAGCACGAAACAATAAAACCACCACGTATTTTCACAAATCGAAATTCCGTATCAATTTTTCTCTTGCCTTCTTAATAGAATGGATAGTATTATTACGGTCGCGATAAATTCGACATAGATATGTTTCAATTTCAATGTAATACATTAAACAACACAACTTATTACTCTTTACACAAACATTTTACACCTGCGATCAGTTGAAACGGGCCTGCGCCCACTCGCGGCACGGCAGCATGGCAAGGGATTTTTATGCGACGAATAGAAATAAAACTTAATAGTATTAAAGTAAAATTTCAATTTCAATGATTGCCATCACAGGAACAAAAACAAAGCTGCGGTATGCTTAGGGATGCTTAGGTTTGCCGTGTCGGTAGCCTTGGGAGTGTCTCAGCATCCTTCGGTATTAACAAAATTCAGTTGTTCCACAACGAAGAATTTTGAAACGGATATTGCAGACCTCTATATTTCCATGTGTATTTTCAGTCTCTCCCACACGGCTCTAAATTACACATTCGCTTTAATTACTGTCCTTCTGTTGATATTGTATTAGCATTTATGACTCGCCGTATATCCTGTTGTGCCTTGGAACGTTGCATAATATTATGATTAATTTAATTACGTGTCATAATGGGATAGTTACGTATGACAAATTCTATTATAGTACATTGGTCAACGAAAGGGGCAATGATGTCTAGACCTCTAGCCATAAAGTATCTAACACTCAATTTAATTTTAGCGGTTTTCTTTAGTACTAGTTACCCGCTCTCGTTTCGCTTTGGGTACTTGAATCTTAATACCTATACCCCGAAAGCAACTTTATTTGTTAAGATTTTTTATAATATTGCCTTCCTTGTGAATGTGACTATCATACTGATCATCGGAGTGGCGCGTTAGGAGAGCAGTGGAATTCAAAAGGCTGTTATATAGAAAGATATGAAGAAGAGACGTATGACTATAATGTCATTTATTCAATTCTATTATAATTTATTTATTTTATTTTATTAGCACACCAACAGCAGTAGGTAGGTACACACATTACATTACAAATAAAAGTTTTATAGAAACAATTAAATTTCTATAGAAATATAGGCGTGAACAACATTCTATTGTATTTTTATCAACAAAAATAATAAGGCAAGTCTTGAAACTGTTTGCGACAATTTCAATCGGATAGCGTTTTGCAATAATAATTTATAATTATTACCTTCGTGTATATAAGCGAAATAGTTGAAAATGTTAAAATTGTCGCAAACAAGCCTCGATTCGTGCTATTAGGTATTAGGTAAATTAATCCTATTATAATTCAATCCTATTATAATCCAATTTACAACATATCACTTGCATTCCCAGAATAGGGTATAACTTCACAATAGCTGGAATTAGTATTGGCCTACTTTTCATCAAATTCTATTTTTAACCGACTTCAAAAAAGGAGGAGGTTCTCAATTCGACTGTATTTTTTTTTCTTTTTTTTATGTTCGTTACCTCAGAACTTTGGACTGGGTGAGCCGATTTTGATAATTCTTTTTTTAATCGTAAGCTGGTAGCTATCATGTGGTCCCATATAAATTTTATTGAGATCTGACAATGGCATCAATGATAAAACCATATAAGTCTTAAATTTGTATTAAGTAAGCGCTACAAATGGACGAATAACTCAATATCACGCCAACCGATTTCGATGATTCTTTTTTTAATCGAAAGCAGGTGCTTGTCATGTAATCCCACATAAATTTGAACGAGATCTGACAAGTAGTTCTTGAGTAACTTTGAAGTCGGTTTTTTTTTGTTAGTAAAATTTAGATTATATAAATTACCGATCCGAATTAAAATACGATTGCTTGTTAAATAACGATATACACAAATTCTGAGCTGGTAACTTGACCGAGTCACGGTTCAAACTGAACTTTAAATCTTAAGCCCTCTCAAGTCGGGACGGTAATTTAATAAGGTCAACTCTGCTCCTTTCTTAACAAAATTAGGTATCCCAAGTTCGCTTCAGTGATTTATACTCCTCATTATCCGTGTTTCACGTTCGATAGGCAGTGGATCAATTAGATTAAAGTGCTGATTTAATTACTAAATATAACCTGCTTTTGTTTGTTTTTACGGATGGAAATAAATGATATTAAAATTTATAACTATAAAATGTGTTCAGTAAAACTTATGAAAATTCACAATATTATGCTACCTGTGACAATAACTCATTCAAGCAGGAAAGGAAAATATATTCCTGAATCTCTCAGTTGATTAGAGAACTGTGTTCTGCATTGGGCTGCTCGTCAGTTATAACCAAGAGCGTGTATATATATACACCTTTATTCTTTTATCTGAAAAATTCAAGCACACATTTTAAATTGGATAGTAATTAGATTAAAATTAAATATCAACATAATCAATGTCGCCTTCATTTTTTAAAAGCAGTGAATTAAATGTTCCGTATTTTATTTCTGAGTATCAAAATCCTCATTAAATTTTTTATTGTAATTTGGAAAGAATTGTATGGATGTTTGTTACTTTCCCCCCAAAACTACTGTAGCTCGAGCACGAATATTTGCGAGAAAGTATTCGTATGGTTAACGTAAGCAATTTGTCAAATTTGTATGGCATTTTAGTACCATTTACGCACGATAGGGGCGCTTTTGAAAAAATGCTATACAAATTGCTTACGTTAACCATACGAATACTTTCTCGCAAATATTCGTGCTCGAGCTACTGAACGGATTTTCATGATATAAAGCACACAGGTAGATCATATTCTGGAATAAGACATAAGTTAATTATTATCCCGGAAAACGCAGACAAAACCGCGGGCAGAACACTAATTTTCTTATAAAGAAATATCGTCTGTCGTTCGCACGCTCGCGCCGGTAGACAGCAAAAACTTTGTTTATTTACGATCATCAATTTCATCCGCTTTGTTTTCGCCGTTCACGTACCTATAGCTGCTACAGACAATGAATTCAAGATTAAATTTATCGACTCTATTTTGTTTTACTGACACTACATCTCACTCAGTTGCTGAAAAATGTTGTAACGGAAATCACTGGGACAAGCTTTCTTTCTGGGAATTGAGTTTAGTCGAAACGTTTCACGAACAATTTTTACGTGTAAGTATATCGCAGTGAAGCACTACAACGTTCTCCAATGTAGGTATTACTCATTTGCGAGTTTCAACCGAACATACTTTTAAAAGGGCCATAAAATGTAGCTTTAGTTGATTTTTAACAGATTTCAAAAAAAGGAGGAGGTCCTCAATTCGACTGCATTTTTTTATGTTTGTTACCTCAGAACTTTCGTCTGGGTGAACCGATTTTGATGATTCTTTTTTTAATCGAAAGCTGGTGCTTGTCATGTGGTCCCACTTCAATTTTTTTGAGATCTGACAATGGCATCCATGAGAAAACCATATAAGTCTTAAATTTGTATTAAGTATGTGCGCGACAAATGGACGAATAACTCAATATCACGCCTACCGATTTCGATGATTCTTTTTTTAATCGAAAGCAGGTGCTTGTCATGTGGTCCCACATAAGTTTGAACGATATCTGATAAGTAGTTTTTGAGTAACTTTGAAGTTGGTTATTTTTTGTTAGTAAAATTTAGATTATTATGAGTATAGTTCCTACTAAAGTTACCTAATGTTTATTTACAGAGGTTTGTTTGATTTAAAAGCAAATACATATTTATTATGTTATTGCAATATTATTATTTAATGAAAATAATAATCTGTTTTAGTTAATTACTAATGTAAAATAAAATATATTTGACAGATTTATCAAGTGTTTTACTAACTTTCTTCATTGGAGTAAATTTTACTCATGGTTAGGTACTCTTAACGTAGATTGTAATAAGGTTACCTTTCTAGGCTAAATTGTAACTAACAATTTGGTTAAATACTTCCATTAAATAGTATGTATTTAATATTCAGGCAATCAATTCATACTGAACCAGTTTTGAATATGGAACCCAAAAAATTACAGACTGTCGATTTTAATTAAATACCCGTTTACAATCGCATCCAAAGTATTCTGAATAGTAAGTACTCTTACCCTCGTCTGAATTATAATCCATAGAGACTTCGCTCCAAATTGATTTGAATTTCAAATATTATTCAACATCGACAACCGATGATAAATATTGTCCGCCGCTGAAGAATGGGACTTAAAAACGTTTGGCTCTAACTTAAAGTTACATATTTACTTACTTCAACTGAAAATGTTAACACATTGAGACACACATACATTATGTACGTTCATGTGAACGTGGTTTGGGTCAGGTTTGGCTTCAAATCTGGCTTCAAATCATTTATGTCCCACTACTGAACAAGGGCCTCTCTTGAGGAGGCCTAAAGCATACTCCATCTTCAGCTCCAGTGCTGATTGGTGAAGGGGTTAGTGGCAAACTCAAGTGTCGGCAGTTTTCATGCCACCCGAAGCCCTCGACAATACTCGACATGGCTTAACAACTGTTACCTTACGATAACAGCGACCGACGGCTTACGGGCATAGCTCAAGATTTTTTTGCAACTAGCCGTCACTTCCAACTATGGAGGCGACCAGTAAACGAAAGTTGTCGATCGATCCTACAGTTTATTCGTTTTGATTTTAATCAGACAAAAAAATAATAAAAGCAAAATCCATTTATCGATGAATTGAAGTTCAAACAGGAATCTGTTTCATATGTTAAACCTATATATGGATACGTGTGGAATAAAAAATGTAATCCATTTCAAGATTACACGTAGGTATACGGATTAGAATGGACATTGTATACTTTTTATTCATACGTTTTCAAGGATTGAGTAATGGTATCTAGTTCATTCTAAAATGTTTAGGATTATTAGTAAAAATGCCTAAAACGTATTTGCCATCTCTTCCATGTAGGAAACACCCACATTCAACACGTATTTGGCCCCAAAACGGAGCATCGTTAAAGTAAGATGTCATTAGCAAATTAAATTACCGAATTTTCCAGATCAAAAATTCTCCTGTCTCCGTGGTGTTATGTGCGGAATCCGTAAAATTTGATGGTTCATAATAATTTGAGCTGTGCGATAATTTGAGAAGTACCATTTTAATTTATCAAATTGAACGCACTATAATGTTTTTGTCGATTCTCAGTCATTGACAGTATTTAGTGCTAGCACCGTAAAAACAGTTGCTATAGGAACGAAAGGTAGCTAATACACCAAATTTTAAGTCAATCTAAAACGCGTGAAATTTTAAATTTTATTTTTTTCTATGAAATAGCCGGCAAACAAGCTGACGATCCACCTGATGGTAAGTGGCTAACGTCGCCCATGGATATCAGCAACATCAAAGGCATCACTGAGTTGGTAAATGAGAAAAAACCATATATTAAAAACACATTTTATTTAGACTCGTGGTACTTAATACCTACATAAAATATTTACAAATAAAAAATTATTTATCATTAAATTGTTCCATGCAATTATATTAGTAACAACAATAACATTATCCTATTAGGTACCTACTCTTTCGTAGCAAATGAATAACTCTACCTATAAGTTTAAAGAGTTCACTGGTCGACCCTATAAAGGCATTTGGCAACAATTAAAAAAACTTATAATACTTCAAGAAAATGTATGTTTTGTCTAATGGTTTTTTTATTATTTTCAGATACAAAGGAATCATGTTTTTACATCGTAGGTCGTTAACAGCCATTTACAATAATCTGTGACACCATACCTGGATAAATTATAATTTTTACGTAAAATATTAAGAAGAAACAAGTTCTTAGGTGACTCTAGGCTGGTTTCACAGCTATACGGAGGACCCGTACGGGTCTTCGTCACACACATGACATGACACAGGTAACAGACATAAGTTCAAAACTCGTCTAGCCTAATTAATAATAAAAATAACTGTTTTATTTAGTTTCTCAGTACTCTCAGTAGACATTAAGTAGTATTCTAAACAGCTGCAAGTTATTTACACCCTACTAATAACCTGTCACCAGGACGTAGCACAGGGGCGTAGCTACCGCCGTATCAGCCGTATCAATTATACGGGGCCCCTAGCGTATAGGAGCCCCCACTAAAACTCCCAAAAAAAAGCTCGCCAGCGGCTTAAGACCGCTACAGTTGGCACTCATTTTATATTTGACAACTAACGTTGAGGGGGCCCGTCAACAAATATTGATATGGGGCCTCCTTATGACTAACTACACCACTGTCTGTCATGTATATCTTATTTTCACTGGTATTGATTAGACTTACATCCTTTGTATAACTATCTATTATTAGTATTATTACATAAAAGTTATGTCATACACTATTTAAAACTTGAACAAGGTAAATACTTTCATGGACATTGATATCTACTGAACGACAGTCATTATAAAGAGAACTGATGTTACAACATATTTTCTGATAGGAACTGTTCGATCGCATGGTAGAGATGAGGTCTGACACCGACTAGGCCGTGGTCTTCATCGGTGTAACTCTGTAAATAAAAAAAAGGTTAACACCACAGACTCAATAAAATCATAGGGTAGCTGTTGTATAAAAATTCACAAAGGAATCTATCTGTAAAATTACGCTAAAAGCACACAATGACATTATGACCAAAGGCCATCGGATGACAATTTTAACAAAGGACAAGACAGCTAGAACACGAGATGTCCTTAACTAAATAGGAAAAAACGCATAGGTGTTTCTTACTTCTTCTTCTTAGAACACTTCCAGTTAAACAACCATTAATCAATTTCGTTTCATTTCCATAAGTTAAGCAAATATAATAAGTTAAATTTTATGTTACTTTACAAACATGATGCGTGAGTTAATACTCATAATAGACGAAATGACGAATAGACAAATACGATACAACCTACTAGCCACGTCGGACAGGTATTCTAACGTCACAAATTATTCTTGAAAGCGCAACTTCAATGTCCCAAACTTTATTCTAGAGATAGTTTTTTTCTTTCACCGATGTTTTTTAATTTCTTTTTGCCGTAAGTTTTTTAATCAATCGAATAATAATACATTACCATCTGAGTAAAGTAGACGTCTCTCCGCTGCAGCAGCCGCGACAGCAGCATGGCGTGCTGGTAGTGCACGTTGTCGTCCGCCGTGCCGTGGATCAGCATGTAGCGCTTCGACCGGAATGCTTCGGCCTGCGAAGTTAAATGGTGTGAGTTTTAGGTCGGAATGCTTCAGCCCACGAAGGTAAATGATGTGAGTTTTTATTGACTCAAATAAAGCAGAAGTTTTAGAAGACGAAAAACAAACTCTTAGTTGTTGTTCCTAAAGATGTAACTTCATTTTATTATTTAGAACGTAACAAAAAGTCACATGTTCATCATCTTTCATGTATGTATTTATTAATGTTATATATTATATGTATGTATTAATGTTTTAATGTATTAATGTTATATGTATGTATGTATGTATATTATAGTATGTATGGTATATATTGTATTTATTATATATTTATCATATTATATGTATGTTGCGTTTATATAAATACTGTATTTATACCGCCCTTCGTGTTGTCTCTGTTTGGCTTGTTTGTACTTGGTTAGCTGGTAGAGAATGCATTAAGCATTAAGCTCGCCAAATTGTACCGTAATTTAATATTGTGGTCAATAAAGAGTAAATAAATAAATAATGAATAAAAAGTTAAGATTTAATTTAATTTTTGGAATGTTTGGGAATTGGAATTATTTATTTCCAAATCGATCTCACATTTATTAACGGTCGCCGATCTCACATAAATGAAAATAATTTTGGTCTAGTGGCAGTAGTTCGGTTACTAGTCCGGTCAACCGAACTAATGCAACTTTTTAGTGTCAGTAGTTCGGTTAGTCCGGTTAACCGAACTACTGATACTTTTTAGTGGCAGTAGTTCGGTTAATATAACGATACCGGAAATTACAATTTCTTATTACTTAAATCAAAATGAACATGCAAATAAAAGGTTTTTTGAAGTGAAAACTTCTTTAGCATCATTGTGATTTGAATGTCGATGAAATGAAAAAAAGCGGCCAAGTGCGAGTCGGACTCGCCCATGAAGGGTTCCGTAGCAGCAAGTAACATAATATAAAAGTTCTTGAAGTTCGTTATAATTTTGATCGAGGTATTGCGGTTTACGATTTATGACGTATTAAAAAAAACTACTTACTAGATCTCGTTCAAACCAATTTTCGTTGGAAGTTTGCATGGTAATATACATCATATATTTTTTTTAGTTTTATCATTCTCTTATTTTAGAAGTTACGGGGGGGGGGGGGACACACATTTTTCCACTTTGGAAGTGTCTCTCGCGCAAACTATTCAGTTTAGAAAAAAATGATATTAGAAACCTCAATATCATTTTTGAAGATCTATTCATAGATACCCCACATGTATGGGTTTGATGAAAAAAAAAATTTTGAGTTTCAGTTCTAAGTATGGGGAACCCCCAAAATTTATTGTTTTTTTTCTATTTTTGTGTGAAAATCTTAATGCGGTTCACAGAATACAAACTTACCAAGTTTCAACAGTGTAGTTCTTATAGTTTCGGAGAAAAGTGGCTGTGACATACGGACGGACAGATAGACAGACAGACAGACAGACAGACAGACAGACAGACATGACGAATCTATAAGGGTTCCGTTTTTTGCCATTTGGCTACGGAACCCTAAAAAGGGACAGTAAAAAGAGGCAGGCACATAAATTCATAAGATTTAACGTGGGAGAAAATGAGATAGGAAGCATTGTACAGGGGGAGGGGAGGGGGACGGGAGGTGAGGGGGGAAGGAGAGAGGGAGGTGAGGGAGGGAGGGGGAGGGGAGGGGAGGTGAGGGAGGAAGGGAGGGGAGGGGAGGTGAGGGGGAAAGTGAAAGGACGGAAGGGTCAGGGGGAGACGGAGCGGGAGAGGGAGGGAGAGGGAGTGGGACTTTATGGTCTCTGATTTGTTAAGCCTACCAAAACCATAAAAGTTAAAAGTAACAACAAAGTACATGAATAACTGATTATTGGGCAATACGAAGTTCGCCAAGACAGCTAGTGTTAAATATTTATTTAATGATGCCAAATAAGTATAACTTCTCACGCGCGTACATAAGTACACGTTTATGTTTAGTACAAAATAGTTTTTGAAAGATATGTAATTGAAACTGATACACGTTATTAAATTATAACCTTTATTTTTGAAGGTTTCACTTCTACCACGTGTGAATTGCACACATTTTAATTTTGTTATTTATTTATCAAAATGACCAGTAATTATTTAAATAAGATACACTAACACCCCAACTCAGAGTTACTAACGGTTACTTTAATCGCTCCTCAGTAAAGAATCACCATACTCGTACAAATTCTATGGAGGGTATACTGTACTAAGGAGGGATTTAAGTAACCGTTAGTGACTCTTGAGTTGGGGCGTAATTGGACAATCAGAAACTGGCATTAAATTGAACTCCTATATCATAATAATTCATAGAATAAAATTAATAAAAGGGTCTGCATGCCTATCACATCTAAAATGTTGCAAACCTTGTTGTTTAATATTTCGGCTGATATATTTTTATACAAATTTGCTCGATTTACATATTCATTTTGATTTAAGTAATAAGAAATAGAAATTTCCGGTATTGTTATATTAACCGAACTACTGCCACTAAAAAGTATCAGTAGTTCGGTTAGTCCGGTTAACCGAACTACTGACACTAAAAAGTTGCATTAGTTCGGTTGACCGGACTAGTAACCGAACTACTGCCACTAGACCATAATTTTTATAGTACAAAAATTGTACAAAGTATATCTTACAAATTGGCTAGCACGCCATCTATGTAAAGTTGTGGAAACTTACAACTTCGGTAGTCAACAACGATGAGGCTGCGTACGCTGGAGCGTTGGCCTGCGGCGTGTCCATGTATCTCTCCGTATAGATGGTGTCTAAAACATAAAACCAACATTATACTATTTGTAATGTGCCTTGAACTCGTAAGAGAGTGGTCAGTATTAGTGAAGAGGCCTAGAGCATGCTCCACCATGCTGCTCCAGTGCGAATTGATGGAGAAGTAAAAATATATTGTTGGTACATTATTTTAGAGATACATGTCATGTAAATGGATTTAGTTCCTGTATTTAACTTAGATTTGACACGTATTTATGCTTCGCTCGGGTCACTGTGGCTCTACTTGGTCATCATAATTACACTGCCGCAGCGTTTGCCCAAGCGTCGGAAGTTTTCACACTGCCATATTCTCCGACATGGCTTAATGACTGTTATCTTACGATAATAAGTACGATATTACGTGCCGGAAGCACGGAAGAAGCCGTACAGCCAGGAACCGCGAAGCGATTTAATACCAATTTATATTAAACACTTAATTAAGGAACCTTTGCAGCCAAAAACCTACCATAGAACCGCCAGTCCACGACAGGCGCGACGGCCACAGCGCAGCGGAACACATCCCCACCCCGCGCCAGCGCGAGCGACGACGCGTACCCACCGTACGACCAGCCCCAGATGCACGTGCGGTTGCTGTCCACCCAGGGTAGTTGCTCTTGGAGGTATCTGGAAGGTGAGAGGATTGATAAAGAACTTTGAAGTTTGAATGATTTTCAAGCTGGCCCGAATGGAAAATGGTGAAAGTATGGTTGGTTCAATGTTTTCAAATCTGAATCACGCTATCGAAGTATCTACTATCGCTGGCATATATACAAATGCTCCGACAAGATCATTCGGGGCTCGGCCGCACCCCAGGCAACACCGCCTCACCTGGGATCAGAGATCTCCCGGATCGTTCTTTCCCAAAGCCCGTCGCAAGCGCAACGTTTCACACAAAATGTTATTCATCCAAGCAAAAACTAACGCTCTTTTTCTCTAGTACAAACCTTCGCACTCGCCATCCTTCCACAAGAAAAGTCGCTGATAAACTAGAACATTTTAAAGTTACCGAAGTGAAGCACAAGTTACCTGGTAACATTAATCTGGTCCTCAATCTCCACAGTGCCGAGCTGTCGGTTGAGAGCGAACATGTTGGCGACGCCGCGCAGCCCAGAGCCGCGGCCGTCGATGTGTGCGATGGCAATGTTCCACCGGTTCACCAGCGAAGTGCCCCAGTCTATACTCCACTGCTTCGTCACTAGCGCTGTGTCGGGGCCGCCGTAGCTGGAAGTTACATGTAAAAACACATTACCAAACTCAAAATTTGGAAATAGATTATGTAGTATCCAAGGAATAGAGTTGAGTCGGTTGAATACATCATGCGTATTTGGATTTCATAATTGGACAAACAGACGATTTGACGAACTACAGCTTTGACCAATATCAAAGACGAATTACCGATATATCGAATTTTACACTTGACGAATGTCGTTCAACCCGTGTAATCAATGCTTGAATTCAATGGTTTCATCTACAACAGACCGCTGTGTTCCATTACTGTGTTTTGAAGCTGGCTGCTTTTACAATTCTGAAGAATTTGTTGTTGCTATTTTCACTATCTTTCAACATGGATGGCGTCTCGTTATAGTTATTAAGAGCTTTAAACATTCATAGTCCAATGTCTATAGTCTATTAGACAATCCCCTCATTACAATAACATTAAAAATATTCTTACGCAAATTTACAGGATAAGCACTAAGTTTCCAATTTTATTACTATTGCACTTACACGTAGACAAGCAGCGGAACATTGGTCCTGTTCTCGTAGTCACTGGGCACCTGAATGTGGACGTCAGCTTCGGGAATGCCGGCGGCGACGGGCACGCTCAGTCGAATGATGTTCGGGACATCGCGTGTGGCAACTAGACTAGATATCTCCTGGTTCTCATCCCATGTGTAAACTTGAGTGCCATTCTGTGAACCGAAAAATTGAACGTGATTTTTCAGAGGATTTTTCTCCTATAACCTACTTATTCCTTTCTCGTGGATCTCAGTAAAAACCGTTTAGATGTCCAATGCCCATGCAGTAGTTCTTCAAGTATTAAGTACGTTTGGACACACGGAAGCAGACAGTTTCGTTCACAGTTAAGAAAGACCTCCAAAACTCTTTAAAATTGTAAGTAAACGAAATACAGGACATAAATACAAGTAAAAGAAAACGACAAGGAAGCAATCACAGCCCATCGGCTATCCTAAGTGACCGATATCAAACACCGATAACAGCGGGCGTTCGGTAGGTGGCTGAGCGACAGCTAATGACAAAAATTTAGAAAATCTTCCGATACATGGGTTGGGCCACAAACCCCTCCACCATTCAGCATGAAGCAGTGTTTTCAAGTGCTCTACGCCTCCACAAGAGAAAAGAATGTAGCCATTGTAGACAACGAAGTCAAAATTAATGTCTTAATGAAACTTACAAGGTCATAAATGAAAATCTGCGGAACGTTAGGGCCGGCGCAGTTAATAGTAATACGCGTTCCTTCTGTGTTGACAGTAGCTTCGTTGTAGAGACACTCGCCGCCATCAGGCCTCACGATGTCACAAGTGAAACACGTCACGGTTCCCGTTACATCTACCGTGTAGATGTGTTGTTCTGCTGAGTCGTTCACGTGAGTAGCCTTGTACCAGCTGGAAGTATTAGATAACGAATAACATTAATATGTATTAAGCATAGCAATTTATATCTCGCAATCTTGTAGCCAGATTTAGCCATTTCCCTTTCTGGTTGAATTTCCTTCTGAGCTGAATTCTAGTCGAGAGGCATTAACAGTTTGAACGTTACAGTTGAAAGCTTTTGCAACCTCTCTCTTGAAAACGTCTAAGCCAGCAATCTCCACACTAAGATTTCACAACAAGAAAAAGCCTGAACGTTGGAAGGTTATTTTCCTCAACTGGATAAATAGCTACCATCATTCTATCCCCCGCTTACATTTGGCCAGCGTGGGAAAAAATTGGTGTTAAATAACTTTAATGCTAATTTTCATAGGCGACGGTGACCACTTACCATTAGTTAGCTCATCTGTTAGTTAGACAGCTATTACAATAGGTACATAGTAACATAATCTGCCCTTGTTGGGAGTCTAACCTGGGACCCCCTGTTCTAGAGGCAGGATCATCTGAACTAAAGGATCTAGAACCTTCACTTACATGACATTGTCGGCAGTCCATTGCAGGATCTCTCCAACTGTATGAGCGGTGTTGATACGACCGGCCGGCGTCCACAAGTTGGCGCTCACGTCAGTAACTTGAACTATTTGCTTGTACAATACACCAGATACTGCCTAAAAGGTAAAATAGTTCAGGTAATAAAACACAGATTCTCAAACTTATTTCAACCACCGTTCTCCATTAAGATCAATCTATTTCCTAAAACTGTTTACCAATAGCAGTCTAATTAATATCATTTAAAAATATAGTTTAAATACTGGCAAAATATAATAATCATCTACTTTTGAAAATGCTGGTGAAGCAATGTTTGGTGTGGTTGTGGTAAGGAATTTAAATGGGTAACCGGTGAGGCAGAACTTCACGTCCTTCACGAGTTACATGCATGCATCGAGTAACACAGTGTAACACTTCAAGGGTTGTTGGAGGCTGGAGAGAAAAGACCAGTTGGTAGTGTTGGTACACATAAGAAGTGACGAAAAAAATATTTACTATAACTTACTTGTGGCAAGATGGTAATAAATGCATTTCCTTGCTCGTTGAAAACAAGAGGATTGTTATCAATCCATCCATTTGGTTCACTGTATGTGAAGATCTAGAAAAAAAGTTATAGTTAGATTCATTATATTAAAAAACCAACTACACAAAACTCTCTCGAATTAAAACGTTTCAATAGAATACATTCATTGTCGACCCGTGTGGTGCAATGGTTACCATGCCGGATCGCCGCACCAAGGGTCCTGGGTTCGATTCCCAGCGAGGCAGAAATTTAAATGATGAGTTTGAATTTCTGTTCTCGGTCTGGGTGTGAATGTCCTTGTCTATGTTGTGTGTTGTCCATGGCACCCACGACACAGGGAAACCTAGTGTGGGGCTATGAGTGTGAAGCGTTATTTATTCAGCTGAATTTGATAATATTATGGACGCCCCCCTAGGTGGACTGACGACCTGAAGAAGACAGCCGGTATTCGCTGGATTCAGAAGGCCCAGAACCGGTCAGAGTGGCGCAAATTAGGAGAGGCCTATGTCCAGCAGTGGACTCATAAAGGCTAATGGATAGATGGATAATCTTATGAGTTATGACATACCGGCGTACAGGCGGCGATGCCCGCGGTACACATCACTACGGAGAGTGACGTCTGAACTCGGTTGGTCCACATAACAGCAATGCGGTTGTTGTCGACAAATGTCACGGATTTCAGGATTGGTCTGTAAGTTGTGAAGATAAAACGTGTTAAGGTCTTCACACATAAACACATTACACCAGCTCGACAACAACTCTACTTCGACCCAACATATTCATTATTGATCATTAATGCGAGTATCATTGTGGGTCCCTGCTTCTTTTCTTTAATGGCTTTGATAGTTCTGATGTCCTTATGCGGAAGACCACTTACCACAGCCACTTACTACCAGGGCTACTGTCTGCTAGTTATATTAAAAATTCATTATTCTATATCGAAAGTTTGCTAATTACACCAACCGTTCTTCGTGAAAGTACTTAAAAGTATAAGATTAGAAGACTTCCAATCAGCAAGGCTATTCTGTTTTGTAACTCGACAGCGGAATCCGCGATGAGTTTTAAAATTGAAGTTCAAGTTCAAGACTCACTTTACTTCGCAAGTACGTACTAGATGATTAGAGAATGACATATCAATATGATGCAAGTTCGCTTTTGTTTTGTAATTTGACAGCGGAATCCACAATGAGGTTCAAAATTGAATTTCGAGTTCGAGACTCCCTTCACTTCGCAAGTGCGTACCAGATGATTAGAGAACCACATATTAAGATCTCGGACTCGAACTTCAATTTTGAAACTCATCGCGGATTCCGCTGTCAAGTTACAAAACAGAATAGCCTTGCAGTACTTGGTTCAGGCCAAATTATGACCATAGTCTAAGCTTAGCAGTAGGACAGTTATAGATAAGTGGTAAAGGCTTACTCAATCAGGTTCCCAGGTGCGCTGTAAATGGTCTGCACTCCAGTACTTAGAGTACGCAGTGTCACGCTCACCGTCGGATTTGTTGTCCCGGGCTGGAAAAAAATTATGAAGACCAATTTAATCTGTACCTAAAAAAACGTTCGAGGCCGAATATAGATTCAAAAAAAATACGAGGAGTACAGGCTACAATAATTATACCGGCCCATATAAGCATTTGTGTGGCAAATACATTTCTGTTCTCAGGTTGCGGGTGTTTGTACTTGACTTATTGTGTTCATGTCTATGTCCTTGTTACCTGCAACATCGTAGTATCGAAATGTGAGTGTGTGAGTTAAACCTGAAAAGGAAAATGGATTTCCATGAGTAGAAGACTGACTTCACAAATACTCTCAAATGCTCACTACTGATCTCGGGTCTCTCCTCCTGAAGAGGCCTACAGCATACACCACCACTCTGCTCCCGTATAGATAGATTGGTGGGAGATAGGAGTTATGATTATCCCTATGAAAATGATTTTTGCTAAATGACACCCAATCTTTAACATTGGACCATTACAGAACTAGCTGTGTGGCATCAAAACGTTTAGATAACATTACAAAATATTCAAATAGTTTAGCAAATGTGACAGTAATGATGCCGTGACGATGTCAGATGACGTAAACCCACCGTTATTACGTACATCTATTCAAAAGTGACGCATCTATTCAAATATGAAGCATCTATTCAAAACTGAAGATGCTTATAATGCAGTCTTGGTAAGTAGAACAAAGCATTCTTTTGTCTAGAAACCGACATCTTGATGAAGTTTATTATAGTCTGTTAGTAACAATGTCGTAAACTACAATATTCTATTCAATAGCGACAATCGTAATAACAATCGGTCTTCAGAGACTCGAGCGGTACGTAACTCGCCTGTTTATGATTTACGAAGGTTCAATTGTGAATTGTGATAGACCATAAAAATATTATCGTCAATCTTATGTAGGTAACCTTTTATGGTATCGAAGATAATGAAAGAAAATGTATGATGCAATCTAGTTTGTGTGTTATAAACCACAGACATGTAGCTTGGATGGATGGAGCCTAATTCTAACGTTGTAGAGATGATATCAAATTTTTACTACTGCAGTAACTACTAGGTACTGTTGCAACAATTTTGGGTTGCAAAGAGGATGGATAAACATCTTATGATAATTATCAACTCATAATCTAAGTTTTAGGAAAAAAAAGATGTTTTGAGTCTAGGTTCTCGCTGAGCGAGCATTGTTTTGGTTTATGTCTGCATAATATTATAATATTTCCTTAACTCCACAGAAAATCATTGTGGTCTACCACAGACCACAATGATACTCTTGTATCGTATTTGTAACACCCGCTTTGCCATTGCCACAGTATCCCAGAACTTATAGTAAAATATCGTTCTTACTTCATAAAGGTAAGAAATAAAATATTTAATTTTTTCTTCACTATTTTCCTTCGCCTTCAATGATGATAAAATTATATTTTTTTTTAATGGATATAGCCGGCAAACGAGCTGACGATCCACCTGATGTTATTAAGTAGCTATAGTGGCCTCTTACGACACCAATCCGGAGTGAATGCACAAAGAATCCTAATTCGAGGGTGTGTGTATTCGAGGGATTATATTTATTTTATTTGTATATTTATTATTTATATTTCTTTTATTTGTATATTTATTATACCGCTAGTTTCGTGGCCACACACGGCCCTACAATTGGCATTGCGCCAAACCAGTCCACAGTGCACTTTCACTTACGTGAGTATAATGTTGAACGTTAAAGCCAATAAAATTTGATGTAGTCTCTAGACGTACAAATGTGTTACATCGTTGCATTGTTTTTGTACAAACAAAGAAATAATGGAATAAAACTTGTTTTAGGGAGAACATATAGTTTTAAACATTTACCTAATAAGATGGCTAAGAAACATTTTTTTAACTACCGTCAGTTAAAGTTACATAATGCGTATATATGTTTGTATATCTTAACTTAGAGATAAACACTTTATTTTGTACTATGTTATGATGATAATTATATTGTTAAACCATAGTGTAACAAAGATATTATATATATTTAGTAAACTAAGCAAATCGGACAAAAATAGAAAAGTCAAAAATGTACTTATGTGTGTTTGCTTCGATATTCTTATTTTTTGTAGATCTTGGTCATTGCAGCATTAGGTATAATACAATGTACTGTTGTAGTTTATATTGTTGCAGTAATATAATATTATAATCTTACCTTAGGATAACGAATCTCATGGTGCTGTGTATACTGGTATTCAGGGGAGCCAGGTACTCCGTAATGGGGTACTTTCATGACCTTCACGTTGCTGTCATCGAAGGTAGCATACGCCATCATGGTTCCGTTCTTGGAGAACCATAACGCGCTGTGAGAGGTGAATACTTCCTCTGTGGAAACAATTATATGACATATACAATATAACCATTTGATTATTTGGCTCCAGGAGACCAATAAGAAGATCTAAGGGTCAAGTGAAAAATATCGTCTTTTTTTAAGGAGCCCAACTCGAAGCAAGGTATCTTATTTTATACCATCACTCTAACCACTATTTAAGAGATCTAAATAATTATATTATGTAGGTATTCATTTTTCGACATTATCCAAATTGAAAAGCGAACTAAGTAAAAGCCTACTCACGTCTTATTTAGTGAACCTACTTAAAGCTTACTAAAAAAAATATAATACATCGTAAGTATATTGTTTCTAATATACTCTCCTTGAAATTTACCTTTTCGTACATAAAGTGAAAACCTGAGCAATTTTATTTCGGGCACTTTTCCAACTGTTCCGCTTCGCTTTTACCTATGGAGCGTTCTCTGCACTTGTTTAATTTTATTTTCGACAAATCGCAGACCTTATTGTACGTTAACTCTCGCTTTAATGAATAGGCACAACTCCAAAACTATTACTCAACGAAGAGTTACCTACGTTCTTTCATTTATTTAAAGTGTTACAAATCGCTTTTTAAAACAAATTATTTCAGGCTGCTTAGATTGTTTTAAGTACAAAATTACATATTAGTACTAAAAACATTTTTAACACAAAGTAAGTTAATGCTTGATAACAATCTCACCTGATGGTACATAAGTGGTGAAGATGGTAAATGACAGTACTAATTTAGTAAACGCCTATTCACTCTCCTCATCATACGTACCAAGTTCAACTGTTATAATTAAGCTTAACCTGCTTTGCAACAAAGGGTGTTGAAGTGATGACACCCAAAAAACATCCTGTATGAAGCAATACAGTCATCTCAAACAGATTCTCTATTTTAGCTAGTACACCGTTACCTCCCCATCAATCAATGAAAAATGCCAGTTACACAATCCCTTATAAATCCAAAATCTACTAAAGTTGTAATAAAAGAAATCTCACCCTCATACACCCAATCAGGTATTCCATTATAAATAACGTTGATCTGTCCACTAGTAGTGACTTGCTGAGCTGCACTGGTCAATGAGGCTTGGTAGAAGATGTTGTTCAAGTAGACGTAGGCGAAGGAAGTGCCTGACGGTCCCCAGACGAAGTTCTGCAGGAAGGCTTCCTCAGAGCGGGCGACGGAGGGGGGGACTATCTCGGTGACTTCACCAGTCGCGAGCTCGATAGCAGCATAGCGCGCGAGGAAACTGTATCTGTATATCTGAAAGCGTTAAGATGCTGTTTCAAGTATCTGTGAACGGTAGCATAAGAATGGGTGAATGAAATCCTACTAATATTATAAACTAACGCTCTACATGCGAGATAATAAATACCCTTATAATAAATATGTTAAATTTCGAATGAATCTGATGTACACTGTACAGGGAGTACAAAGTGTTCTATCAAAGTCCTTAGAGGGAGCATTTTGAAGGGTAAAATTGTCCTCAGACCTTAATTATAAAAAAGTATAATAATATCAGAAAAATACTCTTTTTCGCTTAGGATCTGATGTCTGCTCCCCTCAAGGAATATCCTGCAACTATCTTGGAACGGCTTGCGTAAAACTAACGCTAACTAACGCTTTGCCCGCGGGTTTGTCTGCATTTTCTGAGATAATAAGTGTCCTATATCCTATTCCAGATCACGGTCAAGGCAGGATATTCCTTGAGGAACTCTTGGAGGAGGGAGTGGACATCAGATCCATTCGATTTATTTAACTGATGTCTGATCACCTAAGATGTGGAATATCTTAGCGCTCATAATATGATTCTCATTGAAAAATGAAAAGTAATATATAGGCCAAGCGAAAAAAGGGTATTTTTGTCATATTATTATACTTTTTTCTGAGTGGGGTTTGTAACCTTGAAAATGCTCCCCCTATATTCGCAGCTCCCCCTAGCTACGGCTAAGGACTTAGAACACTTATCTTTATAGCAGATATGCTCAAATGTCTTTGTTCACAGCGAATTCCTAGATGACAAATTGAAATGTATTTCGAAAACTCAATTAACTACATTTGATTAACACTTTATATGAACTATTTATCTTGGTTATTTACCCAGTCTGGTATTTATTTACAAGAATGTATTAAGAGTCCGCATTTTGAATAAACTTATAAATTAAATAGCAACTACACTGCGTCACATCTTAATTAAGCAAAACAACTGTGTAAACTTAACAGTCAGTACCAAGTCATTTACGGCGAATTGTAGTTAAGTAAACTACGTAAGAAGGTATAGGTACCTATAGCTTTGGTTCTTTAATCTGAGACCTATAATAAAAATGGTATAATGAGAATGAGAATATTAAATAATTACAAGAGTAGGATTACAAAGAACTAAACTGCCAAATCATAACTACACAATATGAAATTTTGTGTAATTTGCTTGATTGATAAGAGAATTGTCGCGTTTGAAAAAGATATCTTTAGCGTTTCGCTGATTCAAAGGAAACATAAAGCAGACGTCCTCGGGAAGAGATAATATGGAATTAGACACTAAATCTGTAATCTAAAATCTGTACGAAAAATTTCGACAAAATCTACGTCCGTGAACAGTTAAATTCATGTAGGCATCAGTAATACACGTAAAACATCCTGTGATTAAGAAAATGAAGTTTCTATGGACATTGGCCATTTTTTTGAGATTTATCGTATTCGAGATCAAGTCTATGGAGCGAGAATTGGGCTCTAGTTACGCCATGTCGGATTCCTTTGGGCGGCATGAAAACTCCCGACCAAACCTCTTTAGTTTCTGATACGCCGGCATGGTATATTATAGCAGTGTTACGCAAAGTGGTTATTAATTGGTGTGCCGCGAAAAAATTTAATATATCTTAATTTGTAAGGCGGACGGAAAAAAAGTAGGTATTCTTTGCAAACTTTTCACTTCCAAAACTGATCGTAACGCTCATATTTCGCATTGAATACCTTTTGCACTTTAAAATTAAGTGTGAGTTTAAAAATAAACAAAAATAATTACTTATATAATTTCAATTATTTTTTTTATTTGAGGTGTACCTACCTCTGAAATTTCTCGATTTCGTAGGTGTATCTTGAACACAAAAAGTTTGCGGAACACTGTATTATAATATGCTTTAAAAAGGTTTACTCGATGACTCACGCCTTAAAGTAGGCTGCTAGCCTGCTCGTGAATTAAAGTCAACGCATAGAAATCATCGTAATTCAATGAAAAATGGATGGAACAATACTTATCTAATAGGTTGAGTTTAAAAACTGTAAGTACGTGTGTACCTATACAAATGAAGAGACAACTTCATACGTAGTAAGCAAGAAATCGGCAAAATCCAATGACAAAACGTTGTGGGAAAAATTTCAATGTTACTAAGAACAATACAAACATGGGAATAGAACACTTTTAACAGCGTTTCTCAAATGACAACTGAAGATCGGAAAATAATACCGGTAACGATTTTAGGCACTCTACAGATACTTTGACTTGATATTATTTTGTTTTAACGCTTTAATTTTATGACAATATATTCTATCATCGCGACTTTTAGTTTGTAGACGCTTACTTATTTTTTTTATCTGATAAATCAACAGACTGTTAACATGATGGTAAGTGATCGTGTACGCGTTGCCAGCTAAGAATTACAATTAAAATTATATTACAAGAAGAAAAATGATTAAATAAAAGAGGTTGGGAAGCACTGTGCCTATACCTACCTATTTAACGATTATAAGCAAAGTAGGTACTTTACTCGAAAGTAACTGATTACACACCGTATGATAGTAAAATATACCCAACCTGAAAGAATTTAATTCATCATCTGGGTATCTAGAATTAAATAAACAAATCAACCATAGATGACGTCATTTTAAAAATGATTTTCTTACTTAAGTATATTTTAAGTAGATGTAATGGAACATACCTACCTAAGTACCTACCACAAATCATCATTATGATTCTTTAATATTTAATTAACTATTTATGTTAAAACCCAAAATTCGGGTGACGATTTTTAAATAATTTTGTTGTAAAACTGCGAAAAGTAAGTATGACCTCAGAATTAATAAAAATTGTCCTCAAAATTCATTTGAAAGAACTATTATCATGGTGTTTCCTTATCAATAATTCAATCATCAAGATTAGTCGATAAAAAGATAACAAAAACTACGATATGATTAACAATTTTATGTCTCCGATTTTAAAAAGTCAGTAACTTTCAAATTATACCGATGACTGTATAAAACCTTCACGGCTGTTTGGTTTTATTAGTAAGTAAACATTGTTCTTTGTAAATTATGTTACCACCTACGTGAAATACATAATTATAAGAAATGAACCTTATACCTACGTCTTATTTATATAAATTGGGCATAATATTTATAATATAAAACATGGTAAAACGTCGAAGATAGTATATATGCAAATATAGAAATTGAACTATACCTGAAGAATAAAATATTTTAGTACGGAAGATTTATTGCTATTGCAATAGATATAAAAATGTAATAAGTTTGAGAATAATTTATATTTATTGTTTCAGTTTAGTGTAATTTATTTTGTAAAAGTAACCTAAAACATGGGATGATGGGATCATAAGGTTTACATGTCAAATATTTATTATTTTATATCATAAATTAGTAAGCATTCATAATTATTTATTATGAGATCAATTTTATTTTAACGTTTAAGCAACACTTGCTTGTCAAAAATGTTTTCTTATCTCGTAATACTTCCAGTTACAAGATTATTTATCGATAGGCTCTTATATAATAATTGTAAATAACCATTAAAACCGATACTCTTTTCGATATCAACTAAGCGAGAGGTATTATTTAATTTTATGTATTGCAGTCGAGTAAGTATGTTTGATTGAAGGCACAACAATTTCTTCTTTCTTCTTCGAAGAAATATGTTTAAAATAGGAACGTGTTAACACTAAAATAACAACATATTTATTAATATCTTCTATTTTAAATATTATTATAACTGAAGATAAGAAAATAATATCTACTTGGAAACAAAGTTATATTTTTCATTATAATTAGTGTCATTATTAATCGAATTGTTTTATTAAACATAAACGTAATGAACAAAACACGTGTAATGTTTATTTATGAGTTTCTTGTAATAGGTAAGTATAATGTAAATTATTATATAACTAACAATAAGTATAAATAAGCAATCTACTCGTTTGTATGTGAACGTCAATCGTTTTCAATAATAGAGTATAGTGATTTAAGTAGGTAGGTACAATGGTTACGATAATTTAGCATAGAACATGATTTAGGTAATCTCGCCAAACAGACAGAAGATAAACTTGCACTTTGAAGAAAAAGTCACAATTCCATATTATTCATACTTTATTCATTCGATAGTCAGTAGTGTAAAAGGCGTGTCAAATATGGTACTAAATAATTTGTAAACTAGATACGAAGAATTGACTATTAATAATAAGTTTAGTGATCGACAGATTTCAGCAACAGCGGGGGCGGTCGGTAGTTGCACGGGTGGCCGCTTTTTTAATAGTTGATGTATTAAATAGTCATGTCTCTATTTATCAGTGTTGATAAATTCCAAATATTAACTGTAAATCGTGGAATACTGGAAGACGTGGAATACTGGTAGAGATAGATTAACTCCTGATAAATGTGAGTAATAGTACACGCTGGAAGAATATTAAAAACTTTCTTCGTTTAAGTAATATAAGGTATTTAATTTTGAAGACTATTACAACTACTACTAGAGGAGAAAGTGTCTAAAAATGCAAAAGCATCCTGTTCACAGTTCAATTCAAAATTAGATACTTCACGACTGGAAAAATGAATAGCGATGATATTTTTTCGAAGTTTCTGTATGGCATAGATATAATATAGGTACGTATAATAATATTGAGGTACTCACCGGCGCAACACTGTAAGCCAAGACCACGTAATTGCCATCAGGAGAGAGCTGAGTGAAGCGGGACGATTGTTGCAGGATCTAAAACGATATTAAGAAAATTAAACATTAACATTATTGTATACAACGTCGTTGCGACATCAACACCTCTTTCTTATGTGTAAAAAATCAGCTTTTTGAGAAAATCGATAAAAATCGATAAACTTTTGTTTAGCAAGCACATAGGTGATTTTCAATTTAGTGAATAAATTTCAATGGAAACGTCGTACACACATGAGAGTTTTTGAGTTCGAGAGTGCTACAAAATGTAGAATCTTTTGTCGTAAAAAAAATGATTTTGCCAAAAGTAACACACAACACATCTTGGAGGATCATCAGGAGGTCTTAAAGTCGCAATGACGATAAATATAATGGTAATTAAATAATATCATCATCCCAACACCTAACCCAATGCTTTAATCTTTCAAGATCAGAGTCAACGCAACAATGTGTTGTCCGACTTCGACGGGTTTCTTAGCCAACATAAAAACTTTTTTGTGTACAATGTATAGGTAAATGAATTTATATGTATAAGTTAATGAATTTATAAATATTGAAGACTAACTATAGACTAGACTAAGAGGTCACTCGAAGAATCCAACTCGGCTGGGCAGCGTTCGGGAAATTACGACACATCTTATCATCCATAATTCCTCAGTGCCTGAAGTCGAAACTGTTCGAGCAATGCGTGTTGCCAGTGTTAACATATGGATCCGAGACGTGGTCTTTCACTGTTGGCCTCATTCGAAGACTCCAAGTCACACAGCGCGCTATGGAACGAGCTATGTTAGGTATTTCACTGCGAGATAAGATTCGTAACGATGAAGTCCGTAGGCGAACAAAAGTTACCGACATAGCTCGCAGAGTTAGCCGGCTGAAGTGGCAATGGGCAGGTCACATCGTTCGAAGGACAGATAACCGATGGGTTCGCAAAGTCCTCGAATGGCGGCCACGTCTCGGAAAAAGGAGCACTGGTCGCCCCCCGACCAGGTGGACTGATGACCTAAAGAAGACGGCGGGAAGCCGCTGGATTCAGAGGGCCCAGGACCGGTGGGAGTGGCGCCAATTAGGGGAGGCCTATGTCCAGCAGCGGACTTTAAAAGGCTGTTAGATAGATAGATAGATAGAAGACTAACAGGAAAAAGTGTCTAATCTAAACTACACTTAGAGTGTCCTGTTCACACGAAAATTCGAAATTAGTAACATCGTACTTCAAATACATTACTGAATCAAGTTAAAAAGCTTCTTCACTTGCTTCTTTTGCCAGCAACGCGTTGTCTATGGCGTTGGTATTACAATTTACACGTTTGTAAATGACGGTTTCCACTTACTGCCTCCTAACGTCTACAGACTCGTTAACTAGAACTGTTTATAAAATAGCGCCAATCCTACAAAGGCATAGAAGGTCGACCACATGCATATCACAAAACTCGTATAAGTACAGTCATTTAGTTTTTATATTATGGTATCGCATAAAACGAACGTCTTATTTTATAAATATTTGCTAAAACCAGGCTAAAACTGCAACGTACATACTGGTGAAGTAACTACCTACATTAAATGATTGTCTAATTCAATATGGATGCTGATTTAATTCATTTATATTTACTAACAGATTATGTATTCGTTGCTATATTTATAAATCAACATGCTTTCGTGTATCACCAAAACATAAAAAAATAAACAAACAATGAACTCAAAGAATCATACATCATTGTACAAACAAAATAAAACAAGAGAACAATTTTAAAATTACGTAATTATAAATAGTATTAGTATTCAAACTGTAAATTGTTTTAGTTCCATTGTGCACATTTTCATTTGCAGATAATGTTAAACATAACTACATAATAATGTCAAGAAACTGTGTCAAATGAAAAGTTCATGGTATTGAGAATTGTATGTTGTTTGCTATTACACTCAAAACCTATTGCTTTCGAAGGATGTTTAGTTCTAGTTGTGGCAGATAGCTTGGAATACTAATGTGTCCTACTTTACGCCGCGCGTGTTGCGACTCTACAAAGTTTTGAGGTAAACGGATTTTCTCAAGTTAGGTTTAACTCCATTCACTTTAGAACTTTGATATTACATTATAATACTATGTCATTTAGCAGCAAGACGCGTGTATAATGTATAATGTAAATAATGTAACAAAGTATAATGTAAAGTCTTTTTCTATCTTTTCTAATCTCAAAAAAATGCCTATTACACAAACCTTCATGCGCTGATAATAAATAGTTTAATACTATATTTCCACCAATTCAAAATTAAAAAAAAAAATATTTTTTGTGTTATTTCGATCTGTTTATATGAAAGCAGCAAATAGAGAAGCTATACCTTCGTTACTACAGGAAGAATTGTAAAATAACACGACTTGAACTGGATAATAAACACAAGATATTAGGACTAATGTCGCTTTTCTAACTTATCTGTATGTACACTGACAGTTATTTAATACCTTACGAGAGTAGATATTACCTCTTGATTGATATGATGCGTAATGCGTACATGAAGATTCGTATGATACTATCAAATATTATTATACATGATATATTATGTTCTTATGTAGGACCCCCAGACCGTGAATAAATAATGATAGCTACTACCATATACCATATACCATATAGAAATTACAGATAACGCGCGCGCATTTGGAAATATTATTACAGTCCCATACGAATGATAAATTTAATCGTTAAAACATAACATTATCTTAACATCTGGTGGAACTAACTTATTAAATGAAAAAAAAATGCAAACTTGGCTCTTTGAGTTACCAGAGAAACAAAACAAATCGGTTGACAATAAGCGGAGAAAATAAAGGGTAACTGATTGAAGTTAGCCTTTTTGTATAGACAATAAAACGGTTAACACTCACCTGCGAAGTGTTGGCCACGAGTATTGTAGGTGTCCGTGTGTCGACGTCATATAACGCTAAGAAACCATTTGAAGTCCGGTACAGGATGGAGTTACCTGCAAATTTATAAAAAATCTTTAAATAAAACACAAAAAATGTTTGTACGGATGACTTTTATAGACCTTGAAACCATCCAACCGATATGCCCCAAAATGGTTTCATTTGAAAGGCAAAAATGCGAAGATGGTTTGAGACCACGTAAACAATGCATTAGACACATTTTCAATTTTCCACTTTTTCATCTACTACCGTACTTAATAATATAATCGAGGCTAAGGCTAGGTAAGTCGAACTATAAACCGGCACTATCTTTGAATGCTAAAGCTATTCATTAGTGACATGCGACATCGTATGTTTATATCTCGTACAAATATACGAACGCAAAGTATGAAATTTTTAAAATCCTATTGTTAACACTGAAGGAATGAGTGATTTTTAAAATTTGGAAAAAAGGTAAAAAAATATTCATGATCATAGTAGCCTCTTATTATACTCGTAACAAAACGAGTAATATATTCGTGTATATATGAACTATTATACGAGTATAATAATAAAATTACGAGCCAAATATTTACAAAAATAGTTGGACTAAGTTGGAAAATATGTAATTATTATGCAATGAAAAATACAGCTATATTTACCCGACGCCCAAGATCCGTTAAATGAAGGAGCGGAAAATACTCCATTGATTATATCTTCTAATTCGATTTGATCCGGCTCTGTTGGAGGTGGTTCTGTTGTAGTCGTTGTTGTTGTTGTTGTTGTTGTTGTCGTTGTCGCTGGCGGGACCAGTGTCGTTGTTGTTGACGTAGGCACTATAGGAGTTGGGCCTTCTGTTGTCGTTGAAACCTGTTGCTCAGCTTCACCGTTACCCGTTAACACTACAGATAATGTTATAACAACGGCGATAATAACTGCCATGACTACACCGCCGATAATATATACGTTTCGTTTTTTGGTCGCAACCAGCTCCTGAAAGAAAATTATATGTGAAGTATAGTGTTTTAGAAACCCCATCTAACACTTAGAGTGTTCCTCCCTAAATGTCTTCTATCAAATGTAGGTGTTTGTTAAAAATGCTTCCTGCAGCCGGCAACTCGTCAGTGATACCTTTAATGTTACGAGTACCGTAGGCAACGATGACCTTTTATCGTTAGGACATGTAATACAACCATGGTATTATTTTCGAGTGATTATAACTAAGGAACAACTTTAACTCAGTTGATCAAAGAAGATGTCAAGACAGAGTAATCGTCCGAGGGTGGCGAATGAAGCACGAACCGAATCTTTAACAACGCTTGGGGAAGAGCAATTTCAGGTGCCGCATTGTTTGTATAAGAACACAACAATATACTTAATTATTTATTTCGTAATTGCATTACTTTGTATCATGTCAGGTGTCACTCTACCGCCAAATCATTCATTGCCTTGCGGTGTCGGATCTTCCGACATTAAAAGAGATTGACCACTGCTTTAATTGTTTCGACTGTCTCAAGTATTTCATTAATAATGAAATGTATAAATTTTTGTACCTTTTAAATAATTATAATCACCAACGCGAAATTGTCAGTGATGTTGATTAATTAGTTTCGAGAATCACTATGCTACTTAAGATTACACACAACAAAAATGGCATTGAATTTTGAAATCTTAGGTTAACTACTCTAAATAAAAAATCTTTCGTATTTTTATGTCTATCACTGAGTACCTTTTTTCTTTCAATTTATAAAAGTCATTATCATTTAAGTCCGATTGTTAAATCTCCTCATAAGCACATATTTTAAATATATTAACTACACAAACAACACAGTTCATTAAAACACTAACTATAGCTAAAACGTTCATAAAACACAGAACCAGCTTTGTTCACTAGCAAACAATGATCACGCGGATAATCTCGACGTATACTGTGAAGTCTGCGAGTGAAGTATCCATTCTAATTTAATTCTGTTTCTTTTCTAGCTTGGATTCAGATATCTTTAAGGTTATCGATACTTGAGTTAGACTACGATATTAGTGGACGCCGCGATTGTTGACATTGAAACCGGATAAAATCAACTTGATTTACGACAATGCTGTCAAATTAACTCAGATCATTTTTTATGTTATGACTTTATTAATATGCTTATAGCTCAATCAGAGATGTTTGACATTCATTCGCGTTAGGAATTTTATCAATGAAATAATGTTAATGTGTGTTAATTTGAATAGCTGTTTTGGATTCTCTAATAACTTTTAAGTAAGAATCCTTAGATATACCGTTTTCTTTATGTCATTTCGTGATGTATTCTATGATGCTATCCTTGGTTACATCGTTCGTTACATAATACCTAGTGGCATTCGATATTTCATGTGGCTCCAGAAAGACAAAGGTAACTTGTTCTATAGCAATTCTGTGTCTGAGACCGAAGGACCTAGTATTTATCCAGATTCGCAGAGTGCGGTTATTGGTTTTCTAAGTGACCAGTTGCCTTACTATCGTCATAAATTAAATAAAAAGTATTTAGTTGCATAGTACCTATTTGCTGATATTTGTGACAGGCAGAAATAATCAAAACATAGAAGTAGTGATAAATTACAGGTATGATTAGATACTCAGATGAAAGGATTAGATACTATTCGCTAAACCTTTTAATCGAACTAACGATCTTTTATTGGAAGTTGAACTTCCAGTTAAGAATGGATTATATAAATCAGAATCTTAAATTTAGATTAAGATTATTGTATGT
This sequence comes from Thymelicus sylvestris, assembly GCA_911387775.1. Taxonomy (NCBI): domain Eukaryota; kingdom Metazoa; phylum Arthropoda; class Insecta; order Lepidoptera; family Hesperiidae; genus Thymelicus; species Thymelicus sylvestris. Next base: position 4,871,128 of record OU426892.1, read on the forward strand.
ATTTTCTAATTAAAATAAAGTCTAGTGAAAAAAAAGAATTATTATTTAATAATAATAACATCTTCGATGTTTAGCTTATCTCAAGGACAACTTTATTATCGTATATGTTTCTTCCGATAAAAACATGAGACGAATCTTAGGACAGAAGAAAATATCTCTTGGGTTTGTCTTATCACTCGCTTTTGGCAACACTTATCTTAAAGACGTGTTAGAGTACATGAGTAGACCCTAGTTACAGGATATTATCACTCTACTTTCATAGCCAAACTGCAAAGTCAATATTTATAGACGGCCAATAGAGTCAATACTACAGAACGTATGGCATAAAAAGCGTTTCCAAATCTATATGAGCGTTTCGGGAAGAGAATTCAAGGTAAAGCGTATTATAAAAATTGAATATTCCTGGTGATAATTATGGGCACTATAATTATTTTTGTATGCAATAACCCTGCGATAATTACGCAATGTCTAAATTTCTTTAGTCATTAAAACGAAGGATCATTTAGTTAATCTTGATCTCCTACTGTTATTGGCCAGTAATCTATCTGTTAACCGTTGGGCAGTGGCATTCTGACTGATAGAAATTATTTTTTCCATAAATACCATACTATAAACTTCCAATACGTTTATTATTAATAATTACTAATGAAAGTGCTTATGATAGTTAAATTAAATATTGTACCTTGTCACTGGTTCCCATTTCCAGGGTGGTGGCACCGTTATCCTGAGCCATGTTGAACGGTATTTTTTTCTACCTGTAAAGAAACACACTATAAATAAAATTATAGAACTAAAATCTTAAAATATAATACCTAACTTTACGGATTTTCAATCGTAAATACACACAACTCGAAGCACAAAATTTCAAAAATCAAAATTGTTCTCAGTAGAATATCTTGGTAACAACCGAGCTTGGGTTTCATTCATTTATTTTTCACCAAAACGTGGTAAACTGTCAAGATCTGGAAATTGGATACAATTGCACCAGCCTAAGAAACCAATTTAATGCTGCCGGGTTATCTGTATAAGAAAATAAAAGGTTTTTATTTTCGTTTTGGGATGTCTCAGGTCATATCCGGCGCGGAAGTTAGAGTAATGACGCCGCAGGGAACAGCGGTCGTCCGGTTGAGGAAATAGCATTGTTCCCCAACTTGTTCCATTGGTATACACTTATATTGGTATACATATGTATACGTATACCGTATACCAAATATACCGCTGTGAGAAAACTGATACAATAAACATTGATCCGTGAGGTGAGTGAAATTTTACATTAGACGAAAAACTCAATCATATTTGGAATTATTCACATGATATGACTAATAAAAATAGGAGCTACGAAGCCATATAGACACATCGACAAGGTCATACGCAGATGGGGGGTTGATTTTAGGAAGAGATTCAACCCTCCTCTTGTAGAGTCCTAAGGCATACTCCACCACGCTTCTCCGGAACGCCGGCTTTATGTGCCTTCCGAAGCACGGACACACTGAAGAATTTTTTCATCTAGCGATCACCCATTCAACTACCTACCGCACCTGTTGTTGATACGAGTAACTCGGCCGATCATTTAGGATCTATACAAGTTGCTGGACAACAGCAACAACCTTCAGGAGACCAGGACACTTATTCCGTATAGCAATCTCATGTTGCAATACATTCTTAGCCTTCAATAAAAGGAAACACGTGACTATTACTGGAACTAATATGTCGAGGCCAGCAAAAATGTTACTAGATTGTGGAAAGGTTTTTAGCAACATGATGTTCTATAGTAAATTCTCTATAGGTATAGAGAACTACTTCAATTTGTCCTCAAGGGAATATTGTTCGAACCTTCGAACATCCTCCCGAATCGCTTAACACATGATAGTATTTGGTAAATGAAATTAGATAGCATCTCGAGACTCTATTCCCAAAAGATCTCTTAAAAGAAGCGTTCCGAGGGTTCCAACGCTTCCAACATAGATATCAGTTAACGCCAATGGAAACTTCGACGCGTTTTAAGAAGAAGCGTTTTAAGAAGGACTTCGTTATTTACTGCCTCCCCAACACCACAACCCAAATTCATAAAAATTTAAGAATTTTGCATCATACATCCATCCAACAGTCTTTAGAGGGTCACTTTTGTATATACGTAGGCCTCCCCTAACAACCGCCACTCTGACTGGTTCTAGGCCTAAATCTAGCGCTTAATCTAGAAATTAGGCCAGCAGTAGTTATTTAATCATTCGGGTAAGAAATCAATAATTGGTAAGAAGACCACCAATTTTTAATGCAGTTTTTATTGTCTTCTTTTCCTTCCAAAATTACTTTGAAGTAACACATTTTGAGACGTTATTTAATCTTTATTTATTAGAAACGTAAAGGTATTTATTAGTGCAATCCACAATAATATTAACAGGAATATTAATCTCAATAACATTTTGGATATTGGGTATTGATAAAGATTAATCTACAGAGGATACGTCAAATATTATCGCCTGCATTAAATCTTATCTCGAGCCGATACTACATAAAAGTATGTCGTATAAAATTAAGCCCAGGTGCTATTTAAACTATCTACTTAATATTACCTAATATCTCTATGAAAATATAGAAAAGGACAATATTTGGGAAAATAAATATTTTCCTTTTTTAAGTGAGCCTAAAAAATTGAAATATTACGAGTTACGAATAGCTTTAGAGTAGCTTTCATAAATAGTATATAATAGATATGGTTAGAAATTTATTAAATTTAATCAAATAATCAAACTTGGTCGGTGTGGCCTTTGAGAACAAAACTCTCACCCTTCCAGGGCCCTCCAAGAAATAACAATAAGCATCCGTAATGTTTGGTCTGTATTCTGTAGAACCCTAACTCAAAGAGGCGAAGGACAAACAAATTAATATTAAAATTCTTTTAAACAATCAACATCCCCCAAACAATATTGAATTAAAACTACATTTGCATCAAACTCAAGGAAAGCTTAGAAAGGTGACTATGATCTCTTAAATACCACAATAGATATTTTATAGCAATCCATTCAAACACAATCCCTTATGGAACGCCTATCTGTAAATGTTTTCATGAGGAATTTTAACCCATCATTTGATTGCGAAAAATTAAGGTTAAAACTTAATGGAATTTAAATATGATATAATAAAATTCAAGCAATGTGTGCTACACTGGTCATTTATCATTCTCAAACAAAAACACACACACAGGTTTACTAATACAAAAATACATTTAATTTGTACTTACCAGAATCAAAAATACAATAGCCTACACTCCGGCCATCGGCCGAGTCCTAGCCGAACTAATTGTTACATTGGACTTAAGATTAGGTCAAGATTATGATACCATTATCATAGATGATAATAAATTAAATATCTCATAATAAAATCAATTAAAGGTGCGCGATAACCAATATAGTATAGTAACGTACAGATAAATATTGGCATTATATTCCAAATACTACATTGATACCAATTGATACGAAACCATATTATATTTTTAGGTTCACGGCTGATTTTAAACTATTGGATATTTTTTCTTTTTATATTAACAGTTGTTTAAAGAGTTCTATTCGTCTTTAAATCAATTTATTTATCCTCTAATCAATTTTAACCTTAGACCAATATCCTTTATTCGTCGTAAACTCAGCCCCACTCAGCGATGCAAATCCATTTATCAATCGGCCTTTGAAGATGATTGACATAATTATACTTATAACCTGCGCCACCCTACATTATAATCCCGGGGATACCCGCCTTCCTCCTCAGATCGTCCTCAATAAATGAAATATACAAACAAAAATAATACGTTCTCAATTCAGTTGATTTTTTTCTACCTCAGAACTCCGTCATATATCAACCAATTTGGAAAATTCATTTCTATTTGAGAGTGTACTCCCATACCTATGATGGGATCTTTGAGGAATTAAGGGAAATCCTGAACAATCCTGATATATAAAAGGTATTCGTATTAACGACTAGCTTTTGCCTGCAGCTTCGCTGCGTCGCCCGCGGAATTTTACTAATGCCATCTATTAACAAAATCCGGAACTAAATATCTAGTAACTAACAAAATATCGATCTCCCCATGGGGATGTTTTACCGCGGTAAAAAGTAGCCTACGTTACTCTCCACCCTCCTCACTAACTCCACACAAAAAAACCATACCATATAACAGCATCTTTGCGACGTGAAAGACGGACAAACAAACACACTTTCACATTTATAATATTATAGTAGGGATAATTTTAGTGGTCATTAAGAAAACGCAAATTTTTTGACGTCACTTATTTTGGTAAAGTTTATCTGAAGAAAATATTTCTTAACGATCTAAATCAAAATTTTCGCAAGGAAGATAGGGTGTAGCTATCAACATTTTATAATTTAGGAACGTTTGCCATAGTTACATTCCTCAGTGCAGCCATTATACGGGCCACCACAGGTTGACCGAATAATATGAAACAAATTAATTAAATTCCAATAAAGCAATTCTCCAATTAATTAGATACTATCGTCCTGATAATCCCAGTTATCATTAATTTCGCTATCTGATAAGTAAATGTTAAGTGCAGTTCAGTGTGGAATTGATTTCATTAATGACAAAAGCAAAGGTCACCACGAACAGGACCTGTTAAACGAGTTCAGTTCCTCCTACAATCCTATTCGAAGTTCTTCACACCAGTGGATGGTAGTACTGCACGCTCTTTTGCTATCCTCATTACATACAAAAAACCGGCCAAGTGCAGGTAGGACTCGCGCACGAAGGATTCCGTACCATTATCATCTATACAACATTAGACATTATATATAATTTATATAACCTTTTCTTAGTTTCACCTGTCCTGGCCTCAACAATGGCAAAAAAATCACGCTTGATGTATGGGAGTAGGTATTAGTATTTGTTGTTATAGCGGCAACAGAAATACATCATCTGTGAAAATTTCAACTGTCTGGCTATCACCGTTTTTGAGATACAGCCTGGTGACAGACAGACACATGGACAGTGGAGTCTTAATAATACGGTCCCGTTTTTACCCTTTGGGTACGGAACGGAAAGCATTCTTCTAATTTCGAATTTAACTATTTGGTTATTGCCTACTAATATAAATGAAAAAAGCGGCCAAGTGCGAGTCGGACTCGCCCATGAAGGGTTCCGTAGCAGCAAGTAATATAATATAAAAGTTCTTGTAGTTAGTTGTAACTTTGATCGATGTTTTTTGCGGTTTACGATTTATGACGTATTAAAAAAAAACTACTTACTAGATCTCGTTCAAATCAATTTTCGTTGGAAGTTTGTATGGTAATGTACATCATATATTTTTTTTAGCTTTATCATTCTCTTATTTTAGAAGTTACAGGGGGGGGGACACACATTTTACCACTTCGAAAGTGTCTCTCGAGCAAACTATTCAGTTTAGAAAAAAATGATATTAGAAACCTCAATATCATTTTTGAAGACCTATCCATAGATACCACACACGTGTGGGTTTGATGAAAAAAAAATTTTTGAGTTTCAGTTCTATGTATGGGGAACCCCAAAAGTTATTGTTTTTTTTTCTATTTTTGTGTAAAAATCTTAACGCGGTTTTCAGAATACATCTACTTAGCAAGTTTCAACAGTATAGTTATTATAGTTTCGGAGAAAAATGGCTGTGACATACGGACGGACGGACAGACAGACAGACAGACAGACAGACAGACAGACAGACATGACGAATCTATAAGGGTTCCGTTTTTTGCCATTTGGCTACGGAACCCTAAAAATATCTTGTACATACAGTCATAATAAATAAATTGCCCTTTACATATTTATACATACTATAACATACATAAATTGCCCTTTTTAAACTTTTTATAAACTCACACTCTTCACATTACATGTTTAGAGGTAAATAAGGAAAATGTGTTACTGGAAGACGGAATTTATTGTAAATGCCAATAAAAATTGCCAAGTTCACTGAATATGAAAAATCAGGACCGAGATGTGGAAATGTGAAAATAAACAAGATTAGCGGACTCGTTCGCTCTAGTCGACAGCTTCAAGTGAACATTGATTGCAATATTTTCCTTAAAGAATTTTCAGTATTGCAAATAAAATATCGTGAGTGTATAAAAAATACAGTCATGCCCTATTTAGTATAACCACAGAAAAAATAATAGTACTTATAAACAAATAGTATAACCTTAAATCGTTACTCTTTTATTTGGTAAAGTAATACTAATTATTATAAACCCATAAAGGCCTTGACATATTATTATTGAATTTCGTAATGACTAGAATCTGACAATAATTGGTCATAGGGAAACAACAAAAGACATCACCGATGCGTTTATTACCTTATTCATTTACCTTACATATTCATAACATCTAACATTACAAGAAAATAGATTAATATCCTTGTAGTAATATCATTTTAAAATGTTCATTGGCTTTAAGTCATGCACACGTTTTCGTAATACGTAACCAATTTACAAAGGCTAGGGTATTATAACACGCCACTACTTAAACTGTTACCGCATGCTTTCCATTGGCGACTCTACCAGAATTGTTAATAGGAACATTCGGAACACGGAGTCACTTGAACACTTTCTAACCGTTCATTACGTAATGTGCCCCGAATCTTCAATTATAAGTTTCAAGGAGGTCGTAGTTTACAACCTTCCAAGGTGGAATGCTCCGAGATTGTTTACTTGAGTTATCTTAAACTTTATGAACATAAGGTTTATTAGTCTAATATAATAAGGATCATCCTAAAACCTCATTTACTGAGTAAGTAAGTTTAAGGCTTTAAGATATTTAACTTTTTGTGGTGTAATATATATTTTAATATTATAAATATTATATTTACCATTTATTATATTCATCCAAAATAATATTATACTCTGGTCGCCTACTCCATTTGTTGTCATTGAAATAGAATAAATAAATAAAAAACCTGATTGTTGTTTAATTAGACAACTTGAAGAAAGAAACAAGATGACCTACTGCTCCATCCTATCGCAAAAGGCATTGCTTTTGGTTTTCCATACAAAAAAAATTTCTTAGTAGCACACGCCGGGTATCCACTAGTGAACAATCATAAATAAAGTCTAGTATGACGGATATAGGAGAATCCGCTGGGAAATTTTTCGGGCTCTTGAATTAATAGCCGACCTGTACAATCGGGACGTCCTCTTAAATAAAATTAACCTTCATAATAACAAAATGTCCCGGCCCATAACCTATTGGATAAAGGGTCTTTGTAAGAATATCGAATTGGAATATCGAAACGAAACCCGATATTATTACGAAAACATGCTTTGTAATCTAATTTGCAAACTCCACAATAGTAAATATTCGTTTATCAATTTTAATGTCTTCTCCTTATCAGCATTTATTAATGTCTGACAGATATTACTATTATTCAAGATATAAAAGTATTACAACTCAACAACTTCTACTACAAATCTTTTTGAATGGTTATTTAAAACCGCTTTGACCTCTATTAGGTCTACGAGCTTTATATCATCTATACTAATATTATAAAGAGGAAAGATTTGATTGGTTGTTTGCATTGAATAGACTCCGAAACTACAGAACCGATTTGGAAAATTCTTTCACTGTTGGGAAGCTACACTATCCCCGGGTGACATAGGCTAATTATATTTTCAAAACAATTAGGGATCCTTAATAAAACTCCAATAATGTAACCCAAAGTGTAAAAAAATAATAAAACCGAAGCAAAGCGAGGGTGGTTATCTAGACACGCGGAGCGTGTCAGCCAATTTTCTAGCTAACATTGGCGAGCAGCACCGTGTGTAATATTACACGAACCATTTGGAGCCACTTTTGACCACCTCATAACTCAATCTAGACACGCGGAGCGTGTCAGCCAATTTTCTAGCTAACATTGGCGAGCAGCACCGTGTGTAATATTACACGAACCATTTGGAGCCACTTTTGACCACCTCATAACTCAAAAAATATTCAACATAAACCTGTCAAATTTGGCTCATTTATTAAGACTTGCGAAATACATACGTCTTCCAAATTTCATAAACACATCTCAAACGGTTATTTAGATATTAACGTCCAAAAATCGAGAAATTTAACACTGACTGACCTATAGATCAAAACTATATCCAACTTCCAGGTGAACTAGAAAGTTAAAATTTGGCATGCAGATAGGTAATCGGGTGAATACAAAGGAATAAATCTGAAAGTAGTAAATTTTTATCATTTTATGATAATTTTTCAAAAAATTTATTCTATTAGGAACACTTACTTAAAACGCCTGAAATTTATGAACAGCAATCAAAATTGATGACAGGTGGTCATTATGTGGAATATTAACGAGTGGAATACCACCCTTATTTTTTTTAAATCGAAACATATCAGTTTTAGTACTTTGTGAAGCTTTCAACGGGGGAAGATGTTCAGTGTCCCAAGTGCCTGTTGGAAGTGCCTGTTGGAAGTGCATAGCAAAAGTACGTATTATTTACGTACAGATTAGTGAGACGTCAGCAGCCATTATTTGCAGTGTATTGCATTGTTTCATTTTTAATGTGTGAAAAATTATTCTTCTCTTATCTTGTATGGCATGTACACCACAAAATTTTGTATTATTTCCGAAATTATACCAGTTTAAAGTGATTCGAAGTATTGTTTCCAAATATATTATGGCACGTTATCTCATCGAACACAAACTACTTATGACTAATAAGAGTATATTCGACTATCGTATTTATTATTATTATTACTACTATCGTATCGTATCGTATTTATTATTATTATAACAGACTGGGATTTAGTATTAATTATTATTTCAATATTTAGCGGACACGGTGCACTAACTACGGATTTAGTTGAAGGGCACTATTACAGTTCATGTATAAGGTAACAAAATTAATCAGTAACGTTATGAATAAGTACCTACTAATAATTTCTGTACAAAAAGTAATGATATCCCATCAAAAACATGAATGTAAAGTAAAAGCCAATTTAAAAAAAAATTGAGATCTAAATGGGTGCCAAGTTCTGTGTAGAAAAGCCTAAAATTATAGTCACAAGAACATGTAATTCAAGCTTTACATTTGAATTGGCTAGTTTTCATTAGTTAGCAACCAACAAACCAAATTTTAGAAAAGTAACATAGGTCATCAACCTAATAGACTTAACAAAGATAATTATACAGATATAATATTATAGCCTACATAGGTACTAGCCCAGTGCCGATAGCTCTAAAAACGGTAAAAAGTGGAAGAAAATTATAGTAGAATGAAACCTATTGCAAAAGGAAGATAATATAACGAAGATTAAAGGAAAAATAAATTACGGACGTTCTGAGGTCGGGAAAGGGGGGGGAGGGGGGGTTTAAGGGAAAAAAATGGTTTATCTCGATTTCCGGAAAAACTACAAGTCCTATTGAAAAAAGTTGAATGGCAAAGTTGTAGGAAATAAAAAGATCTACAACTTTTGTATTTACACTCTTTTACATAACCTCAAAATTTATGTGAAAAATTCAAAAAACCACGTTTTTGGTTTTTTATTTTTATCTTTTACAAAAAATATTTTTTTTTCACGAAATTTGGTGAAAATTTACCTTTGTATGTCCTTAACATACTGTAATTTTTTTGATTCAATAAAATATTTTTTTCCACCTTATTTTGACCTTAAATCAAAAAAACAACCTTATTTTCAGTCGAAAAATCTCACGTCAAAATATCTGATTTTTTTTAAAAGTCGGTAGTCCTCTTGTCCGTTGTAATCTCTACTTTCTAATGGTATATAAAAACTTATACACTACTATGGTAAATGTTCTCAGAAAATGCAATGAAACGACAACTATTTTCGCAAAAAAAATTCGGATTCCATTGATTGCATATAAGATTGCAAAAAACATGCGAAAATAGTAGTCTTTTCATTACATTTTCTGAGAACATTTACCATATTAGTGTATAGGTTTTTATATACCATTAGAAAGTAGAGATTTTCGCAAAAAAATTTCGGATTTCATTGATTGCATATGAGATGGCAAAAAACATGCGAAAATAGTAGTCGTTTCATTGCATTTTCTGAGAACATTTACCATAGTAGTGTATAGGTTTTTATATACCAGTAGAAAGTAAAGATTCCAGCGAACAAAAGGACTACCGACTTTTTAAAAAAATCAGATATTTTGACGTGAGATTTTTCGACTGAAAATAAGGTTGTTTTTTTGATTTAAGGTCAAAATAAGGTGGAAAAAAATATTTTTTTGAATCAAAAAAATTACAGTATGTTAAGGACATACAAAGGTAAGTTTTCACCAAATTTCGTGGAAATAAAATATTTTTTGTAAAAGATAAAAATAAAAAAGCTAAAACGTGATTTTTTGAATTTTTCACATAAATTTTGAGGTTATGTAAAAAAGTGTAAATACAAAAGTTGTAGATCTTTTTATTACCTACAACTTTGCCATTCAACTTTTTTCAATAGGACTTGTAGTTTTTCCGGAAATCGAGATAAACCATTTTTTTCCCTTAAACCCCCCCTCCCCCCCTTCCCGACCTCAGATCGCCCGTAATTTATTTTTCCTATAATCTTCGTTATATTCTCTTCCTTTTGCAATAGGTTTCATTCTACTATAATTTTTTTTCGTTTCAAAAATTATCGGCACTGGACTATACGTGAAAACTAACCAAGTCAAATGTGGAGCTTGAGTTACATGTTCTTGTGACTAAAATTTTAGGCTTTTCTACACAGAACTTGGCACCCATTTAGATCTCAATTCTTTTTTTTTTAATTGGCTTTTACTTTACATTCATGTTTTTGATGGGATTCGTTATTCTATAAATCTGATATTTTAACCTGTAGTAAGTTGGTTTGAATAATATTGGCTAATTGTATCGAGTAAGAAAATAAGGCCCTGAAATCTCAAAAAGCCTCAACTCAGAGTCATTGACGGTTACTTAAATCGCTCCTTAGTACAGTATTTGTATGGTGATTCTTTACTAAGAAACGATTAAAGGTAACACACCAAGTGGTTAACCTACTAATATTATAAATGTGAATGTTTGTATGTTTGTTCACGCAAAAAGTACTGAACGAATTTTGCACACAGGCAAACCATAATTTGGAATAAAATAAATGGAATATTAGGCCAGAAAACGCGAACAAACTGTGGGCAGAGGATTAACAATGAACATAGCTGAATCAGGTGATACATTATACGTTCTACCACCTTCTACACCAACTGAAAATTTCTTAACTGATAATTTTCTATGTCTGTATTAACATTCCTATATCTTCACATATTATTATTCAATTTAACACCAGTATACACAGTACAGGGACACACAAGGAAAAGCTGTATCATGTAGATTGTAGGTGTCTGTCCATCCATGCGTTGCTGGCAAACGTACCTAATTACTCAAAGCAATTGGGTCGTTCTTTCTAATTATCGTCATTGCGACGATGTCACGAACTGTGACAAAAATATATGACCACTTTTTTATGGAAATAGCCGGCAAACGAGCTGACGATCCACCCAATAGTAGATAAGTGGCTATCGTCGCCCATGAACAGCAACACCGAAGGTATCACTGATGCGTTGCCTGAAAGAAAATATGTTTCGGTGCAAAAAAATTAAATTAGAATGATTCCTATTTAAACGATTTTTTTTCTTCGCCTAAAAATTGGTTTCCAGTCAGGATAATTTTTATTCGAAATTCTCATTTTGATTATAGTGTAAGTCTAATAATTTTATAAAAATACAAAAATGCATCATGCATATAAACGCAATACAAAATGTATTGCGTTTAATTTAACCCTAATTTTAATTTAACCCTAATTTATTTTCTTGCTGCAACATACCAACCACATGCATTCTAATAAACTGACATGATTATGAACCTTTTTTCCAGACAGCTAGAATGAATTTAGCTTGTAGCCCTTGCTAGCTGTGCTCCAGTAACGCTTGTGCTAATTGCTAACTCGTGGTGAGGAACGCAGGCCGAATAACAAAGTAGATGACGTCAGTGATGAGATTAGCTGACCCGTCAGCCCATCACACACCAATAAATCGGAAAATGAAAGTGACGACACCCGCTCACAGTAAAAGTGTGTTTTAATCCACTTTTGTCAGGAAACCGAACCTGTTGAAGTCTGACGAGTTATCTATGTGTACAGTAGAATTAAAAGTAATGAAACCGCTAGCATTTAGGGTCCTAAATTAGGCTACTAGATTTAAACAAGCTGATCCAACCAGGTTATTGGTGAACAACAGACCAGACCATCTATGGCCCGCTCTAGCGTGCCCTTTCTTATTGGAGGTCACTCTTTATCACCAAACTGAAATTCAACAGCACCTGCTAAAATTAACAGTGTAATTTTGATCAAGTTTCAATATCAGGGTTAGAGAGCCACTTTAAAACAGATTCCTTTATGACAGACTATTATTCCCTATTGGCAGCCAAAACATTAGTGATGCCTTTTGTGATACATCCATGACCGGCGATAAGCACTTAGTATAAAGGTGTTCATTCTAATTTCTAATCGTTTATTTAACGAAATATGGAAACGGAAGCCATAGTACTCGTAAATATAAGAGACTAATCGACTTATGTCGATCAACCATTATGACATTTCGACTTCGGTAGAATGTGTAGCTTCGTAATTTACTATATCTAATCTCACCAGCTAAATAACACAAAGTGTTTAGTTTCAATGTAGCTTGCCATACAATACAAGGACCGTAATCAATTATACAAGGAATATTTAATAGAATAGTGAGTGTGGTGAACTATGTTGCTTATAGTTCGAGGTTACAAGATCGGGTATGAGCACCCAAACTGAATATTATTCATCACTGATGCGAGGGAAGCTAGAACTATGTTGTTTTAGCTTTAATACACAAGCTTTCTCTGTCAATGATTAAGTTTAGTGTGGTGCATTCGAATACATTTAAAATGTATTAACATCAATAGAAATCGATAGTGGTTGTAATGATAAAACCTCAAGGCGAAAGCGAAGCGAATCTGTCTAAAAATTGTGATCCATCCATCAGCCTTTGTAAGTCCAATGCCGGATGCACAGGACGTAACTTGCGCCACTCTGACTGATGCCTTCTGTCTTCTTCAGGTGGATTGACGACCCATGACTAGTAGGTACCTACAGATTATAAACTACAAGCTGTACCGTACCCAGTTCTTTGGGCGTTAAATATTTTTACTTGTTATGAAGTAAAAAATATGAATACTTACAATAATACCTGATATAGCCTTTGTTACTCAAGAATAATGTAGTTTTCTATTGGTAAAATAATTTTTGAAATCGGTTCAGTAGTTTTTGAGTTTATTCGTTACAAACATACAAAAATACAAAGATAAAATATTATGTAGATTGGCCTCATATTGCCCAACAATTGGACTTTTATGCACTGTCATAATGATGATGTTAAGTTTTGAGTTCAAATTATAACTGTAAAAATAACAAGGAAGCTGTAATCTTAACACACAATTACGACAAGGTCAAGCTGGAAATATGAAACAAAAGTCCTTGGGATAAAATATGTACATAATTTTGTTCAAGAACTTTTTGCGGATACCTACTTGGAAGAGTTGGAAGTTTTCGGTCCACCCCGAAAGGGAAACCTCTTTACAAATTATTACTGCATTCAATTTATTTTCAGCTGTAACCACATTATTTCTAAGCGAAGATTCGTGTTGGTCCGAAACACCTTACTTGGAATAATGTAAAATTAATAACCTGTTAATTATTCCTCGTCACGAACTATGGATTTTCAGGCACACTGAAGAAATACTTAATAGTACTTAGGTAGTACAAAGATTTGCCCTTAACGTATTACCATTATTATTGTAGATTCATAAATATTAGAATTTGGCGTAGAAATCGTACTAACATAATAATTATTACCTGCTTTGACTATACATAGTACGGCTATAGTGCAAGTGATCCTAATTAAAACTATCTTACGCCGGCTTAGGGTCAACGCATATTTATTCAGCTCTACTCAGCTTTTGTCCACAGAAAACGGCGATTTTGTATGGAGACGCGTACGCATCCGTTCGCTTTCCGCGTCTATTCAGCTTTCGCGGCAAACAAGTAGATAATTAGTACAAAGTCAAGTGGGGTTTTTTCAACTTAACTAAATAAGTAAAAGCAATTTATAAAAAAAACTGTGTTTATAACTATTATATACTGCATTTTATATATATATATATAATCTATAGTCCAGTAAAAGTATTGCCAAATTGTTCACCAAATAAGTCTTGACTAAAAACACGGACTATAGTCCCTAATTAGAAATGGTGCCCAACCTAGTTACACAGTCTGTGGTGAAATCGACGTCCTTTGACTAAGAAAATATCGTGGTATACTTAGTCGTCAATTTGATTGTCGTCGTGCCGTCCTGTGATTACTTTGTTAATTCGGAGATTGCTGTAATCAAGCAAGCTGTACTATCTCACACAGCGATAGATTAAATGAATTCAATTTGTATAACACGCAGTTACACGCCGATGTTTAGAAAACCTTCGTGCGTCATTTTTAAGTAAGGGTGAGGTTAAACGAGCGTATTATTTTGAGATTTGAGTCGCGAAAAATGAGTTTGCTGCATTCGGTTTCATATTATGTAATTTGTACCACACGGCGACGCAAAATGTTGACGTTTAGTATAGACGTTTATAGGTATGAAGCCGACTCATTTTACGGGACTAATAGCTCAAGTTTGGCCTCACCCTAACCAGTCAACTAGTTACAGACGAACTGACGATTCACCTGATGGTAAGTAGCCGCAGTCGCCCCATGTGTAATCAGTGTAATCCCATCAGTAAAGTCAATGGCATCTCTGAAGATGCCGACAGAAAAGAAGAGTGAGAAACTGAACGTGTAAAGGACACGTTACGTTTAACCTGTAAAGGACTTATTCCCGTTTCATTTAGTCTCTGTTTATAATTATTTTTTCAATACAGTTAGTGAGGCTAGATACGAAATATCTTCGCTCAAGACAACCTTGTTGCATCTTTTATGGTATCTATTGTTCTCAGCTTGTTTCCCATAACTATATTTTTATAGCCCATGATTCATGGCAACTAATTACTTTACATTACTCTTTGATAAATATTTTATGTTAATTCATTCCATAGTAGAAATATTAGGAAACTTCTTATTATATCCGGTACACAAACAGACGAACTACCTGAAGGTAAGTTATCCATGGATATCAGTACACCTTAGGCATCAGTAATGTATTGCAAAAAAAGAGAGAAAGAGAAAAGAAGAAAGTAACTCGTTGCCCTTAAATATATCCCACATGGGGATCCCAGATGAAAAACCTGCATGCACCTCTAATTTTCTAACTTGCTTAAGAGTTTAAGAGGATAAAAGAAAAATCAAGAGGACGTCTTTAAGCCCGGGAATAAGTAAAAAATTAAACAATCTCCTAGGTATATAGACTCTTCTGAAAATCTTAGTCAGCATGGAAAATTCCCACACGGAATTACTATTTCTTTTTTGAACTGCAACGGTATTTGACATAATATACAAAAAAAAACAAGAAGTCTGACCAAAGGAGTTTAAAACCTTAATTGGAATCATATAATTCAAATAATTGTAGCTAGTAAAGATTCCTAATTAGAATCTCGAAATCCTGAGAAGTTTTAATGTAAATTAGACATGCAAAGTAACATCTACGTAATGCAAAGAGTCCTTTGAAGCACCTAATACATTCATGAACCAATTATAACTTGGAAAGTTCCTCGATCTTATCCATTTGTTACGTGTCTAACTCCATAATTTCAACATCAATGTTAATGTGCTGCACGTTTGTACTAATCAACCAATCAATAATACTCATCAACCGAATAGAACTTATATAAAAAGAACCGTGATAAGCCCTAAGAGTTATGTCAATTAAAAGTGATCAAAAGAAACTTCGGGCACGGCTGAAGTTATAGGTGACCGCCTAACTACTAGTAGCTAAAGTTCTTGAACGCTTCCGTGCATAGTTTAAGTTTGCGCGCTTTATCGTCTAGAAGTTTAATTCAGTCAAGCATTAGTTATTAAGTAAAAAAAAACCCTCCTGGTCGCTATCGTTAGCTGACAGTTGTCCATATCGAATTAGGAAAAGAACTTCCTTTATGTTGGCCACTCATCTTTCCACTCACTAAACAAACAGGAGCAGCGTAGTGAAGTATGCTGTCTTTTACAATTAAAAGGCTCTTCTCTCTGCTTTGGATCACTAATAAGTGAAAACTGTAAAGTTCAAAGGTTTACTCATTGTGATTCAAGTTTCGCTCACTTTGTCATTACCACGATTAATGCAACTGGATTGGAAATATCGTCATAAGAAGTATTGGGAGAGCCCGTGTCAAAATAAATGTTATGTATTTTATCATTAGATAATATAAAATATATTTATCAGATTATAGATAAAATATCCTGTGTACGGACTAATAAAACCATATTGGTAAATTTAAAAATGTGTTTTTTAGTGGTTTAGGATTTTTTTTCTTAAAAGAATACTCAAAAAAATCTTAATTGTTGTTTGTGTGTCTTATGTCTCAACCAAAACGATTCGATCTTTATCCCGTTATATCCGGCTCTCATTGTGTTCAAGCTCAACCTTCATGACATTTTTTGTTTCATTTTATCCGTGCTATTGTTTTTGCTGACAAGTTCTAGAGTGCTCTGCCCTATATGTTACAATTGTCATGGCCATTGTGTAGGCTCGGCCCGTTTCAACGAGCTCTTCTCGTCCGATGTATTATATCAGTTGAATTTCCCAATATTTTGGTAACTTTCTAAATTGACCTACATCAGAAAATTTGGGATCTCTCACAAACTCTTATTTTTGATGTTCTTTTCACTGATACTTTTGGTTTTTATTGGCATGCTTTAGTAAACTATCAATTACATCTCATTACACGACAGCAAGAGCACAGATGCACAGACCATAGATTGACAATTACCTATAGAGTCGTAATCCACAACACTCCTCTTGTGCAATATCCAGATGAAAAATCAGAAACCTTAAGATCAATAACAATTTATATATTTATTTCAAATTGTCAAAATATGAGTACTATATGTTCTCTATCTTGCACATTATGTACAGATAAAATCATTCAAAATCCTAAATTTCTTGATTTTTTGGGTTATTGAAAGATTTACGAGATTAAATTTTTTTACACGAAATTCCAATACAGAATGCTATTAATATTTCATGTACCTAACAACTTTAGTAAAAATAATGAAAATATAAAGCCAACATTAATTAACCTTATAAATATTAAAATTTTAATCAAACACAATTTTTTGCTAATTCATCGATCATTTTAAATTAATGTTACTATCATCATGGACAAAATCGCATTTAAACTCTTTATTCAGAAACATAAAATAATTGAGACGAGCCTTTAATTATGATATTTCTTGACGTATTAAATTCAATTAATTCGTCACTTGGCAACGCGACCTCTTCATCACAAATTGATGTCTGCGGGATATTATTAAATTAGCAACAATAAGCTTTTTCGATATAATTATTTTCGAGAAATAAAATTGTGCAATGTATATTGCTTGCTGTCTTCAATACGATTGAGCTGCGATAGTACCTAAAGCCCTCGTTGGATGTTGATTTGAAGGATAAATACGCGACTATACTATCATAATTTTTTATGTTGTAAGGGCTGTACTTGTAAACCTCGGCAGGAAGGGTAATTTCGCTGAAATAGGTAATTAGTTTTCGACAGTAGGGCTACGGAGGCAGAAATTACTTTCATAACCCTTGCTAGTAAAGTTGAACCCCGAGAGAAACTCATTTAAAATAACTAACGTAAACGCGCCTATTACCGCCTCCCAAAATTTGTATCCTATTACCGCCAGTTTTTTTAATCACTATTTTAAGGCATGTTATAGATTCCATGAAAGTTGTAGCCTAAAAATATTTTAGGTATGTATATTGAGAAACAAAAATAATAACGTTTGTGTGCGTAAATAATCAGCAAACAGAGTAAATAGCCATTATTTGAGACGCGGCCGCAACGGACTTTTGTGTCATAGTGTTGTGCTCCCAGCTACATAAGAACACCTCGTTATTACTTAAGAGAAATTAACACAAATAAAATGTGTATACGTGCATGTAAATATGTAACTATAATAAATAATACATTGGTTTTTTAGATTAACATCTAATACTACCGTTCTGGCCATGGCTTGTCGTTTAAATCGAATTTTACATTGGAGCGGTAATAGAAACATAATTTTTATAAGTCGCTTCTATTAACGCCCCATGGCGGTATTAGATGTTTTACAATAGTTGGTATTTTAGCTTTTATTTCTTTTAATACATAATTTTACATGTTTTTTTTTAACTTGTTTGATTCTAAAGGATGTATTACATAATTGGATCAATTAACGCCATATATTTTGTCTTATGGATTTTTGCCTATTATTGTTTCTTTTTTGGGCGGTAATAGAATCTTCATACTTAATTCTATTACCGACCCATACGGTCTTATTTATAAAAGTCTTTTATTGTAGGTATGTAGCGTACTGTAGTTAAAATGCTGATAAGCCTGCTATAAGTTCCTTATTTATAAATGTTCTATAGGCCACACATAAGTTTTTAACCGACTTCAAAAAAGGAGGAGGTTATCAATTCGTCGTATATGTTTTTTTTTTCTTATGTTCGACCAATTTGGATGGTTTAAACGGTATTAAATAGGGGATTGCTTCAGGGTGGTCTCATTAACATCATGGTGAGGATCTTATGATGGGTTCTGGACATATAGAGTGGAACACCTCAACGGTTCGTTGACATCTCAGGGTGTAATGATGTGAATTGGAGACGAAATATGTAACTCCTCAACGGATTGGAATAATTGAACCGTGTTAAAAGGTATATTTTGTTGTTGGTTAATATTTACACAGCAAAATCAGTACATCATTGACCATTCTATGGTCTGATGATGTCCCTTGGAGACAAAATGTGTAACTCTTGAATCGGAAGAATCGGAACCGTTTTTAAGAAATTTTTTGCCAATAACTTTATTTTTGCAAAACTAGTACCTACATCATAGACTATCTCAGGGTCTGATGATGCGATTTGATGGCAAAATGTGTAACTCCAACGGATTGGAATAACTAAACCTTGTTTCAAGATATTAACCTCCATCTTATAAAATTTCAGTAGATAGTGTTTTTAATAATATGTACTTTAACTACATTATTAAGAAGAAAGCTCAGTTTTTAATATTGATTGATTTTAATTTGAATTGATCTCAAATATTTTATACCAACTTAATAAATATTTATTTTGTTTTTTATTATTTAATAGTATGGAGAATGTGTTCCTTTTTCAGTGGTCGGTAATAGAAACATGAAAAACGGTAATAGAAACAACATCATCCCATCGGTCGGTAATAGAAGCAGCCGCTATTTCAGATTAAATTATTATTTATTAAATATTGTGTCATTTAATACCAAATTTAAGTACTGAATGTCATAGAATATTTAATTATGATAAAGAATAAATTAAAACGCCTGTCCTAGCATAACGGCGTATATCTAATTTTCTGAAGTTCATCCATAGTCAGCTTAAACTGGCGGTAATAGGAGCGTTTACGTTATTTCAAAACTACGAAATCTGAAATTTTCACTCATCCGTGTTTTATTGCTCTACTAGCTGACCCAGCGTACTTTATACCGCCTAACAACTACATTAGAAAAGTTAATATGGTCGTTAACTTATCTTAAATTTTCTAATTGCCTGTACCACTTTCTTATTTTTTTCTTTTATCTATAATAAACCACATTTGACGATTCATTTTTATTTACATTGATGAAACGGATGTAACAATCAAATTAATAGTAGTGGAAACACTACATCCACAACTTATAAACTACAAAATGTGGTAGATAAAAAATTTAACATAAATTGTAAAGATTTTGTAGCAGTACTTATTATAAGTACTATTATTTCTTCTGTGGTTGTAGCTCTAAGTATTCAAACTATGATTTTACCATTCCCGTAGCAATTTCCAGCATGCCATACTATACATTGATTATAATCAATGACCTTTATGTCTGTTTGTGCGCTTGCTTTTTCAATATCATGCCATAACTGTAGCTTGGTAACGATATTTGTTTACTGCACAGCGTTGTTCGTTGAATGCTCTGATGCACACTACATTTGTACCTAATTTGAAATATAAACAGGTAAAGATATATACCTAGACGATAAAATTAACCGTTAACTTACTTCGCTTACGTTAAAGAATACTTACTAAACAACCGAGTGTAAAAGATAGTGCAAAACATAAAAATAAATACAATGCAATTCTTGCCGCCTCGGTAATCATTACGAGGCGAAGCGAAGGCGAACTATCGCAATGCCGCGAACAGAATAGAATGCGTCGAACCAATAGTGTTGTCACTCAAACCGTATCTAAATCAGATCACAAAGAATAGGATCTACAAGGCCAAGGTAAAGGACACTGATAGCCTAGAATTGCTAATTTTCTTGTTTATTGTCCTCAAATAGGTAGTGAAAATATATGAAACGTCAAACAAGGTCGAAGGATTTTCTTGCGGTTGGGTTTGAAGTTTAAACTCTGGTCTGGGTTTAAATAAAAAAAAATCGTAAAACATATAGGTACCGATGGGTGTTTTCTTATTGAAAAGCGATACGTGTTATTAATTAATAAATAGTGTTTCTATTATAACTTTTCCATTAAACTAATTTTCCTCCGCCCTCGCTTTGATTGATCGCTATTCTTGAATTTACAAAATAGCAACCATATACGTCTTTTTGTATAACGTTTTATAAATTTAATGTTACCACCCAATATAAAATTATTCTAAATTGACTAAATTTGCCCAGGTGCGGTAATCGAGAATTAGGTATATTCGTAATACTCAGTAAATAATTGATAGACGCTCACGCTTATTTAAGGTTTTTAAATTTAAATTACCTTTGATAACGAAAAAAAAGAAAAAATAACACATTTTAATTCCAATTATCCTTTCGACTTTTAATAAGTATATCAATTGTTTTTCCTGTAAAGAAACTAGGTACGCGATATAATAGTTCTGCAATATCATAAATCAGTCCCCGCTGATTCTGCGGAGACAATTACTATGTAGTTATTCTATTATTAAGTATTGTACAAACAGCCTTAGTAATAGTGGACCTGAGTACGATTGCATGAAACTACTTTTTTAATTTTAATTAATATGTGCATTGTGCATTTTACAAATTTCATTTTTTCAATTATTATTCATCCTTATGTTGTTTCCTTGAAGAAAAACTTCGTGTGAAAACCTCTCCACCAAAATTTTCTTGTTTCTTTAAATTTGAAAATCCGCATTTTGCCAGCGTAGAAAACAACATTTTGAGGCGGCCCAAGACTGAATTATTGGATGATTATTATGTCAATCTCTATTTCTCCTGTTTCCGTATATTCGATACCTGAATACGATTGCATGAAACTACTTTTTTTAACTTTAATTAAAATATGCATTTTACAAATTTTATTTTTTCAATTATTATTCATCCTTATGTTGTTTCCTTGAAGAAAAACTTCGTGTGAAAACCTCTCCACCAAAATTTTCTTGTTTCTTTAAATTTGAAAATCCGCATTTTGCCAGCGTAGAAAACAACATTTTGAGGCGGCCCAAGACTGAATTATTGGATGATTATTATGTCAATCTCTATTTCTCCTGTTTCCGTATATTCGATACCTGAATACGATTGCATGAAACTACTTTTTTTAACTTTAATTAAAATATGCATTTTACAAATTTCATTTTTTCAATTATTATTCATCACTTATGTTGTTTCCTTGAAGGAAAACTTCGTGTGAAAACCTCTCCACCAAAATTTTCTTGTTTTTTAAATTTGAAAATCCGCATTTTGCCAGCGTAGAAAACAACATTTTGAGGCGGCTCAAGACTGAATTATTGGATGATTATTATGTCAATCTCTATTTCTCCTGTTTTGCCTATATTAACTACCATTATCTATAACTTAACCATTTATTATAGTTAAATGCCCCATAAGACTAATAATGATGTTATCTATAATAATCCACCGCGAATTTATCTCTAAGTTAGATCTGTGACTTCTATGAGATTAGAAAACCATGGCATTTTTATTGCAATTAAATGACATACGGAAATACCGTAACAATCTTACGTAAGTGTGAAGGGAATATTAATTATAATGTAACTGAGTGATACATAATATCAGTTATACATGTTATATCATTATGACATCCGCTGTGGTTACGATATTCGCATTCGCTGCTATTAATGCGGTCGTATTGTTATAGCTCAAGTTTTTAGGTGTTTATTTTATTATCTACTACTTTTAAACTTTCATCTAAATAGTAAATAATAAATACTCTATAAATTATGGTTTAGTGCGAAAAATTTAGCGTTCAACTTCAAAGAAAAAAAAAGAAAGAAAGTTTCTTTTTAAATGCTCTCCAATAACTGCTTTACACTTTACTCATTGACTCAAAATAATTATAACGCCAAGAATTTGTAAATACGTAGTTAACATGATTATGGAACGCTCTACATTTTATTCCCTAAGTAAATATATGCATAATGTATGGAAGTTATGGCATAATAAAATGACATATTATGTTCCTTATCATTTAAATGTATGTATGAACATCACCCGGTTACGATTAGTTTTTGCTTTAAGTCTTTTTATTTTACTTTTTAGTACAATTAAATAAATAGGTAAGTTATGTATCAAAAATATCTTAATAATTATAAAGTATTTAGAAGATTTTTTTTCCTGAAAATTTTCGTCTATACATACTTTCCAAAGTTATCAAACTTGGCATCAACTCACCTTCTCCACCAAACATTTACTGTTAACTTCAGTACTTCAAAAACACTTAAAATAGCACGTAAATACACTTGTAACTCACGCAGTCTAAACTATCCATTAGTTCAGGGAGTTTCAAGACAAAATTATTTTCTAGCTCATAAAATAAACACTAGTCGCACTTAAAATTTAAATGCACTGTTCGAAAATTTAAATTTTCGACATTTTCGACACACGTTTACTGAGATTATTTACAGAATGGTTTATTTGAGTAGCCCGTGCAATGGGCACACTCATGTGGGTCCATTATTTTGTAAACAATTTTACGGAGCACATTGCCCGATGTTTATCATTTTACGCGCGTAAGATTTACCGCGCGGTGGCGCTGGCGTCGACTACGAGGACTGAACTGAGACTGCCGTGTTTCTTAGTTTTCTTACAGTTAACAGTTAACGAATAAGTTTAATGTTTAACCAGTGTATTTGCTCTGTTGTTTCTTAAACGTGTGATTAATAGCTGTTAGTAGAACGCTGAGTCGAATGTTGTATCTGGAATAACGTACCCTGAAAACTTCCAGATTTCTGATGTTCCCCTTGAGGATACGTGTGAAGATAACAATGTCTAATTAGCAAAAGTCATAGGCGGAAAAAAGTGTCTAAAACATTCCTTCAAACCACACAAAATTTAATTGTTTTAAAGTGCCGTTCTTCAAAAGGAACTTTGAGCTTTTTCTCTTCAACTACGTTGAGTGAGTTATTGTAACGTAAAAAGCATTAAAGGATCGTGCAGCGGTTAAACACAGGAAAATTGTTAGTAAAAATATTCTGGTATTGAGATATAAAGCATTCTTTGTAAGGTTTTTTCTCTCGGCATTCCAATGTTCTTCTAAGTATTATAAATATCGTAACTTCCCATTCGTATAATAAAAATTTAGGTATCTATCGAAGAAAAGTGATATTCTAAAATACTGATTCTAAGAATCTCTACATTCATTCGCATTGTGTAATAAATAATTTTATAGTTGTCAATAAAACCTAAAATAAAAATGTTCTTTACATGAATCTTGCGAAGAGAATTAAAAAATGAAATGTGTTTACACTGGCCGAGAAAAATTTCACGTGATGTTTGTGGATTCTTTCTAATGATAAAAATTATATCGTATTATAGTTTAAGACCACTAAGCATGCTATGTGCATCAAGCATATTCAGTCCGTTCAACAAGACGGTTTTCAACTTGAATTTAAGTAGGTATTTCGTTTTTAGGGTTCCGTAGCCAAATGGCAAAAACTGAATAGTTTGCGCGAGAGACACTTCCAAAGTGGTAAAATGTGTGTGTCCCCCCCCCCCGTAACTTCTAAAATAAGAGAATGATAAAACTAAAAAAAATATATGATGTACATTACCATGCAAACTTCCAACGAAAATTAGTTGGAACGAGATCTAGTAAGTAGTTTTTTTTAATACGTCATAAATCGTAAACCGCAATTTACCTCGATCAAAGTTACAACGAACTTCAAGAACTTTTATATTATGTTACTTGCTGCTACGGAACCCTTCATGGGCGAGTCCGACTCGCACTTGGCCGCTTTTTAGCGTTGTACCACACGCCATGTGTCCACTAGTTAGGGAGACCGAGGAAGCTGAAACAGTTTTTTTAAGTAAGTGTACATAACTTTTACCCATTTCGATTAAAAGGGGACTTTGAAAGGGTGACTTTGTTTCAGCTCTCCTCCTACCGAGGTAAATTACGGTTTACGGTTTAAAAACATTTATTTCTCAAAAGATTTTACAAAAAATCACTTACTGAGAAATTACAGTTATATTATACATTAAATAATTCTTAAGCCAATTCAACTAACAACATTATTTAGCTATGGAGGGTAAGTATGAAAAATGTTTGCAAGAGATCAGTTCAAGTTATAAAAAACTGGAAGCGGCGTAAATGTTTTCTTAAGCCCATGCTATAGTGGATTTGATAAGTTTGAGAAATATTTCATGGCTGTCGTATGTGCTGAGTTAATAAGCCAGTAATGTTACATTTAGTTATTAAATTAACATATGTTATAAGTGTACATATTATATTTTTAAAAACTGTTTATATAGATAGATATGTAGGCATTGAGTATGTGGTAATTATGTTTCTACGTATGTATATATGTATGTGTGTCTGTTTTATATATGCATGTATGCGCGTATGTGAGTGTGTTTTTACTTAATTATAATATGTAGTAATATAATAATTAATAGTAATAATAAGCCAGTAATGTTACATTTAGTTTTTTAAATTAACATATGTTATAAGATAAATATGTAGGCATTGAGTATGTGGTAATTATGTTTGTATGTATATATATAATTATGTATGTGTGTGTGTTTTATATATGTATGAATGCGTGTATGTAAGTGTGTTTTTACTTAATTATAATATGTAGTAATATAATAAATAATAGTAATAATAAGCCAGTAATGTTACATTTAGTTTTAAATTAACTATGTTATAAGTGTACATATTATATTTTTAAAAACTGTTTATTATGTAGATAGATAGATATGTAGGCATTTAGTATGTGGTAATTATGTTTGTATGTATGTATATATGTATGTGTGTGTGTTTTATATATGTATGAATGCGTGTATGTAAGTGTGTTTTTACTTAATTATAATATGTAGTAATATAAGAGATAATAGTACTTATTATAAGGTACTGTGGTAATATGTAGTAGTGTTTGTTAATTATTTGTTTAATTTTACCACTTTTATATACTTAAGTTAGGGAAAAATTCTTTAAAATGTGGCTTTTTAGAAGTTTTTTAAATGTAGGAAATGTCTTAACGTATTTTATGTCATTAGGTAATTTATTATAGAGCTGAGCTCCTTCGTATAGTATATTTCTTTTTCCGTATTGTTTAGTCCTAGGATGTATAAGGCATATATTGTTTGCTTGTCTAGTCATTCGTTTATGATGATCGATTCTTTTTGTAAATGTGATTTGCGAATGTATATCTCTCGTAAGTATTTTTCTTACGAGAATACAGGTGTTATATTTGTATGTTTGGGCAATGTTCATTAGTTGTGTTTCTCGATAAATTTTGTTGGTCGATGTCAAAAAATCATATTTAAAAAGTACTTTAATAAGTTTGTTCTGCGATATTTGTAATTTTTGTAAGTTACTTTTTGCTGCTGATCCCCATATTTGGATTAAATAATCTACGTGAGGCTTGACAAGGCAGTTGTAAATAGTGTATTGAACATGTTTTGGTAAACATCCTACTATGCCTCGTAATGCGCCTGTCAATGATGTTAATTTACTACGTACTTTTTCTATATGAGGTTTCCAAGTGAGTTGATTATCTAAAAGCAAACCTAGGTATCGTTCCTGGGTAACTTTATTGATTATTTCCCCATTTATGCTCAAGGGAGGATAATGCCCTATTTTCTTATTTTTAGCTGCAAAAATTACATAGTTTGTTTTCAAAGTGTTAATTGTTAATAGATTTGACTGTAGCCACGTGCATAAAATATTCAAATCGTCTTGTGCCTCTTTTACCACTACATCCATAGAATGACCATGATAGAAGAGACTTGTATCGTCGGCGTATAAAGTAATGTCTCCTTTTAATCCAATTTCGTGCATGTTATTAATATATATTAAGAAAAGCAAAGGGCCAAGTATTGAGCCTTGGGGTACACCGCAGGTTATTAACTGGGGCTCACTTTGACAATTTCCGATTTTGACAATTTGGTATCTGTTAGATAGGTATGATTTTATTATTTCGTATGCTAATCCTAATATACCAATAGAACTCAATTTCATTAAAAGTATTTTGTGACTGACTGTATCAAACGCCTTCTTTAAATCAATAAATATACCTAGAGATATGTTCCGCTTGTCAATATTGAGTTTGATGTTTGTGACTAGATCTACAGTAGCAGACACTGTGTTAGCTTTTGGTCGAAAGCCGTATTGTTTTTCATACAGAAAACCAATAGAGGTTAGAAAAGTATTAAGCCGGGCATGTAGTATCTTCTCAAATATTTTAGAGATTACCGGAAGGACAGATATTGGTCGATAGTTTGAAGGGTCCATTTTATTTCCAGATTTAAAAATAGGAGTAACCTTTGCTACTTTTAAGGATTCAGGAAAGTATCCCTGATTTAAACATGTGTTAAAGCACCTAGCTAAAGGTCCAGCAATATAATTTTTAACATATTTAATCATCTTTGTAGATATTCCGTCTATGCCAGAGCTCGTGTTTTGGTCCAGATTATTTATTATTTTTAGTATTTCTTGGGTAGTCGTGGGTTCCATATTTATTAATTGTTTATTAATTTTTTGATATGTTGTTGTGTATGTTTGATTGAGATGAAATTTTTTTGGTATTTTATTTGCAAGTTCGGTTCCTATATTGGAGAAAAATACGTTAAAGCATTCACAGATATCCTTAGTATCCGTAAGGATTCCTGCGGGAGACGAAAGTTTTGTAGGACTATTTCCGCTATCGGTTTTATTATTAGATAGGGTGTTGATGAGTCGCCACATTTTAAAGGAGTTTTTCTGACAATTTGTGAAACGTGTATAATAGTACTTATTCTTAGCTGCTTGAATTTTAGTAAATACGGTGCTTCTTTGTTGAATAAAATCCTTTCTCAACTGTTCGTCTGTAGGCGTTTGCTTGAGACTATGCCACAGCTCATTCCTTTTATTAATTATAGTAATTATGTCCTTTTTTATCCAATCTTTACATGGTGAGTTCAAAACCTTAGTTTTCTTCGTTTTGTTTTTTATGATCAGTTGTGTCAATTGTGCTTCTAGTTCCTCGTACTTATTGGTCTGAGAGATTATAAAATTCTCCTCTATATCCTTGTAAAGATTGGTATAATTAATCGAGTCATACTCTACTCGCCTCTTTGGTTCCTTACGGGGTCTATTTATCTCAAGGTATATTTGCTTGTGATCTGAGATGGCAGATTCAATAACAGTCATTTGAAATGTATTTTCAGATAAGTTTGTACAGGCATGGTCAAGGATTGATTTTGAGGATATCGTTTCACGAGTGCAATAATCCTGGTTTATTTTATTTAAAATCATAATATTATTCTCCCTTAATAATTCTTTATATTCAATAATAGATGTTTCGTTGCTAAGTAGGTTCAAGTTGAAATCACCAAAAATTAGTGTTCGTTTCCGTTTTAACAGTTGTTCATAATAATTATCAAGGAAATTACTTGTATCTGCTGAGGGTTGTTTATAGATAGCGCCAACGTCGAGTGAGAGTGAATCTAAGTGAACCCATAAGAAGTGATTACCATCTTCATATTTTTCTTCAAGTAGATTATGCCTTAAATTGTTATGAACATAAATTGACACTCCTCCTCCCCGCGAGTTTGTTCTGTAGTTTAAGTAATGAGTGTAACTTGGGAGTGTCAATCTTCGTGCTTCTTCTTCACTTTTGATCCATGTTTCTGTAAGTACTATGACATGGATAATGGTTTCAAAGGAATTTATTATACATCTTATTTCATCTAGTTTTCCTGGCTTAACTACACTCCGGATATTTGCATACAAAAATTTTAATGTTTTATTATTAACGATTAAATCAGAATAGCTATTGCAGACTTTATGTGTTACGAAATCTTTTTTATTATTTAATATATTTTCTGTTTTTTCTAGTTTTTTGATTCTTGTTGCATAATTTTAGGATTTCCTTTCACGTATTTTATAATCAGGCCTGTTTCCCCATTTTCTGTGCGTTTTTTTAACTCTTCTCTAAGTTTTAATATAGTCCGGTACTGCATAGGTGTTTGATCCGAATAGATTTTGATTTTGCGATCTTTGTTACCTGTCTTCTTTCTTAAAATGACTTTTACTGTTTCTGTAGATGAAAAGCAGACTTTAAGAGGTCGTATTTTCTTCGTATCATATTTACCAAGGCGTATGATTTTTTCAGGTTCAGGACATTGCGTATAAATTGTTTCTAAGATTTTCTTAACCTCGGATCTGTCAGTTTCCCTCTTTTTGTTCATGTCTGTCATATGTGGTTCAAAAATTCCAGTAATAATTATATTTTTACTTCGTAGTATTCGCTCTTGTACTTCCGCCATTATATCCTCACGGTCACTTATTGAGGCTTGCTGGTGTTCTGGTGAGGCAAAAGTTGGCAGATTTTTCTGAAGTATATCATTTTCGAGACATTTTATTTTAATTTGGGCATCGTTGACATTTGTTGTAAGTTTTTCAATTTGTTGTTTAAGGTTACTGTTTTCACTAATCAAACGATTTGTAGTGGTTCTCATGTCCGTCAGTTGTTCTTTTATAGAAGAAATATCATGCCTTATACTATTAACGCTGTCAGTCTGAGTTTTGGTAAAGTCTTTCAAAATCCCCAGTATTTCCTGTTTGAAATCGCTAAATTGTCTCGCGAAGTCGCCATCAGGTGTCTTTTTTTTCCGTAGAGATATGTTTTTCAATTCAGAGTCACAGGTTCCGATGGTTAATAATTCAGGTTGAGAAGCACTTTTTCCTCCAGTAGCACTCATGTTTATTTTGAGCTTGATATTCTTTCCAAAATAAATAAAATATTAAGTTTAATAAGCTGTAAGACGTACCCGCTCTGCTTATCGTTCCGCTCGGTAATATAAACGCTACCTTATTCGGCGTATACGCAAAGCAGTCCCGTGCAGTAAAGACGATCACTGTATGTATCTCGTTCCCTCGTGCACTTGCTACAACATTTATCCGGAAACGTGCTGCGTTCGAAATGAGACTTTATTTCTTCTACTGTTAGTTAATGAACTGTTTGACACTGTTTAATAAATATTTTATAATATGTTTGTACACGTCCGCTCACTACGCTCGTTGGCTTGTATATTACATTGTATATTACATATATTGTTGGCTTGTAAATTGAAACAATAACCTAGAAGAGTTGAAACACCTAGTTTAGATAACACTAAAATAATGACGAAAAATTATTTTATGTATTTTTTGACTTGATATTCAATAGGGGCGTAAGCTTAAATTAGTACCTAGTACCTACCAAGCGCGCACGGGGGTAGTGGAAGAGTGAAATTGGCGACTTTGGCAACTTGCTAGTGTTTTTTTGTTTCCGAGAAACAGTTGTTTCAACTTACCTTTGTTTCAACTCTCCTCGTTCTCCCCTACTAAATTAATATTAATAAACATATACATTATACGTACACTTCAATGTTGTATTAAATGAATAGAAATAAAGATTTCCACTTACGGGTTGTAACAACAATATTAAGTGGGGGCACGTTAATTTTTAAAGCAGACAATCTCTGCCTAACTATTGATTTTTATTTTATCTTACCTCGTTTATGCGAATGAAACAAGCGGATTTCAGTGATTGACGGGATTAAGAAATCCGCCGGAATCAAAACTTTAGGGCCTATCGGAGTGACGTGGATTAAGGAAGCTTCAGTGGTCCACTGTGGGTGTAAATACTGGTTGATGGATTGATGGATTTACAAAGTCACTACATTGAAAATTACTTTAATCAAAGGGAATTTAATTACAGCGGATCTAAATTTAATCAAACTCACAAAATGCGTATAGCTTTTTTTATGTAAACCGCATGTTATGTGGACATTTTTAAAACTAAAATCATTTTTTATGATTGTTTACGGTGATGCATGGAGTTCTGAGTAAAATAATCACTTAATTCTTGAAAAGGTAATCTTCAGATATTGATGGAATAATGATTTACTCTAAAGGTGCTCCCTCACCGGGAGCATTCGCTTGTAATGTAACGTTACAGATTTGAGCATTACATCAGTGAAGGAGGAGAACCGAGCATTACAATGCGCACCTTGTAATGATACAATGTGTAATATCTTGTTACAACTTGTAACATCAATAATAATGTCAAATCTATAATGTTATATTACACGCGAATGCTCGTCAGTCAGGGAGGTAGTATTGTAATGTAATGCTCAAAGTCGAATCTATAATGTTACATTACACACGAATGCTCGTCAGTCAGGGAGGTATTATTGTAATGTAATGCTCAAAGACGAATCTATAATGTTACATTACAAGTGAATGCTCTCGGTGAGGGAGCACCTTAATGTTTAACACTTTCAGCGGTCCGAGGCATTTGGATAGACTTCTTTGTGCAATATTCATCGCCTCTAAAGGACTCTACCAGTCTCATTAATTTGTGATTCGTGCTAGGCATTTCAACTTGTGATCACGCTAAGTATTCGTAATCTTAATTATTTAGATGAAGAAAAAATAACACGACCCTTCATTTATTTTCCTAATTCTGCGAACTTTTGCTCATTAGATTCAAAATAAATTGTTTGGCTTAGGGGAGGAGGCAAACTGAGGAGTCTACCTGTTACCGCATAAAGCAAAGCAAAAGCAAAGCAACAACCCATAATTGTCCCACTGCTGAGCTCGGGGTCTCCTCTCACAACGTGAGGGGTATTAGGCCATAGTCTACCACGCTGGCCAAGTGCGGATTGGTAGACTTCACACACCTTCGAGAACTTTATGGAGAACTCTCCGGTGTGCAGGTTTCCTCACGATGTTTTCCTTCACCGAAGCAAGTGATAATTAACTTGTAATACGCACATAATATTTGAAAAATTAGAGGTGCGTGCCAGGGTTTGAACTCGGGCCCCTTCGTTCGGGAGACCAACGTTCTACCGCTAGGCTATCACTGATTATCACTGTTACCGCATAATAAATAAGAACTTTTATGGACAACTTGGTACGTACTGATATGCATACAAAAACAGCTGCCCGTGATGGGACTCCCCAATAACCCGTGTGATGTGTACCTCTAAATATGTACTCCAAATATGTCCTCTAAATATGGTTATAAATATGTACAGTAATATCCCTGTACCAGTTTACGCCAATGACGTTTTTCGGGATTCCCCCTCGATAAATTAAACACACACTCCCCGCAGTAGGTTTTTACCTGTGTCGCTGGTAGAAAGCACGACTCATATAACACATCATAATATAACACCCATCTTGATTACAAATATTTATTTGTCACGAGAAATATCTTCCCCGGCCGGGAATCAAACCAGGGACCCCTATCTTCACGGGCAGGGTAGCTACCAAGCTACAGGGTCGTCAAATTCTACAATATATACGAGTATTGATAATATATATAAATTACGTGTCACGTTGTTTGTCCGCGATGGACTCCTAAACTACTTAACCGATTTTAATCAAATTTTCACACCGTGTGCAGTTTGATCCAACTTGAATGATAGGATAGCTTAGATTTCAAAATTAAAAAAGTTTTGACAGAACGAAGTCTGTTTGGGCAGCTAGTCTTAATATATATAAATTACGTGCCACGTTGTTTGTCCTCGATGGACTCCTAAACCATTTAACCGATTTTAATAAAAATTGGACACCGTGTGCAATTCGATCCAACTTGAAAGATAGCATAGCTTACATCTAAAAAAAAACTTTTGACAGAACGAAGTCTGTCCGGTTTTAGGGCTCCGTAGCCAAATGGCAAAAAATATAAATTTTGGGGGTTCCCCATACATAGAACTGAAACTCAAATATTTTTTTTTCATCAAACCCATACGTGTGGAGTATCTATGGATAGGTCTTCAAAAATGATATTGAGTTTTCTTATATAATTTTTTTCTAAATTGAATAGTTTGCGCGAGAGACGCTTCCAAAGTGGTAAAATGTGTGTCCCCCCCCCCCCCTGTAACTTCTAAAATAAGAGAATGATAAACTAAAAAAATATATGATGTACATTACCGTACAAACTTCCAATGAAAATTGATTTGAACGAGATCTAGTAAGTAGTTTTTTTAACACATCATAAATCGTAAACCGCAAAAAACATCGATCAAAGTTACAATGAAGTACAAGAACTTTTATATTATGTAACTCGCTGCTACGGAACCCTTCATGGGCGAGTCCGACTCGCACTTGGCCGCTTTTTATGTACCTTAGCAGACAAACGAGGTGACGATCCACTTGATGATAGATAATTAAGTATCGCAAAAACTTTTTTTACGCAAATTAAACAACAAACAATCAATTGATGACCAAAGTTACCAAGACCTGGGTTCATTTCCCAGAGAGGCGGTTTGAATGGTAAGTTTCTGTTCTTGTCTATTTGTGTTGTCCATAGCACCCACGAAAAAGGGAACCCTAGTATGTATAGCGCTAATTGAACGACTCCGAACGGGCCACCTGATATTAAGACGTGGGCATCGTCACCAATGGACATATAAAATTCTATGCAATATCAAAAAGCTTACTGAAATTCAAGACAAAATATTCTTTGTTGCTCTTGTATACGTGTTTAAAATAATAAACTCTAAATATTAGTAAGTTTATAAAGTACATTGTTATGAATTGGGGCCACACCACACTACTAATTACACCGAACTGTTACAGGGCATTAGATTCAGAACGTGACTTCATTTCTTGATACGGTTTCTGTTATGCAAGTTAAGAATAAACCTTTGTAATTAATGTAGGGCAATGTTATTACAAAGGATTAATTTAAGACTTTGAAATTACAGGGCTTTAAACTCTTTAAGTCACAGTTAGGTAAGCGAATTAGGTAGGTACTTGTTATTCTCACCACTTGTATCATACGTAGTTGGTCCGCGAGGAAAACGCGAAATTATTAATAAGCTACGAATTGATTAAACAATATAACTAAGTAATTAGTTTACAAAACAAAAAACTATTTTATTCGAGCCATTTACCGCCTTCATCAGATCTTATGACAGGAATACTTCTCAAGAGAAATCAAACGAGCGCAAACTCCATTATACATATTATTAGTTGTGGCGTTTGACTTCAGAGTCTCCATGGAATCCTTGACTCCATCCTCAGATCAACTGCATCGTCAAGTACAACAGGGACGTGTTGAAATTCATCCACCGTTTCTTCTCCAGGTCTCCCAAATTTTCTGGAAGTAGAATGATCTTTTATTTTTATACACTTCCATCCATCCATCCATCAGCTCTTGGAGGTCCACTGCTGGACATAAGCCTCCCCTAACTTGCGCCACTCTGACCGGTCCTGAGTATTCTGAATCCAGCGAATTTTGGACTTTACCATTTGAAAAATTCACGGAAATAGATCATGAATTTAAGAGGAAAACTATCGCGGCTAGGATAATTATTACGTAGTTAATGAGTAATAGTCGATGAACTACGGAACCCAAAATTGCGCGTGGTAGGTACATATGTCCGGTTCTCCGTACCACGTACCTACCTATTTCTAATATTACACGCCACAGTCCAAGTAACACTTCTTTAAAGTCAAACGGTCTTAACACGTTCGCTGCGTAAGGATTTTTAGTGTACTTTTTGCTGGTGCGTCGTGAGGTCATATTGACTCACAGAGGACCTTTTTACAGTGCGGCGTGAGGTCAAATAAGCCCTCATTCAGTTCTGTCTTGATATAGGTTTTTCTCAATGGGGATATGTATTATTGAATATATTTTATTTTGAGGTCAAAGACTAATAACCAAGCATATATACCTAGCTGCGTTTTTAGCTCGCTTGTTTCGTTTAGCGTCTAAAAGAGAAATAATTTAAGAGGTCAATTTGACCACATAACGCACTGAAGATATCAAAACACTAGTGATGGGAAACACCTCTGTCGTATAGCACTCGACAAGTTTTCCCAGAATTTTATTGACAGTTTAATTTTTAACCTTGTAAGTCACATACGTGAAAAAAAAAATAATACTAACAAAACTTTATTTCGGACAAAGTCCATATGATCTAAGTAAATACAAAATTCTTATAACTATTGTTACTAACATAAAAAAATGGTTGTCTGTGAAGTCGGTTTACGGACGGTAGTTTAACGTGACAACGTCATGACAAAGCTGCGCTCCGCTCCGCTCTGCTCTACCCCGCTCCACCCAGCTCCGCCCCGCCCCGCCCCGCTCCGCTCCACTCAACTACGATCACCTACGGCTCGCCTACGGCATCGGCTACGATACGCCGATCGTAGCCGATAGTGCCTCTCTCTCGCTTTTGCCGCTCTCTCGCTCGTGGAACGCTACATTTTTTCATATATGCGCTCATCGTTTTAATAGACGTTATCACGTCAAAATATAACTAAATATGGTCACAATCTCCATGGTCAGGCAAAAAATACTGAACAGATTTTCATGAAACTAAGCACACAGTTAGATCATGATCTGGAATAAGACATAGAGTACTTATAATCCCGGAAAACGTGGGCAGATCGATTAATAGACGTTATCACGTCAAAATACACAGAACACAGAAACAGTTACAAAACATTGAAGTACTTATATTTAGTAATTTATATACTGAAACACAAGATAAAATCACAAAGGATTCCTCCAGGAGCGGGTTTTAAAAAATAAGCAATATTCACATTTTTTTTCTTTTTTTTTTTGCAAAATTTTGAAAAACTGAAAAATATATATTCCATCAATTTAAGCAAGGAACATTTGTTGCAAATTTGAAGCAAATCGGTTGATGTTCTAAAAATATTTCATACAAACTTTCATTCCATTTCCCGGGGAAAACTTTTAATTTTCTGGGATAAAAAGTATCCTAAAATATGATCCAGAGTATTAGTAACAACTTCACCAATTTTCATCGAAATCCGTTTAAGGGTTTTCATGCCTGGACAGACAAACAAACAGGCAATAATTCTAAAAAAATATTTTTGTGCTCTAACACGTTATTGAAGTGCCCCCTAATCGATTTTTTTTTTAATATTCATTGTACAGAAAATTTACTAAACTAAAGAGCTTTACTAAATTATTACGTTACGCGTCCCGCACTTAAAATTATTCACTTAAAATTTAGTTATCTACTTAAAACGTGTAAACCGGACTTTAGCATTTTCCCTTCATACTTAAAAACTGGCTTAGGACAGGCAAAAATACTTGGGTATGTACCTGCTAAGCAAATTTCCAACATGAAATAGGCATCGCAAACATTTAATACAAGATTTATGTATTTCTGGCACATGGCTGGCTAACATAATATTCAAATTAACAGTTGCAAAACATATATTTCGTATGCGCGAAAAATAGCTCAAAGCGACGTCTTCCTTATCGATCGCGTGGCACAACACTAAGCGCGCGAAATGGCGCTAGCGCAACGTTCAGTGCGGGTGTGAGGTGCGCGGAGCGCTAGGTCATATTGACCTCACACCGCACTAGAGTGAAACAATTTTCTTTAAGTGCGGGTGAGGTCATATTGTCTCACGAGTGTTTGAAAATGTTGGATTGTTCACGTTAAAGCGGCAATTGCAATGGTATATAAATCTTTTTCCTACGATAGAAATACACAAAGTTAAGCCTTACGCACCAGGGGAAAGAACGCTATTTTGCTCGCCGCACCACATGAAAGTTTGCTGTGAGTCAATATGACCTCACAACGCAGCGAACGTGTTAAACAGAACGTAGGTTAGAACTAGCAGTAGGTGTATAATTTTTTCAGTCGCCTAACTACAAGGCATACGTGCCAAGTGTTCAATAAGTAGGTCAAAAGGCTGACAGAAACAATGAAGGCATGTAGGTAAATGAATGCTTTTGTATCGCCTTGTATTAGCAAGAGCTCTTACCGAACAGGTTCAGACGGAACGTAACGAGACCAAAGACTTAGTGAATATTAACATACCGACTTATAACTTATCTAGAAACTGAAAACTTTTACTGCTATTCCATGTAAAGTGTAGTATTCTCCTTATAATTATCAACTCAATTATTGTTTTATACACGAATAAATTGACTCGTTATTAACATGTGTACTAGTTAAATAATAGTTTTTAGTCAAATAATAACGACCAGAATAGATATCCACAGTAGGTACCTACTCATAAAATAGGTATAATGTCCTCAAACGGTAGCGAAGGAAGCTCTGGGTACCTAAAACAGTAAAAATGTGACTATGTCATGTTGCCAATATGGCTGAACGAGCTTTTATCTCATTCAATAAATTGTTTAATACGTCATTTATTAACCTGATTGGTTTGATTTAATTTAAAGTTTATTTTTTTCTTTTTAGGGCAAATAAATAAAAGCTTGTTTTTGAAAAGTTTTTTTACTATTAATTTTTCCCGTTCCACTTGCTTGTGCACAGTCCACTTTGACCACTTGTACCCACCACTTCAGATGGTTAATTATGAGCTCGGTGTGAGCGAAATTAATGACGTCATCAGTGATGTTTTCGCCGCGACCATAATGACCGTGGTCATTAAGTGGAACGACTACAGGGTTATTTTGATCGTTGTAAAAGTCAAGTGGAATGCACCCATCGTGTTTAAGTACTCTGTGAATATAAACTGTTGTTATTGGCTGCGTTACAGTAGACGCTCACATCGCTCACAACGATCAAAACGCGTTCCACATGGCGACCACGGTCGTCATGGTCGCGGTGAAAACGTCATTGATGACGTCATTAGGCTGCAAACATATTATCGGACGCGACTGACCGGACGCGGCTGAAGGATGTGACGTAATGGTATCTAGATAATGAATGTACACTGAGCTGTGCAAACTATCGGAGGTAAGACGCGGACGTGACCTTGAGTCACCTTGAGGCGTTCTGACGTCCGAGAGCTATCTGGCGCGCTGGATGTTTTTGTCAGCCGAAAACGTCCGCGGACGGTATTTCATAGAGTATGCACGGGGTGCGGAACGCGTCCATGCGTCAGAAGGCATTAGTACTCTGTGTCAGAAGGAAGAATGTACGTATCTATTAAAAATGGACGAACGAATTATTGAGTATGTTCGCAACAGGGAATTACCATATAATTATAAATTAAAGGATAACAAATATTCTTCCAAAAACAAGAAGTTTGAGAGGAAATAGCTAAAATATCCTTTCTTTATTTATGTCATGGACCCAAACGCTTCTCTTTATTTTCTTTTTGGGTGGACAACATAAAGCAGCCGACGCTGATTCAAGAAAATCGCCCTCACTTTCACTACTCGACATGTTTCTTCGTCTACAGTTCTTTATGGAATAGGCGTGATAGTACTCTGTGGAACAGGCGTTGGAACGCTTCCGGAAGCCACGTCTCAAAGACTGTGCACACTATAAGCCACGGCTGTCAGCCGCGTCCGGTCAGTCGCGTCCGATAATATGTTTGCAGCTTTAATTTCGCTCACGGCACGCTCAAAACAACCCACCTCACGGGGTGGGTCGAAGTGGTCGAATTGCAGTGTTGCCAGATACGACGAAGTTACTCTCGCCAGTTTTTAGACCTGGCGACACTGGGTAGAAATGGATGGTGATAGAAATTTGGCGCAATTTTATAAAAGTTAAGGATGGTGATGGAAAAAATAACTTTATACGATTCGACATGAGATACTTTAGTGGAACTAGTAGTTTCTCCAGCAGATGCTCGACGTGGGGTCACAAGTTGATAGAAATATCAAATATGTTAAATTATGTAAATAATTTTAATATTTTTAATGTTTAATTCACTATACATATAGCCATGTATACATTTTTCCTCGTCGGTCAATATCATAAACTTAATTAAACTATGCAATTTTTTATTATATATTTGTCTTTTCATAAAAAATGTTTTATTTGCAGACATACTTTTTTGCTAGTATAAATAAAATTGATAATTAATTATGTAACGTTTAATTATAGCTTAAAAATTATAACATAACCTCTAATCTGAGTTTCAGATTTATTTTCAACTTTACAGAGTACATTTTGTATAAACGGCTAAAACGTGTAAGTACTCTGTGGCTTGAACGCTCACGTCGCTCACTATACCCGTTCCACTTGGGTGTATGATTGTAACGCTCACACATGCTAGTGGAACGGGAAAAACCGCGGTCGTGAGCTTGATCATTGTGATCGTCTATTGGAACGTAGGGGTTGTTAACTGTGCAACTTGTCATGTCAATTGTCAGTTGTCATCAAGGGTTGTCAAAATCAATCAAAATTCAAACTTCAAAGTGACATTTGCCATTTGGTAAAAATTTAAATTAATGCAGAATATTGAATGTCTATTCGTAATGTTATTTAATTAAAATGATATTTTTACCAAGAGCATATTAAACTAGTATACTTACAGAATATTTAGAGAAACTTCATAGCTACACAATACTTACATATCAACAATGCCAACAGTTGTGCAAGAAAAGCCTCGAGAGTCCCATGACTGCTTAGGTTGCCGGCTGATCAGCAGTGCCGGCCTGGTGGGAATCGGGGCGTATCTCGCTAACCTGGCCTGGAAGAATAAGACATTAGCTGGCAGGGTAGTCGTGTCTACACTCTCACTCAGTAAGTCTGCTGATGTTTAGAGTACTGTGGAATGTGACAAGTCCACCTCACAGTTTGCTATAAAACCAGGTTTCATCAACATAATTTTACTACATTTCATATTTGTAAAGTTTAGAACAACCCATATTTAAGTTTAGAGTGAGTAAATTAAATTTTGTGAAGCCCATTGATTCGTTGTTGGACAAAAGTCTGTGGTTACATTACAAATGTATATTAATGGTGATAGTCACATTTGCTCCTTTGTCTGCTTAATGCCATACTATATCTGTACCTGTTAGTGACTTGTGTATTGTCGCCATACGTTAATAATTTTCATTTTTAAAGAAGTTATGATAAAGCCCAGTAAATGGATTGGCAGTTTATAATAAAAATATTCTTTGAGATTTTAGAAGAGATATATATTGTACTCCATTCTGTTATAGAGGCCACCTGCTTTAAAGGTGAATTTAAAAAACTGCTAAAACTGCTAAAATTTGTTTTTTGTTTTTGTTCCAGCATTCGTCTCACTAGGAGTTGCCAGGTATAAGCAAAAATCTCCTTTTGACAAAAAGAAAAATGCTTCAAAATGATTAATATTGAGCTGTTACTTAATTACCAAAAAAGGCATTTTTGTCACAATTATGTGTAAGTATTGTGATAGAGTTATGTACATTTAGACTAGCCCTATAGAAATAGAATGATAAAACTGTTGGATGTAGTAAAATCAACTTAAATTGACTGCTTTAGTAGTCTCGAGTGTTCTTGTATCTCAGGCAAAAGTAAGAATTGACAATAAAAATATTGATGAAGTAATTGTAAATAAGCCATCAATAGCTCCACCAATTCATACTGAGTCTGAATTCTGGAGTAAGTTCTTAAGGTCTTCAGTCAATGCACGAATGTTGTAGTACATAATTATTGCATAATAAGTACTTAGTCCCAAATTGAAAGAAGGTCAATTTCATTGTTTTGTGTTCTGTGTGTACAGTTTTAAGAGTTACATTTTTAAGCCATAAGTTTACTGTTGATTGTTATAGTATATTGTAAAAATTATTAAAATAATTTAAAATATAATTGGAGTCTTTATTTTTGTAAGCATGTTTTATTAAAAAATTTATGTAGCATTTTGGATCAATTAAGTATAATAAACTCATTGATATAATGTCTAACAAAGCCTATATTGAAACTGACATACTAACATGGATAAATGCATTTTTTTATAATAGACATCATCACTATCAGCTATGTTCAGCATAATTACTTTGTAGCATGGAGGATAGAGTAGAAGGGGGGCCATCTCCTATGAAGGGAAAGTTGAAAAAGTGTCCAGCTGTTTACTGAAAATAGAGGTTCCAATAATGACCATTCCAGAACGTTTTTAAGGACACTTCATACACAGAGATGGCCCTCGTTCTACCTTCTATCTACTCCATGCGTTGTAGGTACAAACTTGGTTGTCAGAAACTATAGTAAACAGTGTCATCTTTCGTCAATTTGCTGCTAAACATAATTATCCCTCCTATTTTCGTTTTGTATCTTACCTTAGAGAGCTGATACTAAAGTTTCATATTAATTGCACAGATGGCGTTATATCAATATTCATAAAGTAGAGGCGAGGTCCATCTAGCCGCTAGATTCTAGCGATTACAAATCCGACCGTTATTCGTTTTCTGAGAAGATTCTATATTAATAGTCCAGTCATCTTAGGAATTCACTGCGGAATGAGAGATACCCAGCTGATTTTTTTGTATAAAATTGTATTTTGGCATTCTAAAACTTGTCTCAAAACCTGCATATGGTAGGGTGACCGCGTCTATTAAAAATTTGAGGACAAAGGTCATAAAAATCGGTTTTTGCAAATATCTCATTTCCTATGAGTTTTTCGCTATTTGTATCTTCATCAATATTGTAGAGAATTAAATTCCCTACAACTTTTGTTTCAAAAAAATTTTTATACGTTGAATCGTTTTCGAGATAGAGGGCGGAGAGAGCCCGGTTAGAGCACAATGTAAAGTCAACCGGTACAGTCCCAGTCAAAACATGCTATATTAAGTTTATTAATTCTATCTAACTAACAGCCTTTTAAAGTCCACTGCTGGACATAGGCCTCCCCTAATTAGCGCCACTCCGACCGATTCTGGGCCCTCTGAATCCAGCGGCTTCCCGCTGTCTTCTTTAGGTCATCAGTCCTCTATCTCGAAAACGATTCAACGTATAAAAATTTTTTGAAACAAAAGTTGTAGGGAATTTAATTCTCTACAATATTGATGAAGATACAAATAGCGAAAAACTCATAGGAAATGAGATATTTGCAAAAAACCGATTTTTGTGACCTTTGTTCTCAAATTTTTAATAGACGCGGTCACCCTACCATATGCAGGTTTTGAGACAAGTTTTAGAATGCCAAAATACAACTTTATACAAAAAAATCAGCTGGGTATCTCTCATTCCGCAATTCTTACCTAATTTTGACTAAAATGACTGGGCTATAACTCTATTACCTGATACTTTATTAATACACAGCAGATACTCTATAAGTAGAATTTCTTGTCAGTTTTTATCACATCACATGGTAATAATTTCTTACCAGCATATTAAATGAAGAGTTTGTAATTAATTACTGCCTACTAGTAGTACATAATAATTAGTCAATTATTGAAAGAAGCCAAACGAAAGCTTTGATAAATTAATAGATCTTTCCCAGACCCAACTTATTTAAAGCCCCATAAATTAATCCACTTAATTAGCAATCAGCCTATTTTAGGAAAATTTAATGTCAAATACTTAAACATACTTAAATATATCTTTTAATAGTCACAAAATTTCAATACAATCACAAACCTTTGGTCTAGTGCTGATCTCAGGTATTATAGGTTCCTGGGTAGATCGAAAAGAACGCTCGATTTTGCTACCAGGTAGCACGGGGTACCACCTGGTGTGTGTTTAACAACCTGGCTCTACTCTGATATACCTACATATACATATTTGGAAAATGCAGGTCTATCTTTAAGATTTCTTCCTTCATCAAAGCAGGTGAAAGGAAAACCTACCCTTATTGCCATGCAAACCATTTCGTAAGAGGCGTAAGAAACCGGCTCGGCTGCTCGATGGTGTGGCTTCGTACAAAGCCACTTTCTTGGTCTACGACACATCGGAGATGTTTATATTGAACT
Source organism: Thymelicus sylvestris (assembly GCA_911387775.1). Classification (NCBI taxonomy): domain Eukaryota; kingdom Metazoa; phylum Arthropoda; class Insecta; order Lepidoptera; family Hesperiidae; genus Thymelicus; species Thymelicus sylvestris. Next base: position 4,913,366 of record OU426892.1, read on the forward strand.
GACTGACTATCGAGTTGCTCGTTTATCGGCTATTTACATACGTTGAAAACACTGTAAGTAATGTAGAGTTCCGTATTTGTAAGTTTATGTCTATTTCTAGTTAATCAGCAAAACCCTATCCGTGACAGTTTCCTTGTAAATTCATCATATTATTATAACCTATTCTTGTGAAGGTTTTCACATGTCCAATTCCAACTGATAAGCTGGCACAGTTCTTTAGTAACTCATCATATTTTTGAAAGACCTTTTCTTATTCATTCATGATAATTTTCTGTTTTGACTACGAAACCTTAAAAAAATTTAAGTATACCGTAATAATTAATTAATGTAGAGGTGCGAAGAAGATTCGAACCCCAGCCGCCATCCATGCGTAAGGTGTAACTTTTTTATAATGGTTATGAAAATGGTAAAATATACGCTTAAGGGAGCGTGATAAGGGATGCTCAATATTTTCTGGTTCAATGCACAATATAAATTCATCTGTGTCGTGTTATCGTGCAAACTTTACATTGTTATTGTCTTTCTATCTATACTAATAGCTACCACCCTTGAGCATGAGTCAGCCGCCAAACGACTCGTGTTCCGGCTGGGGGCTTGAGAGCCAGTTCTTTGTTTCTTTTTCTTCCCTCTTTCTTGGCCGGCAACGTATCAGTGATGCTTGTGATGTTGCTGATGTTCATGGGCGACGATAGCCATTTACCATCAGGTGAATCGTCAGCTCGTTTGCCGGCTATTTCCATAAAAAAATATACTAAAGTTGAAGAGTTCTTTGTTTGTAGTAGGCGGGGGGGGGGGGGGTAGGCTTCGGAGGCGATGGGGCCCAGGGAACCAAATTTGAGGAGAGGGGGGGAGAGGTGCCAAAAGGAAAGATGTGGGCGCTACAATATTCAAGCCGACTCTGACTAGGGTTGCCAGATGGTCGAGATTCATCTGGATTGTCCCGACAAAATACAAAATGCCCCGACAATTCACTTGATTCAACAGAACGCGTTTGCCGCCGCGGCACCTGCGGCTCGCCGAATATTTTTGTATATGAGCCTCGTTCATGAAAAGGTCAATGGGTCTATACCATTGACCTACATATTTAAAGGACATTTGGACATTATAAGGATATGTGCACGGTTGAAATGTGGACCTTTCAATTGTCCAAGAGAAGCAAATAGGAGACGCTATTTTAAGATTACTACATAGGTAGGTATTCGTTGGTTAAGTCATTATATGTGAAGATTTTGCTAATTCTGTGTGAGTTTCGTCCATTTATTACAAAAAATTTTGCTACTATATAAATATTGAAGATAAAGAAATAACAGAACACGTAGCACCCAAGTTTTTATGTTTCAAATAAAAACCAGCTTATAGCAATGTAAGTTAAATTAAACTAAGTTGTAAAGCTATTCCGACTAAGTGAACGGCATTACGCGATTACGTGGACGCAATAAAGTCAACATCACGATTCGCGACACAGATCACGGAATCCTCGGAGTAAACAAGTTACGTTGATAAGACAGCCGCCGCCGCCGCCGACCAGTCGCGCGCGCCCGCCCGCCCTACTCACGTGTCTAGATAACGACTGTAGAACAGCTGAATTAAAAAAAAACAAGTTCAAAAATTTTTTCGCTTCTCTACTCATGGGTAAGTTTCTTACAATCATTTAATTGAAATTTAATCAGCTTTTTCATCGATTCTTTCACTCCCATATGGTACATTAGGAACCTACTTCTCTTACGTATAAGTTTTAGAGTATATTCAAACTTAACAGTTAATGTGAACATTAAATTTTTACGTCAATTAGGAAAATCAAACGTGGTGAGCGTGAGCCAATGAACTTTTACGAGTTTTGCGCATCAGTGATTTTATAGATGTCGTGTGTAAACTAAACTCTGCCATCTGCATAATGAAATGACTCGACTGTAGGAATATTTTCTAAATCCATTCATTGGCGCATAAGCCTTCCAAAATATATAAAACTTATAAGGATTTTTAGACGCATTTGAACATTAAATGTATACTTAAACATTTTCCAATATTGGAAAGATATTTGTGGGGCTTTTATCATTTGTATCGAAACCACACAATTTACGCAATTGTCTATGAAGCCGGATCGATGTTACATTACTCTGAGCTAATTTCGTTATCTGCAGATAACCTATGGGCAGATCGGAGTGAACTCGATGGGGCACCTTGGGACGGGTTTCTGATTAAAGACGAGTATCGGAAGGATTATGGAGAATCTTCGAAACTAATGGATGTTCTTGAGCCACAAGCTCGAGTGACGGGGGAGAGTAGACCCTGGACGCAGAATGGCGACCTATGGAGCGCTGGTGTGGGGGCGCTGGTCGGAGCTGGTACGGTGCTCCTCATTGCAGCCTTGGTGTTTCTGCTGCGTAAGCCGAGGAAACCCGAAGCGCCGGTTCTAGCACCCATGGATGTCGGACAGAATGTAAGTACCTACCTGGATAATTGACACAGATATTTTCTTTTAAACATGAGTAATTTTAACAAACTTCAAAAGATCTCTCTAGCATGAAGTTTTGTACATTAAGGAGTTTTACCGTCAAATAGTAATTTAACTCAAACCGTAACGATATTAAAAATATGAACATTGAAATATTATTACTAGCGTATAGAATTGACACTAATAAAAACACCATAATAATAAATAATACAGTTTTCATTGGATTCAGTCGATTTTGAAAAGAGAAAGGGGTCTCGATTTTGAAAATGGAATCTCCCGGCTCGACAAAATTTATTAGCTGTCTGTTCTGGTACTTTAGTACAATACTTCAATGAATATGTACGATTTTCTTGTCAAGTTATACGAAATTCAAATCTCCCTCCAAATTAGATCCTAATTAATGAAAAAGTACAGACGGAACAATAAACGAAAATAGACTTACCTTGGGGTGGATATTTTCGCGCAGTTTTGTACAATTCATTGTGTTTTAAATTTATTAAAATTGTTATTAGAATAGCTTCATTAAAAGCTCAAGTGGCACGCCCAAGCAGAGAAACCGAGTACAGGGTACATACTTTTAAGTAAGTGATAACTGATAACCTTAGGTAAAGTTACCTGATAATCTTAGGTAACTTTACCTAAGATTATCAGATATCACTTACAATTTGGTAATCCAATCATGGAGTACCAAAATACTAGCTTTACTCGTGAATGATAGTTATGCTACTACAAGAGCTTGCTGAAAATTTTCCCTGCTTTGTCCAACAATAAAAATACGGTTGCTTGTAATTACGGCAATTTCGTCGTAGTAATTGCCTTCGAGGCGAACTGCAAGAGAGCAGCCCGAAGACTGCATTTATCAAAATTGTTAATCGTCCTTGTTGCAACTTTAGATACCACGTAACATGCGACTTCAATTCTGCGCAATACATCTTGTCAGGCCTCTCTAATTTTGAAAAACAAAAAAGACTTGAAATTCGTCCACCCTTGTTGGTCGGTCTTACAGTCGCCGGGTTGTATCACCTTCCTTTTTCTTTAAATCTAATGCTTCAAAAGAACCTGAAAAAAAGAGTTCATGTACCCAGATAACTCTCTGTCTTATTTCAAAATTAATTCTTTCTTACTTTTTAGGAGGTGCTGATATTAAACTATGAAACAGGTTATACACGATGTAGGTATTTAGTTTTTAAACTAAACTTGTTGTCTTTTAGAAATAGGTACTTCATATTTTGCTTCTAATAACAGCAGTTTAATAACTTTCCCAACTCCGGGCATTGGTCAGAATATCCTCAAATGAATTTAATGTCAAAGTTGAACCACTCGGCTCTCTGAGGATTAAGCGAATTGAACCACCCACGGCCAAGTATTTTGGTAATGATTATTTGTTTGTGATATTTTGCCATCGGTACACCTAATTTGTAATCCCTTGTTGGTTAAACGTTATTGTGTTTAAGAAAATACCTCAAAAACACTACCGCCCCAACTCAGAGTCACTAACATTTACTTAAATCGCTCCTTAGTAAACAAACCCCATACAAATTCTGTACTAAGGCGCGATTAAAGTAACCGTTAGTGACTTTGAGTTGGGGCGTACGATTATTATATCTTAATGTTACATAGCGACATTCGTTTGTTTGTGTTGAATCAAACGTCTAGTAAATAAATACTTTGTGGACCAAGACGTGATCGAAATTCTAACAATGGCGAAGTTTATTCTAACTTAGATTATGTCGATGGCTGTTTCGTATAAGTTAGCGAAGGTTCTGTAGAAAGTAGTTTTATAACCTTGTTATATTCCTAGTGTTATTGTTTTACTCTGGCCTTTTTCTCGATACTTATTAGTTTTTAAAGGATAAATAAATGGAAGCTCAGCAAGATGAGCGCTGCAGTATTTCTTGGGTTTCTTTACGTAAAAATATTAGCTACTTAATGATATGAAATATTATAACCAACTGATATCAACCACTTCCACTGCTGCCCGCAGCTTCGCAAGCGGAAATTATGTTTTACTTTTTACTCTTGTGTAAATTTAAAAACCGTGAATGTAAGTAGTTATATTAAAGTAAGTGTACTCATATTTAGGAATGTAGGTATGTAAAAACTAAAAAAAGCAAAAAAAAGCAACAACCCATAATTGTCCCACTGCTGGGCTCGGGGTCTCCTCTCAGAATGTGAGGGTTAGGCCATAGTCTACCACGCTGGCCAACTGCGGATTGGCAGACTTCACACACCTTCGAGAACTTTTATGGAGAACTCTCCGGTGTGCAGGTTTCCTCACGATGTTTTCCTTCACCGAAGCAAGTGATAATTAACTTGTAATACGCACATAATATTTGAAAATCAGAGGTGCGTGCCAGGGTTTGAACTCGGGCCCCTTGGTTCGGGAGACCTACGTTCTACCGCTAGGCTATCACTGCTTTAGGAATGTAGGTATGTAAAAACTAAAACACACTGTATAATCACATTGGATTACTCCGGAAGCGGTTTTAAAAAAATTATCAATAGGTATTCACATTTATTTGTTTTTTTTTTTCTATTTGATGCAAAATATGATACTGGAAAATATGATATACCTACCTATTTTACGTTTGCTGCTGAAGCAAAACGGTTGATGTTATGAAAATATTCCATACAAACTTTCATCCTGTTTACAAGGGAAAGCTTTCAATTTACCTTTTAATTTACAAGATTTTAATTTACGGATGAAAAGTTTTTTAAAATATGATCCAAACATTAAAACAACTTTACTAGTTTACATCGAAATCTGTTCAAAGGTTTTCATGTGATGCCCGGACAGAAAAACAGACAGACAATAATTCTTAAAAAATGTTTTTGTGCTTTGACACGTTATTGATTAGGGGGAATAAAAGGATGGAATAAAAGGGGCACCTAATCGAAATTAAAAAAAAATATTCAATGTACAGAAAAAATACCCTTTGAGTTTTATAACGTTTTATTAGTATTGTTACGAACAAAAATGAACATTAATTTGATTTCAAATAAGTACCTAAATGTGAAAATGGAACAGCGAATCATCTAAACTAGCACTTAATTTATTTAGTAACACATATGAAACATCAAATGAATTATAAAACGCCATACAGAATGCGCTATAAGCTAACAAATTATAAAACGCCATACAGAATGCGCTATAAGCTAACAAATTATAAAACGCCATACAGAATGCGCTATAAGCTAACAAATAATAAAAGTTCAAAGCTTTCCTCCAAAACAAGCGCTGAACTCATTAGATGCGGAATTTTCATAAAGTAGCCTCGAAGTAAGCTTGTTTACTCGGCTGCCTCATTACTGGCCACATGTCCAAGCCCGAGATCATGACATTATTGCGAATTGCGACTTTGAAATGTCCTCCCAATGCTATTAAGTTGTATTTTCTTAAAGGAATCAATAGAGGTACGCTATAGAACGATACAATATGACCGCCTTAAAGCCCAATTTGTTTTCGTTTGTACGAAATTTATTATAATTTTAACTATTGTTTGCTTTTGTTGAGTGTACAATAGAGTATTTTATTCCACTCAATGCTATCCAATTGTTTGTATTCTATTCTTTGAGTTTAAGCACAGAAGAAATAATAGTTAGGTATAAATAAGTAGTTGTTTAATTTCTGTTCTTGTCTTTTGTGTGTCATCTATAGCGCCCACACATGGCCCCTGTGTGGAGTTATGTGCGTGTAGCGTTTCTCTAATCTATTTTATTATATGTTAGTGTATTCTATGATTACATACAATTATAAATTATAATTAATCAAGTTAGTAAAAAGTTATTTGCAGCGGTTGGTAGTCTGCGTAGACTTAGAAATTTCCTCCCTATGCCCACTAGAATTACTCTAGCTACTTCCTTACTTTTACCCATTCTTGACTACGCCGATTCCTGTTATCTTGATCTTACTTAGGAGCAATTAAATAAGCTTGAGCGTCTTCAAAATGTAGGTATGTATTAGATTCATATTTGGTTTACGTAAATATGATCGTGTCTCTGAATTTCGCGCTAAACTCAAGTGGCTCTCTATTTGCCTTCGCCGGAATGCTCACATACTTACTGCTCTGTACTCTGTGCTGTTTAATCCGTTCGCTCCTTCATATCTCCGTGACAACTTTGAATATCGGTATCTGTCCCACAATCACTTACTTCGTTCTTCCTAAAATCTTACTTTACCCTTCCCACACCTCTTCTTTCTATCATAAATCTTTCACTCTCACAGCTGTACGTCTCTGGAATTCACTACTACTATCGATTAGAAAAGCTGAAAACGTGTTTTCTTTTAAAAAATTACATAAAGAACATTATCTTCTTTCCTAACCTGTCATCTTTCTTTCTTTTTTCCCTTTTCTTGGCTTTCATTAACTCATAATCAGTGCTCTTATTATTGGTATGTTTTTCATTGGAAAATACTTTTATTTTATATCTTTACTTTACCTTACCTTTACGCCTGTACCTAATTTATTTTCTTGCTGTTTTCTTTTTGTTACTGTCTGTCTTTCTGTTACTGTGTCGCCCATTGTTTTGTATTCTTTTCTTGTGCTCTTATGAATATTATTTTATGGTGTACAAACAATAAAGTGTTAAATAAATAAATAAATAAATAGATAACTCTTTATTGTTTGCACACCACATATTATATAATCGTACAAGAATAACAGTAAAGATGGAAGTACAAAACATTAGGCGGCCTTATCGCTACATAGCGATTTCTTCCAGGCAACCTATAGGAAGGATACTTAAAAAAACATAGAAGGCATCGGCGTGCGTAAAGTCAACAGAGAATATATAATAAAAAAGATATAAACATAAAAATAAACAAAAAATTAAAAATGAAAACTTTGTAAAATACTAATCAATACATATCATAGCAGTGATAAGCAAAAATCCATCATTCCTTTCCACATTAGTTGATAATTAGGCAGAAGGAGTGAAAAAAAAGAAAAGTAGAAATAGAGGGAAGAAAGATAAATTATAAAATGAACCCAAACCAACACCAAAATATTCTACAAAAATAATGTTCCAATAATAACTTGGAGTAAACATTCTACAGGTTTACCGGCTATTTCCATAAAAAAGTCGGCAAGATACACCACAAGTCGAAGAATAAAGTATATTTAATATTATAAAGCCCCTTATTAAAAGTAGAGTCCGACCGAAACTGGTTTTTCAGCCGAAACCGAAACCGAAACCGAACCTTCGGCCTTAGGTCCAGTTTCGGCCGAAACCGAAACCGAAACCGAAACTTAGGGTGAGGCCAAATGAGCGTATTTTTGGTGCTGTGAGTCACGTGAAATGAGCTGGTTTCATACAAAAGATCTAATTCAATTCTTTGAAATTTGTATTTTACGCGATTTTACGATTTACGCTATTTTACGCGACGCACAGCTCAAAAAATACGCTCGTTTGCCTACACCATTAGGGTATATTTTGAGCTGCTCATTTGTGGACTCAACAGAAAAAAGTAAGTTAAAGGAACCGAATTTTTTAAATTTTACAAAGGTCATTTTTTGACATTAGGTAGGTCAACCCTCAAGCTATCTGTCCCCTAACGTTGACCCACTACTTACGGGACATCCTGTATAGGTACTGAAATCTAGCGTGTTTTTTTACACATTTTTATTTGTACATTTTTATGTGTATTAACTGCCTTCAGTTCGGTAAACTTATATTAACGTAAACGACAAAATTCGAAAAAATGTGGGTACCTATGGATGAACGCTGTTTTTAACCCCTGACGAAAAAAGAGGGGTGTTATAAGTTTGACGTGTCTGTGTATGTCTGTCTGTGGCATCGTAGCTCCCAAACGGAGGAACCGATTTTGATCTAGTTTTTTTTTTGCATGAAGGTGACTTAATCGAGTGTTTTCTTAGCTATGTTTAGTGTATATCAAACTGTCGTGGGGTTTTTTAAATTTTAATTTAAGATCATTTAAATAGATCATTTAAATCTTAGCCCCATTTTACTAAAATACGTCAGTTAAAACAGCATGCAAATCGATTTAGCCGATTTTGAAATTACCCTGAACAAACGCACATACATACAAACAGACGAAAATTCTAAAAATAATTATTGCTATGGTCTCTTTTGCGTTGACAAATACCGCTCGTGATAGATTTTCTCAAATATCTTCCATGTACAGACATATCGAACAGTTACCGTTTCATTGTAAGTGATGATTTGGGATTTAGACTTCGAAAATACTACTAGTGAATGCCCTCGCTTTGCTTCCGTAAACCTTTCGGTAAGCCCTCACTCAATAAATGTAAGTATGGCCTATGGGTGAAATTGACATAACGTAATTTATTTATTTGTAAACCGTTTGAAATAAACCAACCACTAAATGTTAACCAAAGCTCACTACAATACGTATGTATTGTAAGTTATATGGGAGTGAAAACCGCAGGTAAATCTGTTATGTCGTTCCTGAGTAGACAGACCAAATAGACGAAAATTACTTTTTATATAATCTATTACGTCTAATTAAAAAAAAAACAAAAATTAAAACAAATAAATACGCAACACGTCGAGCCAGTCACCTTGTATTGCCTAACACTAGAACAAACTATGGACAAAATAACTTAACATTTAGGGGAGCACAGTTATATAATAAACTTCCAAAATCTGTGAAAGAAGCGGCTTCTCTAAATATTTTCAAAAATAAATTATTTACGCATATCTATAATAACGAGCCACTATCCTAACTATAAAAAAAAACCATACAAGATACGTGCAAAAAATATAACCCTTCTTTGGCAGTTGAGTAAAAATACGAAACCTCTCTTGACTTGGACCACCGCCTTATAACAAGTACGCGTGCAGAGAATTCGCTTCTTAGTATCAACAACCAATAAAATATTTGTCTTCTACCCGCACTAGATTCAATATTTATTACTTAATATGCTTAAATATTCTCATGTAAGTGACATTTGTCTTAATGAGAAATAAAGTTCTTTAAACCGAAGTCCGATTAATACCCCTAGTAAAAGTTTTACTTAAATATCTTCCAGTTATAGTTTCATTATCATGCTTGGATATGAGTTCCGTATCATTATCTATACAGCATTAGACACTATATTATATCCTTTTTTCTACCTGTTGCCGTTATTAATATCGAGCAAAAAACGGCTAAAATCAAGCGCCAAAGCACCCTGTCAGACGCTCTTCAGATTAATGAACAAATATAATAAACATGTTAAATCAATGACTTCACTTGAAAAGTCAGCGCCCACGGGTCAGCCACGAACTTAACCGAACGACGCACGAAAATTCACGAACACAGAGTTTCGGTTTGGCCGAAAGTTTCGGCCAAATTTTTCCGAAACCGAAACCGAAACCGAAACTAGATTTTTTGGCCGAAACTGGCCGAAACCGAAACCGAAACCGAACCTTCGGTCGGTCTCTAATTAAAAGCTTGTTAGTTAGGCAAACCAAAACAAATATAAGTTTAAGCGATAACTACACTATGTAATGGACAAAGTTTGATAATGTGTTTACTTTTGTCCTACTTCAGAAATCTCGTGAAGCTCTTAGTAATAAAATAGTTAATAAGTATTTAGTAAACCATAAGTTAGAAAATTAAAAGAAGTATCTACGCTTTTATTCATTTACGATCATTGGCGTACGAAGAAACTTGGATGGTTACCAGTAAGTACCTACGTAAGTTTTTATTAGAACAGTGCGATTTTATTATATAGTAATAATAAGAATAAACGCTACACACTCATATGTCATATTAATTATTTATTTTATGGAGCGGAGCGGAGCGAAGCGGAGCGAAGCGGAGCTTTGTCATGAAGTTGTCACGTTAAACTACCGTCCGTAAACCGACTTTACAGACAACCATTTTTTATAACTACATGTAAACGTAAACCCGTATAAAAATATAGGATCTTTAGGTATATATTGTTTGTCCCAATTTTGTAAAAATACTTAGTTATTCATTACGTTAGAGCTTTTGTGTGACCATCAATAACTTAGAAATTTATCATCTCACATCAAAAGAATTTTCGCCAAGTCTTGTTTACGCAACGGCTAACGATAAATATTTAAATGTTGTGGAATTATTTCATTGGAATTCTAAACACGTAATCGATTTGAGTTCCAAATTTTATATATATTTTTATAGGTCGAAAACTCGAATAACGTTATAACGCCATCTATGAGCGCTATCAAGAAAAGCTTCAAAGCTTCGGAATCGGGAATAGGGACCTTAGGTTTCTATATAAATGTCCAACAAACCCAGTTCCTTCAATTTTATGATAGAGGACGCTCGAAGGCTCGAGAGATACAATGTTTTTTTTTTATTAATGTCTGTGAGCACTCTACGTGTTGCTTCATTCCCACCTGGGATCATCATTGGTAGGGATCTTAATGTAATCGGGGATAATAAATGAGATTGCAATCGTGTATGAACAATGGACGAAATTATTGCACAGGGTCCCGGATACCACCCAGTTTCAGCTATTTAAGAACAGTCAACTATAGGGTTAGGGCACGTTACAGTTACAACAGAAGTGATATTCATAAATATAGTACCTACCTACTCCATTTTTCAGGCCCAAAGTCAACTCTCCCGCTATAGGTCATCTCCCTGTCTCCCAAAGACTTCTTATTCTACAAGACCGGGTGTGCCGTAGTAAAATATGCGCACTAATTTACTGTCGATTATCCATAACTCCATAATAGTAGATAACCTACCAGTTTGAACAGATTAGTCTCCCCAACGCGGCAACGTAGGGACTCGATTTCGAGTCCTGTTACGCGCCTCTAATTTTCAATAACGATGTGCGCATTAGAAGCTAATTATCACTTGGTTCGGTGAAGGAAAACATCGCGAGGAAACCTGCACACCTGAGAGTTCTCCGTAATGTTCTCAAAGGTGCCAAGTTTGCCAATCCGCACTTGGCTAGCGTGGTAGACGAAGGTCTGTACCACCCTGTACCCCTCAAATTGTGTGAGGAGATCCCGAGTCCAGAAGTGAGAGTTATGGGTAGATAGATAAAGAGTAACAAACCAACGTTCTGTCTCTGTTTACAAAAAGAGAATTTAGTAGAATTGTAACAAAATGAACGAATGAATCGCTCGTTTGCTCTTACTCAACCCACTTTTGAGATGGATCGAAGAGAACATATTATCAGTATCATGTATGTTCATAACGTGTTACGGCATGCTGTTACCGTAATAAGTTGTTGCAATGATCCAGTTTCCTTTGCTATCAATAGGTACCGAAGTTTCATAGAATTCTAAGTACGTACGGACGGTAAAATATAGTTTCGTAGATTTTTAAATTAATAAATAATAAATCATTCAAGTGGCAGTTGAACCTCGGAAATTGTTACGGCAATAGAGATATTTATCACTAAGATGTATTTTTTTTAATAAAGGGTCAGGTAGATAAGGTCATTTATTTTGCAAGAAAAATATGTTGTATACGACTATAAAGAAGTGCTACTTCTACGTTTACTATGCTTCCGAATAAACTTTATTTCATTATTTGGTGTCCATGTACATCTACCACCTTAAAATAGCTGTATGTAATATATGGAAAGGGAGACGTAAAAAAACTAAAACAGTTCCGGTAGTGAAGAAACCTTAAAATCCAAAAAAGTTATATGGAAACTTAAAAGTCAATTTAAACAATATACTTATCTCACAATCGCTTTGGTATATAGCAAAGTGCCATTTTATAGTCTCATAAGATGTGCCAAACTCGCTTCTTGATTCGTAAATTATTCTACGCCGTAGGCCGTAGCACGATCTACGAGGGTCGTAGAGATGTACAATAATATTATTCATTACTTTTCCCATGAAGCAATAGTTTTGAAAACCCCAACAGATTCTTTATTACAAGCCAATCTTGAATATCATAGGCAAAATACCCGCATATTTAATTTTCAAGGTCACCGTGCAAAAACTTGTTTTTTTTTTGTTTTTCACGTTTATTTGGCAAAGTATTGATTTTATAGAAAAATGTTTCCAGTAGAAGTTGTAGCCCATGAAAGCATTTACATTGTATGTTCAATACATTTTTCTTGTAGAGCCAGTGGTTTGGGAGTAAAATGCGAAATTCGTTCCGCATAATTCTTGGTACAATTTCAGTTGATATACATGGGTATACCAAAATTCATCAATCAATCAAATAAATCAATCAATAAATCAATCGGAGATATTGGCTAAAAGGAAGTACATCCTAAATTTTAAAACGTAAACGTTATGTATATCCTGAATACGTTATGTATATATTTAGTAGCGAAAATACGTAGGTATAGTGATCGATTTGTGATTCATGTGTAGACATATACTTTTAGTAATCGTCGTCTTCGTAGTAGAAGTTAGTACATCCTTACGTGCTATATTTTTTTCTAGACTACGACATTTTTACGAGATAAGGCTGTTAAACAGGACTCTAATTTAAAAGCTTTCAACACTCTTCTAAATGCTAAATATTGCTCAGCTGAAATAAACAGCAAAATATAACGGCAATGTTTCTTAAAAGCTTTTAGTTAATTTGGGCCCTGCAGCTCCCATTAGAAGTATCTTACGTTGATATCATCCTTCTCGAATGTCTGTATAAATTTATCTAAAACAGACTTTTACTTTTATTACGCGAAATTAATCTCTATTTGTTTGGGATGTGGAGTCATATTTCAGTAAGCACAGGTGACGCTTATAGCCGTAATTCCGGATAGGTTACTAAGAACATTTTACTTGTACTTGACCCATTAACCGATTTACGGGATATCCGCAATAGATATTTCAACATTTATTTTTTGGTCTTCAGTGTTAATTGATACTTTAACCGCTTTCTTTCTACGACAAAATGAAAATATTAAATTATATTTGCTTTTCTAATTATTTTTTTTTCAACCATGTTTCTTTTAAATTTATTACCTCATCTAATTCTGGACTTTTCTAACGGCGATTATTTCTTAAAATTTCTGTCTTTATTTTTTATTTTTACGTAAATTATTTTTTCCTAATAGGCCTAGTGTCCACGGCGCTTATCATTTGACGAACGCATGCAAGATGCATAATGAAACAGATTTGTGTACATATTTTGTTTTTCTTGCGTTTTTTTGAAGTGCCTGAAATAAATTTATTAGTATGTGTGCTCATGGTTTTCAATATTTTTGAAGTGAAAACTTCTTTAGTATGGGGGTGACTTGAAATTTTATGAAACGAAACTGTCCAGTTAAAAGAGACAAACATATAAATTCTAAAGTGAGATAGGAAGCATTGTACAGGGGTAGGGTAGGGGAGTGAGGGGTAGGGGAGCGGAGCGGAGCGGAGCGGAGTGGGGCGGAGCGGAGCGGAGTGAAGTAGATTTGTGAAACCTACATTTATCATCTTCCCGAAATTTTACATTCGTCTCATTATCTTGAAAACAAAAATTCTGAAGGTTTCACTTCTACCACGTGTGAATTGCACACATTTTAATTTTTGTACCTACCTACTCGTTGTTTATTTGTTATTGTATCTATTCTAGTGATAGCGTATATGTGGAATACAAATAATATACTCGCGCTATGCATCTTAAGCCCATTAACTCAGTTGTTCGTGTTTCTTAGATTCTCTCTGATAAATATGATACTACACTTCATTTTCCTTTATTAGGTGTTAAAGTTTACGTCGTGGTAAGTGTGTACATAAAACATCCTTAAAACAACCTGTTCAATAACCCTGATGATACCTAAATAATCATAAATGGAGTTAACAAAAGTTATTAGGTTGAAACCTGGAGACTCGAATTTTGTGGGTTTATTGACACTCGCTCACAGTCGCGCTGGGCAAAATAATAGTTCAATGACGTGCAAAACTTTACCCATTTACTGTACCCTAATCCAAGGGCAACAAATAACAAAGCTCGATCTGAAATTTTGGTATGTTTTAGTGAAAATGAGCTTTGGTACGCTGGTTTTGTTTTATACACCATATCGAGACTGATTAATTATCACAGAACTATTTGAACCACAAAGTTCAGTCAAAAGCAGCAATCTTTTGGCTCAGATGACTTGCTTGATGAGCAAAAAATATAAGAATAGTCTCTACGGCTACGGAAGTTATAAATTTTTATTTCGTATTACCTACGTCACTGCAACGCACCATATAAAAAACACCAGTTTTATGGTTCACTGATTTTGAATTACTTTCCATTAATTTCTTTTTGGAACTATGACAAATTGATCTTCTCCAATCTTCTTAAATCTATTATTGAGATGAAACCTAGCCAGAATGGATTTTTCTTAATAAGACCACGCAAGGTGTTATTTGTATTAAAGTGGTATTTATTTTCGTTCATAAACTTGCATGAAGTTATGCGTATGCCCTGATACCTAACTGTGTTGACATGTTCCTAGAAAAATGTGTGTTGAATCAACAAATAAATAAATACTTATTTTAATAAGTTCACTGACCCAAACGCAACACAACAACTTCAGTCAACAAAAAGCAAAATACATAAAATAACAGAATTGAAATTCACGTATAAACATCATCCTTACCTTTAGAATGGTCAAACGCTACACATAACGAATGCAAACAACATTACTGACATCCCGTTTTCCTCATACCCAGGGTCCCTACTAATAAATACGGAATCGATAACAATATTTTTCACAGAGGATATCAGAGCAAATCAGTTTCATTTTGGGGCTCGTCGGGCGGGGTTCGAGGGGCCCGGGGGAGGGGTGCGTGCGTCACTGATCGATGCAGCACTTGTTGCCTCGTTCAACAGGCACGCACCGCTCCAGTGTCTAATACAATCGCAACAGGCGACCGCGATCTCGAGGCCGGCGAAGCCCTGGGAATGTAATAGGTAGATGTGGTTACGTAATACGTACGTAGTAATGAAACGTCAGGAAGGCACTTAGAAAGTTTTCTTTGATCTTTTCAAAAGCGAAACTTCAAGTTATAGAAAAACATAACGGATAACGTATTAGATACATACCTCGTACCCGTCCTACTAATATTATAAATGTAAAAGTTTGTATATGGGATAAGATATAGGGTACTTATTATACCGGAAAATGCAGGCAAGGCCGTGGGCAGAGTGCTAGTTGGCAACAAATTGATCGCAGCGCCATCTTTCGTATCGTAGCATACCTAACCATTATCATGTTAGTTTCAGCAAGGCTATTCTGTTTTGTAACTCGACAGCGGAATCCGCGATGAGTGTCAAAATTCCTTGCCAAAATTGACACTCATCGCGGATTCCGCTGTCGAATTACAAAACTTGATGATAAAATAAATAATGTAGTAAAAAATAATTTACAAGTATTAGTAGTATATTGATATCCTGTACTGGGAAATACTGCAATCAAATCCCGCATACACCTCCAATTTTCAGTTGAGTGCATATTAGAAATGCAGATCCTTGGAATCAGCAAAATTAATAGACATATTGATATGCGGTTATAACAAAAATAGTTTAATGGAATAAGCAATTACCAATGGTTCATAAACGAAAAGCAACCATAGCAAAAGTTATTCATTGTGATGACCATTTAAAAGGTTTACTTTTCAGTGGAGTAGTCTGGAGTACTAGATGTTGAATACCAAGGGATCGACCAAACTATTAGATATTTTGAAAATGTTACTAAATAAAGGCCATGTTTACAAATAAATTAATCATTAACACTTATTTCGATGAGGCAACTAAGATATCTTGTTCGTGGATATCGTAAGGTTATCACAAAGGTATATGAAATATGTCTATCCACGCTTGTCGGGTGGAACCTATATCCCTAAGAATCCCTACGTCCTCAGATGATGAGAGAATATTAGCAGGGGAACAGTTAGATATACTTAGTTAACGATGATTAGTAGGTAATATTTAATGACTTCTGTAGCTGTATAAATTACGATTGAAACATAAATGCTTATGTTCATTTTCGTACAAAAACTTTAAAGGAGAAAAATAAAAAGTCAATGTTTAGGCAAGTAATAAAACATTTTCAAAGCTGCAAGTTGCATAAAGCTTGTCGTTTAATACGAGATAGCGCAAAGTCGGTGAAGTTCTGAAGTTTGAATATTTCTACAACTCGAATGGCACTCAAGTACACTCAAGTGCAACTTGTAGCACCCGACTTGAAACTTATAGTGTAGCTATGTTTTGTTCGTAGCTCGTGTGTCTAACTATGAACATTAAATATTTCCTTAGCATTGTGTTCGATGATGAGTAACTTTTCGAATTCAAAAAACAATTTCAAGTTTCATTCATTATTTCTTAAGAAAAATCCTTCTTAAGAATGCATTCCATTTTTGGTCACAACGCATCGGTTACGGTTACTTACTTTCGTGTTACTGATTTCCATGGGCGTCGATTACCACTTATATGAGATGAGATGACACATCTGCTTGTTTGTCGCCTTGTCTACTCGGCTGTCTGAATAAGAAAACATTGATATACGCAAAACATGAAAATGTAACTATTTTGATTCACAAATGTCCGTACCTCAGTTATTACGTGAAGATTATTTCCTGTACAAAATGGTTAGAGTTAGTAGTTACAAGCAGTTATTTATCAAACTTGTCTGTAGTGCTCTCAAATGATACTTCGTGAAGTAGGTTTACCGAAGAACTTTAGTCGACACCCGGAACTTTAGTCGTAAATTATGTCGACTTCAAATTGACTCAAGTCTTAACGTATTGCAAGGGTTAACGCTGGCTGAGAAGGCTTATACTAAATCAAGTTAAAAAGTTTCAATATTTAACTGCTACTGTTCTTATAATTTTTTACCCCAATCATGCCCTAATTATAACATAGGATCTTTAACTTTAAGTCATTCAGAATGAGACATTCGTCGTGAAATATTTTGTCTCTCAATGGGTTGGTGGGTGTGTGTGAACACAGACACATACATCTAGAGAAGGAGAGAGAGAGAGAAACACTTTATTTTCTGATTGATTAATAATAAACGCTTATACACTTATGTCTCATACCCCCGCAGTAGGTTTTTACCTGTGTCGCGGGTGGCATGGACAACACATATAAAACCATAGATTACCCCCACAAGATACCGCATACAAGGCAACTGACGCGCGGCAACATAGAAGTGCTTTTGCTATGCATATGAAACTATGCTAACATTCACGACATTAGTATCGACCAAGACCTTTGACCCGTATACACGCGGATCTTTCAGAATTTAATTAATTTCAAAAAAGCATTCGCTGATGGAACCATGGCTTATTGCAGAGTAAAATGGTGTGATAAATCAGTGCGTAAAAACAGTTACCAAAACGATGGCATATCATTTCATAAATTAGTAATTCATATTTATTTTACAAATTTTCTTCTAATGAAGCAGAGTTCAACTTATGCTGGTTTTGAGAGTGACATTTTGTAAAAATTTCATTCCTAATTCAAAATAATTATCTTGTTTCTGACTAAAGACAATACTAGGGAAGTGAATTTTTCATTTTAAACGCGTATCGATATTCATTTTGAGGATATTGCTATGAAATCGATAATTTCTAACAAGTTATGTATAAGTGGGACAAAGGTTGCTGTAGTCAAGGATAAAATTATTTATTATATGAAAAAACATTGTGGTAATGGTTTTATAGATTTCCTAGATGCCCCGAGAGGACGGAAAAATGTATAGAAGCAATGCACCGTGGAGAGGGATGGTTTCCTACCAAATACAGTGTCGTTTGTTTAACAGAGTTTCAAGACTTGCGTTTCTATTCTTCTTGATAAATATACTAAAGAATGTTGTTCACACCTGTAATTGGCACTCACACTAGTCCAGTTTCTATAGAACGTATATTTATAATGTAATGTGTGTACTGCTGTTGGTGTGCTAATAAAATAAAATAAAAAATAAATAAATAATAAAATAACACACTTTTCAGTTGACAGTTTCTACTATATGAAGAAATAATCATCGAAGGTTGATGGATTCAGTTGTATCATCGTTATACCTACCAGTTTAATATTCATATAATATTATATATTTATTAAAAGTATCGATATTTTCATTGTATTGTTATTCATTATAAATGTCCTGAAAGTAAATAATGATAATAACAAACATCGATCGTACGATTAATCGATCATACATACTCAATCACTATGGACGGGTTCAGCTTGATAAATTCCAAGTTTGAATTTTAAATATCCAATCACAGCGCATCTGTTTCGTACCCCGCAAACCGCACCTTCCGCAAAATTGTGACTTTGAATTCTAAGAAATATTCACTAATACGGAATCTATTGGAGGTTATCTATGTATAAAACATATCATAATAACACCCATGACCCGAGTACAAATACAATATTTATCACTGATTGATCCGATTGAGTCATTCACGGGCTGTTACTATCATATTCATCGGTTATTAATGGATTTGTTACTTGAAATTTTATTGTAACAAAATAAAAACTAATCGTGTTTTTAATTTAATTATAATAGCTCACAGACCTTCGATATAGATACGATTTCGAGTTCCATACCTTTTCGACCCTCACATTATGATTTTTCGTAGCATCTATATTTCGCGACTAAAAAGGATCGTTCGGTTTCCCAATAAAAACGTTTGGCAACATATTTTCGATAAGGATAAGGAATAAATTCTATCTAATGTCGTCCTCAGATTAAAGGACCAACCAAATGCTTCCGAGATATGACAAAATAATTTGATACAAAATATCCGGTCGTTGACTTTAACTAGGAAATAAACAATCGTTGCTTTAACGTTAACTAACGTTTCACTTGTTTGAAAATTAAATAAATAACCCTTAAATAATAAATAAATCTTCACACTCATAGCCCCACATTAGGATTCCCTGTGTCGTGGGTGCCCTGCACTAGACAAGGACATTCACACCCAGACCGCGAACACAAATTCAAACTCGTCATTCAAATTTCCGCCTCGCTGGGAATCGAACCTAGGACCATCGGCATTGCGATCCGGCATGGTAACCATTGCGCCACACGGGTCGTCAATACAAAGTTAAACTTTGTTAGGTAACGTGCATATCTCATGAATAATTTTTTTTCACGAAAATGCAACTATGTATATTATTTGGATTCTTAGATTTAAACTTATACGGGACTTCAATTTTCATCAGATTGTCGAATTTAAATGAACAATAGCTTATAGAGGTATCTAATAATAAATAATCGGATCAATAAATAGGTTATTGAACTTTATCAGCCATGATAAATTCTCGTAATTGGACAATGTCTATTTGGGTTATTTATAGTACGAAGGTTACAAATGGCTGCTAAATACACCGAGATTACAATATCCGATTCATACATACATACATCCACGTGAAATTACTTTCATTTCACTTTCAATAGTTGCTGAAATTTACTTAAAACTTCGGATATCTGAAAGTGTTCTTTAAAATATTTAAGAAAAGCTCTCCTTTTAAAGCAACCAAAAAATTTGGTAACTAATTATATCATGTTCTACCTAAATCATTCTACCAAATCTATCGACAAAATAAATTGGTTAGCCAAACTATAAAATGGCTACATCACTTTTGTCAAGTAGGACAACTTTGCCATATTGCCATATTGCCAATTGAACAAAATTACAAATAAACAAAAATACGTTGGAAATGGTCGTTTTACAACAACTTAATAGATATAATTCTTTATCTGGAAAATGAATAAACTATCAGAAAGCCGTGTATTTAGGTACTTACGAACGTTAAGTCCGGTCTATTCTTTTATATTAGGTACGTAGTATTAATGTAGAGTTTGAGAATAATAGCCTCGGGAAATATTTGCCTTTATTAACCCGAAGTTGATGCTTTTATATTTTATGGAATGTTTTACCTACAATGGATGAATAGACGTTTATTTATAATCTCCTAAATATATATTGGATTTAAGGTTACCTACACTTTAGGTTTACCTACCTTAAATATTATATATTCATTATAATAAAATTATTACTCGTATTGACATACCTTTGGAGACATTTGAGTCGTGCGTGCATATTTTCTTCAAATTAATAACTTTAAAAACAGATTCAAAACAGTAAAAAGCCTGACGCTTCTCATGCGTTAAAAATGTATTTTTCCCAACATCAAAAAGCATCAGTTTATCTATTCAAAGAGTCACGCGTCGTACATATTAAATTATACGTACAACTGTAACTTAAAGTGTACGCGCACACCACATTGGTACAGTCTTAAGTGGAGTTATATTGATCGTTCAATCTCTAGTCACCACATGTGCCCGGGTGAGTGCCACTTCTAATGGAATTCCTAATTACACAAGTTGGGATTGCCTTTTTGTTCAATTACTTGATGGACTCTGAGTGCTACAAAGTTTTCGCCAAGAAATTTGTTATTTATAGAAATCGACTGAATTTTTGTGCAATGCTTGTAAAAACGTTGGTGTTTCGAAATGGACTTGACAAAGTTCGGAAAGCCACTATTCGAGTAGTTAAAATTTTTCGTTTACTATTTCTGTAGGTACTTCAAAAACAAAGCCTAAAAAACTAACTATTCAACCACGCAGTTCATTTCCTACTTGGTTCCCTAAAACAATGTTCAGAAAAGCTGTGTTCCATTCGTTTCCGTACTACATATTGAAAAACAATGTAGACTAAGACGCTACTATTCGATCTGCTCTCCCAATATTTGGAATGGAAACAGCTGAGCAAAACACTGTAATGTGTAGCACAGAGAACCGCTGGTACACAAACATTTATATGGAACTACGAATACATTTCCTTCATTCGCCTAAGTATACAACGGTTTGGAAGCGAAGGCTTATCGAATCAACACATTGAATCAATCTATGTACGAGTAACCTATTTGATTACCTTTATAAACATAGACGTTCGCTTCAGTGAAATTATGTCGAAATGATTCACAAAAACCGGGCAAGTGTGTGTCAGGCCACGCGCAATGTGAGGTTCCGAAGTAGTAAGTTTATCGACTATTACTCATTAACTACTTATGCTAATATAGCCGTGTTAGTTTTCCTTGTAAATTCATCAAATAACCTTTTTTGAGAATTTTTCACTTGTCCAACTCCAACCGTTTAGAAAACAGCGGGAGGGGGACATTTGACTCGAACCAAAATTACCACTTTAAAGCCAAATATTTCGCAAACGGCTAATTCCAAAAATGGTCCTAAAAGACCCATAATATTTTTGGAAGACATTTTTAACGATACCCCACACTATAGGATACACGACGAATAAAAAATTCATCTTCACGTTACCTGTAGGGGAAGTACCGTGAAAAAAATGTTTTTCAATATTTTATTCTATGGGTTCTGGAATTTTAATAAATATGTATATCCATGCCAAATTACAGCTTTTTAGCACTAAGGATCTCGGCGCTACGAGTATGCTTCGGACAGACGGACGGACGGACGGACATAATGAAACTATAAGGGTTCCGATTTTACTTCGGAATGTTAGACCTAGCAGTCCTTCGTAAAGCACAAAGCAATAAAATAAATGAAGGTTCCGGTTGACTACAGAACCGTAAAAAACTGGCCATGTGCGTGTCAGGTTCTCTGGGAGACACCCAGAGAGCTACGGCGAGGATGGACGTACGCACCGACAAAACTATAAGGGTTTCGTTTTGAGGACTGAACCCCAAAAACCGACAGACAGCGATTATAGGTACATCCTTTTGTCGTGAACACTGCAGGATAAGATAATTTTTTTTTCAGTTACAAAGTCAGTGTATCATACAAGATCCTTATAGCGCCTATAAAGACACATCTAATATATAAAATTCTCGTGTCACGGTGTTAGAAGTTGAACTCCTCCGAAACGCTGTACCGATTTTCGTGAATCTTAGCGTGCATATCGGATAGGGTGGAGAATCGGACAACATCTACTTTTCATCCCCCTAAATGTTATGGGTGGTCCGGTCCACCCCTAAATTTTTGGCAGAACAACGTTTGCCGAGTCAGCTAGTAGCTATATATATAATATACATATAACAACTAGCTGCGCCCGCGACTTCGTTCGCGTCGGATCCTTTTCCCGCGTTAATCCAGATCCCCTAAGAACCCTAATCACCTAGCGATACGAAATAATAGGTATATCTTATGACAGATTCTCTTATCTACCAAAACACAAAAAAAAAATTATAAAATACAGTCGAGCCATTTCGGAGGAGTACGATCACAAAGATTTTTATATATTAGATTACCATTACCATCACATCGCCAAACTTCGACACCTGACATATATAGATATGTCAATTAGTATAGACTAATACTAGCTGCCCGGACAGACTTCGTTCTGTCAAAAGTGTTTTTTTTGAGACGTAAGCTATCTTATCTTTCAAGTTGGATCAAACTGCACACGGTGTGCAAATTTGATTAAAATCGGTGAAGTAGTTTAGGAGTCCATCGCGGACAAACAACGTGACACGTAATTTATATATATTGAGATTAAAAAGCTGAAGAGTTTCTTTGTTTGGTTGAACGCGCTAATCTCAGGAACTACCGGTACGAATTGAAAAAATATTTTTGTGTTTGATAGTCCATTTATCGAGGAAGGCTATAGGCTAATAACATCATATATTTTAGTAATTAGATTTTTACACAAACTAACGCGGGTGAAACCGTGGGGCACAGCTAGTTTTACTATGAGTCTCATTCACAGTGGGCTATAAAAGTGTTCCATGGTAACATACGAACCCATACTTTAAAATATGCAATGCTTTCACGTTTTTATTTCTCTCAGAGGCTCGATACGATACATAGTAGTGCAGTAGCCGGGCAGCCCTGAGCAAACAGAATACTTAATATATGTACGTATATGCCTATGGTACGATCATCCAGTAACAATTATCATGACTATGAAAATGATAAATGTAAATTCGACATTAGATAATTTTAATAATAATAATTTATATAAAAAAATTCGTGTTAAACTAATTTAAATTTTGAATAATTTGCATAGAGCTGAAAATTTGTACAAATGTTGGGGACACCTATATAAATGAAGTGTGAAAAGTCATGGAAAGTTCCCAAACAGAGGGTTTTTGCACATTTCAGCCGGACGGTATGTAAAACACAAAAATAGTTAGACAAAAATTGTAGATCGTGCAATTATGTACAAAAATTGGGTATAAGTGGTAAGCGTTCATTATTGGGTATCTGATTATATATATTTAGATATTTTAAATAACCGATAAATGTAGAAGAATCTCTTTGTGACAAGTGTCACGGCTTCAACATCACTAACAAGACATCACCGATGCGTTGCCGTTCAAAAAGGAAGCGGGGGATATCACTGGCTCTCCAACATATAAAAAACATTTCACGGTGAATTTTTAAAGGAAGACTACACAAGAATAGAAATGGCCTTATTCCCGTGGTTAAAATACGCTACAACCATTCACGTAGTGTCAGTATTAATTGAAAGGCGATGGGTGGAGGGGAGGAGATAACTACACTCAATCAAAGAGCCTGACACAAAGTTATGAAATAAAATTACAAGTCATTGCATTCGGTTCATAGACAAACTTTTAAGATTCTAGAAGGCCTCAAGGCGAACCAAGACGCCCTGCTTGACCTTCCTTACCTGTTGCGCGCCAGAGAAATTATCACACGTCTCCTGTGCGCCGCCGCCCTCAGGGATACCAGTGTAATGAACTCACCTTTAAATAATGGAAGTAAATTTCCTAAATTTAAAAACCAAAATTAGCAATTTGAGCTTCATATTTCACAAACAGGCTCCTGGATCCAAAAATGGTCTGGGCAGACTTATAATATTTTTGAAGGACCTTTTTAACGATACCCGACACTATGGGGTAGACGGGAAAAAAATTAATCACACTTTACGTGAAGAGGTACCATATTTTTTTTTTAAAGATGCCAAATTACAGCCGTCTCTCAAGGGTCTCTACGCTTTTCTGCAGATGTACAGGGACGGGCATGGCGAAACTGGATTCCATTTTGACTGCCGAACCCTAAAAATATGCTAATTAAGGAAAATTGAACTTGGTTCAAATCCTTCGCATAACTACCATAAAATCCAAATCGACGAAGTTACGAACGTCGAAAGAAAGTCGAATATCACTGGAAACTTGAAATACAGGAATTGAAATTACAGGATTGAAATGCAAGGAGCATTTCAGTACAAAACACAACGAGACGGTTAAGAAATAAGCGGAAGCCAAGACAATTAAACGGGCAATTACTCAAGGTAAAACGTGTCATTTTACGGACGGACTAGCAAGTGGTTGCAAACAAGTTAGGTAATGTGAACAACAGTTTCCAACGATGTACTGTAGCTACCTAAGCCTTTATTACAGGGCCCAGAGGGCTTTCCTAACAATGGTAACAATTTCATCCCTATTATTATAGTGTGCATTATGTATGCAACAAAGTAAATATCACCAATAATTTCAACCTTCTTATAGTCTTCCAGAGAATAACCCTAACTTACAGTAGGTTACTCGTTGTGACCTGTTTGCACAAGATACAATATCACCAATAAATAAAATTTGAACGCGTTGCTATCGAAGTAGTCCAGAGAATTACCCTAACTTATTGGCATATTGCTGGGATCTGCCCAAGATGCAAATCCTACGAAATTAATCTCGAATTTGGGAGCGTGGGAGGGGAGTTATCGGAACACTGGCAATATCGTGCCCGGGCGGCGGCAGTCCTCGCGAGACGCGGAGCCGATCGCGCGCTAGACACGCCCACGTATCGTGACCCTCACTTTCTTCCATTAAGTGCTCAATTGTATATACAATTATACTATACTATAACATAGGTACATAATAAACGAAACGTAGAATTGTTTATAATACTCCGACATTTGTTTGTAATACCTGAAAACGTTTGATTCGAGACGTCATGTTCAGGATAACGAATTGCGTTCGGATTCGGATTTTAAATTTAATATTGAATATTTGATTAAAGATTAAATTGCAATTCTTTAATTTTTAACGTAGACGTAGTTGCTACGGAATATACGGATGAATGCTATGAAGTCCTTATGATTAAAAAACTATTTTATTTTTAATTGATTTTAATGGAGAAAGCTTGTTAAATACGCTTATTTTTGACAAAATTATCTTACAATTACTTTAACTTACATACTTATAATGAAAGTAAGGTTTGGCTTTATATTTCGTATGTATGTGTATGTCAAATATAAAATTACACATATACAAAGCAAACCAACGCAACAATAGCCGTAGAACGAACAAATACGATATTCTCAAGTCTGAAAACTGCTTATTTAAATAATTCTACGATCTGCTAAAATGCTCGTAATGTAGGCTTCGTCCTAGGCGCAACAGTTAGTCCATAATCCCTTGCAAAATTTCTTCGTCGACCAACAACAATTCGTGCAAGCTTTTTGTCTTCAAACAACCTTCAACGTTCTTTGCAACCTTCTCGACATTTGGATAACATATTGTGTCACAAAGAGCACAAATAGCTAAATCAATAATAAATCACAAAGAGCTACTTTTCAATATATCCCATTGAAATTACAAAATTTTTCTTGTTTGTTATTATTGATGAACTCTATTTTATTTTTCTACAAAATGTATAACACACAATGCCATTACGATTTTGCTACATTAAAACTCGTGTTCGATTAATGAATAACTAATACCATACATACATAAATACTATGTTTATCAATGCATATACGATTTAATAAGTGCGTCGAGCAAATCCGTCGAATGACGATATAAATAAACCACAATGGCATTAATAACATTAGCATTTACTAATCTCATCGCAATTACAAATTCTAAACCATTTAATTAAACAGGTGTTGAACAATACATCTAACCAGGCCATGTTACAATTTGATGAAACTCCCATAGTTCACAAAAATGTATTTGCTAGCAAAATATTCTGAGTGTATTGAGCCGTGCAGTGACATGTATGTTATTTAGAGATAATTGTATGAGTTGGCTGGCTGATTCAATTCATTAATAGCACACTACTGTACCATTAAACCCTCCACCAATTCGCACTGGAGCAGCGTGGTGGAGTATGCTCTAGGCCTTCTCAAGAGGAGAGACCTGTGCTCAGTAGTGGACCATTAATGTCAACCAACCAACACCAATGGTTGGTTGGCCAACACTACTGAGTACCTACGGGTATCAGGTTCCTCTTGAGGAGGCCTAGAGCATATTCCACTACGCTGCTTCAGTGCGGGTTGGAGGGTTTAGTGGCCAATCCAAGTGTCCGATGTTTTCATAACTGTTATCTTACGATAACAATCGGCCAAGACCGAGGTGCCCTCCAAAGCATGAAAACGCTCAAGAATTTTTTGCCACTTGTCAGTTGTCACCCATCTAATAACCTACCCCGCCCGCAGTTGCTTGACTATGGTCGATCATTTAGAATCGACAGAGGCCGGCCGGGAACTTATAAAGGAAATTTATTGGCAATATTCTTCTCAAAAAAGAATGTCTTCGAAAAAGGACCACTAAACTTACTCGCTGAACATACAAAATCGCTATAATATATTAGAGATGATCCCATAATGCTTCATCCTAAGAATTATCGACAGAATTTTGGTAAATATGTTGCTTGTAAAGTCCAAAATTTATTATCCGTTTCCACTTTCCAATAACAACAATACAAATATTAATTAATTACTTGAAAGTAATAAGGGTCTTATCCGAAAGGTCCGTTGAAACCAATATCAATACACAATAATACTATATATTAGAGTTTTCCTGTTTACTTCCCTATAATAAGCAATTGGTTTCAGGAATCAAAACGTTCACAGCTCAGTTGTTTTTCAACAAAGTAAATGATTTTTCGCCCACTACTAATTATGCTGTGAGGAATGTTGATAACAAAGACTCTACCCATTAACAAATGGTTTAATCTCAGACTGAAACAGAGTTAATGTAATGAAATCACGTAATGATTTGAAGACAGACCTCACTCTTATCATTGTTAAACCCAGTCCAACCGAAATTAGTAGTAAGTTATCTGCTCACGAGTGGATAAGCTTTTTCTTTTTGGTGATCTCTCGGCTCTACCATACAGTCTGTTTTTAATAATAGGTACATTTAATTATTTTATGTTTCTTTAATATGATTAAAGTATTCGACAGGTCCTTTTCAAATGTGGTGTTGATTGGAAGGAATAGTTTGTCATTTCTAGGACAACGGTTTTTTAATTAAATCATCATTTAACTTCTTGATGCAAAGGATAAAGATAAACTTCTATAATCTAAATTTTACTAACAAAAAATAACCGACTTCAAAGTCTCAAAGACTACATAGTTGTCAGATCTCGTTCAAATTTATGTGAGACCACATGACAAGCTCCTGCTTTCGATTAAAAAAAGAATCATTGAAATCGGTTGGCGTGATATTGAGTTATTCGTCAATTTGTCGCGCACATCTTAACACAAATTTACGACTTATGTAGTTTTCTCATGGATGCCGTTGTCAGATCTCAATAAAATTTATGTGGGACCACATGACAGCCACCAGCTTTCGATTAAAAAAAGAATTATCAAAATCGGTTCGCCCAGTCCAAAGTTCTGAGGTAACAAACATAAAAAAAAAAAAAAAAAAAATACAGTCGAATTGAGAACCTCCTCCTTTTTTTGAAGTCGGTTAAAAATTGGCTTCTTCTTACCAAATGATACTATCATTTCTGGTTTGTTTTTATTCATCATTTACCTATGATAAATAGGATAAAACAATTTCATCAAAACGACCTCTAAATCTGAATCGATGAGCACCAATGCCATTTTAAAATTAATTAAAGGGTTGCATTTTTAGTATATGTGGAACCCCGACAAATTTTAAATTAGAATATTCAAAAAGTTTATACATTAACTTTTGCATTTAGAGCTGTTTAACCATGATCGTGTTCGAGTGTCTAAGAACTTTATTTAATTAAATTTGTGGATACCGTGCGTGTGCTACTACGTTAAAATAAAGAAATAAATTTCAATTCAGGATTTTTTTTGTATGGGAAAAGTCGAAAATCTTTGTGTCTGATTGTGCCTAACGCTAACCACTAACGCCTCAACTTAGAGTCACTAATGTTTACATATATCGCTCATTTAATCCATCAATTGTTTCATCAATTGAATTAATTCATTAATTGTTTATTTGTCTATTAGATAGTTTATATTTTTTATAAGTTGGGTAGTTGTACTGAGATTTCCATTCTGTTTTACATCTGATGCTCTTTCTTCGATTTATTACGTGACTACATTTTTTTTGTTTTTTTTTTTGAAGTGAAATCTTCTTTAGTACGGGGGCGATTTGAAATTCGATGAAACGAAACTGTCCAGTAAAAAGAGACAGACACATAAATTCTAAAGTGAGATAGGAAGCATTGTACACGGGTAGGGGAGGGGGAGTTGAGTTGAGGTTGAGTTGAGTTGAGGTTGAGTTGAGTTGAGGTTGAGTTGAGTTGAGGATGAGTTGAGTTGAGTTTAATTGAATTGAATTTTACATTCGTCTCATTATCTTGAAAACAAAAATTTTTGAAGGTTTCACTCCTACCATGTGTGAACTGCACCCATTTTAATTTTTTTTCTATTCGATCCTCTTGTTGTGCGAATTTAATAAATCTGTTTATATTTCTTTACTAAGTTTTTTTTGGTGGTTGTTATTTGTTGTCCGTCTGTTAACTATATTCATGTACATTTTTTAGTTTATTGAGGGTTCAATTTTAATGTTTGAAACCCCGATAAATATTAAATTACAATATTCAAAAACATTATTACATAACTTTTGTATTTAGAATTGTTTAACCATGATAGCGTTGGTACAAGAGTGTCAAAGGACTTTATAGTTTATATTCAAAGCCTGAAAAGTTCAGCAAAGCTTTGTATGGTTTAAGTTTTTAAAATAAACCTGGTGAATATTCTCAAAGGCGTGTTTCGCGAGCACAGGGTGACTGGAAAATTCGTTGCAAAATGTTCGACGTGTGAGAATATTAAACTAACGCCTCAACTCAGAGTCACTAACGGTTACTTAAATCGCACCTTAGTACAGAATTTGTATGGTGATTCTTTACTAAGGAGCGATTAAAATAACCGTTAGTGACTCTGAGTTGAGGCGTAAGACCTTTCTATGTTTCATGATTGGAGATCGAATATTCAGATGCATATAAATTGTAGAAGCGGGTTTCTAACATTAATTGCTAGATATGTACTGGCACACTCGCTAATGTTTACGATTTTTCGAGTACCTATTTGTTTAATTAGAAATTAACTTTAAATAATAATAATTTAATGGTTGGGAAAAATCAAAGTATAGAATAATGCTGGCATTATTTTTTGATTAAATTCTAAAATTTTAAGAAGTCTATTCAATTAAATTCCATTTGATTGTTAGGTAATATTAGATTAATCTATGTATATCGGAATAATTGACCACGAGCTAATTGCGGTTATCACTCAGTAGCTCGAGCACGAATATTTGCGAGAAAGTATTCGTATGGTTAACGTAAGTAATTTGTCAAATTTGTATGGCATTTTAGTACCATTTACGCACGATAGGGGCGCTTTTGAAAAAATGCCATTCAAATTGCTTACGTTAACCATACGAATACTTTCTCGCAAATATTCGTGCTCGAGCTACAGGTCATCTGCTATATCACGCAGTGTTTTGACAGTAGATTTTTGTGCTAAAGGTAGATTATGCTAATAAACACATTACATAAATGCGTACCTACATTAAGAGTCCAACAACGTCCACCGACCTCTAAAAAAGGGACATAATGCTATTGTCTCGTCCATTATTCAGTAGAAAGAATTTACTACAGACAGAGCAAGTTGACTTGGAATCTAGGATGAAAAGAACCCCTTACTCTCCTTAAGTAAATTACTAACTTTTTACATCATTTACTCCCTATTTATAACTTTTATTTATTTATCTCACAGATAAAAAGAAACAAGTTTGTACAAAAATTGCTTTTCTATTGCAATCAATAAATAATTTAAAATAATACTACAAACAAACTACAGTCATAAAAGCGCACCTGTCAAGTGTAATGAATATTGTAATTAATATCTAAACATAAACGGCCTTATTCATAAACGCATAATAAACCTATTTTAGCTTTTTTCATAAGAGTGAAAGAAAGAAAACACAATATAAGCCTTCAATAACTTTGCTTGTTTTTATGAATACTTAAAGGGGGAAAGTTTTTAATGTTTTTCTGGCCTCACGTTACGAACGATGGCTGAAAAACACCCATTAAAGGGGTTAGCGCCATTCGGCCACAACGTTCGACGTCCTTCACACATTGATTGATATTCTGTTCCATTATAAATCTCTGCCGCCATCATTGTTAGCGCGACGAAATATTCTCTACGCTAGATTACCTTAATTCTAAAATTTATTTTGAAATAATCAGTAAATAATAGCTTTTTTACCGACTTCATAGAAAGGAAGAGGTTCTTAATTCAGTTGTATTT
Source organism: Thymelicus sylvestris (assembly GCA_911387775.1). Taxonomy (NCBI): domain Eukaryota; kingdom Metazoa; phylum Arthropoda; class Insecta; order Lepidoptera; family Hesperiidae; genus Thymelicus; species Thymelicus sylvestris. The sequence continues at coordinate 4,944,204 of OU426892.1, forward strand.
TCTTCATAATATGATGTTTATGACGTGACAGTCTCGCTTAACCTTATTTCGTAATTTTATGACTATCATTACAAATACCACTAAGCTTCCACTGTAATCCATTCTGAAAGTATTTATTAAACTTAACTTAAAGCATAATAAATGTCTTCTGTTAGTTGCTGTACACCGTAAAAAGCAATTACAAAACCGAGTTTTTAATTAAAAGAACTTCAGCCGCTTTTTAAAGCCATTATTGCTTTTAGCGGTCGAACTTAATAAAACGAATAATACTTACAACATAATAGAAATAGATTAAAATCAAATAATTAATGGCGTATACGTACACATATTTCATTAGATATTTCCATGAAAAAATAACATGCTTATTGCTTATAAGAGCAATCGCGTGTGTTCGTAAATCTAGGTAGATTTTTCACGCACATTTTTTCTAAATCCCTATGCACTTGAAAGTTGAATGATCCAATTAAATACGTACATATTGATAGATAAATAATCTGATTGAAGGACTTAGTTATAAACATAAAACTATTGTGATTGTGTGATCGCCTGAAAAAGTATAAAAATTATCGATCAAATATCTATTTCGTCATTACGTGACCGTGAAAAGTTCATGGAAGCGTTCATGCTACGGAATAACTTCACAATCGTTTGTTACGCTCGTAAAAGTAGCTACCTACCATTGAACTCTGATGTATCATGTATACAATCACCCACGCTGCAACACCAGATGTTATTAATTAAGCGTACTGTATGGAGTTCGCTCACGCCGCAGGGTTTCCCTAATGGAAGGGCTAAGAAACATTTATGCTTCGCTAGAGGCTTTTATTTACCGTTAGCGACATTTCTAAGCGTCAAAATAAACATACGAGTAGTATAGCAAATACCAGTATAGTTTGCTTTTCGGGCCTTATAAAGTCGAACGTTAATTTGTTTTTATCAATCAATATTGTCGGTTATGTTCTTGAAGTGTACCTATGGTATTTAAATTGTGCTTTGAATATTGCGGCTTGTCGTTCTCCAATTAAGTGATGAATTAAGTGATTGATCTTAACTTAACCCTATAACTTGTGCTGATCCTAAGTGACCAGGGGCGTAGCTACAGCCGTATCAGCCGTATCAATTATACGGGGCCCCCAGCATACAGGGGCCCTAACTAACACTCCCAAAAAAAAGCTCGCCAGCGGCCTACGACCGCCACAGTTGGCACTCCTTTTATTTGACAGCTGACGTTGAGGTTGCCCCACAACAAATATTTACATGGGGCATCCTTAGGGCTTGCTACGCCACTGTAAGTGACAATCAAGTTTAGCATCAGCATATTGGCAGTCGAATGGGTATCCGCAAGTGGCAAAACGTCTTAGTATCACTGCTTCAGTGAGTACGTCACGTATCCTTCTATGTATGATCGTAGATACATTCGTTTTAGGATTTCATGCCTTGAAAACATCCAACTCTTGAGCTTCTCACTAACCTTCTATCAGTACGGACTGGAGTAAAGTAATAGGTTTAGTAGTGTATTGACGTACATTAGACCTAGAAATACTCCCACAAAAAATGGATGATATAATTTGTTTTACAAAACCTGATTTTAAGTGGTCGATGCATTTTCTCCTTTTCAACATTCAATGTTGGATGAGATATTAGAATTTAATATTAGGATGTTTTTTTGTTATAATTATTTAAGTTTCTTTGATATAACGTACTAAATTAGTCAAAGCCAATTCAATATTTTTCATTTTGTTCTAAAATACATTCTCTAACATTTTTTCACATTAAAAGAATTTGCAATATATTTTTTTATTCTAAAGCATCCACTACTGGCGCCAACCTTCTTTTATCGGGCCGTAACTCGTAACGTGCTCGATAACACGTAGCCACAAAAGTTCGCTGTGCTCCCAGAACGTAATAATCAAAATTTTACTAACAAGAAATAACCGACTTCAAAATTACTCAAAAACTACTTGTCAGATCTCGTTCTTTATGTTGGACCACATGACAAGCACCTGTTTTCGATTAAAAAAAGAATCATCAAAATCAGTTCACCCAGTCGAAAGTTCTGAGGCAACAAACATAAAAAAATACAGTCGAATTGAAAACCTCCTCCTTTTTTTGAAGTCGGTTAGAAACACGTTTGTACACCGTATACAATTGTTTATTAACGTTAATTTACGTATTTCTACTGCAAATACGTAAACAAACGCCTACTCTTGAATACGCGTCTACTACGCCGCCTACACAGGCTTTTCCGAACACACCTACACACCTGTCTGCAATACTTGTTTATACTACGATCTCGTATTCAAAACTATAAAGATACATTAAAATTCATGGCTGTTTTGTTCTATTGGATTAGTTTGTTTGCACAAAGGTTAATTATAAACTACGGGATTGTGAATTGTTCTTGAAAATAGAGATCGTACTGCAGCTATCTAGAACCGGTAACGTAGCGCCATAACTTAGGTATAGATCAGTCTCTTTATTTCTAATTATACCTATTTTTATATATTTTAGCGATACTTTGACCTACATTAATTAAAACTAACTATATTTTATATAGGTTAAATATTTTTGTCATTAACCCCGCGAAAACTGACAACGAAAATTGACCCCCGATAACTCTTACATTTTATAACTTAAAATTTTACTTGGAACTTTAATCTCATGCGGGACGATAAAGTGCGCGATTACCTTGAGCATTGACTTTACTTGAATGGAACGGTATAGTGAAGAGGCACAATGAGTGGATTGGGCCCTCCCGGTGTCTGGGCGGCGCAGAAAAGACTGGAATCGTGGGCGCGAGCCGCGAGGGAGAGAACTTCTAGCGCGAGCAGCGGACAGAGCCATAATTCTACCGACAGCTTCGGTGATGACAAGTCACATGGGAGTCCAAGTGTATGTATTTTATCTTTTAGACCTTATTGTAAGTGCTTGTTCACACTGAACTCGCGGTAGCGGGCGCGGGCGCGGTCGCGGTAAACGCTACATACACCGCGCGCGCGTTTTGATGTGAACACTTTCATAGTAGGTCATATGTTTGATATTTCGCGACCTGCGCCCGCGCGTTCAGTGTGAAGAAGCACTAAGAAGTACCATGAGAAACAGAAAAGCAGCTATATGAGCCAAGCCGTTTCTGATGGTAAATGGTCATCGTCGTGTGTGCAGTGGCAATGCTACAGGAGCGTTGTGATCGCCCTGAATAAACTTAAAAAAAATTCACATTCTGAATGCTCGAAGAGACCTTGTCCTTATCTCTTATTTGGTTCTAAGTCTATTTTAATCGGTCTTTAGTAACACTAGAGGCATCACCAATCGTTGTTCGCGTTACAGGCCTAAAAATATGCGAGAGTCCTGCTTTAGGTATTTCTGACTCTCCGACGTTTAAGATCTAGAATGAATGTATGTTCCTGATATTATTTATGCACTCTATACTTCTATACTACACGTCCTTGTCCTTGTAGATTTTCAGTCCTATATAAGTTACAGATGTAATGCCTTTTATTGATTAAGATGGAACGCTTCGTTTGTTGGCGTTTTTATCACCAGCATCGTTCTTGTTGGAACTCAAAGTGATTGATTAGATTACATTGCTTCTCGACGTCAGAATCGATAAAAATAAAACACATGGACATGACGAAACTAAAAGGATTCCGTTTTGACTACGAACCCTAAACATTGTATAAGAAGCATCTCAGTACAATCAATAAACTTTTGAATAAATAAAATTTAGGTTAAAAACGTAAACCAGCTGATACATAAACACATACTTCGCGGCAAAAAGGGTGAGTAATCCACTAAGCCGCTGAGTTAAGCCGATTACCCAAACTCTTAAAATCCTTCAGACCCTCAACAAAACCAACATCACAATAATAATAAATTGGAGGGAGCACTAAATAACTAAGGATTCTGCGCGGAAGAAAACGGAAATTCTAACAGTGTATCTACAAGCTTTTATTTAACTCGTTGTTGAGCAATGCTAGCTGAATGAGTACTTCCTCTCATCCTAATGAGTTTAAATTATACATATTATTGCTTAAACAATAGCAATTCCGATAATATATTATGCAAGCATAACCTGATGCCAGGTACAGTCAGGGTTGACTACAGGCGATAGAACTCAACACACTACTACTCTAGACACTAAATATTATCTACATGCGCTAATTAAACAATTGATTATGCTCTTTTAAAACTCTAACGTAATCTGACTACCTAATGGATTAGGTATAGAGGTAATGAGGGCCATATCATATTACATGAGGGGCAATTTGAAAAAGTGTCCAGTTGTATACTGAAAAAAAAATTTGAGAGGTGTCAAGGGACACCCGGATGGAACGAAGTTCCTTGCAGTCAGTACTAGGATAGCAAAAACATGCAGCAAGTGTGCCAGTCGCAGTAAGTACGATATGAACATATCTGTTGTAGACGGATCTGGGGAGTGAAGTTTGCTGAGTTTAATAAAATTTATCCTAGCGCACCGCAGCGCCATCCGTTATTGGACGCGTTTTACGGACACTTCATACACAGAGATGGCTCTTCTTACCCTCTATACCCCATGCTACCACTGTCAAAATATTGCTGCAGACAAAAAACTCTTCAACGGTGATTGACACAGACACAAAATTATTAGCATTAATTCTTTAACACTACACAACAGCGTGTTTTTAGCTTCTTAGCTCATAACTTATTCCTCGAAATAATAATTACACAAGTTCAAGCCTGTTATTGACGCTCGCATCGGAACTATGTTGCCGGGAATTAGCTTCGGGTCAAATAACATCGGAAACTTACAAGTAGTTAGATTGATTCTGCAACTGGAGCGTAATACGACGTATCTTTTCGTAAACATCTCGTAAGAGTTCGTGTAAATTCGGTTAGAAAGGTATCTACTTCTTTTTGTGATTAACTACATTTTTTTGCAAATGTCTATTTGTCCCAAGTAACCCTACGTACGGATATAAGTCCTGTTAAATTATTTAATCGATACTTTTACAAATTTTTCAGTGAGAGCTTCTTGAAATTAGTTACTTGGAGTTGAATTTTAAAACTCACGAAATTCTAAAAATCCACAAAGCTGTTTTGTATAATTGTGTATACGTAAACCTTGCTCGAGGCTCGCAATGTAACTTGCAATTATCTTTATGCAAGTTTATGGCCAGTTAGCTAGATACCACCAGTGAGATTGCACACGACCTACGGCAATAACAACGTGTATACTAATGTGTACTGTAGTAGTTGTTGTACTTACGTGCTCCGTAATATTTGGATATAGTGATATGGTTGACTTGCATTAGCTCGTTACGTCACCAGTGGTAGGGGAACACGTCTGCCTGCGTCTACGGCTGTCTCGTGACTGACTCAGTGTTGCCCCACTACCCGTGCTCTCGAGATAACATGATTACTGCTATAACCATAATAGCAGTACAAACACTACATCCCTTCCTTATTAAAATCTTTATTTAATATGGAGCCCGATCCACAGTCGACTCTGCAGTTGATCGCAACTCAAGCCTTCAAAGGCCACTCCACGTCTATACCATTCAATATTCCAGTTACTTAGACAAACACATTTGTAACACGCACTATATGTATGAAGCAGGCTACGGTTTGTAAACTTGAGCCTTCTGGGTGCCTTCACTAGCCTCAACAAACTCAAACTGTCATATGCATGCTTCGTATAGAATTACTTATGTAGATTATACTTTCACTGCAATTATTTTAAACATTGAAACAACACCTGAGACTTTTTTCGTCTTACACCTTTCCCATTCGCACCCGTTCTCCTTCTATCTTTATTAAATAATAATTATTTACATCACCTCTTAGCTTTTCATACTTCCCTCTTTCTTCTCTCTTTGATCAAGATCGCCAAGTTATTAGGTTTCATACCAACATTCAAACAAACCTCGTCATTTCTGTCTTTAAATAGACAACTTACTGGTAAAACAAACACAGGAAATATGAGAAACTCGATGAAAATTTATATTATTACTAAAAGTGGTTTACTGTCAACAACAGATTACGTACAGCTTACAACCTGCTTTCGTTTTTTAAAGACTAAAGTTTTACTTGCGAGACAATCCTCTTATATACGTAATATAAACTAGGTCCCACCGACGACCATAACACGCCAACCATGGCTAGACTCGCAACAGGAATTTCCTTTATTTAGGCGTCCTTCCTGAATGGACGGATCCAACGGATCCCAACGGACCCAACGGTGTCACATATGAATCAGACACTGCCGATACCAATCATTCACACACCAGTCATTCATTGAAATACCTCGTCTATTCATTATCTTTATTCTACATCTCAACTCCATCACGCCAAATAACTAATATGTTCACAAAATAACTACATTTTGTATGGTTTTCAAAGTTATGAGGGCCCATACTGCTGTCTAGTCAGTAATGATTTCAATTTCAAGAGGTCCATACACACTTTAGTTACTATGATTTCAAATCATGGGACCTATACTGCCGTCTAGTCAAGTAATGTATGTATGATTCTAAATTTCATGAGGTTACTACTTCCATCAAGTCAATGTATCAATCTCAATTTCATGAGGGCTCATACTGCCGACAACTCAGTAATGTATGATTTCAATTTCATGAGGGCTCATATTGCCGACAGCTCACTTCAATTCAGTAAAGTATGATTTTCAATTTCATGAGGGCTCATACTGCCGACAACTGAGTTGCGTATGATTTTCAATTTCATGAGGGCTCATACTGCCCACAACACAGTAACGTATGATTTTCAATTTCATGAGGGCTCATACTGCCCACAACACAGTAACGTATGTTTATGTTAAGCAAAACTAAACTTCATTATTATTGGTTGATTTTACTCTGATTTCTATGACTCTTCGAGATAGAGTGCCTTTTAAATTTTACTTTCATTGTAACTTTAGCTTGAATACAATTTTTTCTTTAACTCTGAATTTAACTAAAAACACAGAATAAATAATAGTATTTATAAATAATTATAGAAGGTGCACTAAGAAAAATTCCGAAAAATCATTTAAATAAATAGTGACTCTGGCTCCAACGCAATAAAGTGTAATTCTGATCGCACAGTGCTAATCAAAACGCGTAATGAGTTGCCTTCCTTTCTAACACTGTCGCTTATCCTCTCTGGCAATGTCAGGGTTGCCTTTTTTGAAAGAATAAAATTAATCTGAAAGTTTATTTTTATGTGTTACACATGTATTATTATATATGTGTAAACGATAATTAAATATATATCAGTTCGGACTTGATTATTTAACATCTTACCGAAAAACACGCATCAATAATAATACACACACATGTAGTACTCCGTGTCACAAAAGGTAGGTACGTTAATTGGTATCGTAAGGCATTTGCTGCCTAATACACAATCATTTACGATTTACGATTTCATGTAGGTTCGTACTACCTGACACACACAATTATGCACGATTTACAATTTCATGTAGGTTCGTACTACCTGACACACACAATTATGCACGATTTACAATTTCATGTAGGTTCGTACTACCTGACACACACAATTATGCACGATTTACAATTTCATGTAGGTTCGTACTACCTGACACACACAATTATGCACGATTTACAATTTCATGTAGGTTCGTACTACCTGACACACACAATTATGCACGATTTACAATTTCATGTAGGTTCGTACTACCTGACACACACAATTATGCACGATTTACAATTTCATGTAGGTTCGTACTACCTGACACACACACTCACGCACGATTTACAATTTCATGTAGGTTCGTACTACCTAACACACACATTATAGTTATTGCAATAAGTACATTATGCACCAAAATTTATGACCTATCAAGTCCATCAAATTACTCACGTCAACAATCCTTCAGGCAGGTAAGTACTTAATTATGAGTTTATGACCCCCGAAATCAACCTAAGTAGATCAATAATTGGTAGCGCCATTATAGCTAATTAGATTAGATTACCAAACTTTAATTGTAATCTATTAAAATTATTAATTACTAAGGTCATAGCATTGGTATAATCTGCAAATCTGTTTAAAGAGGACTTCTCGATTTATAACTAAATACATCCAGCTTAATAAATATTTTTTGGACGTCAGGAGAGTTTCTCCTTCACGATTTTTGTGGAATTCTGTCAAAACCAAGGCTCGGCTTCTCCAGGGCTATGAATTTACTACAGCATATCAAATCGTGCGTCTTCAAAAGGGCGCTTTCCTCAGGCTACAATAATAAATAGCAACATTTTAAACATTGCTGCACCCATTCGAACAAATACAATTATTGTTCTCAATTTAAAAATAAAAACTTACTCCTTTTGTGCACGAATAACTCAATAATAAATATATAATATGATTTCCGTGACAAAACTTAGTTTAATCACAGTAACAACACAAGAACGCGTCTAGCTCGCAAGCGCTTTTGACCCTCACTGCCTCAATAGATTCTATAAAATTCAACACAAAAACTAAATTAGAAAAATAAAATTGTCTCATCGCGAAGATTTGAATTTCGGTATCGTGGCTTGTATAATGGTTCCTAATAGGAACGATGATAGGAACTTCCTATCATCTCCCAATACGCAATGATATTCAAAATATAGATACGTTATGCCCTTATAAACCAACCAAGAACTCCGTTCTGAAAAGAGCCACAACACACACACACGCCCATCCTTTGCTCCACTACACCAATCACATTGGTACAATACACGAGGGCATTCTAACGCTGTATGTCAAATGTCAAGCACTTCTGACCACAACAAAAGCGTCATGTGTTAACAGAGCGACCACGACCATAACGGTCAATTACCCGCTCCCGCGCTCCTCATCGTCGGCGCGCCAGTGACACATCCACCATAGAACCCTAACGATGTTGCTATTCTTATGACGGAATAAATGTTTCTTTCCTTCTTACGCTACCGCCCATCAAACCGACTTTATTTATGATTACCCACATTATGTTATTATATTTTCAGCCGTGTAGTGCAGCCGTGATAGTCAAATACCAAAAGGAAAGACTGCTAAAGAATCACAAAGAACTTACAAGCTGAAATAGGGACCCGGCGCCGCAACGTTAAATTACGTTAACCGTATTACAACAGCTTGTGATAGTTTATGTATATTATTTTCAAAAGAAATACAAGTGCATGGCTGCATGTATACCAAGGCGCTAGGCATGTATGTATGTTTGATACTGCCAATGCAATACTTTCATAACAGAACATATTTTTTATCAAACAACTTCAGTTCCGTTTTTTATCAGAATTCATATCAAAACGACTGCAATTATTTCAGTTTATCATACCTACACATGTACTTTGTAACTAAAGCAAAACTACGTTTGAATGAAACCCAGGACCTGCGTAGAATATAACTAATAGTCATAAAAACAGCTAATTTTATTGACAATTACCCTTACTGTTATAGTTTTATGGCCGTGAAGAAGCAAACTCACTCTCAACAATTAAACTTAACTTGCATGTGCGGCCATCTATAATGGTAGTAAAATCTATACTTTATAAAGCCGAAGAGTGCTAAATAAACAGCTAGTCCTAAATAAATTTCACTAATTTAGGGAACCCTTTTATTCTTGAATATTTTAAAGTCCCTACTCCTTTATTTAAGTTCATAATTTGTATAATGTTATCTCCTTTTTAGTACTAAGTGTTGTTGTGCAACACACACACGCGAGAATGGATGCCGGACACCATTCGCACATTTAAAACAAAAAATGGCGCTTTACAAAATAGTAGTTTTTCAGTATAGCCATTCAAAGTTTTCAACTCAACATTGCGATCACTATCTATGAAGAAACTGAAATATATCGTTGCAATTAGCCTCTCTCGTCAGTTCGCCCAACCTACTTTTAGTTAGGCACTAAAAACATGCTAGTAAATAAGTAGTTATTCAAAAAAATATATTCAGAAAAAGTTCCGCATGATGCCACTTTTTCTCATTGGCACACATACGCAACCTTAACCAAACACGCGGCACCACACGCAATACTCCATTTATGTAGCAATCCCTCCAACAGATCGATACTGTGCATTGAGGTATAAGTATACATAGAGAAGACATCTCGAACAAAATGTGTGTCCCCGCCGGGAGGTTCTATTTTCAAAATTGAGCCCCTGTTCTCCTTCCAAAATCGAACGAATCCATTGGACATTGAAGCCGCGCGGCGTCAATTCATTGGAACACACATTGTGCTCGCGGTGTCCGTTCTATACGCTAGTAATAATACTTCAATGATACTGTGTATTATATTTAAAACGACACAGCTAAACACTAAATATCACTTCTTATTTAAAAACAAAACCTGTCTCGCTATCACTTTCAGCTAAATAAGTGACACTATATCCAAAATGTCATTTATGTTATTATTACTTCAGTAGCGTGAATTACGCTTATAACACAAAATGCCACTTTTTACTCACCGCACAGTTGTTTTTACAATGTCAATCAATGCCATTTTTCAGAAAACAAAGGGAATTGTGTAGGTAGCGGTAATGGCGGCAATTTTTATACCTAATTAGAGAGAGAACTTCGATAATTATGATGATTTTGCTCAATACGTTATTTAAAGTTACAGCACACCTAAACAAATTCTAGAGTTAACTATTCGGCACTAATATTAACATTCGTCTGTTGATTATTTCTTGCATCGACGTGTTATTTTCCCTTCAACTCTTCCTTTATCAACACAAAATAAAATATTTATTGCACTGACCTTTTGACCTCGTCGCCATTATGTAGTAGTTGTTGTACTTACGTGCTCCGTAATATTTGGATATAGTGATATGGTTGACTTGCATTAGCTCGTTACGTCACCAGTGGTAGGGGAACACGTCTGCCTGCGTCTACGGCTGTCTCGTGACTGACTCAGTGTTGCCCCACTACCCGTGCTCTCGAGATAACATGATTACTGCTATAACCATAATAGCAGTACAAACACTACATGTACCATTTGCACAAGTTGCCGCAGCCATATAGGATACTACCTACTACACTAAGGCGCTCCACCCACTGAAGACGCGTCCCGCCGCGGTGCGCAGAGCGACGGATAACACAACTGCGCGCGGGGCAATTTCCCGCGCGGGGCCGCGTCGGCAGTGTGAAGTGCTAGGCGTGATTTCTATACAAATTGACATAATTGCATACAATGGTAAAATCTGCCATCCCGCGCACCGCGACGGGGCGCGGTGCAGTGGGCGGAGCGCCTAATAGGAACAGCCGGTCGCTCTGTTATTCACGTGTAGTGTACATAATATAGGTATACGCCACGTAGCCTTCTTGTCAGACATAGCCGCACTAAAGTTCGATTTACAGATCCGGTAGTCTGATAGAGTCCGGTAGATGACTAAATTTTAAGTTAATTAATACAATATGTGTAAACAGACAATTTAGTACTTATAATTTAGTACGCAAGTAAACAACATTTTTACTGTAATACGGGTACTCACAATATAATTATTTTATTTTATACGCCGATATTTCGACCCAGTTGCAGGGATCGTGGTCACGGCTAGACTCATCACGGCTAGGCTAATTATATCGTGAGTACCCGTATTACAGTAAAAATGTGTTCAGTCCACGATGAGTTAAGTTCAAAATCACGCAAGTAAACAAGTAATTTAGAAAAACTATTTTTCTATTGAGTCGGTGGGCGCCATAAAGATGTAAATTTAATACTTGGGAATACGGAAGGACGGCGAAATGTAATGAATACGGACCATTTGGGTCTTAATCCTATAATACCATGATCCACAGCGTAGGTACCTACCCTGAAATATTATTGTCCTTATAATCGGAGCGCGTCGCGACCCGTTCACCCAACCGGGGAGATGTAATCAGTGTATCCGCACATAAACTTGAATTTAACTATAACCGTATCTGTTACCCGGTTATCCGGAATTACATCCGGGTCAGTTAAATCGCCTGCGTCTTGAAACCGGTTTGTTTCATGTTAGCAATGAGAGCGTACAAGACTATCGTTTTAGAGACGTATGTTTGCAAGGATTAGTTCTCTTGTAATTCAAACAGTAGGTACCAACCTACTCGCACGAAGTTGGTGTGGCACATAATGATAGTTAAAACTTAGTGCGTTCTAAAGATATTTTAATGATTATTTCACAATTATGCTACATTTTACCTTATTTTTTATAATACATCGAATAAAATAAAAACTGGCCAAGTGCGTGTCAGTATTGTCAGTCTACGCGCATTGTCGGGTAGTTGTAAGGTCATTGACTATTACGCTCACCTAGCCGTTATGTTTTTCCTTTTAAATTCATCATTTGCTAAAGTCATCATTTTTCACATGTCCTACAGCTAACATTTAGCTGCCAAGTAAGCAAACTCTTGACTCTGCCCAGAATTAGCGCTTTTAAGCTGAAGTCCCCTAATTCGAAAAATGGTCTTTGCAGAGTCATCATTATTTTTAAAAGACTTTTCAACAATATCCCACGCAATGAGGTAAACGAGAAAAAAAATCATCCCCACTTCTTCATTATTAATGGTAATACGGAAGTTTTCCTGTCCGTAAAGAAGTAGCAAAGAGTAATCATAAGAAGGATAAGAAAGAAGCATGAACAGCAGTGATAATTTACAATCATGGTTAATCAGTTTAATTTGGTCTTGTTGATATACAAGCTTACTGGTAGTATTAGGTACGTTTTCCCATACAAACTAAAACAGAACTTTTACCATTTAGATTTCACGGCATATTTTGTTTGAAAATGTTGAAATGAAATTTTATTTGCCTGTGATAAATTTTTTGTACCTACCTAATTTCACATTCATCCAGAAATGGTACAAGATTTTATGTGTGTTTAAGTCACAAAGCATGTATTGCCATAGTCGTAAACAAATTAAAAAATATTTTGTTTGTTTTTATAAGCACTGCACCTGTCTTCTGTGACCTTACTCTATTATAGATAAATTCGACATTTATCCAACAAACTATACAATTAACACGAAAATGTAAGCTGGAAAAGCTCAAAGCGAACTATCGTGTTGAACGTTCCCGTTTAATCAAAGCCGTTAAATATATTCCCGAATACTTTTAACGTTTAAATAATGTTACCCATGTATTGCAGTATAAAAGTGCAACCTACTGTTAAAAACCTTGCGTATTTTGTAGCACGTTACAATTTTCCATTGCTCAAAGCGAAGTTAATTGCGGTGGCCTGTTTCACTGGGCGCACTGCTAACAAAAGGTAGGGCCTGGCTCTTATGTATGTGGTATGTTGAAGTACATACATGTGGGTTAGCTGTTCCCATTATTGGATATAGCTGCATAGCACAGCTGTCTCGTATTGAATCATTTTGGAACTAATTAAAATTAAAAAGACTCTTTTTAACACACCCTCATAGAGCTACCTCTCGCATCATTGCTATGAACTACATTCTTCCTGATGAATAATGTGCGTGTAAGTGTCATATTCACACGGCACTACTCGTAGTATAAAAATGTGTACCTAATTGATAGGGTAAATTAAACCCGTAATCTTCCAGTATAACATTATATTTAATATGTGGCTCATAGTACAAACTCTCAACTTAAGTAATTATGTTTTTCAAAAAATAGCATAACTCCTCCATGATTGAATCACAGCCGAGTCGCTTGACGATTAACATGTCGGAACGTCAAGTCATTACAAAACTTGTATTTTATCTAATTACTTTAAATTACAATAAAACAAATGCGAATTATTACAACAAATTAATATTAGTTATAAAATAACAGTGCTATTGATAAACTTTTCAAGAACAAACTGTTTTGAGGAATTAAACGACATTTTGATTATAATTTCCGGTATTCGATATGTCATTTTTGCCACAGATTAATATTAAGCAACAGAACATCATAATCAGCCTATTTTTACTTTACTTTAAATAGCTATGTAAATAAAAACAAACAATATATTACAAGTGAAATAATACATTTTCTAACAGTCGGCCATCCTGAATTTTTTTGCCTGACCTCAGGCACTTCGTTTACAATTATCTTATTTTATTTTACAAGATATTAAATCTAAAAAGATCTATAAAAAATTTCTGGACAGCAATGAGAAAAAAAAAACATTACGACAATGTAAACAAATGTTTCACTTTTCTAAATTAAATAAGAAAATCTGAATGACTAATTTTACTGAAAATATAAAATTAAATTAAATTTACTTTTACTCTACTGGACATGGCAATTCTATCTCATACTTCTGTTACTTTTACATTTCGGCCATCCTTTACAAATTGAATGTCCTCATTCAAACTCATTGTCTTCGATTTTCACTACACTTATATCATAGCAATAAAGATTTATTTAGAACAAAAACAATTTTACAAATTATAATAATATGTTCGTAAACACTGTCTATAGTATCAACCGTGTTGCCACTATTTACGCCAACCTCGGGGTACAATGTTTCATTATTATTAAGATACAATATTATGTTAAATTATTAATAAATTAAAATATTACTAAAACCGAGATCATAATTAATTATTCTTTAATCAGTATCTTCGTAACATGCGGTGTATCGCGTTCACGTCGGATCTAGCATCTTGGCAGCATAATACAGCACACAGCATGTCCTTACAGCTACACGACGGTTCATCATTAATGGTTGAACAAGTTGTTATTTCTGAAATACAAAATATGTTATGAATATAGATTCTTAATTTAATTTAAATCCCAATACAGACTGTTAGATAGCAATTACTTTACTTTCTTCTTTACAGGTGGGTATTACAAAATTATAATTGGTAATGTCAAAAAAAAGAATCACAAGTATTTATGTCATCAATTCCTGCTTTTACAGTTATCAAAAAGATACAATACTATTATTATTAAAATAACAAATAAAATGAGATGTAGTTTTTTTTTTGTAAGACAATTAGTCATCAAATGCTGGCTTTCTACTGCGCTCATTAATCAATATGAGACAAACAGCTGATGACAATGTATCTACTTATTTTGATATTCCTCAAAGATACAGCAAGTGTACTTTGAACTCTTGGTTAGTGAATGAGGTGTTATTGTAAGAAGTCTAAATAGCAATGAAAACAATACTCCCCGGGTTGTGTGATGTCGAGAATTCAAATTCCAGGGACAGTTTCAACCAGCGACGAGGTGGAGATTCGCCGATGGAGTCTTTTTGCTCTCCACAAATCTTCATTTTTCATTTTCCATCTTCATTTTCATTTTTCATTTACCGCGTACACGCTCAGGGTGTATCGGCCTCGCCAGTTACCGCGTGAACACACACAGGGTGTATCGGACTCCTGGGCCATTATAATTACCGCGTACACGCTCCGGGCACAAAACTCCGGGTGTATCGGCCTAGCCAGCTACCGCGTACACACGTCCTTATTGGGGTGTATCGGTCTCCTGGTGCATAATCTTCATGAAATACTGCATTATCGGCTGCTAGACGCCATCCGTCGACCAGGAACGGACAGTCGCTGCACCGCGGCACCGCTGCACCGGCGCCGGCGTGATTCCCGATTTCAGCAAGCATAGCATTCGCCACAGGTACACCCAGGTAGATAGTCCAGCAAGTTATCTTAAAGAATTCAGGGGTGTTATTACATGTATGTAATTAAATTCATAAATATTTATGTATGGGAACAGTCTGGATATCAGTTATTATGCTAAGTTATGCTGCAATCAGTTATAGACCCAATGGAAAAAACAGAATAGGTACAATAAAATATTATAACTGACATTACAAATTAATTATATTCCTGTGACGTATTTTATTCCTGGGACATCCTGGCATAATATAGCATCGTATATATTTAAAAGGATGCCCCAACAACGGAACAATGTGTTAAACTCATTTTTTTTTAAATAAATCACTTTCATACGTTTGTCGAAAGACTCCCTTTCAAGCCCAAAACGTCTCACTTCTATCACATTGTCACTCAGATTCAAATATATACACACACACATATACACTCGCGTGCACGCAGCACACACGACATAGTTATTTTATTATAGTATTAGTAGTTCAGTATGGTCATAGTCATATACCTATTCTTTTTAACGTAAATACTCATAGTTGGGTGAGTTTCAGTTGCCTATATTACAGGTTGTCCACCCAGTCCATGGAGCTGAAGATCCTTATTAACTTGTTGTCCTTTTTACTATAATGACCATGTCTTAGAAACCACCTATACTTTGTAATTTAGGTATTTATAATAAAGATATTATTAGTATTCGACATCTGAATCCCAATTTACCTCCTCTTCATCAGAGTGGTCAATAGATAACTTTGACATTCGACTTTGATCTCAATAATTTAGCAACAGTTAAACTCGGGTTACCTGGTTACTTGAGATCAACAGGAAAGTTGATAATATCTATAATTGTCGTCTCGATAATAAATAGTACACAAACATAACCGAGATCATCGATTGACAATTATTGTGACTTTGGTTAATACGTCCCTCTGAAACTTCGTTATTGTATTTTAAATTTGCATAGTTGTAACTTTTAATTTAAAAAGAACTTACTTTTTTTTTAATACATATAATACGTGTTTCATTTTAATATTATAATAATAAATCATTCCATATGTACATTCATTAAATAATGATAAACTGCAACTTCGTAGGTACGAAACATCAACATTATCAACACGCACCATTTGATGGTATGACTAATGTTATCAATCTTAGGTTATTGGGACAGAAAAGTTGACAGATATAGGTATATAATACAACCTGTGATAGTTACATTATTGAAACGTCTTTAGATTTCATAAATGTCCGTAGAACTGGTATGGAATGGAACTTTATGAAAGCATCAATTTATCCATAAAACAAATTTTCAGTTATATTGTATACGCAGGCATTCCCGAAGGTTCGTTAACATGTTCACAAGCAATATAAATATGCGTGTACTGACGTACTTATTAACATACGGTGCCATACCCGAATCTCTACGCATTTTGTATAATGAATATCTAAGAAGTATATTTCTGAAGTATCATATTAATATTTTCAACCAAAAAGTCAATAAACTATAAATAGGGTTGTATTTTTACTAGAATAACATATTATTTTATGTACGTTGCTTTTATAATAATTCACGATAATCAACAATATATCGATGTTTTGCAATCATGCTCGAATCGATGCATTGTTTGCATCCCCAACTGTCAATCGTTTGACTTTGACATACATAGTAATCTATGTACGTTCAACTTTCAAGTTTTAAGTCTCATTTCAAGTCGGATTCGTTTTGTTTTTCGCATCGTTAATACTTTCGTCTGTGTTTTTCATCATTAATATTATTACGACCTTTGGCTTACGAAAATGGATTTGGACCCTGCTTCTCACGTTGACCTTGGCACGCTTATGGACCCCGAAACTAATCCTATCGTGGACCCCGGCTTGAATATGGATATTATGCATCACTTGCACACGGACACGATCCACACGAAGGACTCCGAGGAGATACGTGGCAAATGAAATACATGGCAGAGATGCTATAAAACAATATTGTTGCAACTGCATTGTGGGCCGGAGAACAGTAGGTTGCTGTGCTCATGTAATGACTGTTATTTGGTTTCTGAGCTGGGCAAGGTACAGAGATGATATTATAAATGCACCAGCCCAGTTGTTGGACAATATATTAATAACATACGAGTCAGATTAATAAAGAAATGACAAGGAGATTGTGCGTTTTCTTTAAAATAACTACAAAATATTTATGTCAAATAACCAGTATATTAAACATCTGGTTACAAAACAATTATTATTTTCTTTTTTAAACTGAGTAAAGGTATTATGCCTATATTATATTTATGTTGAAATGTGGTGTTCACTGATAGCCAAATGCCCATACAAAGTGGACATTGTCCTTTATATTAATTAATGGATCCTTTACGAAGTTAAAGAACGACCGACGCATTGTTACTTTATTTGAGTGACACAAAAATCATAAAGGAACATCCGGTATCTTCGTTAATCAGATATTAAATAAGTCACTAACATTTGTTTATTTATTTATGCACTCCAAAATATTATCACTAACATTACAGGTATGCCCTACTGAGTTAGTGTATTTTACATAAATAAAATTGTAGGTAACATAATAATATTAATATGAATTAACAAATCCTAGCTAGTCAATCATCATTAACGAATAAAAACGATGTGTAAACGAATGTAATATATTCAATTATGAATAACTCCTGACTCCAACACAAATTGCAGTTCTAGCCTCTAAGCGTATCTGCAGATGTATGAGAGTGCATCGAGATAACGTGCATATATCGGACATAACAAAACATACTGAAAGTAGGTATTTGTACGTAATTAACCTTATAAATAGCATTGATATCATCACCGATATATAATAAGTAAAGAATATTTGTTTCTCAGTGCCAATGTAAGGGTTGAATTAAATTATTTTTGTCATGAAACTAAATAAACTCTGACACACTTGCATCCTCGTAGTAGACACACAAAACAAGAAAAACAATCTTACATCCATGACCTGAATACAAAGATCCATTCATGAAACAAATATCTACCCTGTCCGAGATTCAAACCTGGGATCCGCAGCTCGACAGTAGATATGCTCACTATTGCGATACGGTTATGTTACTCAGTTTTAAATATTATCTTTTATCAACGAAATATATTATTCAATACTGTACAATACAATACAATTCAAATGTGTATTGCATCATTGATCATTTCTTTATCACTGACATTAAATACCACCATTGATTGGTAATAAATAATGCCATATACTCAAACCGGCAACAGAAATTTACACTTATCACTCAAGTGTATGCATACAATTGAACCCAGGACCCTTCAAAGGGTGATCCAGCATGCTATCCATAGTGCCTCATTGTAATTACACACCATCTTTTGTTTGCTGTATTTACTGCGACTAGAGATCAATATGTTAATACAAATAATATATAGGGGAATCCTTAGTTGAACTTTTATTACATTCGACAATTTTAAAATTTACCCACTAATCCATGATATTGCATTTATAAAAACAAAGTAGAAATGCTAGGCTGTGACTTAAGATTTTGTAAAAATCACTCCTCCAAAATAAAAAGAATGATAGAGTGACATATACATAATCACATAAAAGATTATTTTAATTTGTTATTACTATTAAATATTTATTTTGAAATTGCTTAGGATAAAACTTTTAATGTTGCACATGCCATTCATCATAGAGAAGACTTAAAGTCACAGTTATAATAGTCAAGATATCTAGTGGCCTGATCCAAATTAAATCCTTGTATGATGTACTTATGTATCCTCAAATTTTTAACCTCTAAGACTCAGGATACATATCAGATTTTGGTTTTTTTTTTTATATAAAATAAAAAGTTAATTAAACATAGTCATTGGGTAGGCATAGTTCAAAAGACCACCGTTAAGCCTACTGGATGTATACATATAAAAGTAGTATTATAATTATGTTCTGTACATTTCGTTAAGTATTTTGATCCCTAGATTTGCTGGTTTGAATTAGCCAGTTTGCTCTTGCAGTATACGGTTTCAGCTTTCAGATTTAATTTATTCAATTAGGTATGTTGTTAATTATTTTTCTTTATCAAAATCAGGAACAATGTGCTTTAATTTATTGAACTTGTATACCTATTTGATATATTGAGTGTCCCTTCTGCCTGAATATTCTTATGTTATGCTTTGACAAATGAGTTCTACAAACTCATTAAAGGTTACTACAGGCCCAAATAAATATGTTATGAAGTCCAAATTCAACTAAGTAATATACCTTTTGCACCAAGAACTAATACTCAATTGATTCTTGGTTACTATACAACAATGTGCTTAATAAATTATGCATGTCAGTGATTGCTTGTTATGGTTTATATAAATCATTGTAATCTTTGTTGTCTAAATTTATATTTTAATGTTACATTTTCTTTTATTTATATAAATAAAAATAATTGATTAAATAAATTTCATCACTTTGACTTAAATAACTACTTAGTTTGTCCATTTTTTTTCAATCTTTTGTACTATCGATACTGATAATTTATGCTAAGCATCATTTTATTGTTTTTAGCCATAATTTACTGATTTAAGCACTTACTGGCAATAGAAAAATTGTGTCATTGAATCAATGTAGATAATTTCTATGAAAAATCAGTGTGCTTACCATTTTGTTACAATTAGAGGAATAGATTTAAAACTGTAACAAATATTTCAACTTACCGAAAACACCAATTCTATACTTTACCGTACGTGGGCTGGTTTTTCCGTCGCGCTTCTGAATTGATAGGGTAAATTAAACCCGTAATCTTCCAGTATAACATTATATTTAATATGTGGCTCATAGTACAAACTCTCAACTTAAGTAATTATGTTTTTCAAAAAATAGCATAACTCCTCCATGATTGAATCACAGCCGAGTCGCTTGACGATTAACATGTCGGAACGTCAAGTCATTACAAAACTTGTATTTTATCTAATTACTTTAAATTACAATAAAACAAATGCGAATTATTACAACAAATTAATATTAGTTATAAAATAACAGTGCTATTGATAAACTTTTCAAGAACAAACTGTTTTGAGGAATTAAACGACATTTTGATTATAATTTCCGGTATTCGATATGTCATTTTTGCCACAGATTAATATTAAGCAACAGAACATCATAATCAGCCTATTTTTACTTTACTTTAAATAGCTATGTAAATAAAAACAAACAATATATTACAAGTGAAATAATACATTTTCTAACATAATGTTTTTCGAGACCATTGATATATATAAAAAAAAAACTTGAGAGGTGTGTGTTTCTATGTAAAAAAAACTACGACGGCAAAAAGTGTCGTTACCGGCTAAAAGTGTCGTTACCAAATTTTCCGCCTAGCCCCCTTTCTCAACGCGCGATAAGGAACTTCGTTCCAAAATTGAATTAATTTATGAAATCAATACCAATAACAGTGAAGTTCTCGACATGGATGGGTGGATATTACCTTTATAAGACAGCAAATGACGCAATGTCCAACGTATAGTTCAGAAAAGTATGATAAACAGCATCACAAATCAACATTCAATTTAGGCTACATTGATGCCCTATAATAAGTGTCTGGGGGGTATGGCAGTGGACCCGCTAAGGCTAAACTAAGGCAAAACTATAACTGTTTCCGTACTGACCTAGCCTGGTATGTAGTTGCTAGAATACACATCTAATAAATTAAATAGTGGCAAGTCACTTAAATTAAAAATTAAAGACTAAGAAAAGTCGTTAAGCATGACAATTTTCGCTTCATTAATCCGACGAGACGGATTCCTGAATGTTAGATGAATAATTAACTTATTATAAAATAGATTATAAAATAGCCATGATCTTTTGTTTAATCATACTTACCTTAGGCTTGAATATCTATAAGATTTTAATTACTTTTCATGGACAAGCAATTTGAATCGAAACTTGGCACGTTTTTACAGAATGTCTTTGTTGAGATATAAGGGTAGATACGTTCCCTTTGAAGGGATAAATTGAAGCCTTTCGATGGCAGCATCGCTGGCATCTAAAATTAAATACGTCGAAATGATATTACTGGAGCAAAATACGACAAGCTAACTGAATATGAAGAACCTTTGTATCGTAACAAGTTTCTCGACTGACGTAGTTTTACCTACTCTATGGAAGACATAAAATTGGTAGATAAAGAAGCTATCGATTCTATTCTATACTCAATGCGAAATGGTGGAAACGGAAGAATAAAGACAATGTTATACTTCACCAACTATTAAAATTTTATTTTACTAAATTCTTTTCTTTTCTTACTAAGTGTTTTTTAGCATTGCCTAGCCTTGATAATTTTTGTTAAATAAATACAGCAATGTTTTTTATTAAGTCTACTAAACAACAATCTGCGGTTAACATGTATAAAGGTATATACTTGAAGGCCTTCTTGGCGCCTTAACGGAAACATGCACTAGAAATAATAGGGAACATTACGCAAAGTACGGCGTAGATGGCGCCACCAGCACATACTAAACAAACCGGCATCATGGTGCATTCAAGTTTGCACTAATGTTATTAAAAATAAAATGTAAAAACCATCTGTAAAAATTTACATATCAAATTAATTTTATAGTTATTCTTATATATTCGACTGTATTACATTTATACTTATTTTGTAATATTATGATAGCATCCTACGGCCATTAAAAGAGTGGTTAATCTAAAAAAAACGCTGTGAGAACTGAGAACGTGGTACGAGTTTGAAGAAAAAAATAAAGATTTGATGGTAAGATACGTTAATAAGGATAATTAACTAACTTGTGGTTCGGGTTCTTCTTCGGGTTTAAAATGTGCTGAACACACTTTTGAGTATTTCTTTACTCGAAAGTCTTTGCAACGTGTTGGCACTTGCCACTTTCCATAGTTTTCTTTTGGAAATCAAATGAAGGGACATTGCTACACCCAAATACTACAGTTATAACAATACAATATTACACTACATTGATGCATTATTGTAGAACTAGCTGTTGCCCGCAGCTTCGCATACGGAAATTATGTTTTACCTTATTTGTACCTCTTGCAGAAGGAAATTTAAAAAACGGTGAATTTATATTGAAGTATTTACTTATATTTAGTAATTTATATACTGAAACCCAAGATAAAATCACAAAGAATTCCTCCAGGAGCGGGTTTTGAAATATAAGCAATATTCACATTAATTTGTATTTTTTTTCTTTTTTTTTGCAAAACTTTGATAAACTGAAAAATATATGTTCCATAAATTTTTAGCAAGGAACATTTGTTGCAAATTTGAAGCAAATCGGTTGATTTTTTAAAATATTTCATACAAATTTTCATCCCGTTTCCCGGGGAAACCTTTTAATTTTCCGGGATAAAAAGTATCCTAAAATATGACCCGGAGTATTAGTAACAACTTTACCAATTTCCATCGAAATCCGTTCAAGGGTTTTCATGTGATGCCCGGACAGACAAACAGACAGACAGACAATAATTCTAAAAAAAAATTTTTTGTGCTCTAACACGTTATTGAAGTGCTCCCTAATCAAAATTTTTAAAAAATATTCAGTGTACAGAAAATTTGCCCTTTGATTTTTATTAATAGTAATAGATAATACGCAATTTTTGCCACGCTTGAACAATTTGTCAAAAATTCTTTTTACGATTTGTGCTGGTGCTGCACTCTGGCGCGAAAACTTTGCAGTAATATCTCCTATTAAATAAAAGTATAAATATAACTTTTATGAGTACCTACTATTATTTCTTCCGTGATTAAACCAAAATATTATATCAGCATCAACACGTGTTTCAGCCTGAAACGAAATATTCAAATATTATCAGGGTAAGTTGACTCTACGATGATTAGTCGCAAAGTTTATACCATCATGCATGTTAAACGCGAATTGCAAAATAGACTGGATTTCCGCAAAGCAGCGCTTGATAGGTCCCTATTAACAATGTTTCTTTTGTTTAACTTAGATTTACTCAACAAAAACATATTAATCATTTAATTAGTAGGACAATGAGGAGACGGGTTTTTCGACTAATTAATTATACTCACCATGGAAGAGCTTAAAAGGCAACTTTGACAAGTATTCCCAAGAAAAGGATCAAAAAACGTAATCCAGTTTCCGACTTCATCATTCTCCAGAGCAATAAAAAGAGAAGCTACAGCAATCTCTTGTTCCACTACATTTTTCATTTTATTCAAGTTTTTTTGTTTATTATTTCACGATACTTTGTTTGAAAGTTGTTTTTAATTGGACTTGTTTTACGCCTCTTTGTTATTTTCATAAACAAATTTCTTAATTCGATAATACTGTTTTGGCATGGACGAGAATGTAAATCGGAAAATATTTGAATATGTAGCTGTTGTCGGCTAAAATGTAACTTACATTGTCGGTTTGAATTTCTGTACATGTGTATTTTCTGAAACAATTTAGAATAGAGACCCACTGTTCAAAATTCCACCGTAATTCTATGTGTCAAAGCGCTTCTTTGCAGTTGACATTTATGTGAACATTACCTATACGTGTGTGTGTCAAGGAATCCCGCAAAAACGGGATGGAGCTTGGTTCTGCGCGGGACATCTAATTTTGACCTAATTGGGTCGTTGAACTAAAATAAAATCGAAACTTTAGTAAAGGTAAGTCAAGTGGGGTAAAGTTTGGTAACGGTCGTTTTCATCGTTCATAGACTGATGGCACTGATGCAGATGCTAGGAAAGTGATGGCTTGCTAATTAGATAAATAATTTTCCTAACATGCTGGTGGTCTGATTCAGACTATCAGAATATTTGTAAAGGAGTCATTTTGATGTAACTGATGTAAGTAGTTCATAACTTTAAATTTTAATACAGTTATTTATGGTAAGTATAGAAAAATGTTTAGGTCTTTATAGTTATAATCCGTTCACAAATCTTAGAGACTAAATTGACGTTTCATGGGTAACCAGTTTCGGGTGCAAATTAAATAGTGAAGTGCAAATTGAATAGTTTAAAACTACAAGTTTTCGAAAACATTATTAAAATTGTCGAGGGATTTTCACAAAACGAAGCACGCGACCATTCCGCGCATACCGCTCAACTTTCGCCTAGTTTACAGCTTATTTACAAAGTTCCACCCATCCCTGTCTGTTCCCGGGAGAGGTCATGAATTTTGTAACAGACTGACCCGAGCGTTCCTGCGGTACCCATAGGGAGGCCCTGATTTGATAATTGCATTATAATGTTGTTGAACTAGCACTAGATAGACTTTAATTAAGTTGACACATTCTGATCATTTTATTTTTAAATTGCACTAAATCCAAGTGAGTAGTTGTTTCGCAAACTCTCATTACGTCCATGTACTCTTAACTATTGGCGTAACATTGATTGACATATCAATACGCTCTTACACTCGTAATCTGCGACATGGCATAACGACTGTTTATCTTACGATAACAACCGGGTCCAATGGCTTTAGGTGCGCTCCAAAATACGGAAATACTCAATTTTTTTACCACTAGCGGCTTCGATCAACAAAACGAACACTAGCAGTCACCCATCCACCTACCGTCCGCACCCGTTGCTGGTCACTCGTTGTCGGAGTCGGTCACATAGAATCTTTAGGGTGAGGCCAAACGAGCGCATTTTTTGAACTTTTTGAGCTGAGTGTCGCGTGAAATGAGTCGATTTTATACTAAAGTCCAAACTCATTTTACGTCTAAACTAAACGTACGTCACGGACTATGATGTACCTACTAGCAGTTTGTTTTCAGAAATTCCATTTCAATCTGTCAACGGATGCGGAATGCTCGCCGCACGCAATTTTCGCTTAATTAAATGTATGCACTAAACCCCAGTCAGAAAACAGAATTTCTCTATTAATTTGTTAATTTGCTACCGATTTTCAGATTACGTAACAAGAGTTTGATACGTTGCTGTTCTCTCTTTTATTATTTAAATATTTATCATGTTTAAAGTGAAATCAGCTCGAATTTTTGTATGATATGTACACTGTACAACCCGTGTGGCCCAATGGTTACCATGCCGGATCACCGCGCCTAGGATCCTGGGTTCGATTCCCAGCGAGGCGGTTTGAATAATGAGTTTGAATTTCTGTTCTCGGTCTGGATGTGAAGTGTTCCATCTTTGTGTGTTGTCCATGGCACCCACGACACAGGGAATCCTAGTGTGGGGCTATGAGTGTGAAGCGTTATTTATTTATTTTATTTATTCCTATTGGGCATTTAAGAAATAATTCTATACCTAAATCTCGAGCTCCACTACAAACAACAACTGGGTTTCGGAGTCTATGTTATTTATTCAATTAAGTCATATTCGTCAAGTAGGTATCGACAATGTGGATGGATACAGGAGAATACCAATTCCGTCAGGAGGTAACCTTTAGTTGTTGTACGTATCTGATAAGGTCATTGGGGTAAGTAACGGGAGGCAATCTATTCCCTTCTCAAAATTCGATCACCGAACACCCGGCTCAATCCCTTGAGCCATCTAATATTTACGTTCGTACGTCATATTTGTCAAACCTGTTATTACGTCGTGTATGTATACTACCAAAGCAGTTCTTGGAGCGCGGGCGTGGCTTCAACATTAACGTTTCCTTTCATTTCCTTCCGTTTTTACTTCGGAACCCTTATAGTTTCGTCATGTCCGTCCGTCCGTATGTCCGTCTGTCCGTCTCTCCGTCTGTCCATCTGTCCGTTCGTGAATTCCGTGAATTTCATGAAGATCCTTCAGTACTTTTTGCGTGAAAGAGTAACAAACATTCATACAAACCTTTACATTTATGTATAATAGGTAAGATCGAACAATTTATAACCTGGTATCTGAAATTAGCTATAAATCCAAATGGTGCCGTGAAACCAGGCATTAAATCAATATCGAATATCCAACTCGTAACTGTACAACTTAATCAATATGTAAAATATCTAGGTACGTATGTAAATCGTTTTATTAATCAAACTGAAGGCTTCCAAGAACCTTGGCGCAGCGAAGAACAGGAAATTAACATGTGGGTACATAAAGGCTTCTTTTATAAGGAATATCGATTTGCCTACGTTTCACATTCGGCGTAATTGAAAAGTAGCTAACACTCAATCGTAGAGTGACTATGTTTTTTGGTTTTCGAATGAACATTTGCTGTTGGCCCTAAGGCCTTTATAGCTTCAAGTGCACAGAAAGGGGAGGCTGGGAAACCTCAGCTGAGAAGACAATTAGTTCGAAAAGGTGGAACTAGCGCACCCTCTTCGGGAAAGAGGAATTGCGAACGTCCTAAAGCCACGGACGTCTACGCACGTCGCTAGTGTACAGCGTATATAAAATATAGTAGTGGGGAGAGAGCAAATCCCTGAGGAACTTCAGCCCTTAAAAGAAAAGATATCATGATAATGTACTTTGTACGCCGGTCCACCCAAACTGAGAGTTTTCTCTCCATTCAAAATGGTTTGGTTTTCAAACACGTTTTGAAAGGCATGCAAGCTAGGCCAATGCTTCAACAAAGCCCTACTAGAGGCCTTAATAGAAGTACGTAATATTGACGTACATATCGTGCGTACCCGTATCATAATAAAATGTGCTTAATTCTCGACAAGCGCTTAAAATCATACCTTGACCATTACGCCATACAGATTCAATTTGATGTATTGTTGACAGGAGATGCTGATACCAAAGGAGCAATGCCGTGTGCAACCACTGAGCGAGACCCGCACCGCGACGTCCTTACCCCACGCGAGGCTGGCGCGCACCCCCTCTATATCCTCGCAGAGCAGCCTGGACAGCGGCACCTCTAGAGCAACGGTAAGTTTGCCTTCAGCGGTTCAGGTTATAGCCGTACGCCGTAGCCCCACATTCCGAAATCGACGAAGTGACTTCATACCATGTCACTTTCATTCATGTTAATATCAAGGTATAACAAATAATATTTTGCTCTCGATTAATCAAAAGAAGGAAAATTCTAGCTACCTGTCGTTGCGATCATCTCATTAAGCTGGCATACATGATCAAGTTCATCGACATCCAGTTTGCATGAGATAGCTATATATATATATGTATAGCCAGATAGCCATACACCGTCAAGTTTACTGGATGCCGCATCCATTCCAAGTTACCCCTATGCCTATAATGTTGACAAACTAATTGTTAGAGATCAGTTGTAAGTGCGTAACCAGTCGACTTAGCTAACTCATCAATGTATCTAACGATAGATGAACGTTAAGATATGAAGTCAAGACATGAAGTCTTAACATGTCCTGCGAAACATAGAATCACTAACTGTCATCCTTATGATTAACACTGTACTGTACGTCAGACGACTCAGACGATAAGCCCTTTAGAGTGGTACTGTTGAATCAACAGTGTTGATTACAATGTGTCTGCATCATGAACAGATGATTGGGAATCCCAACTAGGAATGCTTGGGGTTCTGTGTATGAGTTGTATGTCTGACTTTGAGTGATTAAGTTCTAATATCTGCTTGACGCCTGCATTGTAACTTCGCACTAGTCTGTAAGCCATAGCCTCAAGTCATTATACATTCATAACTTGGACCATTCCAAGTAATTCAGCCATCTGAATACAAACAAATGTATAGTTACTTTGACCTGGCCAGTTAACATTTGCACACTTACTAGAAACTTGGTTCTCGAATGAATAGCTAAAACACGGGACGCTTTGAAAAAATGTAGTAGGTATCTAAATGTATGCAGTTTTAAACAGAAAATTTTCAGCTTTGTGCTCAGAAAATTTGTTCAGTGCGCTGAGTAACTGAATAAGGACGGCAATTATATATTATTCTCTCACTGAACCATTCAGTAAAGGATTGTAGTTTTAAAATAAAACGTAAAAGAAAGCGTAGTTTATCGCAACTTCAATTACTTAAGGAATTTTTAATAAGTAAGATAAATCGTTGATCGTTTGATGTTAATGACTCCAAAGCTATTATGGTCCGCTGACCAAAGTATTCATGAATTCCTGTTTCAGTATGCAAGCGGTGATCTAGACAGAATTAATGATGTGACCCAAACCGAATCCCGGGCCTCGTTTCGTATGCAGTTTGTAAATGGACATTATTGGCACAAAACACCGGGAAATCGGGAATATTCCTTGATACTATGTATACCAATAATTCGATATTCGGTATACGACTGTGACTGAAAACGAAGAATTGATTTTACGAAATTGTAACTGTAATTTACTTTTGCGCTAATTGTGTGTGATTTCCATCGGAATTCGGATATGTGTAGAAACTTTTTAATTTGAGCGCATGATATCACAAAATGCCACCCCAAATTGTGTCGAATAATATTCTTGACCCATAGAATTAGGTCATCCAATTTGTGACTTATTTGGGTTTGTTATTGATGGTGTATAGCTAGCATAAATAAAGCTTACAAAACATAATGATACTTATTCAGGTACAACTTTTTTTTCATAATCCGGCTTGTATGTACTGTGTAAGTGTCGACCTACGGGCGTGGTTAATGAATAATTTTTTGGCCACTTCCATCCTTCGGAAGGCACGTCGTTCCCGGTTGTTATCATTAATGGCAAAAAAAGCAAAGAATGTGGCCAAGAGTGAAAAGTGAAAAAGTCCCGTCCACGTTACGTATGCATCGACCTGTAGATAGTTTATTGACTAAAGAAACCTTTGGTCGTAGTAGGTATCTCCGTTCTGATAGGCTGAGTTATTGTTAGTTTCTCGTTTTGTATGGTCCCTTTCTCGAGGTTTTGTAGATATGCGATACAGCTCATACGCCAATACAATTATGAAATACGAAATGAAAAGGGTAATCGAACTAGCGCACGCGATTTGAGGCTAAAGCGTAAAGTTCAAAACTGCCATGAATAATAATGTAACCATGACGTAATCTGTGATATTAGGCATAGCTTAATAAAACTGGGTTTACTACTTACACCAATCAGACTTGAAGCCTTAAGTGAGCGAGATATAAGAGAAATTGTTAACGACGCGACGCTGCCACGTAGCTAAAGCTAACGACTATATTATTATGTATTATTTCTTAGATCGTTTTACGTACACTAAACATATCCTGTAAGTATATAGATTAATAATAGTCTTGAACATACTTTTTTAGGCAACCCATTCGCGATACTATTCTTTACATACGATATTTGATTAAAAAAAAAATTATCCGGTAAGCAGATGGGAGAAAAACGCCTATTCGGATCTTAGACTATAATTATTAGATCAGCAGGGCTTACTAAGGGCAGGAGAATTTTTCTTGAAATGAAAGTTCTTCTTCCATGCAATTACTAGAGGTGTTACTGATCTTCGGAATCAAGATAACAGAATGCTAATCTTCGCTTCCCATCACCATCCATTGCTCATCCAAGCTTAAGTAATAAGATCAGGAGAGAAGCTCAGGGATGAAAGTTCACATATCGCACCCTCAGTGGAAAAAAGGCATAAGATGAAAATTGCAATTTTACAGGAGAGCAAAAAAACTGTTAAAATATCAGTAAAAAGTCAAAGGAATTTAATTTATTTTACATTACTATTTCTTGCACAAAACCGTCAAGATTAATGATAAAAATTTGGAAAAAATTGAGCATATGCAGCTTTTGTCCCTCTTTCCAATCATATTAATAACCAAAATTCAAAGTAACACGACTTATGCTTTTCTTCTACCTACTGAGGTTGCGATATTTCATGTCTAATCTTGAACCAACAGAGTCACCGAGGCTCATCACCAGCCATTCGGACGTTCGCGCCGGACGGCCGCACGCTCGAGGCCGGCAGCTGTGCACCGCGGTCGCCGTCGCCCCTGCGCGCAGTCTCCCTGGACGTCAGGGCGGCCCCCCACGCTCACGGCTCCCTTGCCTCCCTCGCCGACTCCCCCGTACCCTCCAGCCCCCGGCATCTCCCGCCGAGGTGTTTGTCACCTTTACTCATGCCTCCGAGGTACGTATCGCCATACTTCAAAACTTACACATCACACTAACATTGTTATACCTAGATTTTCAACTAAACAAAATATGTATGATTTTATTGTAAGAAGCATAATCTAGGAACTCTAAGACAATACCAAAATCAGCAGTCGCAACAATCGCAAAAGGAACACATACACTTAAAACCGAACGGTTGCATTGACACAGTCAGCTACTGTAGCTAACGTAATGCTTATAGGTATCAAAATGAAGTAGGTATATACATTATATGTAAGTGTGAATGGGTGGGTCGGATCACAAGTAGGATAGTAGTAAGCGGATCGTCGTAAAATCAATCTGTCGAGTAGGCTCACTGGCGCAAATAGGAACAAACTCAATTTACACACTCCATTTGAGCCTTGCTTCCTCTTGTTTTCAAATGTCGATATGATCCGTGAATGGTGCCTATATTTAGGTACTTACAAAATATTTAATTTCAGAACTTAACTTCTTAGTATCGAAATACTAGGAGTTTCTTTCGTATGCCTCTCTCTACGAAGTTATAACTTGCTTTCAAGTAAATAAATTGCATAAATTAAATGGACAAGTGGTTTAATATATGAGTAGTAGAATATATTATTATTCAACATTTATGTACCATTTCTTCTATTTCCTGCAAAATTATAATTTTCTTTCCCTAAGTATCATTAACTTACCTTTAAGTGTATTGAACAAGATTGAACAGATATTGATAGATGGATTTCCGCTGAAAGATTACCGGATTCAATGCGGGAAACAAAGAGCGAGGCTCACGGAATAAATCGTTTATTTTATATGCGCGGTAGCTCACGTGTTTGTTATTCAATTACATAAGATTTCCATGTCAACCATATCCATTGTAGTTAATTGCAGTATTTACGTTCGCGAGTAGTTAATTTTAACATTTTAACTCAACTTTGGGACACGTTTCTTGAGGCCCTAGGAATCTTAGTGTATGTACTTATTTATGAGTATTATTGTTTCTTCTGTGGTGTATGTAAGCGTTTAAATAATCTAAATTTTACTAACAAAAAATAACCGACTTCAAAGTTACTCAGAAACTACTTGTCAGATCTCGTTCAAATTTATATGGGACTACATGACAGCCACCAGCTTTCGATTAAAAAAAGAATAATCGAAATCGGTTCACGCAGTCCAAAGTTCTGAGGTAACGAACATAAAAAAAAATACAGTCGAATTGAGAACCTCCTCCTTTTTTTGAAGTCGGTTAAAAACATTGCTTAATCTTCCAGGCGGATAGACCGAAGCAATTCCCTAGTGGAAAGCAGCAGTGGTCTCGGTCCACTCAGTCCTGGAGCGTGCGCCACGATCAACGCCCTGGGAGCTCTGCAGCCCGACCTGTACACCAAGCGAGAGGCGCCCCTCATGATCGAGCTGGAAGGCGCCGGACCTTCGCTCGGGAGGATACATCTTCGGCTGAAGTATGACTTCGACAGATCCGACCTAGAAGTTCATCTTATTGAAGGTTTGCTAATCAATTTACTGTTTTTGTCTTATGTTGTATTATAATATATGTGATTGTTGACCCTGTTTAGTAAGGTCCTGAGTTCGATTCTGGGAGCAGACATTTATGTGACAGTGTTGTGATAGAGAATTTCCCGTGACAATCAGCAGTACTTCCGGTAGTTTATGTGATATTTGTGTATGTCGTAGGTATATTGTGTATGTGAGCGATACATTTGTATAATTATCCTTGTGTATGTACCACCATGTCTGTAGTGTATACCTTTAAACAGGGGCAGTATTAGAGGCGTTTCTGCACCCATCTGCTTACCGAATAAAAATTGTTTATATCAAATATCTAATGTAAAGAAAAGTATCGCGAAAAAATGAGAGTGGAAAAAAATGTGGTTGGAGGAAAAATACCCTGAATTTAATGATGGCAAATTTGACTGAAAGGAAACATTCCTTTATTTTCACGAATAATGAAAACTGCATTCAAAGCTTTTTGATAAATCACCTGCTTGAGCCGGAAATAAAACCTGTAAAATGTTTAAAAAAACCATGCAGTATAACTTATCTTAAATTAAAGGAAGACCAAGAAAAATATGAGTCAGTTGAAAATGTATATAGATTACCGCCCTTTATGTAGATTAATGATAGCCTTGAACATAAATATTTTTAGGCAACCCATTCGCGATACTTTTCTTTACTAATTTTATTATAATATTTAAATTATAATATGATATTTAATAATAAAACCATTTTTATCCGGTAAGCAGATGGGTGCAGAACTAAACGCCTCTAGTACGGCTCTTAGACGGCCATTTATCGTGTACACAAATATTTACGAGTAAAGTGTTTGTCTTTTCCTAAACGTTTTAGAAAAGAGTCATCTTATTGTTTCAAGATGTAGGACAACATATCTACGAGATCCGGTTTTTATTCCTTTGAGTGTAGTTTTATCCAACTGATAAAAAGGCGGATTGTATTGTCTCGTCACTCGTGTAAATAGTATTATGTTCCCAAAACGAAGAAATAGGTAGTGTACACAATTAAAATGTGTGCAATTCCCACGTGGCAGAAGTTAAACCTTCAAAAGTAAAGGTATTAATTTAATATCGTGTATCAGTTTTAATTATCTTTCAAAAACTATTTTGTAAGTACTAAACATAAAGGTGTATATATCTTTTTACGTACGCGCGTGAGAAGTTATACTTCTTTGACAACATTAAATTAAATATTTAACACTAGCTGTCTTGGTGAACTTCATATCGCCTAATAATTTTCAGTGATTTATGTACTTTGTTGTTACTTTTAACTTTTATAGTTTTGGTAGGTTTAACAAATCAGAGACCATTAAATTCCCTCTCCCTCTCGCTCCCTCTCCCCCAGCCCCTCCCCCTCCCCTTCCTCTCCCTTCCCCCTCCCTCTGTACAATACTTTCTATCTCATTTTCCAAAATATGTGTCTGTCTCTTTTTACTGTCCCGTTTTCGTTTCATCGACTTTCAAATCACTACCTACGATGCTATAAAAGTTTAAAACTTCAAGTTTTCACTTCAAAAAGGTGAACGGTTTTTGAATCCATAACGCAACAATTATACAGCAGGCCTGCTAATATAGATGTCATAGTACACTAATGCAGTGCAATTCAATTTCTATCCTGCTTTAAGAGCTCATAGCCCCCAAAACGAAGATTGCCATCCAGTTACACTATTATATCCATGGTTTATGTACACTACACTGTGGGCGAGACGTCATTGAATTCACAGTCTTCACAGAGTACTTAATATACACTGAGGCCGCATTCCACTAGCTAGACGCTCAAAACCATAGACATAATACTACTAGACTAGGCAAGGTATCTGAGCATATGGGCAAGGTATCTGAGCATATGTAATACGGCCTACACACGGCCCTGATATCAGTGGCGATAAATCGGCCCTAAATCGTGAGGTCGCCCGAACCAATTTCTGAAGTAGGGGTAGTAATAACAATAATGATTACGATTTGCCTACACACGAGGCGATCTAGGGAGCGATCTAGGGTGCTCCCTACCACTTCCCCGATATTGCCTTTGATTTTAGGGCCGTGTGTAGGCCGTTTAAGTGAAACCGTCACGCTGCGAAGAAAGGCAGGAGGTAAACCTATCCTTGTCTTACTTACGAGTTACGCGAGTCTCCTTGGTCTCTTTCTCTTTCTAATAGCGTGACGCAAAGAAGGCCCGCTTGTCTAGTCTAGTAGTATTATGTCTATGCTCAAAACGCTCACAACGATCAGATTAGTATGAGATTTTGATCGTTGTGAGCGTTGTGAGCGTCTAGTGGAACGCGCCCTACGTGTACCATCAGTGTTGCCAGATGGGGCTATTTAGCGCCAATGGGGCTATCTCCGTTATCGAGCGTCGATAATATTTTATCCGATGGCTACATGTAGCCGATCGGCTATATTCAGTGTAGTGTGGGCTGTGTCAAGTGCTGCCAATATATTATTTAGTATCGGTTCAGCGTTCGGACTAAAAAAAATAGGTTATTGGGCTTGGCTTTCTCAACAAAGTGATATGAAATTACTACGCGTTCACTCTAAGTTTGCCCTCGTCGACCGTTACGATTTAACAGCTAACGGTACTGTAGACAAAAAAGTAATAAAATAATTTCACTAACTTAAATAACAAATTACGTTTACCACTGTGTAAAACATTTTCTATTTTAGTCATAGTAGCGACAAAAAACAACGAACATAAAATAAATCAATAGAAAAATAATTTAACGAAAGTAACATCAAAATCAACAACAAACTCAAGAATGCACGCGCCGCACGGGACTTCAAAAATACGCGACTAGCGTTGCCGTCCGTACTAAATGAGCTGCGGTATGAGGAGCGGGACGGGAGGTAAGGGCAAACTTAGAGTGAACGCGTAGTAACTGCCGATGACTTTTTTTAGTTCCTATACTTCGAACCCTAGATGGGGCTATCTCGGGGCTACACGCGCGCTCCGGCAAGGCTATTCGAGAAAAAAATCTGACAACACTGTACGTCATTGTTGTCTTGTCATTGATAATTATCAATTGTCAAATTTGTCATGATTATTGAATAAATAAAGCAACTAGAGCAAAACAAAAAGTTCATCATACGAACAAACGATCTATATTATTTGCTTTTATTCCAGTTTTACACGTTCACAAATATTAGCTTCAACTCCACTACATTTGAGTGTTATATTAACATGCATGATGAATAATTTCTTAATGATTTGTTAAAATATTAATATTGTTCGTCGCTACATAATGGAGCCACAACCTAGTACTTCACAAGGAAATCCAACAAAATTTTCTTTTTCAAAAAATAAACGCCCAAAGGTATGTAAATATTATAAAATGATCATATAGTTTTTAGGGTTCCAAAGTAAAACTGGAACCCTTATAGTTTCGTCATTTCCGTCCGTCCGTCTGTCCGAAGCAAAGAGCCGAGACCCTCAGAGCTGGAAAGCTGTAATTTTGCGTGGATATGCATATTTAATAAAACTCCAAAATCGTAGAATAAAATTTTGAAATACATTTTTCTTTTCATACCTTCAGGATACCTACCCTATGATGTGGGGTATTGTTGAAAAGTTCTTTCAAAAATATTATGGGTCTTCAATATCTATTTTTGGATTTAGGGGTCCGTTTGCAAAATATTTGGCTTTGAAGTGCTAATTTTAGTTAAGAGTCGAGTATTTCCCCCCTGCCCGCTAAACGGTTGGAGTTGGACAAGTGAAAAAACCCTAATACCCCCAGCTTATATAGAAGTTTCACTTCAAAAATTGTTATAAATAGGTTGTATGATGAATTTACAAGAAAAACTTATGGCTATTTTCGCATAAATATGAGTAATAAATAGTCAACTTACTATTTTGGAACCCTACATTATGCATGGCCTGACACGCATTAGCAACGTTGTTTTACAGTCTTACAGGTATTTGTTACTATACTAAACTTTTAAAATTTTTAGCTGACGAAATATTTTACGCTCACTGAAAAAAATATGATTATTAAAACCTACAAACATATACAAGAAACTTGGCCAAGTGATAGATACCCATACAGGGAAGAGATGGCAAGGAGAACAGCAAGCAATTTGGGCATTGCTGTGTCATCAGTATACAGAATTCTTAAGGACTACAAAGAACATGGCAAAATTTCTGCTCCGTCGACCAATAAAACCAGACAGAAGTTAATTGACAAAGTAGATGACTTCACCAAATTAGCTATTAGAAAAAAAATACTAGCTTTTTATTTAAAAGGCGAATTGCCTACATTAGATCAAATACTTGAGGCTGTAAATGAGGATAATACTCTGCCAAATTTTAAAAGAACGACATTCCTGAAGCTTCTAAACCGTTTAAAGTGTGAATTACAAAAAGAACAAAGAAATAATGCTCTAACTGATAAGGATGACTGCATAGAATTACTGAAATAAAATAAGGAGTATACAGAAAAAAAAATAAGGGTTCCTTAGTATAAATGGAACCCGTATGAAACATGGGTGCTGAGTTGAACAAAACGTAATTATGATTACTGATTACAAAAAATAACAAAAACCCTTCTGCGTAAAAAAAACTAAAAAGAAAAAATAAGCCCTACTGGATTTCAGAATGTTGTTAAAAGTAATATTGAACAATTTCACCGTAGAAGGATTGGGACCCATTCTTCAACCAATCAAATCTTGCAATCAATCAAAGCTTCACGAGGCTAACAATCTCATCTGCCAATTATAGAGCAGTCAATCACAAATAATAGCCTCCCAGAACCAAAGTCTGTTTGAAGTTAGTTAGTGCGCCCAATCTGGTTTCTGATTCATGTGCTTTTAATCCCATTGCAACATTCGACTTGACAAGAGAGAACTCTCCTTACAAGAACAGTCGCCAGGAGTACTGTAAGTAACTATGAAACTAATAAATCATAATAAAAAGAAATCTAAATACACCAATTATATAAAAGAAAAGATGCAATTACTCGACAAATTACAAACATTTTCATCTAATATTGAAGAAAATAGAGAGAAAAACATAAGCTCACTTAACTGTAAATTGTGTAGTTTACAAGAGTCCTTAAAAATTATGCCACAAAATTATGAAGGATCCAAAAAAGAGATTATGGAATACATACTAGCTTTAAAATGCATGTCTGATGTCTCTGCAAACAATGAGACCATCTCCAAAAGACATTCTATGGCATCTGGCCTAAGTGCCACAGAACCTTTGACATACAAGGATGTACCAGTATGTGAGCCATTAATCTCAAAACATTGTAAGACCTTAGAAGTAACAAACAACAATAATTTCTTTGAGTAAAATGATTGTATTAAAAATGTAATATTAGCCAATTAATAAACATTTAAGCAGTGTTAACCATTGTTTTCCTGGGTTATCGTTAAAATATGTTTTTGAAAAAATTCTACATAGTAAAGTCACTCAATGCCATCGCTTTAACAAATCCCTACTTAGAATGGTCCCGGGAGAAGAAGCGGCAAGAAACTCCCGGGATTATTTTTTTCCTACTCACAGTTACAGAGAGCACTTACGAGTAATACTACTTATTGCAATATTTAATGTAAAAAAACTCATGTCCAAGCAGTCTTGTCATTTAAATACTCATCAACTTTTTAATATTATGCTTTCTTCATGAGCTGAGTTCATGAGAATACCTTTTACATGAGTTTTAAATTTACAGTATGGCATTTCTGTTAATTCTAACGAGATTTTATTATAGATTTTTACACATCTACCCATGAACGAGCCGCCAGTTTTGCTGAGTCTAAAACTAGGCACAATCAGTCTAGCCTTATTTCTTGTGTTAATATTGTGAACATCACTCTTTTTAAGAAAAGTATCGAAGTATTTTTTAACATACATAATATTTTCCAAAATGTATTGTGAAATAACAGTTAGTATATTGATTTCTTTATAGAGTTCTCTAAGAGAGTTCCTAGGCCTGAGGTTGTAAATAGCGCGAACTGCTCTTTTCTGTAATACAATGATTGACTCAATATCTGCAGCTGAGCCCCACAACTACAGACCTTAGGACATTATACTATGAAAGTAGCTGTAATAAACTAATCTTGCTGTTTCTACATCAGTTAAGAGCCTTACTTTCTTAACAGCGTAAGCAGCGGACCTGAGCCTCCCTGACAAGGCTTCAATATGAGGGAGAAGGGGAGGGGGAGCTTTTCATACTTTAGTTACCTTAAGGCTCTTGTATCATTTATCAAAAATGTTAGCTCTGAGTCTGAATAAATATAAGTGATATAGTACACGAATAAAATGTAAAATAATTATCTAACTTTGCATCACTATGATCATTACTAAAACCTACAATTATCATCTTCCCGAAATTTTACATTCGTCTCATTATCTTGAAAACAAATTTTTTGAAGGTTTCACTTCTACACGAGTGAATTGCACACATTTTTATTTTTTATAACGTCTTCCAGCCCACGACCTTGCCGGCTATGAAGCAGGCGGCTTCAACGATCCCTACGTGCGTGTCAGTCTTCTTCCCGAAGTGGACACCAGGGTGCGACAGACGCCCGTGCACAGGAACGAAGCAAACCCTTTCTTCGACCAGCACTTCAAGTTCCCTGTCTCTCACGACGAGCTCAGCGATAAGACGTTGCTGCTTCAAGTGTTTGATTATGACAGGTGAAGAAACTGGTCTTAGTTTTAGACCTTACCTAATATTAGCCTATCCTTATCTCCATGGACGACGGTAACCACTTAACACCAGGTGATCGGCTGGCTTGTTTGCTCTATTTTCACTGTCTGTCTATATGTTTGTGACATTTGTATGTTACAAGAAGATCCAATTAGCAACTGAATGCTATTCTATAGCCATCCTTTCCAAGAACTGCTTTAATTAGGTACACTTTGTTTTCGAAACGAAGACGTGAAGTTTTGGAAACATCGTTTCATAGAAAATGTATACGATAGTGCATACGCAGCGGAATCCCGTACAGGACGTGGCACGGGACGGGAAAAAACCCGTTACGTATGTATTGTGCTTTAAACAGCAGTTAATAAGAATAGGTACCAGAATCTCATCATAATAGGTACCCATAATTTTTTTTTCCAGGTTCTCACGTAACGAAGTAATGGGTTCAGCTAAGGTGCCGCTTTCTAGAGTAGAAGTAGCCGGCGGTGCAGAAGTATGGGCCGAGCTATCACGAGAGAGACGTCCTCCCGAAGAGTTGCAAGAGTTACTGCTGTCCCTCTCCTATCTGCCTTCAGCTGAACGACTCACGGTTGTCGTGCTTAAAGCTCGGAATCTTTTACCACCACAAGAGGGAAAGGACGCTCTTGGTAAGTTAAGATTATGTAGGTATAGCTTCCCGCTTTGAGGCTGTCTGTCCCGCAGTCCCCCGCGAGATCAAATAAGTCCCGCTTTGGTGACATGAAATTCATTGAAACTACGACATTTATGGCCAATGACCTTTTTTAGCTTTAAGTACTCACGATCACCCTGGGTTGACTGGTAGAGAATGCCTCAAGGCATTAAGTCCGCCCTTTGTAAAAACCTGTTTATGTCTTACAAAAAAGATTACCTAAATAAATAAAGTACTACTGATTGTAGGCAAATAGACGCCCGACGACTTTTTTTAGCTAAGTATAAATAGTAATTTTATTCATGTATACAAAATTCCGTAGCGCCCCGTTTTGACACGAAGACGCCCGATAACTTTTTTTAATGCACGTCCCGCTTTCAGCCAACCGAAAAAGAAGCGTGAGGCGGAAATTAATAGCTTACATATTATTTTCTGTCCCCAGATGTGTATGTGAAAGTGTATCTTCTGGTGAACGGGAAGAGAGTGAAAAAGAAGAAGACAAACCGACGAGAGATAAACAATCCCGTGTGGAATGAAGCTCTGTCCTTTAGCTTGCCTTCAGTCAATCTCCACGAAGCTTCTATTGAGGTAAAAGTCACAAATAAAAACTTAAATAAACCTTAGGCACTGAAAAACATTTTTTATTGCTGTTAATATGTGTATTTACCTCTTCAGTGTTGAATTAGCAACATATTTGTGCATGATTGATGATGACTTAAATCACCACGTTCCTGAACTTATCCTATTTATGCAACCCATTACTGACTGACAGAGGGCTATGTTAGACTCAGGTCTTCAGTCTCCACTCATAATTTGAGGGGTCCAGGCGGAGGCTTACCAGGCTAACAGATTTCACACAGCTTTGGTTAAGAAATCTTAGAAGCGTAAATATTCTGACAATATTTTGCTTCGCCGATGATGAATGCACCCTTCGTTAGATGAGTTTACCCCATTTAAGTGTTACATTACAGGTGTGCGTGGTAACAGGCGGCAGCAACAACCTCGTGGTTGGCTGGTGCTGCGTGGGAGCAGCCGAGCCCGCGTCAGAGGGGCGGCACTGGGCGCAGATGGCCCAAGAAACCCGCAAGGCCGTGGCCATGTGGCACACTCTCAGATAGACTGGCGACCGCGTGCCGTGGACAGATATGATCTCTAGCTCTCAGAAATCAACATTTTTATTGGCACTAATCTTGGTTAGGTATCAATGAAGTCTTGAAAAATTAGAACGCAATAGCATTCATTCTTTCTCTGTTTTCTTTCTTACAATTTTATTAGTCGGCTTACATACAGTGTCACCAACTTATCTGCGAACTAAAGGGGGGCGCTGTCGGACGCATTGGACCAATCATTGGACGCAATTCGAGATGTAGTAAATGACAAATGTCTGAGCACAAAGAACTTATGAATGAACCGGCATTAGTTCCAATTTTTGCCATTTCACAGATAACTTGGTGGCACTGTATGTCCATAGACGACAGTGGCCATTTAAAACGGTGGCTATAAAAAAATATTGAAAACGAAGTGGGTACCCACGTACCTTGTCCTATCATCATACCCTATGAATGTTGACAAGGTTGACGTAGACAAGGGGCTTTTTGAGCTTATCAGAAAGTGAAGAATACAGCCTAAAGTCCGCAGGCCTCGTGCAGATTGCCAGAACTCATACATTTTAGAACTTTAGGGAGCACTCATCTTTTTAACCGACTTCAAAAAAGGAGGAGGTTCTCAATTCAACTGTATTTTTTTTTTTATGTTTGTTACCTCAGAACTTTGGACTGGGCGAACCGATTTTGATGATTCTTTTTTTAATCGAAAGCTGGTGGCTGTCATGTGGTCCCACATAAATTTTATTGAGATCTGACAATGCCATCCATGAGAAAACCACATAAGTCGTAAATTTGTGTTAAGATGTGCGCGACAAATTGACGAATAACTCAATATCACGCCAACCGATTTCGATGATTCTTTTTTTAATCG
Source organism: Thymelicus sylvestris (assembly GCA_911387775.1). NCBI lineage: Eukaryota > Metazoa > Arthropoda > Insecta > Lepidoptera > Hesperiidae > Thymelicus > Thymelicus sylvestris. The sequence goes on from OU426892.1 coordinate 4,985,449, forward strand.
AAAGCAGGCGCTTGTCATGTGGTCTCACATAAATTTGAACGAGATCTTACAACTATGTAGTTTTTGAGACTTTGAAGTCTGTTATTTTTTGTTAGTAAAATTTAGATTATGTTCTATCGGAGTGACTGTACAGTTGACAATCGAAATGTTTTTCATACGAATACCTGTGTCCACCGCATATTGCTCATCACATCGTTATATGTGCGTCACGAACACGAGTGCTATGCTATATGTTTTCAAAAATATTTATATAATTATGCAAAAGAAATATAACTTCTCACGCGCGTGCAAAAGTACACGCACTCTTTTTTTATTGTCTACCCGTAGCCCACGACCACAGCACGACATTTAAATAAGGCACATACATTTCATTTCCTCATATTTTTCAAGCCATCCTTCCCCTAAAACAAAAATCTTGGATCCTGTCACTGGGCAAAGCAATAGTAATACGCAAATAAAATCGTTGACAAAGGAGATTTTCCTATCACTCGAACCCAAGACCTGCAATGCTGCAATCGTCATCCGATTATGAAGGTAGATACCTATGTATTAAACTAACACTGCACTGCATACATTTATTATTCTATAATTACCGAAGCTTAGATTGAAACAAAAATAAACAGAGGAACGAGTTTTAGCTATGAAATTTTAATATGAATTATACAATTTTTATTAAAGTTTATAAAAGCACTAGTAGCTATTATCTTATCACGTATAATTGTTATTCGTAGAGATCATATCTGTGACATTGCATTTAACTTTATAGTAAGGCACAAATATTATCTTATAGATAAGGACTGTTTAACTACATACTTGCAATAGTTGTTCATGTTTTTAACCTAACTGTCCAATATTAACTGTGGGCACCACAATTTCTTCCCTAATGTGTAAATTGTAGTATTTGGGGGAACCCATTTAATAGCCTAAGTATGTAGGTATCTTAAAACAGCAACTTTTATAATAGGTACTTCTACTACGTTTTAATCACAAATTGACTCACAGCTTATTCCGAAGTGGGACTGATAAAAAGGTGATTAATATTAACTATCGGTAATCTGATACAGATTTTAAGTAACCGTTTCATTACCTACTTGGAAAAACACACTACTGTAATATAAAATATTAAATAATGTCTAATCTAATATCTACCGTCTCATGGGCAGTTCGATAGTGTTGCTTTGATATGTAAGCCGTATTTAGCCAGTTGTAGGCAAGCAGCGAAGTATTAAATACCACAAAGTGACTGGATTAGTTTCAGTCGGAATCAGTATCCAAAACTAAGAAATATACCATAATGATATGACACCATATTATTATGAATATCGATTCGACTATATGTAGTTTGTGAAGTATAACGTGGTCTTTGCCGGGTTATTCGCGCAAATGGACCCATGGTTAATTTCTATTTAAATACTTATGGGGCTATGGAAAAATCCCTTTTTATTGAATAGGAATTTAGTTTAAAAAATACATGCAAGCACACCTTGTGACCTCAAAGAGAAGTAAAATGTATATTACGTAGGTTCATACTTTTTTTAAATACTATATAAAATATTGAATATATAATCTAAAACTCTAAATTATACAAATTGTATACATAAATGAATGTATAAAATATATTGAGCTTCTAAAACACCAAATATCTTATGAATTAGATTTTTGAATTTTGTAACAATGTGTAATGATTATTTCTAAATTTAAATGCATGTGTGTTCTTTGTTGTCCAGTATGAAGCACTAATATTGTATAATGGAATTTCACTTTTCGAGGACTACAGCCCACAGTTATCTATAGTCTTACACTGTGTATTTTCACTAACGTATCTAGTCACTCCATGATCTCTTTGTATAAGAATAAGATTTTTATCAATAACTAATTAAGTATATCGAATTCGATTCCAAAATATACGTATTTTTGTCTAAGTGTTTCAGTGTGAAAATGAGTACCTAATTTACTTTGTATTTTCTTTTACAACATCTGAATATAATGTCTATTTGTAAAGATACCATGTTGTTTTACTAAAATGTTTTATAAATGAAACCCAGACTGACAATTTAAAATCTTTTATTGCATAACTCTTTACATAATTCATATATTCATAATATATTATGTACACTTTATTATCAAAAATTAGAAAATAATGATTCACTTAATCTAGTGTCACACAATCACTTTACCAGGGACGTCGACAGGTTGCAGTCTTCATGAGAGTATGGCAGTCAATGTAAACACTATATATTCACTAGTTTAAACTTACTCGAAACTTACCATCCGAAGGCCACCAGATGTCACCGTTCCGATTACGCCAACTAGAAGATCACAATAAAATAAATACGACAAACGGAATTATAGTGCGTCGGATAAATTTTAATGTGAATACACATCCAAAACTTCAAAAAATCAGATAGGGAAACGCTCATAGGGTAAGTCGGGAAAAAAATGTGACAGATAAGACAAATAGTACTATCCTATTGCGCCCCACCTTACTCTATTACAGTTAAGAGCGTTGCCCTATATGATTTTTAAGAGTTTAAAGGGATTCGAACATTTTTGTATGGAACCTGGCATACCTACAAGTTCGCCATTTTGAAAAACCTCGTTTGGCGGCCAATGATGAAACATGTGCCAACAGACGGAGTAAGTGATTACAATCAAAAAGTATTCAGTGATGAAGTGTCGTAAATGATATACTTTCTGAGATATTTGAGTTCAAAAATAAAAATAATTATTAATAAACTCAAATATATCATAAAGTATATCACTTACGACATTTCATCACTGAATACTTTTGATCGTAATCACAGTCTATCGCTTGACACATATTTTATCAATGTCCGCCGAAAGTAAGATTTTTGCTTTATTTTTCTACGGTTTTGAACTCAAATTTTAGGAAGTATATCACTTATGACATTTCATCACTGAATACTTTATGATTGTAATCACTTACTTCGTCGATTGAAACATGTTTCATCACTGGCCGCAGAAACGAATTTTTTTCTAAATGGCTTGTACTTGTAGGTATGCCAACTAGGTTCACTGCCCTTTGACATGTCTTCAGAATTTATTCGACAAACTATACAATTTTAATAAATTATAAATTTCAATAAATTATATTAACATTCAAAATATTCAACCAATACAAAATGAACAACGACAAAAGATAATAAAGAAAATAATATGGATAAGTACGAAAAGCAAAAGAAGAGTATTATTTTAAGGCATTGTTAAAAGTATTCATATATTAATTCATGTTATAGCATTGAAATCTGAGAATAATAATTCTTCAAAATACTTATTACTCTTCAAATCTGACGGTACATGCACGAAGTTTACTAAAATAAATATTATAATAATCTACATAAATACATTACACATAATCGCCGACTCCTCATCTCTCGAATGACTTTTCAGTGATATGACAGGGGCATTGAGGTATAAGTTTATTTGTTGAGTAAAATGTTTTGAATGTAAGCTAGTGTCTATGTCCTAAGTGTTACTGTAAAGTGTCATTGGGATTGGATTTTGGGATGGAGATATTTGCATTCGGGATCTCTGCAACTACCGCCAACTTCGTATGGACAGAGGAAGGCGTTTGGGTCTTCCGTCCAGCTGAAAGACGGTAGTTTGAAATTACTATAAACATTTACGACAGCAAGTGGACAGATTCACTGCATACTCACATCGCAACAGCTGCGGCGATGTCCGTACGCATACCGTCCACGATTTTCTTCGCATTGTACAAAATGGCTCGTGTCATACCAAGAGCATCAGACTAACATACCAAAAATTGAGCTAAAAGCGTTAATACAATTTACATTACGTCGCAAAGCATCGACATTGAAATCTTAATAATCATGGAAAATAAGCTCCAATTTACTGTAGCTCATTATATTTATCGTAACTTTTACTATTCTTATTACTTACGTTGTATTTCCTAACGCCTCTAATGGTGATCTATAATCATCAACGCTGGTCATGGTGATTTGATCTATGGTATCATCTCTCATAACACGGGATTCTTTACTATCTCCTCCACTTTTTTCTACTTGCGGAGGGAAGGTGTCTGGAACTTTTTCATTTGTTTTAGGTAGAACATCTGTGTCTGTATGTGACACTATGTCTACAACTCTTCCTTTTGGAGGACTTTTGGGTAATTTAACAGTCTTCTTATTATTGGCAACGTCTAACTGCACCGAAAGACGAGATTGAACGGTTGGTACATCTCTGTTTACATCGTTAACAAAACTCACTTTAACAGACTTCAACAAATTCGTATATGGAGGTTCTTTTGCCGTGGGATTGTTTTCCTTCTGTACTTTGTTTAGTGGCATTTTATTAGACGGATTCCTTGTGATAAGATTATGAGTAGAACTGAAAAGAGTGATATAGTCAATAAAATTTTAAACATGAAATTAATTAATGTGATAGCAAAAAAATACCCTTTCAAAAGTAACTGATGTTGTAGCCTGATTTGTTGCAAGCTACTGTGCACAGCTCTCTGTTGTTTTTTATTAAGGTTAATAGCAGTGCTTATATTTTTAAGTTCAGTCGCAACTATTTTGTACTTTTGTTGTAACTTCTTTGCTTCGTCTTTTAATTTAAGAATTTTTGCCGATTCTTCTGCTATCTTCTTCCTGCACATAAATATTTGTTTAGAATTATGATTATGGATGAAATTATTTTAAATCATTATTAAAGCACAGATCAACAATCCACTCATTGACTTACCTTGATAATGCAATTTTCTCTTCCATATTTGTTGAATTTAAGGTGTTCAAAGAAACATTTCTAGGCTTTAGAGTATCTTTGAGCTGCAATTTATTTTGAGCAATAGTCATTGAATTACGAGCTTGCTTAATTTTTTCTAGTTCCGCCATTCTTTTAACCAAGTTCTTATACTCAACTTGCTCAGATTTTGGTAAATGATTCATCGCCTAAAAAACATATTGTATATTACTTAACGTGACTAATATGAGATACTTGGATATATTTTTCATGCTTCTTCTTACCTTGGGTACAAATTTATCAGCTGGTTTTTGTGTAACAGGCTTCTGCACAAGATCTGGTAATGTATCATTCTCAAATTCTTTGCGCGTGGACTTTAGAAGTAGATCTAATTTTGATTGAAAATCCTGGTAATGTTCCGCTAATTTCATATGCATTTTTGTTAAATTCTTAGTTGCTTCATGTTCGCCCTCCGAATCTGATTCACCAAGTTTAATTATAATTTTTTTTTCTTCTGGTACACGCACAGGTACATTTTTTACTTTTTCTTTGTTGATATCCAGTATATTTTCGTTGCCATCATTAAACATATTAAGGTCAACTAGGTTTGGTAGATTTTTACTCAAAGAAGTTAATAACTTAGCACGTAACAAATCTTCGTCTTCTTCTAATTCATCATCCTGAATTTTCTTATCTTTACTAACATTATCGTTTATTTTAGAGTCAAATTTTAATGCATTTGAGTTTTCTTTTGACTTTTCTTCCCCATCTGATCCAATATCCATGTCAACGGATTCTGTGTCAGTATTATTTTCTGATGCAGCGTTAAGAATTTCATCTTCTAGGGTAAAGTCATCAGGTAAACAAGAAGACTGTGACAGCCGTTTTCTCAGTTTTTGCTTTTGTTTCATCTCAATTGCTTTTTTTAACAATGTAGACTTAAGGCAGATCATTCTAAGCTCTGCAGTATCACTGTCTTCGTCCTCAGACACTACAGTTGGTTTAATATCATTACTTTTGACTTTTCTATCTAACTGTTTTGTTTTGGATTTGGAAGACTTTGTTTTAAGGGCATATTCCCTTAAAAGTTCTAGATCTTCATCTGAACCGTCATTAGATACATTATTATTTATTACTTCTTTGTTATTCACTACTTCTTCATTTTTAGCTGAATCTACAACATCCTGTGAATTTTCATTATCAGTACACAAATTTATTGAATCTTTTAGTGTGGTAATTTTCGGTTCATTTAAGACATGTGCTTCAAGATCTATTGGAGTATCTCCCAGTTTTACATTATCTAATTCCATTTCCGAAACGCTATGAGTATCAATTTCTATAGGTTTTACATTTATAAATTCCTTTTCCGAAATAGTATTATCTTTTTCTGTTAAATCATTGTGTTCCATTAAAATTTGTAATTCAGTATCTCTTGTATTATCATTAGTATCCTGTTTACTTTGAATATTACTGCAAATTTTAACATTTGAAAGTGTGCTGCACTGTCTTAATTGTATCATATTACTTGATGTTTTAGGTTTGGTTCCAAATAACATCCTATTAATCCTGTCTTTTAAAGTTGTTGTATCATTTTTGTTCTTTCTCAATGTAACAGCATCTGCTAATCTTCGTCTTTTATTAAAATATTCATCCTCTGAATCATCACTTGATTTAATGGGCACCTTACTTGTACTTTTTTTCTTATTTTGTTTTGTCTTCTTTTTGCAGTCTTTAATTTTCTTTAACATAGTATTTGATTCTTTGGTTAGTTTCTTTCTCTTATATGGCTTTATTGGTACTGCTTTCTTGATAAATCTCTGTGATACGTGAATATTATCTTCTAAATCAGTCTCTTCCACTTGTGATAAATCACAAAAAGCATTTTTGTTATTTCTATGCCGTTTACCTAAAAATGCATTAGGTAGAGTATGTAAAAAGCTACTTGTTAGTTATTAATATTACAATACAGAGACAGTTGTATTCAAAATTTTGGTCTCATTACATTTTTAAAGATATTAAAGTTGTTATGCTCAGATAATAAATGTTAAAACTAGTCAAAAGTCAGGTTTGAATATCAGACACTCAGATAAACCAAAACACCTAACGATCTTGTAGTTCTCCAATTTTAAATGACCACTGACTAATTAGGTCATCTTTGCCCAATCTTTTATTCTTTCTATAATTTGTTTCTTTTTTTTATTGTTTACATTATCCTGACTTGCCATAGTTAAATGTGAAACGATGTAGGACATGGCATTCTGTGACCCGAATATTTAGCACACAGACTTTCAACATCCTCCAAAACATTAAAAAAATATATTAATGCCTGAATAACTGAACAAACACTGCCTTTTAACCATGTGAACATTAAATATTGTCTATCAGTGCAATATTGAGATGAGTCCACAAGTAATACTGTACATATTATAGAATAAAAAAGATAAGTAATACAATGATAATGATTGAATGCCATCACCATCATTAATAAAGTATATAATCTACAACTTTTCACATATAAATAATCTGTATAAATACTTAAATGAACTCGTGGTTTTTAGTACTTTTGAGGTTAAGATACTTTTTCATTTAAAATTCCTAAAATATAGAGTAAAAAAATGTTTTGTAGTAATCATTATGAAATCATTCACATTTTATTTTCTTAGTGAGACGAGATTGTAAATTAATTATTTCCTATTCAATAACAATACACATAATGGGCACAACAAAAATGCCATTTCAAATAAGAAAATATCCATATCATAGTTATCTACTATATAACATAAATCTCTGTAAGCTATCTACTATAAACATAATCTTGTTATAACAAGGAAACCTATTTTAATAAAAAGTTAGGACCCAAATCATCCGGTCAATCTAATATGAATTTCCAATGTAAAAACAAACCATTACTCGGTGCATTCGACGTCTTCTTGGCCTCTTTACGTTCAAGGACATTGTTGTAATTTTCTAGAACCTCCAAACGCTGTCTTAGCAAGAACTCCTCCTCTGAAGAAATATCCGAGAGGTCATCAACTTCATCCACAATTTCTCCTTCTTCCATCTCGGAGTCACCATTTGATGGTTGTATACCAATGCAGGCCATCCCGACTTTTCTTTCAACACAAAAATACTACATTACTTTCACCTCAATGAGATTGGAGACAAACGAAAAATGAGCTTAGCAAAATTGTTACTTATCTAAATGATTTCATTTCCATCGTGTGATAAAAGTTTTCAATACTCACTCACTTTATTACGCACAGAAATAATATTTTATTCGACACAATTATTCTAGAGTCAACCACATGAAGTATGAACCAAATTTACTAAATATTCAAATATTCAATCAAATCGAATCGAATCACGATATTCACGATTGACGAATGACGATTCACCTTGTCCATTCATTCACGAGGAAATGTCAGTGAGTGAGAAAAAGATAAAAAAAATTGACATAACAATTTCCATAGACAACTTATTGTCAGAAAATACTTTTGTGGGGTGGATCCATGGATATATACTCTATCTGGATCATATATAGACTTTGTACAGGTACAGTCACCTGCAGAGAAAATTAACCAATCTATTTACAACGCAACAGCGACGGAAACTTTGCTGTTCGTACATTTATAAACAGATTGGTTTCTTTTTTCTGCATGTGACTGTACCTGACGTTTGATTTCAATATTTCCAATACAACATCATCGATGACGTCATATCGGAATGACCCATTTGACCAATCACAGGCCGGATTGAGGTTGTCCTTCATAATTATAGGGTGTCCACACTTCGAAAGATTATGTACTATTTTGATAATATGGTTCTTCAAAATATTTTTAATAGGTAATTTTCCTGGTAGTAATCATTACAATATTGAAATAATACATTTTATTAAAATTTCTTCAAAATGATCAAATTTAAATTATTGCATATGAGTAAATTGAAAAATAAAGTACATAATTACGGTACATCTATATTATAATTTCATCTTAAATGTTTTTAAACCATTATAAAAAACGCAATCTAATGATATTTTATATCCTGGGACTATAGATAACATGGACACAATACAAGAATGGTCCTTCTTATATGACGTCGTCGATCGTCAGGTACAGTCGGTCGCAGAAGTAGCTTAACATTTTAGTACCTTGTCACATTACATTTCTTGAATTTGTCATAGATGTTGCTAGGAAACCGTCGAAACAGTTACTATTACAAAGTACTATAATGTTAGACTACTTCTGCGGCCAACTGTACCACTACGAAGAGTATGATCCAGATAGAGTAATATATCCATGGGTGGAGCAAAGTACTTTTAGTGCGTTCCACTTGACGCTCAAAACAATCATGCTCACGACCGCGGTTTTTCCACTTCCAATTGCTTGTGAGCATAGTAACAGTTATAATACCTATATATTCACGGCCGCGGCGCGACGGCGTGGCCGCACATGAGTGTAACAAATGTAACAAAATTTAACAAGCAGCCCAGAATACTGCTACTGTAAACATGGTGAACTTGAAAATAAGTCAGTAACTTAAAAAGTTTATGATTTGCAAGCCTTAATACCATGCCTTAATATAATTAAATTTTAATAATTATTTATCAATTTTATGTTTTTTTTTTTGTGTTTTATCGTAATCAAATATCTCTTAATGAATCACACAAAGTAATTTATTCTGTCGCCATCTTTAAAAATTGTGCCGAATTTCTCTCAGTGTCCATTTGGACCACTTCGACCCAGCTCACTGGGTCGCTAAGAGCTCGGCGTGAGCGAAATTAATGACGTTTTCGCTGCGATCATAACGACCGTGGTCGTCATGTGGAATGACTGAAGGATTATTTTGATCGTTTATGAGCGTAAAGTGGAATGCACCCTAAAGTAATCTGTGTACAGTGACAAATGACAATTTGAATTGTACAGTGCGTTCAAAGTTATTTTACCTCTGACACCTGTCATTGTACCTTCCCACTAGATTGGCATTACCTGCTGTCAATATTCTTGGATTTTTTTGTGTTATTATTTTTTAATTTCTATCATGCCAAAAAGTATACAAAGTAGTGGTAGAATTTTTTTTCTATCAGTGCGTAATTTTTGTAAAAAGGAAAAAGGTGAAAATGTTCCTCTAATCCCATTTATGAACGTTCGTTGACGGGTAGCGGCCATGACAGGTAGGAAAAATAGTGTTACCTGTTATTATTTTTTCTTCGTAGTAGTGTTCAACTAACATGATGTGTACGGTTACGGTTTATTAAAAAATTGCTCGTCATGGTTTTGTATCGACACAAAATTCAGTTGACCATAGAATTGAATTGAATATTGTATCGATACAAAAACCTGTCGACCATTTATAAACGAACTGATTTTTTATTAAATTTAGTTAAGCATTTTTTTTTTGTTTTGCTTTTAATATAACAGTGTCCACGGATAGTTCTTATTTCAGGTATATCTGAAAAAACTGTCAGCACCATTACAAGGCAAAGTTGCTGCTTCTACATCCCAAAAAATATTTTCACCTCGAAAAAACGAAATCAACAAAAGAAGATAAAGTTAGAAGATTTTGATCTGTGTGCAATCAGAAATAAAATACATGAAATGTACACAGTCAGAAAAGAGATTCCAACTTTAGGAAAGCTATTAGCTGAATTAAAAGTTGACATCCACATAACATGAAATATTTCATTTATGGGAATCGTACAAACCAAACATGACAGCACAGAGCTAAGGTTAGCCAACTTAATAGCCAGAGGTAAAATAACTTTGAACGGACTGTAGTAGTGATCAAATTGACAAATGTTATGTCAATGTACAATACAATTTACAAATTGTTTTGTTTGAGTATTGGAGTAATATTTTCAATTTCGATTCGAACTCATGAAATTAATAATATTTATTTTTAAGCCTGTGATAGATTGATAAAACAGTGTGTAGTGTGTGTAATATACTTATTTTACATCAATCATACGAGCTGGCTGTGCATGTTCTGGTGTACAGTTGTACACTTATCGAACAGGATTACATTATCACTAAAGGTTCAAAATTCTCTACAAAATGAATGACGAAAATGAGGAGTCGTATTCATTCGCTGCGTGTACGTATTTCGCGAGGAACCATCCTGGCGAGAGTTGTGGAAGTAACGGGTTGCCACTGACTCCGAGTTCCATCACTATTCTGGGCAGCGCTCAACGACTACTGACGATAGAGCATCCAAATTTATGCACCTATTTAGATATCATACGAGGCAAACATGGTAAATACAGTATTCTTGTATTGATTAGAAACTGCCAAAATGAAATTTGCCAGTGATAATGTGTGATACGACCCAGGGAAATTTCAATTCATTTTAAATAGAATGACTAAAATTAAGTTCTATAATTATGGGTCTTGTTGTTCCCAATTATGAAACATTCTGCCTTCTAAAATATCCTACCTACTGTCCATAATAAATTATTTTGATTTGATTTGAAAATAATTAGTTTTGCCTGCGAAAAACAAATCATACAATCAAAAATATTTTGTTCACTAATAACACTAGATCCTATATAATTTGACTATAAGAAAGTGCAAATATGTGTCTGAGCTGAGACCTTTGTTTCACAAAAAGAATTCAGTTGAGTAGAAACGTGAAATAAAAATTTGTTTTGATGTTTTTCATATTAATATGATACTTGACTATAGTCAAGTTGACAAACAAATAAGGGGCCATCTAGATCCCGTGTCCAGTTTCAGTTTGGTACACAAAAAGCAGGGCAAATTATTGTTCTTGAGATGAAAATGTTTGAAAGTTATTATGTCAATTAAACTCAATATTCAGACTTTTTTAATGCTAGAAATAAACTAACATTATATTTGCTGTCATTATCTATTTCTTACTTTCAGAAAGAATCATCGTAGTTGCAGAAGTGATCGGTAAACCTCTATCAGAATGGAAGTCAAAGTTTTGCAATGAAGAAATAGTAAACATAGCTCTTCAGGTGGCAAATGCCATGCAATTTCTTCATCAACAGGGTATCACTCATAGAACATTGTCAGATGACAACATACTATTGGATAGCAGTGGGCGAGTGAAGCTTTTCAACTATGGAATGTATCATATGACCTGTGGTGGAACTCAAGTGCCATTTCCATTAGGGTTTGTTTGATTACATTGACATTATTATTTATTTTTGCATAGCATAGATATTGTTCAATCCTTTATCACTGGTCGGTGTGAAAGAAAAGTAAAAACCTTCCAAAATTGACACTTAATGTCAAAGGAAAAAATATCGCGAGTTGCGTCAACTCCGTTAAAAAGATCGGTTGAATTCACGACGTTCGTGGAGTTTCCATCTTAAGAAGACCATAACGTTTATGGTGCTGTCCTCCGGCCGTGCCGTGAAAGAAAGAAGCAGTCGTGCGCAGCGCAATCCTGCGACATTGGATGTTAAGGTTGGTGGGTTCTTTCTTACTGATTTTGGTATTGGATTGGACATACTACCAACCTACTGCTTCATACATACATACATACATTTATACAGTCCACATTACATACATCGAAGGATCGCCCCTGCGATTACCGCACAATTTTTTGTGGCCTTCGAGCCGAACATAGAGTAGGCAATTCATTATTCTTTTATTTTATTTGACATAATATATTTAGTTTGCACGTTGCAATGGCTAAAAAGGGTCAGAAGGTTCAGGAAGTGTACGAGGAGTGCATAGCTGATGTTGAATTAAACGTTTTAATCAACAAAAAGCAAAGAATTTTTGAACAATTACAAATATTATCTGACATGTCATTAAATGTGACTGACAGCAATATTCGTGAAATGTTTCTATTGCGTGTCACGGATATAGATGAGCTACGTTCATCTTTCGAATTATGTATTTTTGAAATTTATAAATGTCAGTTACAAGCTGGTATGAAAACCATATTTCAAAGTCAGGAATTGAATAGTTTTGATGAGTTGTATTACCGTATAAAATTGATTTCTTCAAAATTAGTAGCGAACGTTAAAACTGAAAAAACACAGTCGTGCATCGAATCTAGACCACGTCTTCCAAAATTGGAGTTGTTTTGTTTCGATGGAAATATTGAGAATTTTAATACATTTTACGAGACATTCTGTTCGTTGGTTCATAATCAGCCTCAGATACCAAAAATAGATAAATTCCACTATTTACTCTCATGTATCAAAGGTTCCGCTTTAAATATAGTCAAAAGTATTCCGATATCTTCTAATAATTATGATATAGTTTGGCAAGCTTTACTCGACAGGTATCAAGATAACCGAATGTTAGTTGGGAATTATTTAGATAAAATGTTAAACTTTACACCTATTGCGAAGGAATCATCCTTTCAGTTGAATAATTTCATAGAAACCTTTGATAACTCATACAAGGCTATACAATCTCTTGATATTGAAGATTTGAATAGTTACATTCTGTGTCATATAGCATTACGCGCCTTGGATCCATACACTCGTAGGTCATTTGAACAAAGTATCAATCAAAAGTCGATACCAAAATTCTCTGAATTGATTACTTATGTTACTAATCAAATAAAAGTGTTGGATCATTCTAGTTCTTATGGTGCTAGTACAAGCAACCAAAACGTCGTACAAAATAAACGTCAACCGGATGTAAGTAGGTTTACGGCGCGAACTAGAAATAGTGCACAGAAAAGCTACGCGCATGCATCGTCATCAAACTCAAAAAATAATTTATCTTGTTTGCATTGCGGAGACAATCACATGATATATCGCTGTGCTCAATTTCGTAAATTGAGTGCTTCGCTACGAATCAGCCGTGCTGATGAGTTGAAGTTATGTCATAATTGTCTTAAACCTAATCATACTGTTGAACAGTGCAGGAGTGAATTTAAATGCATTATTTGTGAGCGACCACATAACTTATTATTGCATCAGGACGTAACGAAAACGTTTCTCGCTTCCTCTTATGACTCCGGTAATGCATCGATTCCTGCAAGCGCGCCCGCCCAGTCGGGAGGCCCTTCAACTGATAATAATAACAGTTACAGTACGGTGTTGTTGGGTACCGCGATTGTTTATATTTTAGATAACTTTAACGTCTATCAACCATGTCGCGTATTAATTGATTCCGGTGCACAATCCAATTTTATTTCCGCTGCATGCTTACAACGTTTAGGTTTATCTCAACGTAAATGTCCATTTAGCATTTGCGGATTAGCTGATGGTTTAGTTAAGAACTATGGCATGACGTCATGTAACTTAAGGCCGCGTCACACTGATAAACCTGTTTTTAATATTGATGCTGTTATTCTTCAGAAAGTAACTTCAGATTTACCTACCATTAAAATTCCTGAGCATATAATAAAACAGTATGATAATTTATTTTTAGCTGATCCTCATTTCTATAAGCAATCGCCAATTGATTTAATTTTAGGCGGTGACGTTTTCCCCCATATTTATAGTGGGAAGAAAATTATTATGGGTCCCAATATGCCAGCCGTGCTGGATAGCATATTTGGGTATATTATAACTGGTAAACTAGTTACACCGTCGACTAATGACGTCACGGAAGTGAACGTTGTAGCGTCTACAACGTTGGTGTCGTACACCACTGATGATCATTTAAATGATACTCTTAAGCGATTTTGGGAAATAGAATCATCGCCGTGCGATGTTCCTTTAAATCCCGATGATGAAGTCGCTGAAAAACTATATATTGAGAAACATTATCGTGACGAAAGTGGCCGATATGTTTCACCTATTTTATTAAAGCCAAATCACGAACCGTTAGGTAATTCGTATGACATAGCCTTTAGGAGACTCACGCATGTCGAGCGCCGACTTGCGCACTCACCCGAGTTCCGGAAGGCTTATTCTGATTTTCTGAAGGAGTACGAGTCACTGGGGCATATGGAGCTATATCGTGGTACGGAGCCGTCTAAATATTTTATACCACATCACTGTGTGTTACGGCCTTCTAGCTCCACAACACCGTTGCGTGTGGTCTTTGATGGATCACAGAAAACTAGTACTGGGGTGTCACTAAATGACAACCTTTTGACCGGCCGTAAATTACTTCCAAATATTTTAAAAATTATTATTAACTTTCGTCTCTACGACATATGTTTTACGGCGGACGTGTCAAAGATGTATCGAGCCGTGCTCATCGACCCCGCTGATAGGTGTTATCAACACATATTATGGCGTGATGCACCGTCAGACCCAGTACAAGTTTACGAGCTGAAAACGGTCACTTACGGACTGCGTAGCGCGCCTTACACGGCTATTCGCACGTTGCTTCAACTTGCCCAAGACGAACGGTCAGACTGTAAGGCTTCCCGAGTTCTAGAAGAGGGTGTCTACGTCGATGACTTTTTGTGGTCATGTCAATCTGTAGACGAAGCTTGTACCTTACAAGACGGCTTAATGAATCTTCTGAAAAAGGGCGGGTTTGAATTACGTAAGTGGGCTAGCAACTGTCCCGAGCTACTGACACGTATGAAATCAGAACAAATAACGCAAATAAATTTTCAAGATGATACGTTATCATCGTCCTTAAAAGTCCTAGGATTGACATGGTTGCCCTCATGCGACTTCTTTTCATTTAATTATAATTTAAAAGATAATAACGGAACGAAACGTTCAGTACTTAAGCTGCTTGCTAGTATTTACGATCCGGTTGGTTTTATTTCGCCGTGTACTTTCGTTGCCAAATGTATCATGCAGGATCTTTGGAAACTGAGCCTCGGCTGGAATGACCGTTTACCATACGAATTGTTACAAAAATGGGATAAATTTATCGGTCAATTACCGAACCTTTCACAACTTCGCATTGAGCGACACCTTCTAGTGAATTCGTTTGTAAACGTACAATTAATAGGTTTCTGTGATGCGTCATCACTGGGTTACGCAGCTTGCATATATCTTCGTAGTACTGACAAGGATGGGAACGTCAAAGTCAAACTATTGACGAGCAAATCTAGAGTTGCTCCATTGAAGCCGTTAATGTCTATCCCTAGGCTTGAACTTATGGCAGCCGTGCTGTTATCGAAGCTAGTTCGTTTTGTCGTACAAAACGTTAAAGATTTTAATTTACCAATAGTTGCCTTTAGCGACTCGAGTGTAGTTTTGTCGTGGCTACAGACTCCGCCATACAAGCTAAAGGTGTTCGTGGCTAACCGTGTTAGCGAGATTGTTGATGTGATTCCGCCCAATTGCTGGTTTCATGTAAACAGTGAGAACAATGCAGCCGACCTCTGTTCTCGAGGCGCGCTGCCTGAACAACTTTTAGCAGTAGCGGACGAATGGTTTAGTGGCCCTGCATGGCTTGCTGGAGATCCGCGTAGTTGGCCAAGAAGTACTTTAATTTTAAAAGAAAGTGATATCATTCCAGAACTTAAAACTAATGTAGACACATTTACCTTTAATTCTTACAATTTAAATAACTTCAATGATCTTGAACATTCCTTTAATAATATTTCATCGTTTAGTAAACTCGAGCGCGTAACAGCGTGGTGTCTTCGTTTTGTAAATAATTTAAAATGTAAAAAATCTGATCGAACATTTGGTTCACTAAAGTCTTGCGAGTTAAAACAGGGACATGATTTAATTATAAAAGTCATTCAAAATAATTATTTTTATTCTGAAATACAAATGCTAGCAAAGGGAACTCATGTATCATCCCTTCGTAAACTATCTCCCTTTATAGACCCTGATAATTTCCTCAGGGTGGGGGGTCGAATACAACAGTCGGATTTACCGTATAATATAAAACATCCGGCACTATTACCTAAGAAGTGCCACATAACAAATTTAATAATTGATTATTTTCATAAATTGTACATGCATGTAGGACCGCGCACCTTGCAAGGCATTTTAAATAATAAATACTGGATAATAAATGCTCGTAGTGTAATTCGTTCAGTTTTGTCGAAATGTCGGGCTTGTTTTAAATTTCGTCCATACTCCACACAGCCTATGATGGGTACGTTACCTGCAACTAGGCTTAAGGCCAACAAGGTGTTTGACCATGTTGGTTGCGATATTGGTGGTCCATTCTTTATAAAAGAAGGTATGCGGCGAAACGCAAAAGTTACTAAGGCATATTTGTGTTTATTTGTATGTTTCTCTACAAAAGCAGTGCACCTAGAAGTGCTCTCAGATTTATCTTGCGAATGTTTTCTGGCCACATTTGATCGTTTTGTGGCACGCCGCGGTCTCTGTACTTGCTTATATTCCGATTGTGGAAAAAACTTTATTGCAGCAGCTAAACATTTAAAAAACGTTACTAATTATTTTAATTCTACGTCTAATTCTGATGAAATTCTTTCTGGATTATCCTCGCGAGGCGTCGAATGGCGTACGAACCCGCCTAATGCAGCTTCCATGGGTGGTCTGTGGGAGGCAGGCATAAAATCAGCCAAACATCATCTCTACCGTGTAGTAGGTGATAGGTCCTTGACTTTTGAGGAGTTAAGTACCTTATTTTGTAAAATTGAGGCAATTATGAACTCGCGACCATTATGCTCCCTTTCAAATAATCCTAATGAATTTGAAGTTCTGACTGCGGGTCATTTTTTAATTGGACAGAATTTATTAACTGTTCCGGAGAATAATTTTGAAGATGTACAGATGAAGCGATTGTCACGTTGGCAATGTATTCAAAAGGCATCACAATCATTTTGGAAGCGATGGTCAAATGATTATTTGCACACTTTACAGCAAAGAGAAAAGTGGTTCACCTCAATTCCAAATGTTAAGAAGGGTGATTTAGTGCTCCTTAAATCTAACTTAACCAAACCGTTACAGTGGCCTCTTGGCAGAATAGAAGAGGTTCACCCTGGTTTTGATAACATTGTACGTGTAGTCACTGTACGCACGCAAACTGGGGTTTATAAAAGACCGGTAAATAAGATCTGCCCATTGCCATATGCAAACTAAATATAAAGTTAGGTTATTAGGTTAGGACTTAGATTAGGCACATACACTCAACTTTTTTACTTAACACTAACAAGTTTATTTTATTTTTGAATTATTTCGTAAATATTCAATAACACAAATTATTAACACACTCATTCTTCACACACCGACACTATTAGGAAATCATCACACTGATTTCGGTGGGGGGTATGTTCAATCCTTTATCACTGGTCGGTGTGAAAGAAAAGTAAAAACCTTCCAAAATTGACACTTAATGTCAAAGGAAAAAATATCGCGAGTTGCGTCAACTCCGTTAAAAAGATCGGTTGAATTCACGACGTTCGTGGAGTTTCCATCTTAAGAAGACCATAACGTTTATGGTGCTGTCCTCCGGCCGTGCCGTGAAAGAAAGAAGCAGTCGTGCGCAGCGCAATCCTGCGACATTGGATGTTAAGGTTGGTGGGTTCTTTCTTACTGATTTTGGTATTGGATTGGACATACTACCAACCTACTGCTTCATACATACATACATACATTTATACAGTCCACATTACATACATCGAAGGATCGCCCCTGCGATTACCGCACAGATATTAATGCCCTTATTCCATTATCTGCCAGTGAAAGTCACGTCAAAATCAGTCCAGCCATTTCAGAGATTAGCTGGAACAAACAGACAGACAAAAATTGTGAAAAATTTTGTTTTGGTATATGTACCATGTATACATTTAAATGCACTTAGTAAAAAGCGGTTATTTTAATATTACAAATAGAAACTCCAATTTTATTTATTTGTATAGATGTATAGTAGAGTATAGATGATTAAGATAAAACATATTATTATAATAATGCAATAGCTAAAATAAGTTTATGAAGTGTTTATGAATAACTCCTTAAATTTTTAGGTGTCATGTGTGTTAAGTTATAGTTATTTGTGTGTTCAGGCTTTCTGTACACAGGGAATGCTACTGCAGCTTGTTAAATAATATCCAATGTGGAATGTGCATAACATTTCAAAACTCACTAATACTGATTGTTCAAGCTTTAACAGTTATTTTACCATCACATAAAAATCTGCTTGTGAAGCAAAGTTATGGAATGTTCAAATAGTATGCAGTAATTTACTACATTTGATAGATTGTAATAAACTGTTGTCCTAAAGATCAATACTTTTTAAATTTTAGTCTCCCCCGCTACCTAAGCCCAGAGACAATATTAAATGGTGGAGGGTCTGCTGCCGATGTCTGGACATTTGGTATTATTCTACTAGAACTCTGTATAGGTAGGCTATGGAACAACCTCAAACCTGGACCAACTTTAAGGAGAATACTTACTTTAGTCCATGCTGGCAATCCTGCAGAGAGAATTGCAAGGGAACATGATTATATGGAAGCATATAAGGTATATTTTATACTGCACTGAAATATAAACTTTATATTGTGAATGTTATGGTACAATTTTCAATGTTTACTTGAGGAAAATGTATACATGAACTTTCTGACCGAAAATTCAAGCCTTATTTTAATTATTATTTTCAGGCATTGCCAGACAAAATTAAGGATGTCATAGAAAAATGTCTCAAAATATACCCAAGTGAAAGAGTTTCTTTCTCCGAGATTATGAAAGACCTTTCTGAGATAGACAGTAAGAAGCCATTGGAAATCAAAAGGCCTCGTGGCCTCATGGGATGCAAGCTGCAGTACTTGTACTACTGGTGGCAATTAACTGGCGGAGATATACAAGCAGAGTTAAAGAAAAATGGTCTGATAAAGAACAGTCCACCTATATTGTCTATGCCTATGTAAGTAATTTATATAATTACTAGCTGCTCGGACAGACTTCGTTCTGTCAATTTTTTATTTTTTTTGAGATGTAAGCTATCCTATCTTTCAAGTTGGATCAAACTGCACACGGTGTGCAAATTTGATTAAAATCGGTTAAGCAGTTTAGGAGTCCATCGCGGACAAACAACGTGACACGTAATTTATATATATTAAGATGTATTTATTAAACCTTTATTCCAGTTTTCGAGTCCAAAGTATGAAGTTAAGAAAGTATTCCCTCTGGAACAAAGTGCATTTTTGATAAGAGATCAATGTTTGTTCTCGGGTTAATATGGGTGTAAATTGTCTGATTTGTGAATGGCTTTGCGACTTACAGCGAAACCTAATGCGTAGGCGTGAGTGTGTGAACATGTGATTATCAGTCATATAATATGTTTCATCATAGCAAACATGTGTTCACAATTCATTTATGTAGTGCAAACATAAAACTTTGATTTCAGAGCCATTCTGCTAGACGGTGGGACAGTTGGGGGAAAAGTAGGTGCGTTATTTGACCGTCGTATCGCCAAATACAGCATAGACTTGTTGAAGACACGTTTAGCACACATACCCCCACAAGACTTTTACCCCCTAATGCATGAGAGGAAGAAAGTGTATGATGCGGTGGCGTTGCCGAAGATAATAAGAGAGAGAGATACAGAATACCAGTTTTATAGACTGCTGTGGTTCCAGAGGTTATTACATGTGAGTTTATTTATGCTGTCCTTTTTAATGTCATTTGTATTTTTCTCGTATTTTGAAATGCCTTTTTCATAATGTAACCTGCGCCCATAAAGCTGAGGAGTTTATTTCGCCGCTTAAACGGTAGTAGAATCATAATATTGACGTTCATGTAAAGGGAATATAATATACCTTTTATAGTGTACACTATACGCGTTTTAGGTACAACACTTGCTTAAAAAAGTTTCTTCAGGATGCCTTTGTTAGACCAAGAAAAAAATTCTTCATCAAGAATAAAGAATTTCAGATCACACACCGACTCATAATCCCACACGCTTCACTTAACTCCTTAAATCGCTTCAAAGAGTAATACACTGAAACTGTTCGACCCTCTTCTTTTTTAACACCCTTTTATTAGCTTGACCTGTATATTATGTAATGGAATTTTTCTACGTAATTTTCACAAATTTCAAGACGTCTGATCAGCTTGAAAATTGGGCCGATGACAATACTTGCATAGTTTTGGTGTGTTTTGTTTTGTTTTTTTAAACTATAATTATTATTTCATCTTAAAACTTCTTCCAGGGTTACCCCTACACTGCACAATACATAAGAGCAGAAGCAGAGATCGACATACCTCCGCTAGTGCGAGGCGACGTGTGGGCCGCCCTACTCGGAGTGAAGGGTGATATTGAGGATCAGTATGAACGGATCGATAAGGAAACACCGACTCCTACTGATAGACAGGTCTGTATTGCAGTTGAATAGTAACACGTTACTAAGACATGTGGGAAAAGGTTTCGCTAGATAAAATTTTATAGTACTGTAGCCATAACAAGTAAATTATGTATTAATACCTTTTTTCAACCTAACCTTCTTTCAGCCCAGTAACAGTTTTAAATAGGTACTGCCAGAAACTTACACATTAAGTAGTAAATATTATCTTTTTTCGTGTTTCTGTTACAGTTTCAGTAGTTTTTTTAAGGACAAGCAGACAACACTGAGATTCCAAAAATATTTATTTCTAATACTAACCTTTTAATTATGGACACATTAATACTCCTAAATAGTATAAATATTTCGTCCAAAAAATGTTATACAAACCTGCTAAAACTTAAAACCGGTATTAACCGGTAAATACCTAACCGTTATTTTCGACCAGATCGACGTAGACATACCGAGATGTCATCAATACTGCTGGCTGCTGTGTGGCTCGGCCGGCCACCGCACCCTGAAGCGACTGCTCAAGGCTTGGCTCCTGACCAACCCTCAGTACGTCTACTGGCAAGGACTGGACTCCCTCACTGCGCCGTTCTTGTATTTGAACTTCTGTAATGAAGGTAAGTTTTTATCATAATGTTCCTAGAAAAAAAGAGCTATTATTTCGAAAACGGCTTCAAAGATTTTCGTGAAATTTAGTATGCAGGGGATTTCTGGGGCAATAAATCGACATAGCTAGGATTAATTTTTTGAAAATGTCGTTTTATCCGTGTTTTCAGGCAAGGAAAATCTGCTACAATAGACTGACATCTATTGGCGAGTAGCAACACTAAAGCTACTTCAATAGATGGCGTTGTTATTTATTTATTTATTTGTTAAGCAACACTAAGCCAATTCGTATCTAAATATCGTGTAATTTCCAAAAAACACGATTTACCATAAAAATACCGATTAAAGCTTGGTCATCAGGGTCCTAATATTGAAGCCCTTGCACAGGCTAAATGACTTACGATTGAGTTAAACAACAGTGAACACAGTTCATAGAAACTTTATCGATTTATAAAAGTAAATAAGTATTCCATTACATTAAATTGTGACTACTATAGTGCCAAATATTTTTGAACGAACATGCTACAGAGTCTAGATGGCATGTAAAACTGTCGGTCCCGAGTCCCGAATGTTATAATCTCCGACATTGTCACCGAAACACATTTTTTAAAGGATTCTATTATACATATATTAGCGCTGTGCCCGGCCCTTTGGTCGTATTTCCCAGGATAGTAAGAACCCTATATGTTATTCTATATCTGTGTCCTAAATTTCATGAATATCAGTTCAGTAGTGTTTGCGTGAAACAGTAAGAAACATGCACACATCTTATACAAACTTTCACGTCTTAGTAGTAAATAACAGATTTCTTACATACGATAACCCTTTCAGCACGAGCCTTCGCGTGTCTCTCGGCGTTCGTGCCCAAGTTCCTTCACAAGTTCTTCCTGAAGGACAACAGTGCAGTGATCAAGGAGTATCTAGCCAAGTTCTGGCAGATGGCCGCCTTTCATGAGCCGGAGCTAGCCACACACCTGCACGACATCAACTTCGTGCCGGAACTGTTCGCTATACCCTGGTTCTTGACTATGTTCTCACGTGAGTTTTGGCTTCCTATTATTTCATTAAATAAAAAAGGTGCTATTGTTTGAGCTAGCAAACAATTCGCCGTGTCACTGGGTGCGTATGATCCACTTCTTTCTTTTTATCTCTATTCTTTCTTGGTCGGCAACCCATCGGTGATGTCTTTGGCTTCTTAAATTTACTTTTTTTGCGATACAGCTGGTGAATGAAATGTATAGACGCGTGCCAAATTCCAAACAGACTGCTAGAGACTATTTTAAACCACTGAGCTATCACTCTTATCAGTCTGTATTTATGGTAGGTAATGTTTTAATCATAAAACAGGAGATGACTTTTTTTTGGTTTGGGCCATTACAAGGTGATTCAAACGCAAAATCGATTATAAAAGTTGTATAGTATAGTAATGTAAATGATGATACTGAACGATTTGGGAAAATTTGCGTATATCCATCATTGGTTGGATTACGGTTTTTTGGTTTTAAATTCAATTTGAAGTGACTTCGGCGTACCGCGGATAGAACATGTCAGATTTTGTTGATGGATTAATGATTATTTAATATTGATAGCACATTTCAATAATTTTAATTTTAGTTCAAGTATAGATGCTATCAATCATAGGGTCTTATTAGTTTGAAGTATCTTTTGGATTGAAATTCGATTGCCAGACTGACCTTTATTTAGAAAATACTTTCTAAATGTACCGGTCGATACTAAGTCCTACTGTCCACGGTGCTTCATATCATGCAAGCTGCATAATGAAATATAGGCAATAGGCAAACGCAAACGTGACGATGCCGCTCCGTGGACCTGGACAGATTTCGTACTTTTAGCATGCAAGATGCAAGCAATCGGCCGTATTGGGGCGGCTTAGAATACTAACCCCAATCCCACGCCGGATGGGTGTCGTAAAAGGCGACTGAATCCGGCCCGCTGGTGGTAGGACCCCTCGAGGGATTATATTAGTAATATTGATTTTAATTATTAATTAATACCATTATTACTATTATTATTTCTCCATGGGGTTCGCCTGGATAGCTACCACCCTCGAGCATGAGTCAGCCGCCAAACGACTCGTCGTGTTCCGGCTGGGGGCTTGAGAGCCAGTTCTTTCTTTCTTTCTTTTTCTTCTCTCTTTCTTGGCCGGCAACGCATCAGTGATGCCTTTGGTGTTGCTGATGTCCATGGGCGACGATAGCCACTTACCATCAGGTGGATCGTCAGCTCGTTTGCCGGCTATTTCCATAAAAAAAAACAGACACAAGGTCTAAATGGACAGAAGGTCTAAATGCATTGCCCGTGAATTTTGTAAATACTAAATATTTGAGCTATTTAATTATCTTTTTTATTTGTGAACCGATTGAAGTAAAACAAACTGATTATTCTTACTGAACTAAATCAGTGACAACCGAATATGATAAGGTATTTCTGAGATTATGCGGTGCATTATAGAGATCATGCGATATTTGCCTGTAATAGGTTGTGCACGTACTTATATAAATTCTGAAACTTGCTCATTTCCATGTTATAGTGTAACAGTTGGCAGACCTAATAAATAAATAAATTATCAGGAATAAACGCACACACAAATCAATGTTGCGAAATATTGCATTACTAAACATTAAACAATAGTTTTTTCGAAATACTTTCTTTGTTTATTTTATTATTTTTAACTTAATATATTATGGTGTATGGAATGTTGGCGACCTAAATGAATAAATAAATAAATAAATTATTGTCGCCATCACTTTAAAAACGGTAGAAATAACCCACAAAACATTCCAGACGTGTTCCCCCTGCACAAGATAGTGCATCTATGGGACGCGTTGCTAGTGGAAGGGCCGGCGTTGCCGCTGTTCATGGGGGTCGGGATTCTGCGGCAGCTGCGAGACACGCTGCTGGACTCCGGCTTCAACGAGTGTATATTGCTATTCTCTGATCTACCCGAGATTGATATTGGAGAGTGTGTTAAGGTGAGGACTTAAACTTCTTTTAGGTAAGTGTGAATGGGAGCCAACTTAAGTACAAGCAGATGGCCAATGAATGACATGGCTTAACTAATGATAACATTAAATTAAACCAACTTCGAGTGAGACAAATAGTAACGATTACTAACTAGTCGATTACTAATATTTATTAAGAGGATTTACCTACTGCCCTATCCTGTCTACCAGATCTATCCAGTGATTAAGATTACGGTAGGGACAGATGGTCTTACGTGCTTTCTAAACACGAAAATATTCAAGTTTACTCACTAGGTCATCCGTATAGTTCAAGATAGAATATCGCAAGCCATTCCTTATAGCTTAACAACGCGCTCACTGTATTTTTTAAGTGGAGCATTGGAATGGCAGGATTCAAAAAGTGTAGATTATCTACAGTGTCTTGAAACGTATAATGTCGTCTATATTCTTCTTAGCTGTTAATAGAGGCAATACATCAGTCACGCCCCTGTTTACAAATGGCAATAACCACTCACCATCGATTAACCAGTCTGGAAAAAAACAAAAATATATATTCTACGCACATCGACTTATTTCAATTCATACATATTCAGTGTTTTCCGAAAACCAATACAAGCCGGTAGGAGTCAATGACACCCATAAAGAATAGATTGCTTTACACCTTGTTATTCCGGTCGATATCGAACCACTAACGACGACTCATGGCGGTAATTACAGTCTTATGGGATTCGCTTAATTTGTACTAGTCTTCAAGGTCAGAGTATTGTGTAATCGTTAGGTTCGAATTCACTTGTTCATTGATATGAGTGTAGACATAGTGATATGTATTTATGGTAATGACCACTTACTGTCAGTTGTTCTGCCTTAGAAGACAGTGTTTGGTAATTAATTATGTACGTGCAGACAAAAGGTAAATAAAATGGTTTTTTAGATTAAATATTGTCAGGATTACAAGTTAAGATACATCAAGGATCATCATCAATCATTAAGGATTACACAGGAAAATACATCAATCTACTTGCCAGAGATAAATAAATAAATAAATGACCAGAAATAGCTAATATTATATTTATGTCCTGAAGCGTGTAGCATTGTGCATCATCTCAATATCATGATTAAATCGAGTGGCCTTCAAATCTATCACTAAAAGTGACAAATCAATTTGCACGTACCTTTAAGTTTTTTTACTGATTTAATTAATACCAACTTATGTGTTTTTTGTGTACAGGAATCAATAGAAATGTGCAGGAATTCACCTCGAAGTATAAGCTATAGAAGATTCACGAATGAACCAGAAATAAAGGATCCAATGGTAAAACTTTAAACCTTTATTGCATTTTTATTGTCAATAGCTGAGAAACGAGCACGCAGTAAGGGTGAGATGTATAAAGCGCACTTAAACTTGGACTTTGTTCAGACAACAGTCAAAATATGTACTATATAGATGACTGACACTTTGTTAATACGAAACAATTAAAAAGTCATATGAAACGCCTAACTTTAAGATTGATTTTGGACAGTGGTAATATAATCAGCCTTTTTTTCGTACGGGCCACAAACACAACGTGTTAGTCATGCTGTCGCGGGCCGCAAAACATATAAATAAATATAAAATTTGTATTGATTTCTTAGGTTGTCGCGACTATTATAACATAAAGTAACCCCAGATGGGCCAACCACAAAAGCCTGGCGGGCCGCTCGTTGAATATAGCTGATTTAGAAACATTATTTTTGTTCAGATAATTTTAATTCTGAGCAAAGTCTAAGTACTCTTTATAGATTGCACCCTAATGTCTCATCTAACCAGTGGCATATTGTCGACCCTGTAGCCTAGTTTGTAGCGAACCTGCCTGTGGAGCGAGGGGTCCCGGGTTCGATTCCCGGTCGGGATAGATATTTATATGACGGATAAATATTTGTCCTCGGGTCATGGGTGTTATTTTGATGTGTTATATGTGTCGTCCATGCCACCCGCGACACAGGTTTTTACCTACTGCCAGAGTGTGAGTGTATAAGTGAGTGTTCATACTGAACTCGCGGGCGCGGGCGCGGGCGCGGTCGCGGGCGCGGTGGCGGATTCGTGTTCACACTGGCCGCCAGGCGTTTGCGCGATTGTGACATGTTGTCAGAGGTTGAAAACATGGACGACGATCTTTTTTTAACCGAAAATTCATACCTAAAGTTCCATTTAGGTACTCACCCTCCATATCAGGAAACAATTCAGCAATTTCCTTCCATAGTTTATTAAGAATGTTTCTGTTCATAAGATGCCTGTGTTTACTCTGCCAAATCTGAGTTCAAATCAAATCAGTTCTAGCCTGAATAGTACTAATAAACTCTTCTGTATTGAAGGACATGATCTTAGATGAAAGAACAACCCTTTAATCTGGGGACATAATGAATTCATGTGCTATCGTTTCTAGCGACAAGTTCAAAATGGTTGAACTTACCTGACATAATCGCGCGTTCCGCCGCTAGTTCAGTGTGAACACACTCATACATTCTCATGCGTTTGATATTGCCGCTAGCGGGCCGCGCGCGGTTGTCGCTAGCGTGCCCGCTACTTACACCGCACGTGCGTTTTGTATGTGAACACTCTCATAGTAGTTCATATTATGTTTGAAATTTCGCGACCGCGCCCGCGACCGCGCCCGCGAGTCAGTATGAACAAGCACTAAGCGTTTATTTATTATTTATTTATTTATTCGAAACTTCTTATATGCTAAGCCGATTTCGCATTGACGGTAACGCAATGTTGGTTTGTTGGTAACTCTTTTCCTTTTGCGGCAACCCTATATGAACGAGACGTATAGTCTATTCTATAGTGACCCTACATATAAGGCAATTAAAATGTTAACACGAATCCAATCACTGGTAGCCTCTGGTAGGTATGTTATGAATTCCACAAAGATATGTGTCCCAGTTAGTCGGTTGCTTAATGTGTAGCTCCAGGTATGTGGGTCGCATGCGTTGCATCGACGATGCATGTTTATGCATCGAGACGCATCAGCGGAAAAATTATGATTCAAACGTCGATGAAAATATGCCTATTTGCGTTATTGTGCAAATACACTTGTTAGTGGCCTAATTCACTTGGTTGGTTGTATAGACGACTTGGTATTTCAAGTGTGGTAGAATGTTGTTTTAGTTCAGGGGCAGTTTTAATTGAATATGCCTACAATATAATACAAAACACTTTATTGTGCACCAAAACAAAACACATTTGGAAATAACAGAAAACAATCCTATCAGTATTTTGATAATCTTATCTATATCTATATACTATAATAAAACTCAAAGGCCAAATTTACTGTACATTGAATATTTTTTAAAAATTTTGATTAGGGGGCTCTTCAATAACGTGTTAGAACACAAAAATATTTTTTTTAGAATTATTGTCTGTCTGTCTGTCTGTCTGTCTGTCCGGGCATCACATGAAAACCCTTGAACGGATTTCGATAAAAATTGGTAAAGTTGTTAACTAATACTCCGGGTCATATTTTAGGATACTTTTTATCCCGGAAAATTAAAAGGTTTCCCCAGGAAACGGGATGAAAGTTTGTATGGAATATTTTCAAAACATCAACCGATTTGCTTCAAATTTGCATCAAATGTTCCTTGCTTAAATTTATGGAACACGTATTTTTCAGTTTTTCAAAATTTTGCAAAAAAAAAAGAAAAAAATACAAATTAATGTGAATATTGCTTATTTTTCAAAACCCGCTCCTGGAGGAATCCTTTGTGATTTTATCGTGGGTTTCAGTATATAAATTACTAAATATAAGTACTTCAATGTAAATTCACCGTTTTTGAAATTTCCTTCTGCAAGAGCTACAATTAAGGTAAAACATAATTTCCGTATGCGAAGCTGCGGGCAACAGCTAGTCTACTTAATAAAATTAATTTTACCTACTGTATGTCACAACTCATCAGTATGTGTGGTGGTTTTTGAAAATACATCCCCTAGGTTTTCTGTTCAAAAATTATATATTACTAGCTGCCCAGACAGACTTCGTTCTGTCAAAAGGTTTTTTATTTTTATTTTGAGATGTAAGCTATCCTATCTTTCAAGTTGGATCAAACTGCACATGGTGTGCAAAGATTAAAATCAGTTAAGTAGTTTAGGAGTCCATTGCGGACAAACAACGTGACACGTAATTTATATATATTAAGATAATGTCATTGTCTTCAACCCACAAATGAACCACTACAGAGTACGCGTCTTACCTCTTGTGAATACCTAGCGCATACCTCGCTTATTTACTGTACAGTTTATACGATTTATGTATCTATTGACAAAGCTGTCATGAAGGTACGTAATAAATCATTTGCTTCCGTATGATTCTCCCTGACCCGAATATAAACATTAGTCTGTCACGTAAATATAGACTCTGATTACCTATCGTTATAGCATCGATATCTAATCGAATGTAAGGCTGTTTATGCTTTAACGGTTACCGAAAAATAAAAGAAGTAGGTAATTGACACGTCACTCGAGTGATGCCAGTGACTTGTATGTTCTAACATTTAGGTAAATAATGCTTATCAAACGAGCGGTGCTAAGTTCTATTCCCGGTCGGTAATCATTGTTGTAACATGTATAATAGTGCTTAATTTTGGTTGATTCGATTGTAAAGCATCATTTATCGACAGGGTTACGGATTAAAGTGTAATAAAAATATCTATTGTCCACAGGACGCAGTCGAAGTAACGATGGATACATTGCTGACTGAGATCTCGCCTCGTATCAGCCTCACTGACTTCTCTCTCACCTACCAGGATAGGAGCTGCGTCGTTGACATCAGATCTAATTTGTTGTAAGTATGGCAATTCATACTTTCATATTATGTGTTGTGGTAATCATTTTTTCGAATAGTCAGTTCCCTTTGTTTAATTTCAGTTTATACCTTAGGTACTGCGTTTCTTTATTGTATTAATGCCATCCAAAAGGTGCTTTATTGCAATATAATTACAAAGTTTTTTATTTTATTCATAACTATAAATTTAACTCAACCAAGAAATTTTAGTATTTCAGTTGCAAAGTTGGACCAAAGTCATGAAGGGGATTCATCGTTTTTTTTTTGTGATTTGACCATCTGGCTCTCTTTCACTCTAATTCTCTCCCTCTCTCTCATACACACACACACTATCAAATCTCCCATCGCCAGCTCTTAACATACACCAATGTTTTAGATACGAGAAGAGTTGCATAGAAGGCAGTATCAATGTACCGTACAGCGGCGTGCATTTAGGACAACACGACCTGAAGACGCTCGGCGTACACCCGCACAAAGTGCTAACGGAAGCTATCAAGCAGAAGAAACTGATTGTAGTGGTCTCCGCTGAGGATGAAACTGCGCAGTTGGTAAGTTGTCATTAATAATAACTATTTTTAACCTTTAGGAGATAATTTCCAATCTCTTAGCAAATTTTTCCCTTTACATAAAATATCTCCCTGCCAAATTTCGCCTTCTTCGGTTGAGTAGTTTTCGTGTTTAATCAGCGGTTTATCATTTCGCTTTTATTTGGATAGGTGTGAATATTATCATGAATACAAAGTAATATTTTTTTCTCAAACATCTTCCATGTGCACACATTGATTAGTTATCGTATTATTATTTAAAGAAAAGAATACAAAATTATGTTCAGGTAACTTAATTCGCATTATGTCGTAGAAATTAGTGTGAAAAGCAATTACTAAGCAAATATTTAGAACCTGAACGCCCAAATAATCGCTCGCTAGAATTCGATTCGCTATTCGTTTGAACGGTTGTTTTGTAAAACTAACTGTTCACTCCATGATGTACCTAGCAAACGTTAGAAACCGATGCTCCCATTATTTTTAGCGAATATAATGGCGGCTTGTACACGACGACACGACAACGATCATTTTTGTATGTAGACGAAGTCGGGCGTAATGGTTACTATGCCGGACTGCCGACGTGCCAAGGGTCCTGGGTTCGATTCCCAGCGAGACGGAAACTTCAATGATGAGTTTGAATTTCTGCTCGTGGTCTGGATGTGTGTGACCTTGTATTTTCCATGGCATCCGTGACACATGGGATCCGAGTTTGAGGCAATGAGCGTGTAGCGTTTATTTATTTAGTATTTATTTTATAACAAAAGTGTGGCGTGGCAGCACTGCTTAAATGATATATTGTGGTCGTGTCGTAGACTGAAGAAGCTTCAATGTATAATAAAAAGCGGAAATGCTATACCACTGTATTCTGTCGCATTGTGGATGAGTTTCAAAAGACTGTCGTTTTTACACGAAATTCCTATCACTAGTGAAAGTTATTTCTTAGAATCGGATGAATTCCAAGTCTTCTTCTTATTAACAGATTTTTTGTGGATCATTCAAGTTCCAAAGACATGATACAGTGGTACGAATAAGTCCTTTTTTAGTAAATATTATTTGACTTTTGTCTATTCGTACCTATTCATATTTTTGTTATTTATTATTTATTAGAGTTGCGTAGTCAAAAAGGATTCCTAGTAATGCTATTTCTGTGAGTGCGCTTTATAGAAAAGTCTTTAAGCTAGGCTACTGATTAACAAAGTGTTTTCACCACTGCGCTGGTCAAACGTACTGAATAAAATGAGTTTTAATGTAAAATAATCTGAGTTTTTAGTCCTTTCTTCTCATTTCTGTCTTGGCCATCAACGCATCAGTGATTCCTGTAGGTTTACCATTAGGGTGCTCTGCCCGTTTGTAGGTTTATTACGTAAAACAATAATTCTATTGAAGCACGTCTATCTAGGCACAGTAAACGATATATTATCAGATAAATGTCGGTTCTTGCGACATAGGACATAGAATCAGAAGGCGCAACGTAAGTGGATGAACGATAAGTGACACTAACGGATAACAACTTCCTACTAATCGGACAATATCCTTGCTGTGATCCGATGCCAGTTGTCAGTGGAACTGACAGGATTTTACCCACTGGATCAGGCGATGGCATGATGGCATCACATACTCATACATACCTATGACCTTATTCATAAACGCTTAATAAAGGTCGATGCATACGTAATGTGTTTTTTCCCGTACGGGACGGGACGTGAAGTTTTGGAAACATCGTTTCATAGAAAATGTACACGATAGTGCATACGCAGCAGAATCCCGTACGGGACGGGAACGGGGCACGCACATATATTTATGCCCCGTCCCCGTTCCGTACGGGGTAAAAACACGTTACGTCGTATGCATCGATCTTAAATCTATTTCAGCTATTGTACTGTTATAATGTTTTATCTTTATCGTTTGTCATAGAAGTGAAAGAAACAAAACACTTTATAAGCCTTCTATAACTTTGCTTGTTTTTATTAATAAGGGGGCTAGTATTTATTCCACGCATTAGCGGACGATTCTACTCAATACAAGGTAAGGTTCTCCATCTCCTTACGAGATGGTTGTACATTTCAAGATTTAGCAGAAAAATGCATTGTTTATACGACAATTAAATGACGTAAAGTTTTATAGTGTTTCTTGCGACTTATGCGTGGAATGTAGATGTACAATGCAAGAAAAAAAAAATAAGAAATAAATGTATTGATCCGATAGTTACCAAACTAGGATCACATGCTGGGATAAGCTGAAGATAACCTAAAAGTTTTATGAAAATCGGTCTAGTTATTATGAGGAAACTTGCGATGTTTTGACATTAATGGGACCAAATATAAAATTTCCCCTCTTATTATAGATACGGCGCTACAGATTGCCAAAACGGGTCATCTAATAGCCGGTTCGCTCGGTTGCCTCAGTGTATTTGGTTTTCGAAACGGCGGCGCCACTGGACCATGAGCGCGTCGAACTTTCTCTCCGCTCTACTTCATCTTATTTGTCATAGTTTGATTACGCCCTTATTGCAAAACGAAGATTCAACGGTTACCTCAATTTGCGACACCTTTACTAACAATATTTATTTTGGATACCATTGAGTTGTCTCGTTAGGTAACAAGATAATATTGTTAGTTCGAGTTACCTCCTTACTTTTACCTTTCATTAATAATTACTGTCGATTAAGAACTTCCGGGAATGAATTGAGCAACTAATCCTTTCCAGTTCGCATTGTAACATTTCATCGATTTGCAGGAATCACTGGATGAGTTGATAGATTGACAATAATGAAATAATAATATTTCATCCATCCCTCAGGATTGATAGAATACTGAACATGGCCGTATGACATCACGAATATACTTAAAAATGTATGACCGTTATGTCTACCATCCATCGACCATCGTTCCGAGAATAGTCCTAGCCGGATAGCCATGTGCGCGGTCAATTAGCGTTCCCACACTAACACGGATTGCACTGACAAAATAAGCGGTTTCTGCATGAGACAAATATTTGTTAGGTAAATTGTTCCACACTTCGGAGCTTATTCGTTGCATAGAAAGAAGAACTACATAGAATCGGATTATACTCTTAAGGTCAAAAATGCCTAAAGTCAAACACGCAAAATGACAAAAAGTAAAACGCTTTAGGCAAAATGTCAAATACGTTATTGTCAAACTCATCGACGTGTTCCCGTTGGAGGCTTGATCGGTAAAACGCTTTGGGCAAAATGTCAAATAGGTACGCATATTGTCAATCTCGTCGAAGTGTTCCCATTGGGGGCTTGATCGGTAAAACGCTTTGGGCAAAATGTCAAATACTCATATTGTCAAACTCGTCGAAGTGTTCCCATTGGGGGCTTGATCATCAGCTCGTTTCAACAAAGTTTGTCAGCTATGCTAGTTCCATAAAAACCGACCAATTACGTGTCAGGGCACGTACAGGGATCCGTAGTTGTAAGTTCATCGACTTACTATTACCTAACTGCTTAAGCTAATCTGACCCAAGCAAAGGGATGAGTGGCTAGGCAAGCACAAAAATATAATAATACCGCTAATATTATTAATGTAGTAAGGATTGCAATGAGAATATAGTCAAGGAAGAAACCTGCATATATGAAGCATTAGGTACTCAAATGTGTACGAGTATGTATTCCAATTATTCCAACTCGTCAGCTGCAACGTCAACTGCGTCATGCGTGGTAAACCATGGCCTAATTCCTCTGAAAATATGCGCATCTACGATAACGTAGGGAAACGTCATCAGACATAGGTAAATAAATATTACATAGGTGCATTTTGTTGTCATAAACTTTCTTTAAATGATAAAGAGAAAGGAAGATTAAATTTTGCATTAGCAGTTACATTTGCATGTTATATTATCAACATTCTTATCGCAAAATTTAAATATCAAAATGTTACTTAAGAATTCTTTAGATTGTTGCATATTGAATAAAAATTAATTGCATTTGAAACATCCTCCACTGATAAAAAATATCTGTGGAACCGTTACGCGGCAGTAATAAAAAGTTTGAGACAGTGGTCGTAAACACTATTTATAATGTTCCGTTTGCTTTTATTATAAACAAATATATATTTATCACTAAATGGGGTTTTGCATACGTATATGTATAGTTTTTTCTGCGTTCTCTACCAGTGATATAATGTCGAGTCGAGCGACGGCGACGTATCGTTTTCGTTCTTATCATTGTTATTGATATGTATGAAGAGACCCTTATTATTAATACGAGTGAGGAAAACCAATAGGTACCTACTAGGTTTTCCTCACTTTTAGATTGTGCAGAAATTGCAGAATATTATGACGAGAATTATTTACCACAAATCTGTCTAAATTGTGCTTTTACAATCTATTAAAAGTATTCTAAAATTTACATAATTTGCGTAGTATTTAAATTTACGAATGATTTGCTTCGACCACTATTAAGAAACTTTAGTGTTCGAAAATAGTTTTCGCAGGGGATCTACCTACTACTCGGTAGATGGCTAATGTCTATGGGCCACAGTATCCAACTGCTTGCTCCATACGGGCAGTTTATTTAATCTATTGAGTTTTTTATATTCATTAATATTAAAGAACATAATCTGAATTTTACCAAGAAAAAAATAACCGACTTCAAAATAGTTCAAAGGCTACTCTTCAGATCTAGTTCAAAAAGTGGTGGTTTCACTTAAATGACATGACAAGCACCAGCTTTCGATTAAAAAAAGAATCATCAAAATCGGTTCACCCAGTCGAATGTTCTTAGGTAACAAACATAAAAAATACAGTCAAATTGAATATATCCTCCTTTTTTGAAGTCCGTTAAAAAGAATCTTCATTACCAACTATGTATTGACAAAATGTTTTGTTTCAGTTCAGCGAATACCTGGTGAAATGCAGCGTTCCGAAGGTGTGTATACTGCACGGCGGGTCCTCGGCTCTCCTTACACACATGCCTTCGCTCTTCACCGTTCCCGCCAAGAAAACTGGAAGTAAATAGCAGTAAATAAAATTATATCAATAAATAGCAATGTTATAAGCCAACATAACATAAGCATAATTTAAAGATCTTTTAACAATATGTGTATCATACCGAGTTAGGCAACTTTGATTACATATAACTTTGATTTTTGTATTTTATATAGATCATGGTCACGGTGGGATAGTCTCGCAAAAATTGTGAGTACCCGTTTGCATGCAAAAACTGGGTACATTTAGTAGTTCGATGTGTGATAAATAGTGGCTTTTCGCGAACGAATTTGCGCTGCTGTGAGCTGGTTAATTGCCAGCACAGTTGTGGCAAAGAAGACGTGATCAGTAATAATAAATAAATAACGCTTCACACTCATAGCACCACCCTAGGATTCCCTGTGTTGTGGGTGCCATGGACAACGCACTCAAGGTCATTCACATCCAGACCGAGAACAGAAATTCAAACTCATCATTCAAATTTCCGCCTCACTGGGAATCGAACCCAGGACGCTCGGTGCGTCGATCCCGTATGTTAAGCATTGCGCCATACGGGTCGTCAAATCCATCCTCCGTGATTCGTCTTGAAGTTTCATATCTTCGAAGCTTGCCGTCCAGAAGTTCTCGGTCACTGCGTCATAACGCCACGCCAGTATGCAGCGAGGTGCCTGGTGCATTACGCTTCCAGTCTTCTCTAATAAGTGCATTATTGTCAAGTTAATAATGAGTTGATGTCAAGCTATGAGGATACTTGTGATTTGCGCTCGTTAGCTACTAAAACTTAAGCTACGTTTGTATGGCAAGGGCATGAAATTAATTGAATGAATTATTTTTTGCGATGCATTTATGCTAATCATTGCTAAAGTTGTGTTGCGTAATTTTTATGTAATGTAAGTACATATTAAGGTAAATTCGTAAAGAATCAAAAGCAAATAAATAAACTCTTGTTTATCGAATTATATCTGTTCAAAGACTTCATATCTATTAGGTGTTAGTTCATTGTCACTTTACCGATATATTATTAATGAAATCTATTGAATTATAAAATTCAGACCATGAATTTATTTACAGCGTTCCAAGACTTCATATCTATTAGGTGTTAGTTGTTTGTCACTTTACCGATGCATTACGAAATAACTCAATGTTTTGAAATTCAGACCATGTATTTATTTACTGGAGGAATCTTAACGATCAATGCAACAGTAACCAAAACTATCTGATATCCGAAATAAATATCTGTCTACAACGAAAAATATCCAAAACTAACAAATAACCCGAAATAATTTTATATAACGTCCCTGATTTACAGTCTGAGGTAATATATGAGGTAAATTATACAGATTTTATTTCATTCACAATATTTATTAATGATTTATGTTTAATTTTAAATCCTTGGTATAATTGCAGTATTTATATCATATTAAGTAAGTAATTATACGATTTCGTTATTTATAAAGTTGAAATATTGGTAAGGGGATTTAATAAATTTTAATTGCAATCGCCTTCGTCTTTTCCTGCTGCTCAAAGATTGGCTGGCAAAATACTTAGTTGTATTTAAAAAAAAAGTAAAATTTAAAATTATGTGTGTCAATAACATCAAAAATAAATTATTTTAGTATTGTTATACTAGACAATGTGATGCTCAGATTTATTCTTTGTTTATTAACACTCGAATTTTCTATTTCTTGAAGGAGATACAGGTGGGTTAATACGTGCTTTTTGGTGCTAATTGCTCTGTTTTGTGGTAGCCAAGGGACTGAGAATGAAATGAAGGAATTTGATAAAATCGGCCTATTTTATGCACATTTTTTGTTCCTTAGTGCATGCAATGGCAACTATTTAGTTAGTAACACAGCTTGTGAGGGGTTCTGGATTCGATTCCCGACCAGAGCAGGCATTTTTATGACAGGCACATGGTTGTTTTCTGATTGTGGGTATTTTTTGATGTCTTATTTGTGTGGAAGCCTAGGAAGATAGGAAGATAAGATCGGGATTTCCAGTGCAAATGTTTCTATAATGAGCGTCTTACGGGAATACCCCAAAGTATAAAAATGTACAATAACATCTTTGAAATGTATCTTAGATATAAATCACTATAAGTGTATAAATTATGATTCATGTTTAAGTTAATACTCACGATAAAGGTGTATATTTGTAAAATAAATGTAAATAATATACTAACTTTCCCAAGCTAATATTAATTATGAACTGCGTCAAAGTATATTGCGTATTTTGAAAGAAATGTATAGAAGCAGAAAAAAATAACGATTTCGTATTATTGATTACGTAGTGACTAGTGGTTAGGGGCTATCCATAAATTTTAATAACCTATCTTAAGTACCTATGAAATATTTACATGAACAATTTTTTCTCGTTACGTAATAATCCTTGTTAAACAATAAGGTAAAATTATTTATGACATTCCTTTGTAATGTTTACTTACTCCCCAACTCAGAGTCACTAACGGTTAGGTACTTTAATCGCTCCGTAGTAAAGAATCACCATACAAATTCTGTACTAAGGAATGATTTAAGTAACCGTTAGTGTCTCTGAGTTGGGGCGTTAGAGTTTATTATGATTGTTTCTGAAACATTATATAATAATAATCTTGTCTATTTAGCGTATAAATGAATAAACTTTATATACTACTTTACTATGTTTTATCTTCCTTCACCAAATTATGTAGAATTCTGATGTGAGAAGGTGCGAAGGAGATTAGCTGAGAAACAAATGTTGCAATTCCATAGAGTCGAATAAAATCCCACGATGTCATCTTTCAGAATACGATAAGGTCACACTCGTAATTAGTATCGTATTGTGAATGCATGCAGGGGCAACCCCCGAGCCCAGTGCAGCGGTGTCAAGTATGTTTTACCCCCGTTATGAATGAGAGGTTCGTGGGAGGGGGAGGGAGACCGCTCCGCATTCGCCGGCCGCACTTCGCCGCGAACGCTCGTCTCGTGCGTCCCTCACTTACTCGACAATCAACATTCCTCGCGTGCAGTGAAATTTCATAAAAATAATCCGCCGCGAAAACAAATGGGCGTCGATAGTGAAACCTAAACTTACAGTGCTACGGAGTGCCCCGAAAAAGTTAGCTAACTTTACAGCAAGTTTGAGTGCGAGTTTACATTCTTTCCGAGTTTCGCCGCTCGCGAAAGGTTCGTAGGAGCGTGACAGTTAGGTGTTTGTGCAAGTTCGGGGAGTCTCTCGAGTGGTAGTCGGAGGCCGTTGGAGCACCCGGCCCCGACATGGAGGGATACTTTGACATCTCGAATGATCTGAAGGATGTCTGGGATGCGGACATCGACCCGGTGAGTCGACCTTGTTTACCGCTTATCTCGTAAAGGTGAAATTACATTACGATTGCGAGTGATTTTCATAAATTGGGCGATATCCTAAAGGTCGATAAGATCCGGTCGGCCGGTGTCATAGATCAACACGCCATCGATAAAGGTTGATAAGGAATAATTGGCGGCGGCTCACTCCGACCGGCCTTGTTTTGTAATCAAGGTACCTACCTACCTGCACTGGCCAAGAAAACTCGCTGGATTATAGTCACGATGCAATATTGCACTGCTAATTAACTTCGCACTCGTTAAAGATGTTATCAGCATTGTTATTTTATCAGCGCTTCGTTTCATTCCTGATAGTGGGTAGATAGATATTTGTGTATCCCAACGATTGACTTATCATTATCAATCGGCGCAAAACGATTACTTAATCTGTGGCTTAGAATAATTTACGTAGCTGCATTGCATTTTAGGTCAATGCTAACTTTCACGAGCTCAATTACCTGCCTATTGGAGAACGCAAGAAAATAATGCAAGTACCGCGCAAATGGAGATGTTTTAAAGTTTTAAAATACCGTTAGGATACAAATAAGAAATCTCAAAGAAGGTGATATTTTCTGGCCAATAATTCTTGACAAAAAATAACCGACTTCAAATTAGGAATAACTCAAAAACTACTCGTCAGATCTCGTTCAAAAAGTGGGACCATAGGACAAGCACCAACTTTCTCAAAATCAGTTCACCCAGTCGAAAGTTCTGAGGAAACAAACACAAAAAACAGTCGGATTGAATACCTTTTTTGAAGTTAGTTAAAAATACAAAAAGTCTAAAAAGCATATACCTACCTACTATCAAATAAAATACATAGGTATTAGTGTCAATTTTATTAGCTTCCAGGAAAATAGGTATCTGTAATTAACTAAACATAATTATCTACTAATAAATGCCAAGAGATAGGAACCCTTAATTAACAATCAGATAGGATTTGTTATTTATAATATTCGTTTTTAACGTAATTTACACATAATAGTAATTTACCATAATTTGAATTTAATTTCGATTAAAATTAATTCATAAAGATTTACCTTACACAAATAATTCGTCCTTGGACTTTTAAACTTAAGTATATTAGGAGCTATTGAGATACCTACAGAAGACTTGTTTTCGTAGAACAAAAATGTTCTGAGGTCCAAAATAGGAAATTTATTCAAAAGCTCAAGAAATTGGGAGAGGTCATCGCGACCACCATAAACAGGCACCTGTAGACAGACTTGTTCCACAGCTATGTGACGTCACGCTTGGCTGTTAATGGACACAACCCGACCATGTTACGAAGGACTCTCGCAGCAAGTGGTTTGGGCTAAACTGGAGATCAAGCTGTTTGGTCAAGTTGTCCGAACGTACATTTCTTATGGTTTAGCGTACGGTACACACTGGATCGACGACCTGGTGCGTTGAACTACGGACGACCGTTTTTATTAAGTACCTATATATACATATATTATTAACATGGCCGACCAGAGGTTTTATGGACGCTTGTCTAAAATTTTGTTCAAAATAGCATGTCCTGATTTTAATATTACATATCAGGTATCACGTAATAAATACTTGTAACAAAGAGTTCTGCTAGTACCTACGCAGGTTCATAAGAAATTTGTCATCTCATAACTATTAAATAAACAGAATTAAATATTTATTACAGTTATACCTACTTAATACAAATTTACTTTCGTTTTAATTCTATTTTTGGTACCCATATAAAATTACAACATTAAATTACAATTATTATTACATACCTACATTACGTTTTCATAAGATAGCCGCTACATTAGTATACCTAATTTAAACAATAAGTAAATGGTTCCTGCTTCCAAAAAAGATTACAGTTCATCCTGTGTCCGGTCTGTCATTGATATAACGGTCCTAGAGTCGACACAATGATATTATTATGATAATTGCTATTAGATATTTGTCATAATTTTCTATTTTGTCACGTTGACCGTGTTTTGTTTTATTTATTTCAATAAAATATCTTAGATTTTTTTATCAAAACTTTGATTCTGTCTCGTACCTACCTCTAATATAAATAAAATTATCCTACTTCTTATTAGCTTGTCACTTTACGCGACCTCATATTAGTATTATTTCTTTCCATCTGCACGAAATGCTAGTAAAATATTACTATCCAGTATCCGTGATAAAATAAAATATGATGATAACTTTTTCGTTCCGAGAGCAATTACGGCGGTATTCGATGGATGCCATTTCCTCAATCGCAGTGGGAGTGGCAGCCCTGACGATAACGGCACTAGAGTGTAAGTATGTATGGATGTAAGAGCAAAGTAACAGTTGCGGCGGCATGCGTCTTTGGGAATGTTAAGGTTAATCTTTAGGATTACGCCGACACAATAAATTGTTTGACAATATTTTTACGTTACTAGGTAGTTTTCATTTGTTCTTTCTTACCTGTAAATGTAAAAAATACACACAGACAGTAACTGCATTACGATGAAATTAATGTGGTAAGTAATTTTATTATTTTCAGATTTTTTTATCACATAAAATTTTTATCAAGCCCTATTACATGTTTTAAACATCCGCAATCTTCTTAATTTCTCGACCACTGTACATAAAAGATTCTGATTAATCCATTACATTTGATTAAAAATACTGTTTTCATGAATCTTAACAGATAAAATTAATGAAGTAAAATTGGGTAGCTATTACGCCATGATTAAAAACGCTACTAAAAATGAAAGTTTCTAAGATTAAATGACTTTTCCTTTTCAAACCAACGCAATCCTTGGTTACTCAGCTGTTAATTAGCTAAGTAGATAATATAATTTATTATTGTTAGGTCAGACAGCTAGCTAGTTAATTGTTAAAATAGTATTAACAATCCTTGAAAATTGTCGAGTCAAATCAAAATGGACTCTATTTCTTTGCAAATAGGCATAACAAAAGCACTCTAAATCGTCATTCTTGCCAGTATGTTCTCTACTGACAGTTCTTGGTAGTAAAAAATCCTACTCATTATTTGATAATTATCGTACTTGAACTTTTAATTTAAAATATATTTAAATAGGTACAAATATAGAGTTGTTTTTCATTAACTTAACGAATAATTCTTGTGAGTAAACATTGTTTATTTATTCAATACATTTTCGTTCTATTTACATGAAATACAAGCGAACCACACATCGAATTGATTCACTCAAGTTAATGTATTGTATGTTGCCGACATGCGCTTGGTTAGACCACAGAAGACATAATAGTACATGTTAGCGCTCTTACACACGAGCAGCACTTTGCAGTCGACAGAGGCAACTGCAACCGTCGACAGCAGGCCGACTGCAGCCGCCGACATTTTAACTTTGAATATCAACGGGAACTGTCGACCGCTCTCTTAGTTTATGAGCCAGTTACAACATTTAATTATTTGGGTATAGATGTAAAAGGAGCATACGAATTTTCGACAATTCAGGTGTCACAACTTGCCACATCCTAGCTGGAAGAGCATGGCGTAGCGGTTCCATACCTCTTGTGTTTCTTTCTACATAACCATACATCAGCCTTTGCAGGTCCACTGCTAGACATGGTCCTCCCTGAACTTCGTCACCCTGCCAGTCCTGAGTTTTCTGAATCCAGCGGATATCCACTGTCTGTCGAGAGGCGTCATGTACTGCTTTTTTTGAGACGTGGACGCCATTCAAAGACCTTTTTTCGGTTCCCCAACGGTTATCAATTCTTCGAACTGTTTCTATATAGATATAGACAACGAGAAATAGCAATCTTGTTACATTATTTATTACTTATTAGATAAAATCTTATCGAATGAGATTACTGAGTAGAACCAATCTTGTTTTTGAGAACACAATATAGGTCTAATTGATTTAGTTGCGGTTCTGACAACCAGGCAAGCAATAGTGAAAAATAGCATATTATTGAATTATCATCATAATAACTAGTGCGTGCTTAGACTGCCAACCTGCCAATACTGCCGTACAGCATTATACTGAATTGAGGACAATGTTGTATCAAAGTAAATTAAATTCTAACAATTCAGATTAAGATTCAAAATCATTAAATTGAATAATATGCAATTTATTCTTTTTGCTTCTACCACCCTTTCGAGATGGTAGGTACTTCATCATGGCGAAATAAATAGCAAAAGATTCTCATCAGCACATTACTAAACTAGTTTTGATGATAGAATTGATAGAAAACAACATACGACAGAGCTGGTAAATCTAGTAATTTATACACTTGTTATAAAACCGATTACGGGATTTTTAATGTCAATTAGGTGGGTAGTTAACTTAATCTCCAACTATAATATTGCTTTCACAACTCATGCAAGTTTCTGTTTTGTAGGTACATATTTGCATCAAGTTGTTCCCCATTGCATTCTTATTAGTTTCCATCATTCACAGCTCAGCCAATTCCCATCAACAGTCTGGTTTATTGATCGTTCATGACATAACAACAATTAGCTTTAAAGATCGTCAATTTGAATATTAACTGTGGGTTTTAGTTATTCAAGTAATGTCCAAGAGAACGAGTGGAAAATATCGAGCCATTGTGGATAGCGAATATGAGCTTCAAATTAGCAGTAATCAATAATGTATTAAGCGGGCATACAGCATACTTCCCATGGATTCAAGATACGAGTAAGTACCTATCTAGTTTACTTATCAGCCATAATAGATGATAAAAATACGACTGAATACTTGGCACTTTTTTTCTTTTGTGGCCAGTGATGGATCGTCTCTATATCTGCTAGTGTGACTATTGTAGGTTTAATACATAGAGAAATAACCATAGACTTATTGAAAAAAACTCGCTAACAAACCGTGAACAAAGTCCAATGAATATTTGTAAACAAAATACAGTACGTCTAACTACGTCATCTCTAGTGGTTAATATAAATTACTATTCTATTCTATTCCCTGTTAGCCTGTAAGTTTGTTCCAGGTTTATCTATCTGTTTTTGGTTCATCTCTTGTTATTGATCCACATCATAACAGCGGGAGGCGATTATTTCTACAGCTAGCGTTTAAGCTATAGTTTAAGCTGTGGTTTAAGAGCCCGCGCAGACAGAAAGTGTTCAGCCGTTCTAAGTTCTGCGTTCCGCGTTTTTTGTATTTTTGGGAATAGAACACAAACGTTACAAAGAACGCAGAATTCAGAACTCCGAACGGGTGAACTCTTTCTGTTTGCG
This sequence comes from Thymelicus sylvestris, assembly GCA_911387775.1. Lineage (NCBI taxonomy): Eukaryota > Metazoa > Arthropoda > Insecta > Lepidoptera > Hesperiidae > Thymelicus > Thymelicus sylvestris. Next base: position 5,028,706 of record OU426892.1, read on the forward strand.
CGAGCCCTAAGTAGTTATCGTATACCTACGAGTACGTACTAGCATGCGAAGTATTTCCTACACGTGAACTAACATTAAATTTAATGCCTTAGTCATTAAAATGCACTTTTATCGTTTTGCAATAAACCTTGAATAACTTTTTACTATCGTATCGAATTCCCGGCAATCCTTCGCCAAAGGTATACTCTCCCCTGAAGAATAATCCTAGATGTGTTAGCTTATGAAGCCAAATGATTTTTTTATTGGTTTTGTTGTACATTATCTTGCCTGACGATCGGATGATCAAAATTTTGATTGATTTTGTATATCTCGTCAGCATGAGACCCTTATTGATCTGCTAATTCTGTCAAGAACCAAAAGTTTTAAGGATGGTAGAATCGTCTAACTTCATGGTTTCTTTGATTTAACTTAACTTAAAATGTTATTTCGAGTTTAAATACGAACACTTTCAATGCGATATCGATTTAGCGGGGACATAATTATCAGCTTCAATATTCACTCGATATAAAGTGCATCTTATGGTTAATTATTTGTTATCTGAGCAAGGGTCTCCTCTAAAGCAACTACCCATCACGCTGCTCTAGTACGGGTTGGTGGAGAATTGCAGATGGCGCTTCGTACTCAGCCAAGCCAACAACCCATAATTGTTCCACTGCTGGGTTCGGGGTCTCCTCTCACAATGTGAGGGGTACAGGCCATAGTCTATCACACTTTCGAAAATTTTTATGAAGAATCTCCGGTGTGCAAGTTTCCTCACGATGTTTTTCTTTCACCGAAGCACGTGATAATAAACTTGTAATACGCAACTTTATATTTGAAAATTAGAGATGCGTGCTAGGATTTAAACTCGGGGTCCCCGCGTTCGGGAGATTAAAGTTCTAACCGTTAGGCTTAGATTCCTTTACTGTGGTTAGGTTATCAGTGCTTTGATACTCAGCATTTCAGCTATGCCGCGGACTGCTAATAGAGTGCATGTCGGTTTGCTTCGATATGCCAAATAGCTTTTTATCACAGCACGATACTGCAGCTTTAGTTCTGTCGCGTCATGCTAGATAGCGGTATCAGTGACAATAGAATGTTATTAACCTTGCTTGTGACATTGGGCTTCGTAAAATCCTTTCCGATTCTACTCTAGAGGTAAAGAGTTGCCCTACTTTCTGATATTCGTAGCTAGAAGGATAAAGATAATTTTACACAGGACGAATTTTGCGTATCACGCAGCAGTTTGTATTGAAGATGTAGAAGTACTAACGCATCACTTGGCATATGTACCTGTTATTAGTATCTACCTATCTTCCGTATTATAAACGGTCAGTAGGATGAGTGACCGATGAAGGCAATAAGCCGTTGGATTCTGCCGTTATTGAACTTAATCACAATGATCTAAAATGTTGCTAACCTGCTTTATTTAAGACTGTAAATACCAATCGGAAATTGCTAATAATCGATGCCTCCCAAAACAAACCATAAACACCCTTCACAAGGATACAGAGTTACAGACCGATCATTGTACTAACACGGTTTTGTTAGTCCTGAAACAATGGAGTTATTACGTAAATACGTGCCTCGTTCGTTGCGTCACTCGATGTATCGAATCGAATGCTATCGTTTCAAAAACAACTTGTTGACACAACTGTACCGTGCGGCACTAGTGACATTGGGCGCTGTCGCCAATGATCTATAATGTCGTTTAGGTAATGTAATATAATATAAATTACAATTTAAATTTAATTTGCTCTAGTGCCCTAGAATTTGTTTGAGAAGTTATCTAATATAGCTGTAGTCTAAAAGGTTTTAGTAATTAAGTTGTTAATTAGGCTTTTATAAGTTGGAATTGGTTTTCTCTATTCTGATTTCTGGGCTGAGCAGGTCCGAGTCCAGTCTGCTATCCACATCACTTGCCATTTCCTCGTCCATTCCACGGACAGTTTGGCTTATTGAGTCGCCAAGAAAGAAAATGCTAATCGCACACAACCAAAATTTTCCGCTTCCTTTCATTATTTCTCTCAGCTTTCATAATAACCTGTTTATTTACAATAAATTAACGTGTAACCATCACGCTACACACTGTTCACCAAACGTAGCTATCACATGCTGGTATCAAGTCATGAATTTATTTAAATCGTTCGCTTTATTATGTATCTGGAGCATTCGTCAGTTGAACATTCTCACACGAAATTAACTGGCAACCCCGCTGGTTTCATGTGAAAGGCGTGAGCTGTTGTTGTTATGTCGCTCATTTTCTCTTGCACTGATTCGGGTTTCGACAAATAAAAGGTTGATACCTGTTTAATACTCCTTTCGATGTAGGAAGTGGGTCGTGGGCTGTGGCTAGGTTCAGCAAAAATGGACACCGCACAATTTCTGTAAGTTTTTATGGTATTTGTGGTTGGCTTCTCTTGGCATTCTGGGCAAATGGTGATTTTTCATGGTTTCATAAAATGTCGTTTGTTGAAAAACATGCAAGATAAAGATAGGTACTATAAAGCTAAACCTCACTTACTTACACTTATGTAGGTACCTACAACATTACAAATATGGAAATTGTGAATACGTCACACTGCCTAACTACAATCTCTTTCACACTGCATCCGCTATGAGGAGACTCGAGACTTGCCCACCGACTCGTCATTCCTCTCACACGACGCACCACGAATTTAGAGAGCTGATTACCGTATACACTCACTGCAACAATTGTCATTCCTCATTAGCACTGTCTAGCGGGACATTTTTCTCCACTCGGTGGTTAATGACACTTATTTCGGCTTTATTTGACAATTTGACATCTTTTTCAGATTACAGTACATAAATTACGTCACACGGAGTGGAGGGGGGGGGGGGGGGGGTCGATGTAGTGTGACAATGACAAGGGGTATCACATTATTTTATATCCTCCTAAAACGAATGTACACTGAATGCACTTGTTTGGACGTCACCAAAGTGAAATTTAAATAAACACAAATATTATAATTAGATTATATATCAATACGCAACTCGATACGGAACGAACATCGATTAGTGCAAAATAACACGTGCTATCTCGATTAGGCATATTTTTTCATCGATTATAGTTTCCTTAATAATGCGTTCTTGTAAAGTAACTTAAAGACGTTACATAATTATTACTTACATATCTATCAAATTAGTTAAAACCTGTCATTTGCAACTATTAAAAACACATTAGGAACTATTTATGACTTGTAAAATAGTTTTGCGATGTCTTGTTACAGTAATAATAATCTGATAATGTAATAGAATTATAATAAGACTTATTATTTAATATCTACGTGAATTGAACAAATCGTCACTTACTGACATCTAGTTATTTTGAGATAATGGAAGAATTGCTTATTTGAACCATCAAGGAAGAACCACAAATGCGGTCTGAGAGTTTGCTCCCTCAATTGAAATCCTCATTTGGAATTACGTAGCATCTTCTAAATGTAATCTCTGTGATAGCTTTCATTGGAATAACTTAGCAAACGTAACGATAAAATGATTTTGTAAAGTAACTGGCAACTTAATTTCCGTTAAAGTGTGATTATTTGATTCAGGTCATCTTTACGATCTATCTTTTCCCACTGCAACTGCTGGGCTCAGTTCTCTTTTGAAACTGTATTGCGCAAAGGTGTGTTCAGGATCACAAATAATAGCTAGAGTCGCTATTTATTTAAATGATTTTGCAGAGTGCGGCGTCTTCTGTACTATACAATTATATGTTACCTACATTATAATAGTACAGAAGACGCACTATAATGTAGGTAACATATAATTGTATAGTACAGAAGACGCACTCTGCAAAATCATTTAAATAAATAGCGACTATGACTATGGTAAAACTGCAAATCCATCGAAACAAAGATAAGAAATAAGAAATATCTTTAGAACTTGAACCTTGATTAACCTAGTCCGACGTTTAAAAATACGAACGACGCCTTAAAACCTTTATGGTTTAATTAGTTGGCCTTAATTGCTTTCTCTGTCTCTCTCACTCTCTGTCTCTCTGTCTGTCTTCACACCAGCATAATTTTTTTAAAGCCTCTGCCCCCACACCAACATAATTTTGTGACGTTGTACGTTATTTTATGCACAAATGTGTACGAATTCAATATGTTTCAGACAAAGCGACTTTCACAATCAGATCAATAATACTTCCGATCTCGATTGATTGCGGCGATCAACGATCGCGTTTCCAGTTTCCATCGTTTCTATTGAGTTACGTTTCTTCATACAGCTATTGTATTTAGGCAGGCAATGATTTCTAACTATCTGTTGCACGGATTTTGTAGATATAGTACTTTTTTACCTAAGTTTGTAGACTAACTTGTACTGTATCATTCTTTCTCTCTCAAAAACTTATCCTTATATCAAAGGTTCAATAATACTACCTCAATTTTTGAGTTAGTTCATAATAGCATAATTTTAAAAAAGATATTTAAAGCAACCCACGAAAACCATTGGAAAGTTTTATCCTTTAGTTACACGTAGTAATGTTGATTTCGTTTATTATTCCTCATTTTCCTGCTGCTTAATTTTACTTATTGCCAATCTATGACTAACGGCTGTGACATACGAAAAGATAATACAATTGTATTTGCTTGCTTATCGGATAAAACAAGCAACAAATATGTCAATTGGTAAATCATGCTCAAAATGTTACAGACGTTGTCATGACCGAGTTGATTAATTTATTTTCTCTTGACTCCAATGAGCCATGCCGCATGTGCCGTGCGGATGAATCATGAATGAAATGCTAGCGTAGTCTCTGTAATTACGTTCCATTAATTAGTAATGCTTACAGTCCACTTCAATATCAACTAACGCCATACTAGAACATGTAACACTTGCTTTAGTTTCTAGCTATAATCACAGAAGAAACAATAGTAGGTAGGTACTTATAACTAAGTTATCTACTATAATGTAGGATGTTATATTATAAGTAAGTATTATATAAGTTCTTATACGTACATATTATTATATCAATTTAGTGAGGCCATTCGACCACATATACAAGTACATCATTATTAGTAGGTGATGATCTCCTGCATTTTTCATCACCTCGTGATGACAATCTCATCTTACCACCGCTGCGCTTTTGCGGTAAAAGCCAACGAAATTAGAAATCCACCATCAATCAAGCAATTACAGTGATGTTTTCAATCCTATAGGTAAACAGTTTTTCTATTCAACCATAAGAAACTAAATTGCATTCCAGTAACAAATCTTTCTCTCGCATTAGCCACGGTGAAGGTTTTAATTTATGATTACAATTCGTTTGATTGTGCAAAGAAGCGTTCCATGTAACTATGTACGGAGAAATATTTATAATTTATATTACGTTATATGTTTCATCGAATTTCAAATCACCCCCGTACTAAAGAAGTTTTCACTTCAAAAAAGGTTCTATTTTAAATATCGATATTTACCTAAATTCAAGTCATCAAAAAAAAAAACAAAATTACATGTTAGGTAATTTAATTCTAATGACTGTAAAATGTGCGAAAATTTATTTTAAATAAAATCATTACCTACATTCGTTTCATAGCTTACAAAGCGCGTAAAATATATTTTCCTATGTAATCCTTATCAAGGCGGAATAAGTGGATTATTCGTCCGCGGGCGAATAAAATTTATCACTCGATAGCAACTGGGCGTTTCTATATTGAATAGTGGTCGTTATATAATGTGCTTTCGCCACCGCACCGGTGAAACTGAGTCGAATCCGGTTACTATGAGCGCTGTCAACTGCAACTTTGTGCTTGGACGCGTTGACCTTAACGCTGCAAGTGGCATTATCGCCAACACCGTTCGACCGACCGATTTTTATGACAGTTTATTTTCGTGATACGCAATGAGATTGGAGATTTTTTGTTCCCTAGGCAATAATTGGAGTAATTTCGTAAGTTCTGTTCTCCTGGTAGTGTGATGTTAGGTTTGGGTTGAGCTTGTCATTGGGCTGATTCGTGTTTGACTTCTCTTTCTCGAATCTCTTGAACCCTCCTAGCTAGTAAGTCAGACAGGGAAGGCAGGAGCAGGAGGCAGTTAGGTACGCAGAAAAGGAAGCCCCTTACAATCCAAAAATACTGCTACAAATAATACACAATACACTATATAACTATTTACAATAAACCTCTTGAATGAAAAGTATAAACAGTAACAAAACCTACTACGTAATTTAAAACATCAACATACAACAAGCGCAGGTAAATATGTTATAGTGATAGATTAGCAGTTTTTCTAAATAAAATAATGGAAGTTTCAAGGACAAAGTTTACTTTTATATGCGGTAAAAAATATCCAACTAAAATAACATCTGTGTTATGCACACTACTAACAAACAGTCACACACTAACTGAATAAGGAAAATAGTTTTCCGCCATTATTGTCCGCTGTCTGTTTATGATATAAGCGCCATGTTGCTTCCAGACATCTGTATTATGAGACATTTAACGAGACAATCATACATACCCTTGTCTCTGTTAAATATAATATCGAGATAATATCCTAGTTTTGCTTGAGAAGAAATCTCATAGACGCACTGTAGATGCGTAGAACATACTGCTAGCATTTTATTAAGATTATACCAACGCTACGGAGTATTCCGACATTGCGGATAATCTAGTTCTGTCTGTCAACATGATGAAACCATTTTATCATGACTTATATTCAAAATAGTTAAAAAAAACATTATTTGGTCATTTTATATCTTGTTTTAATTTTTTTGTCTTAATCTACAGCATATTTTAATACAATATCGAAAGCCGCATCCAAATCGGCTCAGCCATATCTGAGCTCAACGTAATAAATACCATAATAATTATTTTTAGAATGTGTTTGTACTTTATGCGTTTGTTTCTGCTGATCTCAGATACGGATCACCCAATTTGAATGCAGTTTTATGCAATCATTCGACACTTCCTAGGTAAACAGTCTACATTTTTTTAGTATGCTACTTTCACTATATTTCTTTAATAATATTAATTCCACACTAAAAAGTACAACTTACAAGTATCGAAGTACTAACACCAATCGTGAGGTTTTGCTAACATTTACGTAACTTACCAACGCCATAGCTATCGCAAATCCGAATTAGCGCTGCATACCACGTGCCTCTTATCAGCACGCTGTGTGATCGGTTCGATACGTGCATAAAAACTTCAAATAATTCCACTTTTATATACAAAATTGTTTATTCAGTTCCACTTATTCTAAAATGAGCTTTAGTGCTACTAAATTAAGTAGGAATCACTTTGAGAACCTTATACGAATTTCTCTCACGCGTTTCATTATGTTCGAGATTTATATTTCTTTAAAGGTTCCTATTACGTGTAATGCAATTGTTGATTAAAATATAGCTGTCAATTATACGAGTATTAGTAAAATAATAATATTGTAATATTTGACTTCGGGATTTTGGCAAAGATTCGTGATGTTTTATGACAAAGCACCTTACTATTTTTCGTTTTATTATAGTACTATTGATATGACGACATTTCAATCTTTTAAACACGACTTGACTCAATACACGTCAATTTATTTTCAATCACTCACTTCATAGATTGCAGAAGAGCTACTGGTATTGAGGTCACAAGTTCGAATCGAACGCAATATCTGTATGATTGAAGGACCAAGATGGATCGGAATGCACGTCGCACTCCAAGATGCTTTTCTCAGGCAAATCACTAAATCCTTTCTTATTCTGAAACTCTTATTGCTTGGAAGGTGGCGATTTTTGTTACTGTTGGTTTGTGTTTTACTTTAATATATTGTATTTTATTACAAGAAACAGCTTTTTAAATTGTCACAACATCTTATTAATAAATCATATAAAAAATAAGAAAGAACCTTCTACATTTTGTTTTTTTGTTGTAAACTTTTGCTACAATTCTATTCTACCTGATGGATTTTCAACGATAAAGATTTCATTTCATATTTTTGGTACTTAGTGTAGTAATTAGATATGGTGTAATAACTTACACTTTACAGTGATTCACTGGCTTTGATGTCGAAGGAATGCCGACTGTCTAGACATTTTGCGTCATGTCGACAGGGTTGTAACAAAATGCAAAACAATATTAATATAAGAAATTAAACATTTATATCGGTAGGGTGGTTAATTAACTGTTGATTATAGTGGTTAATTAATTATTTAACAACTTTACTTAACTCAGCAACGAATACTGTGATAACACAACTTGCCCGCATACATTTGGAAACATTCCAGAAAAGTGAATGCTCCATGAGGTTGAAGTACCGACATCAAAGTTTCCGTAATGTTCTAAAAACTTGAAACGCGTCAAGAGAACTGCTTTTTGCGACCGCGACGTTAGGAAAATGAAGTAGAATACTCGTATTTGTAATACTAATTTATTGTTGTATTTTTCCTTGCCGCCTAGCTGCTACCTGAATTTGTGAAATTTTAATATCCAAGGTAGGGCTAATTCTGAAATTCTATGCCTGACAATTTTCCCAAAATTACTGAAGCAACCACAAAAACTGCATACTTATAAATTAAATCATTAATTAATTAAATCGTTCTCTGGTGGATACTCAGTTCGGCCTTATCCGCGCGTATTATGTCAATCCCTTTGTTGGCCGATGTGAGATTTTTTTACTCTGTGGTACCTCACAATGGTAAGTGCGAGTATTCCAGACGCTGCTGGTTAAATACACGAACCAAGAGCGTATTGTGTCTCGTCTCGTCCATTGTCGGTTATTGCATATATCCGTTGCGACCGCTCACGCGGAAGTGTGAAGTAATGGATACGGCATTTAATGTGAAATGCAAGACCTAGCAAAACATGATTCAATAGTCTGTTGGTCCTAAACAGAACAAATCAAAAAATTTCAAGTGATCCATAATGAAAGGTGGAAAGGAAAATTCTGGAAAATAATTATTGTTCACGCGTTGTGATTATGCTTAACGTCGTGAATTCGTGACATGTTTACAACTCTTGTTACCTTGATTAAATTATAGTAATTTACAACTGCAAATTACCTATTGGAAATGTTGGTATCTCCTTATCGGAGCTAACAGCAGAAATAAGTGTATTTATTGGAAATGTACAGCGACAAATGATTAGATATGATCTTAATTGACGAAGTAGGTACCAACCGCTTTCACATCAATACTCTGCAGACCTTGTAAGATATTATGACTATTTTATGTTTATCAATAAATGAATTAGCAGGTGTCATAAAAGTTATTTATTTCCCGAAAAATCCAACTTCACTATCTGATTATTTATCGCATTCAACACGATTAGGTACTTCATTTAGAGATTAAATTACTTTGTTTGTTAATTATTTCTATCGTTACTTATTTTTTTGTTATTTTCCAATAGTTAACATTGCGTTTAACATGCAGTAATCGCTACTAGCGATACGCTGATTCGTAGACAGGTATTTTTAAAATTTTAAAGCACATTTTTGTTGTATTGGTACAGAAAATTAGTAGAAACCAAGTTTAACCTTATCTTACTTAGCATTATTTTATCCACGTTAGCTTTTTAAAGTTATTTGTTAAAAACCACTCGTATCTACACAAAAAAATAATTTAATCTGAATTTGTTCATAGTATCCGCTTCATACTCACACATACAGGCAAGCAAACAGAAAACCATATAAACAACAAAGCTTGTCTAAAAATAAACTCGAAAAAAAACAACAAAATAATGTACATAATGAGGATCATTCATGAAACTGAAAACCGGGTTTTGATGTAGCTAAGCGCTTAGGATTTGTTTTCCCTAGTATGACACTTTTTAAATTTTCAAAATCCATCAAGAAATGACAGAGTTATTAATTATTCAAGGTAGGCACTATTTAAATCGCGCGCGCTGCCTCGATTCTCTATGATGACGTCATTTTACGCCTCGGTCGGGAGCCCCGCGCCGGGCGCACTTTGCTTAGCTTACGCGAGCTCGTTGTACTGGATGTTTTAAATATAATAGTGTTTTGTTGGTGATTACTTCTCACTTTTTATTTTGACATCGTTCTTATCATGAAATATTTTTTATAAAAGTAAAAATAACTGCATGTTATGGTACAAAACCATAATGAAGGTTTGCTTTGAAAGCGTTCACTCAGATAAATTGGCGATCGCTTTTTAATTATCCTATATCCAAATTTTAACAGTAAAAATGCATATAATTAAGTGTGCACATTGTACCTAAAAGTTAGACATCCTACATATATGAATACTAACTGCCCTTCTTTCGCTTAAACTTACCTAGGTGTTATTATTATTCGGGAAACCTGGGTCTTACTAGCTGCACTCGAAATATTTTTAGTTACGATTATTTATAAAAAAAAAACACATTTTTTTCTCAATAGGACAAAAACGAACCTTTATATTCTGTGATCTGTCCGTCCGTCTGTCCGTCTTTCTGTCGGTGAAGACCATTTTACTCAGGAAAGCAGGTATTCAAAACCTTCAGGTAGGCGACGTATGTACTTCCCAGTAACCTAGAATCATGTTTGGCAAGAAGCAATATCTACTACGACTTGTTATCCGGTGTACAAGTTAATGGGATCTCCATAAATATGTAGTTGCCTACATAAAAAGTTTTCTATCATTAGTTTACTACCTAGTAGCGTGGGAGGAGTGAACATGTCATTGTGTGTAGGTAAATGTAATACGTATATAACGTGTATGTATATGATGGATGAATAACTACTTGTATTAAGACTTTAAGACTGGGTACTTTTCTATATAAAATTGACGACTTCCTTCGCTCAGCGGCCTTTTAGGCTGACGTTCCCGGGTTCGATCCCCAAGCGGTCTTCAGTATGAATTTAATTTGGATTTTTTTTCTTGTGTTAACCTTTTTTCCTAAATAACAATCACGCCACATATGGGTATGTATATTTTCCAAATATACGATTTTATGAATAATTTTATTTGAAACTAGTAAATGCCCTCGCTTCGCTTTATATTCGGTAAAACTTTCATTAAGCTCACAATGTAATAAATTAGTAGACGGTACTCTTTAAATGTAATTTTCACCACTATAATACATAAGTGAAAATTGCATCTAAATTCGGCCATACCCGAGATTAGCCGAAACAAACACACGACAAACAGACAAAAATTCTAAAAAGCTAAATCTAAAAGCTAAGTCTAATCTAATTCTAAAAGTCTAACGCCCCAACTCAGAGTCACTAATGGTTACTTAAATCGCTCCTTAGTACAAAAATTGTATGGTGATTCTTTACTAAGGACTGATTAGAGTAACCGTTAGTGACTCTGAGTTGGGGCGTAAGTGATAGTTTTTCTCAAACATCTTTCACGCAAAAACATCTCAGTTACTGTTTATTACAAGTGTTTTGATTCATTTTGCCGTATTGGGGCCACATCGGCATAGAATAGACACAGCTCCCCCTCCCCCCAATGGGAAGGCTTCGCGTAAGGGTTAAATTATAAATAAAGGTATTATTAATTATTAATAATATTACTGGTATTTTCATTAAGCCTGCGTGGCCCTCTTGCTTGATTCAGGCGACAAATGACTCTTGTTCCGGCTGAGGGTCTGAGGACCAGTAGGCACGGTATTACCACAAATAGGTATCTAGATTTCTAGAAACGAGTCTGTGGGTGTTACTAATGTCGATGGGGACTGTCCACTTATCATCGGGTGGGTAGTCTGTTTGGTTGCCGGCTGTTTATCTAAAAATGTTATTATTTCGTTTCCTTTCATAATTTTATTTTCACTGTTTTTTCTAATTTTACCGTAATTTAGAACACGAAAAAAGTTTATTAGGTGTAGCAATGTTTGTACTTGTGAAAAACGGCATGATATAAATATTAACTTGACATCATTTTGCCTCAGTCCACCGAAACAGACTAAACTCTTGCAATCCCCGTACGTCGCGTCGCGGTGTACGCGTAAAATGACGTCAGAGGCGATCTGCGCGTGTTTTTTCAAACTCGTTAGTAAAACCGCTGTAACTTCTTTATTTTTCGTCCGATTTTGAAAATTTTTTCGATGATGTTCATAGTTTTTTCATATCTACAAATCTGCATACTCAAAAAAAAAATGTGAATGATCCTCATTATACCGTCCGGCCGCAGAACTTTTATACATATAACTTTAGATTACGCGTAGCGTATTTTTGTTCTGTCACATGCATTATTTCATGTATTCCAGTTTATTTGAATGTTTAGATACGAGTACAATAAAATTGGAAACGTAGATTCTAACAAAAAGTATGATTCTTACCTTGAAATGTAGATTAGTATGTAGCTACGATTGTACGATAATTTTTTTAATTTAATTTTTGCAACACCTTAGCTAGGGTATACAAGGGCAAAAACTTAATGCCTAATGGCATTCTTTACCAGTCAGTCAGTAATCCTAATATTCAATTTACATTTTGGAATCTATAAATTGAAAATACGGTAAGTACCAAGAAAACAAACACATATGGACACCTGGCATACAAAATTATAATTGGTGTTCTAGGGAATTGAATTTATTATTATTTGTAAACAATGCAAATACGACCTTTTCAACCAATAACGGAAAATCCGCCAAAAGTATTAACCGCATCCAAGAATGGAATTCTTAGTAGCAAGCTAACCAGGCGATAGGATATAAAAAAATATAGTTTTTATGTTCCTTAAACATACATCTATCGGCTTCACTGATGCTTGACAGAAATGTATCGCGGGAAGTACCTAGAATTTCTAATTCCTAACATTTAAAAACCGGCCAAGTGCGTGTCAGGCCACACGCAATGTAGGGTTCCGTAGTTGTAAGTTTAACGACTATTACTCGTTAAGGTCACGTATGTTAACATAGCCGTGATTGTTCTTTTTAAATTCATCTTGTATGCTACAGTCATACATTTTTTTCACATGTGTTTTAAGAGTGTATTTTATAACACAGTTTTAATAAATATGTATATATCCATGCCAAATTACAGCTTTCTAGACACTAAAGCCCAATGCAAACGTAACGGGGTTTTCCCGTACGGGTCGGGACGTGAACTTTTAGAAACATCGTTTCATAGAAAATGTACCTATATGATAGTGCATACGCAGCAGGATCCCGTACGGAACGTGGCACATACGGGACGGGAAAAACATCGTACGGGAACCCGTTTCGTATGCATTGGCCTTAAGCGTATTTACACTATGCTGTGTACGGACGGGCGAACTCTCAGGGTTCCGTTTTTACTACGGAACCCTAGGTCGCGAAACAGCGGAAAGCGGATTGACCGTTTCCAGCTAGAAACCGACTAGATTGTCCGACCGACACTGTTCCGCTCCGACGCCGCGACGCCGCCGATGAATAAACACTCAACATACGTTAAACCAGGGACTGAATTACCCAAAAATAAAGGTACCTTTAAATTTCGGTATGACGTCATACCGTTAAATAAGGGTTACCGAAATATTTCGGTACCCTTTTATTTTTCAGTAGCAGAATTTTTAAGGTTGGAAATTCATACCGGTATTATTTCGGTAAAAGTACCTTAAACCTTTATAAATGTTTCGGTAGCAATACCTTAACCTTTATATAGGGGTTAAATACGGGTTTTCTTTGATGCACCGCCTCGCGTTCAGTTGAGGCCCTGATTGCACAGTATTATGATACAGTTTTGATTTTTAATTTTTATATCCGATCGGAAGGACACGACCTACTGAAGGTTTTCTTATCTTACTTCTATAAGGTTTTCTTTCGTTCTTCTGACGAGTATCGTTCTTCTATACTACACACGTCAAATATAGTTTAAGATCACTTTGAAAATACGAAATCTTTTTTTTTATAAGTTAGAATAAAACGTTTTTTCTTTTTCTTCTAAGATTCGACATTTAAAAATTAAATCTTTTAATAACAAAATAATTTAAAATATCAAGAGTTTATCGGTATAAAAATAGATCAAATCCTTGTTTACGCTCATTCAAAAATCTGACCAACTTTATTCATGCGTTTTTTCTGACTTTTCGAAGGAGTTCATTCAAAAAGATGCCGAGGGGATTATATGAAGTTTTACGAGCAAGAATTGTTACTTTGGGGGAAGAAGGACATTCTACTGACTGCCCGAAACCCAACAATCAATGCCATTAAAATAAGAGTTGAGTTGCGGGCTGCTACTGGCAGCACTCAAACCATCAGGAATTGCTTACACCAGGTTGGATTACGAGCGAGGAGATACTGGCAAGCACCCCTGAACTCACAGCAATGATCGCGACGCAGATTGCAGTGGGTTAGACTCCGCCAAAATGAAGAAGACGACGAGGAAAACATTTGGCGGAATTGTCTCTTTGTTGACGAGTCCAGAATTAGCACTCGTCATAGTCTGATCTCGTTCAAATTTATGTGGAACCACATGACAAGCACCTCCTTTCGATTAAAAAAAGGATCATCCAAATCTGTTCACCCAGTCGAAAGTTCTGAGGTAACAAACATAAAAAAATACAGTCGAATTGAGAACCTCCTCCTTTTTTTGCAGTAGGTTAAAAAATAAAAAATAATTTAATTTTTTTATTTCAAAAAGTGTATCGTTTTATAAAAAGATGTTACGTAAGCAACATTCTTTTAAAAAAGTAAAATTAAAAAAAAAATCTTTTGCTAGTGATCTCAAACTTTATTTGATGTGTGTAACAAGTCCAGCCATAAGTTCTGTTACAAATGAAAATGCTTTTTTTAAATGAAGTAATGTTAATGTTGATGTAATATTAATAAAATTTATACCTACATATTTATTAAAGTCTCAGCAAAAAAAAATATTCTTTTCGAAATGGCCACTTTTGGCTTTTATACAGGCCTTTAATCTGTTTGGCCACGAATCTATGGATTTACGCACTGTTTCCAAGGGAAATTTCGCCACTGCTTGCTCCAAAGATTTTTTAAGAGACTCAATGTCGCCGTGTCGTTTAGAGCAGGCCATGTCCTCTAAAACTGACCATAATTTGAAGTCTAAAGGGTTGAGGTCTGGGCTAGTAGAGGGCCAGTCTTCAGCTCTTATAAAGTCCGGAACATTGGTTTCAACCCAGGCTTGGGTAGTTCGTGCCTTGTGACCAGGTGCAGAGTCCTGTTGGAAAGTCCACGGTATATTTTTAAAAAGAGTATTGCTGAGATGTTTCACAACATGATCCAAGACTGTATCTTGATACACTTTGGCTGAAGTTTTCACTCCTTTTTCACAAAAAATGCAGTTTTGTGACTCCTTGATGAGACACGCCCCACCAAACCATCTCTAACGCAGGATGATTACCACGTTGTACCTTCCCGACCACTTGAGCAGCTTCTTTAGAACTGTGAGCGTACACTTTATCATTTTGCTTATTGTAGTGTTCTTCAATCGTGAAAATTTTTTCACATCGGAAAACAAAAAAATGTCCTAAAATATAACTTACAGAGATAAGTTTACGGTATCTATGATTACCAGTGGTAATATATATAGAGAATCGTGCACGTCAGTGGACGAGTTTAAAACCTGGATGGTAATAACTTTCCACGAGGTAGTGTAACGTGGTAACGTGGTGAACAACGTGGGCAGAAATTATATAACACCAAGTCCCCATGTTACAGCCGGGTCGAAGTATTTCAAGACCCACCCCAGTGGTAGAGCTCAGGTTCTCTCAGAACAAACTCTCGGTCTTATGAGGGATCGACGAAAACTATGTGTGCAGTCTCTAACCTCTATGAGGGAATACCGTCGGGCGTCGGCTCAATGAACAGATCTCCAAGTGCAGGCGATGCGATTTGCGAAAATACAACGCAAATTATGTAAAAAACACAATTGAGCCAAACTAGGGCTTCAAAGTGTTCGCCAGGGATCTATCTATTGGGCAAAGTCAGCTTACGAGGTTGACGACCGAGTCCGGCACCATGGTTTCGTCGAAACCGGAAGTTCTGAGAGATACTACGGACGGTTGTATGCCTCCTCTCAAGCTCCACCTCCCTGCGAGGAGAGCGACAAGCGAGCTAAACTGACCCGATACTACACAGAGGATATCCCAGACGTCAGCCTGTATAAGATTAGAGAGGCTCTCAAACAACTTAAAAATAACAAGGCACCGGGAGATGATGGAATCACAACCGAGCTACTAAGAGCTGGAGGGATACGCCTTCTAGTGGCGCTCCAAAAACTGTTAGATTCTATCATTAATACTGGAACTACCCCGAAAACGTGGGGCAGAAGTGTGGTGACGCTGTTCTTCAAGAAGGGCGATAAAGCCCTATTGAAGAACTACATTTCCATTGCACTTCTGAGCCACGTGTATAAGCTGTTTTCGAGGATGCTCACAAATCGCATTTTACGCAGGCTTGACGACTTCCAGTCTCCCGAAAAAGAAGGATTCCGATAAGGCTACAGCACCATAGACCACAAACACACACTGCAGCAGATTATACAAAAGACCAAGGAGTATAATCTGCTGTAGTGTGTTGCCTATGTTGACTATGAGAAAGCCTTTGATTCTTGGCGTTACTAAATTATCTCCAGCGGTGCCGGATCGACTACCGGTATATCGAGGTGTTGAAGTGCTTGTAATCATCTGCCACCATGTCCGTCAGAATACACGACACAGCAACGAATCCCATCCCACTGCAGAGGGGTGTCAGACAAGAGGATATCATATCCCCAAAACTCTTCACCGTTGCGTTGGTAAACGTGCTCAAGCTGACGGAGTGGAAATGACGTGGCATCAACATCAATGGCAAATACATCATCCACCTCGCTATGCCGATGATATAGTCATCCTGGAGGGTTCCCTGAAAGAATTGGTACAATGCTCGGGGGCTTGAACAGCGCCTCACAACGGGTGTGTCTTAAGATGAACATGGACCGATGTTGATGGCGTTGCTCGTTGTAGACAAATACCTGGGACAAGTGATCTAGATGGGTAAGTCCAACTTCAAGAAAAAGTCACTCGTAGAATCCAACTCAGAAGGGCTGCATTCGGGATACTGCGTCATATCTTGTCGTCTAAAACACTACCTCAGTGCCTGAAGTCGAAGGTTAGCCAACTGAAGTGGTAACGGGCTGGCCACATAGTTTGCTAAAGTTCGCTAAAGTTCAGCAAGGCCAATACAATAAGTTGCTGGTTCCATGCCATAACAAATGTCGTCGGTGACTTTAAGTAAGGCTGTTGTTGTGCTATGGCGGCGGTGAAAGCCCGATTGTAGGGGATTAAGATGGTTGTGGGAACGAAGGAAGGAAGTTAATTAAGATTGGACAATTTGCATGATTTTTTAACATTTTTATACATTTTCATATATTTTGTATGTTTTAAAGTAAATAAAAAAATATATAAAATATATTATAATATCTGCATCTTAATAAGTGCAGCAGTTGATGTTCTTGAATGTAAATATAAATATGTAAATAAGAAAAGAACTGACGTCCTAAGTCTTGTACATAAAATAAGAACAAGATTGTATAAACGTATAAAAATATTTTAAAGTAAATAAAAAATATATACTTTTTAATACTTTATAATTATATTTTTTCGTTTCCCATGTTCGTATTTGTATAACAATTTTTATTAGTAAAGATGGTTTTTCGTACAACATCGCCAACGCAAGCGGCAAGGAGCGAGCGATGCGATGAGAAGTGTGGCAACGTCGCATGATTTCGGTACCGAAATAATTTTAGGTTAAATAATGGTAGAACCTTAACCCTTATTTATAAAGGTACCGGTAAAGCTCTACCTTTATTTTGAATCGGTACCGGTATACTTTTGAGGTACCTTAACCTCTAACCGTAACCGCTTTCAGTCCCTGCGTTAAACTCTAGTCTATACCAGCTATACTCAACGTGCGGCCCGCCAGGCTTTTGTAGTTGGCCCATTTGGGGTTACTTTATTTTTTAATAATCGTGAAAACCTAAGAAATCAATACAAATTTTTTTTCTTTCTTTTGCGGCACTTGACAGCATGACTAACACGTATTTGTGGCCCGTATGAAAAAAGGTTGATAACCACTGCTCTATACGCTATACGCAGTTATTGCCAGTGGGCAGTGACTCCGTTCGCAAGAACTCATTAACTTCACGTTGAGATATCTCTCAACTTTGATTTTTTCATTCTGTCTTTCTTTAAGCAAAGGAAGCTGGTGCTGTTGATGTCCTTGGATGATGGTGACCAGGTAGCTTGTCTGCTCGCTTGATGGCTATTTACATCGATAATAATAAAATATAAGAATACGAAACCAGAGGTAAAACTTTCATTTTGGATCGCAGTTAAAAGTACTTATTGTTAAAACTATTTTCAATCATTTGATTTACCACGCGAAACGACAATTTTTATGTTAAAACGTAACCTTCTCCATTTTGGCTGCTACCTAGTTCAGTCACAAACAAATTAATTCAGTCGCTTTCTACTAAAACCGCATTAAATTCAATACGATACATTTTAAGAGATGTATAAACAAAAACATTTAAGACAAAATAATGGCGTAGTTAGGTAGGTACTAAGGTAAACACCCCAATTATGGACGGTTTAACAGCATATTTGTGGTATTTGTGAAATTTTACCTATATTGTGAAAGTTAAGAACCTGAAAGTACTTAAAGTGTAAAGTCCTGTTCTTATTCAACATTTTTGCTGTATCACGCGTGAGATATTGCAATTGGTTTAAATTTAATTAACAAATAAAAATTATCATTTTTTTACCCAGTTATGGACAGCAAAAACCCAGTCATGGACACCCAGTAATGGACATACCCCAGTCATGGACACCCAGTAATGGACACGAATCATATAAAACTAGTTAGGCTAGTTATCGACTAATCTATGATGAAAATCCATAAGAATAATAATTATTAATATCTTTCTAGGGTTCCGAAGTAAAATCGGAACCCTTATAGTTTCGTCATGTCCGTCCGTCTGTCCGTAGCAAAGCGCCGAGACCCTTAGTGCTAGAAAGCTGTAATTTGACATGAATATACCTATTTATTAAAACTCCAGATTCCAGAACACTGGAATAAAATACTGAAAAACTTTTTTTCAGGGTACCTCCCCTATAGGTATTGTGAGGATGATTTTTTTATTCTTCGTGTACCCTATAGTGTGGGGTATCGTTGAAAAGGAATTCCAAAAATATTATGGTTCTTCAAAGACCATTTTTGGAATAAGGGGTTCGTTTGCAAAATATTTGGTTTTAAAGAGCTAATTTTGGTTAGAGTCAAGTAGGGGGGGGGCCCTGCTGGCTAAACGGTTAGAGTTGGACAAGTGAAACAATTGTGAAAAATAGTTTATGATGAATTTGCAAGAAAAACTATTCCGGCTATGTTATTTTATGTAGTCAATAACCCTACATTGCGCTTGGCCTGACAAGCACTTGTTTAATCAACTTTACATGTAATATTCACATTAAGGAACTTGGTTAGGTACTTGTAAGTTTTCTAGATTGACAATGAGATTAGCATTAAGGAAGAGAAAATAATTAAAATTGTACTCATATTAAGTTTTTTATTTGTTAACTAGCTATTACTCGCGGTTTCACCCGCGTGTTCACAGGGAAGTAACAATGAGTGATTTTACATGCATGACATATTCCTAGTGCAAGAATAAATAAGTAACAAATCCAAAATTTAAAAGTTACTAAGAGGAACCAACTGTAGAATCTATGAACCTAACCCTCCTCGATCTTCCAAATATAAATATAAAGTTATATCAATATTTATATATGACCATCCATGACTACATCGCCACTTACCATCAGGTGGGATTGTAGTCAAGCATTAACTTATAAGATATAAAAAAATATAAATATTTCTAACTATAAATTTATATCAGTCCATAGATACTTTACGAACTGATACATATAGAGAAGTAGAGGACCAACACTTTGTTACTTTTAGTATGGAGTGATTCAAATACGCATCATAATGGATCTTCCCATGGGAATGACATATTGTTTTACCGCGGTAAAGAGTAACCTATGTTATTCTCCAGCATCCTAACTATCTTCACACAAAAATTCATACCATTAGATCGCTTAGTTACGACGAGAAAGAGGGACAAACAAACAAACAAACACTTTCGCATTTATAATATTAGTATGGATATGGAAGTATAAAAGTATGGACAAATACGCATCATAATGGATCTTTCCATGGGAATGAGTTGTTTTACCGCGGTAAAAAGTAGCCTACTTTAATCTCGAGCCTCCTATCTCCACATAAAAATCATACCATAACATCGCTCCATTACGACGTGAAAGACGGACTGTTTCGCATTTATACTATTAGTATGGATAAGTAATTTATGAATATTAACATTATCAGCTTCTTATATAGGTATGCATTAATTATTAACTACCTAAACTAAATTAGATTAATTTACAAATATTAATAAATATGAATGGAAATAAACAAATAAAAACTGCGAAATCGAATGTTGATAAAAAAACACTGAATGATTAATTGAATGAATGAACGAATGAATGAGTAATCGAATGAAATAAAATGAGTGAATGAAAAAATGAACGAATGAACAAGTGAATGAATTTGAATGAACGAGTGAAAGTATTTGAATGATGAATTAATTAATGGATAAATTAATGAGTAAATGAAGGAATGAATGAATGGGTGTATGAGTGAATTGATTAAGAATTAATTAATTAATTGATAGAGAAAGAGAGAGGGAGGAGAGTGAGATGGAGCAGGAGAGGGAGACACGTACACGAGTTAAGTTAAAATTTAGTAACATGGCATTAATTTGTCCGGCTTTACAAAGATCGCCGGGATGGCTAGTCTATTGAATTAATTAAGCAACAACAATTATAATTTTCTGCTGTCAATTTTAGTAATGAGATATATCTGTAAGTAAAGAATTTTGGCATGCACTTATAATATATCAGATTATCAGTATTATTCGTCTCTGTAAAGTAATAAAAATATGTTTAAAACACTAGGTAACAATTTAAATAGCAAAAATGGAGTATTTTTTCATTTCTTTTACACTGTAAAATTTGTGTCGCGCCGGGAGGTTCTATTTTCAAAATTGAGCCCTCGTTCTCTTTTCAAAATTGAGCCCTCGTTCTCTTTTCAAAATTGACAGGATCCACTGAAAACAGTTGCCCGTTGGTTACAGTTCATTGCGCTTTCGGGTTCGCGGTGTCGGTCCTATACGCTAGTAATAATAATTCAGTATCTATCATTTTATATCAGTGTCATTACTGGATATCTGTAAAATACCCAATAATAGCAACATTTTCATAATTTGCAGCTAGCTCATGGTAAAAAATAATACTAGGAGTAAAATTTGTTCAAGTTCTGGATACACAGTAGCAAAGATAAATTTCGATAAAATTATGTCCATTACTGGAGCTATACAATTATAGTGCACCAGTAATGAACACCAACAAAATATCAACAAATATAACTTCTCTGGAGTAACAACACTGTGTGTTGTAGACTTAATTTCATGGTTAACCAAACAAACAAAACACATTTTGATTTAAAAAAAGCAATACAAATTTACAGATGAAACTTTTTACTTACCGCACTAACAATTTCCTTAAGAAAAGCCGGTAATATAAATTTACAATGACGAACAATTTTAAGTTCGCGCTAACTTGTGTTCTAACAGATCGAATTGAATTATAATATACAGTTAAGATTGTTTACGCCGCGCATTTCCCGTTGGACAAAAGTGCCTTGTGATCTAGATTGGAATCTTGCGAGTTATTAAAAAATCAGAAAGCTTGTTTTTATTATTGTTATTGTCTGAATTGCGGTTGTCGAATCTATCTTCCTTTCTATTTTATTGTGGTGTAAATTCTGAGGATATTTATTGATTAAGATAAGTTTTTGCCGACACTAAACAAGGCAATAGCTATAAAACGAGTAGACGGATCATCTGATTATTAGATAACGATAAAACCAACAAATTTTATAAGGAATTGATTCTAGAAAAATAAAGGTAGCAGTGGGAAAAAACTACCACCAAACACGTATAGTATAACTGTACCATCAAGGTTAAGGGTACAAAATAAAGACATGCGATCTACAATGTGAGGGACCTGACGTCATAAGTCGACCACCAGTAGAAGGTGCATCACGAACCACGAGTGAGGCAATGATATTATAATGCAAAAAAAAGACCGTAGATATATCACTAGCACGTCGATGATGGAGAGCGTAAGAACAGGCAATTGCCCGTTCTGCTTATAGTCGCTCTGTCAATACAAGACGATACGCACGGTTTTGTTTGATGTCAGAAGTGCTTGACATTTGTGATTGATGTAGTGAAACAAAAGATAAACGAGTGTGTTGTAGTTTTTTTATATATCTTTTATATTTCTATAGCTCTTTTCGGAACAGATTTTTTGGTTGATTTGTAAGGGCATAACTTATCAATATTTTTTTAAATATCATTGGAGTGAGTATGGTTTGTTCGAAGATCAAGAACCTTCAAACAGATTAATAATAGCCTCTTTAAAACGTGAAACAATGATTTCACTTATCCATGCATTAACGTAATATCTAGGGCCTTGTGAGACATGCGAGCTGCATTCTAGTTGCGGTATCTACCACATACGAGTAACTAACTATCTCTATACAGTAGGCAGGTCACACTCACATCTAACCTTACCTCTAAACAAAACCCCCATCTTTCTACAAAAATCTGGTCTCTTAAACAAGCCTGGGTGTTTAAACACGTAACATTTTAAAACAATATTTTCATCAAAGAATTAGGTCAGAACTCGGATAAGAAGAATCCATCCTTAACTTACGATAGACAATGACCGTACAATTTAATCTAATCAACGAGGCTGTTCGGCTACAAGTACGTCTTGGTGTCTGGTGTGCGCTAGAACACTGTCCTGTGTACTTACAATAAGGCAATGCACCGTGAATCATAATTTATATCACAATGAATGTAATTAAGGATGACTCAAACAACGGTACAATGCGTCGCGGCTCATGCAATGTATTTAACCAAATGTTCAGCCGACCTCTTCACTTATTTATCGGTAGCACTGTGAAAACATGTGTATCGAAGGACGATGCAATTATAGTGCACTCGCGTTATTAACGGCTTTAATAAAATTAATCAAACATCGCAACACTGCCATATTCTCTCTATCTCTCTCTCTTTGTGTTGTGTGTGTGTGTGTGTGTGTGTCATGTGAACACCTGAGAATAAATAATAATCTAAGAATACTATTAGAAAAACCGACCGGTATAATACCATAATAAGGTACAATAAGGTAAATAATGAAATTTCTGAAACGTCTTATAAAAAGAAGCAATAATTGTGTCGGCGGGTACTATTTACATACCGGAGGAATAAATATTTTCATAGCTAGAGCGATTTCTAGTACCTACAAGTATTTGGTACTCACTATGTATAAGAGGGCTGGCCTACAACATTACTTACCTATGTATGTGAAGCCACTCTTGCTACGCAACATTAATTTCTAAAACGTGTTAAGCATTTGTGTACAATCACAATCACATAACTAGCAAGGATTACGCATAGTGCAATATTATCTACGTTAAATGCAACGGCCCCATTGTGCCCTAATTCCTCTACATTACCATATACTATTGGCTGTCCTCGTTGCATAAAATAAACTATTAAACTATTATCGATTTTTAATTGGTACTTATTGTATGTAAATGATGTTCTATCTATTTCTATTGTTCGTGTCATTACGATCCAAAGAAATCGTTTTAAAATCGGAATTATTTCGTCATTGGTAGATAAAATAGTTGACTTGGGACGGATGATTTCAATTCATGTAACCAAAGCATTATGTAAAAATTACATTGAAAGTGCTCTGGTTTTGATCATGATCCATGAAAATAGATTGAAATATGTGTAAAATGACCTAATAAATAACTTTTATACCCTTGTTCTTGAATATGTATTTCGATTCGAGTAGCAAACATCTCAGCCATCACAAACCAAAGTTCAAGAACAAGAACACACATAAATTATCTAATGCACTTTTTTATTCAACAAACATTTCGAAAGGTGATTTGTCATGAAAGTCATGGACGAGATATATGGCGAAACTCGCTTCCATATACAATTATCCAAATAATGAAAAGCATCATCATAGTCTTCCAAATTTTTGTACTATGTGCCTGCTATGATATGACGCATGTCTTTACTGAATCGGAAGTAACAAATGAGTGCATGTAACAATCATGACTTGTTATCGTAAACGTAGTCGGATACTAGCAACCGTTTCAAACGTATGGGCGTTTGTACACAATTTGCAGTGGAATTTCCTTGAAACAATGATACCAGTTAGTGTACCAATTAGTAGAGAACATCTGAGTCCTATTGCTTTTGATATTTTATGTGAATCATTTAGAAATTGGATCACTTCATACTTAATACGACGTTAAGATCCGATTCTAATAGATACTAATATTTGTAAGTAAGATATAAAATACAAGCATTTGAGTGAATAAACTTAGGGTTATAATTTAAACTACTCTCCCAAGACGAAACTTTGATTGTGGTGTTTAATCTTATACCTAGTTACTTAACGACAATGTTTAACAAAAATTTAAATAAATTTCATCGTACTCTCTTCTAATAACTCATCCGGATTTTAGTGTTTAATCTTTTACTTACTCATGGTGTCCCTACTGGTCTATCATAGAGTAACTTTGTATTGGTCTATCGACACGGGACGCCATCGCGCCAGTGTCGGGACAGATTAGGCACAGTAGAATGCGCGTCCCATTTACCTTGTTCTGTCTATTTGACCGGATGCGCATGGGAAGCTTCACGCTGACGGATATAAGACAAAATATTGTTTATTGGATAAGGATAAATGTAAAGACAACTGAAAATTCATGTCAAATTTTAATAAATAAAATTAAATTAAATTAAATTAAATTAAAAATCATATAGGGCAACACTTTTAGATATCTGTAGTAGAGAAGGTGGAACACAATATAACAATGTTACATGACATTTGCAGTAGTATTTGTATCATACTCCATGATTTCATAGACCGCTTGTGATCTATACTTACAAGCTATTAGCTCGCTATATTTATATGCATGGAAAGGTCTTAGAATGATGACTACATAATAATTATGTACGTCTTGGCAAGAGCCCATTTACCAGATGGCTTGACGTTCTGGAGAAGTCTACGGGTATCTAGTTTCAGAAGGATCAGTAACGGTTAGAGTAAGAACTTAGGGGCTCATGTCCATCATGAATTACTAAAGAAACTTGCTAGTTATAATGACTCATTAAACCGAATCGGCTAAAACTTGAGATATTAATTTATTACTTGAATACTTCCATGCCAGTGTAATACTTATTATCTTCACCCAATTTGATAATGGTCATGATGGACCCGGATTCTAGCCGAAGCAACGCCTAACTTAAATAAAAACTTGTTTTAATTTTTTTATACAAATTACTTATTTTGTTGATATGGAACCACCAATGTATAGGGTATATCATTTGAATATGATTAAAATTAATTATTGTCCCGAAGTTTCTTAATAGTTTGGTTAACATGAACATTGATAAAAAGCAATACTTGTAATTAGTTGTAGAGATTTCCCTGCTAACCAGTATAAATCATAATCAATTGAGACCTCATGAATAAGGAATCCCTTGAGTAAATTAATAAGTGAAGTAGAAACCTACCAACATAGTTACAGTTTATCAGGACTACAACAGTATTTTAATAACGGGATTAAAACGCATATAAACGTAAATATCGCGTAACATTGTTATATGGTTATCGGTTGCGAACCTGTAATCTATCAAGAATTTAAATGTGAAGGCGATCTGGTTCGCACTGGTTGTGGTCGATACGTCATGCTTTGTAAAGATTATGATTGGAAATATTGGAATACCTATATAAATGGTCCTTTTCACAACCAAATAAATAAATTTAATAGTTTTTCAAGAATCTTAATATGTTTAAACGGGACTCACCAATGCCATACTTAAATGGTTCTTTTATCATTCACAAATTATTAAAGATTTAACTAGCTTCTCCCGGGACTTCTACTTCACATCCAAATATGTGTAATATTTAATAGTTTGAAAATAAGTATCTTATAATATATTAATCCAGGTCATAAACTACCTTTGTACCAAATATAATCCAAAGCCGTTGTTGCGTAATTAAAACAAACATATAAACTGACATTTATATTGTTAGTGGGGTAATGAAGGCTAACTTAGCATATCGATCATAATCATTTAAAACCTTTAACGCACTGATGGGCTTTCGACGTAATAATTGCAAATTGTCATGTCAATCGTTTGGTTGAGATTATTGTTTTTCTTTTAAAAGGTTATTGCAATACAAATACGTATAGTACGTTTGATATAACATATAACATAATAGGTGTACTGGTCGTATCATTATCGCATCCCATGACAGTCCCATGTTGGGTTTGGGACAAAAGAGTTGTACCTCCACGCTAGCAATGTATTAATTTTTTTATCTAAACAGCCGGCAAACGGTCCACCTAACAGACATCAGAGACACCAAAGGCATCACTGATGCATTGCCGGCCCTGAAAGAGATTAGCCAGAATTTCGGACTTCACACTGTAGGCATAACTCTTAAAACCCTCTTAGATTAGGTGTCCTCCCGCAAGTAATATTTTTTAATCGATGCGCACAATGGAGGTGTTTGCAGGATTTGAAACCGGGCAAACCCCGTACAAGATACTAAAATCAAACTATAGCCTACTAGGCTATCACTTGGTCGATTGACGTGACATAATTCTGGACAAAGAACTGGGCCGTGCACCGACGTAACTATCCGGAATGCACCACACACACACACACACGCGCACGCACACACACACACACACACACACACACACACACACACACACTAACTTCATATTGCGACATTCTTGCACCGACAGCCGACAGTGACCGCTGTACCGTTCTCTTATGACGTCATGGTAAATGTCAGTCTTCCTAATTTTGTAATGCCATCACTGATTTGTATTAAAACTTTAAAATAATATAAATAGCTTATTTAGATCAGTGCCTCACCTGTTTTATTGTCTCAGTAGACTCAGTAGCTAAGCTACACTACAACAGTATCGCGTAATAAACGCGTGCTGTCAATTTTGTGGTAGCTACCGTCATAAAGTGTAAATGGTGGTTTTTTATTTTATTGAAATAATAAACTATAATTTTTTTTTCAGAAATAATATTATGCTAATCTAATCGAAAAACATAACATAACAGTAAAATTAACTTTAGCATACCTAATTACGTACATATTACGAATTATGACGATGAGAATCTATTAGATAAGTGATTTATGATAGTTTCGTAAAATTACGTCCATAGTTCACGTAAGTATATTAGTCGTGAAACCATCTTATATACTAAGAAATGGTTAGTATATAAGATGGTTTCACGTATATGTTATGTTAGTTTTATCTTCGACCATACGCGTGCACAATATTAATTAATTATTAGTACCAAGTATTAAATTTAATATAATATTCTGTTGTGAATGACGTTCTTAAATGAAATTTAATGATTCAATTGGATTGATTTATTACAATAATGATATATCGGCATAACTTCAATAACTTTTGAGTGATGTTTATTTGACGTTACAATAAATTTATGATTGTACACACAAAATATGATTGTATAAGTACTTATATACAACTAGCTGTTGCCCGCAGCTTCGCATACGGAAATTATGTTTTACCTTATTTGTACCTCTTGTAGAAGGAAATTTAAAAAACGGTGAATTTATATTGAAGCACTTATATTTAGTAATTTATATACTGAAACCTACGATAAATTCACAAAGGATTCCTCCAGGAGCGGGTTTTGAAAAATAAGCAATATTCACATTGATTTGTATTTTTTTCTTTCTTTTTGCAAAATTTTGAAAAATTGAAAAATATAGGTTCCATAAATTTAAGCAAGGAATATTTGATGCGAATTTGAAGCAAATCGGTTGATATTTTAAAAATATTCCATACAAACTTTCATCCCGTTTCCCGGGGAAACTTTTTAATTTTCCGGGATAAAAACTATCCTAAAATATGACCCGGAGTATTAGTAACAACTTTACCAATTTTCATCGAAATCCGTTCAAGGGTTTTCATGTGATGCCCGGACAGACAGACAGACAGACAGACAATAATTCAAAAAAAAATATTTTTGTACTCTAACATGTTATTGTAGTGCCCCCTAATCAAAATTTTAAAAAAATATTCAATGTACAGTAAATTTGCCCTTTGAGTTTTATTATAGTATAGATAACTTGGTTCACGCTAACAGAAAGTTGAATTATTGAAGATTAGATAATTTGGATATTTACCTGACTATGCGGGTTCCCTCATTTGATTTAACATGGAAACATTTATTGTAAGGTAAACTTGTTTGACAAAATATGGTGAATTTGGTAATGAACATAAAATATAACGTTAATGGTATGTACTTCTCATCATGATATTTTTTTCGATTTGGACTTAATTTTCTAAATAGATATAATATTTAGTTAGTCAAATGGTTTTACTTTTTAACTTGAAGTTGGTTTATCAATTTAATTGCAGCAAATAAAGTTTGTGTAATTATTCCACCGGATGTATGTAGAATTGTTACATCCATACGGAAGCGTGGTTTCCCGCGGTTTTATCCCACAGAGTAAGCCCGCGGCATTGCGTTTCTCTCACGTTCGTGTTTAGCTACGCTTTTCGACTGGTCAAGAAACCGGTACCCGGTTCCGTTATTCACTCGAATCAATTTTATCACTATGAATGCCCCTTTTTCGCAGGTACAAACGGAAAAGATATCACTAACCAACCATATCGATATGTTTAAGTAATAAGATACTTTTTTTAAATTTTGTTGTAGGTACCTAATAAAAAAGACTAACTGCCAGAATCTTGAATACGATTAAAACTACATGTGTGTGAATTCATATTAGGATCATAAATTAATGACTGAAAACATAAACTGTAAATTGTAATTTACGATACTGGTTAAAAGACAACTGCATATATTTCATTGAATAGCTCTAGCTACTTGTGTAACGCATCACTGGAACGAGGAATGCAAACAAATAAACAGGTGTAACACAACACTACACTTGATTGGGCTCTAATAATTCTTTACTCAACGAATCATTGACCTCTTTCGCGGGGAAGATACGAGTACCCGTAGTATTTAATGTAAATGTACGTCGAACAGGTTAATAGTACCGTACTGAGCGATAACAAAAAATGTTTGCAAATCGAACACTTCTATGGAGTTGAATGACCTCTGCATAATACTTCCTATTTTAAAATAAAATTAAAATGGCACGGTAAATGACGGTGCTGGCTGGACGTATCGCAGTTTTTGTTAAATCGATCGACTTAATATCTACGAACTGGATTGTAAAGAGAACGACAGAGTCGAATTTTTACTGTTATATTTTGGCAATCTTTAGCCTTATTCACTTTTCGTTTTTTGCTCGGTTTGAGTTTCTCAGCGTCCTTCTGACCGCTTCATAAGCATGTAGGATATACATATAATAAGTACATAATATACCTACTTATAATTTTTATGGTGTCAACAAATTTTAATAAACTAGAAGCAAGAGCTAAGGTACTAACTAACGTCCCAACTCAGAGTCACTAATGGTTACTTAAATCGCTCCTTAGTACAGAATTTGTATGGTGATTCTTTACTAAGGAGCGATAAAAGTAACCGCTAGCTAGTGACTTTGAGTTGAGGGGTAAATGATGTAGAATTTAAAGAATACAAACGACACCACTTGGCCGCTTTTTACAACGTCCGCGATTCCAAACGTGTATGCACCGGCTATTTTATAGCGGGATTTTTTGCAAGTCTCGAACGGTTTTGTCACTTATTTAAAACTCTTTTTACTTTTGTTTCTTCTTTTACATATAAATACATCTTGCATTGTTAATGTTTAAGCTTACCACACATTCTCATCATAACCAAGGATTGACTGGTAGAGAATGCCACTTGGCATTAAGTCCGCCCATTGTATAAAATTGCAATAAAGGTCAAATAAATAGATACATATACTACCTTCTTATCACGAGACTGCTTGTTGGCTGAACATAAAAAATATTTAATAGGTAATCTAGGCATACGAAAAGCAAAAATATGCAAAGTAAATACATTATGTACCTTTATCAAACAGATAAGTACCTAACAGTCGAGTAAGTTGCCTAAAACCATATTTCTTCACCAGACCATATTGTCAAGTATAATGAGAGATTATTATCGATAGTCTAATCATCTCGATTTAATGACTTTACGAGTTTTAAAAGTTGGCAAATGTTCTTGACTATCGACTTGTTTTAGGTAGGTATATGTCCGACGATTAGCATAACTAGATTATTTTAACATTTGATATTTGTGTGACATTTCGAATTGGCCACGTTACTAGCTATATTGTGAAATGCTTAGGATACGGTCTATATATCGTACCTTACTAAATATTACGACCCAAAATAGCATCGGACCTTTTAAGGAAAAGAAAATAAGTTCGAAGGGTCGGTATACGAAAGGAACTGAACGTTGATTATGTTGTAATTTAACTTTACATCGGTATTTCCAATACGATGTTAAAGTTAAAAGTCTACATAGTCTAGAGTCTCGTTAGCATTAAAAAGCATTTTATGACTGCTTTGCATTGAAAAATTAAAATTTATTAGAAAAAAATAAAAAAAAGCGGCCAAAAAATTATTTAAACTGTAATAAAATTTATTTTGTCTATAAATCATGACTGAAAGGTTTTCATCTTAATATACACGTATTCAAAGTAGTTAATTCGGAATCCAATTAACGAACGATTAAAAAGATTTAATTCTAGCAGAACTCCACAATGTGGTTCAGATTTTTCTTCTCAATTCTTGTTTAAAACCTGTGTCAAGTTACAATTTATCACTTGATTGGTCGCTTAATATGTGTATAAATTAGCTTCTAATAAAGTTATTTTTTTTATTCAGTCTAGCGCCTTTTTCTTTATTTTAAAGTATCAGCTTACTTGCGTGAGATAATAAAGAAAGTGAAGATGATAAAATGGGAATGGGATGTAGCGTGCGTGTGCAAATAAAAAAAATCATTGGCGCAAACAGTGTAAATTTAATTTTTATTATTAGTAGGTACCTTTTTAATTTTAAGTTTCTTATTGTTTAATTATTTTCTCCTCGGTCCTCAGTTTTCAGTAGGTATTAAAAGTTTTATTAAGATCTGGGGGCTTACCATGAACTCTTAAAACAGGTCAATATTAGGCGATAATTGGCCTGTCCTGCTATATCCTACCATGATCTGGCTAAAACACAGGGCAGCCAGCGACCACGTCACCGTAACAGGACAGCGGTCACATGACTTCAAAAATTATCTTCTGCCCTGCAATTCGTGTACCATGACGCGATTGTTGACGTATTGACATCAGAAAGTGGCATATGTTAACGTCAAAATATTACAGCTCACCGAAAGTAACATTTATTGTCCTGTTTCGGCTATTTCGTTGATGATGATGAAACACGACGGGATGCAGCCATGGCAAATTTCGAATACACCATCATCACAAAATAAATACAAGTCATTTGTTTGGAAAATTTTAAAAACATTCATTGTACTTATGCTTTTTAAATTATCGCTCCTAACCCCGGTCACTCACATGCGCGCAAATGTTTGACATTTTTACGAATGTTTGCACATATGTGAAGGGTGGTCTGGCAAATGGGTTCGCATATGAGCATATAAGCCCATTTCCGCTTCCTCCTACACTTTGTTCAGGAATGTTCAATCTTGCTGTTGTTATTATGTTGTTGTCATTAAAATCCATTTTCAATACAGAAAATAAATGGTAGTACGATTAGACGCCACGAACCACGAAAAATTAAGAGATACATCACCTTTTTAGTCGTGTGCGCAACTGGTCGCACGAATGTGTGGGAGACTACACGAAGGTTCGAGGTTCGCGCGCTTTGATGTGCGAGACAAAAAACCGACACAGCTTGGAAAACCCCGAATGCCTCGAAAACTTCGCATAATCATTCGCGAATGTCGTCCCACACTTATGGGTTCGCGTATTCGCGCGAATGTGAGTGACCGGCATTATAAATCACACATTTTATTAGACATTTAGACATGTCATTGTGTCAAGTGTCAAGTGGTGTAAGATTACGTTCAAAAATGTAAGCATCACTTAGCGATAATTTTTTTGGTAATTTTAGAGAACGAAAGGTTAATAAATCACAACACTTACGTATTTATAACAAATCTCAAAATCTTCAATTGAGATTGTTATTTTAAACTTTTAAAAACATCAATATTACGCATTCATTTGAAAACCGGTAAACCGATAAAACGCTCTATTTCAGAACATAATTAGTACAAATCAAGTACCTTCCATGTCATAGACTAAGATGCAGGACAGAAGTAGAGGCATTGCAGGTTATCGGTAAAAGTTCATGGTACAAAATACACTCCTGTCAGGTTTTAGCTACAAGCTGACCTGTCCTAAACATGACACATTTTATTAGAGTTCATGGTAAGGCACCAGTAACAAACAAAGCACCGGACAATTGCCTGTCAGGCCACGCGCGATGTAGGGTTCCGAAGTAGCAAGTTTATCGACTAGTACTCATTAACTACTTATGATAACATATCCGTGATAGTTTTCCTTGTAATTTCATCATATAAACTATTTTTGAGAATTTTTTCACTTGTTAAACTCCAACCGTTTAGCCGGCATGATTCTGAGTTCTGATGTTATGATTCTGAGTTTAACCTGTCGTTGTTGGTTCAACAAAGACAGTTTAAACTCAGAATCATAGATTAAACTGCTATTGATATTACGGGTTAAAGTCAGATATTATTATTTCGCAAACGGACCCCTAATTCCAAAAATGGTCTTAGCAGACCCATAATATTTTTGGAAGATCTTTTCAACGATAACCCATACTACAGGGTACGCGACGAAAAAAAAATACCTGTAGGGGAGGTACCCTGAAAAAAAATGTTTTTCAATATTTTATTTTACGATTCTGAAGTTTTCATAAATAGGTATGTAACTATATCCATGCCAAATTACATGCAAATTTAATATGACTTGTAAAATCGTTTCTAGAACGTTTAAAGCACGTCATGTTTACTAATTAATCATTTTATATAGTTTTATGTAGGTATATAAATTAAATATAGATAAAATTTAACTACTTTTAATCTAACGAAGATTGACGCTAAAGATCGTTAAAGAACGACGCCTATAATGATAAATGAAATCTTTAGCACTATGGACAGATAAACTCGCAGCAGATGTTGTGAACAAAATAAAGTAAAAGGATCCCTTTAAACCACACGCTTAGAAGTTAGAACCGTGTTTACTGTTTACTGAAGAATGAATACGTGGTATAACCAGTTTGAGTGCCTATCGTTATCTTTGTAATAAGTAATATGACATGCATTAAATAGTATCCGCAGTAGCAACGACAAAAGATGAGGATTCATTCCCGCTACCATACACTTGTCCCATAAAATTTAATTGAAGTTCTTAACTGCTGGCAATCGGGGTCTCCTCTCACAATGTGAGGGGGTACAGGCCATAGATAGACTATCATGCTGTAACATGCTATTCCAATGCCTATAAAACTGACTGTTTTGTTGTTGACGGCTTAAAATTACGTAAACAATATTTTTTACACAAATCAATGATATTATTAAGTAGGTACCACAGTACAAGCTATCAACCATTAAGATGTCTGGGAGTTAAAGCTGTTGATAATAATAAATATAAATCGTAAGTAAAACCTTCAGTCAATTGTAACATTTGTATCTAACTCTCTAAAGTACAATTTTCCCCAACTCCAAACGTGAACATTTTATCATTCTTATCGGCACACACATAGGTAATAAGTGGAAGGTGCTCGCATAGGCCTAATCATGGAATCTATAAAGTTTGACCGACGTTAATCGGTTAACAATTAGGTTCTGAGAATGAAGGAGGTTTTTATGTGAGCGCCGTTATGTTATTGAATAACTTATAGCGGTTCCCGTCTCGCGCTTATCACACTAAGAACTATTAATCAGCAAACGGTAATACCAAATTACCAAGATTGATTTGGTGTCAGAACTAGCAAGAGTTCAAACTTTATTTCAATAATATTGTTAGTTCAATGCTATGTTTAAAGAAACTATGTTAAAAGATGCTATGTTAAAGGAAGGGGTTATTTATTTTAATAATAATAATCATCGTTATATTTTCTAAGGAGGTAAAATAGACGAAGAATGTTAAAAGAAAAAAGTTACAACTGAAATTAATACAACAATTAATACTGTGTACATAAACAATTTTTATTGTAAACAAATTATTTTACGCGAATGAACGGTAAGCATCATGCGTTTTAAGTAGGCCTATAGAATATAGATAGATTCAAAATTCAAAACCGCTTTGGAAACCCATTACTGTATCGAGGTCTGCTGAGCTTCGTTTCATTTGAGTACCTAACCTACGGGTTAAACACGACCAATAATTAAGGTTGGCCTGACTTCACGTTCACACACGTCAAGGAACTAAGGAAAGCTCTCAAATATGCGGTTACGATCATAATGAAGGAAATTATTAATTTCGTTTTCAAAAGGATTGAAATAGTGTTCCCGTTCGCTTAGATGTGGCTCTTGTAAGTGAA
The DNA here is from genome assembly GCA_911387775.1 of Thymelicus sylvestris. Lineage (NCBI taxonomy): Eukaryota > Metazoa > Arthropoda > Insecta > Lepidoptera > Hesperiidae > Thymelicus > Thymelicus sylvestris. Next base: position 5,063,307 of record OU426892.1, read on the forward strand.
GTGGCTAAGTTAGTGCGGCTTACATCAGGTCTACATCGCTTCCTAACAACCAGGGCGTTTTGATCAAGAATAAGCTTATCATGTGTACTATACTTACCTAGTTTGTTGCCCGTGCAGTAGCATCAGTAACCAGTTTTACTACTTACTACCAGTAGTATCATCAGTAGCATATCGGTAATTATTTTCCCTTTGTTACTACTGCAGTTGTAAGAAGGGAAATACTAAATTGTCCTTATTACTAGTTACTACCATCCAACTATAATTGTAAAATTAAATTGCCCGTCGTACTCTATATGGTTGCTCTGATAGAGCAAAACCGCGCATGGACTCTGTGTCCGCGTGAATCTGTTAAGGCCGCTATGTCATAATAATATGTCTATGGCCGCATATTATGCTATTACAATCAAATGTGTGATTGTATCTCCGGAAAAATCCCCGATATTAAAAATTATAAATATGCCATGAGTCCGTGATAAAATAATTATTTCATTAATAACCCTGTTAATGATAAGATTAAATCATTACTAAAAATAAACAAAACAAATATCTTACTTATATATTACTTCCATTGGGTATTATGCAATCAAATCATCTATTTAGCTAGCAATTTTCATACCTAGTAACTATAGTCATGCAAGAAAAAAGAAAAGAAATACAAAATGACAAGAAAGGGGAAAGAAGCGGGCTATTTCCCATATTTATTATTTCATCTGACAAGGACATAATACAAATGGTATAATATAAAGATTATAAAGCCTCCGATTATAATGACGTCATATTATTTACACAACTTAATTTCCCGTATTTCAGGAAACAAAACTTATCAAAATATATTTAAAAGCCATATTTCAAGCAATTATCAGTATGTCAATGTAATCATAATCACATCACAATAAGATATGATAGACATGTTATGGTAGGCATACGTGACGAGTGACGGTTCTGCGTGCTCTATCGTGATTCGAGATATGTATCTGCTGCGTCCAATACAATTATATTACACTTATGTTAGTACACTTTCACACGCAGCTTTACGTCTAACACTATCATTTTCACTGTATTTATTAGTAAATTCTCCAGATTTGGAGAAAGTCATATTAATTTGAGTTTAATTTTAAACAGGTCGATACTTTAAAAAATAGGTCTTGTGTTATTTTAAGTAGATATAAGAATAAGATTTTTTCACATAATCCATAGTAAATTTTGTAAGAATAAATAACACACTTTATACTTATGCATAATAAAAGTGGAATTCACAATCGCTACAAATCAAAATGTTTTTTCCACAATCAGCGATCCAAGAATTGATTTGCGATTTTAATTGCACCAGTTTCTGAACGTTTCTTTCGTAATCGAGATCATAAATTGTCCTTATTAGCGAGTATAAAGTATAAAGAGTCGAACTATAAGCCTCGGATATGGTCGTATCTTTAAGCTTACAAGATATTTTTATTGAGCCAACAATTTACAAAGTTGTTAGTTTAAAACATTTTTCAGTTATCTGAAAAATACTTCGTTCAGGACTGTGGTTCAGGAGGTAAAGTGGAGTCAATATTTTGGAACTATGAACCTCAAATTAATATGGTCGTATTCCTATGGTTACAATAAAAGAAAATGTGTTCTATACGTCTAATAATCAAATCATTATAATCAAATAATAGAATACCTTGACTGCAATATAAGTACATAATTATATGTAAACATTATGATCATAAGAGTGTTTTTGTTAATAATTTACAGCAGATCAATAAAAATAAAGTACCTAATAATTATATCCTACAATACAGAATTAATAATACTACAAACAATTCTACTTTTATTTATGACATCGTAAGAATTCCAATATTTTAAGGAATATTGAAGTTTTATAAATGTAATGTTATTCAAACCGGCGTTTATTCTAATTAAGGGAAAACCCAATCATAAATCTTTCATTTCGATAAAGCCAATATCAATCATTGTTTTATCTTGAAGCTTATGCTTTTCGATAGGGTGGAAGAAGACGATGCAGTTCATTTGGAAATAGTGCTTAATACGTGGAAATCTTTGAGTTTCTTGAGGTCCTTTTTATCTATTGGTCTTGAACCCAGGGAAAAATTCCTTATTTATTTTATAATAATTACTTATCTACATATATACAGATAATAATTAACATCTGCGCCCATGAACCGTTATTAATGTACCGACAGATAACATGGAATCAGTAATTAACAAATGAGCGTCAATTTTTCAAATTCCTCTTCATTTAATGAATAAATAGTAAATCGAATTATTTTTATTTGTCTTGATTAAACAATTACAAGTAGAGTTATTATAGATATTTGGAAGAAGACACTAAAAAAGAAACTCGGCGGAAATAAACCATGTGTAGACGAAGAGGCACCTGTGAGGAATGCAGCCATTCCTCATAGTTACTTAGCTACCGTTACTCAGGCGGTGTCTGTGACCATTTCAGAACCTGCAAGACTATTCACTTTTGTAACTTGACAGCGGAATCCGCGATGAGTTTCAAAATTGAAGTTCGAGTCCGAGATCTTGATATGTGTGTAGTGTGTGAATGTTATAAGGTGCGATGTATCGTAGGTTAACACAGTTCTAATAAAGTCATCCTTAAAGCAACACGTCTTTGAATCCAAATCATTCCATCCAAACCATTCTCTAATCATCTGGCACGCACTTGCGAGGTGAAGGGAGTCTCGAACTCTTACTTCAATTTAGAAACTCATCGTGTATTCCGCTGTCAAGTTACAAAACAAAAGCGAACTTGCATCGTATTGATATGTCATTATCTAATCATCTAGTACGCACTTGCGAAGTGAAGTGATCCTAGAACTCGAACGTCAATTTTGAAACTCCGCTGTCAAGTTACAAATCTGAATAGCCTTCCAGGTAGCATTTGTCCATCATTTATTTACTTGCACTAATTACATCATTATGAGTAACTGAGTAAACTAATAGACATTGACATTCACACATTCACACGCTCAGACAGGATATTTATCCAAATGAGGGATCACAAACATTCACCGGGAATCGAATCCGGGTCACTACCATTTACAGACTATAGTTTCAGGATGTCAATGGGTCATATTTTACAGGACAACCTGATGGGATGTTGATTACATCTGCTTACAGGTTTTTTTAAAACCAGGTCGATTTACCGCTTTTGATTTCCTTGGCGTTGATGTGTGAAAAGGGGGCTTATTTTCGAGCTTACTTATGTAAAACGAAAATATTTTTTTGTCAAATTATTAATTTATTTAAAGATAATTATGATATCACATGTAACATTGCTAAAACGCTTGGTATCGTTTCTCAAAATCATTTTCGATATTACCTATTATTAAACATTACAAAATATTGAGGTATTCTTTGTCAACTGGTGACCCCCCTTGCCCAAAATTGGTTTGATCTTTAAGAGGTCTACCAGGGCTTAAATGAAAGGTATTAATCTCTAGTTTTTAATGCCGATGGGCATTTTTAGTGAATATATACTCTAGATCCAATATGGCCGCCTAAGCCACGTGACTGACCTGTTTTTTTACACTAAATCATATATAAAAGTAGCTGCACAATACCAATATGGGTTTACAACGGCTTAAATGAAAGGTCTTGACTCCCACTTTCAAAAGCCTTGAGGTGTCAGTTTTTTTGCGACCCTTAAATTCAAAATGGCGGCCTTAATCACGTGACATATGCGTTTTTTCAGTAAAATCAAAAGAAAACTTTGTCGGTCCTAATTTTGTCTTAAACTCGCTTGAACTATTGTTTTTCAACAAATAAATATCAATCGTATGAAAAGTTTTTTCTGGAAATGCTATTTTCGCCCTCTATAGGACAATTAAAACATCATATGACCGGATATGGCAAATGTGCTGTTTCAAAAGATCGTCAAAGACATTTTTATGAAAACTACGTGTAGTCTAAGGGGTAAGGCTACTTGCTCTTTTCGATGCGCATATTTACGACTTCCGGTTACAACCGGAAGTGGGCCATACAAACCGGAAGTCCATTTTTTAAATAAAAAATTGTACTTTTTGGAACAGATTCACATTGTTCATCTAAAAATACGCTTCTTTTTTTTGGAATTTTTTTTTCGGAAATGGAAATTTCGCCCTCTATAGGACAATTAAAACATCATATGACCGCATATGGCAAAATGCACGATATTTCCAATTGTCAGAGCATTTTGCCAGGCTCGTCTTCTTCACCATTTCTCACATATTTATTTGATGCAAACACGTGCACACTTTCGCTTGTTATTTTTGATTAATGCAATTCTATAAATAGTCGTCCTTTGGCTTCGCTTCAATAACAATGAGTATGGATTTTTCATATGCAATGCACGCTTTCGAGATTATCTTCCTAAAACAATCGTTATTGTGTATGAGTCATAACACATAAGTCTTAAACCATAATGTCTGTCCGTTAATCGGAAAATAGTCGTCTGATAGACTAAAAATAAAAAAAAACATATTAGGAAGATTCGATGTTACACTTAAATATTTTTTTTGATAAGGTGAATTAAGTTTACTAATACACCTTGCCCACCTCGGCAGTAGGCTTGTGTATAGCTTGCCTTAATCACCTAGGTGAATTTCTATATTTTCTGTCGATTTAGTATAATCTTAATAATAAAATCCCAAAGTTAATACGTGATTTGCCAGTGGAATTATTTAAGAAACATGTAAAATCCCAACTTTTAGGCAAATGCTACTATACTGTAGATGAGTACTGCGATGTTGGGACCAGGGAGCGTCAATAACATAAAGACGGGTGATCCTTAAGACTGACGTTTATTGACTAATCAAAATAAAAGAGTACATAGATGTGCTTAAATGCTAACTATAGCTATATGTACGGGTGAGGTGTGTGCGTACACTACACCTCCCCCCTTGAAGAAAAAAAAGAAAATACATATTTTGTGTTTGCTTTTTTTTTATAAGTATCTGTCATTCATTTTTTTTAAACATATTTTTGATATAGGTATTTAGTCTAATGATGTTTCTTGTTTTTATAATTCATTTTCTAATCATAGTGATATTATCCTATAACCTATTATAACATAACTTTGCTTATTTTTCTACTGTTGGCAAATGTTGGCAAATGTTAATTATTCTCATTCATTTTCTTTTCACTCTTCGATTACATTCATTATTCTAACTTGTTATTTTTATTCATCTAATATAATGTTTAATCTGTTTCAAAGTTTATCTAGATTTTATATCTTATATTCTATTATGTATATTATCTCTATTTCTTATTTCCTAAGTCAGTAAATAAGATTAGGTATTACACCCCTTATGAACTTTTGTCTTATCCATATTTAGAATTCAGATGTTATATTGTCATTTTCAGAAAACTATTTTATTACATTATAAACATACATATCGCTAGCGCTACACGATATGACGTCATTGTAATGAAATAAAATCAGCTCAATATAATCAGCATATTACTTGATCAGGAGACACAATAGTGTCTAGGTACAAGTACACACACCTTATTGTTTACAAAACTTTTCAATTTCAAAGTAACCCTTAGGTACTACATTTTGTCACTTATTACGTCATATTATATACGTATACGGGTTGCATTGGGCCCGAATGCATTATACATGTACATTTTATCTTGCATGCTTATAATTTATCATATGTATGTATTATTAATATTTAATATTATTATACTCATTTATTTACTTATTTGTACGGTACACTTTTTACATTTTATTATTTGGTCCGGCCCCTTATATTTTACATATTTATTTTTATAGGTACTTATTATGAGTATGAGTCGACTCTTATTATTATTACATATTGGCATCTTTGTGCCTTTTGTGGGTCGTGGCCACGCCCTTACATTATTTATTTGAGGTCATATTTTAAGCCATTTTGAGACTCCAACAGTTCTCACAGAGCAAGCTCGTTGACACCATGATCGAATGAAGGATCTGACACTCTAATGTACCTTTACTTATACATACAGGGTCATAGTTTTAAGACATTTTGTCTCCAACAGCATTCATACCGGAGACTCGTCCGACCTATGATAGACTGAAGGATCTACTTGTGTGCCCTATTTGTACCGTACTTGTGTACCGTTTTGATGAGCTATTCGGTAGCTCATTATTACCTTAAACTCAATTAAATGAGTTTTATTTCTTGTAATCCCATATCTTTCGCTTACTTTCACATTTCATTCCATTCATAGCACTCACATAATTCCACACCATTTGAATATTCCGAAATCCAGTATCTTGGCAACGATTGGGTGATCAGTCCAACTGATTGTCAACACTTGTATATCGAATTATTCCCAACTCTTTCATACCAAACTGGTCAAACCATTCTTTCTTTATAATGTATCTACCAAAAGCCAGTTATTCTTTATCTTTTATCTGTTCATTCATTCGTATACCCATCACGTTTTTCTAACTATTCATACCGGTCCATAGAAGAAAGTACCTAATTGCATTCAACAGGATGACAAAAAGATTTTTCATACTTTCTCTTAACCTTACTTAAAACCCATATTCCTATACCTTACATTTTTCATAACTTGTTACATTTTATTATCAGTATATCATACTGTTCATGTCTTATAATCATTGTCCTTAAATGTTATAGTAGGTATATTTACCTTACAGTTCATTTTTAATCATTGTCATATCGTGATTAATATTATAACTCCACTCGTATTTATTTTTATGAGTTAGGAACATACTCATAAAGTTCAATTTAAATATTACAAAAAAAACTTATTATTTTTATTGGCAATTCATAAAAATCTGAAAATCTTGACAGTTTAAATACGTAATATTCAATGATAAAACATCTAATTGAGTTTACTATTTTCAAAATACTTTCAAGTGGTTACAAAAGTTTCAAACATTATATTGTTTTCAAAAGCTTGCCTAAAACGACACATGAAGACTCAATTTGTAACTGATACATTGTTATGATTATGATGACATTCTAACGCTAATAAGTTACTACCTAGCTATTCTCTGTCGCTAAGTGCATCGTAACAATACCAGTAATTCGACGACCAAGTTTGATAAATACCGGGTACTAAATAATACAGAGTTGTTATTACAATAAATTCAACCTTACTTAAATAAAAAATTAAGGTAGTTACTAATGTCATTGTTGCATGGAAATTTATTTTGTTCATCCATTATAAATAAGTAACAACTTATTATTTTTTAATTCGTAAGAAAACAAAAAGGTACTAAATGTCATTCGAGTTTTATGATCACTGAATACATTAATATTTTCGAATCATGGATACACTTTTTTTATAGCAGGATGCATCAATGGAAACATATATCACACTAATAAAAGGCGAAAGTATGTGCGTTTATGTGTTTGTTACTCTTTCACGCTCAAACGGCTGAACAGATTTTCATGAAATTTTACACCAGGGTAGCTTACACCCGGGAATAATACATAGATAGGCTAATTTTTACCGCGGGGAAAATATCTACTTCAAAAAAGGGAAAAACAACAAGAAATCACGGGTGAAACCGCGCCGGGCCGCTAGTTAAAATTATAAAATGCTGACACTACGACATACGAAGGTTATTTTGTGTCACACGGGTTGGATGTATGATTTCAACAGAATTGTCTTTTCCACAGTATCATCAGTTAAATGATATCTGAGATAGGTAGACATCATGCTCGTAAAATACACTGTTTCAGCAACTTCTTTGTTATGATTGTATGACTTTGTTATAATAACTAATAGGTACTTAGTTATAATATAATATCCAATAATTTTGTTCTCAAAATTAGTACTGTAATTAGATGACACCAGCTGTAAATTCATAACATATTATTCATAGCGTATTATAATCATTACACTAGATAAACTATGTATCTTATAGTCTTCTTTAAAATAATGAAAGTTGTCGTGGCTAAAAATAGAATTGATAAAACTTACCATCAAATTCATGCATGTTACAATACAATGACAAATTCCATACGCTACATGACACCTACTGGTGCAGCGTCGCGCGTCGCGTCGTCAGCGTCGTCGCGGTCATCGCTGTGTCGCTGCTAACACCTATTTTGGTTATGAGCTACATTCTTGAGTATTGAGTTTCAAATAAAGACCTGCAATTTTAATTTAGTTTTTTCATGTTGCAAAATAGAAGACTATTTAGATTTTTGAAAGCTACTAACTTATTATGTAACATTTTATTTGTCTTTGAAGTATAGTTGTAATTTACTTGTTTATTTTGCAAAAAAATTTTTTTTTTCTGATTACCAATTTATTAAGTTTTTTATTTTTAATTTAATTCTATATTTTATTCTTTTCTTTTTTTACATATTTATGAACACGTCATTACTTAATAATTATATTGTACTGAAACAATCATTATAACCCAATGATAGTATTATGCTTCCCGTTAATAACCAAAGAAATTTCAAATCAAATATTCACAATATTATACATCATTCTAGTTAATTTAAATAAGTGAATTCCTATTTCTTCTAATGCATAGCATACCCACGTTATTATATTTTTCGGATTTTAGCTTCTTTTTATCACCTAGCCCATTTTACTATATGTATTTTTATTACGAATTATGTCATACGCAAAATTTTTTTTTTTTTTTTTTTTTTACTTTAATCATCAATTAGAGGTATTGTTCTTCTTTAGTAAGAAAATACAAAATTTACCTAGTCACATCCAAAATCGTCATTTCCAGTTTTTTTTTTTCTTAAAAATAGGTAATTCTTAAATTATACTTAGATACTAATTGTAAGTAATGTGAAAAGAAAATGTTTTTTTTTTTTTGTTAATTTTGGTAATATCTAACTCTTTTTTTCATTTGTTAATTCTGCATGTATTAATATTCGAAACTGGTTATCAGAATTAAATATTTAATATCTAAACCCATTGCCAACAGTATAAAGAGCGCATGGATAATGTAAAACCTTTTTTTTTTTTGAGTTCAAAAATAAAATCAAGATATTATATTCCCAATTTATTGAGGTTAAAAATCATGGTAGGTTAAATTGTAAAAATTTTAAATTTTCTTTACATTATCCACGTCTCTGAAACTTAAATTACCTTAATTTTAGGGTATAGTGAGTCACTGAGGGTGATGGCGGCTCACATTCATCATGACTGCAGATTTCTTGATTTCTTCTTACCGAGTTCCTGTCAAAATATCGAACCTAAGCTATTCTACTAATTTCTGTTTCTTCTAACTAGCTAAACCCTACAAAATATCACTTGTTTGGCTGCTCCACTTCCGAGTCGAACAACTGCATATGCGCCCAGCAAATCTTCCATCATCACATCATCCATCAGACACGAACATCTGCCGGCATCAACATCCTTCTGATTCGTTCATTCGTCCAGGGTGCAGGGCGCTTTATACTTCTTATTCCACGATAATATCCATCAGACTGCTGCTCCATTACATATTTTCTCCTCTCTATTTTCCTTCAGAAGTTATCTTTTTTATATTTGTATATTATATAGTTGATAAATCACTTCTTTCTTCATAAAATTTTTACTACTGCTTCATCATCTTGCGTCGATATGTATATTCGCCACCTTCTTAATTTTGCCGAATTTTCTTCTTTATTTTTTTTTAACTGTTGTTAATTATATTTTCTTCCAGCTTTTTGCTAAACTATTTTCCACATTTTTCTTGTATATTTTAGATCACCTTCTTATTTCCTGGCGCCTCTGCCGTCACTGACTCACCATAGTGAAATTATCTAATATTTTGGATTACATATTGGTATTATTTATTAACCTTTTTTTAGACACTTTTTATTTTATTGTTTTTTCTTTATTTATGATTATATAGTTTAAACATATTTTATAGTTTATATTTTAATAGTCCATATTTTAAGTTTTTTTTTTTTTATTAATTTTATTTATTGGTATAAGTCCTTTTCTTTTATTCACATTTATTCACTTTTATTCACATATTGTCTTTACTTATTTTACTTCGCGATGCGCAGCGCTGCCCATATAAGGCAGCACTGGCAGGGTCGCCATGCGATGTTGGGACCAGGGAGCGTCAATAACATAAAGACGGGTGATCCTTAAGACTGACGTTTATTGACTAATCAAAATAAAAGAGTACATAGATGTGCTTAAATGCTAACTATAGCTATATGTACGGGTGAGGTGTGTGCGTACACTACAGTACATAAATGACAAAGACGCATGGAAATGACCAGATCTGCAACCAGTTCCGTACAGGCTAGTGATACTTTTTTGTAAGAAATATACCAATGTATTTTATTTTTAAAAGATGTGCTGAGGAGTTTCTTTCGGCTTTTCTTCTCCTCCATGACAAAGCACCTTTCCGAAAAGCTGGTAAATTAAAAAAATGACGTGCATAAGTGTATCAATGATACCTACATGAATAAATGATTTTGAATTTGAATTTGAATAATTCACCTGCGGCCAGTTGATTTAAATCACCTGGGTGCATAGGTGAATAAAGTACACGACACCTGGGTGAATTAACTCAGGTGGTCATTCATAGCTTAGAAAACTAGTGATACATAGCTACTTTCTCCGTGTTGTTTATGTAAAGAAATGCTTGATAAGCAAACTCGACCACATCAGTATTCACCGGATAACGGATTAATAAGAAGTTATCTCATTCCTGAGCCCGGCTGGGAACCTAATAAAACTCGACTAACAACATGCGTTTTATGTATATTAAGTGAGTGTGGTACTCATTATTTTTAAATATTAATAAAGTAACATAAATTATAAACATAAATTATATAGGTAACACATTTTTTTTTATTTGTAAAATGCGAATGTAAATAATATAATATTGGTTAATTTTTATATGTAATGTATTCGAACACAATTTATGCATTTTTTTTTTTTAGCTTTACGCTTTAACTTACCAACAACAGTTAATACCGCTCTTCGTGCATATCTGTTTGGCCTGATGGTTAGCTGGTAGAGAATGCATTTAAGCATTAAGCTCGCCAATTGTACCGTGTTTTTGTGGTCAATAAAGATTAAAAAAATAAATAATTTTTAGAAGTTAATTGTTTTACAGTTATGAAACTGTTATAATTATTGGGGTGCAGTATTTACTTTACTTAATAATAAATAACATGAAAATGACTTTTAAAGTTTAAACCAACTAAGGACCCGTTCTCAATATTCTATCTAGCCATAATCCTTGTCAGTTGCCTAATTATTCATTTATTTATCCAAAGATTATGGATAGATTATTAAAAAGGCCTTAACAGACATGGATATTACCGAGAGGATTATCTAAGTAAATATAATTTTGTGCTTAGGTAGGCATTTAAAGTATTATCCATAGTGTAGGCCATATGGAGGCCATACACGATCAAGTGTACTTATCGAGTCTGCAGTTTGACTTGACGCCGCATCTAGTAAACTTGATCGTGTATGGTCACGGTATAGCGATCTGACCAGCTACGAGTATCTCATGCGCACTGGATGCCGCGTCAAGTCAAACTGCTAATTTGACAAGTCAAACTGCAGACTTGACAAGTACACTTGATCGTGTATGGCGTCCATTAGTCAATAAGTTTAACCGCATTAATTTAATTAATTAACAAACATAATTATACATATACCTACCTACCTATACTTTGATTTCAATGATGTGTCGACTTCTCGCAAAATAATATCATCGCTGAAAATTAGCACACCAGTTATCGTTAAAGAAGATAGATTGTTTATATTATATTGTTTTATAGATATGATTGTTTATAAAGATAGATTGTTTATATTTTAAGATGCGGGCTTCCCCGGCACCTACGAGTATTACGGACTTGGGTACTTCCTTATAATTGCACGCTTAATTTTCCTCCATGCAGCAATTATTGATGTATTCTTATTGTTAGAAAATTCCACGTATCGATAACGATACGCGTTCATTGCAATGCAGTAAACATTATGTTTTACGAGTAGGTACAAACAACAAATAATACCCGCTTTGTAATGATTTTATTCATTTTTATGAATACTTAGTTATAATATTTACTAAATTGTATCCTTTTAGCGGTTAGGTTTCCTTTTTGTATAAAACATTAGATAATTATACCTATTTAATAGGTTTTTACTTTGTAGGTAGGTACAATACTTTTTAAGTTTCTAAATAATTGCCCAAAAGGTTATATTATCATTTTTCAGCATCACATAAGATTGTAATATTAAATATTATCATAGAACGTACCATTAAAATCAGCATCTATTGCCACGACGCATGTGTCTTGAAAGTGATAATGGTGTGATAAACTTTCAACTTTCATTAATCGTAATTGGCATTGTAGGTACTTATCGATGATAACACCAGACCCTTGAAGGTCAAAGCCTGCCCTTGTGTATGAAATTAATACATTGTAAACGGAACTAATCGCTGTTATTCGAATCTGATAGACGAGTCAACAACCTAATAATAGAGTCCACGCGTTTATAATGGTAAAGGATGGTTATAGGTCGGTGATTCTCAATCTTTACAGATACGACATAATATATCGTATCTATTATATTATGAGCAATTTATTAACTTCGCATTATTTTGTTAACTTAAAAAGTTAACTCTGTTTTATTTTCAAGCAACAAATGTCTGATGTAAGTACTTTGAATGATTCTGCGCGTTATATCAATATGATAGAATATCTTTATTAGCAGAAAAACAATCCAATAACTCTTAACATATTTAATTGTGTTGTATTTACTCGAATACTAACTGAAGTATATTCCAAATAACAATAATTTTTGAGCAAATAAAAACATAAACTTCGAACTTAAAATCAACATAGATATATGAACAAACAAATGAATTAATGAATGTAAGTTGAGTATGCATTTCTTTCTTTCACTATTCTTTACTGGTCGGCAACACATCGGTGATGCCTTTGGTATTATTTTTGTCCATGGCTGTAGGTGGCCACTCCATCAGGATCTCCCTGATGTTAGCTCGTTTATTAGCTAGTTATATAAAAAAAGAATTAATACAAATGATAAAGGTTGAGAATGTCTGCAATTCTTGTAGGTGCGTTAGGCGTACCGCGTAAGTGTTTTCCTACCAAATACTATTTGTTGTTCAGAATCTGTTCTCTAAGTTCACGTTACGGAGAATCTACCCAATAATCACACACGCTATTTCTAATCACATACCTACACGCGCGGGGGACCTAGGTACTCCTTAGGATAAACCCTGTATCAGGCATCTGCCTGGGATAAGTGGGCTGTTCTTGGTTCTAAATTAATAAAAGACATTCTAATAATGTAATAAAAATCTTTATTTAGAAATTCAAACTTAAAAAGTGACGTTTCTAGTGTCAAACAAAAAAGAAACAAAAAATAAGTAAACTTTTTAATGTTATGTTTAGACAAGGAATATGTAGAAAAAATACATGTAAAAAATTAATCTGACTGTTTTTCTTAATAGTTTTATCGAATAAATTATGAAACAAGGATCAACATCTATGAAATTACTGAAACACACAGTAACCATTCTCGTTAATTTACTAACTCCTGTAATAAAATTACAACATTGCGAATTTTATCGTCTTATAATCCTAATAAAGAAGTCTATGAATGTAATAATGTCTGATAAAATCTAGTTAGTTAATCTTCTGCGGCTAGTGTACTATACACATAAGCGTGGATATAACATACTGTAGAGTGTAGATCATTATAGAAACGTGTAACTTCGGCATAGTAACTAGTTTACAAGGCGCCGTAAACTTTATGAGCGCAGTAACCCTGGTTGTCGAGCTAATTGCTGTTTGAACACTAGCCACCTCAGCCATCGATAGCTGTATAGACAACTATGAAAATTATTCATGAGAACTTTACATATTGTTCATATAATATGTCACTACAATTATGTACTGATACCCGACAACTATATAGGTATTATGTACTGATTTTGTAGATGAACAATAAATATTTTTTGATTTTTTGATATTGTTATCTTAAATATCTACTCTCTCCATATTACCGAATTGCATTTAACCGAATATTTCTTTTCGATAAGATGTTTAAATTCATGAGGGTTTTATAATCATTATGTTTGTTGTATTTTAGAAACATTTTCCTTGATTATGTATTAATTGAGTATCTGGCCAATTACTCATGGCCCATGGTGTATTCGTGTGCTCTTCGTATAATTTATGTTTCGATAAAAATTACTTATTGTAATAAAACACTGACTCGTAGTTTCTTGCAAACTTACAGGTATTACGACACCGAGTTCGTTGACACTGGCCTTGTCAGATGAAACGGCGGAGTGGTTAAAATGATTTTTGCCAAATATTCTTTAATCAGAAAAGAACTTTCCGAAAAAACATCATTTTTGACATTCCGGCATCATTTTCTATGTCACCTGCCGCCCACGGTAGCGCCAGTCTTTCTTCCTTTCTCTTATGCCTCCTCCGATTGGTTTGACAACGAACACTGGAAATGGAAGGGAAGCATGCATTGAATACCTTATATCCCAGAATAGTGCATTTTTTACAATTCACTATGTCGTATCATTTCTTGTTGCTCACTGTGCCTAGAATCTTAAAATGCAATTTGTTCTGACTGAGTTTTAAATTTTCATTGGAACCAAATACTTACTAGGCTAAATAAGTAGGTAATCTTTATCAAAACGTAATGAATTCAGAGTTGAAAATATAAACATTCATAATGGTTGATATAGAAACACGATAATTTAAAATTGTTGATGATTTGAAAGACGTTTTACTATCACAAGATAAGGGGCTATATGACATCGACATAAAAGGTTGATAATATGCGACCTATGCTATTCTGAGTGAGATAATAAAGTTATTTCATAATTACAATGTTACATATTTTGGCGCAAGATATAAGTTAGTAGAAATTGACCTGACAGCCCGACACATGAGGTCACTAAGGACACGAAACGGATGTTCTCTTTACCCAGTGTTCTCGCCATGAATGAGATGTCATATCAACTCAACCCGACCGTGACCGAAAGGTCAGCTTCCTAGAAGGTCAAATTTAGAGTTAAATGTCACCGCATGTATCTATAAACCGCAGCTGCGAATGATTTTGCATTTAGCATTTTAAAGTTGAACGTGTTCGCACATTTCGTTCTATTTTCAACGCTTGACCAGAATAAATTATAGAATCTTGATTGTTATTCATTTTTCAATGATTGACCACGTACTTCTCAATTTTTTTACATGTGAAAATATTGATTTGAGAATAAAGTCGATAACATCAGCTTAACTTGACATATCATGGACATCTAATTAATTTTAATAAGGTAATGGCTAAGAAATAGAAAAAAAAAGATTTAAACCAAACGTTTGGGTCAATATTTGATGCCAACTTTGCGAAAAAAGGGGCTAGGTTAGTTAGTTATTTACCTAGCACCTATATAGTTTACTAAACTAACTATTACTACAAAGTAACGCTTGTTAGTCGTGCTTCTAATTGGATAGGACGTAAAATTAACGTACAGTGTGTACCTACCTATTTTATGAAATCCTCTCGGATGGACTGTAAACGTTAACCGGTTGTTTAATAATTTATGAATTTAGATAGTTATTTCCGAGAGTTATATTGTTACTTTATATTAATTTAAGCATTGAATATATTTCATACGAAAAAAGTTATTCTAACACAAATATGGCAACACTGCGATGCGTGCAAAGCACACTTACTTTATGTATAGAGTATAAGTAAATAAACCCCATTTAGTCCCGTATTATGCGATCTCAAGATTGGGTTTGAGATGCTAAAATAATTAAAATATCTCAAAATCATATGAAAAAAAGTGAGATCTGAGATCGTGCTCTCGAACCGAGATCGGTTAATTAATACGGGCCTCTTGGCAAACTTCGTATGGGATTTATTAAGGGGTGAAAAAAATTCTTCCTCAAATCCCGCGTTGGCTTGGTTGGTGAACCCCAGTGAACGAACGTACAGTAATCCCCAAGCTTATTGGCCGGGCTGAAGTTGGCCCAGGGACCCGCGCTCCTCCGCTGATAGGCCTACCTCATTTTACGTTCTGCGCATCGACCCGCGCCTAACTTCAACCTGGCCAATAAGTTTGGAGATTACTGTACATTAGTATATTAATTCATTGGTGAACCTTCTAATCTTGTGTTGTTAGGCAACGGTAAACACTTTCTATTGAAGTTGCCAAACTATTAATTAAGTAAACATTCTCTACCGCTAAGTGTTACGGCTGAAATATACGCATCTAATTGTTTTCACTTTCAGTCTCCAATACAAGGGAAAAGTTTACTCGATTTAGCAGAAACAATTCGTATCCGCCGATAACGGTTTTCCTGTTAATTTTCATACCTGTTTGCTTTGAGGCACTTTTTTAAATGTTTGTTTTTTTTTCAGGTAAGTGGCGGTATGAATCAGCTTTATTCGAGTTGTACTGGCTTGTTTCTGATAAGTAAGTAAAAATTAAGTAGTAAAATGCTTTTAATAGTACGCTGACCAAATACACATCCTTAATTTGATTTAAATGGAATATTCTATGCTTGGATTTATGCTTACGATGGAATATTCTCGGACGACCCTGTAGCCTAGTTGGTAGTGGTCCTGCCTGCGAAGCGAAGAGTCCCGGGTTCAATTCCCGGCCGAGTCAGATATTTATGTGACAGAAATATTTGTAGTCGGGTCATGGGTGTCATTGTGACGTGTTATATTATGTGTCGTCCATGCCGATGTTTAGCCCCAGTTTGGAGAATTTAGAAGATTGAGCTAGTTTTCTAGTCGATTTCTCTGTACGGAAAAAGAACTTTCGAAATCCTTAAATTATTATTATTAAAATTAAGAATTTTGCTTGGAGGATTTGGAAGTATTGGGTGTTTTTGTCCGGCCGTCTAGCTAGTAACATCTTAAATCACCTTAATACTTTTAAAATATACCTATGATCCCAGAAGGCAAAAATTACTCTCATGGGCTACATAAATAATAAAAAATCAATGACTAAAGATGTTATTATGACAGTTGAAATTATTAGAGAGCAAAAGAGAAATCCCTGTATAATTGAAGAGTAACTGCAATGTCTGCAATGAGTTTATGAACATGTAGGGCCATGTGTCGTTTGCGAGAATTACTTGAAAAAACATTGTAAGTAGTACATTTTCAACCATTTGCGAGTGGCGAAAAATATATCTAATATAATAAAAACAATACAGTCATGTTTATAGTTAGATAGTTAATAATTAATGTAGTAATAACTAATTGTAGAAAGTACAATATAAATTATGTATTTATGTTGGGCCGTTACCCGGGCCGTGTACCCACTGGCTTTGCCCACCGGTGGATGCACGGGTAATTCGTGTTTACCCGTGAACCCACTGCAACAAGATTGGAATTTTAAAAATATCGATAAACATTGTCGATAATTAATGCATTTTGTAAGTAGATTTAGCAGGTAACCTCACAAAGTTTTTTTGTTTTCTTAGGTCAATGATAATAAAATATATTTGTATCATTGTTTATATATTTATATAGGATAATCGCTTATAGTTCCGTCGTCTTATGTATGACTAAGTATTGTGTAATGGCAGTGATTTACAATGTCAATGTTACTCGATAGTTGGCGAGTCACGTAAACGTGGGCCACTGGCCGAGTCAACGACCTCAGAAACGAAATTCCAACAGGTAGCGTGCGAAGCTCCTACATTATAACAATATTATGTATTTTTGGCACTGGTCACTGACATTGTGTTAGGCGAGTGGACACTGTCAAATATCTGACGGGATCTTTTGTGCGAGTTTGGAGGTTGAAAATACTAAAGCTATCAGCCATTGGCCTATACTGTGTAAGGACAGGGCAGTGTTGCCAATGCAAATTTTTAGGCGGCCGTGTACATTAGACAAAAAAGCCGTGTTTATATGGAAAAAGATCAACTGTGGGCCGTGTCCACAGCTGCCAATTTGCGAAAAGCCGTAGAATTGGCTAATGAAATAGGGCGTAGGGCAGCCGTAGGCCGTAGATTTTGTGATTTTTTTGGGCCGGAAGCCGCCTGAAAGCCGTAGAACACGGTAATTGCCGTAGCATTGGCAACACTGGGACAGGGCCAACACGCGCTCAATATGTTGTAGGTACATACTTGCAAAGCAAAGCAAAGCAACAACCCATAATTATTGTCCCACTGCTGGGCTCGGGGTCTCCTCTCACAATGTGAGGGGTATAGGCTATAGTCTACCACGCTGGCCAAGTGCGGATTGGTAGACTTCACACACCTTTGAGAACATTATGGAGAAAGGAGAACTCTCCGGTGTACAGGTTTCCTCACGATGTTTTCCTTCACCGAAGCAAGTGATAATTATCCCATCAAAAACATAAATGTAAAGTGAGAGTCAATTTCAAAAAAAAAAGAATTGAGATCTAAATAGGTGCCAATTTCTGTGTAGAAAAGCCTAAAATTTTAGTCACAAGAACATGTAATTCAAGCTCCACATTTGACTTGGTTAGTTTTCACGTACCTATCTAGGCTATATTATATCTATGTAATTAGCTTCGTCAAATCTGTTAGGTTGATGACTTATGACACTCTTCTCTAATTTGGTTTTTTGGTTGCTACCTAATGAAAACTAGCCAAGTCAAATGTAAAGCTTGAATTACATGTTCTTGTGACTAAAATTTTAGGCTTTTCTACACAGAAATTGGCACCTATTTAGATCTCAATTCTTTTTTTTTTGAAATTGACTCTCACTTTACATTTATGTTTTTGATGGGATATCATTACTTTTTGTATAGAAATTAACTGCAATTAATTCAAGCTTTACATTTGACTTGGTTAGTAATCAAGAATACCATTAATTACATACATATACCAAATTTCACAAAGATACAATGATAAATGCAGTTTTTATTCCAATTTGAAACTTTAAAATGCTCTACTGTAAAATTGCGATTTTGGGGATACAACAACTTACGTAGGAGGTATCGTGCTCATCAACTAAATCTGTAGTTAGTGCGCCGTGGTCCGAAATACGGTACCTATTATTTCATTATTTATATGTAATGATTTTCCACTATTGATGTCCGGTAAATATTGAAATAATAATAATTAATACTAAATCCCAATTTTAATATCGTAATAAATACGAAAGTCGATTATACTCTTATTAGTTACGAGTGACCGCCCTCGCTTTGCTTTGGTTTTCTTATTTTTTTACACCTTGCGTTACGTTATTGGAGTTTTATTAAGGATCCCTAATTTATTGAAAATATAATATAGCCTATGTATCCCGGGGATAGTGTAGCTTCCCAACAATGACGGAATTTTTCAAATCGGTTTAGTAGTTTCGGAGCCTCTTCAATGCAAACAAACAATCAAATCTTTCCTCTTTATGCTATTAGTACAGATAAGTTAATTGTTTGTGTTCAATGACATCGTGCAACAATAAATTTTGAAACAATACTTCGAATTACTTTAAACTGGTATAATTACGGAAATAATACAAAATTTTGTGGTGTAATCTTGTAGATTAGAGAAAAATAATTTTACACACATTAAAAATAAAACGACGTAATACACTGGAAATAACGTCTCCTGACGAACCACTGAAGGCACTTGGGACACTGAACATCTTCCTCCCGTTGAAAGCTTCAGAAAGTACTAAAACTGATATGTTTTCGTTATATATTCACCTTGGAATCCACATAATGACCAGATGTCATCAATTTTGATTGCTACTCTTAAATTTCAGGCATTTTAAGTAAGTGTTTCTAATAGAATCAATTTTTTGAAAAATTATCATAAAATGATAAAAATTTACTACTTTCAGATTTATTCCTTTGTATTCACCCGACTACCTATCTGCATGCCAAATTTTAACTTTCTAGGTCACCTGGAAGTTGGATATAGTTTTGATCTATAGGTCAGTCAGTGTTAAATTTCTCGATTTTTGGACGTTAATATCTAAATAACCGTTTGAGATGTGTTTATGAAATTTGGAAGACGTATGTATTTTGCAAGTCTTAATAAATGAGCCAAATTTGACAGGTTTATGTTGAATAGTTTTTGAGTTATGAGGTGGTCAAAAGTGGCTCCAAATGGTTCGTGTAATATTACACACGGTGCTGCTCGTCAATTCTGTTAGCTAAGAAATTGACTTGACACGCTCCGCGTGTCTAGAACTTGTAATACGCACATAATATTTGAAAATTAGAGGTACGTGCCAGGATTCGAACTCGGGCCCCTGCGTTCGGGAAACCAATGTTCCAACCACTAGGCTATTACTGCAACAGATTAGATTGGTTTAATTGGACCAATGCTCAGTACCTACCTATATGGCGGTGATACTGTTAGGTGGTTCTTCTTTGAATTTTTGGAACAAAGTTCCTTATCGCGCGTTGCGAAAGGGGGCTAGGCGGAAAATTTGGTAACGACACTTTTTGCCGGTAGCGACACTTTTTGCCGTCGTAGTTTTTTTTACATAGAAAGCAAGCCAGAGTACTAGGATAGCAAAAACATGCGAGCGAGTGCACACTTACTGCATGTTTTTGCTATCCTAGTACTGACTGCAAGGAACTTCGTTCCATCCGGGTGTCCCTTGACACCTCTCAAGTTTTTTTATTACTACCTTGGGTGAAGGAAAACGTGAATAAAAAAAATTCATAGTGTTCAGGGTGGCGGACTGTAGTCTTACATCCTGTAATCTTATCTTATCTTATCTTATCTGCCATCATTTAAGCAGATAAGTGCAGATAAGGACCCAGAAATGATAATAATAAAATAATACATGACATTATAATGTATGTATTTAGTTATGCTAAATTAATTTTAATAATGTACCTATTGTATTTTCGGCGTCTCTTCTGTTGCTCTTTTCGGAAACCTAAAAATTCTGTGACCTCGAAAGCACGTGACTTCTGTATGTATGAATTATTATGATACAATCTGTGTAAATAAACCAAGCTATACGATGATAGCATACACATATTTTCAATTTGTAAAAGATATTAATTAGACGAGAAATTAAGTAGTGTTTGAGCCTACCTTAAACAAATTCTCTTCTCATTTCGTTCATTGTGGTTTGTTTAATTTTTAAGAATTTAAAAAATAAATATTTTCATCAACGGTCGTGTATGTATTTCGATTATTTGTTTTGCTTTACATTCGTTTATTTACATTCTTTGTTATGAAATGAAAGTACGCTTATACCACCTTATACTATAGGGACACCTTATACATTATCTGTATTAATAATTACCCTTAATGACGATGAAACTCAATTTGTAATACTTACTTAATTCAACCTACAAACTGAAATGTTAGAATCCCAGCTGGGAAAACGTGCGTGCTTCCAAAGTACTATTATGTCTTCTGTGGTGCTACATATAATATGATTTAAAAGATTTAAAGATTTATTTGTCACAAAAACAGTTTTACAACCATTTTACAACAATGACAATAGTATAAACTGTGTCGCCGCTATTAACGCCCACCACGGAGAAGCAAGGAATACAATAATACCTTTTAAATCTATAACAATAATGTGATTGTGTAAATTCTGAATCTATTTATTAAACATTATTTACATTCTCTACTTTGATAATGAATGTTAGACACATTTGATAAAATTGAGAGAGCCGTTACCAAATGTTTGATTTAGGTACCCAAAATCCGTTCTTAGCTGCTGATGTCTTCTACGATAAATTAGGTACTTCCCTGCCAAATTTATCTCCAAATTTCAAGTAGTTTTTCAGATTTCTTTTTCATTCTTCTTCTTTTATATTTGAAAGCATAATAAAGAAGTTATGTTATGCTCATTTTATTATCTAAACTATCTGCCAAAGAACTATGAAGATAATTGGCAAACCACGCCCTCTTCAAGGTATTACCGAACCATGCAACATGTTTCTTGGAAAATGTATCACATGTTATGTTCATAGGTAAAGCATTGAAATATGAATAAAGCAATCAATATATACATACGGGTCCTCGTGTCGCACGCGCCCATTATCATAATCTATCGCACGAAGCGGACGGAACAAGTTGGATGTACTGTGTTCACACGATAGTGTAGCGCCAGCGACTGGTCGACTGGCGACTGGCCGACTGATGACTGTCGACGTGTTAGAGGCAATGCTTCACGACAGATCTCATTATGCCTGGTACACTTCCTGTAGGGCAGGGTTTCGTAAATAAGTAAATAAACGCTTACACACTCTTACCCCCGCAGTAGGTTTTTACCTGTGTTGCGGGTGGCATGGATGACACATATAACATCACAATAACACCCATGACCCGAGTACAAATATTCATCTGTCTTATAAATATCTGCCCCGGCCGGGAATGGAACCCGGAACCCCTCGCTTCTTAAATTGCGGTCTATAACACGATTGCCAGCGGTTCACAGCCACTCAGTTTACTTTTCGGGAAACATAATGTTTTTGCATCTGTCCACATTATTTAAGTTGACATTATCTTTTTTATTTCCAAACCGAAACAACAAAATTACAGCAAAAATATTGTATTTTACAAAAAAATTAGACAAGCTTACTAACATAGATCAGAGAAAACCGCAACCTAATAAGTTAAGCTATTTGGAATATTTGGGGAACAAACTCAAAGAAAAAAAATATAAAAAAATATTACAATAGATTCCATAATACGTTAGTAAATTTTATTAACACTCAATAATAGTTTTTCTCAAATACGATGGTACGTTGAAGCGTATGTACCTGACTCAACACGCTCACATAGTCGCTATAAGCAATGTAGTCGCAAAATCGTATGCTTCAACCACTGTGCAATCTGTGCATACACCTTATTATTTACAAGCACAGTTCAGCCTGATCACCGTTCCTAGAAATTGATATTTTGTTTTCCAATAGGATTTAGCGCAAGTCTGGTTGAAGGTAACTAAATCCTGTTCGAGAACTTCGAGATCTTTTACGGATGTACCTACCACTCCCGAGGACTACTCTCTTACTTCATTATCATTAGTAATTCAATTACTTTTTGATTGATAGTACATGAACACCAAGTTTAAGGCTAAGTTTATTGCATACGTAACGGGTTTTATCCCGTACGGGACGTGGCACGTACGGGACGGGAAAAACTAGGTACACTATAAATTCTCCGTTTTTCGAATTATAATAGATATGACGTCATACCACGGTATAGTTTAGTATTGTACGTCACATTATATGTACAAGAATGAACAATACCCGCGTCGGATCACGGTTTATCGTGAGATGCATCATTCGCGGCTATTGCAATGCTATGGAATGGGATTTATTGTATTTCATGTTTTATTACGACGACTTGTAAGTACGAGTAGGTATTGTTAGTTAAACAAACACGAATTCTAAATAGTCGGTAATCCTAACTAAACCATGGTATAATATTATGTCAATAGCCGGCAAACGAGTAGAGTGTAGACTAGTTGATGGTCACTTACCATCAACGCTGTCGCATTGCCGACACTGCGATTGTATGCGACCACGACGGAAACTTGTATATAATTGCCTAAAGATTAAACCAATTGAACAACGGACAATGCAGTCGGGCTCTGACCTCATAGTATAAAAACGACGGGAAAACCTGGCAAAACCTTAGGGGATTTTGGTGCCGTCGTCTTTATTCACCTGGGTTAATTCTCATACCTGGGAGGGTCCGTTTTTTACTTATATTATAACCCTAGAATCCTTGAGGTCAGTGGCGGATTCAGGATTTCTGTTTGGGGAGGGGGGACTTCGCCCCCTAGCCTCCCTGGATCCGCTAGTGCTTGACGTATTTTAATGTGTCTAGTATGCCGGCTATTTACATTTTTAAAATACACTCATTCACTGTAAATCACTCCCCGTTACGATTTGGTATTTCGCCTATGAAACAGTTTATATGTAAAATCAAATATGTAAACTAAGTATCATTAAGGGTTTTTTATAAGTTAAATATAGTACTAATGTTTGAGGAGGCATTTGCCGTCAAGAATTTATTCTCTACTTCCATTGTTACTATTAGAAAAGATTGTATTAAAAACTGTTGACCCGATTACAGTAATTTTGAAATGTGAGTGAATGTCATGCGGGTGTCCCATAACATAACGAATCCCATGCGGGCGATACAGATTAACAAGATCATTGTGCAAGTGTCCTTGTTGCATCGTTGATTTGTTTTGCACGCGTTTGGCTAATTGTTTTACAGGACATGCTAGTATGCTAGTATTGTCGACTTTATATCTCTTTATACATATGTATTTTTCTACTTCTGAGTTAGTATAATTTTGACGAGCGATCGTTCCCAAGAAGTGATGCAATGGTAATGAGGATAGCAAATGATCTTGCAGTGCCATGGTATATGCCGATCATGGATGCTGCATAAACTACGACTCAGTATTTCGATAAATGTAATGTAAGTAAGAGGCAAAACTGGCAAAATTTGTTTAGCGATTCGGCGATTTGGCCCCTAACCATAAGGGTTAGGTTAGGGCTGGTAATAATTAATTGGTACATAATTATCTATTAGTAATGTGGCTAACAATACCTAGCAAAGTAGACAAAATCTCTACTACACCTACGCATAAAATGGAATGTCGCTAAGATCTTATAAGTAACTACAGTCCATGGGCGTGTTTAACAAATTCGCAACGTTAAATATCGTTGTTTACATCGCATTATGGCTATAGCATCATGGCGCCATTGACCCTTCAAATGCCATACGAGTGCCAAGGTCGTCAAGATTCCCCCCGCGTACAGCTTGCGTTTGTCTTATTGGTCCTAATCTCGTTATGTAAACGCCCTTATCATGTAAATACGCGCAATAATTTAAATTCTGTAAAAGGCGACATTTCACACCTACCTAATTATACCTATGTAGATGTTTGAAAAGCTAATTTACTTAATTTAAACATTTGTTACAGTTTTTTTTAAACATTTGCCTTATAGATAAGAGATCATACTATGATACCTACTTAGAATAATAACGCCTAGTAGTAACTGCGTTATTTTATTTTAATCATTTATAATCAAAATTGACACGTTTTTTTACTCGTAAAATTGTTCTATAGCGGAAGTTTATCGTTCATCGAAGATAACTAAAGATAAGATTTTTTTGGCAAACGTTAGATACTAAAATATGTATATACCCGAATGATCCTATATCACATAAAGCCTCGAAGTTCAAGCAACGCGAGGTGAACAACCCTTTTCGGAACCTGTTTCGTTTGATAACGTGATTACCATAATATTGTGGAGCGATACCATGTGATGGCCGTACGTGAAAACCTTCTTTTTTATCTTCACTTTATATGCAATTAGTGTTGCCACAAATTTAAATCATGCTTTAAGTGTTCGCTGAAAAGGTTGAAATTTATTATGTTACTAAATCTATAAAATATATAATCTAAAAAAAATATAAGTACACGCTGATATTCCTAAAATTAATGTAGTAAGAAAACCGATAAGATACTGATAAGTTTATTTTTCATAGTATAATATTATCTAATGTGTGTTGTGACAGTTTAATACCTACCTATTGTTACCTACGTATTCAATATTTATTTTCTTAAAAGATCTCTAAGTATCTAGGTTTGGGCCTGGAGTTGGTTTGCATTCTAAAAACCGTGTTGCGGGTAGGTACCACACGACACGACACATAGACGGACTAGAACCCGAAAACAAAGAAATATTTCTGTCACATAAAAGACCCGAAATCGAACCTGTGTCCCCCGCTCGATAGACTGGGTTCACCAACCGAATATCCATATTTATTTGAAATCAAGTTGAGTGGTTGTGTGGCTGGTAGTACAATTACCGCAAATCCGTCCTCGGGTATAATACGCGTGGCCTGATAAGCGCGCAATTTAAGAGCAATTTCCATAAATACACAACCATTTTGATAGTTTGACTGACATTGTAATGAGTGCGGTAAGTTCATGGGATTGTGAAGCAATCGGCTACTATTTACTGCTATCGCTATAATTGCGTCCTACGTATTGGTACAAAAACAATAGATGAAAAAATGAAAACTTAAAAGCGAATGGAAGAGTTTTCTGGAGTTTCTATGTATGAAGACGATTATTATTGTTGACATAGTTGAATTTTTTTGTAAAGTAAAATTACAATTATTATTATTTAAAATATTATTAATATTCTTATGTTTATATTGGGTAACCTTCAACATGTATGTAATGGATTCTATATTTTCTAGCACGTCAGTAATTTTAATAAGGTAATATAAATGCCTAGTCCTAATACGACTGAAACTAGGAAACGATTGCTTTGTAAACACCCCAGGAAAGTTAAGTATAACTCATTTAAAATTAACGGTGTTCCTTAACGGCCCCTCCACCTTAGAGCGAGAAAGTTGTAACGCATAGGTTCACACGAATCAATCTTATTTGTTGTAACGGTTACAAATGTTCATGTCTAAACTGACAATTAAAAGAAAATTGCTCGAAGATGGAGGCATGGATAATTTTACAATCCATTTTTAGTTGAATCACTCAATTCGATGGTTGAGTTTAAGATATGATTGTAATAGCTGGTGAGTAAACTGTGTGGTGTGTGTGGTCAGTGGTGGTAGGTGATCTCAGTTGACTATGTTTCCAAATGTTACATATGCGTTTTAAGATTTTGGTTTATAATCAGTGATCTCTACCGCTGAGATTTGTGGGGTCAAATTCATAAACTATCAAAAATTCTAAAAGTCATTGCTATGAGATCCATCGCCTTAATAAATATTCCCAAAAACAGTTTTTCTCAAAAATAATTCATCGACAGAGACGTCAATCAATACTATTTTGTTAGGATGTACAGTTTTTTCTAGAATTAAATGCTTTTTATTAGGTACTTATGTTTGATCAGAGTCCTAGTTCGATCTTCAACGTCGCGCGTCGCTTTATTAATTGAATGATCTCCTTCTCCTAGCATGGAGCCTTAAATTACGTCTGTTCAAACCATCTAACAGTTATTTATTACGAGTCATTCTTTATTTAAATCGGGTGGGTATGATTTTTTCAGTAAAGAGTCAATGACATTTACGTACTGAAATGAAAACCATGCGTCGGCGCCGATGCGGGTCATTTACGTCAATTTCGCGACATCGATGTAAATGAGTAAGTTACCTGCGAAAGTGTCAGTCAGTTTAAAAGGAAAAATATTCCTTTAGGTGACATCATTTTATATGTAGGTATATTTGTGTATTGAGGCACGGTTTGAATTCATCTTCGTCATTATCATCTCTTCCGCTCATTCTATGAGTAAAGAGTGTCTGACATAGTGATAAAATAAATAATGTTAGTTGTTACCCTTCTATATTGGTGGTGATCATTTTTAGGTTAAATATCCCTGGATGCGTCAAGACATTGGATTTGCTCGTATTTTCTATTTTCGACATTAAACGTTATTTACAATCGCTTTGCTTCTTCAGTGCTGTAATATTAATCATTGTTCCCTTGGCAGAGTTTCTCTTGTTTTGCCTCGCGATTGTTCTTTAAGCTGATTCGATGCTAAGTGGATGATTGGCGCATTGTTGATTGAGGGCCTGTGAATGCGGTTCTTGGTTAGTGCTTTTTGACTGTGGATTAATAGTTGGATAGATTTGTTTAATCTGTATAAACGATCTAGGTCCTACCAGGTTTTCTGAAGCGATCAACTGAGTAACCTGATATGACTCTTTCTAGTCCTGGCTTAATTTCTCTTTGTGATTCATATTATTCACCTATCTACGAGTAGTTACGTTTATAAATATGTTACTTACTTACCCAAAACAATCGATGGTTATTTCTGAATGTAATTAAATATTTGTGAATGTTATGATTTTTAACAACAAAACTTTAAATGTAATAAATATACAAATTAAGATAGGAGGAGAAATGTAGAGATTATTGTAACAGGATTTTAATTTAATTATAATTAAATTGTATCAGGTTCTATTAATATTGGAATAATATTTATTACATTTAAAAGAAATAAATTATTACTATAGAGTTTACATCTTGATACCTATTAGCATATAAATATCAAATTATCTTATGAGTTATGATTGCCTAGATTCGAGATCCTCACGGTTCGGTTTTCACGATGTTTTTGCCGTGTACGTGCAAATAATGAAATGAGCATGAGCGATTAGATAAAATCAGTTTGCTTCTGAGATTTTCCGTGAACTGTATGACATGGGACTATTCAAGGAAAAATCCCATGAAAAAGGTACTTCTCTCTCAAATTTTCTGATATTGTACTTGTTTTCCTTATGTGACAGTGAAGCCTTTTTACAGAATACTAGTTCTTTATCAGACTGTACTGTGACTGTTTGTTCTGAACTAATGATTGACTTAGAATAGATATAGTCGTTACTCTAGCATCAAAGTTTTCTTACGTTGTTTTCATCAATCCGAATCAAAATTATAATTATCCCTGATACGGCCTTTCTTTATCAACAGGGGAGAATTACCTGTGGAGAGTTTCACTTTATGTGGTTTCTCACCCACTAAAACCTCTCGGTAGCCATTCAACGCATACTGTTAGTACCAGGATCTCATAACAACCGCACCGGTGCTCACTGTAAACATTGCGCTATAAGTTACACTGAACAACAAGACCATTCTGTATTGCCTTATTATATTTACTAAGTTTATAGTTTTAGATTGAAGTTAAGATTTAATAGTAACCTCATGTTTTCTCATTACGATTAGCATGATGATAACAGTGGATGACAACTAACGAGGTTGCAGTATTGTTTGCGACCTACTTCGCTGTGTTTTGTTCTTGCACAACCTATCTCGTGGTTATGACACGAGTTGTGGGAACCGGCTTCACCTGGTAATGAGTCCAGTATAAAAAGATGTCCCATGTGGCTAGAAATCATGTATCTTGTTAGTGTAGAAAAATTTTACACTGCAAAATCAATATTGCTTTGTTTTACAATTTACATCCACATCAATTTGTATTTCATAAGTATTAGATAAACATTCGGAATGTGTTTGTAAACACAAAACATTTCATTTCGTGGTGAAGAAACAAATTGTAGTGCATATGGATACATACATAGTTTGATTAAAATTGGTACATTATTGACAGAAATAAGATCTTCATTGCAAGTCTTATTCATCATTTACGGATATAATTTGCTAAAGATACAGCAAGCATCGAGAGGAAAGCTGTAGATATAACTAAATGTTTTCAAAATTGTCTGAACTCTGCCAACCCCATTTAAGCCTTTCCCATCAAACTAATCTATTCTCTCTTTAACATCGAACGGGACGCAGTCGACAATCTAATAAGTACGTAGCGAAAGTGTAACCATACCGCAATCATTACATATAAACAACAGTTACCCGACCTTGATCCGATCAATGATATCACAGACTATGCTCGTTATAACAGTCAATACATTTTTCCCACTTACAGCCGTCAGTTTTCCCACGATCGTGTAACGCAATCTTATCACAGAACATCTGATAACAATCTGTTCGCTGGGCCGTGCACAACATCCGCATAGAATTGTGCGAGTACTACGTTCAGTGAAAACACTAACATTATGTTATTTTATATGTCCATTGTACAATGTACACACACTGCCAGAGAAAACTGTTCGCATTACGTTACTAAATGTTGTGTGCGATCGTGCCCTTAGCTATCGACTATCGACGTGACTTGGCGATCGAAGTTGCCGTCGAAATTAAGCAAGCAGTTATCGAAAGTTGCGGACAAGGGATGTGTGGTCGTTATTAGCGAGAGAAGCAAACAATTTTATACCTTCGCAACTATAGTATCCCTTATGTATTCTTCTATACAAATATGTAATGCCAAAAACGAATTTGTTACTAATTTTTATCAGCATTTAGCAAATTTCAAATTTAACTTTAACATTGTGAAAATTTCTACCTAAGCAAAAATTAAGCGTTTTCTGTTTGGCAACCATGTTATGTTTTAACCTTTTATATAAAGTGTTAAATTTTTCGCGTAGCCATCACGCGTCAATCTAAACCTGGTACCGTATTAAAAGAACCAGAACAAACAATGTAATTGTAACCAACTGTTATTCTTGGTAGAAGTATGCCGAATGACGTAGGCACCATTTCATGATTTGCTCTTTAATCAAGTGACGTAATGCCTAAATTACGTAAATGAATAAATTGTTTAGTAAAGATCACAGCAGGCGGCCTTTCAGTAGTCAAGACTCCAGTCATGAATTAGCATCACAAGATTAAATACTTCAGATCAGAATCGTGATTTTAATAGGCAGTAAATCTAATTAGAGATTGAATTTAGATTCAACATCATACCTGCTAATTCTGCTGCAAAGTATTTTGCTTTCAACAAATGTTTTTCACTTTGGAGAATAGAACCAGAGACACTAATCATTTGTTTCGTTGCAGTTGTTTTATCTATGGATGCTTTCAAATGAGCCTAATCTGCACATGTTCATGACTGTGTAGGAATGGAGGAAGGAAGAATCGAGGATCCATTTCTATTTCTACAACAATGAATCTGACTGCATGGTTTACTTTTTTTAGTTTGAGTTTTTAAATTCGTTTTTGTAGAAAGCTGTCCTAGCTAAGCTGCTCTGCTATATCAATGAATAAGGTAATGGTAGACGGACCTTTCTTTTGAAGTTCTTGCCTCTGTGCCACTGAGCTTAACAGTACTCGTGCATGGCTCTTTCTAAATCATCCATGAAATGTTTTAACTTGTTTCAATTGTAGTACCTACCGAAGATTCAGTCTTAAGATGATTTCTCCTTTGGCCGGCATTAATCGGAAATGCCTCTAATATTTTGGAATGTGGAATAGAGGGAACCATACACTATAGTGTGTCCTGTCCACTCGCTGCATAGAGAGGAACTCCCAAGCATAACAATCGTTTAACATGCATGACTACATGTGTTATATGACTTTAAAGAAGCTGTGCTCTGTTGATCGAGACAATAATATTTAGAAAGGCGGTTGTGCAAGCGTCGCTCACGACCGCCGTTTGATTGCAACGGCTTTTGCAATTATTACTGGCAGCATGTGTGAGCAATGTCGCCTGGCAACTATATCCAAGTTTTTGCAAATCGAACAGGGGAATTCTATAGCTAGTACTACAAGACAAGGCACTGCTTCGTCATAAATACTCTAATACTTATTTATGTTCGATTTAAAGTGGTACGTGAATCACGTTTCATTTGAAAGGCAATAATACGAAGATGATTTGAGACCACTTTCATTTAGTCACATTAGTGTTTAGTCAAATTAGTGATTGCTTGATAATTGATTTGTTTTTCTTGATTAGTGTTACTTTCTGTGTAACTGCTTCCGGATTTAAAATTTTATTTTCAAATCGGGTTTGAAATTATTGTATTAGATTTATCGGACGTTCTTATTTGACCAAGGTTTATGTCTATTAAGACAAAGATTACCTAATTTGCTGGCTTGAATTCGGCGCGCCAGTGTTTGTAAATTTAAACTTATTCTACTCAGTACAATTTTATGCTAAATCATAAATTCCGCCGCAGAAAAGATAGAAAGAAACAATTACAACGTCTAATTTATAAAAAAAAACTCGTCTGCATGAGTTGCCAATGAATCTAAAAATCTGGCATCGCTTATCATCCGGAATGCAACCTGTAAGGACAGTTTAATAACATAAACGCATGCGGTCCAATTTTACATCTAATTGTACTTTAACTTTGTTGTATTCAAATGAATTATTAAATATCTACATTTATATTCTCGTGTCTTAAATCGTTTAGTTAGGTACCGTTGCGCTGGAAGAGACGGTGAACACAGATGGAATGGTTGATGAAATTGCATCAGGTTTTGGAGTAGTACCAATATCGTAGCAGACAATGTTGTCCAATACAATTTCATGTCACATAAACTTGTCTCCCTTGAGTTGTTTCGCATACGACACGCTCAAACCGTTACACGTCTAAAAACTGTTGTAATAAAAATATGTCGCGTAATTGTGACGGAGGTGTATTTATTGTGAAACAGACCTACTAACTTTACAGGTATTTTAAATCTTTAATGTAAATTTTATTTAACAAGCTCTAGGTTCACTTCGGGAATTATAAGTTCCTATGCTCACAAATAGTGTCCGCTTCAGAAAATAAATTACTCTATTTTGAACATCGTTTCATTGATTCCAATTGTACTTTAGTCAATCCCAAAACCCATCGTTCGCAAG
The DNA here is from genome assembly GCA_911387775.1 of Thymelicus sylvestris. Lineage (NCBI taxonomy): Eukaryota > Metazoa > Arthropoda > Insecta > Lepidoptera > Hesperiidae > Thymelicus > Thymelicus sylvestris. The sequence goes on from OU426892.1 coordinate 5,095,423, forward strand.
CCTGGGTTAAATCAGACTAAAGTCTAGCCACTAGACTATAAAGTCGTCACCTTTTTAATTGAGTACAGCTCATATTTTCAAGTTACTTTCTACACGCGATCGTACGGGGACCATTGTCTAATTGCTTTGAATCTTCATTTGATCATTGTATTGTTCTCAGGATGCTTGTTGTAATAGCCGCACTGAATGGGCAAAGCTATCAATCATATTTGATACGTCCTACGTATGGTATTTGGATAATGGACGCTATTGTTTAGTGATGAAGATTTCTGCCTGATCTTTCTATTATGTTTTTTTATGTAGACCTTTCGTGTTTTTTAGATGTTCGAAAACTTGATGTAACTTGACAAACTATTACTAACCTTTCGCGCTCGCGAAGTCATGTCAAAGATTAGTGAGTAGCGAAGAAAATTAGCTAGAGTAAAATTTGGACACGGCGTCCACTTTTAACGCTATGAAAGAGACATGGACAATACACCACACTTTAAGGATCTCCCAAAATTGAGAAATTCTTAAATAAGCTCTTCCCAGTTTCCTCTTCTTTTAGCGAAGTTATAGCTCTGGTGGCGCATAACGAAATTAATGTTCTCATTCATTTTGTATTCTAACGTACTCTTCGTGTTATGGTGACATTATTAGAGTAACTTAATGGTTTGTTACATATAAAATCCCAGTTCAGCTAATACTCCTGAGCACGCGGTACTGTAGCGTGACTGAAATGGTAAGGCGACTCTTGTGAAAGTGAATTTCTTAAAGAACATTGAATTCGCTGCACTTTATACTGCTGTTAAAAGGTTTTGTTCTGTTATAATGTGAATTTATCTATTAATTTTCTTATTATTAGAAACATTTTGGAACCCCATTGTGTGTTAGTTCTATGCTGCGTTTGAGATTGTTGTAACTTCGGTCCCTTCAGTAAGTAGTTCAGTTGGATTAAAAACGCTCAAGTCCAAAAAACGGTTTCCAAATAAAAACCAATAAAATCATTAATCTTTTAACTCTGATTGTAATTTAGAGTATTATGAAATTCGCAAGTCGGTATGTATTAATTAAGTTCATGTTTGCATTTTGTTCGAACTGGGTTAAATAAATCACATTTACGAAGTCAGCGGTTTTTTGGCATATTTGACATAAAAATAATAATCTCTTTTAAGCTTACTTTATACAATTTATAGCTTGTTTATTATGCATTAGTAATGACACGTAACAGCGTAATGAAGACTTGCAAAAATTGTTTTCATGTACAACATTTAAATTCGTGCTGATTTTACATGAGTTAGGTGTGCGTGAGCTGATATAACAGTGAGTTTAAATGAATGTTTGTCACCGAATGAAAATAATGTTTTAGTATGAAGTTCAGTTTTAAGTATCTTAAGTTTCTCCGCTTTGCTAATGGGTGTTGGCAAATTTTATTTTTCTTCGTATTTATCTCACAGCCTCGCACCGACTTCCCCATGGCGTGGAGTGGCATGGACATACATTAATGAGACTTCAAACATACAAACCCTGATGAACAAACGTTTATCTGTCATATAAATTTCCGCCAACGGAATTTTTACCCGAAACCTTAATACAGGAGCTATATCTTTCAATAGAATCTGAGGATAAAAGAGAGAATTGCTGAATAAGGCTAGGATAACGTTACAACAGGCACGCCGCATGTGTTTATCATAATGGACGTGTGTGCGCGGTGGCGGTACGGCGCGGAATGTTGTATAATGTATCGTATACGATACGAAACGAAGGCCGCCCAGTAACGCACCTGTAACCTGTAGGACTACCGCTTTCTTCCTACAGCTTTTTTTACCCATTTCTGTAAATAAACTAGTTGCGTCTGAACCGCCTTTTATATGTTACGAGTAGCGGAGTTTCTTTTTACTGTAATGCTCAGTAGTTATGCTGTGCTATATTACAGGTGGTAAATGCTGCAGAGTGCAGTGTATAAATAACATGAGACAGAGACAAACAGAAGCTATTCTTAGTCTCATATATTTATCATATTATCTACGAAAAAACTTTATGCACCTATATCCGATCACGATTAGATCCTTTTTATTTATGTATCAAATTTCATCTTTTTCGGTTCAGTAATTTGAGACAAAATAGGCCGTGAAAGACGGGTAGACTAATTGACAAGGGGTCTCATATTTTCTACGAAGGTAAGGAACCGTAAAGAGTAGATAGATTAATGCAGTCGAGCAAAGAGCTATTGGACCGGATCTCCGGCTCGCTCCAATCTTGTACTGTATCTATCTGTGTACCTGTACATTATACTTGACATATTAGTCTTCATCTTTATTACTATTTAATATACTGTAATATAATAACTAAGTCCTTCTCTTTGTGTGATAACTGCTAATGCTCAGTGCTAATGATGAAAAAAATCATATCGACCACCCTTCACAGCCAATGAGCTCCGAAACTACTGGATCAAATGAGTTGAAATTTGGTACCTACTCATGTGCTTCTTTGTGAACAGAAGACGAAGGTACAACGTAAACAAATCAATTTTGAAAAGAAGTATATAACGATGTCAAAATAAAAATAAAAACTTTTGCAAACCGTATCTGGAGGCATGTCAAATTAAAAGGCTTGTTGTAGTTATTATGTACTTCATTTTTGTTATAGTTTTGCAATTGACAGTTTTAAAGAAATAACGAAAATTGAATTTAAGATAGATAAGGGGGAGGGCGGGGGGTCTTGTCTGCGAAACTACTGAGGCCAGAATTTTGAAAAAAAATACAGATTTTTTTTATTTATATATCAGAAGGTTGATAAGGTGGGACGTTATATTTCTGGTTGAACACGGTGGAAGGCCAGGAAGAACAGTCTGTAGTTCTGTACATGTACTTACACCGAGTCCAGACGTCACTCGAACGATCGATAATCATTTACAAGATCAACGAGCAACGATCAACGATCAACGCGATTGGCTTCAACCCATTAATGGCCCACTACTGGGCACGGGTCTCTCCTCTTGAGGAGGCCTAGAGCATACTCCACCACGCTGCTCCAGTGCGGATTGGTGGAGGGGTTAGTGGCCAACCCAAGTGTCGGAAGTTTTCAAACCGCCCGAGGGCCTCCGACATGGCTTAACGACTGTTATCTTATGATAACAACCGGGACCGACGGCTTTACGTGCCCTCCGAAGCACGGAAACGCTCAAGAATTTTTTGCCACTAGCGGTCACCCATCCAACTACCGACCGCGCCCGCTGTTGCTTAACTTTGTCGATCACATAGGATCGACGCAAGCCGCCGGGCTATGAGCGCTTCAATCAACGCGATTAACCACGATTAAACCCGGAAACTCGGCAAGTTCGGTACAGCAATGCGTTCGCCACGTTTCCTCGGTCTCCGATCATCAGCGGCTCAGCGCTCCATCTCAGTCCATCTGGGATCGCCATCGCGGCAGATCCATTGATCCACTCTCCACGTCAACTTCAACTGTCAACCATCAACTGTCACGCCCTGCCGCTGTACCGACCTTGCCCAAACCAACGTTTGACGTTTCCGACAGTAGTTCCGGACGTTCTCCATAGATGGCGTTAAAGAAATCGATGCAGTTCTTGTGCTGTGCTGCTACATAATATATATACATAGTAGGCTTGCAACGAATAGTATATTCGGCAGTATACCGAATATTCGGCGAGCCCCCTGACCGAATAGCCGAATATTAGGCAAAAGTATTCGGCCGGATGTTAGCGTCAAAACTTGTAAGTACAGACGTGATTGTTTCGCGCTCGTTTGTTCTAATGTACCTACTCACCGCCCGCAGTTGCTCTGCGCGGTATAAAATGCAGTAATATATCACGTCATGACAATCCGTATACCTACTTGGTGGCAAGCAAGGAATTTTTTTGATCAAGACTGCAGTAAACTACTTCCTAAAATTGCAACATAACCTGCCCCTTATAAATTTTAATTATGAAAATAAATCAAAAGCATAGAAAAATTCTTAACTTTTCTAATCTGTACCAATGACTACTTAAATGATTATAAAAGAAATGAAAACCTTACCCTTCTAAATTTTGATTACGACAGTAATTCAAATACATAGAATCCTTAACTTTTCTAATACAGAAGATGATTATGTACCTGTGTTATGTACCAATGACTATTCAAATCATTATAAGAGAAATTGAATATATACGTAATGAATCGATTTTCTTTTCATTTTACCAATTATCTCCCTATAACAAAATATATCATAAGTATTCGGTATTCGGCCGAATAATTTATACATATTCGGTATTTGGCCGAATATAATAAAAGCAGCCGAATAGGCCGAATACCGAATAGTAACCGAATATTCGTTGCAAGTCCAATACATAGTATATATTACAGGAAAACCTATCAGAAGTCTAATGTCTAAAAAAAGCGACAAAAAAACGGTAAATAATAGTAATAATCAACGTACGGAACGTTCTCCACGCGTTTAAGTTTTACTTTGATAAGATAATGTGTTCAAATGTGCGCCTTACTTACCAAGTGAATTTATTTGACAGTTCTTTCTTTTCTATCACAGATTAGAAGAAACTTCTTTTAACCCACGCCTGCGGATATAATAAAGCTTGTAGGTACCTACTTCCCACGCTGCATCAACCCATAAATATACCAGCTTATAATACTTCCATTTCTTTATTTACTCGAAGGTATTTTAAGAATTGTGTACTATTGAATTAGTGTATAATAGTACACTAAGCTACAAAGTAATGCTCGTTGCGTTTCCAGTCACATTTTCAACCGAAAAATGGAAAAGTGTGTTTCCGTTAACAAACCGTTAAAGAAGTTATCTCACCGAGTACAGTTAATTGCAGTCGTAATGTTACATTTTAACATAATCCACTTTATTTAACGGGTTGTCTTGAAACAGAGACGAATTTCAACCTTATTGTTAAGGAATTTCGGGTGTTTCTTGCCTTTCGAAACTGATAAGTGATAATGTCAGAAGAATGAGTGAACGACTTATCAACAATCCAGTCATCATCATTGTTACTGAGGGTGTACGGATGTTTGTTAGTCTTTCATGCAAAAACTACCGAATGGGTTTATATAAAATTTTACATTATACCGGAAAACGGTGAACCCGCGGGCAGTTTTAAATTATGATTAATAAAAGTCCCACTGCTTGTCTCATTGTCAGTAGTACTCAGGACTATTCAGGACTCAGAAGAGGGATCAAGTAAAGTCCATTATGCTGTCCAAAAGACGATTTTGAATGAATATAATTAATAATTATTATTATTAATTATCAGACAACTGTCTATTTATGATTTTTTAGCAAAGCAATAAAAGCGAAAATCAACAATAAAGAAACTCTCCGAATCGCAAGACTACTTATGAATTAGGAATATAGGTCGTCGGCCGGTGACTGCTCATGTGAACAGCTGATATCAAAGAGATGCAATCTTAGTCATCGATAGATCGTGGTTCTTTGGTAGGTCAGTTGAGTAGGGTTCGGAGTAAAGCTAGTCCTGTACCAATGTATTTTTCATTTATAAATACAGATTTTATGAACGTAATCGTAATCGTGACTCCCCTGTCACGTAGTCTGAAACATATACCCTACGGGTCGGATAACTGTCCTAAATACTTTTTATGCAGTGAACACTATTTTTATTGATTTATTTTACTACATACAAGTACCTATTATTTATGAAATTTTAGGGTGCGACCTCCACTGGTGCATTTGCTAGTTTTGGTTAACGCTTCCCGCCCACGTCCGACTTTTTGTAGGAGAGATAATCGGGCCGAATTTTTCTTCCATATTATTTCTGACCGTCTTTTTGTAGGACGTGTGCGTTGCACTATTGCTATCAGTACGTTCTATTTTTCTCCTACCAAAAATCGGTCACCGATTTATAGTACGTGGGCGGGAAGCGTAAACCTGTAAACATTACACTGGGCGCGGCGTGTGAAAGTGCACATCTATTGTCCTTTGACAATGAGCCAACGTAACTGGATCACAGTGAAAGTTGCCATTAATACCATCGCTCTCGGTCTGATTGATTGCGCTCAAGCGAGTCGATATGAGATTACAAAGCCGCATTATGCAAGCCGATGTGTTTGAGAAAAGCCAATTAAGGGACAAGTGGTGAGACCGTACAAAATACATTGAGGTCATTTGATCCCAAAGAGATTCGCCTCGAGAACAGCATCCCTTCTACCTCTCCGTTTTAAACTTTAATCGGGTTTAGATGATTTATCAACTCAATATTATTTTTATTTTATTTTAATAAAGCAACCAACAAGACAGTTACAACATCTAGTCATGGGTAAACTTAAAACATGTATTAAGTTAGTATTAGTCTACTTTGCAACAATCCGCGTTTAACATGTATGATGGTATATACTTTAAAACATGCGTGGCACCTCCCTCCCTCCCACAACGGAAACATGCACTACAATAATTAAACGTATATACCAACATAATTATTGTAGTACATGTTTCCGTTGTGGGAGGGAGGGAGGTGCCACACATGTTTTAAAGTATATACCATCATACATGTTAAACGCGGATTGTTGCAAAGTAGACTAATACTAACTTAATAACAATGGATTTCCGCAAAGTAACGCCTGATACTATTAACTATATTAAAACATGTAGTCTTAATTGAAAGTTACCAGACCACGGCATGCATCGTCGTTGGGCTAACGCATTCTGTTGCAACATAACCATTATTATACATGTACCTATTGACTAGAAATATCTTAAAAGTCTTGTCACTAAGAACGGTCTCTACCAAACAAACAAGTCTCGTGAAGTTTAATATCACAGAATCAGGAAGTACTGGACTTTATGCCTGTTAGTATGGACTATGGACCATGCCTGTCGGGTATTAAGTATCAGCCTGAGCTCAGCTTTGATTCCACATAAATCATATATTTATGTGACAGGTAAATTGATGACGATTCTTCACCAAATCGCTTTGGTGCAATATAGTGAAGTAGGCTCTTAGAATTATATTACGAGCAAACAGACACCAGAGTCGCTATTATAATTGTTTTTTACTCGTAAATATGAGTGTTCTTGGTTAATTGCGAAAATTAAATTATGGGTAAGCATCTATGAAACAGACAGTGTGAATATGTAACGAAACGAAAATACTCCTATGCGTGGTGAGGAAAAGTATAGAGTAATAAATAAAAAAAATATTTTAATTAAAGAAAAGCGAAGGCGCGTTTATCTGATTATTAGGGTTAAGTACTCTACACGTAGCCATATGTTTGTGAAGTATTTCAAAAGACCGTTATAGTAATGCAACAGAATATTGAATCGTTGTAAAATATGTAATCATGCCACCCTTTTTTTACAGGTAAGTTCCTGATTCAAGGTTTGCTTCAGTTGCTTGTAGAAGAAATGTGACCATTCAGTGAGTTTGCCTTATTTAAATCATAACACAGTACCTAATTGTTTCAATTGCGTAGTCTGTGCTTGCTACTACAAGTATCTTTGGACATAAGGATCATGTATCCAGAAAAGAAATATCACATCACGCTGCTCCGATGTGGACTGGTGGATTTGTGGTCAACCAAAAAGTCAGAATCCCTAATCCATCACTTTCGACACGATTTTTATCTAACGATAAAAACTAGGATCAAATATGGAAGCGCTCGTGTGATTATGCCACTAGCAGCCCCTCTTTCAAGTCCAGAATTCCAGACCAGACCGAAGGTTCTAATTATTTCTATGATATCTTACTAAACACCGACTAAAATGGCAAATGCTTATAAGTAGATAATAGGTATTTATATAAAGTATATTTTAGAATATTAATACTGTCCTCGTCTATTTACGTATTGTTTGGAAAGGTACCTTAAAGATACTTGGACGAGACTGATTTTAAATATAACAGCTGTTACGATTAAATCCCTCGATAGCACTTACATAAATAACTCTCGAAGTGTTACAAAACAGATTACATTATGTGTCTGTACAAGACGCGCAGTATAAGGGTAGATAGATGTCGATAATATCTTTTGGTAAAACATCTTTTTCGTTTTTATATTAATGTTTTCTTGGTCTTCAATACAAACAGAAAAGCTTTATAGCCACTAATGGGCTTCGAAGAACTTAAAATAGTTTAAGTCAGTCGATAAATTCAACCCTAGTCATCGGTCTCCGAACTTCCAATTTAGACATGAATGTTTCCCAAAGAGAGACCTGGAGACAAGTTGTAGGAATATAATATATCATAAGTTTGTCTTTGTACTGTTGTTTTACGATAATAAGTGAAAGGCAGACAGAATGCATTAGCACTTGGACAATCAATTTAACGCTACCACTTACTAATTTTCACCAAACTCACATAGGTGTCCTAAACTTTTGCGGCAACAATCTATACAATATTTTTTGTCGTCTTGTATCGCTTGTACATTCTTATGTGAACAAGCATTCTGAAATCCTGAAGTAAATGAAATACTCGTCTCTAATTTTCAAAATATGGCCGGTTTAAGCAATAATTATCATAATTTACTTGCCAGCTGTGTATGCCATAATGTCGCCAATGGTGTTAAAGACTGCCAATTCGCACCTGATAGCGGCTACACAAATCGACACTTGTTCTGGTCTATGTATTCTTCAATAATTCACGCTAGAGCTGTCTCACTTCCACAAATTCAAATTCAAAAATCTTTTATTCGTGTAAGTATGACATATAAACTTATGTACGTCATTTTTTTATCTAAATGCTTTTCGGATAGGTGCTTTGTCATGGAGGAGAAGAAAATCCGTAAAGAAATTCCTCAGCACATCTTTTAAGATAATGAAAATCTCCACGATAGACTTAGTCTCGGCTCTTACGAAATCCGTCATGTTTCAATGCTACGCTGTGTTTTATTTGAGTAATTAATATTCAAGGTTTTTATTGAAGGATAAGTGAAATGCGGCATGTTGATAAATGCTTATCAAATAGCCTTTTACACCGGTTTTATTATAAATACAAAGATATGAAATTCTAAAGCTTTATTATTAAATCCATGCTTGTTTTTATTTAAGTGTCTTGCCAGACATGAGGATAAAGTTATGAAGTACATTACATAAAAATGTTCTTCGACGGTCTGTGTGGATCTAGAAAGTTCTATCTATCAAGTGCCGTGATTTATTTCGCGTGCTACGTTACTTTACTTTTTATCAAGGATTGCGAGAAAATATAGTAAATTTTCATTGTGCTTAATATTTAAAATGTAATAAAAAACAAAGCATTCACTACAAAACAAAGGTTTACTTCTTATAATAGCAGATATTACGAAATTAAAGCTTTTTGATATTAATAACTAAAGTCGGTTAAAAATTCAAAGTAACACGACTTATGCTTTTTTTCCACTGAGGGTGCGCTACGTACTTATATCGGTAATGCGCTGCACCGTTACATATCCGATCAATGGGTACTGTTGAGCATTATCACGATTTACTTGGTGGCTTTTCACAATCCGTTTTTTGTTCCACGTTTTTCTACGGTAACAGGCCATTGTGTCGCCAATTTTGTATTTTATACAAACAACCAGGCCGCTTATACAGCTGGATGAACAAGCTTTTTAATGTTTACTTATTACTTAAGTACTTTGTGCTAGCCTTAAAACGTTACAGCTTAAGTGCTGCAGTCAATGATTTCAAAAGGAAATACATATAATATAGGTTTTGAAACATTTTACACAAATGTTCTAAGTGTGAACCAGCAATAATATAATTCTTCTAAAAAAATAGCAGACTTCAAAATTAGGCTTCAAATTTAAATGTCATTAATCATTTAAATCGGTAGGTACACCAGTAAAAATTTATGAGGTAACACACATACAAAAAATACCGTCGAATTGAGAACCTCCTCCGTTTTTGAAGTCGGTTAAAAAGTAGATAGCTTTATTGAAGTCTGAGATAAGCCCGAGCACGGTTTATGGATGTAAATCTAAGTTCGGTTCCCTCTCAGAATATGAGAAGTTAAGATTAAACTAGAGTTTACTTGCATTTTCAAGTTACTCACTTACCCGTAACGATATAAAATTCAGATTATCATAATTAAAAGTATTTTCATCGGTTAGATTGGTCACATTATATCAACCACTAAATATAGCTATATATATAAAATAACCACTAAACACATATTGATAGTGTGCGCTACTCTATAATTTCGATTATCATAAAATGTCTAGTGATGTTGCCATAAATATTATACACGATGACGTCACTATAAACGTTGCTTATTAATTTTCATTCGGCGAAGATTCTAGTATTCATTGGATTTTAATTTTAAGACAATGTTATGGTTAAAGAATGGGAATGCAGATATTATTTCATGTCTATGTTAAGAGCAGTATACCGGTTCGCTTTCTCATACTTGGTAACCAATGAAAAAGCCGTATCACTGTTTATAGCCTGAGAAGGCAAAGGCCATTGCTTGCCATGACCATACTTTTTACGTTGTTACAAAGTTATATTTTTAACAACCTGGTTTAGATCCGGCCGTAAAACCATTGAGTGTTAAGTTAAATAAAAATATAATATCGGTTTTATTTAAAAAAATACTTATAGGAAGGATAACGGATACTTACAGCGCATTTTACAAAACGTTACAATAAAGTACATAATATACATAATTGACTTAGGGCTTGTTTCACAATCTTCAAGTAAGTCCGAAGTAAGCTATTCGTTGGTTAAGTTGACATTTCGTGTATGTAAAATGACACTTTAACGTCACTTTAATCGGCGAATAGCTTATTCAGGACTCTACTTGGAGATTGTGAAACAAACCCTAAAATACTTATAATGCACTAGCGAATGACATCTGTTGATCATCGCTACAAACTCCACATGTTCATCTACTGGGTTAATCCGAAGAGTGATTAAAAATTTCATCATTACCGGTACATAGGTACAATCAATACTTAATATAGGGAAAGTACATACACCGATTTTTTACATATTTTAATGATGTTTTCTAAGAGCATCAATTTTCATCGTGACCACGGATTGTCTGAAAATGTAAATATTTACTTTCAATAGAACTTGAACGGATTCCACTTGTTTCACTTCCATTTGTTTCGGTAAATATCGCAACTCTTTTAGTGATTTATTTCAAAACAACAATATTTATGGAAACAAAAACAGAAGTCATTGACATCCACTTGGAAAGAAAATTCATTGTGAAACAAGAAAATAATGAATTATTTTGTTTACTTTGTTGAGAAGTTGGTAGTACAAAAGATCATTTTGTATGAAAGTAGATTAAACGCGCGCCGCGACTGCGACGGGTCCGTGTCTCACGTCTGTTCTGTGTGGCCGGCGACTTAGGATGGCTGTCGACAAATTTCGTTTATATTTTATCTGATAAACTGGCTAAGTGCTAATCAGATTCTCATATACACAGAGCACCGTAATGTGTAATGGAGAAATGTTCAATACATGTGAAAACTATAATAGAGGATTCCTTGCAGATATTGCTGAGATGGGTCTCACCTATAACTATATTATTGATATTTATTACTTTAGTTTGAACATATCAATAATAGTAGTTTCGGAGATGTTTTAACTGAGGGTTTTCACGGTCAACTGCAGTAGGCAATGCCCCATTCTCCTGCTAGTAACTGACTGGGCAGATACAAACAAACTACCGTCATAGATGACGAAAAGATATAAGTGACTTGACAACAGCTTCGAGACAAAGATGGAGCATCTTTAGCCTTATTGTCTTAAACTAGTCTTGCTGCATTATAGCATAGCAAAATTTTGGGTTATTTTTTGGAAATGTGGTCTTGACCTAGCTATTATTGCCTTGGCCTAATCCTACTATGTGAAAGTTTGTATTGATATTTGGTGCCTTTTCACTCAAAATCTACTGAACGAATTTACATGAAATTTTGCACAGAAGTAGACCTTGATCTGGAATAAGATATAGGGTGCTTATCATCCCGGAAAATGTGTGTAAAGCCGCGGGCATCTAGTATTTTTATATAAGAAACGAAAACGTGAAGCTTCTACCGTGGAAAACCACACCGCAAAAGGTGAATGCGACAATCACGAGATGCGCCGACGACGCGAACGTCCCGTTGGACACAAATACCAAGCCAAACAGAGACAGTTGAGAAACATATGGAAACAAACAAGGACAGACAGCTTATTCCGTGATAAGACCCAGACTACATTTGGTAATAGTGGAATGGAATCGCGCATTCTATTATTTCATGGATATAAAGAACGTTTAACTTCATATCCATAGCAATGAATTAGAAGTTTTAATGTGTGTGAACAAATCAAAATAATATTTTATTTTAGTTTATGAATGGCTGCAAGACCTGCAAGTCATTTCGTACTGGAGTCGTGCAATAGGGCTGTAGTTTTATTTTTGTTTAGAATGGTTTAATATATCAATGCAATAATAACATGCACTACATTTATGTTAATAATAAAATGTCAATAAGTTTATGATAATAATTTCAAATGAACTAAAAACCTGCAATAGAGAAAATGTATTTGAATACCTTGTATCTAATGAAGCATAATAAAGTAAACATCTATGTTAATTAACATAACAAAAGCCGTCGTTATTGTTAGAATATTCAAGACAATGCAGGCCTGCTGTCAAAATAATACGAGAACAATATCTTTTAAAGGAATCTATATAAAGGAACCGTATAATGTATAGCCCTTCGCAGTAATCGATTGCAGTTAACCGGCAGTTTGCACAACTGTGCTGTGCTTGGCATGTGCAAGAAGTTCTGAATATTATCTAGGTAGGTACCTAGTAGCCGTCTTCATTTAGCATTAGAATCCCTATGATTTAGTACATATCCATGCACACTCTTAAAATGATTAAACTGGACTTTTTAAATCGATACATGTTTTTTAATTGTATGTGAAAAAAAACACGACTTCAAGAGCGTGAGCGTGGTGAGCGCACTATGTATTAATATTACGAGTAGGCATGTGGTGATATGGGCAACTCACGCGAGAAGTTTATATGGCCCGTATTAATAAAGTGATCTACAGATCTCTGCGATTTCATGTTTGCAAAAAGTGCATTGTTTGTAAAAATAAATTTGAAATTGATTAGGTATAATTTTTCTAACATGACATCTATATTTCTATATTTAATATATAAAGAGGAAAAATTTGATTTTTTGTTTGCATTGAATAGGCTCCGAAACTACTGAACCGATTTGAAAAATTCTTTCACTGTTAGAAAGCTACACTATCCCCGGTTAACATAGGCTATATTAAAAAAAAATTAGGGATCCTTAATAAAACTCCAATAACGTAACCCCAATAGGAAAACCGAAGCAAAGCGAGGGCGGTTACTCGTTTATAATATTTTGCAACGCTCTTAATTGGCACATATTGTTACTGCATATATTTACTGCATATATATTGCAATAAATTGATTTGATTTGAGATCACGTTCTTGAGCCGAGATCGGTTTATATATCGGTTTATATACGCTTCCGAAACATTTTTCTAGACGTCATTCCGAACAGAATGAGCTATCGCACGTATTTTTAAGACTGTATGTCTATTTTCAACCATTTTGAACTTATTGAGTAGACTATATACCTACGTGCCTAAGATTCTACCGAAACTAACGACTGTTATTTTTCTTATTCATCATTGGATCTTGATCATCATGATTTTTTTCTATCGCCAAACCTAAAGTAAACAGTAGATTATGTATGTTGTCGAAAAAAAATTCCAGTGTTCATTGTAATACCATTATTTACCATACCATTAAGTAATACCATTATTTAAATAATGAAAGGTTATTGATAAGAAACTTGTGACACATACTCAGATTATGTCATTTCTTTTGTACAAAACATTCATCATGCTGAAAATGTAACGTAATCAAACAAAACTACTTTAAATATTTACAATGTTCTCTTGACAATAGCGAGATTTGGAAGCGATGGAAAAACCGGTGGAATAATAATAATAATAATAATAATAATAACTGTTTATTTATCTCCACACAAAAAATTTTACAATCAAGATGTTCTTATTAATCTAAGAAGTATATAAAGAATAAAGGCAAAGGTGGAATGAAACGGAAATGCGGCGTGGATGCACCATTACAATATATCTTTACTAATTAGATAAGGCTGTGAAGACATTTTTTTTGAACTAAGGATATTTTATGTATGAAAAAAAGGTTTTAACGTGCTAATCACTGAAACAGCCAGTTTGATTTAAATAATTATTTTTGCGTATGATAGCCACATTCATGAGGGAGGCTATAGTTATGATAATTCCTAACAAAAATTTTTGCTAAAGTTAAAGAAGAGATCATCATATACCTGAAGCGAAGCGAGTCTAGGTTACTAGTCTTTGATAAACAACAGATCAATGTATTATTATGTATTATTTTGTAGTATTATTATGTAAATCTTTGTTTATAAAAAAATTACAAGACTGTAATGTAATTGGAATGTTTCCTTAAGTTTCAGTGTGTTAGGACAAGAGACAGAAAATATTTCAGAAGAATCCGAAGCATCGCATTAAACGCTCACTTCATACAAACTACCCGTAAATGGAGGAATGTTGTTCCAATATATTTGAGCTGTATATGACAGATAATAATATATTTGTGCCTGTCTCTACGTAGTGTCGTACTGATAAATAACCTAATCTTGTTATGAAATATGCACGTGCTAGTACTCGTTGCCTTCGTACATTAACTTAACAACATGATTGTGTAAATACACTCGTAATTAACACGATGATTTTTATTTCATTCACTAAGCTTTTTTAATATTATTTCTATTTTCTTATTCTTAAATATAACAGACATAACGATCCGAGATCGTAACAGAACTGTTTGATGATTCATTTGTGTAAATTGTGTATGGAATGGACAGTACGATACTTGTGTGTTTTTCAACATGAATTCGCGAGTGTGAATGTGTGAACATTTATTTTAATTTAAAAACTATTTTCAAATTAAATTGATTGATCGCGTAAAACCATAAATTAGCGTCAATAAACGTCGACACACAAGTGTCTTTGTAATGAGAGATTAAAATCATGGTAGCAGACAAGAATACTGATGACCCGCGATTGATGAATCCCATTGATCGGAGCGATTGTCATTGAATACAATTACGGGTCAGTTTCTAATGCTAATACTGTACTTGGAACTTGAGGTTATAGCGTTTTAAGCATGTTGGAATTCCAGACATTACTTGCTTTCTCACGGCCCCATAAGGGGACACACGTCACCGACGAAACTCGAAGTGAATGTGAAAATTTGTCGATACTTGCAACCGAGCCTAATCTATAATAACAAACTGTACATTTCAATGAACACCTGTTGCATATTTGTATACGAACCCAAGTTGTTTATTTTTGGTTGCTAGAGGTACCTATATTTTAACAGTTTGCCTGAAGTTAGGGTAGACTACAGAAATTATTTTAAACCTTTGTTCAAAACCGACGGTTTAATTGAATGTCGAAGTGTATTTTTACATACGTTTATAGTGATACTAATACAACAAACAATTAAACGAACAAAACGGAATAATATTTTTAACCGACTTCAAAAAAAGGAGGAGGTTCTCAATTCGACTGTATTTTTTTATGTTTGTTACCTCAGAACTTTCGACTGGGTGAACCGATTTTGATGATTCTTTTTTTAATAGAAAGTAGGTGCTTGTCATGTGGTCCCATATAAAGATCTGACAGGTGGTTTTTGAGTAATTTTGAAGTCGGTTATTTTTTGTTAGTAAAATTTATTATAAATATTATTATTGTATACAATCTTTACATTTCACAAAAAATTGTATTTTAAAATTTTCTGAATTAGTATGTTCGCTCAGGATATTCACTTCTTTAATCGTCTAAAGTCTAAATGCTCATATCACAACAGATTTCAATATAGGTAAGGACGTTTACTACACGCAGTGTTCAGGCTTCGGCCCTATTACATGTGCTATATCGTGTCCAACATTAACCACAATCCGATTAGACATAATGTGCGGTTCCGTTTCCTTATACCGGTTATTTAAATAATAAACAATAATTATTTACGTCCACACTTACTCGTATGTATTAGGATTACAAATGGCCAACGCGAAAACAATCATTCATCTGTCAAATTAATGGCTGCCCCGGCTGACCCTTTTGGTACGCACGCAGTTGTCACATCCAGACTGCAATTTTATTATCAAGTCTATGATATAAGGCCACTACTTAGGGCTACGGGTCAACTCAGAATTGAGAATAGGTGAGTAGCCTCAATGTACGCGAGCAGGGGAGCCTCTGATAGAGAAAACATGTTTATATTTACTAGAAGACACACATATAACAAGAATCACATAATGACATGTAGACTAAATCCTTAAACAGTATTGACAATACTCTGAGCGAACGGAACGGTTTCTAATGGTGTCAAGTCGAAGCCTTGCGTGAGAAAGTCTGGATATAGCCTATAGGGCATGTGGCATACAGCCAGTAGAGCTCTTCAGTGTTGTAATGTAACAACCTGGTTGGAACTCAGCTAAGTATCTGTATACGATATACGCGATTGAGGTAAATTATTGCGTTAGTGACGTTTAGAATTCTAAGATTATATGCTAGAGGATAATGTTTGTTTTACTGGTATGTACTGTGAAACTTATTTAGTCAAATAAACTCGTGCGCATTCTTTCCCGCGTAGAGTCATGGGTGAAATATACTTTATTTATCAGTTTTATAAATGTTTTCGTCTGGAATCAAACTTGAGAATCTCAGCTAAGCTAAAGTATCAAAAGATTTTTTTAAAGTATTTTTTTTATTAAAATTGATTTATTTTCTTAAATAAATAAAATAGCAAGCAGGAAGTGCGTAAAATAAACATTCAGTGCTTGCGCACTTTTGAGATCAATTTGGAATACTCGTCTTTTGCAGTGCTTCAGTCCCTCGCTGTTTAAAGATGACAAAAAATAGCTGGTACGCAAATACTTTCGAAAAAGCAGGACCGGGAAATCAGAGCCGGACCACCCGGTGGGAGGCCGAATTTCAAATAACCGGGCTATGTACTTATCATGCAATACAACGGAATATCCACTACAGCTATTGCACTGGACAATTGACATAACTTCAGAACTGCATATTTTGGTGTCATTTAAAGAAATTACGGAAACTTTTAGAACTACTTTTAGAATAAGTAACGTTTAATAAACCAAACATCATCAACAGGAAGTACCTTATTTTTCATACTGCATACTGCTTATCCTACAAGGAGGCCTAACCATCCATTTAATTTATAAATACGCTTTATAAATGCACATATTGTATCGTTACACTACACGTGTTTAAGGATAAGCACATTAAAAAACTTACAGTTTTAGAAATACTACCACATGAGAAAAGCCGCTTTATTTTTTTGCGGATTTAATCCCAAATTTGATTTCCAGATTTGAAAAATTTTGAATTTGATTAAGTTTTACTTCTTCAAAACTCGATGCACGATAACTTCGATTTTCGTTTCTTTTATTTTGTTTTAAATTTATTGTTTCATCGATTTCCACTTATTTTAACACGTTTAAGACAAAAGTCTTTCCTAAAAATAGTACAGTTAACGTCATCGTTTTGGTAAACAACCATCGAGTACAATTGGCGCAATGTCACCACGGGTGTCAATCTGGGCTAGTGGGTATGTACTGCGTTGGACATACGCTGTCCTACACAGACTTCCTATCCTACACTACAATAGCAGTCCAATTGCATTCACCTTAAGCTCAAAATAGAGTGCACTTAAAACGATACAACGTGTATTTTAGTAGTGGTGATATATGTTATCTATGCACACACGTCGTAACGGGGCCGACATGATAATTGAGCAATTAAATTCCTTGCAACATATTTTTCACTTGCTCTGGTTGTATCTATAGTCGTGTGGATAGCAGATTGACATCGTTTTAGTAATCGATATTACTAATCGAATAATCCAGTTATCTAGTCGTCTGAGTTACGTAAACTTGAGTGAAATTAAAGAAATTGTGTTCAAATCATAACTCTTCATCATGATCCCACTGTATACCTTTCTGCGGTTTTTCACATATCATTGGGAAAATCATCCAGAGGTGTGTCACTGCGGAAAAGGATCGCATTTAACAATAAAACCATTCCATTCATGTTCTCCATTTTGTAAATACCCGCGCCTTTAAAATCTTAACAACCTTCAAAATCTTATTAAAGTTTGCTCAATACTCACAGACATTATTTGATCGTTTGTGGTGTTGATATTTATTTTAAATTGTCTGAAATAGATCGCACAAAGATCTAAGACCTAATTACTTCTGGTTCTAAGGTTAATTAATTAGGTTATGGTAGACCACAAAGTGGTTTATGGAATATCTACGTAGCTACTGCTAGTCTTGAGAGTTTAAGTATCCCTTGTACAATGAAAACGTACTAAAGTGTGAAACTCTATGGTCTAACTTAATGCTCCGATGACGAAGTGTTTACAGTTATGAGTAATTAATGAGCAGACAAGCCACTTGATGGTAAGTGGTGACACCATCAGACAGCAAAGTCATCACCAAAACACTTGCCGACCAAGAAAAAAGAAAGAAACTTGACTTAAGCCGCCCTTGGAGTCACTTAACGGTTACTTAAATCGCTCTTTAATACATACACGGTAAGTAAAGTAATCTACCGTAGTACAGAATTTGTCTTGTGATTCTGAACTGAACTCTGAGTGCGGCCGGTTAGATGCGTAAAAATACGTTGAAGTTTTAATTCACATATTCTTACATATTCACATATTCTAACAAAAGATGACAAATGACAGTAGATATACCTATTTCTCGTTTGTAGAGAAATCACAACATCAACTGATGTCATTTTGATAACAAACATCAATTGTAGTTCAGTCACACTCAGTATCAGAGTACCTATCGCTACACGTGGGAACTCCGAAGATCATTACACTCCATTTTACATACTTACTAGCTGCCCCGACAGACTTCGTTCTGTCAAAAGTTTTTTTTTTTTATTTTGAGATGTAAGCTATCCTATCTTTCAAGTTGAATCAAACTGCACATGGCGTGTAAAGATTAAAATAGGTTAAGTAGTTTAGGAGTCCATCGCGGACAAACAAGTGACACGTAATTTATATATATTAAGATATGATTATATGATTATATGATATAGTATATTGCGAACACGTAGTTCGATATTGCAGTCGTTGATAGTGCGTTTTCAGTTCAGTCTTCGAATTACAGAAAAAACCTTATTTCAATTGAAATAGAATCCAATTAATTTATATATATATGTTAATAGGAGTTAAATTACTTGTTATACTAATAAATGAAATAGTAACAGTTTGTCGCTGAAAATTAATTTTATTCTTATATTTTTATATATTTTTTACGAAATGCGTGAATATAGATGAATATTTTAATATTGGTTACGTTCTTTGTTTTAAATGACTTGATTGAATAGAACAGTAGTAATTATTCATTTATGTAGGTACTTATTGTTAGTTTACATTTTTACAGGATCTATTAAAATCCTGGTATGTGTACTGATATATGTAGTGACTATAATTCGTCAGAATCGTCGAGTTGGTAGCAATTTTATTGTTGTTATCTTATCCGTTTAAAGGTTGCATGTTTATAGCTATTTATATTGTTACACTATTATACTCGTAACACTAATAAGTGTTGTAATTTTTTTATTATCAGGTTTATGACGATTAAGTACGGACGGAATCTAAATAGTAATATGTACATTGTATGCAATCTTTGCTAACAATAAAAGTAATAGAACCATGTGTGCATTTAAGTATATTTCTAGGTTATATTGAATGGTTTGATGCTTTTAATGATTTTGTCACGGCAAATAGCACTTACCATACTTTTAAGATTTTTGCTTTAATTGTAATTCATTTGCACTAATTGTAAGAAAATAAATAACATATTCCAAAAGTATATTTACGTGTATAATAATTAAATATTTATTAGAATACACTCAATATGATATTTCCGACACCTTATAATATAGTTACTTTTAAGACATCATTGCATACTATAAAAATAACGATGTATTTTTTTCGCTATATGGGTAAAGGAGAGCATTTTTTTAGTTTCTATAGTTGTACATAATTACAATATAATCAATAGGAACGAATTGCAAATCACTTCGTTGCACAATACAAAGTTGCGTTGCGAGGCATTAATTCGGTTTGGATACCTGTTAATATACAATGTTTTGATGTTTCAAGAATGACAGGACAAGAAAATCTTCTTTTAAGCGTGTTATAAGCTGTATTTTTATAATCTAAACTAGGATTATATATTATAATTTCACTAACAAAAAATAACCGACTTCAAAGTCTCAAAAACTACATAGTTGTCAGATCTCGTTTAAATTTATGTGAGACCACATGACAAGCGCCTGCTTTCGATTAAAAAAAGAATCATCGAAATCGGTTGGCGTGATATTGAGTTATTCGTCAATTTGTCGCGCACATCTTAACACAAATTTACGACTTATGTGGTTTTCTCATGGATGCCATTGTCAGATCTCAATAAAATTTATGTGGGACCACATGACAGCCACCAGCTTTCGATTAAAAAAAGAATCATCAAAATCGGTTCGCCCAGTCCAAAGTTCTGAGGTAACAAACATAAAAAAAAACATACAGTCGAATTGAGAACCTCCTCCTTTTTTGAAGTCGGTTAAAAACAAAAACAAATTAAGGTGACGCGGAGGAAAAATAGTTAAATTATTAAGAGGAAATAGAAAATATTGTGAAGACTTTTTTCATAGATAAAGAAAAGTAGTTGAGAAAAATATGTAAAAAGAAAGAAATATTGATAAAATAGAAGCTGAATTTGCTCGGGTCAATTGTAAGTTATCACTCGAGTTCGAAGTTCTGGTGCAGTTGTGTATTTAAATGGTTAACGGCTAGTGGAAAAATTCTTCAGTGCTTGCTTTGAAATTTTAACCCTTTTGCCTCGGTAATAATTGTTTGAGAGCTATCATTAAATCATGTTGGAGGCGTTCAGATAGCCAAGAACTTCTGACGCTTCATACGACGTTATGAGCTTCCTTGTAAGTTTCCTGAGTGCCGTGAAATAGATTCTTCAGAAAAAGCAAAAAACTGCTCTCTTCGTCAGGGCCACCAATTCGGCAATTCCTTAGATATTGCTCATATCCATAGAAAACAGTGACGAAAAGAAATGAGAAAATGGGACACCTGATGGTAAGGTGTCCCATTTTCTTATCAGCCATTGAGGCTAATATGAATGTGACTCTAGTGTCCTACCGTGGGCCACTACGGGTTTAAACCAAGTGTTTATCTTAAATTAGCACATATAAAATAACATTGAGAGATGTGTTTCCGTTGATAGTGTCGCTACTTTCCGCCAGAACGTGTTATCATCATTGATGTCACTCCACGAGCTTCTAATATTAGTTTATGAAACTATTCGTGGTTATCAAGACTGGATAAAACTAGCTTGGAAATTTTATATTATTATTAATAGTACCGGTGATTAATTCCGTGATAAGTAATATTTACTAACTTATAGTCTAGTTAAACTTTTCCCGGGTTATGGTCTTTAGCGATCTTACGTGACGGTCTGTGACCACGTAACACGCAAAAGGAATCCCAGTGCGTGGGTGGTGTTGTAAGGTCACAGGGTGGTATCGTCGTCATCGGCCTACGCGTTTCATTTTCTCAATTTTCCGCGTCCGTACCACCGCCTGCGACCGAGTGTGTGGGACAGATAATGGGACTCGATACATTCTATTGAACAATCGATTACGGCCATCTGAAAAAATGAGTTTAACTAGATTTACGGAACGCCGAGTTCGAACCTTTCGGTAGGGATGTAGCTAATGAATTCTCATTAGATCATTCGATTTAAAGTGTGTCCTCTTAAGTCCTTTGAAGCCTCTTTCTATAATATATTTTTTGTGAAAAGTTTTTTGAAGTGAAAACTTCTTTAGTATGGGGGTGACTTGAAATTTTATGAAACGAAACTGTCCAGTGGAGACTAGAAATGAGTGGAGACTGACTTGAAATTTTATGAAACGAAACTGTCCAGTGGAGTGGAGACTGGAGTTGAGTGGAGACTGGAGTTGAGTGGAGACTGGAGTTGAGTGGAGTGGAGTAGTAAAACCTACAATTATCATCTTCCCGAAATTTTACATTCGTCTCATTATCTTGAAAACAAAAACTTTGAAGGTTTCACTTCTACCACGTGTGAATTGCACACATTTTAATTTTTTTATATCCGCCGGCTATTATGAAGATGGCATTTAGAATTATTGTAGAAAGAATAAAGATTAAGTACAACAGCGGAATAATAAACAAATTCTTGACCTACAAAGGAAACAAAAGTTATGGACTACACCAAACAGTCCAAAGGACAAAATATGTAAGTCATCAGTATTAAATTACTTAAAGTACAATTATTAGCCACATACCAATTATTGTGACTGTAATCGGATAATAGTAATGACATTACAGTTACTCGAGCTTATGTAGTAGAGCTACTGCGCGTGGTGATTGAGTTCATTGATTTATTTTTTGTAATTTGAATTGATTGAAGTACAAGAAAAAAAATATCGGACATTTTGCAGATGAAATCGATAATTAGACTAGAATTGCATAATATCATAGAAGAGCGTTACCATTAGAATCTATTGGTAAAAATAAAGTAAACGTATTTTTTACATATCTTTAGTTACGTTCCATAATGGCATTTAAGAAGCATATTTAACTGGAAAAGTTTTTTATCCTCAAGGGATGCAAATTTTAGGGATGAAAGTTTTGATGTTTGAGTTTTGATGACTTCATTAGGGAAATAAAATACACACTTGGCTATGCGCGCGCGCTTATAAGTTTATTTTTTTATGCTGATCATGTTTGAATTGAGTTTATTTATAGCGCTCTGTGTGAATATTATTAAGGATAGTAAGATGAGATGAGACGCCACAAATATTTAATTATAGGTGAATTATGATTTACTCGGTTCAAACAGACATGTGACAGATATAGAAAAAAATTAAAATGTGTGCAATTCACACGTGGTAGAAGTGAAACCTTCAAAAATTTAGTTATCAAGATAATGAGACGAATGTAAAATCAACTCAACTCGTCTCCACTCATTTCTAGTCTCTACTCATTTCAAGTCTCCACTCATTTCTAGTCTCCATTCATTTCTAGTCTCCACTCATTTCTAGTCTCCACTCATTTCTAGTCTCCACTCATTTCTAGTCTCCACTCATTTCTAGTCTCCACTCATTTCTAGTCTCCACTCATTTCTAGTCTCCACTCATTTCTAGTCTCCACTGGACAGTTTCGTTTCATAAAATTTCATAGAAAGCTTAATATTTAGTTTAACTTTATTATTTTACTTCAATCTGTGAGTTGAGATTAAAACTTTCCTACGTCCTATGACGTAGGAAAATATAACATTCTAAGTGACACCACTACATGTAACTACTTTCACATTTTTTTACTCTCAATAAAATACCACTTGTTGAACGCGATTGTACAGCTCAGTGGCTTATAAAATAATGTTACACTGCCGCCTACGAGGTACAGTCGGGTGAAACGTTCGGTCTGTTGCGTTCTCCATTCATCGGTTATCAGCCCTGCGACATAAAGAGAAAATTGAAAACCGATCGCAACTTATTCATTGACAAATAAAATGATTCAGTGGAAAATAATTTTGTACCATTATTCGGTGTTTTATTCATTATATTTTATACTTATAATATTTAATGAAAATTTTGTACTTTGTAGTAGATTTAATTTTATTCTTATTTTAAAAGCCGTTATTCGAATATTCAAATGAGTATCAAATTCAAATGTGAATAATGAATATTCACATTATGGTACGTTTCACCCATGGTAATCAGTAACATCAACCACTTGATAAATACATATAAAATTAATATCTATTAATATAACACCTTCTATATTTATGTTTTTTCCTAAAAAGAAGCCAAGAGCAGAAAATACTTCAGCATTAAGTTATAATTAGCACTTTATTAGGGAATAAAAAAGTTAAAAATAAATAACATAACCATTAGTATTACGACGATAATCAAATAAAACCTAATCATTACAAGGCAATTTATTCGTTACATCACAAGCCGGTACTTTCTTACAATTTCTACGTTAATATTCCCCCGCGCAGCCGTTGCGTTGGCGTCACTTAAAGGTTATTTAGAACCCGCAGAGGGGAAAATTGGAAACGGAAAACCTCTCCATTATCAATTTATGTTTCACTACAATGGATTATACATAATATACAAGGTCATGATTATTCTTGTACCATACAACTATTATACTTTGCAGTAGTTTGAAGCGATTGTATTTATAACTTGTGTGCTACTGACGCAAGCAATATTAATCGCAAAAAACTAAATTTTACTAACAAAAAATAACCGACTTTGTCGCGCACATTAAGACTTACATGGTTTTCTCGTGGATGCTATTGTTAGATCTCAATAAAATTTATGTGTGACCACATGACAGGCACCAGCTTTCGA
This sequence comes from Thymelicus sylvestris, assembly GCA_911387775.1. Lineage (NCBI taxonomy): Eukaryota > Metazoa > Arthropoda > Insecta > Lepidoptera > Hesperiidae > Thymelicus > Thymelicus sylvestris. Next base: position 5,119,903 of record OU426892.1, read on the forward strand.
TTAAAAAAAGAATTATCAAAATCAGTTCGCCCAGTCCAAAGTTCTGAGGTAACACATATAAAAAAACAGTCGAATTGAGAACCTCCTCCTTTTTTTGAAATCGGTTAATAAAATAAATTTCTATCCTAAACTACGTGGATTTTATGTGACAGAAAGAAAGTTTGAACTTAATATTATTTAACATCCTTGCGATAATGACTAGTAGCGACTAGCGAGGCATCAGTCATTACCAAGTTCGCACTTAGTTTTATACTAACTGACTATAGTTATGAAATAATAAAACTAATATGTTTTTATCAAGATCAGTATCATGTAATATTAGTCTAACACGACCGAACGTAATAATATGTTAACATAATTATTATCTGCTACGTAATTACTACGTAAGAATTTATGAATAAATTGAAACTTTGTCCTAAGCAAGGGTCGCCTTTAATTTATGGATTGGAGCTGTGATTTATTGAAAATAATTTTCCTAATTGAAGCATGTATAAAAATAACAATACAATTGGTACTTATAAATAACATCGGGGACTTGAATGATTCTTCTTTGTAAATGATCTAATTTCATTATAATTTACGTTTACGAGTTATTCACATAGATTTTCTTCTATAGATTAATTTAAAGTGATACTCACTAAAATTTCACTAATAAAATTGGAACTGATGCTTGATTCTAAAATTGCTTCTATTGAATTATTGTAATAATATAAGTTTTATATATTAAAGTTAAAATTGGAAACTTTGTCTATTTTCACCTATGATTTTCACACTGTTTCCGCGGCTTGTTTTGTAACCGTTTTCATTGAGGAAATAATTATGTTGTCAACGTTCAGCCGCAGCGACATTTATTTCACGAATTTTCCGATCTAGTATGCATACCACGTTACCTTGCATACCTACCTTACCTTTGTTTCACTGACTTTTTGTCAATGCAATCAGAATGTATTGCAGTATTGCACTGAATAAGATTGTAAATATTTTCTTCAGCAAACGTATTAAAATATTTTATACATTTTATTTTCAATTATTTAATAAGCAGTGCGTTAACTTTAATGAAAAACGTAATAAATTGGATTTTGACAAATAAATACATTGCATTCATTGCATTTCAATATTCATTCGTGCCACTTTAATAAATTATAATAATATAAACCATTATAACATATTGCTCGGTAAAGTAAAGATAGGTAACAGATAGATGTAATTCAGAAGTGCTTATCTATCAAAAAAATTAATTACTAAAATAATATACTCGTAATAACGTGAAAGATAATAATTTAAACAATTCGAAATGCAACGAAAGCAAAGTAAAAGTATGTTTTAACGATAATGTATTTAACATAACTATCGCTATCGGGTAAATGTGTTGAATATATTATACAACCCTCGCCGTCTTGTAGGCGCCTAAAGCTTTACTGAAATCATGTTCAACTTTTCCCCTGAAATAATGTTGAAAAATAAGTTGAAAAAGGTTCTCAATTCGATTTTTTTAAGTTTATTACCAAAGAATTACCTCCGTGTACATCTGCCGATCTATATATACATAATATATACCTAATAATATGTTTTCTAGAAGGCTAGTTCTCGAATAACTTCAAAGTCGGTAATTTTTTTTGGGTGGTAATTAAACTGACTTCTATTTAATAGCATTATTGTCGACTAAAAATCTACACTGTCCTCTAAATTACTAAGTCAGCCACCATCAATGCGCGTCTAAAAAATACTCTTTTAGCCACTATAAATCTTCAAAGTAAGCTACTGTAAATACAACTTAGCATCGTAGTTATTTTTTAGCATCTACATTTGTAACATATATTCAAATAGTAAACTTCTAAAATATTGATATATGACACCAATAAAGTAGTTTTATCTACATCTAGTTTTATAACTCGACATCTATTAATTTTTTTGAAACATGAATAATTTATAACTCACCCTTTATTTTTCATCATCAAAATACCTAAATTTATCATCAAATATATTGAATTGTCATCAAAATGTACCTAAAATTAAGGTGTGTAATAGTTAGTATAATAACTTAGAGTATAATATAACTTGAAATAATGTTCACATGATATAATTTTCATATGTTATATGAACAAATAACATAATTTCATGTGATCTAATGTTTTTTTCATATTATAATGTTATAATTCATTAAGTTGCTCGAATAACATTTAGTTTAACATTATTTCATATAATTTTATATAGTATAAAGCTCATTTTATATAACGTTCATTTGACTTATTTTTCATTTAATCTAATTTTCAAATACATAATCTAATCTTCAAACGTTACACACCCTTAAAAGGTCTATAGCATACGGCAAATAGCAAGAGGCATTTCGCATACAGTAAGCAATCAGCAGACATGGTTTCTGTCACGGCTCCGGCGCTGCGGGGCTCTGGCGGTCCCACGCGATCATATCGTCGCAGATGCTATTAACGCTCACCACCGCAGCTTCGGCTTGCTGGCCGGCTACGCCGGCCAGCCTCAGCTGCTGCGGCGAGCGTTAAAAGCACCTGCTCCTCAGCTCGCGGGCCGCCTCGCCCCTCCGCGCCTACGCGGGTTTACATTACACTCTAGGGGTAGGGCAGACAAGACTACGTGGAGTCGGGTTTGCAGCGATTTGTTTCTGACACTTATGTAACAACGAGCGCACCAACAATAGAATGACAATAAACAAATACACGTGACAACTCACAATAAACAAATACACGTGACAACTCACAATAAACAAATATACGTAACAACTCATCCCCGCTTGAATCGAATCGCGCTCTCTGATTGGTACAAATGGACAGTGGCGCCCCTCTAACTGGCGTCAAACAAATCATACAGCCACTATTTTCATGATAAAAGAATACGATGTATTATTTCACATGCTAAATTATAAAATATGATGTTTTCTAGTTCAAGCTTGAACTATATCTTTTGATGAACATATGTTCAAGCTGTAAAACGTAAAATGTTGGTTAATTGTAAAATCCGTGGCCTAGTTAGTAAATTAGATGGTAACGTGTAAATCAGGGGGACAAGTAAAAATATTTGTTGTTCTCTATTTGACGCTTTTTTTGGAATATTCAGGTGGCATTTAAAAAAAGGCGAATTATTTTATTAGAAGACTTCTCATTTTCCCATGGCTTGGTTATAAAATCAGAGGTTGGTTTCCGTGGCCTAAAAAAAAATCTGCGGCTTGACTTATTATTCCCCATTTTTTTTTGGTAAATTTTAGATTACCCTATCTATGCCACGACATGCGATGTGAGTGTGTGAGTACTACTGGTATTTATACAAAGTTCATTTCTCCTCTGATTATTCCATTTTTATTCAGTAGCTAGTAGCTACGTACCTACTTTCTTCTTAACTAAAAAAATAAAAATTAACTTTCTCAATGTCGAAAGGACGTAAACATTCATCACGGGAAGCGTTTTAAATTAACTTATAATTCGACTGAATTGCAACTTGACGTCGTGTTTAAAAACTATGTAGTTTATTTACTGCAGTTTTTCCAGCGTGGGGTAAAGTGGGCGGTATCATTAATCAGTATTACTCGCGATATCAATACCGAATACAGATACTATTCTCGTGACACAGTTAACTGATAAGTGTTTTACGTCGCGCTGTTATCATGACGTCATAGGCGTCTAGACAAATTTTGTGGTGGGCATGACGTCAGACCACCCACGCTTGCCGCCTACCCTGTAATTTAACTTGCTACTGTCGCAAATGTAGGGTGGAGAATACGTAGTTTCCTCATGAATTGTGATTAAGGCTTCGTGATAACAATTAAAAATCTTTTGAACAAATTAATCAGTAAGTACAATTATTATACGATAGTGATAGTGATTTCTGATTTTGATTTAGTTTTATCATTGTTTACAGATTTTCCCCAATGTTTTTATACATCACACCCAAACTGCTTTTTTATACACTCATAAACAGTGGATAACACTTATTTTTAAAACAAAAAATTAATTATTTTCTCAGAAACATACGTACATATATTGTTATACCTTACACTTCTTAAAATAACTTTACTAACACTCAACTCTCCTTTTTCAAAGTTAATATTAAAGTCTAGCTATTTATAGAGAATCACATTTTACACTTAATTTGATTTATTCGTCCTGATGCTCTGAGCTTCGTTGCACTGGTCTCTAGTGAACTGAAATAGGACGAAGATATATATTACAGGAAAGGAAAAATTGTCATTTAAAAAGTCTCTACGTAGCTACAGTGGGATTAAATCTAAAGTCACCATTTTATAACCATGGACCTTGCATATACGAGTAAGTTTAAATATCTGTTTATATTTTTTTTACCGAATTCAAAAAAGGAGGAGGTATTCAATTCAACTGTATTTTTTTTTGTTTGTTTCCTCTGAACTTTTGACTGGGTGAACTGATTTTGATGATTCTTTTTTTAATCGAAAGCTGGTGCTTGTCGTGTGGTCCCACTTAAATTTGAGCTAGATCTGACGAGTGGTTTTTCAGTTATTTTGAAGTCGGTTATTTTTTTCTTGGTAAAATTCAGATTATGTAAGTGAGTAATCGCTGTTTGTCGGATATTGATTTTGTAATTGACACAGTTACAAAAGGCGTCACTGACGCATTGCTGCAAGACTATTCACTTTTGTAACTTGACAGCGGAATCCGCGACGAGTTTCAAAATTGAAGTTCGAGTCCGAGATCTTGATATGTGATTCTCTAATCATCTGTAGCGCACTTGCGAGGTGAAGGGAGTCTCGAACTCTTACTTCAGTTTAAAAACTCATCGTGTATTCCGCTGTCAAGTTACAAAACAAAAGCGAACTTGCATCATATTGACATGTCATTATCTAATCATCTAGTACGCACTTGCGAAGTGAAGTGATCCTAGAACTCGAACGTCAATTTTGAAACTCTGCTGTCAAGTTACAAATCTGAATAGCCTTCCTGGGCCGAAAGCTTATTGATAAATGGTGCCTTATTAATAGTAATTTAATTACTGCCAGTATTCGATCCACGAAACGACTCGTGCTATTCGTTTCGAATCCGTTTACTTGTTAATTAAAATAATAATAGTATTTATTGTGCACCAAGGTAAAATAACATGACACAATAAACAAAATAAAGGCGGCCTCATCGCTATATACTAAAAAAGGTGTAAAAAGAGTTCTCCTTCAGAGCCGGCGTTGCATTGGCGATTCCTCTGGTGTTGCTCATGACCATAGGCGACGGTAACCACTTACCATCAGGTGGTCCCTATACTTTTTCTTTTGCCCTTCAGGCTATAAAAAAATACTATACCAAAATTGTAGATTTATTTTTGATATTATTCGTAGTAGTGACACAAATCTTTTTGGTTCTTCGTGTCGCGCAACCCATTCATCTTTTAACATTCATCAACAGTTAACCGTTCACTCGCTAGACGAGGTTCGGTGATCGCTCTCACGAACTGTTCTGAGAATTTCTCGAGCTCAAGCGATTCGTACTTACATTATTACAGACTGCATATCGTAGTCATAGCTATTTAGGTATTCGCTGACCCATTTTGCACTTAGTAGTTTAGTACCGTCATGTTCCACATGTATTGTTCGTCGTTCCATTATAAACGTCTATTTTATTAATGTCCGTCTCCGCTATGCTGATCATTATGTTCACAAATACTAACTGTAACACATTCACCCTTTTAAAATTAACCTTCTACGTAATTTTCTATATCTGCTAGTACTAGTAGTAGTAGTAGTAGTAGTCGTAGTAGTTGTAGTAGTAGTAGTAGGAGTAGTAGTAGTAGTAGCAGTAGCAGCAGCAGCAGCAGCAGCAGCAGCAGCAGCAGCAGCAGTAGTAGTAGTAGTAGTAGTAGTAGTAGTAGTAAAAATTACATGAACTAAGAAAACCAACAGCAACCGTCCATTCGCAGAAAGAAAATTATGATACAAATGCTCAGTCCTTAATAAATTAAGCTATTAACTTTTTTATGAACTTATAAAATTTTTAGAATTTTTTATAAACTTTATAAAAAATTTAGAATAATCTGTTCCACGTAATATCGTCGTAAGTTGTCGTCCCCCGGGAGATGTAAATCTAAACTCACGCAACCTGTATTCTAACAGAGAGCAAAAGTCTTTCAAGTAGCCGACTGTTCGGAGCTTTTAAGTTGGAAGTTTATTTAGTTATTTAGTTAATAAATTCCAGATGAAATTGTCGTCCCACGGGAACTAAACTTAGATTGTATTGGTCCAAGGAGTAGGTAGTATCTATTTGTTAAAATTATACTTGTTAGTGTTCTATCTTTACGGCAGTAATTAGGTTTGCCAGTATTTTCTTATAACAATTGAGATTTCTTTTATCTTGCCTTTAACTTGCAAGACTTGATTAGGTTATGTTACATTAAGCCAGGACAGAAACTAAATAAAAGCTTTCAAAATACTGAAAATTTGCCTAAAATATACGTAAGTTAAACGTTGATTTATTAATGAGCGATCAACGTCAACAAAAGCCCCGTCCTACTAATGTTATAAATGTGAAAACTTGTATGAATGTTTTTTTATTATTTCATGCAAAAAGTACTGAACAGATTTTCATGAAATTTAGCACACAGGTAGACCATGAACCATAAATAAAATAAAAAATAAAAATAAAATAAAATAAAAATAAAAATAAAAAAGCCTTTTATTCCATGCTCGTCATTTACATAGGACATTTCAATTTTCCATTAAACATATTTTAATTTAAAATAGATTACAAATCATTGCATTAATTAATTAATTAATAATGCCATGAACCATATAGGGTACTTATTAACCCTGAAAACGCTGACAGAGTCGTAGGCAGATCGTTAGTCAATAACGTCTTCGACCTTACCTGTTATTTTCCATAACAACAGTCCCTCACTAAAGTCACTATCACTAATGACATGAGTAGATGTTGAGCACAGTTGAACAAGTCGAAACGTGCACTCCGATGAAGATAATGGCCGATACGAGAACGGTACAGTCAACCGGATACGATTCCACTATCGACTGGTGAAAGTAGATCTCACAAAAAATGCTCCCATTCCTTGCGCTGCTTGATATTTCAGACATTCACCTCAGACCCAGAATTAGACGACCAAAAAGGGTAGGTTAGGTTACCTAAGCAGAACCTAGAACGTCTCTGGTTTAGGTTGTTTACAAAAAATATCATTATCATTTGTAATTGGTGCAATTCCTTTTTATTCTCTTTTCCAATCGAATTAGTTTTTTATTGCTATTGAGGAGTCTATGAAATTATTTTCCTGAAGTTTCATGATTCCTCAATAACAATTTTACTATGTCCGACAAGTCTTACGACAACTCCGAAGCACGGAAACACTCAAGAGTTATTTTATTATTTTTAACCGACTTCAAAAAAGGAGGAGGTTCTCAATTCGACTGTATTTTTTTTTTATGTTTGTTACCTCAGAACTTTGGACTGGGCGAACCGATTTTGATGATTCTTTTTTTAATCGAAAGCTGGTGGTTGTCATGTGGTCCCACATAAATTTTATTGAGATCTGACTATGACATCCATGAGCAAATCACATAAGTCGTAAATTTGTGTTAAGATGTGCGCGACAAATTTCCGATTTCCATGATTCTTTTTTTAATCGAAAGCAGGCGCTTGTCATGTAGTCTCACATAAATTTGAACGAGATCTGACAACTATGTAGTTTTTGAGACTTTGAAGTCGGTTATTTTTTGTTAGTAAAATTTAGATTATGTCACAAGCGGTCACCCATCCGCCATCCAACTACCGACCGCGCCCGCTGTAACTTAGCTCGGCCGATCACTTATAATGGACACGAGTTGCTGGTCTATGAGCGATGACTGTTAACTTAATAAGAAATAAAAAATAAAATATTTATTAAAACTAATAATAATCAAAACACATACTATACCCGAACCAAGTTGAAAAGTTAATGGATTTTGATGATGATGATCAAACATAAATTAAATTGTTCCGTTCCTTTTATGAACCCACGCGGCAAGAAACCTTTTCGAAAAGTTGGCAATCAATTTGTTAGGACGTTGTAAACATTTACACTGATCTTTCCTTAAGCAGTCCTTTGATGATGCCGAAGGGTTTTTAATCCTTTTTCTTATCACACTACCTTGTTTGTATCGATATAATTTACATTCAATATCTTATCGAATATTTGAAATCTGTAAAACACAATGTGTTTCAAAAGTATTTCCTGTTTGATAAAAAGTGTGAATTTCATGTTTAATCACACTGAAATGTAAGTAAGGATACAATTCAACAAGTATTCATGAAGTGTTAAAACAATTCACCATTTTATTTTAAGTTTAAGTTCCTTGGGGTCGTTTAAACCAGGTTGAGAATTGAGAAGCTTTTGATATAATTTACATTCAGATAGCGTGTAAAGTAATCGAGTTACCCTTGGTTTAAATCGGGAAAATATAAATGTTCAGAACAGCCGCTGTCTCGTGTAATTACTTGACGACCTCAATAACAGGAGCTCAATATTAACATAATAAATACACGTACACTTAATGCGACTGAAAAACTTCCATTGCTAAAATGTAAAATAAATATAACGACTCAATTTTGAAGTAATTCTCCTTTCGGAGCGATATGAATATTTTATGAGTGAAATTTTAAAGTGCACGCACTATCAAGTGCGCGTATGAAACAGTAAATTTAGGAAGGGTAGTGTTAAGTATCTATGATGAATGAGGTCTGATAACTGTTTTTAATATTAAGTACTTATGTGGTCATAAAAACTTCCTAACTCTTAAATTATGTTAATAATTTTACAAATCAGTAAACAGGATCTATTTTTTCTATATCCTTAACTTTTTACTTGTTGTATTACATTACCTCACCATTACCTACATTAACACGATTGATTAATAAATATTATTTTTATTTTTCAACAAAAATCGGTATAATATATCTACATAGATCTTATATAATCGAAATTTTACTAACAAAAAATAACCGACTTCAAATTCTCAAAAACTACTAGTTAGATCTGGTTCAAATTTATGTGGGTCTACATGAAAAGCACCTGCTTTCGATTAAAAAAAGAATCGTCGAAATTGGTTGGCGTGATATTGAGTTATTCGTCAATTTGTCGCGCACATCTTAACACAAATTTACGACTTATGTGGTTTTCTATTGGATGCCATTGTCAGATCTCAATAAAATTTATGTGGGACCACATGACAGCCACCAGCTTTCGATTAAAAAAAGAATCAATAAAATCGGTTCGCCCAGTCCAAAGTTGTAGGTAACAAACATAAAAAAAAAACAAAAAAAAAAATACAGTTGAATTGAGAACCTCCTCCTTTTTTTGAAGTCGGTTAAAAACTCTAAAGTCTAAACTTCTTTCAACATGAAGCTAGTCAACAGACTTCGTTTACACACACAAAAACTGTGTCAACTAATAGGCGATTCGAATCGAACATAATTGCAGTTGTTGAAACGTTGCAAGTCTGCAACAAAAGGAATGCAGTTAAGAGCGATGCGAATTGATATTGATAGTGCTTCGTCATTCATCTGATCGTAAACGAGTTCTGTTTGATTGCAAGTCTTCGCCTTTACGTCATGCGTCGACTTTTTGTTAATGCTCACGATTTCACTAGTTCATTTTAATGTTGGATGAGCAGAAGAGCCACTTAAAAGTAGGTAATGACAGACTTCTTACACATTAGTAATTAGTACTACTAGCTACGACCCTCTAACCATGAATATTAAAACCTATATAGTAATCAATTTCATTTGCGTCTAATCATGGCGAAAGCAAAATTACTGAAATTAGTATCATCATCTTTTCATCATCCTCTTCATCACATGCCATATTAACAGGGGTCAGCCCACCTGGCTAGCTTCCACTCTCTTGCCTGAGTCAGCTGCCAAACGATTCTATCGATTCGTTCTTTACTTCTCTCTTTATACCCGATTGTCAAGAAGGGTTATGTTTTTCGCGCGTATCTTGTATATATCTGTTTATGTATGTAATATTCTTTATTATCTCATATCATATTATTATCTTCCAAACCGCCGAATGGATTTATACAATTAAGATATCGTTAGATTCGTCTTGATAACCCAAGTGTTCTTAGATAAGTGAAATTAAAAAAATATGTATATGGTGGCTGTGTGATGCCATTATTTGAAATATCAAAAAATAAAAATAAATTGAATAATGCAATATGGGTATCAAACTAAAGAGCTCACCATAAGGATTTCAAAAAGATATATAATGCTAACTTTTTTGATATATACTAGTTAATTATCCGCTCATACCTTTGGCGTTGCTAATGTCTGAAGACGTCAGGTGGCTCGTCTACTATAAAGATATAGTTTGTCGGTTATGAAGGTACACAAAAGGACATAAGGACGACGTTCGCATATTTAATTTTATCACCCACTGTCGGAGGTCCTAAATGAAAACCAGTGCAACTGTTCTTATTTGATTTACACTTAGAGACAACATTTAGAGAGCTTGCCTTCAGACGAATGACGAAATGTCTAGACTATTGAAAGGTTCCTAGTCTTTTTTAACCTACAGTTGTTAATTATCTTATATTACATTTAAAAATAAAAAGTTGTTTCACTTGACAACAACATGTAGATTTGAATTCATTATTCTAAACATATTGCCGTCGTTTCTTTCATTCCAAAGTTAGCAAAGTAACTTAGTAATTAAATAGTCATTACTTAGCTATTACCTATTGTAATTATTTTCTGTATAACTGTATTGCTCGTATCGGATTCAAATCGAATCCTGTCAATATCAGAATTCTATGTAAAACAATTATTGCATAATAACAGTGCAATGATAACTGATTATGCAAATGAAAGAATAAGTCGGTACCTTCATTGCGATATGCTTTTTTGTTTCTTTATTTTTATTACTAACGTTACTGGTATTAATATTGATACTATTAGCAAAACGACTTTTCTCTTCATACCACTTAAATGAGAAAAAATGGAGTGATGAAGAATAAAGTACAGTTGACTACGATTAACAGAACCTGATAAAAATAATTACGTTATAAATGATTTACTCTTTTAAGAGTTAAGAGAAACATAGAGTTCAAACCTAACAATATATGTTACTGAGATATTTCATTACAGTTAAATATTTTTTACTGTAAACCACTTTTTGAAATACAAAAAGTGGCCGGAGAAAATTGGATGGAAGTGGCAAAAGATAGAGAAAGGTGGAGAAAATTGGAGGAGGCCTTTACTCGATTAGAGGTCCTTGAATAAAATAAAATAAAATAAAAAATAAATAAATAAAAATAAGAATAATCTGGCATGAAATATTAAATAATAAAATAATAATAAATAATCAATAAAAATTTATAATAATAATAATTAATTTTTCTATGCATCAATATAATTTTCATTGTACTGTAATAAATTATGAATTAAAATGTAATTTAACATTGTAAATGGAATTGTGTAACAAACGCTATGTTAATTTAATTAATTTATTTTTCAAATATTTAGATGAATGTAAGTAATTCAAGGAATTAATAAAGGCTTTTGTATTTGTATTTGTATTTTTTATTCACTATCAGTTGGTTCGTATGCTCGTTTGCTTTGTTATATAAAAACCGGGCAAGTGCGTGTCAGGCCACGCGCAATGTAGGGTTCAGAAGTTGTAAGTTTATCGACTATTTTTATTACTTATTAACTACTTATGCTACAATAGCCATGATAGTTTTCCTTGTAAATTCATCATAATTTTTCATATTTTTGACAATTTTTTCACTTGTTCAACACCCCGTTGAGCCGGTCACTTGACTCTAAACTTTGCAATTTCTGAGCCATATATTTCGCAAACGGACCCCTAATTCCAAAAATGTTCTTTGAAAGACCTTTTCAACGATACCCCATATTATAGGGTACGCAACGAATATAACCATGCCAAAAATTACTCCTTTCTAGCACTAGGGTCTCGGCGCGGCGCCGGCACCGTGCTTCGGACAACCGAACATGACGAATCCTTCAAACTTCGAACTTTCAACTTCGGAACCCTAAAAATGACTAGTTAGGTACATAACAAATACTGTAAGCTTTATTCTCTATTATGAATTTTAAATATTTTTAACATAATTTTTTATTTGTGCGCTTCTAAATATTGACTATCAAAATCTATTAAACGTTTGTAGGATCTGTATGGTGCTATTTGTAATAATGGGATGGAATTCAATATTTGATTGTTTATAATCGCAGATAAATCGTCTTTGAAGGTTACTGCGAATAATTGACTAAGGTTTATTGAGTTACCATTAAAAGTTATTTTGTTAAGCAATAGCAAATAAGGCTTCACGATAGTTAATCACGACTTTTCGATGCCACGATTTGATTACCAGAGAACAGAACACGTAAGAACTCATTTTAGTTTGACTTTTGCAAAATGTTACGGGATGTTGCGTCCGAAATTTTGTTGTTGGTTTGATTCTCCGAAATTGGTTGGAGGCGATGTACGTATGTTTTTATAATATTTTATATATTAAATATTCTATTGATTAATGAATTACTCAAATTATATTCAATACTTAGGCTATTTGTTATTTGACCTATTTAAACTCGAGAAAAAACTTAGTAAACTTGCTAACTGAAACTGTAAAGTCAATTATTATTATATACTATTCCGAAAAACCTCAATCTCAATCAATCAATCAATCTTTATCTCAATTTCCACATTTTTCGTATGATAATGTTATGATGTACCATAATATCGTATGGTAATAGTCTCAATTTTTTTTTCCAGTAAGTTATCATATTAAGTTTAAGTAAGTACCTATTGGGCGTTTTTCCATTAGACGGCCCGACACCGGCACCGATGCCGGCGCCGCGCCGGCGCCGTGCCGGTGCCGGGGAAGCAAAAATGTATGAAAATATATGGCTCGATTTTTCACTTACCGGCGCCGGCGCCAGCCCGGCGTTGAGTCCCGCCGGCACCGTTGCCGTCGCCGGGGTAGCAAGCTTCCCACTCGGTGCCGGCCCGGCAAAACTGCATGTGTATTGTTTAAGATTTGTAGCCGTGTGCGTGTGTGAGTGCGCGGGGCAGGTAGGAGGACGCGGAGCGGAGGGAGTGAGACTCGTTCGCTTTCAGTGCGTACGCGTCATTTAAATATGACATTGTGACTGTTATCGAGTTAGTGGAGGACCGGCATTGTCTCTGGGACAAAACTGTAGTATGTTTCTTCTAGATATCTGACTTTTATTATTGAATGAATCAAAAGTTCGAAGTCTCTGCGTTGGTATTGGCGTCGTAGATGTAAAAGATATAACAAATATAGTCGACGGCTTAACGATACCATTGTTATAATATCTATGCGTTGTACTTTACGTGTCGTCGTGCTGAAGTCCGTGTCAGTACTGTACCAATCATCGGGCGTATACCGGCAACGATACCGGCGTAGTGGAAAAACGAAGCTCCGGCACCGGTGCCGGTGCACGGCCATGCCGGTGCCGTGCCGGTGCCGGGCCGGCTAATGGAAAAACGCCCATTGTATTTCTTTGTTATTAGATGTCAAATTTGGTTGCGCTTTCTACATTACCCTGTGTTGTCGCCGGCTAACCACAAGTCACGAAGCTATCGTACTTAATACCATGTACCCACACAACTCGAATCAAGCAATTAGATTTTCTGTTTATTTTACTATTACTTTTCGTTTGAACCAATTTGTGAATTATTGAGCTGTGGCTTAATGTTTTGATTGTGCAATCCTCTAAAACATTTATTTTGTGGCTTAATTTGTTTTAATCTTATGTAAAGGCTTTACGCTCACAAAAGACTGCCAAAGTCAGTTAAATAACATAATTATCATTAATATCCTATTATTAAACTATTATAGTGTATTTTTATGAAAAATACTTACAATTACTTGAGTTACACGTCAGTCTCCAGGACAGATACCTACTAAGTTCTAAACCTGCACACTTTTTCATGACTTTTTACTGCACGTCTAGAAAGCTACTTGATTCAAGTTTGATTCAAAAATGTACCGTTTGAAGCCCTTTTTAACCGACTTCAAAAAAGGAGGAGGTTTTCAATTCGACTGTTTTTTTTTATGTTTGTTACCTCAGAAATTTGGACTGGGCGAACCGATTTTGATGATTCTTTTTTTAATCGAAAGCTGGTGGCTGTCATGTGGTCCCACATAAATTTTATTGAGATCTGACAATGCCATCCATGAGAAAACCACATAAGTCGTAAATTTGTGTTAAGATGTGCGCGACAAATTGACGAATAACTCAATATCACACCAACCGATTTCGATGATTCTTTTTTTAATTGAAAGCAGGCGCTTGTCATGTGGTCTCACATAAATTTGAACGAGATCTGACAACTATGTAGTTTTTGAGACTTTGAAGTCGGTTATTTTTTGTTAGTAAAATTTAGATTATTAAAGCCCTTAGTTAATTCCAGACCAATATGCTAGTGAAATCGGTTTTGGTTACAATGTTAGTAAAACAAATCACATTGCTTTTCAGATCACAATAGTTTGATTTTCACCGCCCCCTTGAAAGCCTTTAGCACACACTATTCGTATTGTCATTGGAGAAAGACTGGTTTTCCTGAGTTTTTTCCGATACGTACGTACTCTCTACTCTTCATGGAAAAAATGCATCCATTGTACAGTACAACGGATGCATTTTTTCCATGACTGTACGCATACGTAGTTAGGTAGGGAAACATAATAATTAATGAGGACTTACCACCGACCAACTTTAAGGCACAACTAGTTGTGCAGTCAGCATTGTTTCCACAAAATCTTTACCCACGGTTTAACACGGCATAACGGCATAGTAAGGTGTGCTGTCGGGAATATTTTAGCAAAATCTTTACACACGACACAAATTATATACGTATATAACCCGATCAAACGAATGCTTGCTTAGGGCGCGGTTATTTGTGAACGTAACCAAGCTTTCCGATGCAAAGTAATCGTGGTTACTAGTTTGGTATAAAAATGAATATACATGATCGTTTGTAAGCAATGAAGTGGTAACTAATGTTCATTCCACAGGTTCATTCAGTGAATTGCGTAAGGCAGTCTATCCGGTACATGAGTACAAACATAGTGAGTGATCGGTGACCACGCGCCCGCTGCTTGTGGCCTGAGCAGACGAGAGACAATACTCGGCGTACGTTTATTCTCCTCAGTATAGAACGCTTACCACTTACTATCTATTCGCACGTGAGGGACTGAAAGTACTGCGCTAGAATGATCGCTCGTACAACGCGAAGATGTTGACAGACATCGAACGACAGGACGTTATTCTCTTCGAAACTGTTCGATATCGCATACATCCAATCCAATCCCTGGATATTCTGAGGAAATTCTTACGGTTCGGGGGGCTTGCTCTGCAGACAAAAGTACCTCGTCTGTGCAGGCCATAACGCTGGCCAGGGCGTGTCCGTTTGCTAAACTGGTGCAGGCGTGGAATGTGGATGCAGTGAGCCGGTGACCCGGTCAGTTTACCAACTGCTCCGCTATAGAATGGCCACTGATTAATATTAGCTTTTGTATATGGTGTATTAACACATATGTTTACGTCAGATTTAGAAAACAATCAGTCGTATTTTAGGAGCTAGATTTCTAGATACTTTATTCTTGAGCTTACGACGTTGCATTTTTATTTAGGTATTGGATATATTATAATCCCACCAAAAATATTTTCATGTAAAATATTGCCCAGACGAGACCATATATGGCTCTACATCAGAAAATTATAGATCTCATGTAGAGCCAAGCTTCTAACTCTACACGCCCAAACTCTCCAAGCTCTAACTTCAAAAACTTTACACCTTAGTCAAAATATGTGGCATAACCATTTCGTACGAAAAGAAAAGCCCATATTATGATGGTAGCGAAACGGCCAATCCAGATATTTTGACTAAGGTTTTGTATTTGTTTATCTGGTATAATGTAATATAATACAAAACAAAGTTTGAGGGTTAAAAAAATAGACGAAGCGGTTCGAGAAAAGGTAGGAAGCGCCCTTGTCTCGGCGGGGGCACGACCATGCCCCAGATTGATTAAATTCGGTAATGACTAAAAAATTGGGGAATTCAGAATTATTTACTCGTTATTCCAAGATAACAAACTTAAAAATAAACGGGCATACTCTATATACTCGTAGTAAGATAACTTTAAATAAAATATGTAAACTTTATTGGGCAATTTTTATTGCAACCTTCAAATATAGGATTTAAAAATAAAAATAAAAAAAGCATTCAAACTATTAAAGACTACATTGCATGTAGGTACTGCGTGATATCAGTGTCATTTTAGTACGATTTCTCTAAAAAATGCCTGATAATAATTATACCCCCTTCACATATGAAAAAAGTTTCTGAAAGGATTACATAAAGGGTCTGCCGAAAGTATGAACTCAGCTTTGAACAAAGTTGCATTATCAAAAAAGTTGGGGCTGTTGCTTTTTTCTATTATTACCAGATTTTCCTAATCGGTTCCGTAGTTATAAAAGTTTTCAAAGGCTGATGAGGATAATCGACGTTATCATGAGAAAGGCACCATTAAATGCCGAGCGATTCAATGAAATATTAGTAGTGTGGAATCCGGACATCAATATGGGCTATCAGGGAAAACATGCTACTCGTACATACTCGGCCATAGCCGATTTTACGACGTTATTATATGGTATAAACCATTTACCAGGTGGAATCGTAGTCAATCGTTAAATGTATAATTTATAGAAAAGAATTATGAACTTTCGTTCGTATAAATTAACTTATTGCTCTCTTCTGATGTTCCAAAACTGTTTACCCAAATAAAGTAGGAAAATGCTGAGTTACTGTTCTCTTTAACGAATTATAATTACAGATTTCTATCCGCGTTTTCGCTGCAATGCAAAACAACAAAACGGCAAGCAGAGCAGAAACATTTTAGCATGCGTTTCGCAAGACGTGACATTACACATGACTCAATAGAACACGTATTTTTCCTCATGAATGTGTCAAATTGAATTCTAAGAACTTTTTAAACCCTTTACCTTCTAATGGTAATAGAGGTTTATAATTTATAATTAATTAATAATTATAAATAAATCTCCTTAATGTTCTAGCGACACAGAGTGCTGATGTTTGAATATCTCGAAACTCATGTTAAGAAATATAGCGTTATAAAAGGAGCATGTAGAATGTTTGTTTCACATCTTACCATACGAATCGCTAAGAAGTATAAAATGAAATACTTTTAAAAATAAATAAGGACCTCAATGAAAGCAATCGTTTTAGTTAATTTGTGACAATATTGCTTTAGAGGTAATAATTTGTCAGTCGATCTAACTTTTAATTGGCCGTTATGATGGACTCCAAACGAATGGAAAGCGGCATACAAGAACACGTGAACACTTACGTCAGGTCTAATTGTGCCTGCTCATGCATGCTTCACCGCTGAGTGACCACGAAAACGAACAGTAATCATGAAGGAATAATTAGATAATAAATGATGTACAAAACTGCCGTAGTGAAGCTGTTTCCGAGATATAATCGTAGAGAGCAACGTCGTTGCGACTTTAAGACCTCTTACGTATGTGTCACTTTTGGCAAAATCACTTTTTTACGTCCAACCATTCTACATTTTGAAGCACTATCGAATTCAAGAACTCTCATGTGTGTACGACGTTTCCATCGTAATTTATTCACCAAATGCAAAATCACTTTTTTTTTTTTTTTTTTTTTTTTCTTTTTCGAGGGGGAAATCTTCATAGATACCCGAACCTACAGGTTACGGGTTATGTGGGATTTCTACCCACTAAAACCCCCTCGGCAGCCATCCAGCGCATATGGTGAGGCTCCGGGATCTCTAGTGAACGCACCGGTGCTAAATGCAAAATCACCTATGTGCTTGCTAAACAAAACTTTATCGATTTTTATCGATTTCCTCAAAAAGCTGATTTTTACACATAAGAGGTCCTAAAGTCTCAACGACGGTAATGAATTACTTGTCTTGAAGTTGTAACGTGTTGTTTATTACATAAATTACAAGTATTAGTAAAGTTATCTACATTTTTTCAAATCTTTCGGGTAGAAACATAATAAAAAATTGTAGATAAATATGTAGTTTTAGTAATAGTTTTTTTTCAATCTGCGAGTGGTATACTAGTTTAGTTTAGTAGTTTTTAATAAGTTAATACCTAGTCGCTTGCAATAGATACCTAGATTTGAATAAGGGGACAGGCACACGAGTGACACTATAAGGTTCCCTTTTACGAAATATAATATATTATAAAGTTATTTTATAAAGTATACGAGTATATCATATTCATTAATCTTACATTATAATCACCTAAATAAGCCATAAATTAAATAACGTATGTATAAAAGTTTGAGTCTGGGGGCCATCGGTTGATAAATTAATTTTCTTCCGAACCTGTTCATAAAGAAGCGGTCGGGCCCCATGCCGATTGAAATTCAAATTGTCATCACGCGCCTCAGAGTTTACTGGTTGGTATTTCCCGCAACTGGCTCGGTATGTCGTGTTCTAAAGGTACAATACCCTGTAACCACAATACTGTCGACAGCGCTTCTCAACTTATCGCCTCTGTCTCAATAAAAACTTGTAGAGATAAAAGTGGTAATGTAGTAGCAGAGTTTTTGAGATAGTCTGGGATAAGTTTGGGAGGGTGAGTTCATAATTATTATAGTTTCAAAGCCTTCATTGGGGTTTGGGGTTAACCTGACCAGGTAGACTCAAAAAATAGTCTAAGAGCCGTATTAGAGGCGTTTCTGCACCCATCTGCTTACCGGATAAAAATCTCTACTAATTAATGTCTTTTGGTACATTAATTAGTAGATAGATTTCCACAACGACATCAATAGAAAACACTAGGTACCTAATAGCTTCGTATTTGAGAAAGAATTAAGTTGTCTTTTGAGCTCGTTCGGGTTCGTAATCCGGCTATTGCCTTTCTAAATCTGAGACTGTATCCGTTCTAGAAGTTTCTTATATAATTTTAATGCATATCTCGGATTTCTTAAGGAGAGTCAACGCAAGAATACTTTTGTATCAAACGGCTATCAGCGTTTAAGACATGTGACAGAAACTCAGTAGAAATATTTATTTTAAGAATAAATATTGAATACAAGAAACAACAAAATAAAATAAATTAATAAATTGAAATAAATTGAATTGAATATATTGAATGGAAGCGCTCATAGCCCGGCGGCTTGCGTGAAGCGCTCATAGCCCGGCGGCTTGCGTCGATCCTATATGATCGACAAAGTTAAGCAACAGCGGGCGCGGTCGGTAGTTGGATGGGTGACCGCTAGTGGCAAAAATTTCTTGAGCGTTTCCGTGCTTCGGAGGGCACGTAAAGCTGTCGGTCTGTGGGCCATTAATGGGTTGAAGCCATGAAGCCAATATTGAATTCAATATATTGTTACCTTGTTTTTTATGACTATGTTGACTAACGGCCAAATGATTACCACCGACTATGCTACAAGTGATAGAATTTAGTTCTTTTAAATAAATCGAATAAGTGTTGAAGGAAAATATCAATTCATCACTTGTATTCTAACACTTTAGGAACAGACTTGTGTTTACATTCAGCAGTCTAAGAGGAATGCTGCTATAGAACTGATTATAATAATATGAATATTGGTTTATTTGGAAAACAAAACTTAGATACACGGTTACACGTATGTAATATAATAACAATACTATTATGAGATGAATATTGATATTGATATAATATCAATGATATTAATGTTGCGTATTTTCTTAGGATAATATCACAATGAAGAAAATAAAAGAAAAGTGTCTTGGGAATCCGGGTAGTGTTGAAGGTTTTTTTAATGCAACTGGCTGACTATCCATCTCATGTTTAGTGGCCACTGTCGACCATGGACATACGAGTAAGTAACATCAGAGGTATCACTGATGCGTTACCTGCCAAGAAGGTAGAGAGAAATAAAGAACTGGCTCTAAAACCCCGAGCCGGAACACAACGACTCGTTTGGCGATTGACTCAAGCAAGAGATTTTGGTAGCTAGCCTTTACGGAAGGTAGGGTTGTCGCTACAATTATGAACATTGACTAACTGACTCTTTAAATGAAGAAAATCAAGTTCAATTTATTTTTCCAAAAATATAAAGATGACGTATCTTTGTAGTTATGTGTAGATATTATTTATTTACTATTGTTTACGTACAGAAATCAACAAAGCATTCCTTCTCTGCCCGTCAACCTTTGGGCAGTGGAAACGTTTACGTCTTCTAGCATCCACTACAACAACTGCATCAATAAAACAATTGAATTATTGACCCCTAGTCTTGACAACGCAGTATTCGCACTACAGTGCTAATGCCTGTTAGCGTTACGGCGTTCGTCTATGCTAATGAGTAATGAATGAGTATAATAAACTGCCTCTGACGTGCAGGACACTTCACCTCCGTATCACGCCGCTCATCAGATAGTCTCCGGGCGTCGCCACTGGCGGGGTCGACGGCCGGGTTTGGCGGTGGTTCACTTGTAGGTGTTGCCAATATTATTAAATTAAAACGCAGTCTTTTTTCCTCCATCCAGCCACAAATAAAACTTTTTTGTACAATAAATTATTTTTTAAGAACCTAAGGCACTGTAATTGGGTAAACAATCGACATTTCAATAGCATTGATTTTCAGTACCGTCCTACCCATTTTCATAGTTCATTTCGGTCGCTGCTAGATGTACGTTCTCTATAATAAAATACAATAGACAGTCGATTGGTAAAAAATATTTAAATTAGCAAACAGATGTATTATTATTTATCGATCATATACCTAAAAGTAGGTATAGCTAATCTATTTTACAAGTACCGTTAAATTTAATAATGAGGTTAAAAAGATTTTATTTATCTAGTAGGTTTCTAAAGATCTATAAGAAGATCTTTATCGATGCAAAATATGATAAATTGATAAGGCCACTTTTTAATGCTATTGTTCTTGATTCAAGATAGTTCGAGATAGGTCCTACATAGTTTTGAGATTAAATTAACAGCGCTGTGAAAAGCGCTGAGAAAATAAAAAAGAATTCTGTAGTAGAGTAGTTTTGTTTCATTAACATTACTTGATTACATTAAAATCCAGTTGCTTTCGGTGCGTAACCCAACTTAAGTAGTCGGAAAATATTTTAATTAACGCATATTTCCATACATAATGTCCGCTAGTACGATTAGAATATTTCCAGATGAACGGGTTTAACGGAAATTATGGTCTAGTGGCATACTGTTTATACAGTAGTTTTTAAATCATGAACCTAAATCCAAATAATGAATACCTAATTGTAATATTAATTACCTACCCAGTGAAAATTGCTTCACGACTATAATTGTTTTAAACGGAGACTTACGTCCCAACTCAGAGTCACCAACTCTTACTTAAATCGTTCCTTGGAAAAGAATCGCCATAAAAATTCTGTACGAAGGAGCGATTTAAATAACCGTTAGTGACTCTGAGTTGGGGCGTTAGTAACTTATTCTCCATCTCCACATACTAATCTCATAATTTGCAATTTAAAAATAAGGCAAGCTTAAAATAAAAAGAATTTCAAGATCAATTTTCAAATGACATCAAGTCATGCCAAAGCTAAGTACTTATGTGTACTATTAATTATTTATTGAAACTTATCTAAATTAATATTTCAATAAAAAAATATTGTCAAGAATCAAGATTTGTTACAAAAAAAGGCGTATAAAAATACAGAGTATGATCTGCAACACTGCACACTGTCTGTGTGTGTGTGTGTGTGTGTCTGTGTCTGTCTATGGTTTTCTACACAGAAAACCGAGTGATTTTTGATTTGATTGTGCATGGTAACACTGGCGTGCTATTCGTGCTAGTTCATTCGCCTATTTACTAAACTCTCGGCCAAGGTGAGGGCCGAATGCGAGACGTGCGAATCATCTGGCAATGCTAACAACCTCAACGTTTTGTTGGGTTGTACTTGTTACAACATACACTGACGTTAAAGCATTGCAAGCAACAAGCAAAGCAAGTTACAAGCTCAATGTACTCTGTATTTTACAAATTTTATGAAGATAGTCGTCCAGCGCCTCTGGGCATTACAAAATTCAAATATTTAAAATTGGTTTTATAAAAACACTTATTGAAATTAAATTCTCGCCATTGCTTCAACAAGCCCTACCGTTAGTGGGCCCGGGAGAAAAAGCAGCAAAAAAACTAGCGAGTTGTTTTTTTCCTACACACATAATACATATAGCACTACTACATATATTAAGATTTATGAAACTCATGTCCAAACGGTCACGTCATTAAAATAATCTAATTTGTAATAATCTTTCGTCGTCAGAACACTACAGGATGAGTGATAAGTGTTAAAAATTAAGTGTTAGGTAAAAATGATGGTGTGTACTTTTTAATTTTCGTAAAAAAGTATGCAAAATAATATGTCCTGTCTTCTCACGGCCTGGCTCTGGCATTTTTGCTATAATAGTCTGGCTATAATGCCTAGCTTGTCAATATTGGGGTTGGCTTTGACTTTGGCGGCAACATGTTCGATGTAGACTAAAATTACGTTTGCTACACTAGTTAATTTTAGCTGCGTTAAACAAAACTGGTCAGAAGTCGTTTGTCCATATTATTCTATTAGTGGTATGACCATTAAGCACATAGTGCTAATAAAAATAGAATACAATCGAGGTTATTACCACCAGTTATCGATTCGCATCTCAACGAGCGAGCCCCGCCGTACCCGATGCTCGCTGACTGTACGCAATAGGCATGATGACTAATTTTGAAGTAATTTTGAAATACATGTGTCTAATTTTGAAATTTTGAAATACCGAAATACTGTTCTATATTGTTGGGAAATATATTATAATTACAACGTATATCATACTTCCGCAAAAAAATAAGGTTTAGTATAAAATAAATACATTTCAATCATAGAATTAGTATTACTAGCGTATAGAAGGGACACCGCGAACATCGGATGCGGGGTTGTGCATTGCAGCCGGCCGGCTGCATTTCATTCTGTCACTCAGCTGTCACTCGGCTGCGCTCATTGCGGCCGCATGTCAAAATTGTTTACGAAAAAACTGAAAAAATGCCGTCGTGCATAATAAGAACGTGTCACAATTGCACGACAAAAAACAAAAAAGATAATGTCATCACTTTATCATCAGTAAGAAAACAAAATCTTAACTTAAATCAACTAAAACGAATTTAATTAAATTATTGAGCAATGTTCCCGCCATTTTGAATGAAAAAATCATAAGGAGCGTTTGAACTTGGCAAGCCACTAGCGTGTTATGGACTAAATAAGCTTGCCGACGCGACGCTTGTGACCAATTTAAAGTGTTGGATTTTTTGACACGAATCAATGGTAATTACGTTTGAAATCGTTTAAACGCTTTTGCACGTTAAATAAAGTTGGAGTAAAAGCTTGTAAAGATTTTGAGTCGGTGACTGCTTGTCTTGGTTCGACAAGTGTCTTAAACAAAGTTACTCTATGGCAAGTGTGCAAACGAGGCTTCTAGTTTGAAAAGAGAACGGAGGGCAAGCCGGCGGTGGAACACACATTTTGTTTGAGATAGCCTGTCTATGTATAGTACGTCAATGATTTCAATTTATAAGTTTAAAATTCGCACCAAAACGCTTCAAAGTGTCAGGGCGTGGTAGTGACGTCAGTCCTCACTCCTTAGGAAAACAAAAGACAATCCGTCAATATTAGTATGGTGATATTCATTTGTTTTGAGATGCGTGACGTAATTCGCGCTAATTGAGACTGACTGGCGTTTTAGCTAAGATGGCGGCTTGCCGTATTTAGTAGTTTTATTTTATCAAAAATATTGTTAATCTGGCTAATAACAATACGATAAATGCGTGTTTTGTAATCCATTAAAAGGGTTTCATTAAATAAATACATAGTTTTAGTGATTTTTACTTACTGTCATCATGCATAATGATTAATTTTATCAACCGTTTGTAAACTCGACTGATCAATATTGATCGATCATTTTGAGTATAAGTGCGACATTTTTGTACGTAAACCAATGAGAAGTAGCATTATAATTATTGTACGTACCTAATTATGTTAACAGAAAATCAATTGTACGTTTTAGGGAAGAATTGCAAATAATACGAGTATATCATTGGGTTTTATAATATTTAGGACTTATAATCGAGCTGATCTAGTCATGGAGCCTGAAGGTGGATTGTGATAACTTCTAAAACGCCTGGACTCGTGAGGGTCGTTTGTTCGTTTTTCATTTAAAGAATGGTACATACCCCGCTTCCTTGGTAGCAAC
Source organism: Thymelicus sylvestris (assembly GCA_911387775.1). NCBI lineage: Eukaryota > Metazoa > Arthropoda > Insecta > Lepidoptera > Hesperiidae > Thymelicus > Thymelicus sylvestris. The sequence goes on from OU426892.1 coordinate 5,144,181, forward strand.
GCATTTATTGGCTATTTATAAGAAAAAACTGCAAATTAGCGAACTGTGTCCAATAAATTTCGTTCCATTGTTCCAGAGATTTAATTTATTAATGAACGTTATACGATTGTCATTCAAGTTGCATTGAGATAGGTACTATAAGATAAACAAAACAATCACGTGCTATCACTAATGAATATTTAACGAGCGGCGCTCTGGCCAAATTAAACTGGCCTGCTTAAAATTTACTGAGTCACTGCATACACCAATAAGTAAAATTGGTAGTAATAGTAATCAATTAAATAGTAATGCTAGTGAGTAATATATTTTAGGATATAGGTACTTATATATTTTTTAACATTACCTTGTTACCATTTGTTCCATTTCTCATGTGTGATACATGATGGACGTCCTTCAACATACAGTCGACCTTTAAACTCGTTTTAGTCGCATTTACAGACAAAACTGATAGAAGTGATTTAAGAATGGTAGTAGGTACACTTCAATGATATCAATATAAATATTGATAAAAATGGGGAATACGATCTATATAAGCCTATATGACATGTTGATCTACATATTTAGATATCGGGAATAGCGGGTAAATCCAAACAAACATACTTGATGGATTTTCCTATGCAAATAGTTAACTACTAAATTTTAATTAAAAATGTAAATTATAGTTATTAACAGGTTTAATTTAGGAAGGTTATTGACCTTTACTGCCACATCAAGTCATACTGGTCGGCTCGGCATAATGATCAGATCAGCGAACTAAGGAGCAAGACCCCGCGGGAGATCAATATACTGAACCAATTATAACTAACCTTATTCCGTCATATTATCGGAGAAAGGCTATTATTTATGGAATTGAGTTGCTGGATTAAAAATAAATTGCTCGAGAAACTGATTTAAAAGCATCGCAGTGTTCAGAAAAATAGGATTAAACTCTAGTATTTCAGGAATTTTTGTGGTGATTTTGTTCTCATAATTATCTCGCATTTTTTTTTTTATACCACAGAAGAAACAATAGTACTTATAATGTTTATACCTACGTTATTAGGGTTCTGAAGTAGAATCGGAACCTTTACATAGGTATGTAAATTCGTTATATCCGTCCATCCGTCCCTCTGTCCGAAGCATAGCGCCGAGACCGAACAGTGCTAGAAAGCTGTGATTTGGCAAGGATATATATATTTATTAAAACTCCAAAATCGTAGTGTAAAATATTGAAAAACTTTTTTTCAGTGTACCTCCCCTACAGGTATTGTGAGAATTTTTTATTCGTCGCGTGCCCTATAGTGATTTATCGTTGAGAAGGTCTTTCAAAAATAGTATGGGTCTTCTAAGTTCTAAGACTACTTTTGGATTTAGGGGTCCCTTTGCGAAATATTTGGCTTTGAAGTCAAGTATGCGGGCTTAACAATTGGAGTTGGACAAGTGAAAAAATCCGCATACATTATTAGTAACAGTTATATTTCCTCATTCCAGGACATGCAAGAAGTATTGGACGAGGACTCAGAGATGAGCGACTGGCTGATCGAGCGCGACTCCAAGTCTGGCGTGGTGCTGCACGACCGACTGATGACCGACGCCGCCCTGGGCGCAGCGCCCATCAAGACAGAACACTCGTACAGCCTACACTCAGACGTCGAATCCTCGCCCCCTTCACCACACCACACCAAAGTTGATGGTACGTATTTGGCTTGTTTTCTTTTATGGAAATAGCCGGCAAGCGAGCTGACGATCCACCTGATGGTAAATGGCTATCGTCGCCCATGGACATGCGTTGCCGGCCAAGAAAGAGATAAGAAAAAGAAAGAAAGGACTGGCTCTCAAGCCCCCAACCGGAACACGCGGAGTCGTAACCTAAATACAAGATACTTACAGTCAATTCAGGCTCAAACATTGGCTATAACAATAATATTATTTTATCGTCAACAGGAGTCATCTCTAAACATGCATTACAAACGTCTTGTAGATATGTATATTGTATTGATTTCTGATTCCATAATTAGTTCGAAGAGGGGTTTCGATGCGTTTATTTGATACGACCCTGATAGCGGTCCTTCTCTACTATTAGTAAAAATAACAAATTACAGATTAATGCTGAAGATTCGTTCCTAATCATTGCAACATACTAAAGCATAAATCTGCCAATATCCATTACGTGTCACGTGAATAACTTTAATATTGTAAACATTTTAGATCACGTTTATTGCTGATCAATCGATTCGTAAGTCGTAAGCTGTTTATCGCATGTACAGTAAGTACGTGAAGTGCGTCTGGTACCTATTGAGAAACAGTGGAATTTGCTTTGCATTAGGATCATTGCTAGTAACAATGTGATCGGTAATCACGTTCAGCTTACCGCTACTAAATGCTCACACGCACGGGATTATGTACAACGATATCGAACGATCGATATTTATGGCAATGATTTATATGTAATTTTATTTTGAAAGATTTTGTTTTATCCGGCTTCACCCGGGTTTTCTGAAATAATAAGTACCCGTATCCCATTCCAGAACATGGTCTATCTGTGTGCAAAATTTCATGAAAATCCGTTCAGTACTTCTTGAGTGAAAGAGTAACAAATGTCCAAACAAAAAAACTTTCACATTTATAATATTACTAAAATAGGAGGATAAAGCAATACTTTAACTGCACGAGTCGGAAAGTTAAGTGACATCTTTATTTTAGCCTTTAGCTTTTTAAAGTACCGACTCCGAGCTACTTATGATGCACGAAAACAATAAATAAGTATTTCATGTGTTTACGATTTTCCGTGAAGCAATGCGCGGGAGTTTTCACAGCTGACGCGCCGCTATTGTTGTTGAGGCAAAATAACAAACATGGCGTCATTCACTACCTCACTACTGACTGGTGAATGATTATCTTTTAACATCATTATTTACTAGCATTTTACTAATAACACGCTGATGTAATATTTGATGTAGATGTTGTCGTGTTTTGTTGAATTTATTTAATAATCCATTTCCCTAATATTACAAAATTTGACATAGTAGGTATAATACTAATATTTATTTTTAGTATCTACATTTTTAGTATCTACTAGTCCTCTGCCTTCGGCTTGCCAGATGGTCGGGATTCGTCTGGATTGCCCCGAAATTTCACATGATATCCAGACAAATCCCGACAAAATACAAAATGTCCCACAATCCAATACAAAAATTTTTGTCCCGACAAATCCCGACTTGAAGTTTTGTCCAGACATTTCAGTTGCCATCTGACAACCCTAGATCCACCTGTATTAAATTTCATGAAAATTCGTTGAGTGGTCGCATGAAAGAGTAACATCCATACAAACTTTCACATTTATAATATTAGTAGGATCTTCATACAATGTAACTGCTCATACACTGGATGTGGGACCGTAACCTGTTATTGAAGTCAGTCATTAAAAATAACTGATAGCATCGAGCACGCGTGTAACAATCATTCATACATACCTCTGTTAACTCATTTTTATTAATATATCACAATATTATCAGCAACAGATTCGTGCGAATGCAATGCAATGGCACGCAACGATGAAACGCACAGAATAGGTACCTATTTTTAGTACCATCCAAGTTACTAAAAAGTTTGAAATTGAATAAATACGGTGGGCGTGGGATATTAGTGATACGATATATAAATCTTTAAATGTTGACAAATGCATAAACATTGTTATAAAAAATTGCTGTATCGGCGCTAGCAACAAATAGAAGGTTCCCATAACGTCGTGCACGCATCATGCGGAAACAATCCGATATGTCCTGATGTTCCTACTTAGCTTAGCATGTTGATATCAACATAGTGATAATATATGTTCACACGCCTGAGGAGGTCCGTTACACCGAGAAATTAGGTAAATCCTGCTTCAATCATGCCATGTTATTGCCATGCCTTTAATATTACAGAGCTGACGATTTAGGCTTTTGTAGTTGGCCCATCTGGGGTTACTTTATTGCCCAAGATTATGGAGACCTAAGTTACTTTATTCATGCAATTCAAATACTTTCCTATATGTATATCTAAGTATAATATTTACCAAGAATATCCTCAATTCGTTATTAGTTCCCCGTACCAGACAACATTTTTTAGATTTGTTTGATTTAATATCTGTAATTCAAATGTATCCTGGGTTATTCTTAGAAGGTTCTTCAATTGCTTCAAACGTAATGATTCTGATAACTTCGTGCAATGTGGTTTTATTGCTATAAGCTACATCAAAACGAGTAAATGTCGCTTGGTTACAGGCTCACTAGGTCATAGTGAGTCATTCACAGATCATAAATCAACATTCGGAGTCGTATTATTACGTTCATTACTTACATAATTATGGTTATTTTACGCATGAAATAGTTGATAATTGATAATTTTCTATTTTCGGGGTTTAAAAGGGATCATTCTCTCGTCGGTCCTGATTGTAGAATAGCCTTTAAGCCCTGTTGGTGACCTTCGAACAACAAAGGAACTTTCGCCACTAATTTGTCCAATCCATATTGGAGTAGCTTGGTGGATTCCTCCTCGTAATTACTAGGAGGAACCCGCTTTCGGTGGGCTGCTACTGATTGAAGCCAGTCTCTGTTTAACTTTCAAAACATGCTTTCCTTAACCTTTGACCGAACTCACAGTCGAAAGCCTTAGCTAATGCCCTCGGCGTACATTACGCCGAAATATCATGATGGAACTCTTAGCATCTTCAATAACTTACTGGACGCTTTTCACAGGTCATCCTATCTAAAGTCATAGTTTTCTCAAAATGACTGAAATATTTATCTTGTAGTTAAACATTTTGTATTTATATTATTATACGAGTAGAATGGTTTCACAAAACGAAATCATCCTAGGGGAACATACAATCCTGACAAAATCTATCTTATGTCCTGATCGTGGATATGGTATATATGGTGCCAAGCGTCACCTTAATTTAAACAACGACTATTTAAGTATTTACATACACAATACATTTTAAAACGTCTCATATAGCACACAACCAACTCCATAGACTAAAATAACTCAGAGCTTAGAGTTCGCAATTTAGGAAAGCGATAAATTTTAATGTATGTTCATAAACAGTAGTTCAATGACCTGAAAGCGTCGATTCGGGTGTTCAAACAGTGAAGTATAAAGACGGTATGCTAACGAGTCTTGATCTTCTATAAGTGAGATTGATGACTTGCTTTGGGAGGTGACAATTTATTATGTCATCTTTTAATTAAACACATTGATTTTACGTTCATATACCAATTGTGTGTCGTAATCCACCTCGTGTTAAGTGGCCTTTCTTTATTAAGTGAGTTATAAGCGTTTTTAAATGATTAAAAGTAATTTAATAGTACTTTGAAGAAATGGGGGTCTCGCAAGGTTCACTTTGGGCCCACTCTTATTTTTAGTACATATTAAACAATTCAGTCTAAATGCTAGATAATATGTAGCTTAGTCTCAAGATAGTAAAATTTTTCAATATCATTAACATTTAAGTTAACAGGTTGAGAAGAAAAAATACTGATTAATATTCTGTGGGGAATGTAACTGTTAATATCAATAATATTTTCAATTTGATAGAACAGTGTTTTATGCAATCGACTAACATAATTTGTAAAAAATCTTTGACTGTATCTAAACAAATATCTCTACTGTGAGCTTTGTTATAGTGATTACTATCTATGGCATAAGTAAACTAGTTCAGCGGTTATCTGTCAGTTACATCAAAATACCAAATATATTCTAAAAGCTAAACCGTACTGGTAAGCCTCTTCCTTTGTTGATAATTGCAGCCCAGTTATGAGTCTGTGCAACTGAGTGGAACGGACGGTGGTACGTTACCAAACCGCCTGTGCGTGCCTTTACACCTTTTTAAGATGTTACATGCGAAGCGAACATTGCACAGATATCAGGCACGATTTGGCTAATCGTCGATTTAATGATAAAATAGACAGCCGATCACATAAAAATGTATTGTAATAAAACTAATTTTTAAATCGTTAGGTAATGAGCTGCACTATTTTATAATGATTACGTCTTTTATGTCGAAGAAGATTAATAGCGTAAATATTAGGCCGTAACAAAATCAATGAGCAACTTCAATTGTGTTGCAATGGTGCGTGTCCTAAACACTGAAATTTAAAGTGATGCAACTGATCTTTAACTCTTGACAATGTTATAAACGTCTAAACGTCATCTGATCGCTATTGAAGGCGAGTTATTACATCACTGCATTAAACAGAAACCATGAACGACCCAGTTACATCTTCTTCTTCTTGCGCTTAACCAAAAATTTCAGTTTATTAAATGACAAGATTATAAAGTAAGTTTCATCTGAATCAGCTTATCAAGTTGATTCTTCAGCACAGTGTGAAATTTAAATTTCAAAATCTTCCATGGCCAATTATCAAATATATTGAATGAGCAGTACCATCTGATGGTAAGAGGCTATCGTCAACCTTAGACATCAACGCACCAATGTCATCGTAAATAAACGTTTCATAATCGATTCTAGAATATGGCAGCAAACCTGTGTGGATTAAAAAACCTCCATAAATGAGTACCATCGGCTTAAACTGGGTGGAACACAGTAATGGGTGGAGCCCAGCTACCTCCAACAGAAGGGCCTGGTGCCGTAGCCGTTCGCGTGCAGAATCACTTAATTTATATCTAATAGCAATTGTTCTTCTTTCTCTTCAGACATGGAAGACGAATGCTACCCAGCAATCCCAGCAAGCGCGTGGCGGAGCAGGCGACGGTCCAGTGATTGTCTACCATCAGTCAAGGAAGAACCCAAGTCGGAACCAGACTCCCCAGCCTCCTCCTGCCCTCCCTCGCCCACACCCGGTACACCTGTCACACACGTCGATTACGTCATTGATCACACGGTAAGTGTAGGATTACTTTTTACTTTCTGCCACTTAGTTGTAAAACTTCTAAAATTTAAAGTTTGGGCCGTAATGTTATTCCAATGTCCCAAAAGTTTTAAAAAGACAGAATTTGGGGATGATTCTGTAATTTTGTCTTCAATGGATATAGCATCTTTTGGTATCGTCCATGAAACGAAAACATGTCCCAGTTCATGTTTGTATAATTGGAGAAATTATCAAAAGCATCATTTTTAAAAATTACTTTCCGAATATGACCAAGTAATGGGTAGGTACATTACCGACACCAAAACACACATAGGTACAAAACCATGAATCTAAATCTTCAAAGGTCAAACGTGATCGAAGGAAAGGAATCTACCTCCATGACTAAACACTTTATGGTCACGTAAAGCAGCTTCGGCCTATAGCAAAATATAATGTTCATCCCAAATGTCTGAAGGCGATGATTCGTCAAAAGTGGGGTTCATTAGAGTTCAGATAGCTGGAACAACTCACTCAGCAACTTTCACTGTAATCCGACCTTTCAAAATTGCACGATATTTTATATCGAATTCTTGTTAAACTTGTGGTAATTACGCATGACGGTAATTATGAACGTGCACGATAATTTGAGAAGTGTTTCGTAAAACCGCACCTCATTTGTGACTGGGATGGGCCTTAACTGTTTTTAACTGACTTAAAAAAGGACGAGGTACTTAATTCGGTTGTATTTTTTTCAGTAGCAATGTTTATGCGAACAATTAAAACATTTTTCTTTGGAAAATTTCGATCATTTATTTTATAGTTATGTAACTTAAAAATGTTCTGGACGTTTTGTGAGTAAACTTAGTTTGTTTTTGTGAACAAGTTTATCATAACCGGTATAATGTATTGCTTATGGGAATTTCATACTCAACATTTTCCTCCTAAATCAATTATTGGGCATGTCCGATGTTGAAAATAACAAGAGTCATTATAAAATATTACTGCATCTTTATTATGATAAATAAAATTGTCCGTAGTAATTTAGTAATCTTATTGTTTGTTAGTTCAATCACACAGATAAATAAAGGGTTACATTGGGTGAGTTCGCTTCATAACATAAAATATTTGACAAAAACATCTGTGATACAGTAGATGGCGATATAAATGTCATAATTATCACTCTGACAATCAAAGAAGAAAAGTAAACAGTATTGTAAAAAAATAAAAAACCAAAATTCCTAAAAAAAAATGTGAGATACAGAGATTAACTATGTACAGATCTATCGGTTTTTTTTAAAATTTTTAATTAAGATTATGTAACGACGAACTTTGCAAATTGAAAAAGATACTTCAACGAGTAGTGTAATCATATAATATGCATTTGGCAGCATAGTTAACGTTGAGGTCACAATGTTTCAGACGGGAACAATCCACATGCCGCAAGCAGTGTTCCAGAAGGTGGGTGCAGCCGGCGTGCCACAGCTCCTGCTGAACACAGCGCCGCGCATCGCCAGCTCACTCACCGCCAACAAGCTCTCCATCAAAGTCACTTCCAGCTCCAGCGGCTCTGGTAATGACCGGGCTGTACCTCACTTCCTCTATGTCTTAAACCCCGATCCCACTAGTCGGATGTCGGGTCCGATAAACATGTGAGCCTTTTTAACACTACGTAGCGGGTCATTAATCGGTTGAAGCTAAAGCAAAGCTACTGTATACACTTACTGTACATGATGGGCCCGATATTCGATAGAAATCAACAGTATAGATGTGACCAAAGACCTGACACGATTTTTGAAGTGAAAACTTCTTTAGTACGGGATGACTTGAAATTTTATGAAACGAAACTGTCCAGTGGAGACTAGAAATTAGTGGAGACTGACTTGAGTGGAGTGGAGTGGAGTGAAGTGGAGTGGAGTAGTAAAACCTACAATTATCATTTTCCCGAAATTTTACATTCGTCTCATTATCTTGAAAACTAAATTTTTGAAGGTTTCACTTCTAACACGTGTGAATTGCACACATTTTAATTTTATTGGGCGTGTCAATGGTGAAACACAAATGTTTGACAATTCTCATCTAAATTGTATAAATACGAACAGCTTCGTATTAAATGCTCAGCCGGGCGGTACAGGAAAATTGAGAACGATTAACGTCACTGAGTGAAAGTATTAAGCAAATGTCTGATTATGGAGTATGTGACATGCCCCTTTTCTGAACTAGAGTCTTGTTCCAGGTTTCAATCTTCCCCCGACGCCCCCCTCCTCTCTGTCGTCGTCCGACAGTGAGGGCGCGCTGTCGCCGGCGCACGAGGCGTCGCCCCCCGCCGCGCCCGCCGCCCCCCCGCGCCGCACGCACCTCTACGTGTCACATCACTCCAGACAACCCATCAATACGCCACTTATTAGCAGTCAACCGGTTAGTTCCACTTGCATGTTCTAGAAAAAAATTTGTTTTATTTCAGCAATTGATAGGTTCTTTTAAAAATGAACGTGCCGTTAGGCCGTCACTTAATATTATCTTATGACTTATAAGTGGAAATATTTATTTATATTTATTCAATACAACATTATAAATAAATAAATAAATAAATAAATAACGCTTCACACTCATAGCCCCACACTAGGATTCCCTGTGTCGTGGGTGCCATGGACAACACACAATATAGTCTACTCGATAAGTTCAAAATGGTTGAAATTAGAGATACTGCTCTTAAAAATACGTGCGATAGCTCATTCTGTTCGGAATGATGTCTAGAAAAATGTTTCGGAAGCGTTTACCAGCACGTAAAAAATTGCAAAAGTTATTGACAAAATAAAGTTGAAAAAAAAAAGTATTTTGTTTTTGGTAATCACTTCGAAACTATTAATATTTAAGAAATTTTAAAACAAGATTCTTAAAGTAGAGGAAATTTCCAAACAATGACTCGTGACTCTCGGAACTCTATCTCCATTATTTATAACTTTAATTTAACGCTGAAAATGGGTATCCACGCTGCATTTTTAGGTTGCGCGTGCGGCGTCAAAACCGAGTTCGTCACACTCAATAATTTTTTAAGGTATTAATTATTAATTTAAAAAAATAAAAAAAATATGGTGTATTCGAAACACTTCAAAGAATTTGCTCCCGTAGGAAATTTTGCTTAAAGTTAATTTTTCAACAAGTTAGACGATTGTTAATTAACTAAATTTTCTCGAACTTCCATTTTCATTGTACATTAAAAAAAATGTTTAAGTAATTGTCCTATAAATTTTTCGCTTCGTGGAGCCCTTCTTATATACATGCTTAACGAGATCACGTCATAAAAGTTTAAAAAGTTTTAATATTTTGTGTATAATAATTTTATAAGTTGAACAAACAATTTTTTCGTTTTTTTATCGAATCGAAATTAAAAAATTGAAAAATGTTTTTATCTGTACTTTGTTATACATCGTTGTTTTTTTTATTTTTAGGTGTTTCAGAAAAAATATACAAAAAAGTTGAGAATTTGTTTATAAAAAATTGTTAAGTTAAAAAACAATGAAATTGTTGATAAAAAAAATTTTTTTTTACATTTCTATTAAAGATGGTTAATTATAATTTTTAAGAAAAAAAAATTATTAACTAATTATTCAAACAATAGAAATATTAAAAAAACAATTATAAACAATTAAATATCATTATTAAGAAAAAAAATTTTTTTTTCAAAAATCATAATGTTTTGTAAAGAATAAGATATTAAGAAATTTTTTCTTGAAAGCATTGAAATAGTCTATTTGTTTATAAAAAAAAAATTATAAAAAAATGAGGGAATTTTTGTTTTCAAGTCATTAAATGTCTTTTATGAATGCCAAAACGATTATGTAATAATAAATTGAGAAAAAAATATTTTCAATAATATTATTTGGATTTTTCATTTTTTGTTCTACTTATAAAATTATTATACACAAAGTATTAAAACTTTTTAAACTTTTATGACGTGATCTCGTTAAGCATGTATATAAGAAGGGCTCCACGAAGCGAAAAATTTATAGGACAATTACTTAAACATTTTTTTTAATGTACAATGAAAATGGAAGTTCGAGAAAATTTAGTTAATTAACAATCGTCTAACTTGTTGAAAAATTAACTTTAAGCAAAATTTCCTACGGGAGCAAATTCTTTGAAGTGTTTCGAATACACCATATTTTTTTTATTTTTTTAAATTAATAATTAATACCTTAAAAAATTATTGAGTGTGACGAACTCGGTTTTGACGCCGCACGCACAACCTAAAAATGCAGCGTGGAGACCCATTTTCAGCGTTAAATTAAAGTTATAAATAATGGAGATAAGAGTTCCGAGAATCGCGAGTCATCGTTTGGAAATTTCCTCTACTTTAAGAATCTTGTTTTAAAATTTCTTAAATATTAATAGTTTCGAAGTGATTACCAAAAACAAAATACTTTTTTTTTTCAACTTTATTTTGTCAATAACTTTTGCAATTTTTTACGTGCTGGTAAACGCTTCCGAAACATTTTTCTAGACATCATTCCGAACAGAATGAGCTATCGCACGTATTTTTAAGAGCAGTATCTCTAATTTCAACCATTTTGAACTTATCGAGTAGACTAATATAGACAAGGACATTCACACCCAGACCGAGAACAGAAATTCAAACTCATCATCCAAACCTCCGCCTCGCTGGGAATCGAACCCAGGACCCTCGGTGCGGCGATCCGGCATGGTAACCATTGCGCCACACGGGTCGTCACATGGAAGTGGGAATGTTCATTTTTATTTATTTAATTGAAAGGCAAGGGCAGCTACATCCTTAATTAATTGAATAATGAAGTATTTAGTAAAATCAATAGGTAAATTGTAATTACTTTAATTACAGAAAGGATCAACGGGGACTTTGGTGTTGACGGAAGAAGAGAAACGCACATTACTGGCCGAAGGGTACCCGGTCCCAACGCGCCTGCCGCTTACGAAGGCTGAGGAAAAATCTCTTAAAAAGATTAGAAGGAAAATAAAGAACAAGGTAACATTTTACTTCGTTATCTAAGTATTCGCAAAAACCGCCAATATTTTTTATATATTTCAAGTGGCGTCTCAAGTCATCTTTAGATTAGCGAAGGTTAACAGCATGTTTGACTGATTGCGGTCATTAAATTTTAGTGAATCCTTTTAAGTGTACAACATTAGCCAATTTAGGATTGGTCAAGGAACGGCAGAACTAAAATTTATCAACAATTCAAATTGTAGATAAAGGTAGAAAATAAAAACCAAAATTTCCTTTGAACAGATTTCTGCACAAGAAAGCAGACGCAAGAAAAAAGAATACATGGACCAACTGGAGAGGAAGGTTGAGATTCTAGTATCAGAAAACACCGACTACAGGAAGAGGGTGGAGACTCTCGAGCAGAAGAACGCGAGTCTTCTGAGTCAACTGGCGGCCCTACAGGCTCTGGTTACCAGGGGCTCCCGGAAGTGATGTCATCAGCACATCATGACGTCATTCCACTCTAATTCACACAGGGACTACTTATAAACCTTTTGCAATGTAATTAAAGATACCACAATGTAAGCGGGGATAGTCCTTAGTTTTGCGTCACGAAGTCTGCTATATTGATTAAGATCAGCGGCAAAATTGCTACAGTTATTTTTGCGCTTTTTATAAGATGAGGCTGAGAGACAAATCTACTTAAATTTTAGAGCTCAAATAAGATCTGTGGAACTTCATAGAAGTTGAATAAGTGATCTTGAAAGCCCTCGTAACTGACGTTCCTTCTTGTATGTTACAAGAAATGGAGCCTCAGATTACTGTCTCTTTGTCTGTATCGTATCGCGGCTGGTGATACATTCCTCTTTCATTCTTTTAAATTTTCCATTCTTGAATTCCTCTTTTCTTTTTTTGTAGATTTGGTTCCACGTCTCGGTACAACAGAACTTCTGACAGTATTATTGCCAGTTGCAAAACTTGCATGTAATCAGACCAATCAGCAGGTATCAACTGCACAGTTGGACCGTGAAAAATGCTACAACGTCGTCCCTTTTCGGAGTGTATATTTTTAATGTGTATTTTGGATGTAATTTACAATTATATCATGGAACGTAGATATCCAAAGGACTGTTGAAGTTTGAGTTCTTGCTCACTGTTAGGAAATAGGTGTTTCGTGGTGCTGGATTCGTCATACCTGCATTTCGATTTTAGGTGTACGAAGTGTCAAGTGCCACACTAGATATTTATTTTTCGACTCCGCAGCGACCGCTCGGCGGCTCGATGAGGGAAAATGGGGTTTAGATAAATGTCGATAATTATTTACGTGTGCTGTTGGAAATCTCGTAATATATTACAAAGTGCCGGAAGGCATTTCATAGTTTTAAGTATACGTGCGTGTTTTTATTAAAATGTGCAATTAGGTTAAGGATTTTAATTGTTACCTAAAGCGTGCATACTCACGGTATGGCGCTGTCTACGAGCAATTCGGTTCGCTTACTTTTCGTAATAGTTTTCTAAATCGATTCTGTAATCGCGTTGTGTAATGTTGGCCTAAAGATTTCGTGTCGCTTGTGATACTGGCTAGATAGCTCAATGGATGATTGGTTGAGTTTAATTGAATCTGAAGCTCTTAGATGAGTGGTAAAGTCAGTGGTCGTTACGGCCCGATGTAGTAATACCAGCGATTGCTATTGGTGCATGAAACGTTGCGTTAGCCATCGGAAGAGCATCCTCGGATGGTACCAGGGCTTCAGATCCTGTTAGAGTTAGAATGTACGAGCTGCAGCGATCATCGGTCATCGACCTGCACGCTCGCTCTCAACTTCCATATCATAGAAAAGCTTAGACGAAAGTATACAGTGTTCTCCATACAGTTGGTGGCGCGGCGTGTGTGACCGGTAATCTAGTAGCATAATACGTAAGACGACCTTCGAGTCTTACCGGTTAATATTGAATTCCATGAATTTGCATTTATAGCGAAATGTGTATCGTCCTAGAGATTTTATCATGTATTTAAGGTATCGTTTAGATATACGCATCATACGGACCTACAGCCGATGTGTGTGAATGTTTCGGTAACGTCTAGTCTATCGTATCAGGGCCTCGTTGTGGAGGCGCCGGAGTAACGTTAGCTGTATCTGAGTCTCGCTGCGCTCTGTAGATCGACAAGTACAAATAATGGCATGCCTTCAACGAAACTAATATACACTAATACTATCCCTTTAATAAATATTCAGAAAGTCAAATTTGTATCAGGTTGTGTACTAGAAAGTTTTGCAACGGTTTTTGCTTTGCCAATTTATTTCCAACTGTAGGTATCTACAATCATAAATCTCAAGCATTCCTACAAAAGTGTTTTTGTTAATCGTCTAATCTATCGACTATTTGATTTCAGACTAAACACTTAATTTTTTAATAATTTGCTGCATATTTTTATACTTTGCCTTTAATTTCTTTTAAATAAATCTGCTTGATTTGATCATTAACTGGCAACACTGCTTGGGGTCTTGCAAGGAGCAGTTTTAACTTTCGTAATGGCCATGCCATCGGTTAATTTTGGTGATACACTTAGAGTTGCGAACAGTTGGCGACTGTAACTAACATTCTACTTACTAAACATTCCATATCTTGATAGTAACGTGAGTGACTTAAAGTGAGCTCGAGTACTTATATCTAATGTTAAACTTAATGTTATTTAACCTCTCTTTATGTACAAATTATTACCTGTCTAATGTCTATCGTACATGTCTGTTTTATCACATAATAAGAGCTATTTTAATTAATTGTTAAAGCATAATTTTATTATGGATGTGTCCGTCGATGTTTCTAGATGTGAACGTCGCGACGATCTCGTTTCGACGTATAATATATTATACATGTTAGTGTTTTACTATGTGTGCAATTACTCTGTTCTCTTTTACATTAATAGAAGTTCTTCCTATTTAGACGTAAGGAAATGGTCTATTTATATCGCCGGAATGTAATATATCGTATTTAGTGCCCGGTATAATCGGGATAATTTTAAAAGAATTTATTGAGATATATTTTAAGAGATTTTTTCTAATGAAATTTTAGAAACACATTATATATTTAAACACAGTGTTACGTGTATGTATCGCTATACGATATAGATGTACTAGTTTAACGTATTGTTAGTCTCTATTTACATTTGCGGAACTGCAATTGGTGTCTGCCTGACAGTTATTGACTTACCAATATTGAATAAGAGTTGAAAGAGAGTGAGAGGGACAACCGGTACTGTAAGCTATCTATGTAATAAACAAGTATTTAACGCGTAGGTAATATATTAAATTCCTAATATGGCATTTACCGTCTACAAAAGAGTGATTTAATCGAACGACTTATATAAATTAACTAAAGTAGTGGATATTTTAACTTATGGAATTAATATATTTGTCACTCGCGGCCGCGTCGGTGGGCGCGGTTTATCGGCATAATATAATATATGAATTGTCAAACATATATGAACGCATCAGTATGGGAGCACGGCGGGCGACCTGTAAGGTACATTCGAGATTTTTTTTATAGTGAAATTTATATGTGAATGCTTGCTGGCGATATTTTAAAATATTTACTTTGATAGATAAATGTATGCAGCAAAAGCCTCGGATGTACCATACGCGCCCGCTCGGACGTACGGTCGGTACGTCCGATTAGTTTTGTTATACATTTGAAGTGTAATTTTATTAATAGTTTTATTTGTTAAAACTATTCGCTGTTACCTTGAGTCATGATTTGTTGAATCGTTTGTTTTATTATTATTTTCCAATGACATTGCGGATTTCTGTCACCTTTGAGCTAATAAAGCGTCAGATATTGTACATCGGTTGTTTTATTGTCGTATCACCGCCACTCATCGCCGTACAAACATTTTAACTCTATGACTTGAGCTACACGGATACTCGTATATTCGTCATATAAAAACATCACTCACATAAAACGTCATCTGATCTCTCTTATTCGTCATCAAAGTCACAGTCAAGTAAAATTTGTTATTTGGCAAGAAGCAAAGATCAAGTCTGATAAGCTTAGTTGAATTAACGAGTTTTAGTATAAGTACAGTACGGCTGACGTATCTTGGCGCGTTTGAACTTCGCGCAGAAGGCTCGGTACGCGGCGTATTATGTCTCAGTCACACGTTAGCATGTTCGTGTCGCTATCTCTGTCTTACATGCGCTAAAGTTCGCAGAGCCTATGTTCAGACGCACCAAGATACGTCGGCCGTACTGTACTATTATTTCTTCTGTGGTTTGAGCAAAAGTACACAACTGGACATAACGACAGAACAATCAAACAAACAACTACTTAAAGTTTTTATTAAATTCTTCGTAAAAGATTTTACATAACATCATATGAATTAAGTATCTATAAAATTTCTATCACTAAAAATCGAGTACAGACTAGATTTACTATGTTTAAAATTTTGAAAGTTATAATTGATTAAATTCAGTCTTTGCCAAACTATTGTATTTACATTGAGCACTTAGGATTATGCGGAATTGTAAAAAAAATTCTACTAATTATTATCCTCCTTCATATTTGATTTAACTAACATTAAAGTTTATATTTGCTTCAAAAAAAATAAAAAATACTTAGGTACTAACATTTTTATATTCGAATAGGTTAAATCAGAGCTTACAGTATTGTCTGCGCTAAGGAGCGCGTTCGTTCACTCCCGTCTAAGGCAGAAAATTCTAGTTAGAAAAGGATTACAATTTTTAAATGGATACTCTTAATAGGTACTAAGTAATAGTTTCTTTTTATAAAAACGTTTGTAACATATAAAAAGAACTACTTAATAAATAATAATTCACTGGAATAATCTTAAATAAGGCACATGACAGCATTTAGCACCATAAAGCGAAACTTATTCTATTCGTTATTCGAATACGATCGGTAGTATAAAATACATTGAAGCTCTAAAGTCGAAATGTACAAACAGTTAAATCTCAGAGCGTTATAAAGACTTTCTTCTTGGCCATTATGTGAGCAATAATGACCCATAACGCTGTTCCCCAGACTGCCTCGATGAGTCTTATCGAGTGGGTTCTCATCTCTGGGATGCGCCAATGGAAGGGGAATAAATGCGCGCAAATGGAATGGCCGACGTATAGAGCAATGGCGTTGAGTCCCGGCGCTCTGAAGGGCCCCCCTCCCCATATCCTCCAGGCATCGGTGAAGGTGTAGCAGATGCTCAACAACGCAAGGGAAACCGCTGACGTCACCAGAACGAATGACATGGACCTGGATATAGAGAAACAGACAATATGTATAAGATAGCTAGTAATATTACCAAAAATAAGATTCAGCAAGAAATAAGAAGGTTTGCAGTTATTATGGGTATGATTTTTGGTTTCCAAATTGCATTAATTACCTTACTACTTGACGACGTGACTATTACGCGGCTATGTCACTACATACATGATACTTTTGACCTGATTTCAATCATTCAGAATTCCTATCATATTTTTTCTTGGTTTTGAGAATAGAGACCTGACAACACAATCTAGGATAAGTGCTAAGCGTGACACGTCACTAAAATATCTCAAGAGTCATTCAGTTTTATCCGATGGCGTTCTACTTATCGTACATACATCTGTAGTTATCTTTTGATAACTCAATAGACATTGAATGCAAAACCGCAGTGCGTTAGGGATATCGTTATATCGTTAAGCTGTATCGTAAAATCCTGATCGTGATGTATGTATGAGTACATTTTAGTAGAGTTTCACTCTTCGGACGCGTGCCACAGATGATAATAAAATAAAATACGGCCCTGCACTGTCCTAACTTTCCCATAACATAGCTTCCTGGGAAAGCAGAGCTATACCTTGGCAAGGGAACGTTCGGTAATACAAACCGACTACTACACTGTGCCCGGAAAAGCTATCGTTTTGAAACACAGCCTTCACTTGTAAAATCAAAAATATCGGTACAAGACGTGCACCCAATAATGAAAAACTTGGAGCATTTGCCAGTTATTTTGGTACCTAATTCTGAACGTAGGTACACTTGGACCCTTTTCTCTAAGTCCACGACTTGACATCTTTAATTGCGTGTTGCGACGTGTACAGTCACCTGCAGTGAAAAGTAACCCATACGAACGTTGTAAATAGATGGGTTACTTTTCTCTGCAGGTGACTATACGCCAAGGGCGGGCTAACTCACCAAAGATTCTTATTGATGGGAATGACCCCGTGTTCCCGCGAGAAGCCGGCCAGCAGCGCGCCGGCCAGCGCGAACACCAGCGCCCAGGCCAGCCAGCGCGACGCCCGCGCCTTGTGCGAGCGCTGCAGCAGCACCGTGGCGCCCGCCTGCACGCCCAGCAGCGCTTGCACCGCTGACGTCAGACAACCTGACACACAACAATAGGGATGTTGAGTGTTGACTCATTTTAGGATTCAATTTGATTTTATAGATAGAACCTTAAGATTCATGAAAAAATATTATAAAAATAATAATCTTCAATTTAAAGACGAAAATTGATAAATAAAAATCATTTTCAAATTTCCCACCAAAAACGTCACGTGACGTCACTAGCCGATATTCAATACTATCTGTCGACTGAAGTTAGTTGCACTTGCATATAAAATAAGAACAGTGACGTCATAAGCTCCAAATGACGTTTGTGGTCACGTGACAATGAGTACTATTTTTAACATTTTAAAATAATTATATTTAATTTATTGTGATTGATTTCGACAAAAGAATAATATTTTAGGTGTTTAAATGTTTTCTTTGATACTTTAAACATAATTTTATTTTAATTTACTGATAGTGTCAACATCCCTATTTGCTGGAACAGGCTGACGAAAAAGCTGACGGGCCATCTGAGGCTAAGTGGTCACAGTCAATTAAGGAGGACACTTATGCTTGCAACATCAGAGAAATCGCCAATGCAACGCCGGCTCTAACATATGTGAGACAACGCAAATGTGATCTTTGATGTTACTGATATATTTCATGGGTAAAGATCACCCTTAACATCAGGCACTAAAAATTCTACTTTAACTTTAGCGCATCTCTTCACTATGAGCAAGCGCATCCCCAAGTCGGATAAACCTCGCTTATGCGCAAGATTCCAAAACATTTTTCAAATTCTACTGAAATTGGCCAATACGCTTACAAGCGTGGTTACATTCAAAGATACCCATAGCTAGGGTTGCCAGACGTCCGGATAAAGCCGGACAGAGTTAGGCTTTTTGAGTGCGTGTCCGGCCAAATTGAACGGTGTCCGGCCTGTCCGGTTTTGTTAGGCTTTTTGCATTCGACTTGTCACGTCGTTTAGAAGATTTATGGTAAAGGATCACAAAGGCCTGGGGGACACCACAAAATTTTTATCTTGTTAATTCTAAGACACATAATTCAATAATTTAGGGTGTCCGGCCTTTTTACCCAAATGTCCGGCCAAACTGGCTGACTTGTCCGGCTATTTGCTTTGACGACCTGGCAACCCTACCCATAGCTGAAAGGATCTTACCCAACAACCCCTCGGGATCGGTCGGCGGTCCGCCGTACATACGTCGCGCGTCACTGTTCTGGTAGAGATGTGATGACCCCAGCAGCAGCCGGTCGATGAACCCGGCTGCTCCGCCGCTGCACTCCGCCGCCACCCAGTCGTCGTGCTTGCCGCCGGGGCCTAGGTAACCACTGGAAGAGTAATACATTTAACAATAATAAAATAAAATAAATGCTTACACACTCATACCTCCTGTAGTAGTCGCAATGACACCATGACCCGAGTACAAATATTTATCTGTCACATAAATATCTGCCCCGGCTGAAAATCGAACCCGGGACCCCTCGCTTCGCAGGCAGGGTCGCTACCGACTAGGCTACAGGTTTGTCGTACAAATAATACAATACTTTCAATATGGAACACTTAACAAATAAATACAATCAAATAATGACTATTGATAACTCATAACAGATTAATGAAGAAATTGCTGCTTAGCAATGAGACTGCCGATTGTTTTCTTATTTTTATATCATTTCATCTATCATCATCATGCAACGAAAACGGGTCAGTAAAAAGAGAAAGAAACATAAATTCTAAAATGAGATAGGAAGCATTGTACAGGGGTAGGGGAGGAGACGGGAGGGGGAGAGCAAACATTTTAATTTTTATTTATTTATTTCCCTGTGACATAATATTATACAACGCAATGGTATGTAGATACTCACGCTGGGCAGTCAGGGTCGTGGATGGTGAAAGTGATGGCCGTGTGCAGCCCGACCAGCACGCCGGCGAGCACCCAGCACCACAGACATGACAACACATCCTTCAATGCTTGTCCACAGGCTCCCTGCAACAGCGTTCCGTGAGTACTCCAACATTCCCAACTACTGAAACTTAACCTCAACCTCTTAAACGTAACCATAAACCTATTTTAGCTATTGCACTTATCGTTTTTCAAAAGAGTGACAGAAACAAACACTTAAAAATCCTTCTATAATTTTGTATTTTTTTATGAGTAAGGGGGTAAAACTGCAACGTTCTTTCCAACATGTCCTTCCTTCCGGGAAATCCTTCAGCGATAGTTCAATATAATCGTTATTAAACTGTACATATTCTTCTTATTCCCCTATTGTAGGTGCAAAAGTCAATTAAAAGTGAATAAATCAACTTACACTTACCCTAGGCGGGGTGTAGTATTTAGGCGCGGTGAGAGCGTAGAAGCCGGCAGCGATGAGGTAAGCCACCGCCAGTCTCTGCAGGACGCCGAAGATCCTGAGCTCGTGCAGCATGTTGGAGCCGTAGATCGTGTTCAAGGAGATGCCCAGCAGAAACATCATGCAAGACCTCTGGAAAAAGAATTTGGGGCAAATTAATAACAGTCTTCCGAAACGGTTAAAGGAAAAAAGTATTGAAGGTAGAAGTTTTTTAGTGACATATTATATGAATAAATGATTTTGGATTCATATTGGCCAACGTCCCTGGTATTATCGGCATGAGTATGCGGTTTCCTCAAGTTTTTTTTTTAATATACCCGAAGCATTCAGTCATTGATTACTGTCTTGTACGTTGTAGATTTGTAGATGTTTAGATTTGAAAGTTAGCACCATTGTGAAAAATTATATTGAAAAATTTACACCAGACTATCTTTACGTTACAGGCTTAGCAGTTTGCATGACAAAGATGATATAATAAGTACTTAATAATGTTACTACTTAGCATGATACAGATGAGAGTGTATTTCCCGATTCAATTGAAGGTTTTGTGCAGCCGCACAAGAATTAAAAATAATAACAATCGGAATCATAGACGTCTTAAATATATAGACGGGCTGTTCCAAACTAAATCCGAGTCACATTTTTCATACTCTGTGACAGCGCTTCGTTCGGTCAAGTTCGGTTCAAGATGGGCGGTATCAAGTATTTTACACTAAATATTTTTTAAAAATATAAGTAAAAATATAATTATTTACCAATTTTATTATATTTTAAATAAACTCAAATAAAGTTCAAACGTATTGTAAATAATGAAAACGTTTTAACTGTGTTTGAAACAATATGCGTTATTATGTGTTCTGGAACGGTGGGGGTTTTTCAAAAATGTCATCTACTTGTCTCGCTTGCTCACAGCCGACTAAAATGCGTTGTCGCCATTTGGTGTCAATATAGGTGTCCAACTTTTTAGTACTTAACAGCCTGTCTATCGGAATAGCTCAAGAGGCCAGAAAGACAAAAAACAAAGAAATTAGTCTCGCTCGTAACTTACATACCCACTTATGCATTGTCCCGAATTGGCCAGTCTCGTTTACGCATTGAAACGAAACCAGGCCGCATCCGTGTACTCTAGGTCACTATCAAACAACTAATGATGGCTTTACGCAACTTCATAATCTATTGACATGTATTTATTATACATCGATGCATTGAAAAGGCTGTCTAAAACAAACATCAATCTAATTTAGTAATGTAGGGTACACATTGAGATATAGACGGTTGTAAAACGGAATGGAGAGAGTTTGGATGGTCATCACGCGATGAGAATTTCCAATGAAAAATGTTGCAAAAACAACCACTGGATTTACTATGCGAATCGCATGGTTCCGAACCACGTATTTGGAGATAATATCGAGAGTAATGCCAGAGAATAGGGAAGTTGGTGATGTAATACGTCATACGTGAAAGTGAACGGGATTGGAAAGGCTTATGTATGTGTATATTGTACATATGGGCAAAATTTCGTCACCGGCCAATAACTCATCACAATACATACATGAATAAATTACCAAGATTATTGTTTAAGGGTACCTGGGAATAAGACGTTCATTACATGACCAAAAGGCAATGCCTGGCTTCAAATAGGTAGGTATACGTAAATATTTTAAACTGGTAGGTTTTTTATAAAAAGACGTTGCTTAATTTGTGTAATGATTTCAATGGCCACTAAATGGGAAGTATTTACCTATCCTTCTTCAATGTTAATAAACTTTAATTGCATTATTTTTATTTTTCAGTTCTACAACCAGACATTTTTCATCAGGGCAAAAATGCAATCATTAGAATGATAACCAATATTTAACAAACTCACTATTTACTTACGTCAGAATTTACAAACTTTTGTTCTAAACCCCTAAAAAACTAAAAAAAAAACTTACTAATTGTCGTGATCCATTATGAATCACGATCAATAATCGTACAACCCTATTGTTAACAGATAACTGTAACCCTTACATAACATAAAGGTTAACCGTCGCGTCAGCTTATTCACCTCATTGTTAGCAATACTTGCAGAACCAGTTCGTAGGAGCACTGCCTACTGCTCAGAGTGCTCAGTTCGCGTCTTTGTGATCGCGTTTCGGATTATGTAATCTTTACGCTCCAGCACTTCAAGAGTCGCGCCCACCGCCTCTCGCCAACATTGAAAACTATCAATTATTTATGATGTTAATTATGACGTTAATTATGACATTTATGATACGACTCTCTTCATCATTATTGCATTCTTTCATTATTTGTACCGTGTTCTTTCAATCATAGATTGCTCTACAATGTTTTAAATGTTAATGATTTCATATCGTAAAGTTTTACGACTGTAATAGCCACAGTAGACATGGGTTCGATATATCAAAACGTAACATAAATCGGATATGTGTTTGATATCATATCATATCGATAAACCGTCCAACATAACTGATATCACAAAAACTTTATTGTATCGATTCAAAAAACATTTCCTTTAGGTTAAATCAAAACATAAAACTGTAACGACGCAAACTTCAGAACGATATAAACGAAGCTTATTCGCTACCTCTCTTTCTAAATATACATTCTTTTACTGATGTAAAAGAGATGAGGCGAATATGAGGTTATTTCAGCTACGATAATATTCACTTCGCATAGCTACTTAGCTACCGGCGTGCATAATAATAATAAATGTCTTAAGGAAACTAGCAATAAGGATCAGTTTCTATTGTATTATAGTTACGACAACGTTTTTAAAGTTCATATTTTGGCGGCTGGCTGGCGGGCGGCGCACTATGTGGAAGTCGAGCTATTATCGTGCCATAAATCACTTTTTCAAAATCATCGATGGGTCATATGTTGTACCCTAGATAATAGCTAAGGAGTTACTTTACACTATTCAACATGATTTACATTTTTATTTGCTACCATTTTATGGTAAAGCGAATCTAAATACGATATACGTTGTAATTATATTTCCCAACAATATAGAACAGTATTTCAAAATATGTCATCATGCCTATTAGCTAAACTGATAAATAACTTTAAGTATCTACATCGATGTACTAAAAAGTAAGTTTGCGTTCGTTGTTAGTTTTCGCATTTAAAAATCATGTTAACGTTTGCAAACCGTTCTACTGATATCGATATCTGAAAACCGTTTTCTATATCGATATGCAAACTTTATATCGGATACATAACCGTTTGCGGAAAAAACTGAAAACGCCCATGTCTAAGCCACAGCTAAGGCGCTCCACCCACTGAAGACGCGTCCCGCCGCGGTGCGCGGAGCGACGGAAAACGCGCGCGGCGGCGGAGGCGCAGATCTGCCTTACTTAGCGGTGTAATCTGCTCCCCCGCGCGGTGATGCAGATTACGACGGCCTCGCGCTAAATAAACTCATGTGTTCACTGTGTTGTCGATCGTCTTGTAGAATGGACGAACTTATCCAATTTCAAGATGTTGCAGTTATATTGTCATTTTGGTTTTTGTATACAAGAATTAAAAGACACTGCGTCCATAGAAGATTTTGGATACATCCCTATTTACGATCGAGATCTATAAATGGATCATTTGCACTGAATTACAAAGACTTGAGAAAATATGAAGATAAATTCTTTAGCTACACACGTATGTCAACTGCATCTTTTGATTATTTACTAAGCAAAATTCGAGCGACCATTACTGGAACAGATACAAATCGTCCTTGCATTACGCCGGAAGAAAAACTTATGGAATTCATTAGACGGCCATACCCACGGGCAAGTCTGCAGACATGTCCGCCGGGCCACGCTACTATAGGTCTGTGCAATGTTTGCTAGTGTATGACCGTTGCAGTCAGTCCGGCAGACTTGCCTGTTGCAAGTCCGCGCGTTGTAGCCTAAGCAATAAGTTCAAAATTCCGGTAAAGGTCAGACATGCTTGGTCGTACCGCCAGTGAATTCCCCGCTTTAGGTACATCAACAGTATCAAATCACGCCCGGTACCGCGGAGCCGGTGTGCCATACCCCGCGGCACGCGCCGCGCTCCCGCGCAGATTGGCAGAAAACGCGCGCGGAGCGCCTTCCCGCGCGGTGCCGCGTCGGCAGTGTGTTGTGCTAGGCGTGATTTCTATATAAATTGAGATATTTGCATACAATGGTAAAATCTGCCATCCCGCGCCCCGTCGCGGTGCGCGGTGCAGTGGGTGGAGCGCCTAATTCAACCATTTTTAGACAAAATAAGTTGTTTTCACATAATATGATATTATTATACTCGTTTCTTCATTAAAATATTATAGTTGAGAAATCAGAACGTTATTAAATTACTTTTTTTTACAGTGAAGCCATCGTGTAACGTAAAGAGTTATCATGGTACCTACTTGAAAGACTCTTGGTCGTAGAAACTAGGAGACTAACTACTTAACACAGAATTTTAGAGAAGCCAAAATAAATTTATTGCAATAGCAATTTACACGATGAAAAAAAGCATTATCATACTCACTCTAACGATATGCATTACGATCTTCCAGCGAGGGACGCCCTTAGCGAAGGCGCTCTTGACGGATAGGGGAATGCAGACCCCCATGATCCAGAGGAAGGCAGGGAAGACGAGGTCTCCGGCCGCCAGCCCGTTCCACGTCGCGTGCTCCATCCACCAATAGCCACCGGCACCGTCATTGACGAAGATCATGAAGACGATAGCGATCCTGGAGATACACTGTTGGTCATTAAATACTTAATGGTAATAACTATACATTTTAAAATTATAAAATACCCTGACAGTTTTATTTACTAAACATAGCTAAGATCCGAAATGGACTTTAGATTACGTCTTGTAAACAAAAAAAGCCGCATCATAATCAGTCCATTCGACAGACGTTCGGATTTGGCCATCCACGCCCACTTGAAAATTTCAGTATCATCCAATCCTGAGCTTTAAGCTTGTGAACAGTCTCAAGACATACATTTCCATTAAGCAAAAGCTTCCTGAATACCTGAAAACGTTATACCATCAATTGTCGACCCGTGTGACGCAATGTTTACCATGCCGGATCGCTGCGCCTAAGGTCCTGGGTTCAATTCCCAGCGAGGCGGAAAGAATGATGAGTTTAAATTTCTGTTCTCGGTCTGGGTGTGAATGTCCTTATCTTGTGTGTTTTCCATGGCACCCAGACACAGGGAATCCTAGTGTGGGTCTATGAGTGTGAAGAGTTATTTATCACGTTAATAAAGTTAATTTATACTGTACTACTGTTATTTGTATTGTAGTGTAATTGTACTAGCCCTCTAAATGTATCAAGTGCTCGTAGTCTTTGCTGTATGGCCAGTTCTTTGTCTCCATAGCGCATCTTGCCGGTCCGTCTTATCCGCGACATGATCAGCTTCACAAGGCCGTACAGCACCCATACTCCCAGCAGCATTCCCAGGAGAAGAAGCACAGCTGTAATACAACATTTTACTAATACTTTAGAAATTTCTGTCCAAGACAATGATATAGGTAATGAAGAAGACAATGATACACTTTTTGCCTTATTTCCTACGACTTAATTGGTGGATATAGGGTCTGGTAAACAAAGCCGTAATAATATACAATACAAGAACATAGCATTCATAACTTTCATAAAGTAGGTGACTTGTTCTTGATACAAAAATACTACATGAAAAATATCCAAATTCTTTGGGAATTTCAGAATCGTGTTGACATTTATCTATCTCAGCACTTCAGATAATCGATAACAATGATGAGAACTCGGCCTGTCCAGATAAAGTTACTTCACTCTTATATAGCACAGTCGTTCTATTTCTCCAGATAGTTGTTAGTGTGTTGGTAGTGTAAAGATCCTATGGATCTCTGAAAATGAGGCTGTTATTGTTAGCTCTCCTAAAATGTTTAGTTCATATTGTGTATAGTGCTTCTATTAGAATAGATCCATTAGTTAAGATCGATCAAGGACTAGTTAGAGGAATAAAATCCGTGGAGGATGGTTATGCCTCGTTTCTTGGAATACCTTATGCGCAAGTTGACTTGAATAATCCTTTCGGGGTAAGTAGGTTAATGGATTATATTTAATTTTATAATTACACTTTTATGTAATTGCGTATAAGTTTGATCCAATAAATAATTTTCCTTCAAACATTTTCTTCGTGTAAAAAATGGGATGACGTCCGTCTTTGTTTCTGTACAATGGTGTTAGAGTACTATTGAATTATTAATTAAAAAATACAAAAAAAAGAATACAGACAATAGAGACAAGAATAGAGAGTACAAGACCATAGAACGTTATAATATTATTGTATTCTGTGTATTAAAAAAGTTAATTAAATATATTAGCAAAATTATGTAATGATAACCCAGGTTACGAATTTATGAATAAGCAAGTCTATATTTCACAGTAAGTGAGTCAAATTACATTTTATTTTTCAGCCATCACTGCCGCATCCAGGATTTGAGGAGGAGATTTATAATGCCTATGATGGATCTAAAAAGTGCCCTCAAGCTTTTGTTAATCCATATGTTCCGAGAGAAAGAAGTGACGACGAGACCATAGATTGTCTTACGCTAAATATTTATGTACCTAACGAAGCAAGTTCACAAAACCCATTACCAGTTATGGTATGGATCCATGGAGGTGTATTTGCTTTCGGAAGCGCTGGTGAATACGGCGTAAAAAGTTTAGTGAGAAAAGGAATAATAGTGGTCACTATGAATTACCGTTTAGGTGCTTATGGATTTATGTGCCTTGGTATTCCATCAGTACCTGGAAATCAGGGTCTTAAGGATCAGAATGTTGCACTGCAGTGGATAAGGCAAAATATCAACTCATTTGGTGGAAATCCTTACAATGTGACTATTGCTGGTCAAAGTGCTGGATCAAGTTCTGTTTTATTACATCTTTATTCCTACAAAGATAAACTATATCATAAAGTAATAGCCCAGAGCGGTGTTCCTCAAGTAGATGGAATGTTTGTCGAAGGAGATACCGAAGCGGCCCTGAAACTTGCCAATCATCTAGGTTTTAGTACAACTGACACGGAGGAAGCATTAAGTTTTCTTACGAAAACTCCCCACCCACTTGTTTCTGCCGCTACAGCAGATCTTCGATTGGAATTAAGGCCTTGCAAGGAAATGTCATTCAGTGGTGTTGAAAATTTTGTAGAAAGTGATCCCTTCTCTTTATCTAACTATAGAAAGGTGAGAAACACGCCAATTTTAATAGGTCACACTTCTACGGAACAAGCAGGTTTTCTTGGTGAATATGGAGACGACTACTTTAGTAAGGATCCATTCCGAGAAAAACTGATAAGGAATTTCAACTTTGATGATGCAACTTTAGACTCCACCGCCAATATTATCAGACACTTTTACATCGGAGACGAGCCTGTGTCGCCATCTGTGACGTCAGAATTAGAGCTCTTTGACTCAGATTTTTTATTTAGCCATCCAATTCAAAGGACCATCAAAAGATTATTAAATGAAAATGCAAATCCAGTCTATGCGTACGAATTTAGCTATGTGGGAAATTCTGGAGCAACCGCTGCTGCACACAGCTCCGAATTACAATACTTGTTTGAGATGTCTTCTTCTGTGGAAAGAAATGACGATGATCAATTAATAAGCGATCGCTTGACGACCCTGTGGTCTAATTTTGTGAAAAATGGGTAAGTTACACAGTACGGACAGTCTTGTTTCGGTTCAAGTCTACGTAACTATATTGCTTGTTCAATTTGATGTATAAAAACTATTTGTTTACAGCAATCCTACGCCAACAACTACAGATCTAATCCCCGTTGTCTGGACACCAGTTACTGGAGACGACAAACCTTACTTAGTAATCGATACTGACATTAGAATGGAGAACAGGATTAATAAAGAGCGGATGGCTTTCTGGGACCTCTTCTATTCCATTTATGAGAAAGACACCAAGCTTATTCGAAATTGTAACTTTTAAGATAATAACTAATATTTTGTAATGTGATTATATCAAATGACGAATTTCGATGTGTCTAATTTCTGATTCTTATTCCAAATTGGATCTATCTTAAGTAACGGGCTAAACTTAGTAAGTAACAGTGCAGTACGTAGGTACCTATTCATGCGAGCACAATGACATTCGAGACGACCAATGCAAATTCAAATTCAAATGTTAAACCACCGTTAGACCGTGTACAGACCTGTATTAAAAGTAAAGCAACGAGAGATACTCGTACATATTATAATATAAAAAGCGGCCAAGTGCGAGTCGGACTCGCCCATGAAGGGTTCCGTAGCAGCAAGTAACATAATATAAAAGTTCTTGAAGTTCGTTGTAACTTTGATCGAGGTAAATTACGGTTTACGATTTATGACGTATTAAAAAAACTACTTACTAGATCTCGTTCAAACCAATTTTCGTTGGAAGTTTGCATGGTAATGTACATCATATATTTTTTTTAATTTTATCATTCTCTTAATTTAGAAGTTACGGGGGGGGGGGGACACAGTTTACCACTTTGGAAGTGTCTCTCGCGCAAACTATTCAGTTTAGAAAAAAATGATATTAGAAACAATAATATCATTTTTGAAGACCTATTCATAGATACCCCACACGTATGGGTTTGATGAAAAAAAAAATTTGAGTTTCAGTTCTAAGTATGGGCAACCCCCAAAATTTATTGTTTTTTTTCTATTTTTGTGTGAAAATCTTAATGCGGTTCACAGAATACATCTACTTACCAAGTTTCAACAGTATAGTTCCTATAGTTTCGGAAAAAAGTGGCTGTGACATACGGACGGATGGACAGACAGACATGACGAATCTATAAGGGTTCCGTTTTTTGCCATTTGGCTACGGAGCCCTAAAAATATATTGCTTTGCCTATAAATAAGTAGGTATAGCAACAACGAAGAGTTAAGGTAGGTGACTGGGAACAGTAAAACAAGACAACATCAAGTAGGTAGAACCTGTAGAACACCTTCATTCCTCTTCCTCGATCTCGCAATACCCTAATAAATATGTATAATTTTTTAGGCCCGTAATATCAATAGCAGTTTAATCTATGATTCTGAATTTAACCTGTCGTTGTTGGTTCAACAAAGACAATACTCAGAATCATAGATTAATTAAATAAGCTGTTTGTTACACTAAAAAGATGAAACTTTAATGAAGAAAACATGTTCCCTATAATATGATATCGTCAAAAGCAATAATAAATAAGTTATTTAAAATAACCATCGTTAAACTTGTAAAAATGCTAAATTACTGGGTAATTAACTTTTTTCGCACTTGTAAGATTCAGTCTGTGTTTAAAACTATGCAAAAAAATGTAACTGAATAAGGCCCGTAATATCAATAGCAGTTGAACCAACAACGACAGGTTAAACTCAGAATCATAGATTAAACTGCTATTGATATTATTATATCATATTATACGGAACATGTTTTCTTCATTAAAGTTTTATCTTTTTAGTGTAACAAACAGCTTAAAGTCTCGCTAGCCAGTACTAATTGTTCTCAGCAGCCCATTTGCATCTATGTAGTTACCATGCCATGGACCATGGTTGTCTGCCAAGTAGGAAACATAACTTATTCTTAAATGCCACTGAAGTGTCTTTATTAATCATGACGTTAGAAGTTTGTCGGAATTACTTTATAATCATCGAACTCATCGATTTAGCTGATTTGGAGGTAAAAAAGAAAAAAAAAAACTTTCATTTTAATAATTGGATTGTAGGTAATAAGCTTTTTATGAATTATTATATAATTTTATTCTTACTAGTTTATGATGGTATAATACAGCCCCTGCAAATCACTTCAAGGGTCTTTCGAGCTCGCACAGCTAATCAAATGATTACAGGCAAGTTGAGACGCTCCTAACGGAAGATGTCCATCAAATCTCATCTCATTCAACAAAGGATTTGGGGCACAAGCTCCGCCCACTTAGTCCCGAACAATTTACATCCCACGACAATACGAAGATTGCCTCATAAGGATCAGTTCGCAAACAATCGGATCTTCTTCATTGACTACAATGTCATAACGGGAAGAATTAAAATATTATACTGAACAAAGTAGTTAAGATGATGGATTAGAAGAGAGAACAATTTCATTATATATTGAACTTAAGAATAAATGATTTTGAATTTGAATTTGAATTTAAGCGTAAGGCAGATTGATGCGGTAAAATTATTTTCAGGTACCTAATACTACGTCAACATATCATTTACAAAGTAAATTGTTGTAGGAGTAAGGCGCTCCACCCACTGCACCGCGCACCGCGACGGGGCGCGGGATGGCAGATTTTGCCATTGTATGCAATTATGTCAATTTATATAGAAATCACGCCTAGCACAACACACTGCCGACGCGGCACCGCGCGGGAAATTGCCCCGCGCGCAGTTGTGTTATCCGTCGCTCTGCGCACCGCGGCGGGACGCGTCTTCAGTGGGTGGAGCGCCTAATTAAAACGAATTTTAGAATTGTTTGGGAAGTGCTGTGTGTAGGAAACCCCTCGGACACATGGCTGGCTAGTTATTGAATAAAACATACAGTTTATTCAAGTTTCAACTTCCTTGTAGTGTAAAAAGCAAATAAGTTTTGTTTAGCTTCGACACAAGTGATGTTAGCGAAGCATTTACAACGAAGTCGTGTTGTGTTGAAGAATCGTAAAGTTAATATGATCATATAAACGTCACATAAAACGAAAGTATAGCACTCAATCACTTGCATCTCTTGAGTATGTCATTATCTAATCCGTAACTCAATTTAGTTTTCACCGCTTTATCAAGTAGGCACGAAGAAAATGTATGAGCGTTGAAAATGGAAAATTATGTCACGAAGATATCTATGTGGTAGACCGTAGTTGAGTAAATTTGTCAATAAATTACAAGTTTTACTTACATAATAACCGTAAGTCAGCTTAACGTACCGTAAACATTGTTTTTTACAGTGTTTTCCTTTCATTATCTATTTGTAATTGCATTTATTTTACGTAAAAAACCGACAAACGAGGTACCTATAGATAAATTGGTCATCGTTACCCATAAACATAAGAAACACCAAAGGCATTGACGCGTTTCCGGCCAAATAGAAAACAAGGGTTTCGCATTCTATCAGGTGATGGAATAAGAGTTGTTTGAAGCAAACCATGTTTTAATGAACAACTGTTCATCAATAAAAACCAAAGACGATACTCTAGATTAGTTAAAAGTGTTAAGCATAAGCATTTAATTCACCCCAACTAAGTTTTTCACTACTTTTAATCACAGAAGCCATCAGGTGATTTGCTTCGAGGTGCTGTAGTGTGTAAATGAGATCTTATATGATGAGGATTTTTTGTTCCAGTGGACAGTTACTGTTGCGTAGGCCTTAGCGGTCTCTACACCTTCTTTCTCGTGGTCAGAGGGGCGAGCCTGGGGAAGACTTAGCCAAGAGTGTGATAAGAAGAGAACGTTGGGTTTTTATGGGCGTTCTTGCAAGCGCGAGTCTCACATATCACGAGTACCCATTGCATTTAAAATCGGCTTTAAAATGTTTAGAATCCACGATAATCTATTTAAGATTAATATAATTATTTTCTGGAAAATAAGAACTACGTAAGTACAAATGTAAGTCATTGTCACTATACAATCCTATGTATATCAGGCTTATAATAAAACTGTATATTTAAGTATTTACATAATAATTATTATGTCATGTTTACATCGGATTGTTGTGAGTAACTTATTTATTTACAAACATGAAGGTCAGCGACCCGATTCAATGAGCTATATTTACGGACCTTGGCCTCATCGCATCTGCTTGCGATTTGCATGTAGGAAAACCTAACGGAGCTAATAAATCGTATTTATTTATAGGTAGGTGGACGACTCTGACCAACATATTTTACGTTTTGAGTATTTTCGAGGTTGTTACATGTGGATCAAGGACTTCGAGGCTATCGAAATATCTTTTTGATCGAACATTTTTGAAAGAAACATATTTGCGAACGTTACGAATGAGATAATAATAGGCGTGAATATTAAACCTTGACATGGATATTAGAAGAAATATCGCTAAAACACGTGGGAAATGAACCTCGTGGTACTGCCGCCCATGCACAATCTTCAACGTCAGTGACGTCTGACCCGATGCCAGTCAAATAAAAGCGAGTTAAACCCGTTTTTAGCTCACTCTTTACCACTGCAACTGTAACACCATACATTTTAGAAGATGCAGATTGTACAACAGGTTTACTACCCCAGAAAGAAGCAAGGAAACGTTCAGAACTCCCGAGACCAGCCGTCTGTATCATACAATTCATACATTGCGTATGAGAGGGCATCGGTGCATTTTTCAGAGATCCCAGAAGTAGAGTGAAAGCGAAACCCATAGGTATGCGACAGATTTAACCATCTACTAAGTGTGGCCGAGAGGATTTAGTGGGTAAAAATTTCTCGCAACCTGAAACCATTCTTCTTATCTTAAAGAAGATCCAAAAAACCTATAGAGGCATAGCTTTAAATGTATACATGATCTAATTGAGAGAAAATTATAGAATGAAGAACATCTCCTATCATTCTTTGGTCATTAGGGAAAACATTGATAGTAATCACTCTCAACCGAAGAGCATCAAAGCATCCCGAACCGGGCCAAGACCATAGATAAAATAGACATGATAAGGTTCTAAGTGCCAAACGTTTATCGATAAATACAGATATTTGGGATCTTACCTTAGATATTTTAGAACTTAAGTACTAAGAGCTAAAGATAAATATTGAAGAGCTAATAAAATTTAACACAAAATGGCATATTGTAAATGTATAAACCACATAATATGTAGAGATATTACAAGCATTTACAAAACGATTACTAAAAGGTAAGACTATGCAGCAATTTCTTTGGAAAATCTTAATATTTGTCAGGTGCATTCGACCAAATTTGTGTTATAAACCTGAAAATAAAGTGCTTTAAATAATTTGATTGTTTCTACCTTCGATCATTGTTATCGAACCTTATAAACTTTGTAGCCGCCTAGCCGGCTTACATCTTCATTCATCATTCATTCGTCAACTTTGTTCTATCCCTCATAGAACTTTACTATGTCATCAGCTTTACATTGTCATGTTTGATCCAAAAGTAACTCACGCATATAAATGTCTACCGCCTCCTTGACCACGGTGACGCCGCAGCCCTCACCACTGGCGTTCAGCTTGTACACTCCGAACTGACCCATCTCCGGCCTGAGCTGGCACAGGAGGCCCCTGGATAAAGAGATATTTCCTTAATTAACAGATATTTTCTCAACAAAGACACGTATTTCCTGAACTCCTGTTATCTTAACAACCAATACCTAGTTCACTTTAAAGGCATGATAATGATTAATCAATTGCTTTTACGCCCCAACTCAGAGTCACTAACGGTCACTTTAATCGCTCCTTAGTAAAGAATCTCCATACAAATTCTGTACTAAGGTACTTATTATAAGTACTATTATTTCTTCTGTAACTAAAGAGCGATTTAAGTAACCATTAGTGACTCTGAGTTAGGGCGTTAGTATTTAATGATTTTAAGCTTGTTTTTGGGATGTTGGAATTAAGTTTCTTTCTTTCTTTTTCTTTCTTAACTCTCTTCTTTCTTGGCAGGAAATCGGCGATGCCTCAACTTACTGGTGACCATGGGTGACCCTGACCACTTACCATCAGATGGCTTGTCGGCAATTTATTTAAAAGGCACCACAGTAAGAGAGTGCATTATGCTTATAAATACGAGTTAATTATTACGCTGTTATCCTAGCACTTAAAGATGTCTTATATTAATATAATTTATATCTTACGTAGTATTCCTAGCACTAATGTATTCATCGCTGATGTCTTCGTACACCCGCCACGTCGACCGGCGCGCCGTGTCCACTACCCACCAACTTTCTGCATCTCTTCTTAAAGTCTTCTGCAGTTCGAAGGGGCACTGTAAAAGGAAATTACTAATTATAATGACGCGCCAATCAAATGGCATGGAAAGAATCTTTGTTTGAACTGTTTGAAGTTACGTTTTCATGTGCCGGAACAATTCTAGTAGATCTCGATATTCGATTTGTTTGGGGGGCGGCAGCATAGAGTAAAGTGGTGTTATTCTTAGACAAGTAGTGATGGAAAATATCGTTACTTTTATTTCACTATCATGTCCGTGAAGTTATTTATTTTTGTCACTGTTATATCACCCGTGATAAATCACGACCGTTATATTTTATCAGTGACGATATTGTCACAGTAGGTGCATTTTATTCCGTCCGTTACATGTCGCAGTGAATTTCAAGTACCTACATAGTTCAATCAAAACCTTACCCTGTTTGTAATAAGACTTATTTTCATTTGAAGTTTTTGTAACGTAGCGTTATTTAATTAAGCAAATTGAAAAAATTCAGACAAACTAAAGTCTAATGACGTTGAGAATAAGATGCAATTTCACTTATACAAATTCTCTCTTCTAGCTGGTGGCACTGTGTCGTTCTCGCTCACGCACGGCTCAAGTCACAAATGTTGCTTTCTCTCTTTCGCAAGATGGAATTCTGTGAATTATAACGTATCTAGGCCGGTGGCCGGCGTTAAGTCACAGTAAAAGGAATAAATACATACTGTGGTGAAATCACGTTCGCGATAAATGTAACGGACGGTTTCGATGCATGTCACGGGCGTGACAAATGAAGTATATTGTAACAAGTGATATATCCAGTGATACGTGAATTATGCCATTGCTATAGACAAGACACAATCCGTCTTTAGGGAATATCCCGGATTTCTCGGTCATCTGGCAACCTTAGTTCCACCCTGTTCTCTAAAAGGGCTCTTTAATTAATTAATGGTTATCAACGACTCTACGTCGAAGTATAAGCTTTAAAGAAATCTTGCCACTCACACATACTTACATATAAACATTCTTCAATCTAGCGAGCCTAACAACCTCGTGTGAATGTGCGTTTAAATATTATGGAATGAAACGGTTATTTGAACATAATATTCATCACAGGTTGTTAAGCTACACGTCTACGAGTGTATCTGTCTCGGCTGAATTGCTCGTTAAACTAGTAATTTCTCTACATACCGTACTTCACTCGCGTGCATTCTTGACATAGATATCTGTTGAACTAAATTTACGTACAGATCGCGAAATAATAAATTATTTAATTAAATTTTGTCTGAATGCTACTTTTTTATACAAGAACACTTTCGTAATTTGTAAGATATAATATATTCTCATCATAACCAAGGGTTGACTGATAGAGAATGCCACTAGGCATTAAGTCCGTCTACTGTATAAAATTGCAATAAAGGTTAAAAACTAAAAATAAATAAAAAAATACAAATCTGATTTACGTAGTTTAGACTAAACATTTATACGTTTACCAGTGGTGGCGTCTATGGTTGGGGCAAATGGGAATAATCCAGTAGGTACTTCGATTCATGTGCGCAAATGATTATCACGTGGATTGTAAAACTCTAGGGCTCTCCTTATCCATCCTTTAATCAAAATCCTTAACATGAAATGCATGCTACGCGTGAAGTCAGATCACTCCTGTAATCCTGTTGGAGGTGGCTGGGTTGTGTATCAATCAGTCATTTTAATAATATCCAGGGCTCTCTCAAGTATTCAATAAGGTTATGTTAGAGTTTGAAAACACTCATTTTTATGAACATCTGCACCCAAGACGTGCCCCGTTCGTAATCGTAACTCACAAGTTTGTAAACACCCGTCGGTCTGTATTGTCGGAAGTACGCCTATATACACCGAGTGACCAGATTACTGTACGCTTAGTTTTCACGCCATTGCCAGAAAAAAAATATTTTGCGAAGCTAACATTAGGTCACATGTTGTGAATCACTGTATTTTATGAGGCTCCGTAAGACTAGAAACTTTAGCAATAAGTAAATACAAAGAAAAGATAGAATACTGATCACGAAAAAACTTCAAAAGATAGTTTTCAAATTCTTAATTCACTCAAAGGTTGCTGA
This sequence comes from Thymelicus sylvestris, assembly GCA_911387775.1. Classification (NCBI taxonomy): domain Eukaryota; kingdom Metazoa; phylum Arthropoda; class Insecta; order Lepidoptera; family Hesperiidae; genus Thymelicus; species Thymelicus sylvestris. Next base: position 5,180,631 of record OU426892.1, read on the forward strand.
CCTCGAATTTTAACATAGGAGCTTCAAGTAAGTACTTAAAGGGATACAAATACTTGCAAATACTTCAACCAAGTACCTTCCTACCTATTATAGGGGCTTTGCCCCTAACATAACCAGAGGGTACATTTTTGATTTGTAAGTGCATGACGCATTTTCACTGGAAATCCCAGCACACTTCACTTCTCAATACCACCATTATCATTATCACAATGTAAGGTCATTGCCTCCTTATTAAATGCATGTCGCATAATAATTAATTTATCTAACATTTATGACGTACAAAGTGGTAGCTATAATACGTTTGTTACTACTTTAATTATAAGTTTTTTAACGATTTAAATATTATTACTCCGATTACAATATAAATATTATTATGAACTTACGTATACATAGTTGGTTGAACGCTAATAAATGTTAAAAAATGAATGAGCAGAGTGCACCAAAATTATCATGCTAGGTATTCAGGTAAAAGCTCTGCCCGCGGCTTTCCACGCATTTTTCAGGTTTTTAATTCAAGTATCTTATATGTTATTCCAGATCATGGTCTACCTATGTGCAAAATTTCACGAAAATCTGTTCAGTAGTTTTTGCGTGGAAGAGACACAAACATACTCACAATCTTTCATAATATTAGTAGGATTAGCTACAAGTACGTGCTATCTACTTAATAGTTAATATATCTCTTATGAAATTGTCGCCTGCTTCGGTAAAGGAAAACATCGTTAGGTTTTGCATATTTTGAATTTAGTTCCTCGTAATATTCTCCAATAACTACAAAATGCTGACGTTGATTTAAATATATCCAATACTGTTCTTTATTTTGCTTTTACCAAAACTAAGTACTTAGTAATAATTTTATAAAGATTGATTGAGTTGTGCTACATAGTGTTGTGCAAATCTGTGTGTTCTTCAGTTTAGTAAACGATATTTTACAAACGTTTACGTTTCGTTATAAAGTGCCTTTCGTACGAGTATATCGTGAAACTTGGTCGGAAATTGGTGAAGGACATTTTGGGAAATCATATTTTGAAACTGTTAAAACGCATCAATTATCAAGTATATTAAACAGGATGTAGCGTTATTAACACTTCGAATGTTTATCGCAATAAACGTTATTACTCATTGCAAGTGATGCTTTATAACTTATTTTTAATTAACGAGTCTTTAAATATTTTTGCTCGTCTCTACATTTATTTACGTAAAAAATGGTTGTCTGTAAAGTCGGTTTACGGATGGTAGTTTAACGTGAAAAAGCCATGACAAAACATTGATGAAATGATTGCATACTTTTATAGATAAAATTGAGCGCTTCGGCCGATCGTAGCCGATCGTGCCTCTCTATCGCTTTTTCCGCGCTCTCGCTCAAGCGGAACGGGACAATGAGTCATGCTTTTTCGTGCGTGCACCCGGCGTTCATCGTTTTAATAGACGTTATCACGCCAAAATCCACCTCCAATAAAACTTAATGAAACGTTGAAAATTAATATACTTTTAGGGTTTACTCGTAGCCATTATCATCAAAAGTGTCGCTGGAAAAAATTGATTAGAGTGGTTATATTAAAAGCCAATTAAATTTATGTGTTGACACAGGAGTCGATACTTAAATATTGTAGTGACCTCGAAGTCGCGGACGCCTTCATTGCTGATTTCTAAATGTAGAGCAGGAAAGTTCTTGGCGAGTGTGTTTACACAACGCACAATTTTAAACATCTATTTGTGAACTGTATGTAATACGGTAATACCCACTCAATTGTTTGTTGAAACTAACTATAGTTAGTAAAATCATCACATGTTTGTCGTAATTAAAATTTGATTAAAATAATATTTTTTCTTTGAAAATGTTTTCAGGCACAACTTTTTTTATTTTACCGTTTAAATTGAGATATTCAGTAAATCCTTTTTAATTTTTGAATAATTAATTGTGTAAAAGGTACGAAAAATATAAGTAACAAATTTTTAAAATTCTAAACCTCATACATTTTATAATCATTTTTAATTAAGTGTTGCGTTAATTATAATAATTAATGACATAATATTTAAACTTGAAAACTCGAACAATATAATTATTTGAATACGGAAAATTATGAGCCACCATTTTAGAAACCCTGTTCTAATGCATGCTCCTCCTTATACAAGTGAAATATATTTATTTTGTTCACCAATAAAACACCATGACCATTAACACTCCATCTTACATTACGAAGAAATAAACCTCCAATAAACAGATAAACTTCAATGAAAGGTTTTTTGAGCGTGAAGGCAAAGAATTTCTGCGAGCATGTTTGTATACGGTTATTCATATGTATTTATTGTAATGCCTATCAATCGACAACATACGATTATCACTTCCACATGTAGTTATCGCTTTGTAAAAAATATTGCAGCAAACGAACAGTGTGAAAGTGATCAGTCGATCACTCATCGGCAATATTTATAGTTCATACCCTGGTTACATGTATCAAAGAGTAACGTAACCAAATAATTAATTTATAAGTGTAGGGACGAATTATAAAACTGTAGTGGAGCCAAGTCTGTTTATGTTTTAATGCAGTTTTTTAGAGATGCTGACTAATTTTATGATTTCATTTCATTTTATAGATGGAGCCATAATATTCAAGAAAAAAATGTTATAAAAATAAGTAGCTGACCCGGCGAACTTCGTATCACCTATCAATCAAGGAATGTATGTTGTTCTTACTTTTTACTTTTATAGTTTTGGTAGGTTTAACAAATCAGATACCATTAAATTCCCTCTCCCTCACCCTCTCCCTCTCCCTCCCTCCCTCTCTCTCTTTCCCTCAATCTCTCTCTCCCTCTCTCCCTTACCCTACCTCTCCACTTACCCCTTCCCCTCCCCTCCATCTCCCTCTCCTCCTCAGGAACAATTCCATCATACATGATTTTTGCGTAACTTAAACCGTTTACGCAGCGCCGTTGCTTTTTATGTGAAAAGAAATATATTGTTTTAACTATTGTACAGTGTTCAAAAAAATGCAAGCAGATTATTAAAATAAGTTAATAATAATGTATTCTGCTGTATATAAATGGTAAGTGTAAAAAACTTAAAAAGAATGGCAATTAATGACAGAACCAGATCGTTGTCAAGGCCAATTGACTAGAAACAGCAAAATTAAAACTGTTTTTGTGCACTGCATGCTTGAACTTGAGCTTGACTCAAATAATATTTTTTTTTAATAAATAGCCCACCATCGACGACGAGTCATCTAATGGTCACTTTCTTCATATGGATTGCCGAACAAGAGAAGCAAAGATCTCATAAGTACCCAATTTGCCAGCTTTATGACGAAACATGTTTTCTACACATTTCACAGCCGATTTTAGGACGAAGGAAGGATTTTTTAGCTTGCGTCAACACCTGAAGTGTACATATATGCTGAAGAGCTAGTTTGTCATTGAATCATCCAAGATCAAGGTAAACCGTAAAAGTTAGGTTAATCAATTAATTAATAAATCAATCATCGGCTCTTTCAACCGGAAAATATCAACATTGTCATCTACGATCCAGTTTTCCCACAAAGATGTTGACGATGACATTTACATTAATAAAATGAATTATGTATTTATTTTACATATTATTTCTTTTGTGCCTATGTATTAAGAATTAATTTGTGTTAGTAATATTATCGTTACAAAATTAGATGTTGCTATTATGACGTCATAGTTATTAATTTCCACTTAACTTAAATCAGGAAAATTTAATGCAATTATATTAAACTAATTGCAATTGTTATTAATAATATAATCTTTTAATAACCAAGTATATAATTATATTTTTCCTTTTATAGTTACAATACCCAATTATAAAAATATAACGAAAACATAACAATATGTAGGTATGTACTTGAATGAGACTAAAACAAAAGCATCTTCAGGTCAAGTGTTTACATGAGATAATGGCGGGTTACGGGTTCGAATACTATCACGTTTCGGTTTATATCTCAGATAAGAAAATTAGGAAAAATGCTCCCGGACACGAGATTTGAAACGCGTCATTTTTAGTTTTGAGTTTTGATATTTACTTGAATAAAAAATTACAAAATTGTAATTTGGAACAGTTTATATGTAAATGCTCTATAGTACCTATGTACAAAATTCTAGCAGTATAAGTGTAGTATAATTCTAGCAGTATAATCGAATTTTGCAGTTCGACAATATTGTTTTGATTTTCACTTACTCTGAAACAATCATCCGAAACACTATAAACTCCTACGTCTCTGTCAGCAACTCCCATCATGTAGGCCTGGTCCATCTTCAGCGAAGTCATGTTGAGGCCCAGCTGGTCTTCCACCCCAGGGTCCTCCAGCCAGGACCTCATCATCTCCTTATACCACTCCCAGGTATCATTCGTTATCACCGCTGACTCATTCATGGTGCACAACAAAAAGTCCACTAAACGAAAATACACTTCACGCGATTACGTTTTCGCTTCGAGTAAGCTGTGATTCTCGATGCATTATAATTCATAAATATTTGTAATTAACTTTTGCATTCGCGTCCTCACGACGGGAGTTCCAAACTTGCACTGGCGAGTATTGCCGATAAAACCGGTACTCACATCGCGTCTGCGACTCAAGACCAGTAATTGGCTTTCTACCACCGGAAAAATCTTGGCACAATAAGAGGAAAGTGCGTAACGCACAATGAAGATATTTGCGAGACATCGTGTCTACAATAATGAGTGGATTATCAATAAAATACAAAGAAGACAATGCATTTGCCAGTATTAAAAAAAATGCTTTTATTTAGACGGTTACAGAAATGTTGTATATTTTATGTTACACTTAACTGTGGTTAAATCATAATATTTCTTAAGTACTTACTCAGTACACAAAAACAGAATACTTCACACCCAGACCGAGAACAGAAATTCAAACTCATCACTTAAATTTTCGCTTCACTGGGAATCGAACCCAGGACTATGATATTACTATAATACTTATTATGATCGAACTATGGTTTTTAGCATGCCAGGAAAATTCGAAAGACGGTTGTATTTAGCACACTAACATGCTATCATGTATTTTGAGTTTATACAGAATTTATGTAAAATACCTAAATAAAAAACTTGTAGTTTCTGTTTAGAGCGCCTTAAATTTTATAGGCAACTCATATCTGCGGCAATAATTGCTAGTAGCATAGGTAAGTAGTCATAGAGTTTAATAAGGACCTGTTCTTCTCTAAGGACCACCTACATCGTATGTACCGACTCGTAGTAATTATCAACTCAACAAAGTTGACTTTCATTGAGTAAAGTATTACATAAATTCGGTAAATTACATGTAAACTCGGCTATTTGTTTTTCAGCCCATAAACGCTGGAGAAAGGAAATATTTTTGAAAGTTGTACAGAAACCACCGAACGTACCTACCTATAAACTTTTTTTTGGTAGTTTGACGTGCTTTGTGGTCAGTCGTCTCCTGAAGAGTAAACGTGATTCAGTCAATTTCCAATTGGATCGGAATCTTGATTTTTAAACAGAAGTGACATCCGATTAATAAATTAAATATCAAAATCCTGACAAGCAGGAATATGAGACAAAACATCTCATTAAGCCAGGGAAGCTGCGATTTTCGGTGCTTTGTTTAATTGTAACAAAAACAAGTCATTTTGTACACCAACTTACTTCAAGTTACTTACACAGACTTATTTCCGTAAACGAGTAAATCTATGGGTACTCTATACTAGTATTATAAAGAGAGAAGATGAATTCTGTGAGCACAACTTCATACGACACCTATTTGAAAAATTCTTTTACCATTTGGAAGGTCCATTATTCAAGAATGCAGAATTGTTACTCATAAAAAATACGAAATAAAAGTCCGCGATAGTATATAGCTATCTTTTAAGGATAACTCACAGTAACTATTTTCAAATTTAAAATTTTTATTATGAATAAACGACTTATTTGCAACGCTTTTTAAATAGAATTATAGTGTTAAAATGTACGCAAAAAATACGTTAATCACCTTAAAAATGCTTACTGTAGAACATATTTGTCCTTCACACTATATAAATGAAATGAATATCATAAGGAGAAATCGTGTTTTTAAAAACTCGCGCGACATATTTGTGATGGAGTTCATTCAGAATGGATAGATCAATAGAGAGACCGTGTGTTTGGAAGACAGTGTCTGTAACCTCTGTTGGGTTGTTGGGCTATATTATACTATCTGCTGCTTTACGAGTACATACAGTAGGTAGGTACTATAAGTTCGGTGGCAGGGGCAATGCACCGGATACTGCCTAATCTCGGGGGCCCGCAGGAGGGAGTTCGCCGCCTCTACGCAGGTGTCGTGCGATCGATGGCCCTCTACGGCGCCCCGGTATGGTCGCACAGACTGTCCGGGGTCCGGCGTTGTAGAACCAAACTGCACGGCGTGCAGCGCAGAATGGCCATTCGGGTCGCTCGAGGTTATCGCACGATATCCTATGAGGCGGCTACCATCCTGGCACGTTTTCCGCCTTTAGACATTCTGGCTGATATGGATGCGAGGGTATTTACCCGAGTTCGCTCCATTCGCCAAAGAGGCGGAAACATAACAGCCAATGAGCTCGGAGTACTCAGGCGCAGGGCGTACCGGCAAACACTCGTGGAGTGGCGCGTACGCCTGGAGGAGGAGAGGGCAGCGCGCCAACGTGTAGTTGGTGCGATCTTGGCCAACTTCGAAGCCTGGATAGAGAGACGCGAAGGCAACGTCACCTACAGACTGACACAGATCCTCACCGGACATGGCTGTTTCGGTGAGTATCTGAATCGGATTGGACGCGAGGCAACAACACAATGCCACCACTGTGGAGGCGACCGGGACGACGCACAGCACACGCTCGAGGTATGTCCTTCATGGGCTACCGAGCGGCGTGCCCTGGTCGAGCGGATCGGAGCGGATCTTTCTCCGCCAGCGGTAGTAGCGGCGATGCTGGCAGATAAAGCTGCGTGGAAAGCTGTGGTCTCCTTCTGCGAAACCGTCATGGTAAAGAAGGAGACCGCCGAGCGGGATCGGAAGAGGGCTGATCCAGCTCGCAGACGTCAGCGACATTGAGGGACTGGACTACGCAGGAGAGGCACCGGTGCGTTCACTAGAGATCCCGGAGCCTCACCATATGCGCTGGATGGCTGCCGAGGGGGTTTTAGTGGGTAGAAATCCCACATAACCCGTAACCTGTAGGTTCGGGTATCTATGAAGATTTCCCCCTCGAAAAAAAATAAAAAAAGGTACTATAAGTTCACTTAAGGTCCCTAAGCGAAGCGAGGTCGAGTCCGCTAGTTGTTAAGTAAAAAACATTTAAGCACGTGTGTGACATTAGACGGAACGTGAACTAATTTTACTTGTTGTTGCCAATGTATTACAATAATTTTGTCGTGACCAGACCCTGGTATGTAGTTGTTTTCCTTAAACAAAAAGGCTGCACGCAAAATATTAAATGCGATAAAAATGTGCCTTGCACGCTTTATATTTTTTTTTATTTCAGTGTGTTGATTAGTTTCGTTATTGATTATTATGGAAGTTGGAAATTCAAGTTTTGTTTGATTTGAACTTTGATGACATAAAAAATCAACTACAATTTTCTGCTGTCACACATTCATAACTGCTTCTGAGATGGAAAACAAATCAAATATATTAGTAACGAAGCATAATCGAAACTTTTGAGGGATAGATCTATTATCAGAAGTGGGATTGTAATTTTTTTTTTTATAATACGTTTTACACTATGCATTTGCAATAATTCATATGCAATGCAGTTAAGCAATAACTGATAGATATTATTAAACAGAACCCGATTCTGGACTGGAACCGGCTCATTGGAGGGCTAATATTAAAGTGATTATCTCGAGTGGGGCTCCAAGTGGAGCTAACGGCCTCCTTCGTATCGTGCTATGACTAAACTCGTCTTAGCGTATCTAATGAACGATATAGACGAGTTCCATTACCTACCTCGTATTCAATGTACGTGGTATTGTGTGCCTTATATTTTGATTTTAAAATAAAACTTTAACAGTATTTATGTTCACTACTGTACTAAAGTTTAAGGCGCAGATATTTATCCAATAAATAAATAAATAAACGCTTAGTGCTTGTTCACACTGAACTCGCGGGCGCGGTCGCGTAATATCAAACATATGACGTAGGTACTATGAAAGTGTTCACATCAAAACGCGCGCGCGGTGTATGTAGCGTTTACCGCGACCGCGCCCGCGAGTTCAGTCATCAGTGTGAACAAGCACTTACACATTCATACCCCCGCAGTAAGTTTTTACCTGTGTCGCGGGTGGTATGGACGACACTTAAAACACAACACAATTACAATTAACACCCATGATCCGAGTACAAATATTTATCTGTCACATAAATTCTGCCCCGGCCGAGAATCGAATCCGGGACCCCCGCTTCGCAGGCAGGGTCGCTACTAACTAGGCTACAGGGCCTACAGGGTCGCCAATGTCACGTGATGGCCGCTACATCCTTAAAGTTCTTGGGTGGTGATCAGTGATCACTTATCAGGTGGCTCGTCTGCTCTCGTGGGATGTCTATATGACTTATGAAAAACTAGATTCTATGCAGGCGTGAGATTTCGCATAGAACGGTTTCATGGTTAAGGATCCAATATCATATTAATTTGTATACCTGATGAAAAAATCAGTCTACAGGCAATTCTTCGGTATGTTTTTATTACATGCTATAATGTTATAACTACGGTTGCATGTATTACAATGAAATAAGTACCTACGTGAGATCTCCAAGGATAACGTGGCTCTACAAGAAACTCAACATTAAGCACAGTTCTGTGGTTTTTGTCGGTGTTTAGTCGTGTAATGGATTGTGTAATACGATATCATACCTTTATTTTTTTATTAAATATGAATTTCCTTATAATTTTGCTAATGAGCAGTTTAGTTTCCGCTAGCCAGGATAGCGGATATCCAGCGGGGTTATTTGCGGACTGTAAGTAGAACGGACCATTAATACAATCTCCAGAGAGTTAAATCTAAAGAGAATGAGAAACGAGAGAGAACAAAATATATAATAAGTAGATATTTAGTTATTAAAATGATTAATTCTATTTATTGACTTTTGAAAATCTAAATACGTACAAAATAAATATTTACGTAGACTAGATACATATGACATCATCTTTCGATCATAATTCTCATACTCTGAGATCAATGCAACTAAGTAGCTAACTATAATATTGTGTATCACAGTGTGTGGATGGATGGATGGATGGATATACTAGTTTTAGTGTACACACTGTATAAGTTTATAGATCCCGTACTAACCCTGTGTGTATCCCTGATGACTATAAAGACCTAAAGACTGTAATTGTATAGATAATAATAACTCTGTGTAGGTCCCGGCATGGGTCGAAACACGACGTTGTCGCAGAAGACTAAAGACTCCCTGTCAGCGGTGGCGGTGTGGCCGTCGCGGACACTCTTCGGCAACAGCCAGGCGACGTGTCGGCTGAGTGCCGCCGGCGCAGCGTGCATCGCGCGACATCTCGACCTCAGGAAACGGAAAACTGTAGTAAGGATTTTCAAAGTCGGAAAAACGTATCAGTCCAAAACTTGAAAAATATCAAATTGTTTTGTGTAGTGTAGAAGAAGGGTTTAAGTGCTTTATGCGTTCAATATTTATTCGAAAAAATTACCCAATAACTTAAAGGATAAATAATAATTTTAACCTACTTGTACTGCTCATGCACCTTGAAAGGAAGGCTTTTGGCGGTAGTAGAATTTATTACACGATTTTTCCTGTTGAGGCTCAAAAATAACCTACCTACTTTTAATTTTCTGACAATTCAGAATCTGTAATAGCAGGTTCTTTAAACAAATCCCGCCAGCGCAAATTAAATTCGTGCGAAAAACTAACAAACAATAAGAAAATAGGAATAAACGGTGCCGCTTATCCAGCCTAAAAAAATACGAATGTATCTAACTGCAAAACCAATTGTAACTGGTTATAAATCAATAAACAAGGTTGAAGTTACTTTCTGATCAATAATATCGGTAGATACGAACATAATCATTTATTTCCTCAGTTAAACATACCTAAGTACCTATTCCCGCTTAACTGTATCTACTTATATTAATTTCTATAAAGTTTGCTAATATTTTTTTTTTTTTTTACTTAAAATAACCACCCACCCACCTGATGGTAAGTGGAGATGAGGTCCAGGATGGTGAGCGCACTAACTTAATAAAAGCCTATTCACTCTTTTTTTGAAGTCATCCACGTCATAGGTGGGCGGGAACGCAGACGCAGGCAAGCTATTCCAATCCTTTGCGGTGCGCATAATGCAAACAATAAATATGCAAACAATAAATCTTAAAAAATATAATAAATAATAAACAATAATAAAATTTTAGGTGTTCATAAGTGGATATCTGGACTCGTCGTTTTCACCATTCGTTCGCTTCGTGGTCGGCCCCTACCTGAGGCGCGGCCGAAACATCATTATCGTGGACACGTTCCCAGTACTGTTTAGAAGTTATCCCATGTAAGTTTAGTGTTAACTTGACACAGTGTTTAAAATTATTGTATAATAATGGGAATGGGATAGGTGCAATATGTTAATGATCCTGCCATGCGTCTGAAGACCGCAATAGGTCCTGTTCGACTCTACCTACAGGGTAATTATGTAAAGAGAAAAGTCTATGACAAATGGGAATACGAGTATAATCAGATGGTAGTAATCACATGAGGATGAGTTTGGAAAATCTCAGAGTTATATGGATGGCATGGGTGGGGTATCTGGCAAGAACTTTACAAGTTGCAGTAGTAATTTTGGGAAGCAGTCAATTTGAGCATCAAAACACTTTCGCATTCAAAAGTATCTGTCGATAATGACCGGTACCTGCTTATCGTGCCCAGTGAAGCACGGAAACATTCACGATCATCGTTTCAACTAACTAAACCTGTCTCATGTGCGGTACAGTTGGTCTATATTAAAAAGCTCTGAGTAAGAATTTGTCTGAGAATATGGATAAATTGAAAGATACCAGCAAACACCTTGAAACGCTCAAACAGTTTCTCCACGGTCACCAATCCTACTACCGACCGAACTTTATAGCCAATCTGTGCTACCTTAATGTTTACAGGAATAAAAAATGAGAATCTAAGGTTAATCTCAGTAAAAAACAGTGTCTCAAACGTAATATTGTTTTTCCCTCAGAGCAGCCCGCCTAACTAAGCCTATAGGCAGCATTGTGGGCGAATTTCTGGTAGAGCTGACGCGACAAGGCCTGTCTCCAAACAAGCTAGAACTAGTCGGGGGCAGTCTCGGCTCCCACATCGCTTCCCACGCCGCCGTCAAGTTCCATCTTCTTACCAATCGGAAACCAGCACGATTGACAGGTTATTCAATGACCATATTAATACGTTGCAGGGACACATCAACACTAACAAGGTCAGTTTTTTAAACATCGTCAGTACCAATTAAAAGCCTGGAATGGTAATAGATGTGCAATAGATACCCAGCCTTACTGGTTACAGAGTCATTTTCTATTTATATCTACAAGCTGGATCTATCCCCGTCATATAAGGAGACACGGAGATAAGAGGAACAAGACTAAAATCCGGTTCACTGACGAGTAGGTACTTAATATCACTATTTGTAAAGTTCTTACAGTTCACATTACCTATGCAAAACAACTCAGTTCAGGTTTCTTGGATCCACTTTAAGCCATATGGCCATATAAGACCCGTATTACATATATCATCCCTTACTAGGATAAGCTTTGAGAAAATACATACTCCAGCACTGGTCGAAACCGGCTCAGCAAACTTCGTATGATTTTATAGGACGTATTTATTATAGTGTTGTTGTAGGTACACAGCTGTTAATATATTGGAGTGAATAACTTTTAATATAAATAGGTACATACCTTAATACTGGTAACATTTTAAAATTTTAAGTGCTTCCGTATTGAGTTATCGTTCTCTGGATTTCTGCAATGAATATCCGATGTGATGTTCTAATTATAAAACTCTGTGTACACCAATACTATACATAATTCTAATGATCCAAATAAAGTAAGTTGTCGATAATAGTGCCGTTGAAACCCATGCCGACAAAACCCATGTTATAGCGCTCCCGGAATACTTCCGAACTTATGCGACCAAGGATAAATATAACTGTTATTTCCTATCAATCTAGGGTTGGACCCAGCTGGGCCATGCTTCCGCAACCTACCTCAATCGGAACGGTTCAATCCACAAGCCGCGGAGCGAGTGGACGCCCTACACACCAATATGGACGTCTTCGGTATAGCTGACACCGTCGCACAAGTCGACTTTTATGCAAATGGAGGCGAGTTTCTTTTTCACTTTTAAGGAAAATAACAATAATTTATAATAAGTAAAGTCGGCGCACGAAGCAGGTAGAAATTCGTACATTGACTTGTTAGTACCTACCTGTCTCTGTCACTCCCGCGTAAATATAATGCGTGCTCGCTCGCATAGTGCAATGGCCGCACTTCTATGCGAGCGAGACGCATTATATTTACGCAGGAGTGACAGAGACCGGAGACCGGAGACTAACAAGTCAATGTACGAATTTCTTCCTGCTTCGTGCGCCGAGTATATAAAATTTACCTGATAGTAAGTGGAGATGAAATCCAGGATGACAAATACATTAGTAGAAGCTTATTCCGTATCTTAAACATACTTAATTTATGCTTAGTTGGATTAGGTACAGTAACTGTATCTTATCATAAGTAAAGTAACTTATTCTTTAAATAGTTACTTTGTACATTCTGCTAAATGTACAAAGGGGAGGCACCCCCATATGTACTTAAACACATATGGGGGGAGGAGTAGGGCTTTAGTTGGTTAGCAAATATTTTCTTTTATATTTCAATGCGGTACTATGATTGATCATTCACGGGTTTCAGGAGAATACCAGCCCGCCATCGCCGGCAACTTCCTGCTGCCATGCTTCGTGCCGTGCAGTCACATCCGAGCGGCGTTCTACTGGATGTACGCTAACTACAACACCGACAAGTTCGTAGCGGTTCAATGTGACTCGGTGTTCCACGCGCGGCGAGGCGACTGCTACCGACATCCCATACAGACCAACGTCCTCGGACCAAAAACTAACTTCAGCCGACCAGGAGTGTACTATCTGCCCGTCAGAGGTGAAAAACCCTTCTACCTTGGTGAAGAAGGCCTCGTCAACAAAACGTTCGGTCCGAGTAACTTCTTGCTTGGCGCAGCACCTGATGATAATTTGATTATATGAAGTCGGATGTCGGTTTCATTTCTGCACCAATTTTTTACCTAACAATAACAAGTGTTTTTAACCGACTTCAAAAAAGGAGGAGGTATTCAATTCGACTGTATTTTTTATGTTTGTTACCTCAGAACTTTCGACTGGGTGAACCGATTTTAATGATTCTTTTTTTATCGAAAGCTGGTGCTTGTCATGTGGTCCCACTTAAAGAGCTAGATTTGACCAGTAGTTTTTGAGTTATTTTGAAGTCGGTTATTTTTAGTCAAGGATTATTTAAATCCGAAACGCGTAGTGACTATGTAAGTACTGTGGATGAACTTAGGATGAACTGATTATAATTTTATTTTGTTTGGAAAATGATTTGAGTGATATTAAAGGCAACTGGTTCAGCTGTTAGAAGATCATCAGACCTTTTCTAGTTTTTTGTTGCCTTATAGAACAAGGAGACCATTACAATACGTTAATTCTAGTGGATCGCTAATATATTTTCTATATTAGTATGTCTATAATATAACTATTAAAACAACGTAATATTACAGTAGTAAATTTTATTACAATTTTCAATACACAACAAATTATTATTATGATTATGTATTAGGCATCCGTTAAATTTTAAATCGTACAAAATCTGTCTACTGTATATACATAGTACAAGTTTATAAGCATACAAATCTTCAGTCGGCACACAAGCTCAGAATATACTAGAAAATATGCTCAATGTTTTGAGCAAAATACTGGAAGCCTGAATAAATATCTATATTATAGGTATACAACTATACTTTCAGTATCAATCAGCTTTGTAATAGTTTAGTATATAAAAAAACACGATTTTAATAATAATGAACGTTCACACACGCTATATGGGATGCGGCTGCCATGCAGAGTCTTGGGGTCGATTCCCAGCGAAGCGGTTTGAATGTGGAGTTTGAATTTCTGTTTTCGGTGGACGTTTTCTGAATGTGTGTCTTTTTGTCTTGGTGCGTGCTTTTTGTAACTGTTGCGTTATTAAAAAAATTTTGAAAAATATTTATTAAATAAAAAAATTAAATATAATTTAATTATTATGTGCCAAAAATAGTTTCCTCAGCCGGGAATCGAACTCAAAACATTAGTAGGGTCACTAACAAGTGGGCGAAATAGTGGGCACAGTTCAGAACTCATGCATTCCAACAAGCCAGGAAGTGTATGAAATTATATTAATTGATAATGAACATTTATCGATGAAAATATTTAACTATACGTTTGGAACAAGCGGTATTACTTCCATCGACCTCAAATTATTTGCACGCAACGTTCATTCAACAAAGTAGTTTATAAGGATAGCGGTATTATGTTTTTATGTATGAAAACTTACGTAGATATGAGTTTAGTTAATTATTTGTAAAATAATATTATAGAGATTGTATTTTGTGTCGTTCTAACCAGTGAATATCCTACTAAAATAAATGCGATAGTTGAGTTTGTTTGTTACACCTTCACGCCTACATTAACCCTATGGACCTGAAATTTCGCGTAGGCAGGTATTGTCAAATGTAGCGCAAGCGAATCGCGGGTTAAGCTAGTATCAAATAAAAAAAAATGCGTTAATGAACTCGTAATACAATATTCGCAGGTGTATCTAAAATTACTAAAAACATTATTGTCAAATAAGTAAACCTCGCTTGCTGGAATGCTATATACAAGAAGCCTACATGTATAGGAAGATTCCCGTATAGTTTGCTAAGCGTGAAAGCGTTGACTTTTCTCAATAAAAAGTAAAAAAATTACTTGAAAGTGATCGAATCTGCAAAGTTGTATAATGAAACGTGTTACTAATTTAATTATTCGATATTCTTAAAATAGTCATAATACGTAAATATAATAATCCCCCTATACATGTAGGTACGTTGAATAACAAATACATACTCTAAAATTGTAGCAATGTATATAGGAACCAATACAACCATTATGATGTTCTATAATAAAACACAAGTATGAGAATGCCACTACATGTATTATAGAAAAACTGATTATTTATTTTTACAAATATGTATTACGTAAGTTAATATAATTAATAGTATCCATCAAAATACTCCATTATTTGTTTAGCAAATATCTGAGATAAAAAGCTTCCAAAATATGAAAACCATCATAATAATTATTTAAGATAACCTACCTAATATAAATATTTGATAAGTAAAATAATTATTTCATAATAAGTATCGATACTATACGTTTAAATTGTTCACAAAATTGATATACTAGTTCCCTGATAATATAATAATGAAGATGTATTTTTTAAATAATATTTTCTATTAACATTAAAAAACATATTTTAAGACCTAGCTGCTTTGTTGGTGATACCATTGAGACTAGGCTTATTTAAAAATACACAATTATTAACTACTGACCTATCAATTCCAATGTAAAAACCCCATATGACAAAATACTACAAAAATTTCTTGCAATATTCATCTTAAGGAAAGTGCGAATCAGCACAAAGTTTCAGACTGGCCTCAATATCTCCTTCCAATAAATATATAAAAAACAGTTTTTTGTTACACAATTTCATAAAAACACAAATACAAAGAAAAAAGCAAAACTCGCGAAATACATTCAGATCTGGAATAATCTAAATCCTTTGCCTACTTAAATGTTTCTAAATATATGATAAACGATTTCCTTTTGACGCAACGACACCAAAATGTTAACTTTCAATAGGAATACAATTTTTGTTAACTTTTGGAATGTTTGTTAGAAATTACGTTACGTAACTGAGGCATTAAAAGATAAAAACGCATACAATTTATGCTTCTCTATAAAAATACATTATACTTCCTTTCTTTCTTTCTTTTTCACAGTGTAGTAACCAGTTATAAATATCACTGGATCTCGCCCATATATTATAACGTAACTCTATAGATACATTGACGAAGAAAAAGGCAGCACCGAATTAAGATTGAAATAACAATAATTTCAAGTTTGCGTAATTTTGTCATTCTAATGTGCGCTTTTATAAGAAACAACAATACTATGTAAATCAAACTAAGTTTTTTAGAAAACTGTAAACACGACTGGCAAATTAGCAAAACCTGATAAATTCAAAAGAAACTATGAAAAAGCGTGTGATGTGGATATGAACAAGCAATATTTTTGTTGTTAAAACAAAACGTAAAATAGTTATGTTTGTCCCATGTTTGCTCTTAGTTATTAGATCTGTGACTATGAAATGAAATAATAAAAAATTGAAGCAGTTTGTGAAAATCATTTTAGGTTACATTACGTATACGTTCCCAGACACGAACTATTCGATTTCTTTTATCTTTATCTTTGTCCAGGAGTAGTAGAGTTTGTTAATAGATACACATTAAATATGACAATAGTACAGACACCTACAGAGAAAAGTAACCCATCTGTTTACAACGCAACAGGCAACGGAAACGTTGCTTGTTCGTATATTTATAAAGAGACGAGTTACTTTTCTCTGCATGTGACTGTACAAGCAACCACTATACTTTGGCACTAAGACTACATCGTAATGAGAGTAAAGTTAAAGATATAGATATGATTTGTAAGCTTCAACTTTAACAATTTACATAATTATCAATTTATACACTAGAAGTGAACTTTAGATTAATTTAGTAATTGCTATCTAAATAGATAAAAAATGTTCCCAAAGAATTCCGTCGTATCAAAAGACGCCTCAATAGGGTTCGATGATCATTACAAGCTACAATTATGAGTTCTAGTTACCTATATGTAGAAGTATTTATCTCTATATCAATAACTTGAATTCTAAACTGTATAGAAAGTATAAGTTTACAAATTGGGCGTATAATAAGTGTCGCGGAATGCCTGCTCGTTTTTGTTAGTCCTAAACGTTATTCACGCCTAAACGCGTATAGTGGTACATGAGTAGAGTAAAAATTGACTTTCATAAAAAAATCGAACACTTCTTGTGTTCATACAATAACGAGCATATACATACACGCCGCATTACGCCCAATATGTAGCCGCACTGCCGTCGAAAATACACAGCTGAATTTTACTTTTCTATTTAATAAATTGATTTTTGAATGTTGATTGACACAAAAGTAATAAACAAAATTAATCTATGGACAAAAAATATTTAATTTCGAGTCAAAACAAAATGCCCTCTTTTGTGGAAGTGGATCTTTCAAATAATTTTGTATAATATTCTCAACTTGAAGGATATCATTTCATCATCCAAAATAAACGACAACCTTTTATCCAACATGATTCAACGTTTTCATTTATTTCAGTATAACAGTCAATTTAACCTCTATTACTACTGCGTGCCAGTTACATCTCGATCAATTACAATTTCCATTACATTTAATTTAATACGAAAAAAGGTAATACAAATTGTGTAAATATTACAATCACAGTAGTTATACACCACCACCCAGATGCTAAAGTTGTGCTCAGTCGTCTTGCAACTCCACGATATGACTACAGGAGTTTAAAGTCTATTAGATATGTACACAAACACTTTATACCTGCTACCGGACAGGTACAAATTGTACAAACACTGTTGCCAGACGAGTACGTACTGTACGGTTCTCGAAGGACCAAAATGAATGTACACTCACACCATGTACAGTCACGTGCACACGCACTATAAACCTGTCGATAGACGACGCAATGTACAGTCACGTACACAAGACTATATGCCTATACGTTGTACGTACTGCACAGCCACGTACGCACGCACTAAACGGACTATACGCACTGTCACGGGTAAGTATAAGTATGACACCTACCGTAACGGCAGGTCGCTGCTCCACAGCGCGGAGCGGGTGAGCACTAGCTACCGAGGTATGTACTCCAGCGGGTACCACGCGACCGTCTCCTGTCGCAGCGGTATCGAGTTGAGCGGTATCACCACTCCACCGAGGAAAGTGTTCTCTTGCAACGAGTCGTAGTGCCAAACAGTAGCTTGTAGACTCCGGGCAGTGACCACCTCGAGCGGCAGCCGGTATTCGAGCATCTCCATGAATGAAGGGTGGCAGTTGCGCTTCAACACTCGCGTCTTTCGCTTCGTTTCTTTGGTTGGGTCTGGTACTAGGTACACCTGTGGGAACATGAATGTTAACTTTACTGTACATTTTAAATTTTGTAATGGTACATTTTGACCTGTTTATAACGACGACAAAGCGAATTTCTGAAATGGTGGTAGAATAAAAAACCGGCCATGTGCGTGTCAGGCCACGCGCAACGTAGAGTTTCGTAGTTGTAAGTTTATCGATTATTATTTATTAACTACGCTACCATTTAGCTTTAACACCTGACTCTAAACCAGAGTAAGCACTTTATCCGAATATTTCCTAAACGTACGAACGGATTAATGTTACGCTAACACAAAATCTATACTATAATAAAACTCAAAGGGCAAATTTACTGTACATTGAATATTTTTTAAAAATTTTGATTAGGGAGCACTTCAATAACGTGTTAGAGCACAAAAATATTTTTTTTAGAATTATTGTCTGTCTGTCTGTCTGTTTGTCTGTCCGGGCATCACATGAAAACCCTTGAACGGATTTCCATGAAAATTGGTAAAGTTGTTAATAATACTCCGGGTCATATTTTAGGATACTTTTTATCCCGGAAAATTAAAAGGTTTCCCCGGGAAACGGGATGAAAGTTTGTATGGAATATTTTTAAAACATCAACCGATTTGCTTCAAATTTGCAACAAATATTCCTTGCTTAAATTTATGGAATACGTATTTTTCAGTTTTTCAAAATTTTGCAAAGAAAAAGAAAAAAATACAAATTAATGTGAATATTGCTTATTTTTCAAAACCCTCTCCTGAAGGAATACTTTGTGATTTTATCGTGGGTTTCAGTATATAAATTATTAAATATAAGTACTTCAATATAAATTCACCGTTTTTTAAATTTCCTTCTGCAAGAGGTACAAATAAGGTAAAACATAATTTCCGTATGCGAAGCTGCGGGCAACAGCTAGTACGAAATAAAGCAACAACGCATGAACCCGTACCTTGACGTACGGGTTGGGCGGCACCCCTTGCGGCGTGGCGGCAGCTCGCGTCCTGCACCGATAGCTTCAGCGACCCCAACCCAATCGACTTCACCGCCAACTGGCTTGCACGCACGCACGCACACACACACAGAGTGAGAGAGAGAGAGAGAGAGCAAGCATGACCCCTGACCTTGACGTACGGGTTGGGCGGCACCCCCTGCGGCGTGGCGGCCAGCGACTGCGCGTGCAGGATGAGCACGGCCAGCACGCCGCCCGCGTACTGCACCGACAGCTTCAGCGACCCCGACCCGCTCGACTCCGCCTCCACCGCCTCGCCTGCACACACAGATAATAAATGTTAAGTGTTTAGCAACAACTTCATATAACATCTGGACGGCCTCGTTAGGCCGCAGGTGAGGCCAATCGAATTAAAATTCTTTGATTTTTAGAACAACCGCCACTCGAGTTATCGCTTAATATGCATACTAGCGCCTATTATTTAAATGACAAGACTGCTTGGACATGAGTTTTTTATATTTAATATTGCCATAAGTAGTATTAAGTGCTATCTCTAACTGTGAGTAGAAAAAAAACACCTCGGTAGTTTCTTGCTGCTTCTTCTCTCGACCTTCTCACAGTAGGGCCTTGTTGAAGCACTGGCGTAGCTTGCATGACCTTCAAGAATTAGTGTTTGTAAACCAAACCAACTTTGAATTAAAATATTTGAATTTGCACAGCCACATCCTTTTCAGCACGCTGTTGGCAACACCTACATAATTTCATTCGTAACTCATCGATTAACGCGTTAAAACGCAGGCATGGAAGGAACACAATAAAGAAAAACGTATCCCACAACTCCTTACCCGGATGCTTCATCCTCTGCGGCTCTACATCCTGCTGATCTCTGAGCAGCGGATGGAAGAACGTGTAGACGAGGTCCGAGTGCGCGATCTCGTCCGCCAGGCTGAACAGCGACGTGAGAAACGCCTGCACATCACCGAAACGACGCTCCGCCACTATGCGCGTGTTTGATCGACCCACGTGCAGACCGGAAGGGAGACTGTAAACGAAATGGTATTAGCAAACAATAATTATGGTTTAATAACTAACAAAACAAAAAGTAAAATGTTTTTATTTTAAATTCTGTGTTGTAAATAAGGTATCTATGGTAAATTGTTAAAACATTTTTAATTCTGTTATTCTAATTCATATGAATCGACGAAAATATCAGGTCATTGTTAAATAATTAGTAAATATAGTAAATTATTGTTTTTACTACCGATGAAAAAAGAAGGTTGTTATAACCTTGACGTCTGTGTATCTGTGGATCTGTATGTCTGTCTATGGCATCGTAGCTCCCAAACGGATGAACCGATTTTGATCTTGTTTTGTTGTGAAAGGTGACTTAGCGTGTTCTTAGCTATGTAGTGTAAATAAAGCTTTCGGGGATTTTTAAAATTTTAATTTAAGACTATTTTAATAGTTGAACTAAATCAAGCCTTCCAGTATAGCATAATGATTGATATTTGGCGATATCTGAAAGACTCGCTAAGATATTTTGGCAACAGGCAACACACCATGTGTACCATGCTTGTACAAGGCTAATGCGTTTTTACTAATGACACAAGCTATTGCTTGTCGTTCTTAAAGCGCGACAGAACTACAATATCAAAAATATTCCGCTACGAAGGACAGTATAACACAGCGAATTCTAAAAATGACCGAATCGAATGACGTAACGAACGTTATTACCCCCGACAGGAATTTGCGTACTCGCCGCGATTAAGTAAAACAATTCGCTGCTGATAAGATTGTGGTCATTACTCACAACATGGCTGACACTTTATTAACAATCTAATCTTCGAGATACAAGTATTCGATTCAAACGCCATTGAAGGAACATTTGTTAACGAAAACAATAATATTACTAGTGAAATATTAATATGGTGGTTGTCAGAGAGCTCGATAATTGTGAGTACTAAACCTCCTAGATACAAACCTAGTAGTTAGGTAGTTTCCTCAGAGTCACAAACAAATGATTAATACATTAAAACACTAAAAAACTTATTATACTATACACTCATAATGTGTTTCGCTTGAAGTGTAAATGTGTGTGTATTTAATAAAATGAGGCGATTTTCATGGTGAAATAAATAATACTTCCGCATCTAATCAATTTAATCTACCAAGAAAAAACTTAACCTATACACTTCTCTGAACGGCTAACGCGTTACCGCCTGAAAGTCTAAGATGTAAAGGATGTGTGTGGCATTAGAGCAAACTTAGATCAGCGATCATTAACTTAGATTATATAGTTATAATATGGCAAAATTTTCATTTATTTCATTTCATTTTCAGCTGACATATACATAACGTACCTGTCAACGATAGCGTTATTCTGTGGGATAACATGTACGATCGTGATGATGAGGTTCAAAGGGTTCAAGGTGTCGCTAAACCTGTCGTCGGGCAAAGGGAACGGGAAACACTACGAGGTCGCTCCACAGGCCTCCGTTGTAGGAGCTTATAGGACCAGCAAGGAGGAGTACTTTGGTAGGTGGTTGGTTTAGTGACCGAAACACACTAGTGTGTATGTAGTTGATTTTCACCCCAACTCAGAGTCACTAACGGTTACTTTAATCGCTCCTTAGTAAAGAATCATCATACAAATTCTATGCTAAGGAGCGATTTAAGTAACCGTTAGTGACTCTGAGTTGGGGCGTTAGTGACTGAGAGGTAGTAAAGTATTTTATTAACGCACAGGATGGAATATCTTACCAAATCCTAAAAATTTATTAATCTGTCACAAAAATGATTTTAGCTTTTTTGGAATAGAATCGACTTTACCGGTTTCTCTCTTTAAATTAATTATTGATTATTTTACATATTCTACATTTCGTTTACGTTTTATTCTTAAAAGCAGTATAAATATCTTGTACATATTCCTTTCAAGAATAGACGATAAGGCATGTTGATTCTTAACAACACAAACTTGTAAAATACCAAAATATTTGATAACACTAATAAGATTAGTATGTTTTATCTGTCTTAATCTTTCTTTTAAAATTTTACAGGCAATATCAATTACTTGGAAGCCAGAAAGACCATAACGCCGTCAATGGTAAAGTTGCCACCCAGTACGCACACAACGCAAAATACGCAAACGGGTAATATACAATCATCAAAAAGCACCGGAGACTTAACAAAATTGAACGTACCGGCAGAAGTACGAAACAGTACTCCCAATGTAAGCGTTACTGCGCCCCCAGGATCCAAGGACGCTAAAAATCAATTAAAGGCCCAGAAAAAGTTGGAGAAAGAACGGATGATCGAATAGAAAAAGAGAGAAAAGTTGGCAGCACAGGAACGGGAGAAAGAGGAGAAATTAAGGAAAGAGAGAGAGAAGCAAGCTGCACAGCAACAAGCGAAGGAAGCTAAGGAGAGGGAGAAACAAAGGAAGAAATGCATCGCACCGCGGCCACAACAACAGACTACTGTTCAACAGACAACATCTCAACAGACAATTGTTCAACAGGCAACAGTTGAACCGGACACTTCCAAAAACCCTTCCAACCCTCAAAAGGAACAAAGGGCTCCACAAAAACGCGAAGCACCTCAACCGCCACATTTTCAAAAAGTGACTCAACGAGTTCATCCCAACGCGAACCCACTATCTCAAACACCTGTGCAAAATTCCAGGAACTCTCTAGAAAGTTCCATCAGTAGAAGTAGCGGGCCACCGCCATACTCGGATACCCCTGTAATTGTGCCCAACAATGGCGATGACACGGGAAACACTAGCTTTACAAAACCCGCCGAGTCCAGCAGTTGGGACTTGATATCACAACACAGACAACAGATTAGCAGAACAACCGCTGCCAACATTCATAACTCTAAACAGAGAAACATGGATTTGCGATACAATGTTGGCAACTTGACCAACGAACAAGACAAAGGTAACAGCGAAGCGTGAATGTCATAATTACTACTTGATATTGTGTAATCAGTCTGATAGTGATAAGTAAGATTAATTAATTAACTTATATATTTATAGAAAGTTTATATTGAAATATAGAAAATATAGAAGGAATCGATCTAGTCTAATCACAGTGTTTTTGTACCACATTTCTATAATATAGTATTCATAGTGTCATACAGAACGCCTGATACGACCGATTTCCATAACCATTCAAGATAAGTCCATGAAACATTCTATAGTACGATTCATTTTATAGTCGAATCCATAATTCGACGGACCACTTTGACAACTCAAATGCACAAATGTTACCAGGAATGATAATGAAAATATTTTTATCGATATTTTGCGTGACTTTGAAAAACAAATTAACTCTATCTTAGTGCATTTTTCTTAGTAAAATGTGACTAAAATTTGTTTAAATTAAATACAATTTATCTTTATTGATTTCAGCTAACATCAAATCATTCTATGGAAGTTATTTTAATGACATAATAAATGCAAACACATTAATAGAACACTATTTTAACAACTTAAGTCAAGGTTTTCCATTACACGCCTAAACAAAACGTTTTTCCAAAACTCACTTTCCCGGTGAATCAAGTGTCGACACTGAAATATCCACACTTACCCCTCACCATTAATTTTCTGCATTAGCTAGCAACACTCTATTTGTCAAAGTGGTCTGTCGAATTATGGATTATACGATATAGTTCGAGCGAAAGTCGAAATCATACGTTAACTACAACAGAAGCTGAATTGTGTTGAACCGACATGCATGCGAATGCCGAACAAAGTGCCGGTGGCTTTGCTGATCGGCTTGAGTCAAATATATGTAGTGAGTGATTCAACTAATAATATGGCAGATCGACAGATGTGTGTGTGTGATTTACATATGTGTATCATGCCTTAGGAATACATAGAAGTGTAATGGGAATTTATATCACGACTCACCTGTGCACTTTCGCGAGGGGGAAGTGGAGGCATATCTTCTGATATAGCTCAGTGAAGTGTTTGTAGGAGCGGTAGAGGACGGAGGGCGTGGCTTGCCCCTGGCGGTACACACGCAGTGCGTATACGTAGTGCTTTTCGGGGTCGTAACGCTTCTCGTAGCTGAGGCACTCGACACGCACTAGACGACCTTCTTGAGCCATGCTACGACAAATAACGATGAATAAATAGATAAATTCGTTAATAAGCCGACGGCTTTTGACTGTCGTAAGTGATGTTTAGAATGTTAAAGATCCTGCAAATGATAAATTTTAATATTATAATAGTAGATTATTTTGCTAGCATCACTGTCAAAATTCGAGTATTGTTCATTGCTCTCTGTTACACTCGGACTCCGAAGTTCTTTCTTTCTTCCTCTCTCTTCTTTTTTGGTCGGTGGCCACTTACTATCAGCTCGTTTGTCAGCTAGTTACCATTTTCAACCGCATCGACTCTTCAAATTAACGTAAATATATAATTTTGTAATTAGCTACGCAATAAAAAATATGCAGTCCACTAGTGCTCCAATAACTGTTATCGACTATGATAGCGTTTTTACTGAGAGAGATACGACGGCCACTTACAACCATGTGTTTCGTTTGCTTATTCCCTTATTCACATTAAAAAATCCGACTTACGTATACGTCCTGGGCATGAAGGAGAGCAACTCTGAAGTGCTGGTCCCCTGGTCGCCGCTCGCTCGCAGCTGCGCCAGGTTGTGCAGGAAGAAGTTTATCGGTGTGAACCTGGTAACAAAGTTTATTCCAAGGTTTTTTTTTACATTCGTTAATTATTGTACATCTGAAACTTTTCTGTTTTTGATTACAATGCAAAACAAATGTAGCAAGGTCACAGTTTTATCGCTCCTTAGTACAGAATTTGTATGGTGATGACTAAGGAGTGATTTAAGTAACCGTTAGTGACTCTGAGTTGGGACGTAAGTGTTGGCCAAACTGCTTCGTCATTCTCAATGCGTTAAGTCTCAGGAATGGTATATTTCCCTAACAGTATCATATTTATTGATTGTTTAACAAAGAGACCAACTGATCTAATTGGAGCGTTGTGTATATGCAACCGACGCAGAAAATTTTACTAGCGTGATTAAGGTCAGCGTGACGTCACCGTGTAGCCAGCTGTATACTAACTTGCTCTTAAGCGATGAGTGTATGAGCCTGGCGAACGCAGCGGCCGCCTCGGCGTTGGAGGCGGCGGGCAGCAGCGCCGCGCGCACGTAGCTCACGGCCGCGCTCGTCACGCCCGGCACGCCCGACATCGCCATCTGTGTGCGCCACCGGGCAACAAGGCAAGGGTTATTATAACATAGATGAATATTTAAATGATAAGGATGCATGGAAATGACCAGATAGGCAACCAGTTCTGCACAGGTTAGAGAATATCTATTTTTGTAATAAATACAAGTTTTATTTTTTTTAAAGATGTGCTGAGGAGTTTCTTTACGGCTTTTCTTCTCCTCTATGACAAAGCACCTTTAAACCATGGTTCAGGTGTCATCATCTTAATACCTACAACGGTAAGCACAATGATGGGATAACAAACATCCAAACGTCTTCAATTTTCGACTACGACAAGCTCATTATCTAGCGTCAACTTTTCGCGACCTATCGTACAACCTATCCATCGTGTTCATGCAGTGAACAGAGTCACATACCAGCGCGAACAGGTCGAGGATGTGGTCGTGGTGCGCGCGCACTATGTTGAACGCCGTACAGCACAGCTCGACGAAGTGCTGGAACCGCTGCGTGGGTCGTTCACCCCCGTTGATGACGTACGCCATGTCGTGGGTGAGGACGAACGGCGCTCGGTCCCTGGTGACAACCGGTAACAGTTATCGGTATTTTTGTTACATTCGTTGTTAAAGGTTTAAAGGTATCAACGTGTTATTTGACATTAGGGCAGTTATCCAACAAAGCGGTAAAATATTAAAGTTGACTTATGTAAGTTTTGTGAGTCTTATTTTGTCTTATTTGACTTATTTCTTATTTGACACAATATCCTACTCCAGATAGAGAATGTTGCCGTATCTGATAAAAAAAAATGTAAAAAATTACATGTACCTGCACACATTTATCAAGTACAGATTTGATAATTATTTTTATCGTAGGTAGGTAAAGAATAATTCAAACCTATGACGCGTCTCGTCTCATTGGACGCACAACATAGCATTAATGTATCACCAACCTCTTAAAGTTGCCAAACATCTGCGCGTCCCCCAGGAACTTGCCGAAGTCGATGTGGAACAGATGGCCCGAGGTCTTCAACATGATGTTATCGTTGTGCCGGTCGCAGATCCCCAGCAGGTACGTTGCTACGCTGTAGCCCGCGCACGATGCTACAACACCATAAAGACCAACCAATTTTTTTATCTAATACCAGTAACCGCCCTCGCTTTGCTTTGGTTTTTTTACACTTTGGGTTACATTATTGGAGTTTTATTAAGGATCCCCAGTTTTTTTAAATATAATATAGCCTATGTCACCCGGGGATAGTGCCGCTTCCCGACAGTTTAAAGAATTTTTCAAATCGGTTCAGTAGTTTATATAAATTACGTGTGCCGCTTCCCGACAGTTTAAAGAATTTTTCAAATCGGTTCAGTAGTTTATATAAATTACGTGTGCCGCTTCCCGACAGTTTAAAGAATTTTTCAAATCGGTTCAGTAGTTTATATAAATTACGTGTCACGTTGTTTGTCCGCGATGGACTCCTAAACTGCTTAACCGATTTTAATCAAATTTGCACACCGTGTGCAGTTTGATCCAACTTGAAAGATAGGATAGCTCACATCTCCCTTAAGGCGACGAAAAAAAAGAAAAAACGAAGTCTGTCCGGGCAGCTAGTATTAGTATAGATATAAAAATCTTGTGTCATGTTTGTGGTCGCACTAGTATGTTAAGTTTAACGTGAACGTAATGTATTACAAACCGGTAAAGTTATCCCTCGCCCGCTGGTACTCCAACTCGGACGGGTTGTGCTTGGCGAGCCACTCCGCTATCGGCTTGTCCTTGAACGACCCCGTCAGCCCCCACTCTGTCTGAATCGCTCGCAACGTCTCCGCTTCTGACACTATTTCTATCATACCTACATACGTACAAAGATTATTTATTTTACTTACTTATACGGCAAAAAGTATGTAAACTTTACATGTTAGCAAACAATCCAGAGACTAAATATTTGAATTTACTTTCATTACAGGCATGCATGGAAATATTTTAGTTCCGTCCATGTCAAAGCAGATGTAAAAATTATTGTTAATAAAATGTATTACAACATTATTATTGATTTTAATAGAATTTCTTCATTCTATAACCTAAGAAATGCAAAAGAATATCCTTCAAGTTGCAAATTGTACAGGACATTATGTATATAATGTAATTATTACGACATGTAATTATTAAGATATTTCTAAATTAACTCAATACCTATTTAATTTATAAATTACCTCGCTTGTTGCTAGTCGGGAGAGCTTGGAACGTCACTATCCGCAAATCGAGACCAACTTTAAGCCACAAACTGTCCATTATCTTGATCACTTGTAGTACTAATGAATCTTGTCGAAGATCATCACCAACCTACATTTGTAAGCAAATAAACAAAAGCACTTTATTGAATGTAACGAAATTTAAAACATTACAACTGTTCTATGTATTTTGCTTCAAGTTTTTTAAATATTTACAAAGTTTTTATGGGCTTCACCTGCCTAAGATTTCTCTATAATGTAATTTTAAACCACTGGCCACGAACCTCTCCCTAATCCGCACTGGAGCAGCGTGGTGGAGTATGCTCTAGGACACCTCAAGAGGAGAGACCCGTGCTCAGTAGTGGACCAATAATAGGTTGAATGAAGCCAATGTTAAACAGTTGATGAAGCAACCTCAAATGTAATAATTTTACACTAATGTTTTCAAAGGGGTGTGTAGTTTGCCAAATCACACTATGAACTACGTCCTATGCCCCTAACATTGCGACAGGTGGCCCGAGCCCAGCAGTAGAATAGTTTCAAATAACCATGATAATTATGTTTAACTTACCTTAAACATAGCTGGAATGACGGCGTTGTCGACGCCAATAAAGTTGATTTTCAGAGGAAGAGTGTTCGAGGCGAAGAACATACAAGACCTGGTAGATGACAATACCATCAGCTATTTACGGAGTAGACCATTACAACTAAAGTTAACTAACAATTTAACTTTTTATCCGTCGTTTTCAATAATCGAATATATCGAACGAATAGATAATTCGTTATTTGGTGTCTTTAAAAAGAAAGTGGATGCTAAGAGGCTTCGCCTCGCTAGTGCGCTCATTATCTCGGAGTTCATCAAAAATTCAAAACTAAATGTTATGTCTCGCTCATAGCTATAGCCCATAGATAATGTTAAGCAACAGCGGGTGCGGTCGGTAGTTGGATGGGTGACCGCTACTGGCAGAAAATTTTTTGAGCGCTTCCTTGCTACGGAGGGCACTTAAAGCCGTCGGCCCGGTTGTTATCATAAGGTAACAGTCGTTAAGCCATGTCGGAGGCCCTCGGGCAGCATGGAAACTTCCGACACTTGGGGTAGGCCACTATCCCCTTCAATAATCCGCAGTTGAAGTAGCGAGGTGGAGTTTGAGTCAGCTAATAGACCAGCTTAAAAATAAATCCGTGATATATACATTGAAGTATAATTTACTTAAGTACCAGAACAGACATCGCAAACAAAACTTGTGTCGCGCCGGGAGGTTCTATTTTCAAAATCGAGCCCCCGTTCTAATTTCAAAATCGAACGAATTCATTGAAAATTGAAGCCCATTGGCGCCAATGCATTGGGACAAACATCGTTTTCGCGGTGTCTTAAGGTCAATTCATACGTAACGGGTCTTTTACTGTACGGGACGGGACGTGAAGTTTTGCAAACATCGTTTCATAGAAAATGTATACGATAGTGCATACGCAGTGGAATCCCGTACGGGATGGGAACGGGGCACTCACGTATATATATGCCCCATCCCTGTCCCGTTCGGGGTAAAACATAGATTACCTCCAATAGATTCCGTATTAGTGAATATTTCTTAGAATTCAAAGTCACAATTTTGCGGAAGGTGCGGTTTGCGGGGTACGAAACAGATACGCTGTGATTGGATATTTAAAATTCAAACTTGGAATTTATCAAGCTCAACCCGTCCATAGTGATTGAGTATGTATGATCGATTAATCGTACGATCGATGTTTGTTATTATCATTATTTATAATGAAAATATCGATACTATTAATAAATATATAATATTATATTAATATTAAACTGGTAGGTATAACGATGATACAACTGAATCCATCAACCTTCGATGATTATTTCTTCATATAGTAGAAACTGTCAACTGAAAAGTGTGTTATTTTATTATTTATTTATTATTTATTTTATTTTATTAGCACACCAACAGCAGTACATACATTACATTACAAATATAAGTTCTATAGAAACTGGACTAGTGTGAGTGCCAATTACAGGCGTGAACAACATTCTTTAGTATATTTATCAAGAACAATAGAAACGCACGTCTTGAAACTCTGTTAAACAAACGACACTGTATTTGGTAGGAAACCATCCCTCTCCACGGTGCATTGCTTCTATACATTTTTCCGTCCTCTCGGGATATCTAGGAAATCTATAAAACCATTACCACAATGTTTTTTCATATAATAAATAATATTGTTATCCTTGACTACAGCAACCTTTATCCCACTTATAACTTGTTAGAAATTATCGATTTCATAGCAATATCCTCAAAATGAATATCGATACGCGTTTAAAATGAAAAATTCACTTCCCTAGTATTGTCTTTAGTCAGAAACAAGATAATTATTTTGAATTAGGAATGAAATTTTTACAAAATGTCACTCTCAAAACCAGCATAAGTTGAACTCTGCTTCATTAGAAGAAAATTTGTAAAATAAATATGAATTACTAATTTATGAAATGATATGCCATCGTTTTGGTAACTGTTTTTACGCACTGATTTATCACACCATTTCACTCTGCAATAAGCCATGGTTCCATCAGCGAATGCTTTTTTGAAATTAATTAAATTCTGAAAGATCCGCGTGTATACGGGTCAAAGGTCTTGGTCGATACTAATGTCGTGAATGCTAGTACAGCTTCATATGCATAGCAAAAGCACTGCTATGTTGCCGCGCGTCAGTTGCCTTGTATGCGGTATCTTGTGGGGGTAATCTATGGGGTAAAAACACGTTACGTATGCATTGACCTGTATAGTAATAAAACTTCAATGCCCGCCATAGTACGCCATATGTATACTCACTTGACATCAACATCGTGCACGTATCGGTGCAGCGCGAGCGGCAGCGCGGCGGGCTGCGCGCGCAGCAGCCCCGCCAGCCGCTCGGCGCCGGCGCACAGCGCGCGGCTGCGCCCGCCCTCCTTCGCGCTCTTCACTGATAGCGCTACTTCTGACACGCTCTGTGGATGGAACGTCGCTGTCTTATGTGGTACTTTATAGTCAATTTATTGAGACGAGACTTATTTGGTAAACAATCTTGGCACTATTTTTTATAAAAATATTGTATTAATATAAATTAACTCAAAAATTATTTATTTATTTATTTAACTCTTTATTGTACACTTTATTGTAGAAGTAGACAAGTGAAGTAGACATGAGGTACAAAAGGCGGTCTTATCGCTACACAGCGATCTCTTCCAGACAACCTTAAGATGTGGAGAGCTGATTAAAGTAAGATTAAATTGGGTAAGGTGCACGAATAATATGGAGGAAATTATGTAAAGTACTTAAAATTAGTGCTAAACAGAAATTTGCTTTGGTATGAAATTATTTATCTTTCTCTATATTCTTTACAATTTGTGAAAGCTTAATTTTTAAATTACCAATTACGATAAAAAGACAATTTACTAAAAAGGACTAGTCTAAAAAAATGTATAGATTTACATAGTAACAGTATGATCTAGTTCAAAGTTGTTAAATAGAAGTCTGAGGCGAAGCACCCACTTACTGCAGCTAGAAAACAAATCCAACAATACATCACCTTAACCAGCAACTGTTGTCTAACGAGCGTGCCGGTGAGGTTCTCCCCGGCGAGCGCGAGCAGCGCGCGCAGCAGCAGCCGGTAGCGCCACGAGGCCGTCACGGACGCGTCCGGCTCGCACCACTCGCCCGGCCCCTCCTCCAGGGATATGCCGAGGAACTCTTGACTCGGTGCCTGAAAACAGATGTTTGATAGATATCGAAGGTCGATATATATAAGGTAGATATCTAATGTTCGGTTTACACGTATAAAGTAGTTAACTAAATTTTAAATAAATGAATACGTGTAAACGGACAATTTAGTAATTAAAATTTAGTAATCAAGTAGACAAGTAATTAAGAAATTTTTCTATTTTCTGTTAAGTAGGTGGGCGGGGCTTATCTCTTAACAGTTAACACGTTTAGACAGGCACTTTTTAGTTAAGATTTAGTAAAATGCTTAAGTAATTAATTAGACTTGTATGAACTAAATTATTACGTGTGGACGCGCACTAAAAATTCAATTAAAATTTAGTTAAAATTTAGTTAACTACTTAATACGTTTAAACCGAACATAATGGCTGGAGCCCAAAGGGCTGACGAAAAAGCAGACGGCCCACCTGTTGGTAAATGGTCACCGTCGCCTATGGACAAGAGTAACATCAGAGAAGTCGTCATTCTTTCATGTTCCATTTTATTACTCTTAAAACAAGCAAGCTTTAGAAAAACTGGCGCAGGGCGCTTCATAATACATTTTAGTAAAAGAAAACGTATTATAAAAGAAAAAGCAATATTTACCTGAGGTACATTTGGTAAGGAATGGACTAGCAGCCAGAACAGTCGGTGGGCAACTGCCGGCGCGGACAACGCGCGCGACAATAGTAGTTCTGGAAAATAAATTCATTTATTTTACTGTTATAAAGTTTTTTTTATTATAATTTCTAACAAACTTTTGATATTGTTTTGTGTAATTGTAGTTATGTCGTGGACGATATCTTTTCATAAATGTTATTAGTGTTCACAGCAAATCCTAGCACTGGGGTATGGGTGTATGTGAGAGTAGTCGTAGTAACGCACCAGCTAGAGGACTAGACTCGTATGTCTCGTGTCGCAGCGCCTGAGCCAATTGTGGTAGAACTCTGATCAGCTCGTCGTCGCTCATGCCGTCCAGCAGCGTCGCGGCCAACTCGCGCACCGCCGCGTCCGGGAAACTACGGGTGTCGAAATAAACTTATATATTACCAAAACAAAAGTACCGTCAGCAAAAAATTTTCTACGAAACATGACCACTAAATTGTCGCAATATATAATAGCAAAATCGCTTTAATATTTCAGAAGTTCCAATTGTATTTTATACCGATATCTCCGCCCAGTTAGTACCCACGTACCAGGGCAGCAAAAGATACATGGCGTTGAGCGGCAACAGCTTCTCCCACATTATCTGTTATAGAGTAAAGTTCCCCTATCCATCCATCCATCCATCCATCCATCCATCAGCCCTTGGAGGTCCACAGCTGGACATAGGCCTCCCCTAACTTGCGCCACTCTGACCAGTCCTGAGCCTTCTGAATCCAGCAGATTGATCTTCCCCTACGTACCAGGGTAACAGAAAATGCATGGCGTTGAGCGGCGACGGCTTCTACCACATTATCTGTTATAGAGTAAACTTCCCCTACGTACAAGGGTAACAGAAGATGCATGGCGTTGAGCGGCGACGGCTTCTCCCACATTATCTGTTATAGAGTAAACTTCCCCTACGTACCAGGGTAACAGAAGATGCATGGCGTTGAGCGGCGACGGCTTCTCCCACAGCCGCACTAGCGCCACCAGCTGCGCGCGCTGCTCGCCGTACCAGTTGGTCGCCGCCAGCAACACCAGCGGCAGCGCGCCCGCTAGCTCCACCAGGTACTGACGCTTCTCCCACATTATCTGTTGTAGAGTAACAATACTTTATATTACTTTGCCCGCGTTTTCCGGAATAATAAGTACCCTATGTTATTCCAGATCATTGTTTATCTGTATGCAAAAGTTCATGAAAATCCGTTGAGTAGTTTTTGCGTGAAAGAGTAACAAACTTCCATACAAACTTTCACATTTATAATTTTAGTAGGATTTTTGCACAATTTGCTATGACATGAACTCTCGCGATATATAATTTAATATATTCCGATATTCCGAATCAGTGCATGAATCATGACTTAATATTATAATAACTTTTTAGGGCAAATTCGACCAAATGTTATATTATTAGAGTAGCTGTCCTTTGAATAGTAAGTAGTTACTTATGATAATGTAAATAAAGTTCTTAAACCATTGATTACCAAACAAAACATTATATACCTCTCTGCACTCAGTAGGCATCCTCTGATACGCGCCCTGTTCGATGAGATGCAGCAGCTGCGACTGCGTGTGCCCGTCCAGGGAGTCGAACGTGGGCAGGTCGGCGCGACTCAGCGTCTTCTGTTTCTCTCCTTCATAGTTCGTCCATTTCACTCCAGTTCGGGTGTACACTGGAATTTCTGTGAACGAAGTTTGTTAGTTCAGTTAGATTCTCATCGAAAACTATTCGTATGGTCTTCAAAACAACGGCCCACTGAAATGAGCAGATTAATTTCTTTCGTTTCGATGAAATGAAAGAAGGATTTTATTTATAATTATGAGTTCTTGCACGCACTTACAAGTGGTGATTTGGTCTTGGATAGTAAAGCGTAACTGAATAACTTAAAAACATCGATCTAAACGCAACTTTGTAACTCAGTAAAAGCACATTTACTAATATTAAATAGTTACAAATTACACCTTGACCATACAATACAAATACGCTTTATTTGTACAACAAAATAACATACAAAGAGACATCCTTAAAAATAATGCGGTATACATAATCTAAATACTAACACAAAATAACCTACTTCAAAATTACTCAAAAGCTACTCGTCAGATCTCGCTCAAATTTATGTGGGACCACATGACAAGCACCTGCTTTCGATTAAAAAAAGAATCATCAAAAACGGTTCACCCAGTCAAAAGTTCTGAGGTAACAAACATAAAAAAATACAGTCAAATTGAGAACCTCCTCCTTTTTTGAAGTCGGTTAAAAAGGGTGCCTTTTTACTTACCAATATTAATAACGGGATAGGGCGCCGGGGGCGTGTGCATGAGATGCGGCGCCGGCCCGATCCTGCGGTCGCAGCACGCCGGCCATAGCGGCAACACGTAGTGACCCGATGCTAACATACTGCAAATAAAAAATGTTTTGTCACTGTTTCACGTAAAAACTACTGAATGGATTTTCGTGAAAATTAGCACACAGGCAGACGATGATCTGGAATAAGACATGGGGTACTTATTATCAGGGAAACGCGGGCAGAGCCACCGGCAGATCGCTAGTAAATAAATATTATTACTTACTTAATTTATTTACTCACATAAATAGTTATAATAACTTATAATTCTTGACAAAAAATAACCGACTTCAAAATTAGGGATAGCTCAAATCTCAAATTGTCAGATCTCGCTCAAAATGTGGGACCATATGACAAGCGCCAGTTTTCGAATATCAAAAATAAAAAATACAGTCTAATTGAATACCTCTTCCTTTTTTGAAGTCGGTTAAAAATACAGCAACTAAAAAGTTCTTTATATTCTATCTATACAATGATATATAATGAAGTTAGAGTGTAAAGTGTTCCTTTTTAGTTTCCGTACCTCAAAAACAAAAAAACAGTATGACTTCAGTGTCCATCAATAACATATTTTGCTGCAATTACGGATCAGTGCGCGAGTCCAACTTGCTCTTAACCAATTTTTTTTAAAGATACAAAACTCACCCATCAAAATCAAACAGCTGTATCGCAGCCCATCCCAGCTCGACCTCCTCGTACTGCACAACGCCCTTATCTTCCGTCTCGTTGTTGTTCTGTAGCGCTATCTCACTCTGTTGGTGTTGGTTGTCGACCGTACGGAGGGAGCGTCCGTATAGCGTCATCACTAGCCGCGACTCGCGCGGTAACATGCTTACTGGCAGGTCTTCTAGGTTTATCCTGTGGCAAACGATATCTGTTACGAATTTGAGGTATGCGATCTTGTAAAAATTCACATTTATAATTATTCTGTCCAAGAACCAAACCAAAATGGATAACACAAATAACACATCAGTATAACATCCATGACACGAGTATAAGTATTTATCTATCACATAAATATCCAGCCAGGAATCGAACCCAGGACCCATCTTTTTGCGCGCAGGGTCGCTACCATCTAAGGTACAGGTCGTTAGGAGGCAACAAAACCTTAACGTCTTTATAATATGTTCTTGCACAAGGCGAATACAATAAATAAACATAAATGCATACCAAGTATCAAATATGATCCGTGGATAGAACCCAGCACATTCGACCTTGGAAGAGTGCGTGAGCCGCAATGTCTTCAAGGGTCTAGTTCCATAGTACACCTGGGCGTGGAATAAGTATTCGTCGTGGCTCCAACACAGCGGCAAGCAATGAACCGCTTCGATACAAAACAAGGTTGTCTCTGATATTGTGTGCGCTGGTATCGCTTCTGTAACACAATATTACAGCGAAATGTAGACTTTACTAATTTTATATTACATTATTATAAATCTTGTGTCGTTATAATCTTTTTCATATTATTAGAAACACGAAGTAACAAGTACGTAAAATATTATAATAAAAAAAGCTAAAAACATTGCCGCATAGCATTGCAGGAAAATGTGACTCACATCTCTCTTGTAATAACGGTTCAAGATTATGATTAGATAATGATTGTAATGATCTTGAATCTAAGATAATAATTATGGTATTGTAACGTCATGAATGATTAATTTGCAAAGTTTCATCAGAATCGGTTCATTAAAAGTTGAAACCTTACACAAGATTCAAAACTAACATGCATGAGGTCAAGCCGCATAAAACCGTTTAATATATAGTATAGTCATACCCAATATAATTTCAACTGCTTTGAAGATATAAAATTCATTCTAATTTTCATTTAGTTTCGATAAAAAAAATTTCAAAGCCAAACTGAAGCAAAATTTAAAACTAAATAACAGCGAATAATATTGTAGTCACTAACATACACATAGAAATGATCTGTAACTTACAATCATCCACGAGATTTCGATGTTACTCTCCACAGCAAACGCAAAAGACAAGGACTCTGGTGTTTTGGTGAACAACACAAGAACTCTTGTCTTTTGAGTCCGACATGAAGACTGCTAGGCGTCAGACGAGCAAGAGTTCATGATAAAATGATATGACTATAAAATGGCTTATAATGAATGTAGCTCTTACTGAATCCTCACTAATATTTGATAAACGAACGTATCTACAAAAGAAATATTTTCTTTTTCCAGTAATATAATCTGGTCATCAACTATTACTTGTATGTATGTATAGTCCACATTAATTTTTGATTTTGTCTACTTTCAACCGGATATAATAAAAATGCACTAATGTTACTTCACCCAAACACATCATAAACACTGTAAACCACTAATACTCACTAGCAGGATCAGAAGCGACATTCGGCGCGTCAGGCAAGTAGAAGTCCAACAGTCGCGAGCGAGCGTGCAGCGCGAGCAGCGCCCGCACGGCGTCGCGCACGCGCCCGCACTGCTGAACGAGCGATTCGCGTGTGTTCGCCGCTCGCAGTGACACCGCGCAGTATGGACCGTTGTCGGATTGGATCTCTGGACGGATCGCTCCCGTACTCTGTTGATATTGGAAGTTTATAGTTTTTTTTTGTTTGTAGACGAAATATAGTGATTCAATCAATTATGTGGATGCAAATGTTTTCTTGTTCTATAATGGTGATGTTATGCTGTAATTTTTTCACCTATCATTAGCATCACTAATAGAAACAATGTGTCATTTCAAGGTGAGCGCTAAATAAAACCCATCTTGCAATTGTTTTCTTATTACCAACTAGGCAAATTATCAATCTATTGGGTTGGATCTTACTATAAACCATATTACTTAAAGGTAAGTACTTCGTATAAAGTTTAGTGGCGGAGCTACCATCACTTTATAAAGAACAATATCAATCTCACCAAACGCACTAATCATAATCACCAAACATACATCTTTAACCATGTTTCATTTGCACCATTACTTATACCTTTACGTAAAGTAAATGCCATCTTACCTGTGCAGTACAAGCCTGTGCGAACGCGTTCAACGTGTGCGTAACGTGCAAGGTCTCAACGCCGCCCGCGAGCGCGCATATCGCTTTCACCGCTTGGAATACCGCACTGGGGGAGCACGTGCCTTCCGCCCCGACCACGCCCACTGCTCTTGATAATTCCCCTTCCAAGGTTTCTGTTTATTTATTTATTATTTAAGTGAATGTATAAGCAATGTAGGGTAATTTTTTTATTAGTGTATTAAATTAATTTGTTTAATTACATAAAGATAAGATTTTATATGGTACAGCATGTAATAGTAGTTATTTATATCACTTCAAACTGTGATAAAATATTTTATCATAGAATTTATGGTAAAAGTGTAATGTGCAATTTCTATTTTAATTCATTGTTAACAATATATTAACAAGGATGATTTAAATTTTTCTCAACAAAGTGAATGCGAGTGTATCTGAAATATACAACAAGGTTTTTTTTTCTTCAGATTGTAATGATCTACATCTCCCCGCGAATACTTCAATTATACTGAAATATGACAGCACACATCACATCGAAAAAAACTCACCTAACATTATAGACAAATTCTCAAACGACAGCGAAGGCGTGGCGTGCGTTGATATCAAATCATCCAACGTGAGATGCGCGTCCCTCGCGTCGTCCCTATCCGTGCGCGCCAATGAGTTATCTTTCCCCTCGTTCAGGTATAACCGGACGTCCTTCTCTAGTCGCACGCACTCGCGAATATAGTCGTATTCGCTGAGTGAACTGCCTGGCGTCAAGTACTCCTTGGCACCCCATACCTGAAAGGTTTATCTATGGGATTATAAAATTATTTCTAGCGTCTGAACAATAGAAATAAAAAATGAGAGCATTTTCTAATTTCATTTAAACTCGCTATTTTTTTAACTATCGCAAAATGGAGTTGGCGTTAAGTATATTTTATTATGTAAAACTTACCCGCAACATATATCCCGACATGTCATCCCGAATGTCCTCGTCCAGTGAGCAAACCACTGTCAGTATCACGTGCTCCACCGTTGACTCCACTAAAATACAAAAGATAACGTAAGAAAATCTGTGATCTAAATTCTATCATCGTAAGACAATCTATGATTGAATTTTCGTAAGGCCCATCAATTTTTTTCGTATAAGTTTAGGATTTAACAGGGGTAAACGCTATATTTCGCACTGTTAGTAAAAACAAAACTAATGATCATATTAATATCTTGACGCCCATAAGTTTGATCACGTGCAAGAGAAGAGACAGACGACAAACCGAGATAATGTGTATTGTATGCAGTGCGACGTCATTCCAAACGCGATAGTATGTGAACGTATTGTACTTGCCAGCATTAGTTAACCGTACTATAATACTGCAAAATAAACATCACTAAACATTGATCACACACAAAGGCGCGTCTGAACATAGGCTCTGCGAACTTTAGCGCATGTAAGACAGAGATAGCGACACGAAAACGACAACGTGTGACTGAGATATAATACGCCGCGTACCGAGCATTGCCGAATTATGTTACTACGCAGCTTTGTGTGAAGTTCAGACGCGCCAAGATACGTCGGCCGTACTGTAATGTTCGGTTTAGACGTCCTAAGTAGTTAAAGCTCTTTAGTTCATACAATTCAACTTAACTACTTAAGCATTTTACTAAATTATTTAATTACTTAAGCATTTTACTAAATTTTGAATAAAAAGTGCCTGTCCAAACGGGTTAAGTGATAAGCCCCGCCCACCTACTTAACAGAAAATAGAAAAATTTCTAAATTACTTATCTACTTGATTACTTCACTACTAAATTACTAAACTACTAAATTGTCCGTTTACACGTATTAATTTACTTAAATTTTAACTACTTAATACGTGTAAACCGAACATAACTTTCTTTACTCCAACTGACCATCAGACGTGAAGGTGATGGGTTCCTCGGTGTGTGCGTTGTGGACTAGAATCTTGATGCTGGTGCCGGCGGGGTACTTGCCGCCCGAGCGCGCCGCTATCACGTGTCCCGGGTTCGTCTTCTCGTCCGTGTACACAAATTTTTCTGAAATATAATATTTTTTTTATTACGGTCGATGCATACGTAACGTGGACGTGACGGGACGTGGAGTTCTGGAAACATCGTTTCATAGAAAATGTAAACGATAGCGCATACGCGACGGAGACACGCACGGGACGGGAACGAGGCACGCACGTATATTTATGCCCCGTCCACGTTACGTATGCATCGACCTTAAAACAAGTTAATAGTTTAAAAAACTAAATACACGGTTTTATCGTGAATCAACGTAGATAATGAAGAAAAAGACTGTGCTGTTAACCATGTAGTCCCTCGGCTGGAGGCAAACCTGCGTGTAGTATCAGGTCATGCTTATCACAAAAATGCATTGTCATCAGAACTAAAGCAACATATACTATTTCAACACCTTAGGATACGTGGAAGTACATCGAGATTTGACCCAAACAAACAAATAAACAGGGCAAGCTAAATAAAACCATTTAAAAATACTTTGTCTTTTTCTATTTGAGAGCCAGTTCTTTCATTCTCTTTCTTCTCTCTTTCTTGATCAACGCATCAGTGATGCCTTTACCAGTGTTCATGGGAATACAACTAAATTTTTATCAATAAACTTTGTACTTACTTCTAACATCGAGAACCATTTTTAAAAATGCTCTATGCTCGCTGTCATAGCTTCTATTCCTGCTCCTCACTATGCAGTCATAAAGTTTATTCTGAAAAATAAAATTAATTGGTTATTACTTAATTAACTTTATGTGTGATTTAAAAATACCTAAATATTTTAAAGATAATTAGTGGTCTTACGAGATGGGGAAAAAAGATAAATAATTTGCATTTTTACTTTAAGTGCTAGCTTTTCTATTTGACTATGGGTGGACTAATCATAAACTAAAAGAGAATGCATTAAGCATTTAGCTCGCCATTAGTACCGTACAATTTTATTATGTTATCAGTAAAGTAAACCTTCGATACAACGAATTACGGTTGAATGTCGATCGCAGAACGTCAACTACTGTGTCTTATCCTTAACGTATTCTCTTATACTCACAGTAGTAGGTCGTTTCGCGACCGCCGGCACACTGGGTATAGTCTTAGGCGGCGGTGAGGGTAGCTTGGCCGGCTCACGCTTGACCACCGCCGCATACACCGGCGTATCTCGCATCTCTGTCTCTCCGTACAGGAAGTCCAATGGGTCGTACTCTTCATACACGCTACTAGAACACTCGCTTGGCACTACGTAATCTGTAAACCAACGTTGTCTATTGGAGTATGATTAGAAATAAAAGTGCTAAGAAAGTGGGATATTTAACATAATAAAACATTAAATAATGTACAGTCAACCGATGTTACTTTGGGTTTCCGTGTGATTTTGATGACTATTTTGTATGGCTAGGAACTTGGTCTCAAGATAAATAACAATAGAATTAGTTACAGGTGGGTTTAGTTAGGTAAAGTTAATTTAAACAGAAATAGGATACTCGAAAAAGGGGTTCAAAGATACACTGAAATTCTAAGTTCCTAGGATGACTGTACCTTAAAAAAAGTCTTAATAAAACTAATTTCTTAAGCGTTTCTTTATTTTTCCTTATTTAACACCTACCAAATCGCTTAACACTCATCATTTGACGACGAACCATGCTTGGGCAAATCAATACCACGGCGTCCTGTTTTAGTTATATTTTAGAGTTACCAAATGTCATATCACCTCCTAGTTAAAGAAAGAATGCCTTTACACATAAAAGACTTACATTCATTCACAAACTTTAAGACGAAACAAACCCAGACGATTAAAAAAAAGCAAAGAAAACTAATATGAAATGAGCATCAGAGCATTGCAATCAAATGGGGATGATAGTGCTATAGTGATCGTAGTTTAGCACGGTACACTTCAATAATAATAAAAACCATTCAATTATTAAACAAAAACCCAATGATAATATTAACATGGTTACAACGCAACCCAAAGGTAATGTTTCCAGACTTACGATTTTTTATTGGAAATAATTGGAATGATGTGGCAAATTGTATAATACGCCTTCAACCTCATTTGTCCTATTGGATCCTAAGTGGAAACAACTCTTCAAATAAAAAAAAAATCTAATACGACATGTTTTTAGTCACCGTGCGAAAGCTTCCTTTTATCTCAAGCTAGCGAATTACAAATTAGCAATGAGAATTTTAAAAATATTATTCAATACTTGAAACACCGCAAATCGTTTCATAACAAGATATAATTATAAATGAAATAATTTTTAATTGAATTTGATGAAATACATACTCAAACTCAAATCTTATTTCATGTAGGTATTCATCAATACACTTATGAACGTCAAATATTTTGAATCTACCACCATTTCGGCCAAATTAAGGGAAGAAACGGCGAAAGAATCTCCTCTGCACATCTTACTTTACATAATACAGTACCTACTGCTATACAATTTGCCACACTACTCAGCTACAATGAAAGCATGAGACACAAGCCACTCACCAGAATGAGTTTGGTCAGTGACGGTTAGGAGCGGGTCGAACGCCTCTAACACACTAACCCGTACGCTACCTTGGCTGCCGGTCGAGTTGCGCCCGAAGTCGATGAGGTTCAACGACTTCGGCAGGTTGCCCACTGTTTCATTTGCTTCGTTCGACTGGAAATATGGTGTAGTGTTGATTGTAACTCAATTCATGAGACGAAATTAGATGTGTTTGAATTGTGGAATCCATACTTAATATTATCGGAATTTTGAACTTTTTATTATAATGTCGCACTGTCTGCAACACCTATATTAACAGACAAATAATTTGGCTTGGAGCAACTTGGTGAAGCAGAATTAGCAGGTGTGATTGTAATATAATGGTAAGCGAATTACTAAAGCTCAGCTTAGTAAGTAACTCGTATGGTCCACTCACCCCTGTGCTAAGCTCCGACTTCCGCGACGCGTCACTTTCGACACTATCTCTCGCAGGATCCTTCTTCACTGTTTGGTTCTGCTCATTATTATTGTTATTATTCGCTTTATAAGGCGGCTGGTACAAGTTCATTTGGCTCAACTGCGGATACAAGTTTGCGGGTCGCGTCGGCCTTGAGATCATGTTTGTTGTGCTGTAGTTGTACGAGGGATGTGTAGCGGCTTGTGGATAG
Organism: Thymelicus sylvestris; assembly: GCA_911387775.1. NCBI lineage: Eukaryota > Metazoa > Arthropoda > Insecta > Lepidoptera > Hesperiidae > Thymelicus > Thymelicus sylvestris. The sequence continues at coordinate 5,223,197 of OU426892.1, forward strand.
CCGACGTAGGGTACGGGGGTGGCCATTCGGGTTCGGCTGTAGGGTACAGTGGGGGCGTATACTGGGGGGTTTGTGTATGGAGGGGCTTGATGGGGGGCTTGATGAGGGGTTTGGTCGGGCATCGGTTGATAATAGGGGTAAGTGGGTATTGCATTCGGTGTCGGCATCCCATAAGGCGTCGTCGGTGGATACGGCGGAACGCCATACGGCTGGTATGCATAAGCGTACTGAGCGTTGTATGGGTAGCCCGGGATGTTGTAAGGATGGTTGTTCATTGTCGGTGCTTGTTCTGTACTCAGTTTCAGTTCTTCAGTCTGCTGGCCCAACCTGCAATTAGTGATTTTGGATTACTATTGATTATAAAGAAAGATGATGGTCCAAGTAAGATTTTTTTGACAACATTTTAAAATAGCTACAAAATAGACTACTAGGACTAGATCTCTCCTGTTGGATAGACTTTACATCTGTAAACTATTTTGAATTTAGCACCCGACTAACATCTCGGAAGCCATTTGACGCACATGGAGAATCTTCGGGGTTCTCTTCCACCCCTACTATTATGGATAACCTCAGGCTGAATTGCCACCTACTATGACAATCATAATATCGAACGTTTTTTTCATACTTGCTAATTTGATCAATGTAATCCTTGAGCGATGCATGGGAATCTTTCGGAGCACTCTTGCTGGTGGGACTCGAGAATGATATCAGGTCGCTGGTCGCTGCTCTCGTAGGACTTGTTCCTGTCGATCTGAAAAAATGGCGTGTATGTGTTCACCTTATAATCGCAAAATTTTTACAGTAGTGTTGTACTGTTTTTAGCTTGGCCATTGTAAGATACACCACCGACAAAGAGTTACAGTTAAAAAAGGTTTCAGTAAAATTATTTTAATAAGAGTAATATTTTTTATAAGCAAATATATTCTTCTTAGTGCTTGTTCACACTGAACACGCGGGCGCGGTCGCGGGCGCGGTCGCGAAATATCAAACATATGACCTACTATGAAAGTGTTCACACCAAAACGCGCGAGCGGTGTATGTAGCGTTTACCGCGACCGCGCCCGCGCCCGCGCCCGCGAGTTCAGTATGAACAAGCACTTAGATGCATATGAATGTACAATGAACTACACATTCTAGATTACACACCCGATGGAAAAGGATGATCTTTTATATTAATGCACAGTGTCAAATTTTGGCTTAGTTGCGGTCATGTATAGTTTATCTGTTTTTTCGAAAGAGATTAATGTGGCAAACAATTGATAAAAATTCCCACAGTACATTTCTGTATACTTTAAGAGAAATAATTTTTTGTGTGAAAGGTCAATGACCTCAAGGAAAATTTAATTATTTTTTTATTCCTAAAATATAATTGTTTTTGTTTTTGTTAGTATCTTAAATAATGTAACATTGTATTATCTATTCATACTAAAAAAATAGGAAATGTAGCTGTAATATTATAAGACATATTTAAGATTTTTTTATTTCCACTTTTTATTGATTTTTAATTTAATCTTGTTGCGGTCGCATTTTATTCTTCATTATAAATATGCACAATATTGTTCTTTATAATGTCCTAAAAATTTAAAAATTACAATAAAAGGGGTAGAGAGATAAAGCGTTTCTAAGTATTTTAGAAATTTCTATGGAAATAGGGTTGTCTAAAAGTAATCATAAAAATAAATTTATGTATATATAAACAAACTTCGTTTCACTTGGTCACGTCACGCCATAACATGAGAACGACTTGAGCAATTTCATTTATCTTTTTTTACGGAAAGAAAAAACAAAAAAAATACGCAGAAATTTGGATAATTTCAGAAATCTTAACATCTGTCGGTCAGCTATCCTAGGTATATTATAAATGCGAATGTGTGTCTTACCTCTTCACGCTTAGACCGCTAAACCGATTTAGATGAAATTTGGTATATAGACAGTTTGAGTTCCGGGAAAAGATATGTCTTTTATAAAACTATCCTATGGGATAGTTTTATCCCAGAAATCATCCTTTAAGGAGGGTGAAAAGGGGGGTGAAGTTTATATGGGACATCAATAACCGCTGAATCGATTAAGACGAAGTTTGATATGGAGATAGTTTGAGTTGTGGAGAAGGATACAGCACAAATGTAAAAATTTCTAAAATGGTCAAATTATTGTACTCCACGAGGACGAAGTCAAAGGCAAAAGGTACTTTATAAATAAATGATTAAAAACTACCAAATACCTTTAGGGTAAATTGCATTTAAACTATTGTTGTTCTCTCGTTTTCGGGAATGTCCAGAGGTCGTTATTTCGGTCCTCGTAAATGAGCACTGTTTTCCAATAACTTGAACAAGTCAAGATGAGTCAATTTAATTATTTCTGCCACTCGCTGACCAACATGAGGGTTGGCGCACTCATGCCCCTCTTACATTAAGTCATTCGGTCGAGGCCCGATATGACATCCCCAGGAGAATGGGTCAATATCTCCTGAGGCAAAGCAGCGCCATGGGTCTTTGCCGGCTGCATGACGCCTCACCACCGCTTCTCCGGACATTGAGTACTGATATTGGGTTTTAGCGTAAGCTTCACGAGGGTGGACCCCTTCCCAATACCACTCAATGTTCTTCATCGAAGATCTTTTCGTGTGAAAAGACTTGACGCAACGTTATATTGCGTATCATAAATTTTAAGACAAAGTTTTTGTTTTTAAAACAAAAAAATGTGACTTTTTTATATTAAATTTTGATAAAAAAAATCAACCTTTAATATTATTATATTATTATTATACATATTACTATTATTATTACAATATATACCGAAATAACGATATAAATTAATATCAATATGGTAATTAAATTTTCATAGAAAAGTGACAACCCTTAACAAAACTTTCAAAAATTCATATCTTGTCACCCCTTTGTTTTTATTAGCCAATATTTTTTACACAAATACGTTATTACATGAAGATTATTTCCATTCAAAAATAAAATGCGACCATTAAGAAACCGTCCCACAAAAAAAATTTTTAATTTTTGGTAAAAACATTAATTGTGCCATAACTTAGCGTGTTTTTTTTGTAGTTTTTGGCTAGGTTATAGATATGAACTTCTTTTATGAGAACATATTTTATTTATTCTCAAATAATGTACAAAAAAAATTATATTGCATTTCTATGATTTCTATGGGTTTTTCTCGATAATCACATAAACTCAGAAAATAATTTAAAAAAAAGCTTCAGTGTCTTTGTCAATTCTTTAAAATAGTTACAGCTATCAATTAAACACATAAACTATACATGACCGCAACTAAGCCAAAATTTGACACTGTGTAATGGAGTCAATAATATCAATTATTTATAGGTTTGTTCTAGTTCCAAATGAAAGTTGTCATGAAATAAACAACGTGTTTTCATTTGTTTACGTACGGCGTACGCGTTATATTTCATTATCTCTCCACAACATTTTGCAACAAATTAATATAGATTAATACAGTAAAGATTAACTGTACTGAATAGATACGAAAGAATCGTGACACGTTTATTAACAGCAAATTATCAATAAACAATGAGTATAATTATTAGCCTTAATACTTCGTAACGTCAGACTTTTACTACGCAACCTTATTAATTAATCAACAGCTACAAATATGCACACATAAAAATGTTGAAGAATATTACATAATAAAGTGAGATGGATAGCTGCCACTGATCGTATTAAATAAACCTCATTCAACTTTGAATTGCTTATTTTTAATGATATTATGGATGCACCGACGGAATTTAATATTTCATGAATAAGATTACCTTGCTGATATTGTTTATGTTTAGTGTTTTAAAATTCAAATAAAATAACTCCATCATGCTAAATTTCGATGAGTCACACACAAGTGTTTAATAATGCGTATATTGTATGTTTCCTCTGCTCATCTGTCATTATACGTCAGGACGACGAATGAATTCTTTATTTATATACATACTTGTCTCACTTGCATATGACCACTCCAACCGCAACACAACGAACCGTGAAATAAGCGTATTTATTTTTACTCCTTTAACTTTATCTACTCTACCGATTATAAAAAATTGTTTTATAGTGTTATCATATTCGAGCCTTTATGAGATAAAGACAACTTTAATGTGGTTCCTAGAAAAATAGATCATATAATTCATTCGAATCATTCTCACTTGCATATGACCACTCCAACCGCAACACAACGAACCGTGAAATAAGCGTATTTATTTTTACTCCTTTAACTTTATCTACTCTACCGATTATAAAAAATTGTTTTATAGTGTTATCATATTCGAGCCTTTATGAGATAAAGACAACTTTAATGTGGTTCCTAGAAAAATAGATCATATAATTCATTCGAATCATAAATCATCTTAACCTGATTCTATGTAGATTATTATGATATTTTTGTTAGGAGTTAAATACCTGGAACATTAGCGCTGCGATCAACGGCAAAAAGGAAAGGAAACGAAAAGATATCAGGGCATGCGTCCGCGTGCAGTTTTATACACACGAGATTCAGCATGTTTCGCAGTTCAGAAGGTGAACAATATTGGCGAGCACTATACCTAGGGTTGTCAGTCAACAGAGGCGGGAAGGTTGCTGCACTTGCCACACACAACACGCAATTAAGGTATCGCAGCGTACGAGCGCGCGATTTCACCCCTTATATACAGGAGAGGCATCTAATCTAATGGCGTAGTTGAAGAGGTCAAATAGATTGGCTAGATTACCTAGGGCTGTCAGTAGAGGAGGCGCGTCGCGGGGGCTTCCTTGGCGGCGGCGGCAGCGCGGGGGGCGGTCCGTCAGACTCCTCGCGTCGGCGGACACTGCCGCTGCCGCTGTCACGAACATTATCTGCGATATCGATAACATTATCTAACTATCGCCGAATGTTTATTACATTTTATAGATTGTGTTTATTGTTGGAAAGCGATTGTTATGTCTGATATTTAAGCATGTAATGAAATGTATAGCGAACTTGAATGCAACTATCATTTTGTTAAAGATACGTACGTTTATACAAAAGATAAACTGATCGTTAAAGAATAAAAAACGCTAACACACTCATACCCCCGCAGTAGGTTATTACCTGTGTCGCGGGTGGCATGGAAGACGCGTATAACACATCACATTAACATCCATGACCCGAGTACAAATATTTATCTGTCACATAAATATCTGCCCCGGCCGGGAATCGAACTAGTTGGTAGCGACCCTTCGCTTCGCAGGCAGGGTCGCTACCAACTAGGCTACAGGATCGTCGAAAGGGATAGATTATATTTGTTTCACACACTAGACAGTTGTGAAATAAGAAATCTATTCCTATATGACTTGAAATAATGTCGAAATAAAGATACATAATATTATGTTTGCAAAGCAGTATGTTACCAATTATTAGGTATCATTTGCTTAATCGAGTTTCGACATTGAGATCGTTTAACTTTCTAAATTGGTCCTGTTCAACTCTTTGTTTCAACGTAACATTGAAATGAGGACAATATGTAGCAGGGACAGATCATGAGATCAATTTGTCTGGCGGCACTTTACCACAGGGGCGATGCATGCCGCCTTTGATTGTCGACTGATTATAATAACCACTAAAATCTTTACCCAAATTAATCAATAGTCCCCAAGATTAATAACATCGATAATTAATTTGGGTAAACGTAAAAAACAATGCTTATTTATCTTATCACGATAAGAACTAATTGATGTGTTTCGTGATATTTTGAATGAACTCTGTTAGTTACTACAGTAAACACAATGTTTACTATAAATAAATAATCCACTACAGGGTATTGAGTCATACCTGAGTAGCTGTCGAAGGTACCCATCAGTCTACTTCAGTATATATTGGAATGGGTTACATTACAGCAGCAGGTCTTAACGTTGAAAGTAGCGCAGTTATTCCAGGACAAATATGATTATTACCAAGTATTATTATTTCTTCTGTGCTATTACTTACTACCCATATCTGCCATATAAGTGTCACCGCTTAATAAATATTACTTTTCAATGTACAGTCCCACGAGTTGTAAGTTTGATAAACACTGCGAAGGTTATAAATACCATGTGTGCTTATAGTGTATTTATTTGAAAAGTTGTGAAACCTTTCTTACCAAAGCTCTAATAAGTTCAAATGTTGAACATGAATATAAAACAGCTAGCAAGGTTACTGACCTAGGTTTCCTTTGAGATAAGAATATTATCAATTTATATATGCAAGCAATATTGCTTATATAACTATATAGTTAAACAATGAATAGATTCAGTTACAAAATGATTCCCATTGAATCCAATGATAGTTGTACCACTGACTTCATTAAAAATACATTCATTCGTAATGAACCAAAATCCTATCCTACTAATATTATAATTAATGTGAAACTTTGTGAGGACAAACATCCATAATGTTCATTACTCTTTCACACTAAACCTACTGAATGGATTCTAATGAAATGAACACACAGTTAAACCATGATCTGTAATAATTGATTTAAGATTTAATGACCTGTGGGGAACAATGGTTAACGGATCGCCGCGCCAAGGGTCCTGGGTTCGATTCCCAGCGAGGCGGAAATTTGAACAATGAGTTTGAATTTCAATTCTCGGTCTGGGTATGAATGTCCTTGTCTAGTGTGTTGTCCATGGAACCCACGACACAGGGAATCCTAGTAAGGGGCTATGAGTGTGAAGTATTATTTATTTAATAAGATATAGGGTACTTATTATCCCAGAAAACGCAACCAGAGTGCTAGTCCTCAATTAAACATTTACATCTCTCAACATTTAAATTGCTCCTTAGTACAGAATTTGTATAGTGATATTTTACTAAGAAACAATTAAAGTAACCATTAGTGACTCTGAGTTGGGGTGTTAGACTAGAAGTGTCCACAGCTGAACAAAGATAAATGAGTATTTCTATGTTCATACACAATGAAGGAGACCATTAACCAGCAGTATAGTGTAAAGTAAATATGTAGAATATAAAAACTATAATCAAGTAATGATTATGTATTATGTCACATTCTGATGTTATTAGCAAAAGCTAAGAATACAAAAATATGGGTAATATGTGGTATTTTAAACACAAACGGTAAATAAATCAGGCAAGTCCTGGTGTTATCTTTTCATATCATCATAATCAGTATTTTTCTTATCACAGACAATATGAATTGTTTGTTTTTGTTATTTAGTCTTTTTTTTATAAAATATACAAAAAAAAATGTTAAAACACCAGTTTTAAATTGTGTATTTTCGTATCTTTACCTTGGATCATCTTTATCTTGTCAAGTAAACAATAATTGCGTCAGTTACCTGCGTTCGATAGTAGTTTCTGTCTACGGAATTGTTCTAACGCCAAGCTCTCCAAACTCAGCGCTTGGGCCTTCTCCAGATCCGCTTGAAACTGTAGATCGTACTCAGACATTATCGGTCATTCCTCAACAAACATCTAAAACAATTATCGCAGGAAATAAGCGTGAGAATACAATAAATTACACTGTTTTGATATGCCTTCTTTGTACAATCCAAATTATGCACAAATAGAGAAAAAGATGTTAAATATATAGAAATTATCGGAGAATATAGGCTTACACAAGGAAAATTCCCGATAACGTTTTATTTATTTTAATTTCAAGACATTATTTTATTTTACACAAAATTTTGTTCAGCTGTGTGTGTCAAGCTCAAGTGAAGTGACAACTTGACAAGTCAATCAATCAAAGTCAAACTTCCACAGACTTGCTAAAACTTCATTCCTAATTTGATTTTTACCACCATGGATATATTACTCCATCTGGATCACTGACTTTGTAGAAGTACCTGAAGATCGATGACGTCATAACGCGATGACCATTTTTGTATTGTGTCCATGTTGTCTATAGTCCCAGGATATAATAATCGATTATCATTTTTTATATGTATAAAAAAACTTCTAAGATGAATAATATTTAATATTATAAATAGATTTACCGTAATTGTGTACCTTAATTTTCAATTTACTATATATGCAATAATTTAGATTCGGTATTTTTTTAGAAATTTTAATATAATTAATGTACATATTATTTAATTCAACATTATAATTTTATCACCAGAAAAATTACCAATAGAAAACATTTTGAAGATCCATATGAAAATAGGACATAATTTTTCTATGTAAGTATAGACACGCTACAATTATGAAGGACAACCTCAATTCGGCTTGTCATTGGTTAAATCAGATCATTCTGATATGACGTCATCGGACTTCAGGTACCTCTACAAAGTCAGTGATCCAGACAGAGTAATATATCCATGTTTACCACAGTCAAAACATTGAATTTTGTCAATCGCAAAATTCGCAAATAATATGTTTTATCGTAAAATTGGATGCAATTTGTAATTATTATGAAGTTAGAGGAAATCGCAGACAAATGCCGTTCTATTTTTGTCTATGACAGTTGCCGGTAATCGGAAAACGGCATGGAAGATATCTTAGAACGTCGTGGTTCTAGTGTGAAATGCCCCTAACAGTTTAGAAATGCTCATCAAATTGAATAACTTTTGGTATCACGGCGCAATTGTTACAATTCCGGATCGCCGCGCCAAGGGTCTTGGGTTCGATTCCCAGAGAGGCGGAAAGAATGATGAATTTGAATTTCTGTTCTTGGTCTGGGCGTTTGTCTGTTATTTGTATGTTGTTCATGACACCCACAACACAGTTAATCTTAGTGTGGGGCTATGAGTGACTGGTGACGTTATTTTTTTTTATTCCATTAAGTGCCTATCAGTTTAGCTGGACTAGATCCTAGAACTACCTACATAAATAAGTGGTCATCACATCCACATCCCTTGTTCCTCATCAGGTACCTACCTCTGAGATTAAATTTTTGCTATAGCTACCTTTGGTAATAAATTACTCATAACATTGAAATACTTTTGCTAGGAGTCTAAATCTAGGACATGACTCTAGTACTAGAAAATCATGCTTTGCGAGGGCGCGCGGTAAGGTACCTAGTCAAGTAGTAGTAGTTAATTACTTTGTGATTACAGTACAACATAGTAGTTTTTAGACAGATGGCGTTAGTAGTACAAAATGTTGTAACTTTTATTTATCTAAAAAATATATTTTAATGATAGATAACACATCTATATTATATTAATATGTTATAGGCACAGTGTATGTACCATAAATTTAGGTATATCAGTCGTGAACTATCAGTATCTATTAATAGGGCTCGCTCTGGTCGCCCAATAACATTTTAATAATCACATCACACATGACATGGCTTAATTTGCTATATGAAAACATTTACGTATTCTAAGTACCTGCTTAAGAAAATTGAAACAAATCTGTTATTAATTAATGTATAAGTATTTTATTTATAGGGAAAAGACGTTTGTTTGGGTATTTGTCACATGCTCGTATGAAGACTTTGGGATCTGAAAATTCAATAAATAATATGAACAACGTTAATTATTATGAGACCACACGTGTGATGAAAATACGGTGAATGATTTTGGCCACTACGAGTATATTATTACATTATCCATCACTACGTCAAGAGGAAGCGTGACGGTAGTCTAATCCGTTCCAAAGTTTACAAGTGGAACCCCTGGGAAGTATACGCGATGTTTTTTCGGAAAAGATTTAGATGAATTTGGCAAAATGCGATTTCTGACTGTTGTCACAAAATGAAATCGTGCTGAAAGACAACGTTTCGACAATTCGACATCGTTGCCGAGTTTATCTACATAATAACAGCTTAATAACTCTCTTAAAGTTAATGCACATAATAATAGTATGGTCAATGGTGTACCTAATGTAGCTAAAAATACCCACAAAATATGTTTACCGGGAAATTTGGATAATCTGTTGCGTTTTTCTCTCCTACGATAATGTTCTGGAGCGTTTAATGATATTTCTTTCACTTTAGTCGCTGAAGAATTTCTGGAAGACTCGAGTTGACTATCCGCTGATATTTTTCCCGTTTGTGAAGCATCTTGTGTAATAAACATGCTGCGCCATCTAGCGCTATTATATTTATTAGTTCTTTTAATTTTTGATTTCCTTGGCATGCGGCCTTTATTACGCATTGAAGTCTCCCATTCCTGCGACGCCATCTAAAAATTACACATCTATTCAGTTATCCAATAACTTTTGCCTACCCATTTTTAAGGTTCCAAAGTTAAATCGGAGAGGGAAGGGGAGGGGGAGAGGGAGGTGGAGGGGCAGGGGGAGAGGGAGGGGGAGGGAGAGGGAGAAAGAATTTAATGGTCTGTGATTTGTTAAACCTACCAAAACTATAAAAGTTAAAAGTAACAACAAAGTACATGAATCACTGATTAATCTGATTATTAGGCGATATGAAGTTCGCCAAGACAGCTAGTGTTAAATATTTATTTAATGATGCAGAATAAGTATAACTTCTCACGCGCGCACCTAAGTAGATACACATTTATGTTTAGTACTAAATAGTTTTTGAAAGATAATTAGGTAGTACTGATACACAATATTAAATTAATACCTTTATATTTGAAGGCTTCACTTCTACCACATGTGAATTGCACATATTTTAATTTGCTATAGGTACAGTCATCTGCAGAGAAAAGTAACAACCCACCTGTTTACGTTGCTGTTCGTATATTTATTATAAACAGATGGGTTACTTTTTCCTGCAGATGACTGTACAAGTTATCAAACCTGGTCATAGAAGATGTTATCAGCCTCTTGCCGCTCACAAAAATTAAGTAGTTTGTTACAGACGATCCTTAAATTTCTTAACCGTTGCTTTTTTTTCTTTTCGCCTTTGCAGCGATTTGCATCATCTATCCTAACGGTCCTGCAAAAAGTTTTGTAAATTAAGCAATTTTTCCTGAGAATGTGAAAGGGATTTCGAGATAGACAAAAAAAAATTGTGATCGACACACGACGTATTTTTTGAATGAGTTGAGTTGAGTGGAGTGGAGTGGAGTAGTAAAACCTACAATTATCATCTTCCCGAAATTTTACATTCGTCAAGGTTTCACTTCTAACAGGGGCGGTGTTACTAATATGTTCTTAGCTAAACTCAGCGAAATAAAACATAACATTGGGTTATTTTAGACGTAGATTTCAGTAGTGGATTTCAGTTTTTACTTCTATTAAATAGCCAGCAAAAAACGGACGAGCTACCGTACCTATTTATAACTGGTACCTAACCCTTTACCGACGCATCTAGCATCATCGATAATATTTCCGGCCAAAAAGATCGGCATTATTTCCGACACTGCGATGGAAGGAACGATACGCACACACAAACTATAACGGCTAAGAACGGCTATAGTACCTACCTACCGATTTTAATGATCTCTGATTTGTTAAACCAACTAAAACTATAAAAGCTTGGTAAAAGTGTCACTACATTGATTCTTAGGCAATACGAAGTTCACCGGGTTAGCTAGTAGGTACCTACCTAAAATTTTTGCTATGTGTAAAAATACTCTATCGGCGACATAGAATTAATATTACTAGCGTAATCGGCGACTGTATGTTTTCTATGTTCGCAGTACTCTATGCGATGACTATAATAATTACAAAATTGGAGAAAGCTGAATGGAGGCAGAAAAAAAGAAGAATCATGAATGGAATACACACTTAATAACTTTGGCTGTATTAGTAACATTTCGTTCTTTCCTTTCTTGTTCTTTTTTATCAATGTTTAAAGTTGTTTCCCAGATGTTTTTGAACAGCTGGCGTCTGTCTGCATAGCTCTCTTCCTCCGCAATCGGGTGATCCATTGTTGGTTTGGGTATTTAATAGATAGGTATATGCTAAATTTCCATCTTAGATAAGATGCTGGTTAACTGTGCCGTACAGCCGTAGACATGAAGATATATTTTTACTTTTATTATTTTTTATATCGTCCCGCCATTTCCTGAAAACATTTTGTGATGTTTCATTCATTAGACATAGACAGTGACAGCTGTGACAGATTTTTTAATTATGTAGATAAGATAAACGTTTAACGTAGTATTTAAGTACTCTGTGTTATAGATAACGTCTTGTCATATTAGCACAGGAACACGGACATAAAAAAAACTTTTTTTTACGTCCGTGCGGCGTGCACAGGAATAAGAAAACCTTTTCTGTATATTCATAAGGACTTACACAAGGTAATATTGCTTGCTGTACACTTGTATCTGATCTATATCCCCAGACGCCCTAGAAAAAACTGCTGTAATTTTTTGAGTACCTAGGTATTTTATATCAAACAAAATCTTAGACATCGAGTATTTATTAGGATTAATCTCGATTTTACCAAAAATGTAGTAGCCTAGTAGCCTGTAGCCTAGTTTTTGTAGCTACCCTGCCTGCGAACCGAGGGGTCCCGGGTTCGATTCCCGACCGGGGCAGATATTTATATGACAGATAAATATTTTTACTCGAGCCATGGGTGTTATTGTAATGTGTTTGTGTCGTCCATGGCACGTTCAACATAAGGAATCCTAGTGTGGGGCTATAAGTACGTGCCGTTTATTTATTATTTACTTACAAACTGTTTTTCATAACTCGGTGATCTCACACATAGGTCACATTTCCCAATTTCGCCGTCAACTAAAATGGCTCACAATTCGTCAGAGGCGAAACTCTAGAATTCTTTTATTACTTTACTCTATCTTAAACGAGCCTAATTCTCCTCAGTACCTCAAGGATAACTTCCAGTTTCTATTCACTACTCACGACAGGACGCTTCGGTCGTGTTCTAATCTCAGAGTCAGTATTCCACCTCATAGAAGCGGTTTTTTCCATTACTCATTCACTGTACAGGCAACATTACTCTGGAACTCCTTGCCCGTGGAGTTGAGGAAGGCTCCCAGCAGGTTCTCCTTTAAGAAACGTCTTCGTGAGCATCTATTAAATTCGACTGACTGATCTCGTCACTTTTAATTTACAGCATTGTGTGCAGAATATATATTTGTGTATATATTATTATATATATTGAATATATATATATATATTTATAGGGTATACATGTATTTATATATATATATATATATAAATATAATATGTATTACATTGGTATTTATCGTATTGTTATTTTAGTGTATACATATATATTGTGCGTAGGTAATATTTATTTTTCTTCGTTTTTTAATGTTTTTCCATAAGTAGTTTTAACACCTGCCATCAGTTCTTTCCACATCCACCCAGGGTTGACTGGTGGACAATGCCATTAGGCATTAAGTTTACCCTTTGTTTATCCTTTTGTATAAGGTGACATAAATTTAAATAAATAAATAAATAAATAGGTCAAATCAACAGGTCGGTAACGACTTTGACTTCGGTTCTACTCGAAATCGCTCAGTAAGCGGGTGACTCTCAGAGCTGTAACCACTACCCGTATAACCCCGTGTATACCCCGAGTATAGAACACGCGTTTTTCCGTGCAACCTTGCGAGTATTGTTAGTAAAAATCACCAGCTAATAAGTACCTTTGCAAATGGTGCTCGCGAATAAATAATCATAGCAACTGTTAGGTGTTGAAATGGTGCAAAAATGGCAAAGAACTATGACCCAAACACGCTATGGGTGGCGCTCACCGTGTACGATGGGAATCTGTTCAATGTATACCCGAAGCTCTTGGCTGAGCTGTTGCTGCAGGAGGAAGCGGCTCGGCAGGAAGGTGACACGAGCGAAGCGGAGAAGCTCGTGCTTCCCAGCGATAAAGAATGGAGGCTGCAACAGTATTTCAATCTGGTGGCTCTACAGAAAACCTTGGAAACTGATGTGCAAGTATTAACAAGCCTGCCAGGTCATTTTGCTGTTTTGCTGAAATCCGACATTTGATTTCCCAGTGGTATTCACAAAGGCATGCTTTGTACTGTGATCTTGCAAATATACCGTCAAAATTACTGCTATCCTCTCAATTCGCTACAATTACAATAGTAAATCTTCTGGATGCTTACCTATACCTAAATGCCACGTAGTTTGATGACCGGTACGTGACTCATATCTGGTATTGAATGCTGCTGAATGCTGAAGTAATCTGTAGTGGGCATTGACATAAATTATATATGTCAATGGTAGTGGGTATATATTACCGAACATATTCCCGAACTGACCCGGTGCAATAGCTAAAACACCCATTGATGGAAGAAGAGTGTACCTATATGTTTTATATCGCAAATAAATTATCTAACATTTTTATCATCCTAAAATGATTTTCTACTGAGCTTTGATATCTAATAACTACATAATTATCAAAATTGTTCAACAAAGCATTTATGTACGGGGCTATTCGCTGTTAATTGCACATTGACTACACCATAATGCCATGTGCTTATTGGATGAAAAGACCTTGACCCGCGTAGACTTCACATGTGATTTGAGTCACGGAAAACATGATTTAGTTCAAATAGTACCTACCCACATTTTGTAGACATTAGGACTTGGAAAAGTAGCATATTTTTTCCTATTCTGGAAAAGATTTCTGTTTTGCAGTAACATTTTTCAACAGTAAGGGAAAGATTTTAATCTTTTCAGTAGGTGTGTTACTGTACTGAATACTGATAGGCTCTTGCACAGGCATGGGCAATGAGTGGTGACCACAAATAAGCGTTTTTTGGCTTCTCGCCTTTAATAAAGATCGCTACGAGTACCTGCCTACATTTGTCCTTGCTTTTACCATCAGGGTCGATGAAGATTAATCGGTAGCCATTAATCTAAATTTTTCAAACTTGATCAAAGTTTGCCCTCGTTTAACTCCGACCAGTTTGGAGCACTAGGTAATACGGAACGCCTGCCTTGCATGCTACATCCCAATGCAAATGGTATTAAGTACCACGAGGCGATAGTTGCATCAACGTAAACACATTCTGTTATGTTTTCTGAAGATAATGTACCTACTTCTGTGCCGTTATTTGTATCTTATAGAATTGTAAATTGTAGTATTTTAAATTCCTTTATCTTACTTTATATGATGCTTCTTTAATTTTAATTGAAGGCCTCTATTTTTATAATATCATTGATTGAAGGTCACCTTTTTGTCACCGTGTACGAGTAAACTAATATAGGCACTTACATACCTACGCAGTAGGTGATCAAATCAGAATGCTTCGTCAATACGTTATCATTATTGATAGTTATTAGTGATAGACCAGGTATAGATTATTAGTGATTCTCTGACACTGCAACAAAAGGATGGTAGCAGCCTAGCAGCGCTTAATTAGGTGAAAACAGTAAAAAGCTTACATACCATGCACATTATTGACAAAATTATACATATAGGTAGTAATTATAAATAGTTACAGTACAGAGCCCACCGACCTCCAATGGAAGTGGCCGTTCGTCACATTCATAGCCACCATTATTTCGCAGAAGATGCTGGCCCTTAGCTTTAAAAAAATAAAGCTATAAAAAATATTGACACTTGAGTATTTCATTTGTCAAAAATTGTCAAAAACATAAAAATCTGCATTAATAATAAATAGTTCGCTAAAATTATTATTTAATAAACTGTTATTACGTTTTATAATTTTATACCTTTATTTTAATTTGATTTAAAAGAAAAAAATCAAAAATATTAGGAGAAAAATAAACATGGAGTTAAATTCTGAAGCTGAAGGATATTGCTGGTTGCTCCTAACGTAAAACGTTCCAGTGATTAAAAAAGTCACACGATATGAGATTAGATGAACGAAGACGGAAAATAAAGTAAGTTGGTTTCTACAAGAAGATGTTCTCCACGTCTTAGTCTTGTAATGTGTTTAGTACCTACCTGTAACTCAGTTCGCCAACAATGTAATTCTACCAATAAAAGGTCTGTAAACCATGCAAGTAGGTACTTTTTATTAATTACTAGCTGCCCGGACAGACTTCGTTATGTCAACAGTTTTTTTTACTTTGAGATGTAAGCTATCCTATCTTTCAAGTTGGATCAAACTGCACACGGTGTGCAAATTTGAATAAAATCGGTTCAGTAGTTTAGGAGTCCATCGCGGACAAACAACGTGACACGTAATTTATATATATTAAGATTGTAAATTGTAACTCTTGAGGGCACTAGGTTCCAGACATCTTCACTTTGTGCACACTTTTGTAAAGTACAAAATCAAAGGGAACAAAAATGTCACTGCTGCAACTTTCTTTATGTTAATGGCCAGTAGACGATTGATGGTACGGGTCGCCGTAGCTTACGGCCATCAGCAACACAAAGGCACCTGCATTATTTCTCTCCAGCACTCTGGATCATCACGCATGTTCCAAACTGGGTCGTACACAGTGGCGTAACTAGCCCTAAGGAGGCCCTATATCAATATTTGTTGTGGGGCCCCCTCAATGTCAGCTGTCAAATATAAAAGGAGTGCCAACTATAGCGGTTGTAGGCCGCTGGCGAGCTTTTTTCTGGGAGTGTTAGTGAGGGCCCCTATACGCTGGGGGCCCCGTATAATTGAT
The DNA here is from genome assembly GCA_911387775.1 of Thymelicus sylvestris. Classification (NCBI taxonomy): domain Eukaryota; kingdom Metazoa; phylum Arthropoda; class Insecta; order Lepidoptera; family Hesperiidae; genus Thymelicus; species Thymelicus sylvestris. The sequence continues at coordinate 5,239,610 of OU426892.1, forward strand.
ACGGCGGTAGCTACGCCCTTGGTCGTACAGCTACAATAGGAGGAACTGTTCTCTATGCTACACAACCTCACAATATGTTGTTCAGCAGAGTGCGGCAAAAGCAGGCAAAGTTGGCTTGAATTCAAAGATAGATGGAGCCTATGGATGAGGGGACTTGAGGGGAGTGATTTACACCCCATTTTATATAGATTATAGATATATAGGTAGCATAGGTACAAGGGATTGGTTGCCAGTAGGTACTGTATTACATTTTGCAAAAAAGTTATTACAATTCCGAAAAACCTTATAATGTATCCAAGTAAGGTTAAGTTTACCTATTATAATTTATAAGGAAGCGTATCTAGCCTTTATTTTTAACATTATGTTCATTTGTACAGCTGTAAACCAAATGTTAAGATCAACTTTTATCTATAGACATGTCAGTGAAGAAAATGTCGAAAATGTTACCAAGACAGTGGAAGAAACGCCAGAGGAGTGGGCGCCATGGAATCTGGTGATCTCCATCAAAAACCCACATGCACCTCCGCCTGTTGCCATCAAGACTACCCCTGGACCAGCTTGGGACATTGGACAGGTTTAACTTCGTTATTAAAGAAATACATTTTCGGAATAAAATGCTTTCTTCGGTACGCTCACATTCTCTATTCGATATCTGCTTGCAGGAAATAAATAGCTAGCTTAAATTTTATTAAACGTCATAGCAAACCACGTATTTCATAACGTGATTCCAACTTCTCTACTTTATTCATACTTACCTTACCAGATTTTTTCGAGGCATTAAAAACCTTAGTCAACCTTAGATAGTAACTGCTCTACATGCTATAATCTTCGATGAAAATGTTTAAGATACAATACAAGGCCACTAAAATATAGAACTGAAAGCTCTACAAAAATCTATTATTATAATTATCTAAGTATCATTTTTGACGAAAGACGGCCCTTCAGTTTGAAACTATGAACACTGAACGGATCCGTGAGATGAGATTTAAATATCCGAAAAAGATCAATCAATCAAAAACATTTTTATTAATCTAACAACATATCGGAAAGGTGCTTTTTCATGGAGGAGAAGAAATGGCGAAAGAAACTTCAATCATTAGCCTTCCTTTCGCATTGGACTTCCTTATCATTATGTCACTTGCTTTGTGTATCATGTTGTTGTATTTAATCTTTGCTTTCAAGAGCAAATAAACCTTGTCGACGCAGTCAAGCTATGAAATATTGCATGTATCTAAAGGTGCTGAAAGCTGCGCGCCTGCTCTGCAAACCTCCGATGAAAGTTGACTTCGAGGATGAACAGGAGATGCGATGCGTATATTCACTCATCTACGATGTGTTCCGATGTGAGTATATCTTCTTAATTCTTATTAATTGCTAGTAGGTACTTCAGAATTTGTAAGAAGCTACTTTTTCCTAAAGACACGCACAAAAGCTTGCGTGTGATAATAAAGGTTTTTGGGGCTTGGGCTAAGTATAAATAAAGAAGCTAAGTATAAATAAAGTTTTTGGGCATTAATGGCACTCCTGTCGATCATAAATTTTAAACTCCAACTCTATAAAACCTTAAAAAAGTATCGTTCGTGAAAACATTATTATTCGTGGTTCTTCTTTAGTCGTAAATCACTGAACTGAACACAATGGTGAATAATAAAATAGTGGCTGTCCCTTAAAAAATCCGTGTATCATTGCTTAGGTATGTACTAAAACAAACCAATGGGATCCTTATAGTTTGAGCTCACATGAAGTGACTGTCACGAAAGTAGGTGGCAAACTTGGCGCGTTTATTGGAACTGTAAATTACGTCACGCTACGCTCAAAACTAGTTTACTGGCGTTGTATAGCGTTATTTAACTTTTATCACCGAGTACTGACACGATAAATCCACGATAAACACTCGCGTGCGTTTGAATGAGCTTACCAAATGAGGCAGTTTCTAAACATTGTTGTGTTGGTAAATATTTACGCTATGTATTTAAGTTTTGTAAACAATATCTAAATGACTTTCAAAGAATACTGAAGTAAAGTGTATTAGCATTTAGCTCTCGTGAGTTGTTAGGTATTTGGGATTTCATGCATCCCTATATAAGGTACAATGGGATATTCAAGCTTGAAAATTGCATTGAGATATGATTTTGTGGGTATTTCCAAATTCGGAAGTGTGTTTTCAATTTTGACCTTTTCCATACCTGAGTATCATATTCCCCTCATGGGTAAACCCTTTTTGTTACAAAGTAAAATTACATCCAAGGATAAAACCTACTTTATTATCTACTATTCCTGAACTTTACATCAGATCTATAATAGCAGCTTAGACCTTTGTGTTTCTTTATGTTTTTCGTATGTATTTTGGTTGTCAGACTAGGTAAGTATGTTTCTAATGGAAAATAGCATGAAAATAGCCGAGTTGCCGAGAGACAAAATAGACACGGCTTTGATATATCAGTTAAACCTACAATATTAACTTTTCTTAGACTGTCATGCATGTTTGATGTTGCTAATGTCCAATTATCACCAGGCACATCCATCAGATAAAATTAAAAATTAAAATAAAAATATTTTTGAAAAACCATCCTCTTAGTACGCTGTAGGCTGTACGGCGCTTAAGATTGACAATTTGATAGTCCACATGTGAACATAAGTCAGATGTCGTCGGAGTCATGTATCGGGTATGTCGTGTCTAGAGGCTGGTGAGTGGTGTCTGGTGCCGCTGCACAGTCGGAAACCACCGACGAATAAACGTCATTCAATACTTTTTATGCCTTTTTATTATTCAGCACGTCTTTTACATTGTATTGGGTTTTTGTCACGCGACCTTCTCTTAGCGGCTATAAATTATTCTCATGTTAGTATTCCACGTTATACAAAAGTTTCAAAGATATATAATTAATTATATATACTTATAAGATATATATACTTATAATATTATTGGTATCATTTGTATCATAGCATCAAACGATTCATTCCTGAAAACATTCCATCAAAAAGTCCTCACTGGTCGGGAATACAGATTTTTCCTGAAGGCCGCACCAGCCAACAAAGCCCATTGGAGATTTCCGAAAAAAAATTGTACTTATATGTAAATTTTGTAACGTTTCCAACCAAAGCAAAAAAAATCGGCCAAGTGCTTGTTGGGCCTCGTGCGGGCCTGTAGTTGAAAATTTATCAATTACCTAATAAGTACTACTCGTTAACGTGTTAGGCCTACCTAGCTAAAAACTTATAATGATACTTTTCGTATGGGTCTATTAAAAATTAGCACTACAGAGCTCAATATTTCGCAAAATGAGAGATCACTGAAAAGAAGAGACCGCAATGTGGACCATTAATAGGTTGACCGTTGAAGCCAAGCAACATTCGTCAATCAAAATTATGGTGCCTATTAAAATATGATTTGTAATGTTTGTCGTAGATAAATCTGTCCTTGACCAAGCAATCGAAGATGTCGACTTCTTCGGTGATTATCCCCATGTAAGTAAGTGCACAACAAGCTCGAATTACTCTATTACTCATTTGCTTCAATGAAAAAGAAAAATATTCCAAGGAAAAATATATTGTAATCACTATATGTGTGAAATTCTTAAACGTGTGTGAAGCTGTGACGTTTGGCAAGATGCACTTGTCTGCAGAACTTTATTCTGACGTAATGCAATTTAATTTTTAAAATGGATGTGGCATCGATATCAGATAATGCCACAATTAATCAATCAATGGGTACTTTAATATAATTTACAACGAGCTTTTATAGGGATTGATGCTATTGATTTATGTCCATCACCATCCACATCACGACAAACAAAATTATGTACCTACTTACTATTTTATGTGGAAGTGCTTCCCATTTTTGATATCGTTCTTGAACTTGATCGATCAATTTCGAAGGTTACCATTATCGTACCATTATGTATCAAGGTTTTTCATTCGGATGCCATTACCGAATGGTAATAAGTTATGTTATGATGGTTAAGGTAGGTTCGACAAGATGCAATAATAAAAAGGAGGGCCCCTCAAACTCATATTATGGCATTCTCGTGACCGAATCCATTTCTTTTTCCAAATCTAAGGACGATCATGAAAATGAGCTTTTTATTTATGAGTATTGTTTTCGTGAACACAAATAATCGTTTCTGGTCGCTTTGTGATCAGATAAAGTGGATTCGATTAATAGAGACACGAAATGTAACGCCGAGGAAGTGGGGGAAATGCGTCAAACTTTAAACGTGATTTAACTGATAAGACGCCCACCCTATCCTAATCCTATTAGTTTGCCGTTTCTATTTAATTGCTATTCTGTTAATGCTAATCTATTCATAGTTATAAATATGCAAAAATTCTGTTCAAGATAATGGTAATCCATTTAAATCCATTATAATTAAATCTTGTCCTTTTTTAGGGTTCCGAAGTAAAATCGGAACCATAAAAAGTGCTAATTTTGGTTAGAGTCAAGTGTCCCTCCCCCCTGCTGGCTAAACGGTTGGAGTTGGACAAGTGAAATAATTCTCAAAAATAGGTTATAATATGATACATTTACAAGGAAAACTATCACAGATGTTAGCATTAGTAGTTAATGAGTAATAGTGGATAAACTTATTACTTCGGAACCCTTCATTGCGCGTGGCCTGACACGCACTTGTTCGGTTTTTTCTATGTTCAAAGCCAATTTTCGATTAATTTAACGCTTCTATCCTCCTGCGTGAAGATGGCTGACCACCGTCACAAATCATGGCTGTTTCTGATGGAGCTTGCAAGGCGGGGCTGGGGCGCTCGGGCCAGGGGCGAGTTGGAGAGAGCTACGCAACTCCTGAAGGAGGCGGGTCAGCCCTTCGAAGAAATTGAAAAGGCTGTCTGGGATCAGAGAGTACACTTCGCCGCCGCCATTGCAAGGATACGAATAAAAAATCGAGCTTTTTCGTACGTAATTTTCACTACACAATTTACATAGTCCGAATTTTTGTCTTGTCTGCTGAAAGTGCTGAATAATTTGGATCTCGGATTCAATTCCCAACCGAAGCAGATTGTTTGAGACATAATAATTATCTAAATTATTATTTTGTGTGGTTCTATGCGTAACAGAGATTGCTTTTGCGGAGTGTTTTAATGTTTTATTTTTATTTTATTGTTACGTTTCTGAACTTCATTTAACTCTACCCCAGATTATCTGATCTTCTACCACATCATCTGCGCGAGGAACGAATATCAGCGTGCGTGAATAAAGACACCGTCACTGGATGGGTCAACACGTTTAAAGCCAAGTAAGAATCTGCTTCAGTATATCAATCTGAAAAAACTGCCCTTACAACAGTGACCTTTTTTTGTAAACACTGTTTTCTAGTTTAAAATTATTAATTTGTTATAGGAAAGTCGCACTCCTGGTGGAAAGGTTACATAAGCTTGGATATTCTTATAGCAATTCTAGGCAGCTTTGTGCTGGCGAATACCGCTTTGATCGAGTGTGTCCGAGGTAATGTTTTATTTGAAATATTTGTGTTTGTACAAAAGGGCAATCAGCATTATATTAAACTCTTATTGTAGATTTATTACCCTGCGACCACCTGAGAACGTAACCGTAGGACAATTGGATCTAGTGAAAGAAGGCATCATAGTGCTCCAGGTGAGATGTTATCTAATACCTACTTGCTTATTTTATGTCTGATAGTATTTGTTAAAAGAACAGATCATATGCGATGGTATGAAACTGGCCCCAATGGATGAGGCTCTATGGTTCCGGGAAGGGTGCACCACGAGCAGGGGTGGTTGACTCGGGTTCGAAATGGATAGAGCTCCTTAGGTACACCTCAAAATCTTAAGCTTAAGCTAAAGAAGCAAAATAATCCTCTCGTCGGGTACGGAACCCTAAGGAACTCGAAGCTCGAAGCAGTCGAAGCGTCTACTGACATACGGCACTAACGACAGCGGAAACACGTAATTGTTGTGAGCGAGATAACAAATAAAATATCGTAGATGGTCTAAGTTCTCAGCTTATAAATCTCTTTTATATCGATTTCATCGAATAAATCATCAATAATTGACGACCAGTGTGGCGCAATGGTTACCATGCCGGATCGCCGCACCAAGGGTCCTGGGTTCGATTCCCAGCGAGGCGGAAAGGACAATGCCCATCTGTGCCCCAGAAATGCCCAGATAAAGTATATTACAAGATTGCTCTAATAAATAAAAACTAGAATTATGTTGTTAATTTTAAATCATATGAAGCACTGGATAAAAAATAAAAAATTAAATGAAATTAATAGAAAATTAAGTTCCTAATGAAAAACTAATAGCAATGCTGTCTGTAAGCGATAAAATGTATAAAAGACCAGTATGAAGTTATCATGTTTAATTTCCAATATCTTTTGAACCGGTGCTTTATATGACATTAAATCTAGATATAATATAAATACTGTTAAAAAGTTATCATATGACATAGAGCTGCAATTTGGGCATTGCATGGCATTTCTGACTTTCAGCTCCATACTAATATGGGCATGGTCCTTTGAATGATGAGTTTGAATTTCTGTTCTCGGTCTGAGTGTGAATGTCCTTGTCTAGTGTGTTGTCCATGGCACCCACGACACAGGAAATCCTAGTGTGAGGCTATGAGTGTGAAGCGTTAAAAAAAAGAAATCGCTCTTACCTACAGGAAAGGGAGTTTTGCGAGGGTGCATCAACACTGTGCCGTGCTTTGCGCGCTAACTCCCTGCGCGGCGTGGTTGCGCAGACGCATGCGTCGTCGCCGCGTTGTTCGGCGTACCTCGCCGCGCAGCTGCGGGAGCTGGCCGCCGTTCTCAAGGCCAGCGCGCCCGCCGCACCAGTCACGCCCCAGCTGGGGAAACTCGTCGTGTTCGGGGCTGGGGACAAGTGAGTATGGCTTAAACATAATTATTTTGGTTCGAGACACGAGTCTCTTCATGACTGTGGAGGCCTGCAGTGTGTATCATGCTACTCCAGTGTGGATTGTTGCTGGAGATGAGTGAGCTCGGAATTCTCTTCCAAGGTACTAGAATAGTGCGAATATCCAATTAACTAAAGGGAATTGAGATTGCCAGTCACTATTACCTCCAAGCCGGGGAATCTCGTATTATCTGCGGTTCTGAGACTAATACCTAAGTTAGATTACTGCAATCTAAAGGAATTAATTTACGTATTACCTATAAGTTGACATTAGAGTAGTCGCCAACAACTCCTTAACTTCAAGGTGCTTACAATAATCACACCGCGAAATCACCTCTGAACAAACTTCTTGTAATTTATCGTCCTGCTCATATTTACAGAGTGGGAAGTTACGTAGGCGCACTCCGAGAACTTGGTATAGATGCCTCCGAACTTCTGCAGTCCGGCGCTCCGGTGTGTGTGATCAGCGACCCGGTGTACGGCGAGACGCCGTCCGTGATCAACGCCCTGGACGGGGTGGTGGCCGCGCTGGCCACACCGCCCAACTCCTACTCAGCGGTCACTGATCCTATTGACTTGGTTTGCGGTCGTGGGGGAGATCTTGCTATGCTTGAGGTAAGTTAAGTAGGTGCACATCCAGAGTTATTAATACAGTGGAGGTATATTAATACGAGTACAGTGTATCTACTTTAACAGGTATCCTGTTCTTCTTCTCTTTATGAGTTTTAGCTGATTGTTGTTACTCTTCTTTGTTACTTTTCCGTTTTCTTCTATGGTAATGTTGTTACTCTTCTTAATTACAGATCTTAACAGAATCTGAAATAGATGTCAAAGGTAAAGCTCGAGTGCAATCCATTCTAGAAGAGCAGAAGAAAACTTTAAAAACTCTTATGTCCAAGCCTCAGGTAGGTCTTACCTACTGTTATGGTTAGGTATATTTAAATTCGTACGAAGCGCTCATAGCCCGGCGGCTTGCGTCGATCCTATGTGATCGACAAAGTTAAGCAACAGCGGGCGCGGTCGGTAGTTGGATGGGTGACCGCTAGTGGCAAAAATTTCTTGAGCGTTTCCGTGCTTCGGAGGGCACGTAAAGCCGTCGGTCCCGGTTGTTATCATAAGATAACAGTCGTTAAGCCATGTCGGAGGCCCTCGGGCGGTTTTGAAAACTTCCGACACTCGGGTTGGCCACTAACCCCTCCACCAATCCGCACTGGAGCAGCGTGGTGGAGTATGCTCTAGGCCTCCTCAAGAGGAGAGACCCGTGCCCAGTAGTGGGCCATTAATGGGTTGAAGCCAAATTCGTACGATGCGGGACATGCTGTTATGTCGATGCTTTCAGATCCAACTGATCCTGTACGAAACTCACTCAGCGCTTGAGGCTGAGAATCAGGCGCAGGTGACGCGGGCGGTGGCTGAAGCGAACCGGCTGGCGCGAGAGCGACATGCTTTGTTGAAGAAGAAGCATAAAGATCACGTAATTTATATGATTTATAACCCAAATCACTGTATGCGGTGTCATGTGGAGCGTGGAATCTAAGTTTAGATGAAAGAAGAAATTAATCCTAGAAATAATTTTATCATCATTAGATATCGCTTCATGATTTCTTTAAGAAGTTCAGCTGTCACGAGTCTTTTATTTCAGAACATCAGACCAAGACCAGAAACAACGACTACTATATCCGCAACATCTCTAGAGCACACCGTTTCTCGGTCTGACCTCGATAAAGAGTCAGATGACGAAGATTCCCCTAATGGCTCGCCGACGGGACCGCAGACCGCCTCACCGCCTACCACGGGTAGAACTAGGTCGCAGAGTGGGGACACTGTGTTGAAGAAACAGGCAGAGAGCCCTAACGTGAGCTCACGGCCGGGGACCACTAGAGCGAGGCCGATCCCAGACACGGCAGTCGCTGAGAACGATCCCATTCCCAAGGATCCTGATACGGACAGCCCTAATGTTTTTGTGAGTTAAAATTAGGTGCTTTATATATTTCCTGTCATGTACATAGGTACATTGTATATTAGTAAAGGTAATCTTGTTGTATTTTGTTTGCGTGGATGTCTTGAACATTTATTATTACGTAATGAAGATAATCGGATTCCCTTGCTTGTTAATACATTGGTTTACCAACACTGCAATTGCAAGTGTGGTACAGCCCAATGGCATTCAGAAGGCCTGGTCTTAAGACCATATTTTATTCGTTGGTCGGCAGATCTCAGATCGGTCAAGTCAAGACGGTTGGGAGTCAAAAATAAATTGAACCACACAGATGTCCCTTTACTATAAGGGTCCCTTCTGAACTTTTCTTCCTAGCAAGCATAAAAGTATGTACGTATTTTAATTTGTTTTCCAGGTACCCAACTGCGATTTATTTGAAGTTCAGACTCTACCTAACTTGGGCAACGGATTAGACATTAACTACATATTGGATCGGGATGGATGCTACCTCGGCCTTATCCAGAGGAAGGTTAGTTTCTTTTGTACGCTCTGATTAGATACTATAAAAATAAATCTAACTACCTACTCTACTCGTTTCGATATTTCCATCACGACGTGTGACGTGCAATCTTTTTGGACCGTCTATTTTAGTTACCTCCATGCACGAGCGTAACGAGGGGGGGGGGGGGGGGGTTATATGCCTTCTTACTTGTACTCCATAGAAGTTCTTATTACTTATCGTTAACAATTCTCTCTCTCCCCTCTGGACAAGTGGCAAGGTTTTTGAATTATTAGATAATAGATAATTATTAATTTCGAGCATAAGTCTATAGCTGCGTAACACACGGGTAGGCGTCACGCAGGAGATCACCCGGCTCGACGCTAAGTACATGATCCGGGTGGCGGAGGAGCGCGGGCTGTTCGGGCAGGCGGCGCACGCGCAGCCCGCGCGGCGCAAGCGCAACGAGCCCGTCGCGGTCACGCCGCAGAGACGGCGGCGGAAGGCGTGCGGGTTTGAGGTACTGAATCATTCTGTTATACAAATAATTATGTTGTGTTATGAAGTACCTATTAGGTGACTATATAAGAAAATTTAATTTGAGTGTAACTAATAAACTGGTTCTAATAGTCTTGGTAACGACCTGTTGAAGCTATAGCATAGTGATAGAAAGTCTAATAATCGAAGACAAGTTTTTATAACTCTTTTGTTCATGTTCAGATCTCTCTTTGACAACCCAAAAAATTACAGCGCCGGAATGCGCTTTTACTTAGCGCGTCTGGCTACAGATGAGGCCAACTGTAGTATACGCTAAGTAGTCTGTCGTCTCCTACACTCACTTTAATTACCACCACAGATAAACATAAAGCTTACATGACGGTCAGCTATCTCTGGGAGTAGGTTATCTGTGGACGAGGAGTATGAAGTTACTCTATTGATGTTGTGCGGCGGGACGACGTAGAAGATATAATAAGTGTTGGATAAAAGTAATAATTAAAGTGAGTGAAAGGAGCCGATATAATAAATTGTAAGATAAAAGTACAGTACATTTTGGCGACGAGTCGGTAAGTACTGTTAAACACTTAGTTTGTAGTGAAGAAAATTATTTACTACTACTACGTACTTGGGAATGAAACTTAAAATTCTAAATCATGTCATGATTGTCAATGATATTACATAAAATATTACCTAATTATTATTAGGTATGTACGTAAAAAGAGGGTATTGATGGGTAAAGTTTATACTTGAACAGCAAATAACAAATTTTAATATAAAATAGTGGATCCTTAAAAATGGAAGGCCATTTTAGAACAAGATTTGAAGTTACGTTTTACAAGTAATACTTACAGTTACCTACCTACCTATTGACCTGACAATTATGTTACTTTACTATTGCTATCATACAATATCATTGATTGCTATAAATAATTAAAAAAATAAATAAATAATAAGATAAAATATTACCTATTATTTATTGGTAATGTGACATTGCCACTTAAAGTACAATTAATAGGAGTAACTTTAAAAGAAAGTTTAATTATTGGTATTTTGGCAATGTCTCTTTATTAGTTTACTAATGGTCGAAGTACCTTTATTATTGAGATATATTATAATTTGATTGTACTAAATTGGCAAAAATGAGAAGTAACTTGAAGCATTGTAGTGGAAGTATGAAGGAAGATAAACTATCACAGTAACAGCGATGACTGTTTGGATGTTTTAAAAAGGAAATTGGGTAATTATGAGCGTTGGTAGCTTGAAGACATAATTATAAAATGATTGTAACAGTTGATGACTGTTTAGATGTTTGAAAATGAAAATAGGTAATTATGAGTGTTGGAAGTTTGAAGAAATAATTATAAAAATAATTATTGTTGTAGCGGATGAGGACTGCTACTATTAATTTATGAATGTATGTGACAGTTGATGACTGTTAAAAGGATGTAAAATAATAATAGCTAATTAAGAATGTTGGGAGCTTGAAGAATTTAGCAGTTGATGACTGCTATATGTAACTTATTAATTAATATAATGGTTGACGACTGTTTAATGTTTTAAAATACTTAAAGCAGTTGATGACTGCTATCGGTAGCTGTAAAAATATAACCATTAAGTACCTACGGTTAATAGTACTTCAATTATTAACACCAGAACAGTTAGAAATTGATAAAAATAACTATCTTATAAACAAAGTATGACGTTAGGTGGTAAGGAACAGTAAAAAAAATGAAAGGTCTCTTCTTGTTACAGAAAATGGCAAATCTTTCATTAGACAAATTTGAATGTGATGGAGATGTAGCTTCAGTATCTATTAGATGGGAGCGTTGGAAGAGAAGTTTAGATATTTATCTAGAAGCAACAAAAGTTACATCTGAAAGTCAAAAACGAGCATGTATGCTGCATTGGGGTGGATCAGAACTCCAAGAAATATTTTATAATATACCGGGAGCAGATGCTACTGTGGAAGCAAACAGCAAAGTTTATGAAATAGCAATTAAAAAATTAGATGAATATTTTGCACCTAAGCAAAGTAAACGTTTTGAAAGACATTTATTTCGAAAATTAAAGCAAGAAGAAGATGAAAAATTTGAAAAATTTGTAGTTCGCTTAAGGCAGCAAGCTTTAAAATGTGAATTTACCGATACAAATGATCAGATATTGGATCAAATTACTGAGAAATGTGTTTCTGAAGACTTGCGGAAAAAATTATTAACATCAGGTGATATGACTTTAGACCAAGCTATTGTAGAAGCGAATGCTTTGGAAGTAGTTAGGAGGCAATTAGATAATTTTAACAACAAACAAAAATTTATGCATGAAATAAATAAAATAGAGACTAAATCAAGAAACAGTATAAAAAAGGAATGTTATCGATGTGGTAGTTGGAATCACTTAGCGTATGAAGAGAAATGTCCAGCGAAAGGTAAAAAATGTATGAAATGCGGAAAATTGGGACATTTTAAATTATACTGCAAAAGCAATTTGTTTAAAAGAAAGACACCACCACAAACATCATTTAAGGAAATTGCGAAAAATATGGATAAGTCAAAGAAAATGCGTCAAGAAATAAGGAATGTTGAGATGAAAGAAAATGTTAGCGCTGACGAAGAGATACACTATGTATTTAATATAGATAATGATGATTTGATTATGTGTAATATTGGTGGTTATAAAGTTGAGATGTTAGTTGATTCAGGTTGCAAGAATAATTTGATTACAGATAAGACATGGAATAAAATGAAAGAAAGTGGTATTAAAGTATTTAACCAAATACCGAACCCAAGCAAGATATTTTTAGCATATGGAAGTAATACCCCACTAAAAGTGATTGGCTCTTTTCAGAGTTATATAGTTTTGGCAGGAAAAAACATAGATGCTACATTTTATGTTATTGGTGATGGAACAAGAAATTTGTTGGGTAAAGCAACAGCAATGGCTCTAGGTGTTCTAAAAGTAGGTCTACAAGTAAGTAATGTGGAAACAAATAATATTTTTCCAAAATTTAAGGATACTTTAGTACGTATACCCATTGACGACAATATTAAACCAGTAATTCAACCTTACAGAAGGATTCCCATACCCTTGGAGGAAAAGGTAGAGAAGAAGATAAGCGAGCTTCTAGAAAGAGACATAATTGAAAAAGTGGAAGGTCCTTCAGACTGGATATCACCAATTGTGCCAATATTAAAAGAAAATGGTGATGTCCGTCTATGTGTGGACATGCGGAGGGCTAATATGGCAATAAAAAGAGAAAATCATCCATTGCCAACTATGAATCAATTATTACCTAAAATTAAGGAAGCAAAAGTTTTTAGTAAACTAGACATTAAAGATGCATTTCACCAATTGGAGCTTCATCCAGATTCCAGGCATATCACAACATTCATTTCAACCAAAGGACTTTACAGATACAAACGATTAATGTTTGGTATAACATGTGCCCCTGAAATTTTTCAGAAAACTCTTGAACGGTTATTATTGGAGTGTGAAGGGGTTATAAATTTTATAGACGATATCCTTATATTTGGAAAAGACAAACTCGAACATGATCAAAGACTTCAGAGAGTATTACAAGTTTTAAAAACAAATAACATACTTTTACGGGAAGATAAATGTTTATTTGGCATATCAAAAATTCAATTTTTAGGCCATGAGTTATCCAAAGATGGGGTTAAGCCCTTAGACAAATATATAACAGCCATTAAAGAATTTAGAGCCCCAACTACTATTTCAGAATTACAGAGTTTCATGGGACTTATCAACTATGTAGGTAAATGGATTCCTAACATGGCCACTATAACCGAGCCTTTGAAACAAGTACTTCGCCATAAATTTGGCAGAAACTCTAATATAACAGAGATGTGGGGAGTTGATCAGGACAATGCGTTTAATTCTTTAAAAACTACACTAGGAAACTTGCCGAAATTAGGTTATTATGATGTGAGAGATAAAACTGTTGTTTTTGCAGATGCGAGCCCTGTAGCATTAGGGGCTGTTTTGATTCAAATTAATAATGAAGGAGTATCTCGTATAATTGCATTTGGTAATAAAACCTTATCTGATTGTGAACGCCGATATTGTCAAACGGAGAAGGAAGCTTTGGCACTTGTGTGGGCTGTTGAACATTTTCATATGTTCCTTTATGGAAAGCAATTTGATCTCGTTACTGATCACAAACCATTAGAAATAATATTTGGACCAAAGTCAAAGCCATGTGCGAGAATTGAAAGATGGATTCTTAGATTACTATCTTACAAGTACAAAGTGGTCTACTTGCCGGGGAAAAATAATATAGCTGACTCTTTGTCTAGGCTGTGTATGATTAGGCCTGGACTAGACACACGTAATAGAGATTATGTGCATGATGTGGTGGAACTTACTAGACCTGTAGCAGTATCATTAACAGACATTGAAAATCATTCGAAACAGGACCCAGAATTACAAAAAGTAAAAGAAGGTGTCTATAATAATATTTGGGATGACAGTATAAAAACGTACAAAATATTTTCTAACGAAATTTGTTTTTATGGAAACATTGTTCTTAGAGGTACGAGGATAGTGATTCCAAAATCATTAAGGAATCGTGTTTTGTCTGCTGCGCATGAAGGACATCCTGGCGTAGTGGCGATGAAGTCAAGATTAAGGAGTAAGGTATGGTGGCCAAGATATGACAAAGACACTGAAAATATGGTTAAGTCTTGCAAAGGGTGTACGCTGGTGTCGGGGCCATATCCACCTAATCCACTGAAAAGACGGGAACTACCATCATATCCATGGGTTGATATTGCGATAGATCTTCTAGGTCCATTACCGTCTGGGGATTATCTCTTAGTGGTAATCGATTACTACTCAAGATATAAAGAGATAAAAAATTGTAGAGATATATCCAGTAAAGAAATTACGAAATTATTGAAAGAAATTTTCAGTCGATTGGGAAATCCCGTTTCTATCACAGCTGACAATGGAAAGCAATTTACAAGCAGTGAATTTAAAACCTTTTGTCATGAAAATGATATTAGAGTTCATTATTCAATTCCATACTGGCCACAACAAAATGGCGAGGTGGAAAGACAAAACCGTGACATTCTTAAACGACTTCGAATATGTCAAGTCGAAAAGAAGTGCCACTGGAAAGAAGCAATAATAGATTATTTATGTATGTACAACAGTACTCCGCATACGGTTACGGGAAAGACGCCAGCGGAATTATTTTTTCAAAGAAAATTTAGAGACAAAATTCCCATGATAGATATTATTAAGCATAGACAGGATGATCAGGAAGTAAGAGACAGAGATAAAGAAAAAAAAGAAAGAGGAAAGGAATACGCGGATAAGAGAAGAAGAGCACAAACCGTAGATGTTGGGCCAGGAGATAAAGTATATGTCAAAGATGTCAACAAGGCGAACAAACTGAGTACACATTTCGCACCTACACCCCACACAGTCCAATCACGAGTAGGAGGAGATGTTGAATTAACGAATGACGAAACTGGACAACAATTGCGACGCAATATTGTCCATTTGAAAAAGGTAGAAGGAGAATGGAAAGTAATAGAAACGGAAGCTCTGAAATCTGACGACGAAGATGAGGAAATAAATAAGAGTAATGAGTAAAACCTAATAGATGATTTACGAAGTGAAGGAAGCATTTGATTGATGTAATTTTAATATTCTTTTAATTAGTGTTTTACAAATAAAGAACTTAATAATTGGAGTTAGTGAAGAAAAAAATAAAATATAAGTTACTTTAAAAACATAAAGTACTTGAGGATGAGAAGTAGTGATTTGTAATCTGAAATTCTTTAATTTGAATTAAAGTACCAATTTATAAAATCTGAATTTGGTTTCTTTTATCTCTTACGGATGATATCCATTTAAATAAATAAAATAAAAAAAATAAAAAAATAAGGGAGGGATGTAGTATACGCTAAGTAGTCTGTCGTCTCCTACACTCACTTTAATTACCACCACAGATAAACATAACGCTTACATGACGGTCAGCTATCTCTGGGAGTAGGTTATCTGTGGACGAGGAGTATGAAGTTACTCTATTGATGTTGTGCGGCGGGACGACGTAGAAGATATAATAAGTGTTGGATAAAAGTAATAATTAAAGTGAGTGAAAGGAGCCGATATAATAAATTGTAAGATAAAAGTACAGTACACCAACGAATATCGCTTGACGTGTATAATGGCACTGAAGACCACCAGCCCCGGATCTAAGGGGGGGCAAATGGGGGCACTTGCCCCGGGCGGCAGTTTCATGGGGGCGCCAAATCCTTGAGACAAGAATTCGAAATATCGAACAAATAAAACCTCTTTTCCTACAATCTCATAGGTTTTTATCAAGTAATCGAATCTTAATATACAGGGTGTCCCGTAAGTAATGGATCGACCGAAGGTGGCAGATAGCTTGAAGGTTGATCTATCATATGTCAAAAACTTACCTTACTAAAAGTGTCACCGTTTTCAAGATATTGACCATTTTTTAAAATTTAGAAAATTCGGCTCCTTTACCCCTCCCTCTTTTTCCTGTTGAGTCCACAAATGAGCAGATATTTTGATACCTATTTTTTTTCCTAGAGCTCTCAGATAGTTGCTTTATAATTATCAGTATGTAATATTGTTGAAATTATTAGGGAACGCTGAGAAAATAGCGTCTACTTGGGATATTTTTGTTTTTGATTTTCTTTGACACAACTTTGATGCGAGGTGGTGGAAAAAAAAATGTACTGGGCAAGTATGCCCCGGTATTTTAAAACTTGTCTGTTTAATGAGGTTTTTAAAAGGTACAACACAGGCTACTTTGATGTAAAAGCCATTTCAGTGTCAAAGGGGTGAATTTAAATCAAAAGTTATTTTATTATTTACTGTTATGAGATGAAGTTTTTCAATGGTTTTTGCTTAATATGACGTTACGTTAAATTATTGCTCTAATAAATATTTAAAATAATGATTATTTTCCGATATTTCAACCTTTAAAAGAAATTTCAAATTACCTAAGAATTACTTGAAAAATATTGTTTCTTCAAAAATAATGCTATTATTTACTGTTTTTTAACACTAGATGATCAGCAAACCTTGTCAATTATTGCTTTAAGATTATTTTTGTATGATAAAATAAATAAAAATAAATATTTTACTTGAATTATTTCCCATTCTTTTTTTTTTGTTAAATATTCATACAAAAATAATCTTAAAACAATAATTTACAAGGGTTCCTGATCATCTAGTATTAAAAAAAGAGTAAATCATAGCATTATTTTTGAAATAAACAATATTTTTCAAGTAATTTGTAATTTCTTCATAAGGTTGGAATATCGGAAAATAATCATTATTTTAAATATTTATTAGAGCAATTATTTAACTTAACGTAATATTAAGCAAAAACCATTGAAAAACTTTATCCCATAACACAATAAAATAACTTTTGTTTCAAATTCACCCCTTTGACACTGAAATGGCTTTTACTTGAAAATTTTCCCTATTAAAGTAGCCTGTATTGTACCTTTTTAAAATCTGCATTAAATAGACAAGTTTCTAAAATACCGGGGCATACTTGCCCAGTACATTTTTTTTTCAACCACCTCGCATCAAAGTTGTATCGAAGAAAATCAAAAACAAAAATATCCAAAGTAGACGCTATTTTCTCAGCGTTCCCTAATAATTTCAACAACATTACATACTGATAATTATAAAGCAACTATCTGAGAGCTTTAGGAAAAAATTTTATCAAAATATCTGCTCGTTTGTGGACTCAACAGGAAAAAGTAGGGTAAAGGAGCCGAATTATCAAAATTTTATAAAATGATCAATATCTCGAAAACGGTGACACTTTTATTTAGGTAATTTTTTCACATAATGATAGGTCAACCTTCAAGCTATCTGCCACCTTCGGTTGATCCACTACTTACGGGACACCCTGTATAATAATATGTTAGAAAAACAAACTTTTCTATTTCCATACGCCCAGTTAGTTTTTGAACACATAGTTACTAAGTGATTTATGAACGCATCAAGTAAATTTTTGAACGCGTGCGTAGTGTCCGTGATCTTTCTGCCAGGGGAATCCCCGTCACATCTATATGAGCCGAGCCGGCCCGAGCCGAACAAAAGAAAAGAAAGCACGCCGTGTAAAGTTGTAGTCTTTCCTGGTTATATATTTTTTTTGTGTTTCTGTTTTATGTTACAAATGAAAGTAATTAGATAATAAAAAGTTTAAATTTATTAAAGGATTATTATTTTAACAAATGGTCACAAAAATGCTACTCATTGGCATTTTTAACAGTTTTCTCAATACTGGAGGGGGCGCCACAATCAAGGTTTTGCCCCGGTTCGAAAATATCGTAGATCCGGGGCTGAAGACCACGCCCTATTTCACTCGCAATTTTTGGCCACACCTCTGCGCAATATCGTTTTAACGCGTTATGACACAGATTCTATGCTGCAGGGATTTGCAATGTTATCGCAGGTGGATCGTGTAGCGGCGCCGACGTACGCGTCTCTGTCGCGGTCGTCGCGGCGCGGCAGTGCGCCGGCGTGGCTGTCGGGCGTGGGGGCCTCGCCCGCCGCCGAGCCGCAGCGGGTGTGCTCGCGACACGCGCGCCGCCACGCCGCCGCCGCCGCGCTCTCCACGGCCGCCTGCACGTGTGATGCTAAACACAGGTGCGCGGACTGCGCGGTGTAGCTGGGATAGGAGCTCGTCTGCACTAGCGGGTCTAGTCCCGATGCTAAGCAGGAAGAATTTCGTACATTGACCTGTTATTACCTGTCTCTGTTACTCCCACGTAAATATAATGCGTCTCGCTCGCACAGTGCAATGACCGCCGTTCTATGCGAGCAAAACGCAATTTTTACGCGGTAGTGACAGAGACAGGTAATAAAAGGTCAATGTGCGAATTTCTTCCTGCTTGGTGTCCCGACTTTAGCTGCCAGCCATCAGGGCGTTTCGATTAGAGGCTCAGCGCCACAACCGCGTGCTACTGTTCACTGTACTGTTAATACTGAACCGCGGAGCGAAAGCTCCGTTCAACGCGGCTCGAATTTTGTGACGGTTTAGTGCGTAGCTACAACATGAGCGGTTATAGGTAGACAGGTAGGATTAATATCGCTCAAGCGTTAAAAACAAATATCAGATCGTATTTAAGCGTACCTATAGGTACATATAAGCCACGTAATTACGCTGCATAAAGCAATAAAAGCTTTTAGCAAACTGTTTTATGACCAAGCAATAACAATACCATGATTCCAGACTCCAGCAGCACCCGCGGCGCGCGTCCGCTGACGTCACGGTGCCGCGGCCCTCGTCGCCCCCTTGCCGCCGCCCCTTCCCCCTCGCCGTGCAAGATCTGCGCCTCAAGACGCTGCTGCCCGGACATAAGATCGTTGCGTCGTAATTAACTCCTCTCGTAGCTTCGAACTGGGTTGGGTATTTTTTTCATAAAGATGGGAATCAGTGTTGCTAGGTCCAAGAACTGGATGACGGTATTTTCTTACGGTTTCGGTAGATTCTATTAAAATCTGTTTTTTTGTAGGTCGTAATACGGTAGTTAAACTAAAAACACTATCGTTGCGTATCGAAGCTGAATACTGTAGATTTACCGTTAACTGTATGGTACCTGGCAACACTGATGGGAAATGGTCTTCAATCCCCTAGCAGTACTAGGACACATTTAAACAGTTATTTTGATAAAGTTAATAGTATCAGGCGTTACTTTGCGGAAATCCATTGTTATTAAGTTAGTATTAGTCTACTTTGCAACAATCCGCGTTTAACATGTATGATGGTATATACTTTAAAACATGCGTGGCACCTCCCTCCCTCCCACAACGGAAACATGCACTACAATAATTAAACGTATATACCAACATACATACCAGCACCAACACGTGTTTCGCCCCGAAACGGAGCATCATCAGGGTAAGTTGACTCTACGATGGTTAGTCGGAAAGTGAGCATCGTTCACTGAGCGTGGCGTATTTATACCCAACTCGCCCACTAATTATCTAATGATGTTGTAATAATTAGTGATTAGTAATTAATTAATTATTTAATCAATTAATTAATCAATTACTGATTCACGCCGGCAGGAACAGGGTCTGACGTAATCTGGTGATGTGTACTGTTGAAAATCCTCAGTAAAGGCGAGTTGGATACATTTATTTGTTCATTCAGCAGTGTAAAATTTGGATTATTATTATGTTTTATTATTTCTAACTGCTCTAGTATACTTAATTTAAAACCCTTTTTAGATTTATGTAATATATTATATGTATGGTTACTAGTTAAACTGTGACCTGATTCTATTAGATGTTTAGCGAAATTAGACTTATCTGCGTGACCATTCCTGTACGCGGCCATATGTTCCCGGTAACGTGTGTCAAAATTTCTACCAGTTTGACCCACGTACACGCCATTACAATCAGAACAATTTTTGTAGACACCCGATTGTTCATGTCTACCTCTTTTATCTTTACCGTTTGTTATAGATTGCAAGGAATTGTTTGTTCTGAATGCAACGAAGATGTTATTACGACGGAGCGTTTTTGCGATTCGCTCTGAAATTGGACCGAGGTAGGTTAAACTAGAACGATATTTATTTGGGATTATACGCGGTTCCCAACGACACAACGTTTAAACTGTTTTGTCATCGATGTATATGGGTGGCATGGCAGGGGATGGTGGCTCTGCAAGTTCGATTGTTATCCTAATAACATGAATATGGTTGCGTCCAGTCGAGGCTTTGTTGTGTGATCGCTACAAGTAATATTGTTTCATTGATTGTGTACTTCTGATCTTTTATCGTCAGATATTAGTCCATAAGCATTATCATATCAGTCTTAAAGTATGTCATTTTGTATCATGCAATGTATTTAGCTAAACGAGTTTTACTCAATTTTACCGTCCGCATACTACACCGTACTTAATATAACATTTTATGCGTTCAATGATTATGATGATGAATGACAGGGTCTGCCCTGTTCCTGCCGGCGTGAATCAGTAATTGATTAATTAATTGATTGATTAATTGATTAAATAATTAATTAATTACTAATCACTAATTATTACAACATCATTAGATAATTAGTGGGCGAGTTGGGTATAAATACGCCACGCTCAGTGAACGATGCTCACTTTCCGACTAACCATCGTAGAGTCAACTTACCCTGATGATGCTCCGTTTCGGGGCGAAACACGTGTTGGTGCTGGTATGTATGTTGGTATATACGTTTAATTATTGTAGTGCATGTTTCCGTTGTGGGAGGGAGGGAGGTGCCACGCATGTTTTAAAGTATATACCATCATACATGTTAAACGCGGATTGTTGCAAAGTAGACTAATACTAACTTAATAACAGTTATTTTATTAATTGTGAACAGTTTCTAATATAATTTTTGGTATCTTTATTGAATATTTATAAATGTAAAAATATTGTATTATAATTGTTGCTATAAATTTTAATTTTGAAAATACATTAGCCTTGTAACAAAAATGGAATTTTCTTATTACGTTTAGTATCCCTATCAATACATGAATCCTGAAATGAATCCTGTTTTACAGATTATGTTACATAACCGAATAATTGGTCAGACAATGGTGGTCATGGTATCCATCCAGGCTATAATCGCGTACGATCAATTTACTCTCGGAAACGATAGGGAGTATCGTGCTTGCCTTGGTTTAGAATAGTTCTGACAGGAATACAACGACAATAAAATGATAAAGTAAGAAGTATATAAATAAAACAAACTTTAATTCATAATGTTACAAAGAGGACGCCACCAATAATGGCTCATTTACAACAATAGGCATTTTATAACTGATTGTTCAGGACTAACAAATGGCCGCAACGGCCGGACGTTAAAGCATGCCGAAACCTTTGGAGTAGCTAATGGCCTTCATCAGTCTGTCTTGTAGTTTCTCCTTAGTTTCATATTCGGGTAACAGTAGCACGTTGAAGCAAGTGTGGGCAGTGGGCAATCTATCACAGTCAGGACCGTTCCTAGCTATAACCAGCTTCAGGTTACTAAGGCCACCTACTGGCACCCTATCTGAGCCAGTCGTGAACTGTAGAAGCTTCCTCTTATCCTCGAAGGAGAGGCTGTGCACGATGCTCCAAAAGTCTTTTATCGTTTGTGATTCCGCCGTAAAGCCGCCGTCGTATTCCGTTGACTTTTCTAATTCGTTGAAATCGAAGTTCTGGAACAAATACATACAAGCTTGATATATTTCGAACAAGTAAAAACAAAACAATTTATTACTCTGACACCCTTGTAAGCTGACTCTTGTAGAAGACAAGAACGGTTTTTCGCGAAATACATACGTGAAAATTAACGTGTCAGCATTAGTTAACCGAACTATATAAAAAAGCAAAGCAACAACCCAAAATCGTCCCACTGCTGGGCTCGGGGTCTCCTCTTACAATGTGAGGGGGTACAGGCCATAGCCTACCACACTGTCCAAGTGCGGATTGGTAGACTTCACACGCCTTTGAGAACTTTATGGAGAACTCTCCGGAGTGCAGGTTTCCTCACGATGTTTTCCTTCACCGAGGCAAGTGATAATTAACTGCTAATACGCACATAATATTTGAAAATTAGAGGTGCATGCCAGGATTTGAACTCTGGCCCCTTCGTTTGAGAGACTAACGTTCTAACCGTTAGGCATCACTGCTTTACAACCGAACTATATACGTGTTGAGATTTTTTTTTACATACAATGTAATGTATGTGAACGTTTTCCCGTATCCCCTCACCTTACTCCCACACACGAGCGTCTCCACCTCCTCGGGGCGGAACAGCGCGCCCAGCTGGCTCTCGTCCGTCACCATGACAAACCCGCGCCGGAACGCCTTGAACTGCGCCGCCACCGACTGGTTCAGCAGGTAGTCCGCGTACAGCTCCGTGAACTCCTGTGACGGAATAGTATCACATTTAAAATTTAATAATCAAAATTTTACCAACAAAAAATAACCGACTTCAAAATTACTCAAAAACTACTTGTCAGATCTCGTTCTTTATGTGGGACCACATGACAAGCACCTGCTTTCGATTAAAAAAAGAATCATCAAAATCGGTTCACCCAGTTGAAAGTTCAGAGGTAACAAACATAAAAAAAATACAGTCGAATTGAGAACCTCCTCCTTTTTTTGAAGTCGGTTAAAAAATACTATGATGAACATACTATGATGTATAACAGTATGCTTAATTATAAACAGAAGGAGATTGGAATATTAAAACTATACATACCCTTTTATTGTCTTGAGTTACAAATATGCTGTCTCCGTTTTGTTTTAAATCGTGAAAAATATTATTGCCAAATACATCTCTGTAACCTATCCGGAACGTTTGGTAGTACACATCTTGCAAATCATCTCCAGTGTATTCTAACATGTCTTTTAAGCCATTGTATAAGTCCTGGGAACAATGTAGAATTTATATTTACTTACATAATAGAATTACACGAACCAATTATACAATTTACGAAGATTTTACATAAATAAGTACATATTATTACTATTTATTACGGATACTACAAGTACTGATATTGAGATGCACACTGACCAAGTATGGATTGACAGACACACACCCTTAAGAACATCATGGAGAACTCATGGGTGTGCAAGTTTTTTCATCACGTTTTCCTTCACCATTGCAAGTGATAAAATTAACTTGTAACAGGCATAAAAATGGTTGAAATTTAAGAGTTAAGCTATTACTGCTAACAGCTATTTGCTAACAGTAATTTTAATGTAATAATAAAATTCCACTTACGGGATTCCAATCCGCCAAATCCTCGAAGGAGCCCTTCTTGCCCATGAGTTTCCTGTACACGACCATGGGGAAGTTGACGGCCAGGATCACGTTGTTGTATATCGCGAGCCCCAACACGATGCCGATCAGGGTGAACTGAGCTTCTGTCTCGAACGACATTGGGTTAAACCTGAAATAATTATATCTAATACCTTTAAACGAGCAATTATTGTATTTAAATCTTTAAAAGATTTTCAGCTTACTAGATGACAAGGGTCTCTTTTTAAGCCCAATGCATACGTAACGGGTTTTTTCCCGTACGGGACGGGACGTGTTTTGGAAACATTGTTTCATAGAAAATGTATACGATAGTGCATACGCAGCGGATTCCCGTCCCGTATAAGAAAATACCCGTTACGTATGCGGGCTTTAGTAACTGATAAAACTGATTTTTTAAGCAGATATTTTTATTAATTTACCCACAGATTTATTTTTTATTCATTTATTATCTTGTAATTTAGTACCATCGCGACTCAAACGTTGAGAAACAACATTCCAACCCGTCCCTGAACTCACCAGACAGTATGCGAGTCCTGTTGATGCGTGAACATGCCGTAGTCAGGGTTGAAGATCTCCTCCACGATGAGTTGGAAGAACTCCTTGCTGACGCCGCCCTCGTCCACGCCCTGCTCGCCCTCGAACTCTACCACTAACTGCTTCTTCAGGTCCAGCGCGCGCTCCATCGCTACCATCTCCAGCTGGGGGAAAATGATTAGGGAGGCTGGGGATTAGTCTGGATTGTCCCGACATTTCACATGATGTCCAGACAAGTCCCGACAAAATACAAGTAAAAGGCGCGACAAAATACAAAATTTCCCGAATAATCCCGACTTTTTGAAGTTTTGTTCAGATATTTCAGTCTTGCCAGCTGGCAATCCTAGGCTAAGGTTACCAACTCAACATTTGAAGACCGGACAGTTAGTTCGACTTTATAGTCTTTTACTTCTTTTTTTCTGGGCGAGCAACGCATCAGTGATGCCTTTGGTGTCGCCGATTTGGTGTCGACGATAGCCACTTATCATCAGCTCGTTTGCCGACTGTTTCCCTATTAAAAAATCATCCTCACCTCATTGAAGTATAATGTACTAACGTACTAGAACAGACATCGTGAATAAAATATTTGTCGCGCCGTAAGTTTCTATTTTTAAAAGCGAGTCCCCGTTCCCACTCAAAACTGTAGCCAATTGGCAACAGTTCATTGCGCAAACATCGTGTTCACGCTGTCGGTTCTATACGCTAATAATAATAGTTGAATGGCTCACCTCGACGAGCGCGTCATCAATGATATGCGACCTGCGGACCTTCAGCCGCAGGAAGGGCATCGAGGGCGCAGCGCCCACCACCGCGTGCAGCAACGACACGCGCCGCTCCGAGAACATCCGGATCCGGTTCTCGTAGTACAACCCTAGCGACTTGGTCGCCGCTGTCAGGATGAACGGGTACTTCAGGAAGGCGAATTTTTTACCTGGAATGATAGAGAAGTAAGGTAAGTAATGGAGAATTAAAGGTGTTTACGCCCCAACTCTGAGTCACTAACGTTTACTTAAATCTTTCCTTAGTACAGAATTTGTATGGTGATTCTTTACTAAGGAGCGATTAAAGTAACCGTTAGTGACTCTGAGTTGGGGCATTTAGTACACCAACGTTAACGTTAATGTTGATAGCTGTGCCGGATGGCGTCTTAGCGCGTTAGGCCACGAATGCGGTCAACAGAATTAAAATAAAATCGCCACACGAGTTATCGCTTAACGTTTAATGGCATTAACATAGCCACACCTGCGTAAATGTCATTCTTAACGCGATTAATAAAAAATACAAAAAGGATCAGCGTAGTATTACTATAGTAAAGCATCGTACTCACCACTACTCAGTTCAGTTTTGTAGTTAGTGAAGTCTGTTTCCATTTCTATAGCATCACTAAGAGGTTCGTTGTAAAATTCCTCAAACGGCAAATATGGCCGTCTTGCATCCAATACATTAATATTTAATTCAACAGCTGAAAATAAAATAAAATAAATTTTGTATAATTCTAGCTTTGAGAAAAATATAATATGATAAGAGACTTTATCTGTGTATTTTAGTAAGAAATCAAGAATTTAAGAAGTCAAAAATCTTAACTGTAATAAAAAAAAAATATTGATAAAATTTAAAAAAAATATATATTTAAATTAACTTTAATACAATGTGTATAAATAAAGTAAATACAATTGAAAATTAAAGGTAATCCCCAAAACGAAACCGATTTTTGGCATTTAAACAGAACCTTTCTTACACGCATCTGATTTGCGCTTGGCCGGTTTTATTCCAATAATAACAAGCAACAGTATAAAGCCCAATGCATACGTAACGGGTTTTTCCCGAGTCCCGCGACGATGTTTTTACCGTCCCGTACGGGATTCCGCTGGACTATCGTATACATTTTCTATGAAACGATGTTTCCAAAACATCACGTCCCGTCCCGTACGGGAAAAAACCCGTTACGTGTGCATTGGGCTTAACTTTCACTAACCTAAAGGATCATCTGGTTGCGAGTGTTTAGAGTTCTTCAACGACGACAGTGGATACAGGTGGTCCAGTGCGTCTCCCAGCGGATCGAACTGGTTGGCGATCACTATGGGCTCCTCTCGCAGCGTGTTGGACTCCATCTCCCCCGCTAGCATGTTCGCGTAGTACACTATCTGTTCATAAACAATAATTCCTGACAAAAAAATGACAAACTTCCAAAATTAAATGGGACCATATGACAAGCACCAGCTTTCGAATGTAAAAAGAATTATCAATATCGGTACATCCAGTAAAAAGTTCTGAGGTAACATACATAATAAAATACAATTGAATTGAGAATCTCCTCTTTTTTTTTGAAGTCTGTTAAAAATATTGAGAGAAATCAAAAAACGTTGAGTACCTGTGACTACAACAAGCTACTGGGTTACGATCAATGTCCGGAATACATTTTTATTTTTATCTACCTACCCTCAAATATAATTTGTCAATATAACCTCGATATAGTAAGTACCTTCATGAGCTTGGTTGCCATGGTAACGCTCTCATCATCCTGCACTTGCATGTCTCGAGTGTAGTTGGTTGAGATGACGCGCAGGGTTATCAGCTGTTGTAGCGTCTCCAGTATGTGTCGGAGGCTGTCCTTGCACTCGTATGCCCAAACACGTGCTAACTTGGCTTGTGCTGGAAACAAAGTATATTTTATACTTTATATATTATATTTATTGTTATTATTTACGGAGCTGGTAAGGGCAGTGGTCCATTGCATCATAAGTAGGAATACTGTTGCGCGTTCACAAATCGCCCTAATGTATAATTGGGTTACATTTCAAAGGCAACTATGAACACACTTAATCTAGAGTGACCACTGCTATTGATGTTATATTCGGTTCAGTACTTAAAAGAACTACGCTTGAATGAACCATAAGACAATAAGTTCTTATTACAATAATTTTTACCTTTAAGTGGCAGATGCTCAGCGGCATGACATAAAGCAGGTAACGCAATCTCCAAATAATCACTGCATCCTAGGTCTGGCACCTCAAATGCTATCACAAAGCAGTTGACTGCATCATCCATACTAATATTCTTTGTTATCCTCAGATCTATTTCTAGATGCTCGGCCAATGTTGTTAGTGCTGTTACTAAAGCCGAGCTATAATATTCCGATGGCACCTGGAAATCAAGAGTAATAATATTTTATTTTATCTTTAAATATAAATATGTGTATAAATATGTTAACTATAAATTGTTATGGTTCTTTTACGATAAACTCATTTGATACCTACTTTAGAAAGGTACAGAAAGGCCCTGCGACATGACGACACATCTAGGCCTGGCCCTGAAATGCTATCAACATCCTTATCTGGGTCACTCGATGAACACATTGCTTCAGATTCTTTTTCTGAAAAGTAAAAAATGAGGATCAATGATAACTGTGACTGTATGTTCAACATGTAAGTTATTTAAAAGAATGCTAGCCTTTGATTGTCAACCTATTAATGAAAATGTGACTCGAGCCCTTGACTAAATTAGTGATGGTTCTTAACAAACAAGATTTTTCACATAAATCTTTACTTTAGATCCCTAGCTAGTTAGGGATCAACCCTAGCAAGACCAGGATTCCCAGCTTAGTAAAATACGACAGACTCCATTTGACGGAAGAGTTGTTAAAACAGATGATAATCTCATTTGTTGAGTTACGAATTGGTGTTACGCAATATGTATGTAGTGACCTATGCTTGCTTTACCTAAGTCTTAATACCCCTTAGTCCTTGAAGAACTTCTTTTTGTCATTATACAGCCTTTCTTATGACTGTGACTATCATAGGTACACAAATAAATTTTATTGAATCCCACTAGCAGTTCCAGAGATTAGCACATTCAATAAAAAACAAAAGATTTTTTTTAGATTTATTATATTAGTACAGATTTGTGTTGATTTACTTACTTGATTTCTTCCTTTTATCACAATTACTATTTTCCTCTGGCAACTTTCCTTGGAAACACCTTGCCAATATGGCAGGCTGTGTGAATGCCTCTCCCAACGCCCGTATCAAAGGTTTTGAGTCTTTGCTACTGAGGCACTTATCACACAACTCTACCATCCTTTCCTCAGTCAATGGTGCACCATCTATGAGGAGAGATAAGAGTAAATTGTCTAAAGTCACTATTAACAACTTCATTTTCTCCTTTATATCCATCATGCTTGAATCACTCATTTTAAATAAGTCTGTAAATGGTTCTTCACAGATAGCTTGTAGGAATATAAATGGATTGTTATTCAATGTGATCAGTTAACCCATTACAGAATTAGTTAAGTCAATTGTATCCTAATCATTGATCTAATGTACAACGAGACATTTACTAAACATTATCTAATGATTAGATATTTTTTTAATGTGCTGTCATTAATTTGAGTATTTAATGGAATCATTAACAATGAATGGAAAATTAATACTATAAGTAGTTTCTCCGCTATTGTTAAGTTAATTAAGAAAAATATAATATATGAAGGTTTAAAGTGTACCACTGGGGGATATTTCCTTGAGAGTGGCAAATAATAATCTGAAAGTATCTTAATATACATACACAAATACTTACTGTTATGCCTAAGATTTTTGTAATCATCGTGGTGAGATATATTTTGACTAGTTTCTGCATTTGTCTCATCTGACTTGTTCTCTTGTGATGGTGATGTGCTTGACGAGGCTAATTCCGTTCTTTTGTCCTTTTTATTCGCTTTATCCTTTGTGTTTGTTTCTGTACATGTTGCACTGCAATAAAACAAGAGTTGCTAACCATGGAATCACATTTTTTAAAAAATTGGTAAGTAGTGACATTTAAAGAATGGCTTCAACCCCTTAATAGAGCATACTCCATCACGCTGCTCCAGTGCGGATTGGTGGAGGGGTTAGTGGCCAACCAGAGTGTCGGAAGTTTTCAAACCGCCCGAGGGCCTCCGACATGGCTTAACGACTGTTATCTTATGATAACAACCGGGACCGACGGCTTTACGTGCCCTCCGAAGCACGGAAACGCTCAAGAAATTTTTGCCACTAGCGGTCACCCATCCAACTACCGACCGCGCCCGCTGTTGCTTAATTTGTCGATCACATAGGATCGACGCAAGCCGCCGGGCTA
Organism: Thymelicus sylvestris; assembly: GCA_911387775.1. Lineage (NCBI taxonomy): Eukaryota > Metazoa > Arthropoda > Insecta > Lepidoptera > Hesperiidae > Thymelicus > Thymelicus sylvestris. The sequence goes on from OU426892.1 coordinate 5,268,895, forward strand.
TGAGCACTTCGACATTTAAAGAATGCTTTAACATATTACATAATATTATAATTTATAAAGTTGAAATTATTGCATACTTATAAAGAACTACTTTAAAATGTAAGAATTCAGTTGCATTTACAGTAACACATACATATTGATGTAGTTAATTAATACATAACAAATTCTGTACTTTCTGCACTATCTATTAAACCAGCGTTTCCCATTTGGTGGGTGGTGAACTGGTACCGGGCCATGAAAATAAAATACTGGGTTGCAATGATAATCAGATGATATTAGTAAAAAAAAATTACTAACAATAAATGTATATTATTTTAACTTAATGTATTAACCACTTTGGTTAAGATTATTTTAATTTAATACAAAACAATATGTAATGCAATGAAATAAATAATTTACACTAAAAGTGTATAATTAATTGTGGTCCTTTACAAAACATGTCTCTGTAACAAGCTCTTCAGTTTCACTTTTTACCTGGCACTGGAATCACAAGTATTGGCTTCTGTTCGAGGCACTTTGTTTGGCAAGCTATCACACAGTCGGGCCTCCTTATAAAACAACTTTATTGCTTCTGCTGCTGCTTCATTTGGTGTTAAATTTCTGGCCTGCAATATGACAAGTATTGTTATTGGGTTTAGGTTTATATTGCTTTATACATATAGTTGCAATCCAATAAAATACAACAAAAGTAATGTGATAATTTGTATTAATTGCATTTGAAGAGCATCAGGTAAATCTTATTGGAATTTACGTTTCTAGACCTGCTGCTGCTTCAAAGAGCATTTTAAAGTTTCGAATTTATTATAATTTGCAAAACATATGAGCATTATAAAAAAAGCTTATGTTATTTTAACTGCAATATTGCTTGATTTGACTATTTGCAAAAATCTCATAGGAGTCATTCAAAAAGAATTATACAGCAAGAATTCTATGTAAACAAAAGGAGTGTGTACACATAGAATGGTGCTAAATACAATCTAGGCATCAACACAGAATACTTAATAGTACCTAGTGGTACAGAAGAGTCACTCCACAAAATCATTTAAATAATAGCGACTCTTGCTACAACACAATTAAGTGTTATTCAGGTCGCACAGCGCTAATCGTCAACACATGTTGACATCTAGATGTTGTTGTCTTCTTTTTTTGTGATGACATGTGTGATAGATTACGAATGTATGACATGGCCAGCGCGGCGTGGCGGCGGCGCGTGGCAGCCCTTCTGAATTTGGCCCGACAAGTCGAACGCGGCACGTACTTCTACCATCATACCAAAAGTGCAGAGTGCGCCATGCCTGGCATCACAGAAAATGCAATTTACTTTTGTCAACACATGAGTTAGTAATATGTAAAAAAAAATGTGCTAAATACATAGCTCTCAATGACTTTGAAAAGTATGTTAGAGGGCACATAAAATGTAATAAGTAGTAATTGCACAAACCTCTCCGCTAGAGGCACAATATCGGTTGTCACAATTAGGGTTGCCACAACCGTCTAACAACTGATAAAAATATCTCTCAATAAGCTGCTTCGCTGCTGCGCGCTTCATTATTTCAGCAGGATTGCCTGCACTGGAACATAAACCTGGATTATTTTCCTTAGGATTATTCGGGGCTGTATCACTATTTGACGATGATGCTTCGCTCCCCCTGAAATACAAAAATATCCCTGAGGTTTACGTTGACATGAAGAGAAAACAATAAAAATAGCAAGTAATGCCTAACCTCTACATCCTACCTTTGTTGTCAAATACGCATCAAGTATTATCTAAACCACTTAAATATATTTTTATAAGCAATTCAAGGGTCTCCTTTCATGATTATTATGACGTAGTTAGAAAAAAAGAAAATAATTGCTTTTCTTGACGACGAATAATAATATTACCTTGAAGCTTCGTCAGTTTCGCCTTTTGAGTTCATAGAAATTAATGCTTTCTTATACTCATCAACTGCTAACCAAGGAACAACATAAATGCGGGCGGACAAACAGCAACATTCATCAATAACTAGATTTTTGAACACTGTTTTTACAAAACAACACAAGCAGGTACCTAAAAAACACTACAGAAACGATTGTTCTTTTCTGAATCTGAAATCTGTCAAGTCAACCATTTTGATTTAAATTGTATGTGATTACGTTGTACGCAACGTGTTTTATCAATTGTTTAACTAAGCAATTTTTCTTTACCAGACAGATGTCTGTATTTTTTGACTGTAAATTATTTTAGAATTTTTTGACTGTAAATTATTATACAGTAATGAAGAGTATTTTGGTGATCTCATTTTAATATTTATAGTTTTATAGTAATATTATTTTCTGTATGGCAGATGGCTGGCAGTGCATTCTTTATATGCCTATGCATATTTCTATTTCATGAAAAAAAAATTATGACATTTGTCTATGCTAAAGCACAGATGTCTATCAAAATCATATCAAAATACAATATTTATGATCTTTCTTTTTGTTTTCTGTGGCATTTCAATTTTGACATTGATTGTTAATGTCAATTAATTTGACGTATGAAAATTCATTTCATTGTTTCACTTTCATTAACATTTCCGATTTCGTTTATTTGTGCCTAAAATTAGATTTTTGTTACATTTTAGGTCCTGATACATATTTTACGGCGTTCCCCATCGTTTATAAACCGAACTTTATTATTGGTTCTGTAGGACCAAATTATAATTACACAATGACTGATGTTTTACCCACCGAAGGAGCTAAACAAGAGCGCGTGCAGACAATAAGCGATGGATTTCAAGTGTATCCTTTTCAATATTAACTTAGACATGGTCTTTGAATTCAATTCCAATACGTCTTGCTGATAATATAACTTAAGTGCCAATAAAATATTCATGTAATGTTTTGCACCATTCTAAATCTCAGTCCGAGTTCCAAGTGTCCAATATGTTAGCCGTGTTATGGAGTTTTTAGGGTTCCGAAGTAAAAACGGAAGTATAGTTTCGTCATGTCCATCCGTCCATCTGTCCGAAACAAAGCGCCGAGACCCTTAGTGCTAGAAAGCTGTAATTTGGCATGGATATACATATTTATTAAAACTCTAGAATCATAGAATAAAATATTGAAAAACATTTTTCTTTCAGGGTACCTCCCCTACAGGTAACATTAGAATGAGTTTTTTATTAATCGCATCCCCTACAGTGTGGGGTATAGTTGAAAAGGTCTTTCAAAAATATTATGGGTCTTCTAAGACCATTTTTGGAATTAGGGGGCCGTTTGCGAAATTATTGGGCTATAAAGTGCTAATTTTGGTTAGAGTCAAGTGTCCCCGCCCCTCCTCCCCTGGAAACTTTAAAGGAAAACTATCACGGCTATGTTAGCATAAGTAGTTAATGAATAATAGTTGATAAACTTACTACTTCGGAACCTCACATTGCGTGTGGCATGATACACACTTGCCTGGTTTTTATGAGTTTTATATCACCTATTATTTAATAATGAACTTGACAGTTTTTATTAGTTTCCTCTATTTAAAAACATAATATAAATTACCACCCAAGACAACATTGGAACTTACCATCAGGCGGCTTGGTTCGTAATATAATTAAAAAAAAAATCAAATTTAAAGGTTCAAAATATTGTATAATTAAAAATATTTATTGTTATTAACCTATTTTCTTAACTCAATTTTAAATAGGAATTGGATGACTCTTCGAGATGCTGACTCAGGTAAAGATATAAGTCTTTTATACTTTCTGAATATAATAAGTCAAAACTAAATATAGGTAACAAATAAGTTACATATTCAATAAATGTTATAGGGAAGGTGCTATGGCAGAACAATGAGGATATGTCCAATCCTGACGTGGAACACGAGGCTCGGGTGCCGAAGCGTATCCTGAAGTGCCGTGTTGTCTCACGAGAGATGAACTTCAGCTCTATTGAATCCATGGATAGATTCAGACTTGAGCAGGTACATTTATTGTGCTATAAATCTATGCTACTGTGATATAAATCTATTCACCATCTATAATGTATTCACAAAAATTGGCTGTAGTTCTTTAGCTTGAGTAACAGTACTTTCTTTCTTAGTCGCAAACGCTTTGGGTGGTGATACCTTTGCAGCTTTGGTGTTACTTTTGACCGTGGGTGACAGGACCAATTACCATTAGTATCAAAAAAATAATAAAAAAACTAACTTTCGTAATTGCTCTTTTATACATGCAATTTGTTTTCTTTAGTATTTCCAATCCCTATGCATTTGATAAAAATTATGATTTAGTTCATTTCTTCTTATTATCCATTGCTTCAAAATGATTTTTTTTTTATGCCTTAAGCAGGCAAACGAGCAGACGGGTCACCTGATGGTAAGTGATCACCGTCGCCCATGGACGTTAGCAACATTAGGGGCGTCACTAATGCGTTGCCGGCCACTAAGAAAAGAAAAGATCCGCTTCTTGAAGGACCCCATGTCATAGCTTAGCGGGAACACCAATGCAGGAAGTTCGTTTCACAGTTTACACATTTGTGACAGGAAATTACGTGAAAACCGAACTGTGGACGAACGCCAGGTATTTAGGTGGTGTTGATGGAACCTGGTACGTGATGTACGGTAACGGAAATCAACCGCAGGTATTAAATCAAACAGTTCTTCGGAACACTCCCCGTTATACAGACGGTAGAATACGCGTAGCGAGCCTATGTCTCTCCTCAACTTAAGCGACTCTAATCCATCTGTAAGCTTGGGATCGTCGACAAGACGAATGGCTCATGACTCATCGTTGGATTCGGTCAAACGTGTCCACTTGGCCAGCTGGGGCTCCGGCCCAAAGATGAGAGCAGTACTCCATGTGTGGTCGAATTTGTGCCTTATAGAGCATCAATCTGTGCTTAGGCATGAAGTACTGTTTAGCTCTATTGAGCACTCCCAATTTCCTTGAAGCCAGTTTGGCCTTACTAACCAAGTGGTCCCTAAACTGAACTTCAATCGAAATGTCGACAACAAGGATCCCAATACTTTTGGAGATGTTACGAGGAGTGTTCTGGAACTGAGGTGCCATGACGAATGGGATTTTCTTAGCGGTTAATGCGCAAACTTGTGTCTTCTCGGGATTGAACTGGACTAAATTTAGTCTGCCCCATTCCGAGACCCGCTCCAGAAATGTCTCGACTTCAGACACAAGTTTCATCCTCTTCTCCTCTATCTGCACCCAAGAAAGATTTGCTCAGCCTGTATAGCGAGCATCACCCGTACTGTCATCAGCATAGCAATGGATGGTCCATTTACTCTTACTTTTGTCATGGTACATTTACTTTTCTAGAAAGTACTCTTCAAGGGGCGGTGTCTGGAAGAATGGTTCTTTGAGTTTGGCTATGTGATAGCAAATTCTACCAACACGTGGCAGTCTATCATCGAATCAGCCCCTGAATCCCAGATGATGCCTGCGAATGTGCTCAAGTAAGTTTTTTAATTCAGCTTTTTGGTTGGTTTCATAGAAAGCCTATTTCAATAACTATGTAACAGGGTGCTTTGTTCACACAAACAATAATGCTAGTGATGTTATGCGAGATAGATTATAGTCTAACCGTATTTACAATTTTACAGTGACATACACACTTATCTGAAATTGTAACTTTAAAGTGCATTTACGGCCGGTCTCAATAATGTACTAACAGATGGAAGACTGTGGATAGGGCTACCATTAGTATGTTATCTGTCATATTTGTCAATTTTTGCGTCTGAAAAATTTTCAAATATGACAGATGACATACTAATGGTAGCCCTATCAACAGTCTTCCATCTGTTAGTATATTATTGAGACCGGCCGTTAATAATAATTTAAATATCTCAAACATGGAGTACAATTTTGTGTACCTAACCTACATTTTTGGAGTTTAACTTTTTTGGAATCGATTTTCATATTTAAGCATGTGGGGTATGAAAAATGTATGAGGATTAAAATCAAACTTTCTCCGTTACGTTATGCGTTGTGCGTTATATTAATTTGTAACTCGTTGCGATTGTCAAATCAGAATCTAGATGGCGTTGTTACTGATTTGACGATTGCAAACGAGATGGTTAAACTCCAGTCGTGCATTGGAGCTGATACAATTATTTTTAAATGTATTGTATTTGTACAAGGAAAAATGACCTAATAACAAAACGTTTCTTAATCCTTTTTCCAGTGGCAATGTGGTAATTGAAACGAAGTTTTTCGACGGCGATTTGCTCATAACTACATCAAAAGTGAGGCTTTTCTACATTTAATTCAGAATTTCTTCAAAACAACTGCATTTCATCTGGACTTTTGATCCAGTTTGGGCATTTATTTTCAATCCCTGATTCTGTCGTGAACATACTGTATTTATTACTCTTATTAAATTGTTTACTTGAAGAATAATAAAACATTCCTACAAAGACTCTTAATCTGTTGTATGTTTACTTGGAATTAATTTGTGAATTTCTTTGTATAATTCTAGTCAGTGTTGTATTGTATTAGATAATTAATAATTGATGGTATACCCTAAGATAGACATTTATTAGTTGTAAGTCACCAATTTAAATCTTAATATTTAAGTACAATTTGTAGTTTTTATTCATTGGTGTTTTTAACTTATTACTCACAATCGATATTATCTGAGTATTCTTGAAATTCATATTTTTTAAAGGAAAATATAAAAGTCTCTGAGAGGCACTGCAAACGGTTGTTCATATTTTAGCCTGTCTTTGTTCAGGAAAAATCTAAGAATTCATGACTTAATTAGCTACATGGAAATCAGTGCAGAACAAATACTCTCTTATACTGAAGATTGTGAATTAATATTATTGTAAAGCTGTACACTTTACATAAATACATGTATATATTGGTTTTTGTTGCATAATACAAATTACTCAAAAAAAATTGGGAATGTAAGTAATTATAATATTTCTGCCACTGGCTTGTGAAAATTAAATAAAAAGCTCGGGAAATAAATACCATTCCTAATATGGTTTGTCAACTCGTCCAGTTTATCCATCCATCCTGGGCATGAGAAATAAATTATTGCACTGAGTGTTGTGTGGAATGTGATGATTACAGGGATTAAAGTGGTTTTAAAAACGTTTTGAGTGTAAGGTTATCACTGTGGGAAAGAAAATTTTGAAACAGCTTAAGTAGGTAGGAGTTAAAATAAGGGCGAACATGACAGAAGTTTGCACGCACTTTTGTGCATGATAAATGTGTAAAGATATAGTTTTGGAGGATTTGAATTTGAGCTTCATAATGTTAAATTCGTAATCATAAATTAATCGGTTTCTGGGAACAGTTCCCGCTCAACCTAATGGTTGCTTAGTATGTAAAAAAATTAAATTGTCGATTCAATATCGATTTCTTCTATTCTCAAGACGTAAAAATGCGCAATAATCGCAATTAAATATTTTAATACGCACTATTTAAAGGCTTTTCGCGCAATTATTAATTTTCGTTTAAAAATAGAAGAAATGGTTCAAACGTTTTTGTGAGTACAGCAAAATGACACGAGATGTCTCTGTGCGTAGGTAAGTACTCACATACGTAAAACAATATTTAATTATTTTAGTCGTCAATAATTCTCTTTGTCGTTTCATCCGTAGATTCAATTATGAAAGAAATATATTAGCATTTACATCCACAATATGTGTTACGTAATTTTATTGTGTACTTAGAGCCTCTGCACACGGCGTGTTTTTACGAAAACGCGATCGTACGAGGAAACGCCTCGTCCGCCTCGTCATTTGCAGCGCAGGTAACGAACAGATTCCGCGCGTTTTATCGGATGTGCTTCAAAAACGCGCCGTGTGAAAAGGGTCTTAGACGTAAGGTAGAATTTAGAAGTAACAAACTCATTATACTATATTTTGTAATTATGTTTATTGAAATAAGGAAGATTATTCATCGCATAATTTAGTAATTATTGAAAATACATATAAACAGCTGTTTAAATTGAACGTAAAACGCTTGCACAATATCCTCGCAATACAGTCAAACAACTAAATGCCACCGAGAATTCATATAATTTACTTTTCTTTCCTACTATGTAGTAGAATAATATTTTACATTAAAATATATTATACATAGAAATACTATTATTAATTTATTATTTTATACATATAAGCGTAGCGTTTCTTTCAACGTAGGTATTATCTGAATTATTATAACAAGAACAGATTTCACTTCTGATTTTGTCATGGACGACATGGACGTACTTACTTCACATCATCTTTCTTATTAATTCGGTATTCAAAAGGATAAATCACGACTTAATCATAATCTAGAAAAACGAAGTTAATAATAAAATTAGTGTCTTAGTTTTTTTTCTAGCACAAAACGGAAAAAAATCGAAAACTTAATTTTTAACAGCATTCATTATGTATTTATTAAGTATTTAAAAATATTCAAATTTGTAGTGTGTAAGTGATGTAATTTATTCTCAATTAAAACTATTCTATAGTTAATATGTCTTTCTGTCTTTATAAAGTTCCTGTGTAATTAAAGTGCGTGTTACATAATTTGGCAGCGAAGGAAAACGTCGTGGAGAAATTCTCCATAATAATCTGATATGCTCCATAATATTCTCAAGGTTCAACAAGGGTCTAAAAGGACTGCTAATTAAGTATCCGATTCAAACTCTGTGGTCTTGCTTGCAAAAAGAACGGTTCTTGGGCGTGTTCCATTGCGGATAGGATGTTAGGAACATAAATTAAACACCTTATAAGTTTCGTTCAAATTAGCAGTAACTATTTATCATACTAATCTTAAGAAATTATTTAAATATAAAAACAAACTGATTCGAGTAATAAAATTTCTAAAGATATTATTAAATTGACTGATTTTGAATATTTTAATGATTTTCCTGTATTATGGTAGGTATATAATGGTCCAAGATCCCAGGGCCACCAGACGTCACGTATTTTCTGACGGACGAAATGTAGACGATTGAGTAGTGTTAGTGTATACTACGGACGTATGCCTACCTGCTAACTTGGTCAAACGGCCAATTTCCAGGTATCAGGTGATCAAGGTACATAAAAACATTATAAACTTCACGTGAATTCTCATGGCTGATTTTCACGATGTTCTAGATAATATAGTTAAAAGTAAGTCGTCAATGCTCCCAGATACTTTCCGTTGGCCATATTGCTTTGTAGACGCTTTAAATCTCCCAAAATAATTAGTTATGTGCGCCTACACCAAAACAGACACTTTTACACCGCGCAATTTGATTGCTCTTCGAATTCTACAGGAGTCGATTAGTGTTGATACCTTATTATTTTGAGAGCTTTAAAGCGTCTGGCAAGCAATATGGCCGACGGAAAGTGTCTGGGAGCATTGACGACTTATTTTTAACTATATTATCTAGAACATACGTGAAAATCAGCCATGAGAATTTACGTGAAGTTTATAATGTTTTTATGTACCTTGATCACCTGATACCTGGAAATTGGCCGTTTGACCCAGCTAGCAGGTAGGCATACGCTCATAGTACATACTAACCCTACTCAATCGTCCACATTTCGTCCGTCAGAAAATACGTGACGTCTGGTGGCCCTGGGATCTTGCTCTATAACTTTGCGAACCAATAACAGAGCTACAAAGTAAGAAAAACAAAACAAAATATATTCAGCGATGTCCACACTAAACACACTTTTGTATACTTAATTAATTGCATTAAGTACATAGGGTAGGAAAACGTTGAATTCGATGGTTTTTGATTTTTTATCAAATGTAGTATCTAAAATCAAGTGATTCCCATTGATCAGATAAGACTGGTCTGATCCATGACTATAGCGCTTAAACTTAAATTGAACGTTACACCGCACACGTAATACCGGTTGCCAGCTCTCGCTCGCGGCTCGACCAATCGTATCTGTAGTAGAAGCGTATCGACTATCGATACAATACGACACCATCGAGAGATCGTGACTCGATTCCGTATCTTATTAGTACGCTGACACGTTTATCAATATTACCATAGAGGAAATGTAAAGCGTGCTAGGTGAACGTCACCTGCAGGAAAAGCTTGGAAGAGTCACGACAGGAACTTTTTGTGAATTAAATGATTGGTGGCGGCCGTGGCGGGCCGCACATCCTCTTTAGCGAGAAGCCGTCGACGGATTTCTTCGTAGAGTGCGCTCGCCGAAGGAAGCTATATCGTTTCGATGCACGGCACACGTCCACGCCGCATATAAATAATAGAAATTATCTAATTATGTGCCGGCGAGTACTAGCCGCATACTTGTTGGGAATTGTAATATACCAGTCGCGTTGACCGCCCGATAAATAATAATTATTACGATGACATCACGATAAATATTGAACGCTTTTTTCGATAGGAAGGTCGATGTTATCGGTTACTTACTATTACGCATTGTAATGGAACGATAAGCTACCTAATTGTGTGTAAACGTCTATATTTGATTGCGCCTTTTTTCGTTTCATTCGTTTGGGAGTTTTTAAGCGCGTAGAACGCTGTGGTTTATTGCTTACAATAAAGTTGAATGAACAAAATATGCCTACTTAAATATATGAATGAAATACAGATATTGTCTACAGTTTAATTAAATGGGAAACTTTGCGATTTTGTTGTCGCTTCGTCTTTCGGAAATTCACATAAAAGCGGTTAGGTACTAAAGCTATAATATCGTATTTTGATAAATATTTGTGAAAACCGAGTAAAAAAACGGTATTGTTATCTTTTGCCTTAACATTCGTGAAAATACTCTACCCGATTATGTCGCTGGGCTCTACACATCTCTCCTATCCGCTTTGACACATTATACTGTAGCCTAGTCTAGATGGTCAGTGGCTATCGTCGCCTATGAATATCGGCGTCATTAAAGTCATCATTGATGCGTTGCCGGGCAAAGAAAGAGAATAGGCAAGTCAATCATTCACACTTTTATAATGAATACAGAAAATGAGGAATCACACAAATATCTAACTCGGACAAACCTTAGACCGGATCCGGACCTATCATGTCTGCCGCCGGGAATTGAATTCAAACTAGCCGGTCCCGTCACGAATTTCGCTTAAATTTCCTTAAAATAAGTAATCTATTTTTGTTACTCCTGTATCTTCCTTTCCTTTCCTTCTGTAAAATATATTCTACTATTGCATACATGCACTGTTGTGAACAGTATTGGACTGTAGGTAGTTTAGGTACAAGACAACGCTGTAATGTTTCGATCGTCGATTCTATCTAATGACCATTCGCTGGCCGGAAGCCTTAGCCTGGATCTGAGAGCAAGGTTATGCACAGCTGGGCGCTCCTTGACTTGCCAATTGCTTCGAATTAGACCTGACTGAGACAATTCTGCTTGAGATACTTTTTGTGAAATCTTTATACCTATACATATCTATAAAGGGTATAATTTTCTATTCGTAAATCGTATTGAAATCTTAGGCCCGTATTAAAATGTTTACATATCGCTCACCTAGTAATGTAATGGCACATCTGCAAAAATGCGAAATTGAGTTTATATGGTATACGGGTTTAAAAGTGCATTTAATCTACATAGTGATAAATAATATGTATTAATGTCTATACTAGTTACCAAACCCATACAATCTGTAAAAGACGTAAAAAGAACCCATAAATTAATTTTAAACATTTTTATAAAATTTTTGATCCTCGTTTCTGTAAAATACTTAAACACGTAAATGTGCCGTTGTATTATGGCCGGTTTACATTATCTTAGTTTTTAGTGGAGTGCTTTAGGAGAGTACTTTAGTAGAAAAGTGTAAACGCTACTCGCTTTAGTACGGTTCCACTTGTCTTTCAACTAGAATCAAAATAGGATTGCTTTTTATTTCTGTTTCCAGTGACAGTTCTCAATCCCCGGCGCGTCTTAATTATCTGTGTGTAAACGGAGAATTTAGTGGGAACTTTAGGAGAGTAGGTACACAAGTGACCCGTGACGCGTGCGTTAGGCGAAATGGTCAGAAGACACGACGGTAAAATTTGTGTCTGAATATGTAGTTCATGAATGTTTGTGGAACGTCAAAAATGTTTTATACAAAAATAAACAGGCGAGACATTATTACACTAAGTATTTTGCGTAGAATAGCGCGTATTTTAAGACGTTAATAATTGTTCATCGCGGCGACGAAATGACACTCTACTAGAAGAAATATAAACGTTCACTCGCACGTGTACTAAAGTACTAAAGCATTTGCCTTTCTAGTTGTACTAAAGCACTCTACTAAAAACTAAGATAATGTAAACCGGCCTTTACTGGGTGAGCGATATGGTTTGCCGTTTGACATATTTCAGCACCTGAAATTGAATCTTGAGATCTTAATATCGGTTTATTAAAACGGACCCTGTAGTAAAATCCATAATTCGACGGATTTCAAAGGTTTTTACTGTACGCCAAGACAAAAGGTATTTTAGCGCTCACTTTCTAGGCGGATCGAGCGTCGATACTGAAATATCGACTTAACCCTTAGTATTAATTTTCTTCAATAGGTATCTACATAGCAACACTGTCAATTTGGTCCGTCGAGTTATGGATTCGACAAGATAGAACACTCGCAACCCTGAGAGCTTCAGGCGCTCGCCGGATGAACACCAAATGTGTGATATTTTTAGGTATGTTGATTGCCCTCTTCCTGTTTCCGGCACGACCGCCGACCGCCGCTCTGATCTGCACCGCGCTGCGTACGAAACAGCTAATTAGTGATGAATAATTAATACCGGTTACTTGTTGACATGCTGCTGGTTGATAAATCTCGGCAGAAGCTAAAAATCAACGAGGTACTACGATAGCTAAGGCTGATAACCTGTGGTAATGTAGTTTCATGTTTTATTCGTTTTACTGTGAAGGTTTTGATGATGATTATGATGATAAAGCGATGTTTTGATATCTGCGGCCTACTCAACCCGGTTTCTTATTTCTATAGGTTAAGGTTATGGAATTCTCTAACTTTACCTGTCAAGTCTCTCTTGTCCAACACCTACCATTTAGCTGTCGTTTGGCTGTGGTTGTGACCCCATAGTTAACTACAAAAATTTGCCGAATATTATGCAAACGGACCCCGGAATCGAAAAATGGTCTTTGCAGACCCATAATATTATTGGAAGACCTTTTAATATTATTAAAGTACCTACATTTCATTGCATTTCTATTGAATTGTGTGTGCAATTAAACGAAATTTGAAAATGTCCTACTCGAGTAAAGTAAAATCCAATTCTGACTGAACTGAACTGGTTGAACTGTGTTATAAGAGTCGGCGCGGTTCTGAAAATGCGTTTGAAAGCAGGATTTGTCCCTCTATTTAGTGGCAAAAGGCTCGCTGACAGCAGGTCAGCGGCCTCCACTGACGTCACCACTGCTACGTTACGTCATGTTGTTATCACACTAATATTTGACGATGTTCATTATAATACTACTATTTACTACTACTCCCACTAATGCCCACTACTTACTTCTAATTAATACCACATTTTTATTCGACGCGTTTCAGTAATGCCCAGGACAACAATATCTAATTTATTGATGGATAATTTTGATACAATAAGTAGTATTTTGTGGTTATTTGGAATTTCAGGCAAATTTTTTATTTAATTTTTCTTTGTAAATATCCCTACTAGTAGCGCCCTCTATGATTGCCGGCATGTTACATATGATGCACATCGCATCATATCGCTTATCGCATCTCGTTCATCGCGTACCATCGTCATCGAGCGAACGTACTATCGACGCAGCATAAAGTGCGATATGATTCCGTTCCCACGAATGCAGCCTTCTACGTAGTTTTATAAGAATTATGGATTCATTGTTGTTCTCACTTCGAACATAGATTGTACTTAGGAATTAATATTTTTAGATTTAAATTCAGTAAAAGTTAACCGTATTTTGACTATTCTGCATCCCCCGTCTGCAGCTTACATAACTGGCGCAGTCGGTAGTCGATATCTGAAAGTTAGGGACTAAGCTAGGCCTACTTCGGATATCCTGAATCTACGAAGCTTCAGACCAGGAGGAGTATCTAAACTTCGATACAGCAGATACCAAAATGCGCATGTGAGTACTTTAGAATCGTTCTATTGTGGCTCTCCTTTTACTTTCCCTATAAGTATAAATTATTATTTTTTCTCCTATTTCTTGTGTAATTTTTTTTGTGTTACTGTGTTAAATTAATTAGCCAAAATTTTTCACCCAAGGAGATCGTCCCCTAGGTTAGATAGAGTTAGTAGGAATCGTGCATTGGACTCTGGTAGAGACTTGGATTATTCAAATCATATGGAAAATCCTAATTTAGACAAAGCATTGGACTCTGGTAGAAACTTGAATAATTCAATTAATATGGAAAATCCTAACTTAGATAAAAATTTTAAGGCTTTACAGCTATTGCCAGAGTTTGACGGAAACTGTCACGTTCTCACCAGATTTATTAAATTATGTGACGAGCTAGTTAAAACCTATATGAGTAACGAACCGGGACATGAATTAGAGAATTTAGCACTTTTAAACGGTATCCTGAATAAGGTCACGGGACCCGCAGCATGCTTAATAAATTCCAACGGCATCCCGGACTGTTGGGATGGTATTCGTTCATCATTAATAAATAATTTTGCTGATCATCGCGATGAGACCTCACTTTATAATGATTTGGCTCTTTTGACCCAGGGGTCAGGGTCACCACAAGAATTTTACGATAAATGTCAAAATTTATTTTCTACAATTATGACGTATGTAAGTTTACACGAAACTGTAAAAACTACTATAGAATCTAAGAGGTCCTTGTATAAAAAATTAACCCTTCAGGCTTTTGTACGTGGATTAAAAGATCCATTGGGATTTCGTATAAGGTGCATGCGACCAGAAACGATTGAAAAAGCATTAGAGTTCGTTCAAGAAGAGTCAAATACCATGTACTTACAACAAAGAAATATCCCGTTTCCCGAAAAGAAGGTCATGCCGTTCGTTCAGGCTCAAACTTCTAAAGCCCCTATGGGTTTTCATGCCACCGCGATTCCATTCCCACGATACGGTTTTACTTTACCTAATACACCAAGACACTTGACACCACAACCGTCACAGTATCAGCATGCTTTACCTTTGTGGAGACAGAATCAGTTCCCCTTTTACGGAGGCCCTAGCCGTACCCAACAAATGTTTAGTGCACCTCCACCGAATTATCGTTTTAATAATGCGTTTAGGATGCCACATCAAAATGTGGTTCAGAGTTCTCCTTCACCTAATAAAGTGCAGCCGATGAGTGGAGTGAGCCATTACGTTACAAAACCACTAGCTAGACCTCTGAGAGGCCATGACTGGTCAAAAGCTGGTAATCCACCACCCTCTAATTATTTTAAAAGTAGAGAATTAAATTATAACGAGTTTTGCGAGGAACCCTACTTGGACCCTTATGGTCATTGGGATAATTATGGCTGTTATGAATATTCCGATTTTTCTCAGACTGACAATAATTATCAGTCGTACTGTACAGATTTGCCGTACCATGCTGAGGTCGAGGAGCCTCAAGAGGACAAAGATTACATTTCCTCTGATACTAAAAATTTTCAAAAGGAACCGAAATCAGACGCATTAGGATAGAAATGAACCTTCAAACTCAACGTATGTTGCCTTATGTCGAAATTTTAAATCCACCATTGAAGCTACTTATCGATACTGGAGCTAATCAGTCGGTCATAAGCCCTGAAGCTGTTCAAAAGTACTACTCGCATATCCCTTGTAATTATGAACCTTTCGAAATTACAAATTATCACGGCACAAGCCAACATAATTACTCTATAACAGTTCCTACTTTTTCAGAATTTCGCGAGACGAATAATATGCGTTTATTCATTTATAAATTTCATGATTATTTTGATGGGCTTTTAGGCTATGATTTATTGAAAAGTTGGGATTCAAATATTAATTTAAAAAATAAGACATTGGTTACCCGTAATGCGACAATCCCGATTCATTTATATAACTCTACAAATTGTAATTTATTTGAAATGATAATACCAGCAAATTCAATGAAATTGCTAAAAGTTCCAATTAATTTTAAAGATGGAGAAGCATTTGTTCCAGAGCAGATTATTTCCAATTGTGTAATACGCGAATGCCTTACTGACGTAGAAAACTGTCGCGGTTTCGTAGAGGTATTTAATAAAACAAATAATGATATAGTTTTTTCGATGGATTGTCCAATTCGCGCTGAATTATTTAACGTAGAATGTAAGCATATTAAGCAACTTGAAATCCCAAGAGCCCGAGTTGATGAAGTACTATCCCGTTTAAGGATCGACCATCTAAATCCTGAGGAACGCGCTAATTTAAAGAACTTATGTGCTGAATATGCTGACATTTTTTACATCGATGGTGAACCCCTTTCTTTTAGCAATAAAACCAAACACCAAATCCACACTACAGATGAGGTTCCAGTTTATACAAAAAGTTATAGATATCCGTTTATTCATCGGCAGGAAATTAAAGATCAGATTACTAAAATGCTTCAACAAAATATCATTCGACCTTCAAATTCTCCATGGAGCTCCCCCATCTGGGTAGTTCCCAAAAAATCAGATGCATCCGGTAAGCCAAAGTGGCGGTTAGTAGTCGATTTTAGAAAACTAAATCTGTTGGAACCCGGAACACTAGGGGTGGTCGCTTCCACAAAAAAACTCGCTCGTAGATAGCACTCCTTTATTAACACCACGAACTATACTACATACACGGTCTTCCCTAGTGTTCACTTCACTGTTCACTGTTATTTACACCACTTATTACACTACTCTTTTCTCTTTGTACTCCTCACAATATTTCGTTCTCTCTACTCTTGTTCACTCTCAAAAATACTCCCCTGAACCACGGCTCTTATACAAACTACATGTAACATTCGTTACCGTGATTCAGCTTTTCCTGTTAGATTTTAATACTGCCCTCTATACATTATTTAATACATTAATTTGTACACGTGCCCACTAAATTTAAGTGTCAATCAATATAATATCAGAATTTAAATGACAAATACAAAAGTTATTCGCTGCAGCTAAAAGGTGGCGCTATTTCTGCCCGCTGCATACGATTGTAGGTCGAACATACCGCCCACCAAGGACATATTAGAATATGTCCTTCACTCAGGTTTGTAAATGGTTTCTGGGATTTAGTTTCAAGTCTTTGTTTAACAAATCGTTTTTAAGTTTCCCTACATAATCCCAAAAAACTCACCAACAATTAAATACACCACAAAAATAAAAATACATAACAAAAAATATCCAAATAACTTATCCAACTGTTAATTAAACCATAACCAAATAACATTTTAATATAAAATTAACCAAACCAATACTTTTTACATTTCTCAACAATTACAAACACATAACAGATACACCAATACACATTTAGCAAAACCTACTAGTTTGAAGTGTGACTACTCGTGTAAGCTTGTCTTGACCAAGAACCTTCCCCTCATTTCTACCGAGTAGTCAACTGAAACCAAATTATCCTCTCTTATTAAAACCGCATTCCTCACAATAGTCTCAGCAAACCGATGTGACCGCTTGACCCATTGACTTAAGTATTCCAATTCTCTTAAAACTCATTACCATTCCACAGTTTATTCCATTGCTTCAAGTTACGCCACGAATATTTTAAAACTGATAATATCCTTGGGTAAATAGATCGCTTACTATTCCTACCAAGTGGACACATTATAATATGAACACGTCATGTTGCCATTCAAATCAATAAACACATATAACCCATATAATCACAGTGACCTCTGAACTAAGTATTAAGATCCGATTGTTTGAATTTACCGCCCACCCTCAAAATATTTGACATATCAACTAACGGACTTATAAGTTATATTATTTATCTGAATTCAAAACAAAGTTTTATGTTCTCCACCGTCCATAAATAAAATAAATAAAAATAAAATGAAACCCGAAGTCAGATACGAAATTCACATACGAAAGTCACATACTCAAGTCAAAAGTTTATTTACAGAACAATATTTATTTGGGTCAAAACAAATCTTCTTTAACCTGGATTACGCACAGCTGCATCCACCTTTTCTTGCTTCAGAAAAGAATCTTTCACCCATTTCCATTGACAAGGAATGCTCTTCAACCACGCCAATACAATTTCAGCTACAGTCCATACACATATATTTACTTTGGGTACTTGCATGACCGCAGCAATTTCTTGTAGCAATCTCAATCCCGTCACTACTGCTCCACAAAATTTTAAACTAGAACTCCATTTTTTTACTGGAGTTACTTTTGGCTTAGCATTCAATAAGGTGACTTGAACTTCACCATCGACAACTGGAACATTTACTACAGCTGCGTACGCTATCTTTGTCGGGTCGCAAAATCTAAGCAAGTCCATCTGCTTATTTCCGCGTCGTATTCTCAGCCAACGAGGAACGTTCCCTTTCATCATGTACCATTGCGCCAGTCCCTTTTGATAAATACTCCATCTCTCATTAATATTTTGTGTATCTTCATCATCCCATTCTATTATATTTATCTGCAAAAGTTTTAGATGATACGAGTTTTCATTTCGGTTCCAGGTAAGTTCCAAGTTGTTTATTGTTCCATCTTGTTTTATTTTCACCTCTTTAACTAAATTTTTATTCTCCATTTCCGCTTTCATTTTAACTTCTTCACTATTCACATTTATAACCAAATTGTTAAACCCTTTATCTCTTTCAGAATTCACGACTCCCGAAAGAGCCCATCCCAGCGTGGTATTTTCATCAGCCGTTGAACCACCTGGGCCCATTTCATTTCCATCTTGTATCACTCGTTTGGATACATCCCTGTTTTTCGAAACAGCTTTCGAAAAACCCGTAACCTCATCACTTTGAGGCCCAATATTTTCAACACAATCAGTCGAACGCTGGTCGTTCGACTGCCCGACATCGCTATCATTACCCCAATTTTCCTGCTCTTCTAGAGCAGGTAACGATTCGTGACGCTTTTGTTCACAACCTTCCACACAAATATCCCTGTTACCCAAACACCTATTCTTTGACTGCACAGCATCACGATTGTTACCCAACATTCCTTGGCCGTCCAGAGAATGTAACAAATCGTGATGGTATCTTTTGCAAATTCGGCAGTTGGTTTCGACTGTGCAAAACCGCGCGGAGTGAGTGCCTAAACAATAAAAGCATAAATTCTTGTCACAAACAAACTTACGCCGAGTAGCCACATCTTCTTTAATAAAGTGAGTACATTGTACTATTTCATGACTCCCCTTGCAATATACACAACTAGGTGAACTTAAATAAAAACACAAATTTCTCTTTACTTCACTGAATTCCTGCGTTACATCGCCCTGTAAACTCAATACATGTTTGATGTCACCCTTTATCTCAATGTATAGTTCACAGGTATCGTCATACAGATCTTTGGTTATATACAACGAAGCCCTTAATTCATCACAATTTAATTCCCACATGTACCTATCATTATCACGGAACCTAAACCACAAATCCTCGATTTTATCTAGCCTTGTTTGTAAATTACTTGTGGTTATCTTTTCTTGAGGTAAATTATCAAAGTCTATTTTTTCTTTAAGTAAACTTTCGTTTAAGTTAATTTGTAAATCTTCCATTATTTTTAATGAAGACATTTTTAACCGCCAAATTGTCCAAGTACTTACAAACAAAGTCCCAAAAAAATTAAAAGTTCCAAATAAAATTACAAGACTAAATTTCAAAAATAATCACAAGTATCTTATCAATAGAATTTTTAACCAAAAATAAACTATGTCTAAAAATAACTTGAAAAAATTATAAATCCAGTTTGTGAAAAATATTCCAAGTCCAAAATTATTCCAAAATTTTTCTAAGTTCAAAATAGTTCCGAAATTTTCCAAGTTCCAATTTAGAAGAAAACACCTAAGTCAAAATTTTAAGAGTACTCACTTGCACGGCACATCACTTTACCACACTGCACGACTCCTGCGGCCGTAGCCCCCTTGGCTCGCCACGCTCCCGATGCACCACCAGCACCAGCTGTGGTGCCTTCGCCTTGAAGACTCCTGGTCTGCAGGGCTCCGTCTTCTCTGCAGAGCACCGCCTCCACTTCGGTGATCCGCCCTTACAACTTCCGCCTGAGTTGCAGGGCTTCGCCTTTGCCTCGGTGATCCGCCTTACAACGTCCGCCTGAGTTGTAGGGCTTCGCCTTGGTGATCCCCGCCCTTACAACGTCCGCCTGAGTTGTAGGGCTCCACTGGATCTGCTTGAGGCACCGGGGACTTCTTGGATCTTCTGTTTCCCTTCACGCTACACACAACCGGTATCCGGCTCGAAGGACCATGTTGGAACCCGGAACACTAGGGGTGGTCGCTTCCACAAAAAAACTCGCTCGTAGATAGCACTCCTTTATTAACACCACGAACTATACTACATACACGGTCTTCCCTAGTGTTCACTTCACTGTTCACTGTTATTTACACCACTTATTACACTACTCTTTTCTCTTTGTACTCCTCAAAATATTTCGTTCTCTCTACTCTTGTTCACTCTCAAAAATACTCCCCTGAACCACGGCTCTTATACAAACTACATGTAACATTCGTTACCGTGATTCAGCTTTTCCTGTTAGATTTTAATACTGCCCTCTATACATTATTTAATACATTAATTTGTACACGTGCCCACTAAATTTAAGTGTCAATCAATATAATATCAGAATTTAAATGACAAATACAAAAGTTATTCGCTGCAGCTAAAAGGTGGCGCTATTTCTGCCCGCTGCATACGATTGTAGGTCGAACAAAATCAAAAGACCATCGATGATAAATATCCTATACCTAATATCACTGATGTATTGGACAAACTAGGAAAATGTCATTATTTCACAACCTTAGATTTAGCGAGCGGATTTCATCAAATTGAAATGGATCCAAAAGACATCCCCAAGACAGCGTTTAATATAGAGCATGGTCATTTTGAGTTTTTGCGAATGCCAATGGGACTCAAAAATGCGCCGTCAACTTTCCAAAGAGTGATGGATGATGTGCTTAAGGACCTTCAAAATCAAATTTGTCTAGTTTACCTCGACGATATCATTGTTTTTAGTGTTTCCCTGCAAGAGCATATAGTAAATTTAGGTAAAGTTTTTGAAAAACTTAGAGATTCTAACTTTAAAATCCAGCTTGATAAATCCGAATTCATGAAATTAGAGACAGCTTACTTAGGACACATTATTAGCAAAGATGGCATAAGACCAAACCCGGATAAAATTTCTGCTATTCAAAAATTTCCGCTTCCAAAATCTTGTACTGAAATAAAACGTTTTCTGGGATTATTAGGTTACTACAGAAAGTTCATCCCAGATTTTGCTAGAGTTACAGAACCTATGACGAAATGTCTTAAAAAGGGAGCAAAAATTAAATTAGACGATCCAAATTGTATAAGCTGCTTTGAGAATTGTAAAATTTTATTGACGAATGATCCAATATTACAATATCCAGATTTCGAAAAGGATTTCATTCTGACAACCGATGCTTCCAATTATGCTATCGGTGGCATTCTGTCTCAGGGGCCCCTTGGATCTGATAAACCAATTGCATATGCGTCACGAACTTTAAATGTGAGCGAAACTAACTACAGCACGATAGAAAAGGAGCTCTTGGCTATCGTATGGGCCACTAAATATTTCCGCCCCTACTTATTTGGCCGTAACTTCAAAATTGTTACTGATCACAGACCTCTGCAATGGATCATGAACATAAAAGAGCCCAGTTCTCGGCTTACTCGATGGAGGTTAAAGCTCAGTGAATATAACTTCACTGTGGTCTACAAGCCAGGGAAATCTAATACCAATGCCGATGCTCTTTCACGGATACAAATTAACAATGATGACATAACTTCACTCGTAGTCAATCCATCTACAAGACATCGTTCTAACTCATCTACTCTTACAGCTAACTCTAGTTCTACACTTACAGCTAATACTAGTTCTACACTAACAGCTACTTCTCACACAGTTCATACAAGTCAAGAAAATCCCATATTGGAGATTCCAATTTCGGATACTCCACTTAACCGTTTTACCAACCAAATTTGTTTTGTTATAGTTGATAGAAACAAGAAAAATCCATCAATTACAAAACCTTTTGAAACCTATACGAGAACTACTATTCACCTGTTAGAGTCATCATTAGACGATGATGTAGTTAAAGCCATCAAAGAATTTGTTAATCCTAAGGTTAAAACAGGTCTATTCGTAAATCCACAATCAGCTATGTATAGAATTATCCCCATTATACAAAGACAATTCAAAAGTTCTGCCATGAATTTTGTTTACAAAAACGGAAGTAGAAAATGTCAAAGAATATCTCCAACAACAGGTTTTGATTAAGAACTATCATTGTGGTAAAACTAACCATCGTGGAATTAATGAAACTTATTTGGCTTTATCTCGAAGGTACTACTGGCCTAAAATGAAAGATGAAATTACAAAGTATATTCATGAATGTAGCATCTGCGGCCAGGCCAAGTACGATCGCAATCCTATTAAACAAAATTTTCATGTTGTACCACCTCCCACGAAGCCTTTCGAAATTATTCACATAGATCTTTTTACTGTGCAGGGTGAAAAATACCTTACAGCAGTTGATGCGTTCTCCAAATATGCTCAAGCATATTTATTGAGAGATGGAACAGCGTTAACTGTGGTTCAAGCTCTACTTCAGTTTTTCACTCATCATGGCGTACCTTTGACCATAGTCTCAGATCAGGGACCAGAATTTTCTAATCAAATATTTCTAGAATTTATTAGAGTTCATAAAATACAACACCACAAAATATTAGCTCATGCTCCCAACGAGAACGGAATAGTTGAACGTTTTCACTCTACTATCTTGGAACATTTGCGGATATTAAAATTGGAACAGCCAAACGATTGTGTTAAAAATCTCATGCCTTATGCTCTATTAGGTTACAATAGTTCGATTCACAGTTTTACCAAGTGCCGTCCATTAGAACTGATTACTGGACATTTTGATCCTCGAGATCCCGTAGACATTAACTTGACCGAACATTTAACGCAGCAATACTTACAAGATCATAGGAAGCGAATGGCCTTAGTATTTGACCTAATTAATAAATCTTCTCTTCATGAACGAACAGAGCTAATTGAGAATAGAAACAAAAACCGCGAACCTGAACAAGAATATTCTACCGGTCAACAGGTATTTATACGTAATCCCATGGCTAGTCGTCAAAAATTAGCCCCACGCTTCACTGAAGATAATGTTTTAGCCGACCTACCTATTCACATATATACAAAGAAGAATCGTGGGCCAGTCGCAAAATCTCGTCTAAAAAGAGTCCCTAAAGATCGCGTATTGTTACAGGACACCAGTGTTAATCTTCCAAGTACTTTAACTGATTCACGGACAAGAACTAAGGATTGACCCGTTAGACGATGGACCCGGCTTACTTCCCTTCAAATTAGGACCAGCAAAAGTAATATCCCACTATCACTCCTTCTTACAAAATATAGATCTTGCAGACATCCATGAACAAATAAAATCTTTTCACGTAAAGCTGTTAGATCTGAGAAACCAATTAGATAATAAAACCTTATTATTTTATGATCCACATATATCATTTTTGAATACAAAAATACAAAAAATATCCGATAAATTGAAAAGTTTTGAGCCGTTACGTAATAAGAGAGGTCTCATTGATGGATTGGGTTCTATAATTAAAAGTATTTCAGGAAATTTAGACTATACCGATGCTTTGAAATACAACCAGGCAATTAATGTTCTTCAAAATAATGAAAAGAAAATTGAATTGGAATTTAATAATCATATGACTTTAAGTAAAGAATGGATGTCACGTCATACAAATCTGCTAGACAGTGTTGTTGAAAATCAGAAAAAAATCATTGAAGCTATTGATAGGATAGTTAGTGAGAAAGGTACGGATTTAGGAAAAAATTCGCATCTAGCACAGTATATTTTAATGTTAAGTGATAGCATAGAGAGTCTTTATGATGAGATAAATCAGTTAGAAATAAATCTGGCATTTATTCGTGCATCAAGCACTCCACATTCTATTATAAGCTTAGACTCATTAAGGACAATGTTAGATAGATTACGGAATTTATATCCTAAAGAAGAAATTCTTGACATTGAGCTTAGAGAGTATTATGATGCTATGAAATTAGGGTACTTTTATGTAGATAATAAAATAGTGGTAGTATTTAAAATTCCTCTTGTTTTGCCGATTACATACGATTTTTATAAATTATCCATATTCCCTAATAAAAATCACCTAGCCCTTATACCTGTCCATCCTTACATAGCCATTACTAGTACCGATTCTATGTACATAGAGACAGAATGTCCGAAGACCAATTCATGGTATCTTTGTGAGATTAAATACAACCATAAGTCTCCACATAATCCAGACTGCGTACATCAGTTGATCACCAAGCAGGACTTGCAGCCGACGTGCACCCTCACTCCAATAATTCTAACAAGAGAAGCACTTGAAAAACTTGACGATAAACACTACACTATGAGTTTTCCTGTACCTACCAAAATTAAGACACCTTGTGGACAAGAACAGTTTAAGAGTCTCCAAGGAAGTTTCCTAGCAGTAATCCCTTATAACTGCTATCTTACTGCACCTGGTTTTACCATTACGAATAATCACGATCACATTAAAGGACGAGCTTTGAAGATCACTGAGCTACCGCATTTACAAGATCAACCCAGAGATGAAACACCTTCTATCAAACTAAATTCTATCAACCTTGAAAACCTTCACGACGTTAATAAGAAGATATCATTTCAATCTCCGATGAAACTTGACCAGAGCGTCGATCTAAGTGTCTACCACGCTACAATTCCAATTTATATAATTGTAGTTATTGCCGCTGCTGCTTGCGTTGCACTCCTATGCCGCCGTATTATTCTGAGGAAAAATCTGCATCAAATGAAATCTAAGACTAAGTCTTCTACTTCGCAAGAAATTTATGTGACAATCGCCGATGAAGAGCGAATCGACCCGAAACTCATAAAAGTTCATCATGACGCCATTTCAGCAACTACTTCGTCAAAAGCCCGTCAGTAGTTGCTCAACTTCAGGAGGGAGATGTTACATATGATGCACATCGCATCATATCGCTTATCGCATCTCGTTCATCGCGTACCATCGTCATCGAGCGAACGTACTATCGACGCAGCAGAAAGTGCGATATGATTCCGTTCCCACGAATGCAGCCTTCTACGTAGTTTTATAAGAATTATGGATTCATTGTTGTTCTCACTTCGAACATAGATTGTACTTAGGAATTAATATTTTTAGACATTAAATTCAGTAAAAGTTAACCGTATTTTGACTATTCTGCATCCCCCGTCTGCAGCTTACATAACTGGCACACAAATAAACTGGCTTGCTAAATATCTTATATTATTGTTTTGGCTCTGTCTAGTCTCTGAGCATACCTTCTGTAATACTGCTTCCTGCCTCCGAAATAATCCCTCCAAAAACAGTTCAGTACAGCCATCACTCTGATAAATATTGCTTACCACCATAATGGTTCTTAATACAGAAAATCACGTAGATTTCCACGATACGATTTCGCGTCGTGAAACGATGCCGCGCCGTAGCACGACGCGACGTAAGAACCTTTACTTGCAAACTGTAACCTTATATTTTTCTACGGGCTGGTCCCACTAAATTAAAACTTTAACAATTACTAAATTTTAGCGTTGTTTTAAAAAAAATGTAAAGGGTTAAAGCTAAATACAACACTAATGAAAACGTAGAAGACGATCGAGGACAGTATGACAATATTAACAGTGATAGTAATACAAGACACGGACGGCACAGAATTAGATCGATAAAAACTGTTTTACAAAAAGAACAGGATGATATTGATAACCGTAGATCGCAGCAGTCGTGACTTCTCCGAACAGTTTAAGGTCTCCTACCGACGCAGTGAAGCGTTACTGGGGGTAGCAGTAAAAACTAAGCGTGACGGCTCGACTGTGACTGTCACTTCCGTTTATACTCAAATTTAACGATAAATGAAACTAATTGACACCAATTTAAAGGTAAAACTAGTGTTTAAACTTTTAAAGCTACACAAATCTCTTTATAATAGATTTAAAAGCTAGACAGGTTATACTTATTACTTTGGTCTTGTTGTTTCTAATAATAGCGCAGTTAACATGGAGCTAAGTAAAACCTGGAGTTGCGACGGCACAAAGTAAAAGTAGTTATATATGTATTTACTTCCAAAGATAAGTATTCCGCATCCCAAACGATGGCAAGCTGTATTGATTTTACAGTTTCAGTTGGTAGAAGATTACACATTAAACATAGTGCATATCACTATGCAGGCTAAATAATCAACATTAGACGCTCTATGTCCTACAATTAAAGTATCCAATAACATTAAACCGTAGATTTTTTATCATAAAAGTATAGGTAGGTAGTTATAGTACAGAAGAAATAATAGTACTTATAATGTTATAGCTATAGCAAGCTTAATGGAGCATGAATATTGTACATAGTATGTAAATGAATTGAATGGTATTCCGAAGATTCATTCAATCGTGGCCGTTCACAGGCGATAATTATTATTATTGGTGATTCTTAGAAGCGAGACAATCAACAATAAAAAACGAACACGCGCAAAGGTACCTACCCACTTCCAACGACCTAACGCAGCGGACAGCTCCTTAATAATAATGATGGAGGCGATCTGTTGAGACCCTTTTGGTGGGCTCAAGGATGATCGTGGGCTCGCATTCAGATGGCGCGGTCGCGGTCCCAGTATGGTCCAGCTTACATCACATCTTGTTTATAAAGGCGCGATGGATTTGAAATATGAAATCGGTTATCATCGTTAATTATCGATTCATTGTAAGTGCGCCGCCATCTTGGATGTAAGTGCGCGGCCGTGTTCCCGCGCGCGGCTTCCGGCGAGCGCGTGTCGGCGCATGCTAATGTTCGCGCATGCGCTGTGTCCTGTCCACTGTCCACTGTCCTGTCCGCCTCTTGCGCGTTTCACTTCGTCACGTCATCGGCCATATGCTGCGGGCTGCTTCACCATGTATGCCATATGCAACTGAAACAATAACCAAAAATTAAGGACGAAATTGAGGTGCCTGGTGCCTTACCATTTTGTAACTTTCACTGTAACATCATCTGCGCTTGCGCAAGAAATATCGTGAAGGACGATAAAGGATTGTTATGTAATTAGTATTGGATCTAACTTTGATTTTTCGAATGGTCAGTTGCTGTTGGCCCTAACGTCGATCACAGCTTCACGTAGACAGATTTTTATTTGGCTTCTGCCTATCATTCATAAGAGACCGTGTGGTCAATGTGCTAATCAATTTCTAGTAGCGTGTGCTTCTAAACAGAGCAGACGTTTTAATTACTTGTAAGAAAATGTAACAATTCATTCAACTACCCGCATATAGATTTTATGGATTTATTACTATAAACCTTTTGGCAGCAGATAAAATATTGCAATCCCTCCAAATATTTTATTTAAAACAGGTTGCCATTAACGAGTGTAAAGTCCGGTTAACACGTATTGAGTATTAAGTAGATAACTAAATTTTAACTAAATTGTGTGTTTACACGTATTAAATTACTTAAAATTTAGTTATCTACTGAACTACTTAATACGTGTAAACCGGACTTAAGGTTGAGAAGTTTTCAGTGTTGAAAGTTATCAGTAGCTCGAGCTACAGATGTCTGACGAAGAACCGAGTCTCTAGCTCTACAATGACTGACTCTACAAGCATTAACTAAGCTCTACTATCTTGGTCAGAAAATATTCCACGAGTACAAAGTTATAACGGTTTCACTGTTAAAAAGTGTATTATGTAATATAGATAATTAATAATAATATTTAATAAAATATGTAATGAAAAGCTGAGCTTTTAACTCTGCTAGGGCTGACTCTACGAGCTTTTACTCTACAAACTTTTGAATCTACAATCTTGGTCAGAAAATATTAATATTACACGAAGACAAGCTTAAATCAGTTTCGCTGTAGAAACATTATCAGATCTAATGAACAGCCAGCTTTTACAAGAAATTTAGAATTTTAGAATTACTACAAGTCTGGACTCTACATTGTTTTAAAATCTTGGTCGAGAAGTATTCCACAAGTAAGCTCAAAATGGTTTCAGTCAGTTGTCAAATCTAATAAATATAGACAAGTCCCTGACTCTACAAGGCCTGATTCTGCAAGTTTTGACTCCATTATTCCATGTATAATCTTTGAGAAAAAGTAGTTTCACGGTTTTTCCTTTTGAGGTGCGGAACCCAGAAGCTTCTCATAGTATCGTACATATAAAGTAGAATACAATAAGTTTTTACAGACTTCAAAAAAGGAGGAGGTATTCAATTCACTGTTTTTTTTTGTTTTTCTTTTTTATGTTTATTACCTCAGAACTTTCGACTGGGTGAACTGATTTTGATTTTTTTAATCGAAAGGTGGTGATTGTCATGTAGTCCCACATAATGAGAGAGATCTGGCAAGTAATTTTTGAGTTATTTAGAAGTCGGTTATTTTTAGTTAGTAAAGATTATTACCTTGTTATTTTCGACTCTAACAATTGCAAATAGGAATTTCTTTCACAATATTATTATTTATAACGTATAGTATACTGTTTTACTTACAGAAATAGCAAATCCTGCGCGGCTGCTTAGAAACGATTACCAATACATATTAAGGAATCTTAACATCGAATCTGAATAAAGCGATATTCTAGTCTTCTATTGTTCTTACAAATACTTGCATAATTGCCACATTGCCTTCGCATACCAAGTATTATTATCTGATATTTTGCCAACACATTTAATATTTCATTTCACGTAGACGGATTTTCTATTTAAATGGCATAAAATGGTATGTAAAGATTAAAAACGTGTAAGTAGGTAGAGGTACGTAGGAGTTATTCTCGTCACGTCACAGCGAAGTACTTGTTAGACAGGCCGGCTACGACGCGTCGAATAAACTCATAAGTCAGACTTCGATACGAGATAACCACTCATTGAGTGACAATGGCATTGTTTGCAAACTACCAATACTATCCCTGCATCCACATCATCGCTTATACAATGTACCCGACACACTATTGAGAAATCGCTCCACGATTATGTCACTCATGCAAACATTCCTTGTATTCGATAACGCTATCTTGTTATTGTTGCTTATTTTAAAACATGAGATGTTTATGCGCAAAATTAGCATGTATCGTCCATGTTTCCCGACCAAACACCTATAAATTATCACTTTTGTTAATAGAACGGTATTACTCGACTTATAAGTAGTACGGTTATTACAGAATTCATACGCATTCTCGTAGCTGCAGTCTACGTACTAAATATGTAATATAATAATTATGTATGTACCTTTCTATTTGACAACCTCGTAGCTTAGTAGCAGTGGGTACTGAGTAGTGGTGAAGCATTTATGTGATAAATAAATTTTTGATCGTCGTCGGTTTGTCTCCTAATGCCACTGCAGCATAATGGGGTACCTGAGTGTTTTAGAGTTTTTCAAAATTTATTTTTCTTTATTAGAATTTATGTATCTAAAGGAAAAGAGTGACATTATTTTGAAAGAGTCCAATGTCAAGTCAAGGCTAATAACCAGTTTTTGAATAATGAAATAATGTAATGGTTAATTTTTAACAACTCAGCCGATTAACGATGCGGATTTTTTGGTTCTATTGTAGGAAAACTTGGGGTAACATTTAGTGTTTTACTCATTAAAATTGTTCATATATAAAAAATAAAGGGGGTTGACAGACAGACAGATGGACAACGAAGTGAATCTATAAGAGTTCCTACCTTTTGAGGTACGGACATCTAAATAAGTATTAGATCTAGTTATGTCTCTGCTATAGTATCTGCCTACGTATCCGACTTTCTTCTTTTTTCTTCATTTATCAGACTATTTGAAGTCTATTTTCACGAAGTAGTTATATTATAATACTCTACAATATCCATAAATCACATCACACACATGAAATAACGATTACTTCGTCGTTCGTACCTACGTATATAACCTACTCGTACAAGGGAAGCCGCAAGACGCAAATGGTACGATCTACAACTCCACAGCCACTAAACAAAGCCGGTATATTTTTTTGCAATCAAAGCTGATGAAGCATGGTGCGGGTGTTTCCTCGCAGAATACCCGTTCGGGCGCAGAGCCGAGCAGACATAATAAGCGTTGTTAACCATTGAAATCAGCGTCCGCCCTGCTCCGCATATGGCTCAAAAGGAAATGACATGTGGTTCCCGAAATTTACCCACGAAAATGTCATGTGGATAACGCTTTCGGGAGAAGTAGGTACTGCGTCAAGTAAATGAGTGAGTAAATTAATTTAAGGAGGTAGTAGTAGGAACTCTCAGATTGAGTAGGAACTATGTTCACATGGCAATTTTTATACAGTTAAAAAATATTACTTTTAAATAGGCAGGTATATCCACTTCTTAATTATTGTAACTAAATATTAATCGCTCAAGAAAGAAAGATGCCTATCTATATATCTATATTATATACACACTAGCTAATTAGTGGCACGGTACAGTGACTTTGATTTTTTTATGGCGCATTAAAATATGTTTTCCTGTACATACAGGCTACAACTGCTAGAAGACGATTCTTAATTTCAACTAAAAATTAGGTTATCATTAACATGACATTTATATTGTTTTTAGTAGGTATGATAAAATTAATCAATCTTTCGTCAAGTAAATCATACATCAGTGTTTTTTAGTTAACAAAAAAAAAATTACTTACTTTCTTTGTTACTTTGTTAGCATTTCATATGACCTATGGGTCAAATCATGCAAGTTAAATTAGAATTACTTCTAATGCTACGGAGTAAAAATTTCTAGAAATTGCTTCGGTTTCGATGACTTTTATGATGATGGTGACCTGGTACTACGCTCAGGGCTGGCTCCAGATGAGTGAACTCCTAAGAGGCCACCAACACAAATACAAAATTTTCAAAGCTTATTTTAAAATTATTTTCAAAATATTAATTTATTCATATAACATAGTAACAAAGTGTAGAATTTCGTGTAATTTGTTATGTAATTGCAAAATTAAGTTTTCGTAAAATTACCTACAATAGAATAAAGGAACAGCAAAAATGCTATGTTATAATGGTACAAATATCGAGCTTACAGCATTTTACTACCTAACCGTTACACTGAACTAAGATTGTTTATATCCATAACAATCTATCGTACATGTCCTCAAGCACACCTGCCGACACATTCCGTCCTTCGCAGGGCTTCGATCGCGGTCGCACACCCTTCCAAATCCAAACTCAATACACGCTGCATGTAGTGCATGTAGTGTGTACTCCGATAGATTTAGATTCAACATGAAGAGGATGTAGGTTTGAGACTACTTATATTTCGATATGTTTTTCATAGAAGTTCGTATTTTTAAGTAATTTTTAAGTTCGGGGCTTTTTACCCAACTGCGCCAGAGGAGGGTTATGTTTTTCAAGTGTATGTATGTTTGTATGTATATTTCTTTGGCACGCTTTGCAGCACATGAATAAATAACAACCAGAATGTTAACTTCCTAACAGACACAAAAATTCATACCTACTTTCATAGGGTTGTCACTTGGTTACTGAAAATAAAAATAAAACGGGCAAGTACCTACGTATCGAGCGAGAGTCTGCAATGAGTACAGACGGTCAGACGGATGGACAGTAATTGTGTGGACATTATTTTATTATTATGTGTTCCGTTTTAAAATTTTGGTATATTAAAAACGGTGTAGCTTTGAAAGATGAAATGGTTGACTATGTAACAGTTTGTTTAATATTAAGTAGGTACTTACAGTTTATTGTTAGAAATGAAAAAAAAACTTTCGATACAAAATATTTTATTTAAACAGAATAAGGGGTGGGATTTAGGACCCCCTAAATTTCGTGACGTCACATTTCAAAATCGAGTAATTGGTATGTATAGGTAAATATAGTGATAAGCCCCGCCCACCTTATTAACAGAAAATAGAAAAATTTCTAAATTACTTGTCTACTTGATTACTAAACTACTAAATTGTCCGTTTACACGTATTAATTTGCTTAAAATTTAGTTAACTACTTAATACGTGTAAACCGAACTTAAACGATAAGAATAATAAATAATAACCTTATCGCCACTTTAATTATTTTGGATATTAGGTACCTAGTACCTACTTATTAACTAAATACTTTTTTAGTCTTCTTTAATAAGCATAAAAATGTGTACTATTATTACTTGTCAAAATCCTTTGGATATACAAATAAAGAAATCTATTTGGTTTTCTTCCCATTAGGTATTTAAACAAACAGTTCAACAGTTTGGCATCTTTAAAAACAATACGTCGCGTCGTCGTCACAAAACGTCGCCCGTGTCACCGCCGCGGCGCCGCTGGCACACCTGAACTTGTCACCTTACTGTACCCTAGCGGGCGCCGGCGCGTTAGTTGATTGGTCGGCGCACGCTGCCCCGTCTTGTCGGTGACAGGTCACGCACACATAGCTGTGCATGTAGTAGTGTCCTCGCGCGTGGCGTTAGTATGAAGTTAACATTCTGTATTCATGTGCTTTGCAGCTTGAGAAGTGCCGTTAGATTCATCTTAGTTGTGAGAGTGACACTGGGTATAACTATTAAAATTGAAAAAAACTTAAAATTACCAATTTTTGTCGCCATATTGTGTCTTCAAAAATTTATTTTCTCAGAACCTATCGAATGGGGTAACAAAATAAAGGTAGAAGCGCGCGGTCCGAGTTGTCAACGACCAATGAGTCACTCGTAGGTTAGACCCTACACACCTGAGTACACCTGAGTTTCAGAAGAGACATAGGTTCTATCTGCGTGTTCTACCGACTTCACAAGGTGAGTGCTCCGAGGAATTGTTCGACTTGATGCCTATGTCTCCTTTTCATCATTGCACCACTCGCCGAAGATTGAAGTTGCATCCTCACAGATTGGATTCGTGGAGAACTTCTACGGTCCGATTTTCACGAACTTTTTTTACCTACATGCAAATTGTGGAACGAACTTCCTTCTGAGGTATTCCCGGAGCGGTATGACATGGGGTTCTTCAAAAAAGGTGTAAAAAGGGTTCTCTTTCGGCCGGGCCGGCGCGGCGTTGCATTGGCGATTCATCTGGTATTGCTCATGTCTAGGGATCCGCAAAAAGTATCGATACTTCTAGGTATCGATACTTTTGTTTCGATACCAAGTACTTTTGGTATCGATACTTTTGTTCCGATACTATCGAGGTATCGATACTTTCTAGAAGTATCGATACTTTCTTTAGTCCATTTCCAATAAATTATTAGCTTCTGAAAAATACCAATTATTAATCGATGAAAG
Organism: Thymelicus sylvestris; assembly: GCA_911387775.1. NCBI lineage: Eukaryota > Metazoa > Arthropoda > Insecta > Lepidoptera > Hesperiidae > Thymelicus > Thymelicus sylvestris. Next base: position 5,302,239 of record OU426892.1, read on the forward strand.
CTAAAACATTATTCGGTGAATTCCCAGTCATTGCCGAGCACTTATGTGTGTTACCTTTTTATTTCATTGAACTATTTTAGGAGTTTTTCTACGAGTAACCTTTACAGGTTGAATAATCTTAGTAGTGTTTTTTGTCTTTTAAACTACATATTTCACTTATTGAGTTTTCTGATAATTGCAGCTCCTAAAAGTATTATTGCATTATTTGCACAGCATTTTTCAGTTCCTTAGTTAAAGGAAAGTACTTTTCTGACAAAGGTACGTTCATGACTAAGTGCTTGTTCACACTGAACTCGCGGACGCGGTCGCGAAATATCAAACATATGACCTACTATGAAAGTGTTCACATCAAAACTCGCACGCGGTGTATGTAGCGTTTACTGCGCCCGCGAGTTCAGTGTGAACAAGCACTAACTCATGTAGTATAGAGGTAAGGAGAGCCATCTCTGTGCATGAAATATGTACGTAAAAACGCGTCCAATAACGGGTGGCGCTGTGGTAGCCTAGGATAAATTTTATTGAACTCAGCAAACTTCACTCCCCAGCTCCGTATACAACGTTAATATCGTAGTTAATATGTTAATATCGTATTTATTCTGACGCCAGCGCTATTGTCGCAGGATGGTGGTAGGTATTGGAATCTCAATTATCAGTATACAACTGGATACTATTTCAACTTTCCACCCATATGAGATGGCTCTTCTTACCCTCTGTACTCCATGAACTAACTGTCTGGCAGTTTCTTAATATATATCTACTAGTGGATACTCGGCAATCGGCATGTTCCACTAAGATACATTATTTTAAAATGAAACTTTTATTACATCGTCTCAAACTTTTTCGTCTGTGTGTTGCATGTCGCGTGACGGTCGGCCGCGGAGTAGGGATAAAGTGAAAGGCGCTCGCCAGAGCAGTCAAGGCCAATATGGTGGCGCCTATAGTTCGCAGCAGCTGACCGTGTAGTGACTATTACTCATTGAGTGCCAGTGCTCCACGCTATTTTGTTTGTTTCAATAGCAAGCTAGCAACAACCCATAATTGTCCCACTGCTGGGCTCGGGGTCTCCTCTCAGAAAGTGAGGGTTAGGCCATAGTCTACCACGCTGGCCAAGTGCAGATTGGTAGACTTCACACACCTTCGATAACTTTTATGGAGAACTCTCCGGTGTGCAGGTTTCCTCACGATGTGATAATTAACTTGTAATACGCACATAATATTTGAAAATTAGAGGTGCGTGCCAGGATTTGAACTCGGGCCCCTTCGTTCGGGAGACCAACATTCTACCGCTAGGCTATCACTGCTTTATTTTTTTCTAAATTTTTTTAGTTAAATGCCTACAAACCGAAAAAAGTTTCACTTGCATCGGCCATCGTGGTTTCATAAAACAACACTTTATGTTTGTGATAAATATGACAGATCAGGGATTTTCTGTTGACGTTGATGCGCCATTGTTACAAATTATCTTAAAATTGTTGTATTGTAAAAGTAGAAAATCGACTTTATCAATGGACTGAATGTGCTTAATGCATTGCTTTAGTGGTCTCAAACCATCTTCGGATTAATGCCTTTCAAATGAAAGAATTTTGAGGGATATCGGTTGAATGGATTCAGTATCTATAAAGGACATCCGTACAAACATTTTTTGTGTTATATAGTATATATGTGTATATAGATTGGATATTAGTGACTATATTGTGAGACACGTTCCTGTTGGATTTTTTTGCGAAACTGCAACACACAACATTCCATTCAGGTTTTTTAAAAATGTATTAAAAAGTACTCGATACCTGAAGGTATCGATACTTTTCTTTCGATACTTTTTTGGTATCGATACTTTTGATACGATACTGGTATCGAGTAAAGTATCGATACTTTTGAAATTTTGCGTAACCCTACTCATGTCCATAGACGGCATAGACGACGGTAACCACTTACCGTCAGGTGGCCTGTATGCTTTTTCGTCTGCCCTTCAGGCTATAAAAAAGAAAAAAATCTTATTAACTCCCTTATTGAAATGACAACATTGCGAATTTTACCGTTTATAATCGTAATATCGTCAATGAAGACTATTAAAAGTGAAAATAAAAAATTATAAAGTTGGTTATGTTTCTAGTGTTACCATTAGATACCAATGTGTGCCTGCTAAAAAAGCGGCTATTTTAATAATATAAATTAAGCCTTCAAAATTTTTACAGTATTATTGAGTCACCTAACCTATCAGAAAATCGAAAGACATACAAACATCATAGTGATCCATTAATGGTCATGTTTTTCCCTCAAATGGAACCCTAAAAAATAAGAAAGAAAACGCCAAAAAATAAAAACAAAATTGAATCGTTGTGTCGTTAAGTCGGCTCGCTCGACCGCCTCGACCCGTACTAAGCGAGGGGTTTCAGATTTCCTTACATTAGAGGACTGTTACGAAATAAAACAAAATGGTGGAACAGAGTGTTGTGTTCTTATTATTTGTGAAGGCTGGGAGCTTTGTTTGTGAGCACGCGCCTGCGCAGGCGCAGGTCAGCCATGCGACCCTGCGCGATTCACTTGTAGACGTCATCAGTTTTGTACATGGTATTCGTCCGAAGCGTTACAGCACATAGTTTGAAGGGGAAAATGACGTAATAATAAGGAAGTCTGGTCATGGAAACTCCATCTTCCCTTAGTAGTAAAGTAGGCTACTTTAAAGTATGTATCTCGAAGAGGGGACCCCTTTTCGAATTGGGCCCGGTCGACTAAAGCAGAGATGAGATACGATGTGTGAAAAGGACACAAGAGAAGAGATGCTTTGATGATGAACAAACATTAGACATCTCTTTTCCTCTGTACTCAACACTACCGTCTTGTTTCCGCTATGGCCTGTTACAACTTACAGTGTTTATGAAATTTAAGGTTCGTTGTGAAAACTCCGATCTCCACAATCACAGATTATGAATATCCTCAGACTTATTGCTAAGTCTGAGTCAACAGTATAGTGCGAAATAAAAAAATTAAAAAAAACTTGAGAGGTGTCTAGGGACACCCGAATGGAACGAAGTTCCTTGCAATCAGTACTAGAATAGCAAAAACATGCAAGCGAGTGTGCCAAAACAAATCTAAGGTATTAAATTTCGTGAGATCCTAGTACTCTGGCTTGCTTTCTATGTAAAAAAAAGTACGACGGCAAAAAGTGTCGTTACCGGCAAAAAGTGTCGTTACCAAATTTTCCGCCTAGCCCCCTTTCGCATCGCGCGATAAGGAACTTCGTTCCAAAAATTATAATTCTATAAGAGTTTTTTCAAATTATACCTACTTTCAAACTACACCTCCAGGGTTTACCAACCGAATATCCGCAGTGCTACCAACATCCGGTCAAAATCTCAGTCAGTTTTTGTTTCGAACTACCGTTCAACTACCGTCCAATTCGTTATGACATAAGAGTATTAAAACCAGTATAAACTAGTTATTTCTCAATTAGGCACGTACGGTGAACATAGGCTAATAGGTAACAAGTATTAAGTATTCTGTGACATAGGACTCTCCGAAAACGTAATTTTTTAAAATAAAGCTATGAAATCGTCGCACAATTTCTCAAAAGCATACACAACCACCCCATACATTTTCTCTTTAAGCCAAAACCGTTATCACAAGGCCATAAAACCATTTACCATAAAACACGTTTGCAGCAAGTTAATTTACATTCCCCATATTAACTAACACCCGATTTAATTACCGTACGCCTCTGGCCATATGCGGCTGTTTTAATATCCTTCGCAAATGCATTGTGGACTGAATGAACATTGCACTTAATAAAACTCCGGAACGGATGCGAAACGGAGTGGAAGGAAGCATTAATGTCTAATATCAACAAAAGAACGGACGGTTTGAATAGGAGTAGAATGACAGTGTTAAAATATGGTATGGGGATATTATTTTCTGTTATGTAAGTTTTGTTGGTGAAAACAAGTTTGTCTTTCGCCCTAACTCAGAGTCACTAACGGTTACTTAAATCGCTCGTTAGTACAGATTTTGTATGGTGATTATTTACTAAGGAGTTATTTAAGTAACCGTTAGTGACTCTGAGTTGGGGCGTTAGTTCGTTGTTGTTGTTATGTATGTATATAAGAGCTTTCAACCCTCTTTAAAACATACTCCAATGTAGAAACAAATTTTAACAGTTTATTACAATTGACTTGTACAATTTTATTATAATAAGTAATAAAAAGTTTTTGAGACTGTTTTTTGATTACTAGAATTTAGATACAAGGAAATTATTTTATTGATTTCGATTGAAATAAAATCGTAGATAACTATTTTTTAAGGTTCTGAATTAAAATCGGAACCCTTATAGTTTCGTCATGTCCGTCCGTCCGTCTGTCCGAGTCATAGCGAAGAGTCCCTAAAGTGCTAGAAAGCTGTAATTTGGCATAGATATACTTACATATTGATTAAAACTCCAAAAACGTAGAATAAAATGTTGAACAATTTTTTTTCAGCCTACCTCCCCTAAGTCCCCTACACTACAGGTAACGTGAGGATGAAATTTTTTCTTTGCATACCCCATAGTGTGAGGTGTCATCGTTGAAAAGGTCTTTCAAAAATATTATAGGTCTCCTAAAACCATTTCTGGATCTAGGAGTTTGCTTTTTTTTATGCGTTTAGCAGGCAAACGAGCAGACGGGTCACCTGATGGTAAGTGATCACAATGAAAATGACGATAGACCCGCTTCTTGAAGGATCCCATGTCATAGCTTAGAGGGAACACCGATGCAGGAAGTTTGTTCCACAGTTTACACGTACGAGGTAGAAAATTACGTGAGAATCGAACTGTGGACGAATGCCAGGTATCCAGGTGATGTTGGTGAAACCTGGTACCCCGTGATGGTCGGTGTCGAAAACCAACTGCAGGTATCAAGCCAAATAGTTCTTCAGAACATTCCCCATTGTACAGACGCGTAGACGGTAGATTGCTTGCGAAATATTTGGCTTTAAAGTGCTAATTTTGGTTAGAGTCAAGTGGCCCCCCCCTGCCGGCTAAACGGTTGGAGTTGGACAAGTGATTTTTTTTTAAATAGGTTATATGATGGATTTAAGTACAAAGAAAATTATCACGGCTATGCTAGCATAAGTAGTTAATGAGTTATAGTCGATAAACTTACTACTTCGGACGTACGTTTAAATTTAAACTTAACAAACTAATAATATCTTCCTTGCTCGAACTCTATAAGTTGTGTTAATTTGTTTCATATTTAATTTTGTTTAAAGCATTCAAAGCTTTAAATCAAAATATATATTATGTATAATCCCGGGACTGTCCGGTCATTTAGCGACCCTACTCCCTACCTCCTTGCACCACCTTCCACCCATTTCGCCATACGTGCTCGTCGGTGTATTTCGCAGCTGAGTGTACACGGTAGCTCTACAGACACAGACTCACTTCTAGTCGAGAGCGTGCGTGAGCGACGCGTCGGGCCCCGGCTTAGGGCGCGGGCGTTTCCGGCCCGACCCGATGCCCGACCCTATGCCCGACGCCCGATGCCCGACGACGCGACGCCCGCGCCGCGCCGCCGTGAGAACGCATCCTCCACAGATTAAATGACGGCCACTAATTAATTTAAGTTTACATCGCGTAAAAATAGATATTCGTGCGTACTCGCTACTTATGATTTGACCGGTTGCTGTTGACGATAGTTTGCTCTAGTATCAGTTTAGGAGCTGCGTGGGATACTTATAAATTTCATTCATATCTGCACTGTATACAAGCAAGCCTCGTTTTTGCTAGATGACCTAGAAACTTGATATTTGACATCAAGGTAGACTTTTATGCTTATACTCGTACAAAAGAAAAAATCTAAAAACTGAAAATTATTGATAATTTGTGAAAGTAGTGAATTAGCGGGTCCACTGTATGGAGTAATTTGACAAATAACAATAGGTATATCAATTATTAATAAATACTAATCATTTTTAGACAAAAAGTAATGATTCTCATCAAAAGCATAAATGTGAAATAAGAGCCAATTACAATTACATGCTGTTGTGACAAAAATTTTAGGATTTTCTACACAGAACTTGGCACTGATTTAGATCTCAATTCTTTTTTTGAACTTTGCTCTCATTTCACATTTATGTTTTTGATGAGATATAACTTTTTACATTTATTTTTCTATAAAGAAATATGTAGAGCTGCAACTTTTACAAATATTTTTATTCAATATTGGTTTTGTGCCTATATAGACTTTTTGAAAGTCAATTTACGCCATTGTAATTAAGTAAATTTGAGTTTAAGAATTACGAGTATTGTTGAAAGATTGAAGGTATTCTTTAACATTCAACTTTTGTGCTGAACTGATCCAATACGTACTTACCTTTTTTAAAAAAACCTTGATAATTTGAACGCATCCATAATTCAAGATGTTATCAGATCGCAGCGACGCAGGGCTGCCTTTCTGCCTCACCCTTTGTCCGGGCACGTCGCAAGATGGCCGACACCTGGCGCGGCAGATGCTGTTTCATTCAGCTTGACCCATTAAATTTTTATCAATTGCGGACCTCTGCGCTCCATTCACCTTTTTTTAGTTTGATGGAGCCTGCGAAATTAGATACTTCGCTGCAGGGTTCGTTTTTTTTTGGTTAGTTTTTTTTTACAAAAATAATTATTATTATGATGTTCAGCCGTATTGCGGCGGCTTAGAATACTAACCCCAATCCCACGCCGGATGGGTGTCGTAAAAAGCGACTAAATCCGGCCCGCTGGTGGTAGGGCCCCTCGAGGGATTATATTAGTAATATTGATTTTAATTATTAATGAATACCATTATTACTATTATTATTTCTCCATGGGGTTCGCCTGGATAGCTACCACCCTCGAGCATGAGTCAGCCGCCAAACGACTCGTCGTGTTCCGGCTGGGGGCTTGAGAGCCAGGTCTTTCTTTTTCTTCTCTCTTTCTTGGCCGGCAACGCATCAGTGATGCTTTTGGTGTTGCTGATGTCCATGGGCGACGATAGCCACTTACCATCAGGTGGATCGTCAGCTCGTTTGCCGGCTATTTCCATAAAAAAAAAATGATTTTGCTACACACAAAAATAAAAGACAATTCGATTTAGGTCTATGTATTGGGTTTATGATTGTTCCAACACTAAACGCGAAACTAAACTACTAAACTACTAAACTAAACAGAATCAATGAGTATAATCATTGAAAATATTTAATTGAGATTATGGGTAAAATTTATTTGTATAACGTACCTACTAGATACGCAAAAAAGCAGGTAATTTATTATGGTAAGATACGAACTAAACTAAAAAGAAATGAAAATATGTTTCAATGTCACAACATTTTCATTTTCATTTCTATGCTGTTTTTTTTTTCTTTAATACTCATACAAACTTTTACCTAATTTAGGGGATGATTTTTCAAAAAAAATTTTCCATATACTTACCTAAAGAACCTCTGTAAAAAGTTTCTTTAATTAATGATGATTTTTGAACACAGGATATTTTTTCAAATAGTTTTTCAGTTCCAATATTTATTATTCAAATATCACATAGGTATGATTAATATAGGATGCTAAACAAGAATATAGCGCTGGCGAAGAATATTATTTATTATTATTTTATTACTACATTTAAAAAATATATTTAACAGATAAATACCGAAGGCGTGTGCAGAGCAATTTATTGAATATTTTCTTACTTAATAAAAGAAATATTTATATATTTATACACAGTTTGGTACTATTTTATTTTATTTTCAACATGCACACCAAGTTACTTACGCCTGGGCCATGCAGTTTGTAGATTACATCTCGTATAGATTTACTCTAAGTGTTCACTTATATTTACTGGTTTCTTTAATAAAAGCGCTGTTCGAAGGTGGGAAGCGTTCACTGCCTGTAACGGACCTTACATAATTATTGCTAACCTCACTTTACTCAACCGTGTAAAGCGCTGTACGCAAAATTGTACTATGTTCCTAATACATACAGTTCATAATAATTTGTTGGATCACAGACACTTGTGTCGTTACAGTAGTAGCAGGCGGAACTCCTGAGCTGAATGAAACAGCTGTCGGTACTCGTAGTCATATGGCGAACTACACTAAACTTAAAATAGGCACGTTTTTCGAAGAAGCTACTAAAGCCAATTTCGAAAGATTATAATGTCTCCGGTGTTTTTCGCAGGTGGTTTTGTAACGTATTGTGTTATGTATATTATTGGAACGAAGTTCCTTATCGCGCATTGCGAAAGGGGGCTAGGCGGAAAATTTGGTAACGACACTTTTTGCAGTCGTAGTTTTTTTTACATAGAAAGCAAGCCCTCTGGCTTGCTAGGATCTACCTTAGATTTGTTTTGGCACACTCGCTTGCATGCTTTTGCTATCCTAGTACTGACTGCAAGGAACTTCGTTCCATCCGGGTGTCCCTTGACACCTCTCAAGTTTTTTGAAGTGAAAACTTCTTTAGTACGGGGGTGACTTGAAATTTTATGAAACGAAACTGTCCAGTAAAAATATACGTGTCGAATTGAGAACCTCCTCCTTTTTTTTCGTCGGTTAAAAAGAGACAAACACATAAATTCTAAAGTGAGATAGGAAGCATTGTACAGGGGTAGGGTAGGTGAGTGAGGGGTAGCGGAGCGGGGCGGAGCGGAGCGGAGCGGAGTAAAGTAGATTAGTGAAACCTACATTTATCATCTTCCCGAAATTTTACATTCGTCTCATTATCTTGAAAACAAAAATTTTTAAGGTTTCACTTCTACCACGTGTGAATTGCACACATTTTAATTTTTTTATTTATTATCTTTCTGTTTGAGGGGTGTCTTAAATTACAGTATACAGTACATTAAGACCAAGGTTTCCAAACTTACATTATTTTTTATTAAAAACGTCGGTCAACGGTGACTGAGTGAGTTGAGTGAGTGTCAGACAATGTTGTATTGTACACCATGCACTACTAGTGGACCTTGTACAGACGTAAGGTGTGGGGAAAGGGGGAAAAATAACAATATTTTCATGGACGTAGTCGTGGACGCAGGCTAGGAACTTTGAACTCAAAAAAGAAAAGATATGACATCACCAAGTGACAAGTACCTAATAGGTATTATGAATAAATTATTTGAGAATAGACTGTTTACTTAGGTAATGTTACTTTACTAGAATGGTAGAGCACCTAGTTTGAAAATCACATAAGTTGAAATCTTTAATTTTAAAAATTATGTTATGCACGTCAATTTACATCATTAATTTTATCACCTGTTATATGTATTAACTTTATATTTTTTTTTATACCTACTGATATCTTTTGTTTTGGTCAACAAAGTTTGAAGAAACAAGTTCTGTAGTGCAGGAAAACTTTAAGCGTGCATACAAATGTATTTTTTTCCGAAAGACAAATACTTTACTATAAAATTATAAATTTTTAAAAGCGTGACCTTCAAGCTTTAAATTGGTGGTTTCAAACGATGTACAAAAATTAGAATAAATTACACATTTTTGGAAAAATTCATAAATTTTTGGTAGATTACGTGTTGAGTCGATTTGCTTGCTTGCGACTTGCGAGCTACTTACAATATGTGCGGATTTTCTACAATACCTTCAAAGGCTCTAACTTTAATACGTCATTTATGATAGGAAACAGCTGCAGCACCACGTCATTAAAACATGAGTTGTGATGATGATCGCGCTCGTAATTATTAATATGCTGTAAGTATTTTATATAATAAACGTAAATTTTACATAGATTTACAGTTTTAATTGCTTCAAGTCCTGTAGCTGAGAATTTAGACAACTTTTTGTAAGCAGACATTAATTATGCGGTTATTTAATATTATTCAACGCGGGACAGAAAATGCGGTACATCTGCGGGAAGTAGGCATCGAATAAAAAAGACAACCGGTCTTTTTAAACCCAACCAACAACCAACCAGGTTTACTTGCGTTTTCCCAGGCCCTCGCATAATACAGGCATTTACTGGACACGATTCCACCACGGAATATATGGAGAACTAGATTGTATACCGGTGCCACTACGAATACCAAATAAGACATATAGTTAAAGCCGCATTCATTATTAGTTCGAAGCATTTGCAAGCACAAATTACCTACCCGAGTTACCCGATCCATTGGTTCTTTACAACGTCTAGTTTTTATAATGTCAAACATTTTAACAGAAACAATTCAGTCTTCTCAGATGTAACTAAAAGTTTACAAATTATCTAAGTTTACAAAATCTGAGTTTACAAGTTATGTGAGATTAATAATAGTGGCGATCTATCCTCTAGTGTAATTATTAGTTAATAAAATTAGTACAAGAAAAAAATAACAGACTTCAAAATAACTCAAAAACTGCTCGTCAGATCTAACTCAAGTTTAAGTGGCCACACCACAAGCACCAGGTTTCGATTAAGAAAAGAATCATTAAAATCGGTTCACCCAATCAAAAGTTCCGAGGTAACAAACATAAAAAATACAGTTGGATTGAATACCTCCTTCTTTTTTGGAGTCGGTTAAAAAGTTAGTTATAGCATTTTTTTTTACTTAAAAATGTGATTTGGTGCTTTTTAGAGTTCCGAAGTAAAATCGGAACCATTATACCTACTCGTAGTTTGTACCAGTACTTAGATATAGTTTGAACCATTATACAATACTTTGGCTTTCTGGGTAAAGTTAAAACTCTACACTTAAAATAGTATCCCTATTTTCATGCCCTTTTCGGTGCCAAACACCCGAATCAGCTGCGTTCATTCACATCTTCAGAGTCAGTGGAGCGAGCAGTCCAACAGCCAACTTGGCCGAGTGGGGCGACTGGGGCGAGTGGGACGTTCTGTTAAACGGCGCATGTCGAGGTAACTTGACTTACATTCATTCATTCGAATTCATGAATTGGGTACTAGGGACCGTGTACACTGACCTTTAGATACGCAATGTACGGTCAGGGAGAATGTAGGTACCTACTCGTTGGATTTAGGTGAACTCCGTAGAGAACGCGTAATATTTGTCAACTCTGTCTGAACGGATTTGAAGGAACTCTACATCTTTTTTAGGGTTCCGAAGTAAAATCGGAAACTATTTTCGTCATGTCCGCCCGTCGCGTCGTGCAAAGCTCTTAGTGCTAGAAAGCTGTAACTTGGCATGGATATTTATTAAAACTTCAGAATCGTAGAATAAAACATTGAAAAACATTTTTTTTCAGGGTACAGGTAAAGTGAGGATGAATTTTTTATTCGTCGCGTACCCTATAGTGTGGGGTATCGTTGAAAAGGTCTTTCAAAAATATTATGGGTCTTTTAAGACCATTTTTGGAATTAGGGGTCCGTTTGCGAAATATTTGGCTTTAGAGTGATAATTTTGGTTAGATCTAGTGTACCCCCACTGCCGCGCCGCGATGCTGGCTAAATGGTTGGAGTTGGACAAATGAAAATATTCTCAAAAATAGGTTATATGATGATTTTACAAGGAAAACTATGGCTATTATAGCATAAGTAGTTAGTGAGTAATAGTCGATAAACTTATAACTTCGGAACCCTGCATTGCGCGTGGCCTACACGCACTTGCCCGGTTGCTTTATAAAAACGAAGCATCTTTCGATTCTAAAAAAACTTCGGATTTCATTCGGCAAGCGGCATGTGCACGATCCCTTACGGTTCCGGCATCGGAATTCTCCCACGCTCGGTGAATGAAGTGCGCAGGCGCAGCCGCGGTCTGAGAGAAAAGAAAGGGGCACTTCCCTCGCCTGGCGTTACTTCCGCCGGATACGAGTGTTCCCTGTTCGCGTCAATTATTATTTCCTACTTAATGCTTCCTCTCAGACCGGCGCGGCGCAATTAAGTGTAAGCGTCTTACGAATAACGAGAAATATGATGTTGAGCTTGAATGCAGAACGATAGTGATTGATGGTTTTGGTTGGAAGAGTTTTGGTTTGTATTGCGGTCTTCCGTTGTAACGGGCTACTACGTGCCTAGGTAATAATAATGTAAGATTTAATAAACTAGAGTTATATTTGGTAAACTTAGAGTCTTTTTATCATAAATTATAATTTAAAAATAAGGTCAACACACAACATAATCATTTAATGCCAAAAGTAATTTCTGTTTAAGTGCTTACTATCATTAAATAAAAAAAATGTAAATTAATATTTCAATAATATGTATCTAAGTATTACCAAGTTTGTTTACCATAATAATATTATTATGTCTCGTCTAACAAAATGTACCACGTAGTTATAGTGCTAACTGCCTGAATACCTGTATGTAGATTAATGATAGCCTTTAACATACTCTTCAGGCAACCCATTCGCGATACTTTTCTTTACATAAGACTAGCTGCCCGGACAGACTTCGTTCTGTCAAGTTTTTTTTTTATTTTTTTGAGATGTAAGCTATCCTATCTTTTAAGTTGGATCAAACTGCACACGGTGTGCAAATTTGATTAAAATCGGTTCAGTAGTTTAGGAGTCCATCGCGGACAAACAACGTGACACGTAATTTATATATATTAAGATATTTGATATAAAACAATTTTTATCCAGTTACGGTTCCTCTACTACAAGTATAATAATGTTAGGGAATGTACGAATATTGTTTACGTAAAATGTTCCAAAATCTTAAATACAACGTCCGTTACAACACTTACAACTAGTACAATTCGTACTTATCAGGCATTCGAAACCTAAACAAAAAACAAATTCCCACTTGATATTTAAATTCACTCGCATAAAGTTGAATCCAACAACTTTCACAATCAATGAAATTGTTTTATGGCGGCGCGAACGGGGGAAATATTATCGTCTCTACTTACCGGTACAATTAGGCGGCGTGCGATAAGGATAGCTAGCGGAAGTGGAGTAAGAATGGAGCTGGGTTTCATTGATGCTTCCGCCGACGTCAATGGCAGTAAACACAAAGTAATACAAATAGTAGTTTCCGCGAAGATGTGAGATAGTGTTGACGAAATCAAATCTATTTTTAGCGCGATTGTTCTTTTTGTTTTACTTCTGTTACGCTTGCCAAGGTTGTGTTTTTTTAACGTTATATTGACTGGAGGAAATTGGGGGAGGCCTACGCCGCTGAAGCGACTTCTACGATGTAATTTATTACATCTTATATTTGTATTATATGTATAACATAAAAAGATGTAAAAGAAGTAGAAATAAAGGCATTTTTATTTTATTTTATATTGACTGGCGCTTGTGACACTTAATGAGCGAAGGGTACGGGGTTCGATTCCAAGTTGGGACGGATATTTATCACAGGTAAATGTGTGTCTCGGGTTGTGATAACACTAGGTCTGTCTATCGTAATGTGAAATATGGTATCTTAGTGCAAGTGCAAGACGGGTCAGCGCATCTATTGGAATATGATCATTGGTCATCGCCCTCCATGGACAACAGCAACAACAATGGAATCACCGATCCGTTAGTGGTCAAAAATAAATGTCGCCAAACAACTTGACGTGTTCCATCTGGGGGATTGGATTTCAGCCTCTTCTTCTACCTATGAAAAAAAAATTTAGGTCTTAGTATTAAAATCGCATTTATTGCAATTGCAAGAATTTAGTCAAATGGTAAACTTGGACATTAAATTCAAGACTGTAGAGTTTATAAAATATCTTTAGGTTAGGTACCTACCAGTCTACCAGATTCATTTTTGGGTTTTGGCTGACGGCATAATGTAGCCAGGAATAAAAAAATAATACAAATACGATTATAACCCTAGAGCAGCTATATTCAACGTGCTTTTGTAGTTGGTCCATCTGGGGTTAGGTACTTTATTTTATAATAATCGCGAAAACCTAAGAAATCAATACCAATTTTTTTATTTCTTTGTTTTGTGGCCCGCAACAGCATGATTAGCACGTGTTTGTGGCCCGTATGAAAAAAAGTTGATTACCACTGCCCTGGAGTAACTCTGCAAAGAGTTTTTTATACTTACATTTTAATTTAACTTCATAATTAATCTCGGTTAAAACTTAGATGAAACAAATAAATTTTATTTGCAAAACCATACAAAATTCCACGAGTTAACGAGTTATTCCTATCACAAATCCCAATACGTCATGAAACCTAATAACAAAAGGTTAATAGACAAAGAAATTTCAATCACGTCTGACGCAGTAGGCATCGTGACGTATTTCCAGTAGGTATAGATATTCCCTAAAGGTTACTGCATAATCAGACGAGCAAGGTGTGATGACGTAACTCATTGAGCTCCCCTCGAACCCTCGTTAGCTCGCCCACGACCCGTGACGGCACGTCATTTGTCACCCGCTCTGCACATAGGTATAACTAGTGGTGTAGTGCTGTGACGTCAGTTCTTAATTAGGTTTATTGTTTACGGTTGTTGTATGTAAACTCGTCATAAAGGAACTCGTCATGAATAAAAGTGTTATGAATGTAAATCACACAATAAATAATAACTTAAAAAGAAACGAAAAAACACGCTTTTATAGAAAATCCAACAAAAAAATAGAAAATAAACAAATTATGAATCGTGTAATTGTAAAAGAAGGCGTGGGGTGCTTTTTAATATATGTATTATCAAAATGATCATCCTTCTACTCATTGACACCATGCACCCCCATAGTGCAACCCACGCTTTTATGATGTTAACTCGGAATGTCATACAACAGTAGCATTGCCTAAAGTTTTCTAAGCTCTGCGAGAGAGAAGACCAAAGACTGGGCTTCGGGGAATCATGCTGCATCACGACAACGCTTCGTCACATACGTCCCTCAGAACAAAGGCGTTTCTTGAGGAATCCGGTGTTGAAACCTTGCCTCATCCACCCTACAGTCCTGATTTAGCTCCCTGTGATTTCTTTTTGTTCCCGATAATCAAGGAAAAAAATAAAAGGGATTTTTTTTGTGCCGAAGAGGCCGTAGCCGCCTACCAAGTCGCAATTTTACATAATATATCGGATCAAGACTGGCAAAAGTGCTTTAATATGTTAGTTGGTTTAGCCGAATGGAACTTTGCATAGAGAATGAAAAATATAAAATAATTATTGTTTAATAACTTATCGATTAACCTACGTAATACGAGGAATTAATGGCTGTATACAACTCAAAACTTAGGTACAGGTATGTAGGAGAATATTTTGCTACTGTTTACGTAGGCAGGCATTAAATTTACCTACATACACTATGGTAGAGCCCCTTCAAAGGTAAAAGATAAATTGTATTTCACCAACTTATAGGTACATTGTTTTACAAAAAAATAAATATTTTTATAAATTTATAAATAACACCTACTACATTCTTTCACATACTTTCAACCATTTTCTCAAGCTCATTCGGTGAAGTAATTCAAAAGCTATCATCATTCATTAACAGATGCTTCAATCCAACGATTATATACAAAGATTACTTCAATGGCATAAAATACCGTCAACACCGCGTAGTGAATGAAACAGTGCGCGTCCGGCCAACAGCAGCGAATGGGAGCGGAAACCTGCGGTTAGTCCACTTCCTGTTTCCTGCGGGGCTATCGTCGCACGCGCAGCCGACCGCGCACGAACACTCCCGAGCTCGCCCGACGACAGCCGAGCGTGACTTAGCGTACCCGACAACGCACGACAGCGAGTATCGACGACAGTTGACGTAGTTGAATTGAAAATTCGTTAGGTTGGGGACTGTCATTGATGCATCTAAAAGCTCTAGCTCACTCATAATTACTAATGAAATGGCGAGCGCTAAAACATATTAAATTACATATTAGTTAATATCTTTGATTGAGAATTTGTTATTTCAGGTAGAGTCACTTGATATATTATATTTGATCACTGAGGGCGAAAGAATGGTTACTTTTATGGTCAATGTACTTAATTTTAATTGTTAATTAATACCATTATTACTATTTTTATTTCTCCATGGGGTTCGCCTGGATAGCTACCACCCTTGAGTATGATTCAGCCGCGAAACGACTCGTTGTGTTCTGGCTGGGGGCTGGCAAGACCACTACTAAGCTACGGGGTTTTCAAATAAACGTCAAAAAATACTGCATTTAGCAGGAAAGAGAAAAAAAAAATTCTACTACATAAGCTGTAATCGCCTTAATACACACTTAGAATCACGAAGCCTTTACATAAGTTAATAATCGACAAGTAGGTATGTAGCTACGCATTAAGCTTCTAACGTATTTATTTATTGCCTACTTAAAGAAATCCTATTATGTTATTGGACGCAGTCGTAATAGGCTTATAATTATTGCCACTTGAATGGATTTATGTAAGCTTAACTGTAAAGTAGCTCGTAGTAACTAAACCACAGAATAAATAATAGTCTAATCAGAAATATAATTTGAATTACTTAATTTAAATTACTATATTCTGCCTCATTGCAACTAATATGTCCCACTACTGGACTCGATATCCTTACAAAACGTGAGAAACAAAGGCCATTGTCCACGAAGTGAGTGTGTAGAAAACTGGGAAACACTGAGATTTTCAACACACAGGTTACCCATACTTAACACATGTAATTTCAACTCGTACGAAATTATAAAAATGTAGAGATGCTTACAGGAATTGACTAAAGCCCATACGTTAAAAGTTTAAAACCTAATCCTCTTAATAATCACCATTAATCTTCAATAAAGAGAAAGTCGCTTAGTTGTATGGCAATTAATGATTAAAAATTATGCAACATTCTTAAGGTCTAGGCTCCAATGATCTCCAGACTTAGGTGTCAAGGAAAGCCGGAGATTTTCAAATCTCTTAAGACCTTCTGTAGTAGTTGTTGTACTTACGTGCTCCGTAATATTTGGATATAGTGATATGGTTGACTTGCATTAGCTCGTTATGTCACCAGTGGTAGGGGAACACGTCTGCCCGCGTCTACGGCTGTCTCGTGACTGACTCAGTGTTGCCCCACTACCCGTGCTCTCGAGATAACATGATTACTGCTATAACCATAATAGCAGTACAAACACTACATCCCTTCCTTATTAAAATCTTTATTTAATATGGAGCCCGATCCACAGTCGACTCTGCAGTTGATCGCAACTCAAGCCTTCAAAGGCCACTCCACGTCTATACCATTCAATATTCCAGTTACTTAGACAAACACATTTGTAACACGCACTATATGTATGAAGCAGGCTACGGTTTGTAAACTTGAGCCTTCTGGGTGCCTTCACTAGCCTCAGCAAACTCAAACTGTCATATGCATGCTTCGTATAGAATTACTTATGTAGATTATACTTTCACTGCAATTATTTTAAACATTGAAACAACACCTGAGACTTTTTTCGTCTTACACCTTTCCCATTCGCACCCGTTCTCCTTCTATCTTTATTAAATAATAATTATTTACATCACCTCTTAGCTTTTCATACTTCCCTCTTTCTTCTCTCTTTGATCAAGATCGCCAAGTTATTAGGTTTCATACCAACATTCAAACAAACCTCGTCCTTTCTGTCTTTAAATAGACAACTTACTGGTAAAACAAACACAGGAAATATGAGAAACTCGATGAAAATTTATATTATTACTAAAAGTGGTTTACTGTCAACAACAGATTACGTACAGCTTACAACCTGCTTTCGTTTTTTAAAGACTAAAGTTTTACTTGCGAGACAATCCTCTTATATACGTAATATAAACTAGGTCCCACCGACGACCATAACACGCCAACCATGGCTAGACTCGCAACAGGAATTTCCTTTATTTAGGCGTCCTTCCTGAATGGACGGATCCAACGGATCCCAACGGACCCAACGGTGTCACATATGAATCAGACACTGCCGATACCAATCATTCACACACCAGTCATTCATTGAAATACCTCGTCTATTCATTATCTTTATTCTACATCTCAACTCCATCACGCCAAATAACTAATATGTTCACAAAATAACTACATTTTGTATGGTTTTCAAAGTTATGAGGGCCCATACTGCTGTCTAGTCAGTAATGATTTCAATTTCAAGAGGTCCATACACACTTTAGTTACTATGATTTCAAATCATGGGACCTATACTGCCGTCTAGTCAAGTAATGTATGTATGATTCTAAATTTCATGAGGTTACTACTTCCATCAAGTCAATGTATAAATCTCAATTTCATGAGGGCTCATACTGCCGACAACTCAGTAATGTATGATTTCAATTTCATGAGGGCTCATATTGCCGACAGCTCACTTCAATTCAGTAAAGTATGATTTTCAATTTCATGAGGGCTCATACTGCCGACAACTGAGTTGCGTATGATTTTCAATTTCATGAGGGCTCATACTGCCCACAACACAGTAACGTATGATTTTCAATTTCATGAGGGCTCATACTGCCCACAACACAGTAACGTATGATTTTCAATTTCATGAGGGCTCATACTGCCCACAACACAGTAACGTATGTTTATGTTAAGCAAAACTAAACTTCATTATTATTGGTTGATTTTACTCTGATTTCTATGACTCTTCGAGATAGAGTGCCTTTTAAATTTTACTTTCATTGTAACTTTAGCTTGAATACAATTTTTTCTTTAACTCTGAATTTAACTAAAAACACAGAATAAATAATAGTATTTATAAATAATTATAGAAGGTGCACTAAGAAAAATTCCGAAAAATCATTTAAATAAATAGTGACTCTGGCTCCAACGCAATAAAGTGTAATTCTGATCGCACAGTGCTAATCAAAACGCGTAATGAGTTGCCTTCCTTTCTAACACTGTCGCTTATCCTCTCTGGCAATGTCAGGGTTGCCTTTTTTGAAAGAATAAAATTAATCTGAAAGTTTATTTTTATGTGTTACACATGTATTATTATATATGTGTAAACGATAATTAAATATATATCAGTTCGGACTTGATTATTTAACATCTTACCGAAAAACACGCATCAATAATAATACACACACATGTAGTACTCCGTGTCACAAAAGGTATGTACGTTAATTGGTATCGTAAGGCATTTGCTGCCTAATACACAATCATTTACGATTTACGATTTCATGTAGGTTCGTACTACCTGACACACACAATTATGCACGATTTACAATTTCATGTAGGTTCGTACTACCTGACACACACAATTATGCACGATTTACAATTTCATGTAGGTTCGTACTACCTGACACACACAATTATGCACGATTTACAATTTCATGTAGGTTCGTACTACCTGACACACACAATTATGCACGATTTACAATTTCATGTAGGTTCGTACTACCTGACACACACAATTATGCACGATTTACAATTTCATGTAGGTTCGTACTACCTGACACACACAATTATGCACGATTTACAATTTCATGTAGGTTCGTACTACCTGACACACACAATTATGCACGATTTACAATTTCATGTAGGTTCGTACTACCTGACACACACAATTATGCACGATTTACAATTTCATGTAGGTTCGTACTACCTAACACACACATTATAGTTATTGCAATAAGTACATTATGCACCAAAATTTATGACCTATCAAGTCCATCAAATTACTCACGTCAACAATCCTTCAGGCAGGTAAGTACTTAATTATGAGTTTATGACCCCCGAAATCAACCTAAGTAGATCAATAATTGGTAGCGCCATTATAGCTAATTAGATTAGATTACCAAACTTTAATTGTAATCTATTAAAATTATTAATTACTAAGGTCATAGCATTGGTATAATCTGCAAATCTGTTTAAAGAGGACTTCTCGATTTATAACTAAATACATCCAGCTTAATAAATATTTTTTGGACGTCAGGAGAGTTTCTCCTTCACGATTTTTGTGGAATTCTGTCAAAACCAAGGCTCGGCTTCTCCAGGGCTATGAATTTACTACAGCATATCAAATCGTGCGTCTTCAAAAGGGCGCTTTCCTCAGGCTACAATAATAAATAGCAACATTTTAAACATTGCTGCACCCATTCGAACAAATACAATTATTGTTCTCAATTTAAAAATAAAAACTTACTCCTTTTGTGCACGAATAACTCAATAATAAATATATAATATGATTTCCGTGACAAAACTTAGTTTAATCACAGTAACAACACAAGAACGCGTCTAGCTCGCAAGCGCTTTTGACCCTCACTGCCTCAATAGATTCTATAAAATTCAACACAAAAACTAAATTAGAAAAATAAAATTGTCTCATCGCGAAGATTTGAATTTCGGTATCGTGGCTTGTATAATGGTTCCTAATAGGAACGATGATAGGAACTTCCTATCATCTCCCAATACGCAATGATATTCAAAATATAGACACGTTATGCCCTTATAAACCAACCAAGGACTCCGTTCCGAAAAGAGCCACAACACACACACACGCCCATCCTTTGCTCCACTACACCAATCACATTGGTACAATACACGAGGGCATTCTAACGCTGTATGTCAAATGTCAAGCACTTCTGACCACAACAAAAGCGTCATGTGTTAACAGAGCGACCACGACCATAACGGTCAATTACCCGCTCCCGCGCTCCTCATCGTCGGCGCGCCAGTGACACATCCACCATAGAACCCTAACGATGTTGCTATTCTTATGACGGAATAAATGTTTCTTTCCTTCTTACGCTACCGCCCATCAAACCGACTTTATTTATGATTACCCACATTATGTTATTATATTTTCAGCCGTGTAGTGCAGCCGTGATAGTCAAATACCAAAAGGAAAGACTGCTAAAGAATCACAAAGAACTTACAAGCTGAAATAGGGACCCGGCGCCGCAACGTTAAATTACGTTAACCGTATTACAACAGCTTGTGATAGTTTATGTATATTATTTTCAAAAGAAATACAAGTGCATGGCTGCATGTATACCAAGGCGGCTAGGCATGTATGTATGTTTGATACTGCCAATGCAATACTTTCATAACAGAACATAATTTTTTATCAAACAACTTCAGTTCCGTTTTTTATCAGAATTCGTATCAAAACGACTGCAATTATTTCAGTTTATCATACCTACACATGTACTTTGTAACTAAAGCAAAACTACGTTTGAATGAAACCCAGGACCTGCGTAGAATATAACTAATAGTCATAAAAACAGCTAATTTTATTGACAATTACCCTTACTGTTATAGTTTTATGGCCGTGAAGAAGCAAACTCACTCTCAACAATTAAACTTAACTTGCATGTGCGGCCATCTATAATGGTAGCAAAATCTATACTTTATAAAGCCGAAGAGTGCTAAATAAACAGCTAGTCCTAAATAAATTTCACTAATTTAGGGAACCCTTTTATTCTTGAATATTTTAAAGTCCCTACTCCTTTATTTAAGTTCATAATTTGTATAATGTTATCTCCTTTTTAGTACTAAGTGTTGTTGTGCAACACACACACGCGAGAATGGATGCCGGACACCATTCGCACATTTAAAACAAAAAATGGCGCTTTACAAAATAGTAGTTTTTCAGTATAGCCATTCAAAGTTTTCAACTCAACATTGCGATCACTATCTATGAAGAAAACTGAAATATATCGTTGCAATTAGCCTCTCTCGTCAGTTCGCCCAACCTACTTTTAGTTAGGCACTAAAAACATGCTAGTAAATAAGTAGTTATTCAAAAAAATATATTCAGAAAAAGTCCCGCATGATGCCACTTTTTCTCATTGGCACACATACGCAACCTTAACCAAACACGCGGCACCACACGCAATACTCCATTTATGTAGCAATCCCTCCAACAGATCGATACTGTGCATTGAGGTATAAGTATACATAGAGAAGACATCTCGAACAAAATGTGTGTCCCCGCCGGGAGGTTCTATTTTCAAAATTGAGCCCCTGTTCTCCTTCCAAAATCGAACGAATCCATTGGACATTGAAGCCGCGCGGCGTCAATTCATTGGAACACACATTGTGCTCGCGGTGTCCGTTCTATACGCTAGTAATAATACTTCAATGATACTGTGTATTATATTTAAAACGACACAGCTAAACACTAAATATCACTTCTTATTTAAAAACAAAACCTGTCTCGCTATCACTTTCAGCTAAATAAGTGACACTATATCCAAAATGTCATTTATGTTATTATTACTTCAGTAGCGTGAATTACGCTTATAACACAAAATGCCACTTTTTACTCACCGCACAGTTGTTTTTACAATGTCAATCAATGCCATTTTTCAGAAAACAAAGGGAATTGTGTAGGTAGCGGTAATGGCGGCAATTTTTATACCTAATTAGAGAGAGAACTTCGATAATTATGATGATTTTGCTCAATACGTTATTTAAAGTTACAGCACACCTAAACAAATTCTCGAGTTAACTATTCGGCACTAATATTAACATTCGTCTGTTGATTATTTCTTGCATCGACGTGTTATTTTCCCTTCAACTCTTCCTTTATCAACACAAAATAAAATATTTATTGCACTGACCTTTTGACCTCGTCGCCATTATGTAGTAGTTGTTGTACTTACGTGCTCCGTAATATTTGGATATAGTGATATGGTTGACTTGCATTAGCTCGTTATGTCACCAGTGGTAGGGGAACACGTCTGCCTGCGTCTACGGCTGTCTCGTGACTGACTCAGTGTTGCCCCACTACCCGTGCTCTCGAGATAACATGATTACTGCTATAACCATAATAGCAGTACAAACACTACACCTTCCAATCATCAGTTCATTTCACACTTATCAGAGACCAGCTCAATTACTTGGCAGATCTGTAAAGATCTGTAATTCTAATTACGAGTATAAAAGCAAAGCAACAACCCATAATTGTCCCACTGCTGGGCTCGGGGTCTCCTCTCATAATGTGAGGGGTATTAGGCCATAGTCTACCACGCTGGCCAAGTGCGGATTGGTAGACTTCACACACCTTCGAGAACTTTATGGAGAACTCTCCGGTGTGCAGGTTTCCTCACGATGTTTTCCTTCACCGAAGCAAGTGATAATTAACTTGTAATACGCACATAATATTTGAAAAATTAGAGGTGCGTGCCAGGGTTTGAACTCGGGCCCCTTCGTTCGGGAGACCAACGTTCTACCGCTAGGCTATCACTGCTTTTACTTACGAGTATACAACGGAATATGTACTAGTAATAATGACTTATTAGTTATTAGTGACACTTAATAAGGACTCTGTTACTTAATTTCAACTACATGTTTACTTGTATTGTGAAACGCACTACAGCAAGATGAAATAGTAACGTCACAACTCTCAATATACAAATTAATTACCAAACTCATTTCGCTATCACCGTCATAGTGTAGTGTAGGATCCTGCTGCCTACGTCGTCAGCCTCCTACGCGGCGCCCACTCGCCGCCCGGCCCCCTCTTCGGAGCTCTCCGTCGACGTAGTGGGTTCGCAACTTGTTCATAGATTAAGTTGTAAGCAGAAGTGACGCTTTATAATTGGTGTGGTATAAGTTGGTTAACACCTCCACCAATCCGCACTGAAGTGTGGTGAAGTAGCTCTTGGCCCCTTTAAGACGAGAAATCAATAGTCAGTAGTAGTCTATTAATAGTTGAAAAAAATGTACCGGAAGCTGCGCAAGTTTAATTAATAACTAAAAAATAAGATTGAGTTGTTTTCAGGTCACTTGATATTTTCACAGCTCCGGGCGATTGCAGACTTAAGTATTGCATAAAAATTTCAACTTCATACCTCTACGCGTTCCGGGGAATAAAGGGGTTTAATTCAAGACAGACAGACAGACGGACCATGAAGTGATCCTATGACAAACATTTATTTTATTAATTCGTAAGACTAATGTTAAAATTCCTATACGTCTTTAAAGCGGCACATTAATAAGCAAGAAAGACGTAAGAGGCTAATAAACGTAAAACTGTTTCTCTTTGCGCCACTATCCTTATCCCGTGCCGAGCGACATTCGATCCAATTGCAACAACTCGGGCGCGCGGGCTAGTGAAACTAATTAAATTGTACAACGCTCATGTTATTGTAGTTAAGCTCTGAATGAATGAACAACTAGCCCCACTGCCACTTGCTCGATAACAAACCGTAAATCTTTGGCGACAACGCGTGGGTTGTAGATATGAATCTATTAGCATTATATTTGTTCTTTACGTTATTGTCCTTATTTTATAACGTTGTTACGAGGCGCAATAGAAATAAGATACTTTACTACTAATAAGCTGTAAATTTTATTTGACACATGGTTCAAGTTATTTTGGATCTATGAATTAGGTTGTATCATTATAATATGACTTATGTAGTGAAGTACTTCAGACACGATACGAGTATATGTACGTATATTGTAACAGAAAACAATCGGCCATTAATCAACGACAATATTTCAACAATTCACATTCACAATAAATAACACAAATCTGTAATATTTACGTATTTGTTTAACTTACGCACTTACAAAAGTATCATAAATAATAAATATGTAGTACTTTACACGTGATGTTCACGTAGTAAAATGTAGAGCACAGAAATTCATAATTTAGGACAAATCCTCCTCAAAAGAAAAGTCATTTTGGTATTAATGGGTCACTGTTGTTAAACATATATACTTGGCATAGTTCGTCACACATAAGACGTAAAGACGTAAAGCATCAATGAGCGTTTCTCACGTCGAAGTCGCAACGAAATAATTTGAAAGACCTTGTCCCCTCGATCATGCCTTGGCACGAGTAGCGTAGAGGGGCGCCCGCGCGCCCCCTTCCACTGTCCGCCATTCATGAACAACGGGGAGATTTGTAACGAATTGAGAAGTATTTGCATAATCATATTCAAAAGCGGCCATAGAATTAAGAATGGTCTTGCGTCTGAACGGTTCGAATCGAATTCTATCCTATGTTTTGCGTAACACTCACGAAGTCTCTTAAAGAGGTTAGGGTTAGGTACTCAATGTTATATTATTTTCAACTTCATTAGAGTGCACCAAAAACAAGTTTTGACGTGATAACGTCTATTAAAACGATGAGCGCCGGGCGCATCTATGAAAAAATGTAGCGTTCCGCGAGCAAGAGAGCGGCAAAAGCGAGAGAGAGGCACTATCGGCTACGATCGGCGCATCGTAGCCGATGCCGTAGGCGAGTCGTAGGCGATCGTAGTTGAGTGGAGCGGGGCGGGGCGGAGCGGAGCTTTGTCATGACGTTGTCACGTTAAACTACCGTCCGTAAACCGACTTTACAGACAACCATTTTTGTTTTGGCATGAAAGTTCTCATTGAAAATTATTGAATTTTCTTCCTTTTTACTTTACCCCCTGGTTAACCAAGGTATCTATGAGATTTTAAGTAGGATTGTACATATTCTCGTGTTTTATTACTTTTATTGCATAAATGGGCGGACTTATTACTCTGCAGGTACAATAATTGTTTACTAACTTCATTTATTTTTACTTATTTCATTTAGATTCCCATTTCCCACAAGGTATGCCATAATATAACAAGTTTCTTCATTCATCCCTGATTCCCTTGTAGGTATATCACATGGCGGAAGGTAGCGTCAAGTCCCTCTTATCAGAGGCCAGTGCTCTCCAACATCACCCTCCTTAATCCAAGTGGTAATCGTTCATGTTGGTGAGATCTACCAGCCTGACTAGCTAACACCCTCCTTATAAAATTAGCAGCTCCGTACATGAACTGTGATAACTGCGGGGCTTACCATCGTGTAGTAGCTCTCTAACGACTCTCACTGCCGCACTCAGATTCACTTAACGGTTACTTAAATTGCTCCTCAGTACAGAATCACATCACAATAAAAATTCTGTACTAAGGAGCGATTTAAATAACCGTTAAGTGACTCGCAAGTGCTGCCGTAGTTAAGACTTATCTACACAGTTTCTTATAATAATTGTATAATGACAACATAGTCTTGATCCAATTTTTACTTGTGTAAAATACCTCGTATAATAAATTATAATCGATAACATGAGACAAGCGATAGGTTGAGTAATCTTTGGGCGTCGTTTGTCGAAAGGCGCTGTGTAGGCGTCAAAGATATTTTACCATACATATAATATCATTGGTAGGCGTAGTGGCATAAATTGATAGACATACTAAGATACTACACGACACAAGATTGCAGAAAACATTTTTTTAGGATAGTTGCTATTGGAATGGCATATTTGTATTACCATTTCCGGATATGAAGATTACTTATATAACTTAACACCTCTTTTTAAGGTTAAAATCGGAACCCTTATGTTTTCGTCATGTCCGTCCGTCAGTCCGTTTGTCCCTCTGTCCGAAGCAAAACGCCGAGACCCTTAGTGCTAGAAAGCTGTAATTTGGCATGGATATACCTACATATATTTTATTAAAAGTCTGAAAGGTCAATGTTATAATTAATAAACAAAAATAAATTAGAAAAAAATCATTTAATATTAAAACTAATTTCTGTTTACAATAAATTGTTTTTAAAGAAATCTTTGTAATTTAAACATTTGACTTTGCATGGATGTTTGTAACTCTTTCAAATTATGCTGAACGGATTTTCATGACATTTAGTAGACGGATAAATCATGATCTGGAATAAGACATAGGGTTCTTAATATCCTGTAAAAAAGGGCAAAGCCGCGAACAGAGCACTAGAATAAAATATAACACTTCTCTAAAAATAGACTACGTATAACTGCTTGTTCACACTAACTCGCGGGCGCGGGCGCGGTCGCGAAATATCAAACATTATGACCTACTATGAAAGTGTTCACATCAAAACGCGCGCGCGGTGTATGTAGCGTTTACCGCGCCCGCGCCCGCGCCCGCGCGTTCAGTGTGAACAAGCACTAACTATGTACCTCCCTACCTAACTAACTAATATCTCAAAATATAAGTCATATAACTCAGCAATCAGCATAGCAAGAATAGTTCGATTGCCTTGCGAACGACGAATAAAGCGTCATACGTTGGCGTTGCGGTTTTTGCTTGTGAAAAGTTAGAGTCGGGAGATAGGGTGGTAGGGTGGTAGGGTGGTAGCGGGATGTGGGTGGTGTAGGCATTAGGCGTTCGTGGGCATGAATGAACCACCCACCTCCCCCTGGGCCCGTGGCCGTGACGCCCGTGACTCACGCGAGGAACGCCAGCGGTCGTTACATGCCTAACTTCTTTCATGAAATCCATTCACTATCGTGACGCGGTTTCACTATCAGTTTCTGAATAATCTGCTTTTAGTTGAGTCTTTTTGGTTAACAGTCTTGGCACTATTTTTGATTGAATTATGAATTAACAAAAAAATAATAATAAAAAGAAATTACTTAGTTTTAGCATTAATTAATCTGTCTTTAGGTTCTTCTCGTCAGCCTTATTTTAAAATTAAAAATTACGATAAAAGACCTGTGAGATTACCAAAAAGGACTCCTATCCTATTGAAATTAAGCTGTCCAAAGAGTCTTTTGATCCGCAGTGAGTTACAGATAGATCTCGTACTAAGTAGGTAGGTAAAATATGTTAAAGCTGCTGTAGCAACCTACACACTACCACAGAATACAAAATATAACACTACGAAGGTTTTTCGAAAAGCCTTCTAAGCAATAATGGCATTTATTGACATTTATCGTGGGTATTTTACATCGATATTAGGTAATAAGTGCAGTTAAGAAATCTAGAAGAGTAGAGTCAGTGGGCTACACTACCCACATGCGCCCATGGCGGCTTGTTAATTCTAGGCTGTACACTTAGGTGTAGCGTAGGCAGATGTGAAGTGTACTAATGTACCAGCTTAAATCTGCAATAATAAACAAGCTGTTTATCGACGAGGTTTAAGATTTGATCGATGGGGTAAGGAGCGCTTCAATTCCAGAATTATCTCTGAAATCTATGGAAAAAAAACTCTGGAATTGGAGTGACTTTTATTACTCAGGTACAATAAGTATGTTTTATTTTACGTTTACTCCCTGCATACCTAATTGGCTGACTGAACTTACGTATAACATGGAACGCTGCATCAGATAATAAAACGTCGTTGTTTCTATGGCGTTCTGTTTATTATGTTCCTATTTATGTACCTGTGTTTTGATGGCGCAGTGGGCAATCAATATGTTTGACGTCAACCCATTAGACCCATTACTGGCCACCGGTCTCGTGATTGACGACCTGGGGTGTATTCGATCCCACTGCGGTGCTGTTGGAGGGTTAGTTGCCAACTGCCCACCCAACAGTTCCGTCCTCGTCAAAGGCCGAAGGTTAGGCTGTGGCCTGTGACCGATGACCGATCACGTTGGAGATAAAATATATCAGTGTTCACGAAGTCTAAGCGTGAGCTTTCTTTCTTTTTCTTCTCTCCTTCTTGGCCGGCAACGAATCAGTGATGCCTCGGGTGTCGGTGTGTGTCCCTCATGTCCATGGGCATTTCCATAAATAAAAATGGAACTTTGAGAAGGTTATCAAGTTATAAGATTTGAACTTAGGAAACTGGAATTCAGAATTACTACGCTTAAGCAGCTTAGTTCACATTCACACCTATCATAGTTAATAATGTACGCCCTGCCTATGAAATTAAGAGTCCCGAGTTCGACTTCTGTTAGCACTTTATGTGACAGATTAATGTGTTAGTTCTCTATAGTAAATAACCTAATGCTTGACTACAAATCCACCTGAAGGTGAGCGGCACTGAATTCATCGATGGTTATGCGCACTAACTTAGTGAAAGCCTATTCACCGTTATTTGTGTCATTTTGTGTCGTCCGTACCATCACCACCATCGCACCACAAGGACTCCTAGTGCGAGAGTATTCAAACACGATGATGAAAAGTGGAATCAGAATGGCTTCTTTAGTACGGAAGTTCAACGTTCAATGTCCAACCACAGCGCTACGGCTATCACTGTCAATGGATACTTATTTCGGTGTATTCGCCGAACAAGGCCGGTGTTGTTACCGGACGCCGCGGACGGGAGCAGCTTGCTATCTCGACATCGCCGGTGTCCGGTCAAACGGACGAACGGACGGACGCGCGTCCGGCCGACCGATTGCTCTGGAATCCACGCTCTCAGCCCACGTCATAGGTAACAGCAATTATAACGGCTTTGGGTTATAATTATTGTCAATGGAGAATACGGTACTAACTGTCGGTAGATACTTAGAGTGTAAAGAAGAGAAAGGGAAATTAGAATTGAACCTTTTGATATAAAAGAGAAAACGAGCTATCTAAGGTAAGAGGTGACCGATCCATGGACATCAGTGACACAATAGGCGTTACGAGTGCCGGCCAAAAAAGAAGTAGCACCGCTTCTTTTTAGAATAGTAAAAGACATTTCATGGTCCATTTAAGAAGAGGATAGTAGCTAGCTAGGCGTGGAAAAAATCTTGCTATCATGCAATTGCTACCGGAATTAGATACCTATTTTATGAGTTGTAACTCGTGTGGATGACGATAAATTTCCTAGTGTTCTACAAATCTAGATGACAGATGGCTAATCGAATAAATAAAATCGATAGGCGCCATACGACTTGTCGTTCCGACAAGGGTTCAGTTCAGTGCAGTTTAGGTCTTCTTCAGTGCCAGACCTTATTTATTACGTCTCTTTTCTTCCGTAGTTGGCAACATATCGGTTATGAATTGTTTTGCCAAAGATATTTTACTATACATACATACAATATTATTGAGTGTTACTGATGTCCAGGAGCCACGATAACCACTTACAATCAGGCGGTTCGTTTGTGTACTATTAACATAAAAATTCTACGAATTACCTACGCCTAAAGTATCTCATGATCTAAAGTTTATCAGGAACAATTATCTAGATATATTCGAATTATACACTTCTTGATTTAAGCATATCATTGACCACGCAAGCGAGCAGACAGACATACATAACCCCAGATTGCTTTACAGATTGGTATCAGTGTGACCATTTGAAATTCATTCACGTGTAAACTAAAAGCTGAGTTGCATTACCATTATCAGAGCGGTGTCGCAACACGAGCTCTTCCTGTCAAACCGACACTCGATATTGTGCGGTACGTTTACACCTCACGACATGCTCACGACTATGAAGACGACACTACATTTTCAATCTACAAACCAAGTCTGAACCAACTGAAGTAAGCAATTTAACCACTAGCGGCCATTTTTTTACAAGTACATATCATATCACATATGATAGAATTTTTGTAAACATAGTGTGATTGTAGAGTTTCCTGTCACTCTGTCAGGCAATCAGAAAAAATTAGATATTGTCATGAATTTTCAAATAGAGCGAGAATAGTAAAAGAAACATATTTATCAGTCCTCAAATTAAATATTTCGAATAACACTGAAACAAAATGTCTGGAAAATTGTAGCGTCTGGATTTCGCAGCAAAATTAATTTTTGGGTCTATGGACGCTGGAACGTATTACGTACGTATAAAGCGCATACGCATAAAGATCATGTACCTAAGTGACACAAATCGTCGTATTATTATAAGCTCTTGAATATTTATTATTATTAAATTATTTATTATAATGTCGTTAACATTGCAGGGCTTTTGGCGACGTAATACAATATTGAGACACATACAATATCATACAAGCATAGCAGATAAGCAAGCCCGGTTGAAATGGTAGAGCGATTCGTCTCGACTCTAGTCTCGAGCGATTACGCCACAGAAAGCGATCGAGCTTTTGCAATTCGTGTAGGTCAGGGATTCCACTAATACGATTGGCTCGAATAATGATTGTATCGTTATAGCCTTTCCAAGAACTGCCGATAAAATTTACGTGGCTTATATTAAGTTCAGGAGTTACAAGCTAAGCGAATCTGAAATCTACTAGTATAAATAAATAATTATATTAAGGCGTAATTTTGATTGGGGAATGGTACAAAAAATAAATTTTACAGTTTAACTATTATGCAAGTATTTTTGTTTCATAGTTAATTACGTGTTACCTACACATATTTTTTTTTAATTAAACTGGTTTGATGACTTACATATTAGATATTAAATTGGTACGCAATGTGCGGTATTCTAATATTAAAAATATATTTCCTGTCTAAGCAATTTAATCAAAATCACGCAACGTACCTATATAAGATGAATCACTTTCAAGGTAAAATGATTCAATAGTTGATTCATGTTATGAAGGAAAAAATAACTGCGTACTTTCGGCTTAACGAATGAGGTGTAAAGTACTAGTCAGGTGTTGTAAATTGTACCTAATTGATAGGTATATCCTGTTTCCAATAGGATGTCCTGTTTGGACAGAAATAAAATAAAAAACGTAATACGTATTACAATTCATAACAGTACCAGTGATATGATTGTTCAGGGCGAAGTTTGTTAACTTTTTGATAGGCATTGACCACTTTCAAAATGCTCAAAATACAACGGACCCTTGTTTAAAAAAAAATAATTTTAAAGAATCACTGTTCCCGAATCGCTGGATAATATAATATCCTTAGTTATGAATTAAATTAACCAAGTGTCATAGGATTCTCTGAAAGCCCTAAGGTACCAACCTACTGTGAGTGATCATTTCGTATGTAGCCGCGAACTTGCAGAACTATATTATATTACTAGCTGCCCGGACAGACTTCGTTCTGCCAAAAGTTTTTTTTTATTTTGTGATGTAAGATATCCTATCTTTCAAGTTGGATCAAACTGCATACGGTGTGCAAATTTGATTAAAATCGGTTAAGTAGTCCATCGCGGACAAACAACGTGACACGTAATTTATATACATATATTAAGATAAAAACATTACAAGGAAATCTCATTCATTAAGTTTACAAAATCTCTCTTTGAATCAAGTGATCATAAGTTTCTAATAGATTCTATTTATAATTAGTGCTCTAATTTTGAAAATACATTCGCACTCCTGGGAAAAACGAGCTGGGAAATATGGGAGATCGAAACCTCTAGAATCTTTGTTCTGTTGTAACATTTACCTGTCATGAATTTATTGCCACTCCACGGCTACGGCGCGGCTGTGCGGCGTAGGCCCACGTCCTATCTCTTCCCACTCGATATGAATGTCTCACCTAATTTGATTTTATTAATTCTTGAGGTAGCGATATGTAAAACTACTTAAAGACCCTATAGTCCTATAGGCCTGCCGATCGAGACCTCAGGAACAATTCCCTGAGCAGACACTATGTTACTGAGAAATGTTTTTTTTCATGGTTTCTATTAGAGAGGTGGGGTGAGCGTCGTGTCCGTGACACTCGCGACTCAGGAAAGCCTAATGATCGATCTAAGTACTCGTATTCGACCGAGTCAGCACTCAGCAGCGGGCTCTTAAGTTGAATGGGTGACCGCTAGTGGCAAAAATCCCAGTCATTATTATCTTGATTTTTAAGCCATCTCGGAGACACTTAAAACTGTCGGACTATTGGACTATCCGCTAACTCCTCCACTAATCGCATTATCTTAACTCAAAAGAAATTCAAAAATTTGTTCAAAGTAGGTACAGAATATCGACAGGTATGAAAAATATTCAAACGGATGCTAGAGCTACTTATTCTATTTATTTATACAATCTACAGTTATGACAAAATAGTAGGTGGTGCTTACAAAATCTAGTTTGTGCAAGTTGTGATTAGAAAATCAATGGAAGGGGATAAACTGGTGGCTCCCACGGCCGGCCCACGCGGCATCGCAAGCGGTTTTAAACCTATGCCGTTTTTACTAGTCTTAGCCATATCCGTTCTGCATAAATTATTTTTTTTATGGAAATGAAGCGGCCTGCGCGTTTTTAACAGCCAGCAATCTATGCAATCTGTGACGTCTTTTTAACACCTGGTTTGAAGCCATGCTATTAATGAAATATTAACTTAAATATTAACTTGTTTTGTATTTTTGGAAGGTACGAATGTAATGTTCAGTTCAGAATATAAGACTCAGGAAATTTTTTCGCTCTAGCGTCTAAAGTGTTCATAAACAAGAAAGAAGACTTCTTTTTGTAAGGGTGCGGTTTAGAAATATAAAAAATAAGATGTCTTTTTTATGACTCCACAAATTATAAACTGCACAATGGCTAGTTATATAAAGTTAGAATAGTGATTTTGATTAGAACTTAGTAGCAGGCAGCGTGATTAGTGATTTCGAGCATTCCTGTGTGATGTTAAAGTGGCACTATACCATGAAACTCTCCCTCAAGAGTAGCAATGTCTATTTCTCCAATATAACGATGACCCGGCGGGTCGGACTCGCCTATTTTGATTTACCATTAGGTACTTAGAAAATTATAAACAAACTCTTTAGTTGAAACGACTATTGTGTAAATGTTATTATGTTGTTATGTTTAATTGAGCGCTCAAAGTAATCTACTGAGTCAGCCGATAAAAATAGCATTTGCTGACAAATGGAAACAATTTCATTTTATTACTCTTTTGCCACGTGAAAAGACAATTAACTAATGCGTAAAAGAGCCCACAATGAATGAGTGCGATGCGTGGGTGTGATGTGGCCACAGCAAACGCCTACAGTTGACGCGTCTGTAGTGGGCGCAACAATGAGGGCACATTTTTATCGACGCGTCGGCCGCGCATGACCAATGACCGCAAATTCGCCACGCGACTTCTTTGACAAATTGCAGTAAACAGAATAAAACTAATATAGTACTGATTTCACAACACTGATGGGTCACAAACAGTACTCTCAGTTTGGAGTAGTGTTTTTTACTTTATACCCACCGTGAAATAAAAAATTATTTTGGAACGATTTTATTCACACTGCTTTTATAGTAGTTATGATTATGTATTTCGAGCAAAATACTGCAGCTAAGAAAAATATGTTTTCGTCTTTAACTAGAGGAATTTGGGCGTATCGGGCTCCAAACTTCCTCAAGCCCAAGCCAACCTCTGAACTTCCCCTGATTGATGAAACCTTCCCTACTCATTAGGTATACACACTGCTGGACTACGGAGGAGGTTTTGGCGAACGGTCACGCTTTTTGGAAGACATTGGGTCACCGGACTCACCGGGTGGTAGGTATATTGGATGGTATACTCGAACGACGAGCATGGTGGAAACCGGAAGTGTCACCGATGTTCATAGGCGATATTGATCACTTCCTATCCGGTGTCGCGGTGGCTCGTCTGATCGCTTACTGGATACTGGACACAAACACAGGTGTGAGACAACTTACTACGATAGATCAGCATACTTGAGCAACTTTTGAAACTGAGAGATTCGGAAGTACTGTGCTTAACTGGGTTTTTGATGTCTCACAAACTTTATTGTTACTGTGACTGAATATTATCTTTTTCTAAAAATCAAAAAGCCTTGATAGGTTCACCTTGTTTTGGCATATTTGCTTATTAGCAAATACAAATATAATATTGTCTAAGTAGGTAGGTAATATTGAAATTTGTTGCAAGTTAGCTCCTACTTAAGCCAATAAATAAATAACGCTTCACACTCATAGCCCCAAACTAGGTTCCTTGTGTCGTGGGTGCCATGGACAAGGACATTCACAGTTTCACACCCAGACCGAGAACAGAAATTCAAACTTATCATTCTAATTTCTAATAATTTAATTCTAATAAATAAACCGCCTCGCTGGGAATCGAACTCAGGACCCTCGGTGCGGCGATCCGGTATGGTAACCATTGCACCACACGGGTCGTCATTTTACGGGTCGTAATTTACACACGTTGTATTGTATGTGAGAGAGTAGTAGTTAGAGAATGGAACTTCACAGCAGACTCCATATCTCCTCTGATAAAGCGATCCTCCGCGAACGACGCCCGCAGACTCTGTGTGACATAAAAATTTGCCTTATCTTCCCAGACCGGGTTTCGCCGCCTTATATTGGTGTCATCCTCTGTTTATATCGTAAAGGATTTATTCTTAGACTCATATCAGTTTAGTTTAGATTGTTTTATTTCCTCATACACAATGTCCTTTTTGGGTATAGAATAGGTAATATTATGTATTCTGTGGTATAGGTTAAATTGCAATAATTTAAACAGCGCCCTATGAATACTCGATAAACGATCAGCAATCATTTTAGGGCTACATTTGAATTGTTGTGCCACTTGGGACTCTTACAAATTGATGTTAGGAAAAGCTTAAACTACTATGACAATGTACGTTCATGTGGACAAAATCAATACAAACTCGTATTGAATCAGATTCATATAATATTCTAGCAAGGTTTAGTTCAGTTATGCGTTATTTGATAAATGTAGAGTTTACTAGACTAGTCACTAGGAGATATGTAAGTAAATATTTTAATACCATATTTCTGTTAAAAAGTGTAAGTCTAAACGTTACTCCTAAATTTTTAACAAATGGTAGTACGAGTATAACATTAGCAGTGTCTGAGTACTTACAATCAGAACAGACAAGACAAATCATTTCGTGTTGTTATGCATTCTCTTCCTACCGCCTCGCGTCCGCCGCGGGTAATATTTATGTATCTGATATACCGTATTTTTTCTATACAATTGATATCTAACTTTAAATAAGAATAAAAACTTGATCCTTTGTGAGTGACGTCAGATGTCGAAATGGAAGGCGCTCCATCGTGCGTCGTCTCCATCTTTTATTTATAGACGATTGATTGATGGAGCAGAAAGTCGTATGAATGAATCGATTTATGGTTTCGTTAAGCGGACACTGTTTATGTGCCTGTTTGACGTCAAGAATCTTAAATGGGATACGAATATCCTAGTATTTACCATCTAAACCCATCGATATGCGGCAACAGGTACTCGTACCTATCTCATTTAAATACGTATTGCGCTTCACCATTCGATTCAAAACAATTCCCGCTCAGGACACATGAAGCGAACACGTATTAATCACATAAAATGATCAATCGCCGGTGTTAATAACATTGCACCTTATCTTTCAATACCGCATTAATTTATGGTGTCATAAATTTAATTTATTAATGAAAACTTTATTCTACATTCCATTCTAGGTAGATCGGTACACGAACCACTATTTAAATCGTCGCAAGCTTCGAGAATGTGCGGTTATCACCGTTTTCTGTAGGTACCTATACATTAGTGTTTAAAGACCATAATGCTCGTGTTTTATTTCGTAAATGTCAAAATAATATGCTCAAGTGTGACATATCGTAACCTTTAACCTGCGGGCGATCGTACACACATCGTAATCGGAGTTTAATTGCGGTCTTGAGATAGGTTAGCAACCGACAGTAGGCAGGGAGCGATTGCTCAACGGGCGTTATCTGGGCGTTCGGACGGCTCGTTTGAAGTCCCCGCCGCTTCCTGCGCGATGACCTGCGGGTCTTATCGCCCGCCCGCGCCCAGCGCATGCGCCTATGTTGCGCCTGCGTCGCCTGCGCCACTCCAAGTCCACACCACATTGCACTCAGCTCTACACTCGCAAGCCTCGCTACAGTCGCTACTTCACCACTCGCACCAACTTGAGTACATGTTTTGCTGATGTTCGCTAAAGTGTTAAGTGTATGAATATGAATAATATGTGTAATGTGTAATTGTAATGTCAATTTAAATTTTTGATTGTAATTATGATGTACATAGGTACGTATATAATTATGAGTAATAATTATGAGGTAGGTGATGATATGCGAAAGGACCTTTATGAGGACGAATCACCTCGGCTATAGCTTAAAGCTCAGGTGAATTGAAATTGAAGTAGGATTTTCTGTTTAGATTTAATATAAAACTATGATTGTCGACACAAGTATTTTTCTTTCCGTTTAGCAATACCTAATTCCAATCTTCCATCTGGTTAACAAACTAAAAATAATCTCGAAACTAACAAGCAGATCTACCGAGAGCTAATAACTAATAGTTTTCGATTACCTACATGACGAACAGCTCTTGAACCACAGGTCAACTCCTGGTTCAACTAACGTGACCCACTGTGTATTAATATAATGTAGCTGAGATAGGGATAAGCCAGGGGACCAGCTCAATCGAAAAAAATCGAAAAATCGGAACTCTTAAAGGATCACTCGTGCATCTGGGTGACTTCTGTGTTGTGTGCATCTCAAATGAAGGGCTTATTGTAAGGATCTCAAATATATTTTTGTTATAGTTCTACAATGGATACTTTTAAAATTATTCAAGAAAGAATGACGATTGAAGACGAAAATTGACAATTCCCCCTCTTATCTCCGTAAACACAGAGGCTACAATTTTGAGAATAATCTAAATTTTACTAACAAAAAATAACCGACTTCAAAGTTACTCAAAAACTACTTGTCAGATCTTGTTCAAATTTATGTGGGACCACATGACAAGCACCAGCTTTCGATTTAAAAAAATCATCAAAATCGGTTCGCCCAGTCCAAAGTTCTGAGGTAACAAACATAAAAAAAATATAGTCGAATTGAGAACCTCCTCCTTTTTTTGAAGTCGGTTAAAAATACAGAAAATAGTTCTTTAGTTATATTATATTACAGGAAAACGTATAAGAAGTCTATGGTCTTAAAAAAAGGCAAAAATAAATAAAATAGAAAAATAAATGTAAATAGGTACATAATCAACGTACGGAACCCTCTCCAAGCGAGTTTAACTAGCACTTGTCAAGTTTATTAAGATGTGCTAAGGTGTTTCTTTCGCGTTTCCTTCTTCAACCACCTTTTCGAAATTCGAATTAATGATTCAAGAGATGATTTTGAATTTGATACGCCAGGGGACGCGACTGTACGCCATGGCGAGAATGTGGAAGTGCGTCACGCCAGCCAGACGGCAATGTTTAATTACGCTGTCGTCGCCAGGCAGTCTCCAGGTGAGATAAACGTCATCATTTCATATTTTTACGTCTGATTTGCTGCAAGACATATTCTGACTCATTTACGAGTATATCTACAATTTATTTTTAATTTTGTCCGTTTTTTATTTTTTGTCTCTAATTCAGCAAACTAAGGCGCTCCACCCACTGAAGACGCGTCCCGCCGCGGTGCGCAGAGCGACGGATAACACAACTGCGCGCGGGGCAATTTCCCGCGCGGTACCGCGTCGGCAGTGTGAAGTGCTAGGCGTGATTTCTATACAAATTGACATAATTGCATACAATGGTAAAATCTGCCATCCCGCGCACCGCGACGGGGCGCGGAGCAGTGGGCGGAGCGCCTAAATCTTATTGAAGCTAAACATACTTAGCTACATAGCTATAATGTAATTTACCGTGTTGTATTTCGTTTTTATAAAATCAAAATATAAATTTCGAAATTTATTCTTTCAAACATAGACACATTACATATATTATTATTAGCTACTGCAAAAACCGTTCAAAAGAAATTAATAAAATATTAGGTAGTAATAAATAACGTAATAAAAATAGAGGTGATAGTTTCGAAGAACGTAATAAAACTCGGTGTTGGACTATTATTGAGTGCACATCGAACAATCAAACCGCCACTGCAGCATGCAGGGCCACAGGTCAAGGAATGCGATCGATAAATACCGATATTTGACAGTGAATAGCGTGTTTATGAATACAAGCGCCACAACGCCCCATAAATGGCTCGGATCACAAATCAACCTTACAGTGACACGAATGATCCATCTTACGAGCCAGAGGTCGAGAGATCCGCTCCCAGACGTGTTTTATATGGGATTTTTTTTCTAATTCAAAACATGTATTCACCGGTATGACCCGCGACGAACCCGACTATTCTAATACATAACGCGTTTTAGTAAACAATTGAATTGCGCGTACAAAACGAAGAGGCTATGTTAGTTGCAAATATAGAGCATTAAAATTCTCGGTGTCGTGCGCTTACGCACGCATCCAGCGCATAAATAGCAGGCGGTCTATAATATCGCTCGATTCAGGCAGGACCTAAATATATCGGGAACAATTTCGAAGTACTAACACATTGTGGGGTTACGACGCCGACGATGACACATCAGCATAACTTTCAGTTGTTTACCAAAAGCGTTTGACGATAATACGCTAGGGATCGAAATAGCGGAACTAACAAGTTATTTTCGCTTGGCGTGTTGACTAGCCGTGACCAGTCTGTTCTGCTTGGTCTATGCTAGACTTTCTTTTACATCGTTATATTTTAAGCTTTATAAGGTTAAGCTTATAATCTAGTCGGTTTAAAGACATGTATCACGCCTAGGGTAGCGATAATCTTATTGACTTTTAATTAATTAATTTAAATTATTATTATTATTATTTATACTGATGAAATTGATATTTTGACTTCAAAGTTTTATTATTATTATTATTATAAATATTTTATTTGTAATTAATTGTATTTTAAACTTAACTTTTTATTTGATTGTTTTTATTTTTAATATTTTATTTCTAATTTATTGGTTTTTTGGACATGATGTTGTAACTTGCAAGTAATGGATCTTGGTTATCTGAATAAATTATTATAAATTAAAAATTAAATTAAATCTATATTGAGTTCAATACAGATTAACAAAAAGTACTTTAACTAAATGTACCTACTTTTCAAGTATCATAATAAAATACATATTTATTTAAAAAAAAATTTAAAAGTTTTCTCGATTATCTTTGAGATAATTTTAATTGAATTGTTGAGAAGACTGCAACTGCAACAGTGATTACTCACGACACGAGACAGTTAAATTTTAAATCTTAATATATATAAATTACGTGTCACGTTGTTTGTCAGCGATGGACTCCTAAGACCTAAACTACTTAACCGATTTTAATCAAATTTGCACACTGTGTGCAGTTTGATCCAACTTGAATGATAGGATAGCTTACAATGTTCCATAAGGCACACGGATTTTAATAAAAAAAAAATTGACAGCACGAAGTCTGTCTGGGCAGCTAGTATTATGTATATTCGCTTAAAGTTTTTGACACAAGTGTAATGATAAGATGTGTCCGTATGCAGAATAGT
Source organism: Thymelicus sylvestris (assembly GCA_911387775.1). Classification (NCBI taxonomy): domain Eukaryota; kingdom Metazoa; phylum Arthropoda; class Insecta; order Lepidoptera; family Hesperiidae; genus Thymelicus; species Thymelicus sylvestris. The sequence goes on from OU426892.1 coordinate 5,341,849, forward strand.
GCTGCAGAGTATTGTACTTGAAAATTGTCCATTAAATACTTACAGCTTATTTCTTAAATAATAGTAACAATACTTCTTGAGGTTTTGTTATAGATTTTGGACATAATATACCTTGCTTAGTTCTTCAAGAAATAAGTAGGTATAAGTGGATCACAACAACAGTGCTGAACAACCAACCATACTTACAACATAATAGGAAGCGAATAGGATCCATTATTATCATTCATCGTGATAATCAAAGATGAAAGTATACCTGACATGGACCATTGAGTAGGTACGTGTAATAACGGTACGCATAAACTATCTCCATTTTTTACACGAATTTTATTTGGTAAAGAACCTTTGCACTTCTCTTTATTGAAATAAAGTGAAAATAAATTATTATTTATCTGATCTGAGATGTCTATTCTATGACATTATACTTCAATGCATTCAGGCTTGTGTTGTCAAAAAATATTAAGCATTTTTTTACATTTACATTCATAATACTGCTTATCTACTGTTATTTAAAATCTTCTGCAACGTAGTCTACGTAATCTAGCCACTAAGTATAATGTAACGCCTCTATTTGTACTCCAGTCTCCAATAGCCAATATGTGCTTTTATCACACCAGTCTCATCCGGCCATCAAGGCGTTGACGGGTTGCCCACATCTGCTGTTCCAATTTAAAACGATCCAGAGTACTTACGAGTAGGTACTTCCATACAAGGGGAGGGGACTCACTCCTGTCTACTTCCCGCGTATACTTCAGACTTCAGTTTCGGAATTTAGATGCATGTTGGACTATTATTTTATTATTTAGGTACTTTATTCGCACTTTAGAGGTACATTCGTTTTATTCAAGTAGTAAATAAATTAATCTTGTGACTTAGCTACATAAGAAATACTAAAATACATAAGGTGATTTTGAATTCTTCCAAAAAGATCTCCATTTTGTTTGGGTATGTACTTACATCAAAATGGTATTTATGCATCTATTTGTTTTTTGAAGCCTATGTTGCATTTTTTTAATCAAGTGACACGAAACATTAATCATTTTTTTTCATAATGTTATTTTATTAGTGCTATTCATGATTCGTGAATTTCGTGATGATAGATTACCCCCCATTCATGATACATCATGTAATTCTGTTAACAGCTGGGTACCCACATTCTGTACTGGGGTGAATGATCATGATTTATTAACTTTTTTATTTTTTGTAACTGAACCAATGGAGCAATAACGAAATCAATTTAATGGACACAAATATGCGCAATTTTTGTATATTGAAACGCGAATAGGCCATTACATTACGAGTATAAGTACTATTATGTCTTCTGTACTATTACCTAATATAAGATAAGAATAACCTTTTATTAGCAGTAAGGGATGAAATGGTCGTAATTCACCCTAGCTTACAAGACACCTATAGGTAATAATTATAAAGAGGGCGATAGTATAACGACAAAAATAACTGCTTTAACTTCCAGTCCTTCGCGGTATTAAATTAAATATAACATTCGTTTTTTAAAATCAACCGTTTTATATCAAGAAACGAGGAGTGTATATTAATATCCGAACGCGCCGACGCCAATATTTCAAATCTGGAGGAAATAGTCGAGCGCTGCTTCCCGGATGACGGCGAAGGAAGCGCGCGATTCTATTGCCACTTCCGCCCGACGCGGCCCGACCCGACACGTAACACGTACACTCAGCAAGAGTTAGATATGCAGCGCATGATACAAAAATGTTCCTAATGATGTCTGATATTAAAGAATATTAATTTGTGTTATTAATATCAATGGTAAATCATACCTTAAGTATATGGGTAACATTTAACATTGATAATCACATGAAACTTTTGTAATACTAAGGATTACGGAACATTTTTGTATCGTGCTCTGCATGTCTAAATCTTTTGCTGACTGTACGCTAACGGGCGCTTCTTTATCGGACGACACGATAACGACACAACTATACAACTCATTAGGTGCTGTTATAAAATGTTTTAAGACATTACCTAACGCTGTAAAATCTTATAGTGTTATGTAATGTTTTAAAACATTTTACACTAGTTAATGAACTGGTGTGCAGCAGCTTTAAGCTCCACGCAACCTGCACATATTGAAGTTTGCATGTGTAAACACTACATACATATATGAGATGTCCCGCTGTCCAAAAAAAGCGGAGATTTGAGTATAGTGCCGTCTTATGGGAAGAGATTAGAAATTATTGAGATATGACAGGATTTCATTCATATGTTTCGAGTTCTAGTGAAGTGTGTCCCAGTCGTTGTACATCGCTCAGCATGGTGTCAGAGCTTCGCATATTACTTATAACAAATATTTCAAGCCGGTATGCCACAACTTGTACTTAATGGTTTATTTAACAAAATCTATTGTTTACAATTAACGACTATGTATTGTACTGTCTTAAACGAACCTCAAACACTACATTCAGGCTGTCCACTTCGTATTATGTCGTATAATATACAATAGTAAAAAAATATTTAATGTCTGAGTAGACATTTCAGCCAAATCTTTAGCCATATATACTCGTCATTTATCTCCATCATCATAATATTTATCAGATTTTCTCGCTGTCTTCCACCATTTTGTCCGAGCTTACCAGCTATAGGACCATGAGGGTTTGTCTAGGTATCACAGTCGACATACTGTATTTTTTTGATGAATTTGTCATAAGCACAACAAGTGTCATTAAATGTCTTCATAGTACGTAGTAAGGTTGATGTCAACCTCAGCAATCGAAAGGCAGAAAAAAGAGGCAGTAAATAGTAAACATTCGATATATAATATAATGTTGTCGTTTTATTTACAAATAAATACAAATTCAGTTAATAAATAAATGGTAAATTATCTACATCTTAATGTATGTTTCTTTTATCTCATTTCTTAATCTTCTCTGGATTTGTGTAGAATCCAAAATACTAATGTTAGCGTTTTCTTATGACACGTTTCGGTCTCAAGAAAATTTGAGACTTTTGCGTTCGGCGACACGTTCACGTACATTCACACTATACGACTATATTTACAAGGTACTCGTAGACGATCACTCGGCGCCCGGGGCCTCGTCCGGCGGCCCCGTGCGCCCACACACTCGGACCAGGCACGTCACTGGATCACTGGAGTCCACCCCCGCGCGGTCCGAAGCTCTCCGCTCGCCAATAAATATTTGTACAACGCGAGCGCCGGTCGGGGCGCGGCGGCTCGCGGCGGGACTAGATAATACTGGAGAGCGGCGGCAGCGGTGGCGGCTCGGGGCAGCGGCAGCCGGAGCGGCGCAGGCGGCCGTACGCTGCCGCGCCCGCCGCCGCGCACGCGCGCAACGGCCAGTACAGCCACAGGCACGGCAGCGGCAGTGCCAGCGCACCCACGCACGCCAGCCGCGGCCCGCACGCGCACGGCTCGCCCGCCTCCTCCTCGCCGCTCCCGCAATGGTAGAACAGCGCCTTCACGCAGCACATGCACGACGCGTAGTCAACGCACGCCTCCGCGCTACACAGGCAGGAGCCGCAGAGCCAACGCGAGGGCAGCGGCCGTGGCCGCGCGCACTGCTCGCAGCGGCACCGCCCGCACTGCTCGCACACGATCGACTCCGGGCCGGCGCCGCGCCGCTTGTCCACCGCGGCCCCAGCGCCCGGTTGCGTCGTCACCGGCTTGAGCGGCTGCGTGGCGTGCGCGTGCCCGTGGTGCGTCCGATGCGCGTGCGCGTGCGCGACGGAAGCCGCGCGGCGCGGCGCCTCCACGTACGCGTTACGCTCGCGCTCAGCCTCGGGCCGCGGCCGCAGCAGCGACACGGCGGGCGGCCGAGTGCTGCCCGCGCGGTGAACGCGGGCCGCCGGCTTGGGCGGCCGGGGCGGCGCCGCCGGCCCGCCATACTCGTCCATCGAGTCCGGCTAACGGCTCTCCGGGCCGTCGCCTTCCTGTTCCCTCATCGTCCCCACCTGTCAAACGAGTGAATGCGTTCGTTAGTAGTGTCTTGATAGTTGTTCGCTTATGTTTAGTAAATCAAAGTAATCAAGTGAATGATGTGCTCGATTGACTTAAGTAATACACATAATGATACTACTACATGACATACATTAGTACAGAAAGTATGATCGCAGAGCGCAGTATTTGTGTGCGAGTGTGTGGGACGCAGTTTGAAAACGGCACCGTCAAGCATTTTAGTCCGTTGTCCGTGGAATGTGCTCAAATTTAATCCGTGTAAATTACGATAAAGATTTTATTGAACAAGAGTCAATTAATTGAGTAATCCGATTTTATTATTCGATAAAATGCCCTAGATAAGTTTCACACTGTTATACGCATGATATTCACACAACATATTATGGAAATAACTTGCAAAAGAACGAAAATGCAAATAAGGTTGATTATTTGAATATTAAGACCGAGTTTCTATTGATTCCGACCAATGTATACGTTGGGCTTATTATAAGTTTTATGTAGAATTCTTCCTTGTACTTGCTTTTAGTAATATTTAAAAATTCAATAAAGTTTTACAAAGATTTCATTAATGTTGAGAATTTTTCAATAGTTAGCTCAAAGGACCAAAAAAATATTTTTCGTGTAAAATGGACACACTCAACAAACTTTCAAATCTACATTTTCTCCGCGTGATTATACAGATCAGCAAAATAGAACAGATGAGCTGTGGTCATCGGTGCTATATTTCAATTTTATTTTCATTTTTATCACGATCTTGTTTTATAACATCAATGTCTCGAACTTTTAGGCCCAATATTCTTCAGTTGTCATCATGATTCACGTTATTCACAATTTATGCAGTACCTTGTTTTAAAGTCGTCTTAATTTTTCTTGCTTGTTCGTTTTTTGTTATTCTGTTACTCAAGTGTTGATTTATAGCGTATGTTTTGTTCTAGTAACTTAACCAAACACGTCGACTTTCAACTTTAAGACGCATATAAAAATACTGACCAATATTATTGTAACAAGAATTTTATGAAAGCGCCAAACGATGTCGGATATATCGCAGATTAATCATGGTGTAGTAATCGCAAAGATCTCAGTCTTATGGCTTAGGTAAACATTATTTGGTAATATTTTTTGCAAATCCTCGTACAATAGTGAACCAAAACTATTTCCCAACTCTACTGAGTATCGTTTAGTTATGATAAACAGATAATAATAATTGTATACTAAATGGACATGTTACTACTGTATAACATGGTCCATTGAGGAATCAGGCATCAATAGTTTTGTATAGCCTAAACATCCTGTACGGTAAACAGACAATAAGCAAGGTCGCATTCAACTTTTAAAAATTGGATTTACAGTAATGCCAATGACCTAGGTGTATTGAAGTAAACAAAAGAGAGTGTAGTGTCAGTGCCAAGTATCGGATAATATTGAACTTGACCATGGTCAAGGCCTCTGGGGTACTCGTGACTAGAGCAATGACATGACGCCAACAACATTTCTTCATCCACATAGAAACTCAACTCAAAAGTCATCCAAGTTTAACATTGACTAATCCGCTTCAAATGTCCACGTCGTGCTTTTACTCTAATTAAATCTGCTATTCGAATAGATACGTATAATTTTCACGCCTTTTTTCAATTATTTACATTACGTTCATACTCGGAAATTCGGTTTTTCTCCAAAAGAATACGTCGAAATACTGGGTCATCAAAAAATAAGATTACCTATTGAATAAAAATACTTCCATACTGTAAGTACTACTTTTGTTTGGTTTTGATAAAAATAAATTAAAATTTATCAAATCTCATGTCGATTTGAACTGTCGAATCCTTAAATCCACCAAAATATACTTCATATACCTATCCTGAAGTTAGAGTACAAATCAGAGCATTTGAAGCCTCTAAGCCAGTTGAGACTCAAGTTTCTTCAGTTTCTTTAATTTTCATCAAGCTTCTTTGATTTTAATATTCTTAACAGTATGAAGTATTTATTACAATCGATATTCAAATCCAGATGTTTTTGTTATTTTAGTTGTAAAATTAGCTTTTACGCATACAGTATTCACGTATTCGGCTTAAATATCATAAAACTGGTGAAATTTAAATAGGAATGCATTTGAACTCTACTTATCATTTATTTACTTAGACTGTTAAAATCATCGCCTTAATTAGCAGACCCGACAACTGGAGTTGAAGTTTTGAGCTTAATGAATAAAAATGTTGTCAAATCAAATCAAATTTTTTTATTCAAAATTGGTTTGGTTTACAAACACTTTTTGAAAGTCATGCAAGTTACGCCAATGCTTCTACAAGGCCCTACTGTGAGAGGGCCCGGGAGAAGAAGCAGCAAGAAACTACCGAGTTTGTTTTTTTCCTGCTCACAGTACAAATGTAATGGTACAAATTCTACGAATAACGTTGCTTTTATAAAATTCATGTTAATTTCTTTAAGGCAACAGAACCAGGATTGTATGGAAGTGTCGCTTACAAAATATAAGAAGAATCTCCTCCAAGATATTATGTTTTTATTACAACACCTCAATGTCATCCATAAAATTGTACACCTCTATGCAAAAGTGGAAAATTCTCCAAAAAGACCCGAAGTAGACAATTAATGTCATGATTGAATGGAGAAAGATTTTAATAATCTTTTAAAAATAGCTTAACTAACAACCAGTATATCTGCCAGAGCTTACTTTTTTAATTTAACTATAATATAAGTATAGTAAACCAAATTAAGAAAACGATGAAGATGATGCAAGTAGATGATGGATGAATACTTAATTAGATAACAATCAAAGTAGGTCCTGTTCTTATTTAAACTCCTCAGACATGTTTTGTTTTGTAAACACAGTAGAATCCATTTAGTATGACTCCGTCTATATTGACCAACCACTTCATATGACGTATTTACACAGCAAAGTTTAGTTTTCTTATAAAATTCTTTATAAAAAGTCAGTTATAATGATTTCGCTTATTATGATTATTATGACGTATTTTTAGGGAATCATGTCTAGTTTAGTAATTTTTTAGTGACCGACATGAATTTTAACATCTTCGCTTGTTTTCGTGACTCTCCCCGCCCCTTTCCCTGCAGCAACTATTTGTGCTTAGAAATGTGGGGTTGTTTATTGTGCTTAGAGGCTTAGAGCATACCATGTCCAGCATACATGTGTCACAATCACAATACTGTCCACTTAGTATGATGAGTTAACGTTGTCATTAAAAATTGATTCCACTTTACATAATATATTAATCTGTGAAAAGGTGCCAGGAAGAACGATTAAAATATTTCCTTTATTTGTTATACAACATGTCTCATTAAGGTAATGTGGTAAGAAACTCCACATCTTATCAGCTATAGACGCATCGTTATTATTTTAATGATAACATCGTGGAGAAAATGACGCTTCCTTCTGAATTGGAGACGATATTAGATAACATGATAGTTAATGATAGCTTTTGGCGTCATTGCGCTGAAGTAATACCTACCTACTTATCTGTCAGATTAAAATTACTTCATTCCTCGAATGTATGTTTGGTGTCGTATATTTACTATAGATTCTTAGAATTGGAAATTTCAAAATACTGTGCACCTTTTCAGGAATTGCACCTATTTTTTTAAATAATTTCTGGAAAAATATCCAGCCGTTATACTTATTGTCGAATCCGAAATTTTATGGAACATTAATATTTACTGAAATAGTTTTAATTTTGGAACTATTTGCAAGGTTGGCCTTCAGGTAAGTTGAACTGTATCTATAGGTGTGATTGTTTTATCATAACGAGTATGTATCTGTGTGTCTGTGTATCTGTATGTCTGTCTGTGACATTGTAGCTGCCAAACGGATAAACCGATTTTGATCTAGTTTTTTTTAATGAAAGTTGACTTAATCGAGAGTGCTAAGAAGCTATGTTTAGTGTAAAATAAACTGTCGGGGGTTTTTAAATTTTAATTTAAGATTATTGCAATCTCAAATTATAGCAAAATAATGTTCTGATATATATGCTGACAACTTATAAGTAAGGTTCAGTATGATTCAGGGCGACTTCAATGAATATTGTTTTCTGATGGAATGTAAATTTAAAATGATTGACATTAACTAAATATTCTACGAACAGCTATTTACAGCTATCAACGAATCACTGTGTATTGAATAAACATTTAATAATATCAACATGCTCTGTACGCGCGATACATAATCTGCTACTGGCGTCTATTAATTAAAATGATACACTATCTTTTTCGCACATTATGTACTGGATATGTATGAAGTAATAAAAGCTTTATCTCCGATAATTATTCTCTGCAAAAATTAACTCGAATGTTTGTTTAAGATGAGTTATATTTATTTTGCAAATATCCAGAATACGATAAGATTCATGTGATAAGAGAATCGGTAATTTACGATATGGCCAAAATATGTATAAATAGATGGCAGTTGATTTCGCATGATAAGAATAATAATGTAATGAAAACTTCACCATTTAGTCTTCGACGGACGGAGAGACTTATTGTTTTTTTTTTGTTTCTACGATCTTGCGGTGGATTTATAAGATAGTTTCTTTAATTTAGTGTCTAAGGTTACAGAAGAGTTTGATATAGAAGTTAATATTGTTTAGAAATATGTTGTTACATGACTCAGACATCAATGGAGTCTAAATCTAGGGTTAAAATGTATTCTACAAAACTTCACTTTCACATCATTTAATTAAAGTTCCGTATTCACCTACAGATATATATATATGACATTTAAGTTTTTGTGGTATTTATTGGAAATTCATTTTAGTGTCATTTGATTTATTTTGTTGTCAGTTTCTATTTGAACACTGATTGATTGTTGCTGACAATAATTTTGAAAGCATAATAATACAATAATATTTTATCTCACTACTTTCCTATCTTCTTCTTCCTGGTATACATGTTCGAGTTCATCGGATATAAGTTGCATTATTATTTCTATTAGTATTGAAACCTAGTAAATTAATTTACATTCAGTTTTCTAAAGTATTTATTGTTATCAAGGTTCCGGTAAAATTATCGGACTCACAATATCACTTTCCTGCTTTTTAACGGTAATGTTTTTCCCTAAATCGAAAACTACTGCTATTAATTAGAAAAAAAAATCTTATAGGCGATAATTTTGGTTAAAAATCCAGTCTAACATACAATATTATATGTAAATCTCAAAATTAATATACTTTTCTGTTTGGATTTTAATAGGTTTGAATAGAAATTTATTTAGTAGTGCTGATATAGCTTTCATAATAATTATGAAGAAAGTAATAGATGATATCACATCGGCGCCTATCGTTAGTAAAGACACGTGTTGACCGTTGACTTTTGAATTTAAGTCTGATTATAGAGATGATGAAAACATTGTAAATATAATTTGAATGAGAAATATTTCTTGCCGATAAGTTGTTAGGGTAAAGTATCAAAATCAATTCCGAAAAAATGTCGTTTTCAATGAATTTTAGTAGCAATCCAAACAGTTGATGCCTGTGGGTATTACAAGAAATTCGACAACTGTTTAATGTTAATAATAATTAAGTTGTTTCAGTTAGATTGTTTGTATCCGGTAGGTATCCGGAAGGATAATGACTGATAGACAGTCCCGTACAAATAAAATCTTGTTTAGTATTGTGTTTTGGAATCCGTTAAGATTATGCTTCTTATTGTTTATTATTCTTTATCTTCCTTCAGTTATCATTTTACTGTCGAAAACGTTTACTGTTGCTATAATAATATATTGAGTCGTACGTGATTACATAGGTACGAGCCATGTAGTTAAAGTTATAAAATCAAATCCGAAAATTGTTTTCAGTTTATTAGTATGAAAACTACAGATCTTCGTAAATTCAAGATCGGAAAACCTTCAAATCCTAACTCTGTTGAAGTAGAGCGGTTGTTTCTATTGAGCTTGTTCTAGGAGGCGAGGGCAGTTGAAACGATAGTTGTCAGATGGCAGTATGGCAAGCAGAGAGCTTGAAGTTCGGCATGTCGGCGTGTCGGCGTGGCGGGCGTCGCACGTGCGTGCCGCGCCGACAGCCGACGCCACTGTCGTCTCATTCATGTTAGCTCCCCTCGTTCGCTATTCACCGATTGTTACATTCATAGCGTTTACGAGTTCGGTCGAAGTTCCGCGACAAATACACCCTAGCCAGTTCGGTCCTGCGCTACTGGAGGTTCGCCACGAGCCGTCACCGTCACCGGTGGGCGAGAGCCCATCCAGCGGCCGGGTGGTACTTACGAGGCGGAAGTTCCACGGTCACCCGTCTCCTACGCACATCGCTACACGGTACACAAGGGCACTCAGGCCGACTGGCCCCACACACTGCACTGCGCTCCAGCCGGTGTGCCCGGTGCCACCCGGGCCAACGCTGGCACGCGCACACACACTCGGAATACGGCGGAACCACCGAATTTCGGGCGCGCGAATCCACGGGAAGGCTCGCGAGACCGGCGCGGCCCGGAGCGGCACCTGGCGCGGGCGGGGGGCGGCCCACGCACCGGCCTCGATTCTCGTCCGCCCGCCGCGCGGTTATCACTGCAATATGGCCGCTACTCACTTCCTCGGTGAAGTTCTTCGTAGATTTCTACTCCTGATCTCGACGACGGCGATTCTCGTGACCGTTCCGAACTCGTGCGGATTCACTGTACTTATTCTTATACACATTTTAGTGGAAAACCGGGAGCGCTGGCGCTACGCTCCGACGAAGCGACCGTTCCGTTCGCTGGCACATTCCGCACTGGCGTCGGGTGCGGGCGCGGACCGGCGGAGAGCCGCTCCCCGCCGCCGCGCGTCTCTCCGCGCGCGCCTCGCCTTTTTATGAATGGAAGGCGGCCATACTGAATGAACCGCGTACACGGAGCGGTCGGCCGCTATTTTCGCAGGCGAGCGGGTCGCGGGGAGCGGGGGCCGGAAGCGGACTGCGAGCGCTCGCGGTGCCAAATTTTGCGGCGCGGGCGACGGCAACGGATGTGCTCGTTTATCGAGCTTCCGGCGAGATCCCCCGCACGGCCGCATCCGGGAATAAGGTTTCCGGTTGGCGAGAGTTGTACCACTCCGCCCACTTTCGTCCTGCAACTGCACTGTCTCACCCTCGCTCCGCTTATCTCCGAATAACAATTCCGGCTCGCATAACGTAGGAAGTACCGGCAGCGTAAGTAGGCACTGATTTAGCTCCGGCGATACAATGTTGCGGCCTGACGCGGCAGCGGCATGTGGAACGCTGCGCGGCCGGGTTTATCGAGGAAGTGAGGAGGTGTCTGCCAAGAGCACTTACGTTTGGCAGTGAACCGGGTGCGAGGAACAAGCACGACTCAACCCGAGGAGGGGCGCGTTATCGGGAGCCGCCCGCGCCGGCCGCGGGTGTACACGCGAGCACAATTTCGCAAGGTTGTCGACAATAAGGCACGTTGTACACTACACGCGGCATCTCTGTGTCAAGGACGAGTGATAACGCGCGCACACGGGACCTCGCTTGTCACTATAATCTGACAACGCTATAATTCATCAAAAAGCACCTAGGTACCTATATCATTACCGCAACCATATAAGTACCACAACCGATTGGATAATAGCAGTATTACAATTTACATTTTACAATGAATACCTACATAACTTGCGAGTGCGTAATTTATTGATTGGTTACACAACTCGTATCTTATCAATTCGGTAGGTACCTACTAATCATTCAGATTTTCAAGAATGGACTCAATGTGTTCAGTAAAGACGGGCTTGTTTAGATAAATCGATCGGATTTTGTTTTGCGAATATTGAAAGGAGCTGGTACCTATTTGAGTATTTCGATTAAACAAAAAAAATATAGATACATCGGTACAGCCAATATGATCATATCAGCCGATATCGTCGTGAATGGTAACTCTCATTATTCAGTTGGCAGTTCACAAAAAAAAAGTTTCTACCTGAACATGTTGGCATTGTCGACACGAAACGCCAACCGCACGACAATCGGTCACTCGTTTAAATGTTCATTATAATTTATGAATATTCTCCGGAGTGAATGAAATGAACATCATCGACGTTGACATTGACTGGTCCCATTTTTTGCGCGGATCATACCAAAAATGTTTCTACCTACGTCGTATTACCAAGGCTGTTAACAAGTTGTTTAAATTTATCTCAGAAAAGGCAAGACGTAGGTACTAAAAAATTGAAATATTTAATCAACTTCTAGATTTGTTATAGTAAAACTAACATGACTGATACGCAACGTAGACAATTCGGTGAGAGAGCCTGTAATAAGGTTTTTCATTCTCAGTGGCGTAGCTAGCCCTAAAGCCCATATCAATATTTGTTGTGGGGCCCCCTCAACGTCAGCTGTCAAATATAAAAGGAGTGCCAACTGTAGCGGTTGTAGGCCGCTGGCGAGCTTTTTTTGGGAGTGTTAGTGGGGGCCCCTATACGCTGGGGGCCCCGTATAATTGATACGGGTGATACGGCGGTAACTACGTCCCTGTAATCATTCTACTCCCGACTGACGAAGCTATGAACTTGTGTTACTGACATCAATAGACGCCACTTTTGTTTATTAAGTTGGAAACACAGTCAGCCAGATAAAAATACGAGCTAGATAGATAGACCTTGGATAAGTTCCTATTGCTTGGCTGATATGCTGATATATTGCTGATATATTGCTTGTCTTATATCAGTGAAGAATATTGATTTTAAACTAACACAACTTTCAGAACATTACGGGGAACTCTCTGGTAAAAAGTTTTTCTATAAGGCAATACCTAAGTATTTTAAAATTTTTACATTTGTGGCACCTAATTCTACGATTCTATAATTAGAACCAATCAAATTTAAATTGACTAAACTTGATTTATGACGTTTAGCGGAAAGTGAAGCGTGGTTTGCTTGTTATTTCATTTTCACTTTACTGCATTCGATATCGAATACTCGATGTAGGGTCACCTCATTCAAAAATTGCCACCTCGAGTTGTCGCATACTTTAACATAATATCTACAAAAATAACAATCAACGCAACACAATACCTGAAAGTAAACATTGAATGGTCTATTTTTTCAGATAATATTATCTGTATCGGAAGTTCCGATAATTTTTAATGGAACACGTCATTCAAACTAAATGTGATTTGATGCAAAAGCTGTTTTTTGTTGCGTCTGCTGCCTGCATCCACATCCGTACCTTTTTTGTTTGTTTAACGGTGCGGTATTCTTTCCGCTGCAAAAAATTAATTGCATTTTGCGTTGTCGTTTTTTAACAATATACCTACCTACTTTTCTGCTATATTTATAATACATGTTACCTTACGTAACTATATAGAATAAATGCAACAGATTTGTAGAACTCTACATAATTTTGAAACTCTACGTAATCTTACTAATGTTATAAATGTGAAAGTTGGATAGATGTAAGTATGTATGTATGTTACTTTTTTACGCAAAAACTACTGTACGGATTTTCATGACATTTGGCACATGTAGACCGTGATCCAGAATAACATATACCATATATGTTATTCTAGACCGTGATCTAGAATAACATACCTGTACCCTATATGTTATTCTAGATCACGGTCTTTTTATCCCTGAAGACGCGGGCAAAGCCGCTGGCAGAAGTCAAAACGCCGGACTTAAATATTTGTAGGTACGTATTCTCGATATGATTTGATTGTTATTTTTAACCGACTTCAAAAAAAGGAGGAGGTTCTCAATTCGACTGTATTTTTTATGTTTGTTACCTCAGGACTTTCGACTGGATGAACCGATTTAGATGATTCTTTTTTTAATCGAAAGCAGGTGCTTTTCATGTGGTCCCACATAAAGAACGAGATCTGACTAGTAGTTTTTGAGAAATATTGAAATCGGTTATTTTTTGTTAGTTAAAATTTAGATTATGTTTACAAAACTCTTTAAGTTACAAACATGTTTCACATAAACAAAGTCAAAACCAAGTCATCGATTAACAATCGCGATTGTCTCGTGATTATATTCGGTTAGCAGGGAACAATAGTGATTGAAGAGGTTGCAGGAAACGGAGCCAATAAGGAAGAACAATGGTGTGGACAAGCCCGAACGGCCACAAGTGAAAACGACACCATCACCGGTGCGAGATTGGAAGACATTGCACTGGATTCCAGCATTTCCAGCTAAAGCAACTTCGTAGGAACATTGCTTCTTGGGATCTTACACGTTACTAGAAAAAAACTTATTTATAGTGGCTAAAACTGAATTGCTAGCTGAACTGTGCTGGTGGAGAGAACTGCCTGAAGATAGCTTTGAAAGGCAGCCAGAAGCCATGCAGTTCAGCTCAGCAAGTTTAAGTTTATGAAAGTTAAGGTCAAAATTCATAGAAATCGTGAGGTGTCCTTTACTTATACATAGTTTGTTTCACGTTTTTACTTAGGTAAGAGTTTCATTCGACCACTGGCTCTTTTGGCCATAATGGATCTTGTACAGTACATTATGTGCGTGTACAGTTTACATTGACATATTGTATCTGCGTCTTTTATCGTTTTCTCTCGGCCACCTTTGTACCTAAGCTTTATACCCAAACGAAATACAAAGAACTGATTCACTTAGAATGATACCAACGCCTACTGCTAAAGAATGCCAGTATTAAGCCTCTATTGCCTATTACCCTATCTTTTTATGGTGCAATAAAAATCAAATAAACAAATGAATAATGGATGACTTAAAGATTAACTTAATTGCTTGTGTCTACGCCCAGAAGTAACGCAAAACACCAGCGAGTTATTATTGCTATGTGCTACTGCCAGGAGTTGTATTTTTTTTTTAATTAACCTACCTACTAAATGTTTCATTCATTGTCATCACGTTATCGAGTCTGTACTGTACCTTTCGCCAATACATCAAGTTAATACAAAATTGCAACGAGTTTTCTTTTGGAAATTCCATTTGTTTTATAAGAAACATAAAGTGGCGACCGTGACAATACCAGAATATACGAAGAAATACAACTACAACTTATACCGACCATTGGAGTATTGGAGTGCCGCTGTACCTACGTCAAGTTGTACCGACGAGCCGGCTGATTACGAAATTAATTAGCAGTTTTCGTTCAATAAGTGCACATATACGAGTCTACGCGGCTACGGAGATTATTGAAACGAAGAGAACAGCAGTCGATCAGAACAATATTGATGGTTTCACCAGGATCTTAACGAACATCGCCGAGCAGTGACGCCGCTAAAACATCACCTCGCAGCTTAATGTTCATCAGTTAAGTGTTCTGTTTTCTTTCCTAACCTCCTCAATACTCCCAAAATCTATCCCCATCCAAAACTTTTATGTAATTCATTACAAATAAAAACGTTAAAATTTGTATATTACCTCCGCATAAAAATAATTTTCTAAAATATTTTTACTTTGTCAAAATTAAGTTAATATTCCGCTAAATCAAGTAAACAGTAATAAAAACATTCCGTTCTCCTTGTTCCGCATTAGCCTTTACGTGATATTTGGTTGTTTTCTGCCGACGAATTCCAGAATCGCGGGCCGGCTGATCGACCTATCGCTCCCGCAGCTAACGGTACATCAGCTGATTTCGTGAGTACATCTAACCTCCCGGGCGGCCGGGACGTGCTGGCCTGCTGGGCCCAGATATCGCCAACGCAGTGTGACGAACGTGAGATAAAACAGTTTAATACTTTAACTAAACACATCTTATGTGTACAGTTGCTTTGTGATTGATCAGTATATTATCTAAGTTAGTTATTATTGTAAACCATCCTCTTTAATATTATTTCTATTTTAGTCTGAAATTAATTTTGCTTAACAATATGGATAAACAGAATACATCTGAAAGGAAGTTAATTGATAATGACTTCAATTCACTTCAAACCTTGGTGACTAAAAGAAGTTCAATTAAAGGTCAAATTACCAAGTTTAAAAATTATTTGGATAAAGTCACAAAGCAACCTACACTGACATCCGTTGAATATACTGAGTTGTCGTTGAAACTTAGCAGATTTGAGAGTCTGTCAATTAAATTTGACGACTTGCAAACTCAGATTGAACTCCAAAATTCGGAAAAATTGGATTCTGAAATCGATGAAAGAGAAAGCATTGAGCAAGATATAATCTTGTGTACCGCGATAGGCAAAGAATTAATTGAAGCACAAAACGAGTTGAAATCCTTTGAACAAGAAAAGAAAAGACGCGAATCGGTATTATTTCAAGAAGCTCAATGCTCTCTTGATCATAATGATGTAGGAATAAAATTGCCTCAAATCGAAATAACTAAATTTGATGGATCGTTCTTTCGCTGGCTTGAGTTCCACGACACTTTTGTTAACTTAATTCACAATAATCAACGCATATCAATGATACAAAAATTTCATTATTTGTTATCTTACCTCGAGGGCGAGGCAAAGCGCATAGTTTCCAATATAGAAGTTTCATCAGCTAATTATTTAAATGCATGGCAACTACTTTGTGACCGCTATAATAATAGGAGATTATTGATAAACTATCATCTAAAATCTCTTCATAGCATACAACCTATTACTCGCGAATCTGAAAATTCCTTAAGGTTTTTAGTGGATCATGTGACAAAAAATTTACGTGCGCTCTCAAATCTCGGCCAGCCGACTGAACATTGGGATACATTGATCATATTCATGTTGACCTCTAAGATTGACAGCAATACACTAATTAAGTGGGAAGAACACCGTAGTATCCTGGACGAGATTCCAACTTTAGAGCAATTTAAATCTTTTCTACTCGATCGTGCTCATGTATTAGAGGCTATACAACGAAGTCGCGACGTTAATCCTAGGTCTCAGCAGCATGTAGGTGGCGCTAGTAGTAGCAAGCCTAGCAAAAGTACGAATTCATTTACATCCGTTGGCAAGGAGAACAATCCTATATTCTTGTGCATTGTGTGTAACCAAAACCACAGAATATATGACTGTCCTATTTTTAAACTAAAAACAGTAGAAGAAAGAATTAACTTGGCGGCAAAGTACAAATTATGTACTAATTGTTTGAGACAGGGCCATCCAGTAAGCGAGTGTCACTTGGGTCCTTGCAGACAATGCAAAGGACGGCACAATACTTTATTGCATAATGATAACGTCGATTCTAAAATAAGTCACAGCGACACACAAGAATATGATTCAATTGTCAATTTTTCTAAGGACCTTACTGGTCAAGTTCTGTTGTCTACTGCACTGGTTGAAGTCGTGAATCCGGTGACCAAACAGGTACTTAAGGTGCGCGCCTTACTGGACTCTGGCAGCCAGTCTACTTTCATTACAAAATCTTTACAAGAGCGTTTATCTCTAAAAATAACTCCGATTGACATAAATATTATCGGCATTGGGAACTGCCCTGCTAGCACAGTTCACGAAAAATGTATCGTGCAATTGCAACCCCGTGACTCAATCAACAATTTTAAATTAGTTTTCTCTTGCTTGGTGTTAAACAATCTCACAGGAAACTTGCCTAAGTCTCCAATCGATCCATCCAAACTAAACATACCAAAGGATATACATTTAGCAGACCCACAATTTAATCACCCCGGTCCTGTTGAGGTTTTAATAGGTGCCGATATATTTTGGGACATCTTATGCGGAGAACAAAGATCTCTAGGCGAATGTTACCCTAGATTACAAAATTCCAAGTTTGGTTGGTTGATTGGGGGATCGATGCATACACATCGTTCTTCGGGTAAGTTGCACAATAATTTTAAAAATTCTTCAATCTCACAAAATTCTACTACTAACAGTAAATTATCTGACACGTCTTACTCGAACTCTGCTATGTTGTCAATTCAGAATAATTCCAAAGAAGATGAAATTGACTACTTACTTTCAAAATTCTGGGAGCTGGAAGAGCTGCCTCGCATACCTCGTTTAAGTGAAACTGAAAAGGCATGCGAAAATCATTTCATAAGTAATACCACCAGACTAACCACTGGGCGATTTTGTGTAAGGTTACCATTACGAGACTCACCTGACTGTTTGGGTGACTCATACACCCTAGCTAAAAAACGTTTACTTAACTTAGAAAAGAGATTTCGCAAAAATAAAGACCTCAAATTGCAGTATGTCCAATTTATGAAAGAGTATGAGTCTTTAGGCCACCTGTCAAGGTCAAGGTTTCACTTACCTAATCCTTCTTATTTCTTATGTCATCATGCGGTCTTCAGAGAATCCAGCGAGTCAACTAAGATCCGAGTGGTATTTGACGGTTCAGCTCCATCCAGCTCCGGTTATTCTGTAAACGATTTGCAAATGGTAGGTCCAAATATACAAGACTCCCTTTTTTCTATCTTATTAAGAGGTCGACAATATAAGTATCTGCTCACTGGAGATATCGAAAAAATGTATCGTCAGATCGATGTCCATACTGATGATAGAAACTTACAGCTTGTATTATGGAGGGAAGACGAATCTCTACCAATGCAAACAATGCAACTAAATACTGTCACCTACGGCACCGCAAGTGCCAGTTATTTAAGCACCAGATGTTTGTGGCAAATCGGGGAAGAATGTGCTAACGATTTAATTAAAACCATAATCCAAAGAGATTTTTACATTGACGATCTTATAACAGGCTCCAACAATGAAGAAGAATTAAATTTCATTAGAATTTTTGTATGTGAGGAGTTAAAAAAGGGTTGCTTTAACTTAAGAAAATTTAAAACAAACTTACCATCTATTTTTAAAGATACCGCGATGTTACAAGAAAATTTAACACTAAGCGAATCTTCAAATACTCTCGGACTTGATTGGAATCCGAACAGTGACACACTTCAATTTCCTATAAACCATCCACCGCAAAATGAAGTCATAACCAAAAGATTCATTCTATCCCACTCCTTTAAAATTTTTGATCCCTTAGGTCTTCTCAGCCCTTGCATCATGCAACCGAAGTTGATGATACAGCGATTGTGGGAGCAAAAATTTGACTGGGGTCAGCCAGTTTCAAACGAAATCCGCGAGCAATGGATATCTTTCGCGGATAACTTACCCCTTCTATCCACACTTAAAATTCCTCGTTGTGTACTTTGTGATTCTCCAAATTCTATAGAACTTCACTGTTTTAGCGACGCTTCTCAAATAGGCTACGGCGCGTGCATCTATGTGCGAACAATAAATGGCTGGGATGACGTCACAGTGAACCTGCTATGCTCGAAATCCAAAGTAGCACCCCTTAAACCCACCTCCATCCCTCGCCTGGAGCTCTGCGCCGCACTCCTCGCAGTTCGTTTATGTAAGCTGGTTACCGAATCGCTTCGGTATTCCCCTAATCGTATTTTATACTGGTGTGATTCCAGTGTAGTTCTCGGCTGGCTATCCAGCGATCCCACTAAATTGAAAACCTTTGTTTCAAACAGAATAGGTGAGATTCTAGACGAAACGAATGCTTCGTCTTGGAGATACGTGCCAACCACTGAAAACCCCGCTGATTTAATTTCTAGAAGTGTCAATCCTAGTCAGCTGATGGATGCTTCACTGTGGTGGCACGGTCCAAAATTTTTGCTGGACAGCGAGACTAACTGGCCTAATCTAAAGAGACAAACCGAGGACCTACCTGAAATAAAGACTAAAATCAACACTTTAACCACATCTATTTATGAATCTATAATTGAATTTAAGCGCTTTTCCAATTTAAATAGACTTAAAAGAACACTTTGCTATGTTAAACGGTTTATACATAATACGAGAAATCCAAGAAATAAAATAACTGGTATACTTACAGTCGACGAGCTAAATAATTCATATAATTATCTTTGTTTTATGTCGCAACAACAGACTTTTCAGCAAGAGTACAAAACTTTATCTGCGAACCAAGGCCTAAATTCAAAATGTAAAATGTTATCCTTATCGCCTTTCGTAGATGAAAACAATTTAATAAGAGTTGGTGGTAGAATTAACGCATCTGATTATTCTTATGACAAAAAACATCCTATACTCCTTGAATCATCTCATCATTTAACCAAATTGATTTTTGAATATGAGCATATTCGTAATATGCATGCCGGTCCGCAATTATTGTTGGCTTCCGTCAGGGAAACTGTGTGGCCAATAAATGGAAGGCGTCTTGCTAGAAAAATTGCAAATAATTGTGTGCTTTGTCGACGTGCTCGAGGTAAGACTTTGCACCCTAAAATGGGGGACCTACCATCTCAAAGAATTACACCAGATTTCCCATTCCGCTCGGTTGGCATGGACTATGCCGGGCCTTTTTACATTTTAAATAGAAAGGGTCGTGGGGCCAAATTAACGAAATGCTACTTATGCATTTTTATATGTCTTCGGTATAAATGCGTGCATTTGGAGGCTGTTTCCGATCTTTCCAAGGACTCATTTATAATGACCTTGCGGAGATTTATCTCACGACGCGGAAGGCCTGCAGAATTGTTTTCGGACAACGGGCGCAATTTTGTAGCCGCATCTAAAGAACTTAGTTCATTTTTAAAATATAACAACGAGTCCCTTTCTGAGTTTGCAAGCCAAGAAGGATTCGCGTTCACCTTTATACCTTCGTATGCGGCCCATTTCGGTGGAATCTGGGAAGCCGGCGTGAAGTCGGCCAAATATCACGTAAAACGCGTAATGGGGAATTCTCATCTCACGTTTGAAGAAATTACTACCTTGTTTGCACAAGTAGAGTCCATTTTAAATAGCCGTCCCTTGTGTCCTCTCTCCTCTTCCCCTGATGATTTCCTTTACCTATCCCCAGGGCACTTTCTGATAGGACGACCATTGAATGCGCTGCCTGCTCCTTCTCTGGAAGCCAGGAACGAAAGCAGTCTGGATCGCTATGCCCGCTTGGAGCAGCTACGTCAACACTTCTGGCGACGATGGCAGAGAGAATACATCTCCGAATTACAGTTGCGAACGAAGTGGAAACAGAATACCGTCGGCCTTAAGGTCGGTGACTTAGTGTTGCTGTATGAAGATTCTCTCCCTCCGTTGTGCTGGAGCGTTGGACGTGTTACAAAGTTGTTTCCGGGACCAGACAACATATCCCGCGTTGCTGAAGTCACTACCACTAGAGGATCCTACAGACGCCCCCTAGTTCGGCTTTGCCCACTTCTTCCACAAGATGATTGACATGGTTGAAGGACCAACGTCTTCAACGGCGGGGAGTTTATGTCTACGCCCAGAAGTAACGCAAAACACCAGCGAGTTATTATTGCTATGTGCTACTGCCAGGAGTTGTATTTTTTTTTTAATTAACCTACCTACTAAATGTTTCATTCATTGTCATCACGTTATCGAGTCTGTACTGTACCTTTCGCCAATACATCAAGTTAATACAAAATTGCAACGAGTTTTCTTTTGGAAATTCCATTTGTTTTATAAGAAACAGCTTGTAATTTGTGTTTTATGTTAATTGCCAGCATTCGATGCATCTGGCTCCCCGTAACTCCATGGACGTCGCGATGGGTTACGGTCTTACGGTTATGGTTATGACGCCAGGGTTTACTGACGTTGACAGTCAAGGAAGAACGTGTCAATGACTGGTTTTAGATACGCTCGTAGAGATACAAAACCTTTACACTGTGGGTGAACTTTACTATCGTGATTATCTACACTGAACATAATAAATTCGAATAATGACTTGGGCATTCTTGCAATGTGTTATTACGTTTTATATTATAACTAGCTGCCCGGACAGACTTCGTTCTGTCAAAAGTTTTTTTTTTTGAGATGTAAGCTATCCTATCTTTCAAGTTGGATCAAACTGCACACGGTGTGCAAATTTGATTAAAATCGGTTAAGTAGTTTAGGAGTCCATCGCGGACAAACAACGTGACACGTAATTTATATATATTAAGATAAACACCTACAAAGTATCAAATCAATATCCTTCAGCCCACTTCGTTAAGTAATGTTTAATGTTTATGCATGAAAATGTACGTGGTGGGACGATACGACATACGTGCATCAAAGCCTAATTCAAAATACGCCTCTCATTGTAGCTAAACACCTTTTTAACTTAATTATTTAATCATAACTTACGAACGGTAGGTAGTTAGGTACTAATACCAACACAACGCACGATCCCAGTTTAAAAACTCAAAAGCAGCGTTGAGATCGCGAGGCGGTGCGGTGGCCCACTTGATAGAAATCAGGTTCCGTTTGTTATTCTGGAGGCGGCAGGCGGAAGCGTTCGCCTCCGCCAGCGCTTTCCATCCGCCTGCACGACGCATGACGCACGACGCATAACGCATAACGCATGACGCGTGACGTGGGTCACACGCCGCGATCAACGACCTCCAGTTTTCAGTTACTTTACAACCCTTAACTGTCACGCCACAATTAGGTATGTCATTCGACTTAGCAAGTAAGAGAATTCACAAGGACTCTGCAATAAAGAATCTCTTACTTTTATCAAACAATTTAAGTACAAAGGCTCTTCTACATACATAGTATTTTAAATTTTTAATGAAATAATTAATGTACACGGTCTCTTCTACCTATTATCACTTACTTTTGATCAAATAATTCACGCACATAGGCTCTACTATTTATAATATCTTATTTTTGATCAAATAATTCACGCACACGGGCTCTACTACCTATTATCATTTACTTTTGGTCAAATAATTCACACACAAGGGCGCTACTACCTATAATCACTTACTTTTGATCAAATAATGCACACACATGGGCTCTACTATCTATAATATCTTATTTTTGACCAAATAATTCACGTACCTGGGCTCTACAACCTAATATCATTAATTTGTGATCAAAATGGGCTCTGGCTAGTGCCAGAATTGACTAAGTATCTTTGATTTTTTTTATTACTCGTAATATGTAATTCACGTAAAAGGGCTCTACCACCAGGAATTTCTTATTTTTGATAAAATATTTCAGGTACAAAGACTTATCTATCACCTATTAGCTCTTATTATCATTTATTTCACATAATAATTTAAAGGCTTTGGATCTTAGTGTATCTCGAAAATAACTTATTTTTCTTAAACTCCGTATGATTGTATAATTAACAGACTTCAAAAAAGGAGGAGGTATTCAATTCAACTTTATTTTTTTACTTTTTTATGTTTGTTACCTCGGAACTTTCGACTGGGTGAACCGATTTTGATGATTCTTTTTTAATCGAAAGCTGGTGCTTGTCATGTAGTTCCACTTAAATTTGAGCGAGATATGACTAGTAGTTTTTGAGTTATCTCTTAATTTTGAAGTCGGTTAATCCTAATTCCTACTAATTTTATAAATGTAAAAGTTCGTATGGATGTTCCTTACTCCTTTAGGCAAAAATTACTAAACAGATTTTCATGAAATTTGGGGCACAGGTAGACTTATTATCTCGGTAAATTCGAGCAAAGCCGCGGGAATAGTGCTAGTTGTACATAATATTTAATTTTACGAAATAGTGTGTTGTGTAGCCAACATTATGATAGCGATACCCGTGTTAGGTATAAGTAGATATTTGCCATCGCCGCTGCTGTACGTAACGCGTTATCTTAACGATTGTTTTCTGAAAATATTGTTTTATCTTTGAACTTCCTTCTCGAGTCAAATATTTATAAATACTTACTGGTTTGGGGTCGAACGTATTTAATTTTATATGTGTGAGTTAGTATTATCATGCATTATAGAGAAATATAAAAACATACCAAGATACAAACACAAATCCTAGAACTAAGATTAGAAGAGAAAAATACTTTTTTTACTCTATAGGGTAAAATGTGGCGTAACTGGCCACGTTCTTTAACTGGCCATTTGTAGATTTAGTTTTACAAAATAAGCGCTTCTTTTACAATTGTTTACAGTTACAGATACCTACTATAGGGATATTAGTCCTTTCTGTTTAACAAAGATTTTTGTTACTGGAGAGAATATTAGGCTTCCCATTTCCAATTCTCCCCCATTTTACACTTGTACAGGCAGCACCTTTGAAAAATCCTTTCTTTGTGCACAAGGAACCACTGAGCAAAATTTCCTGTTCCTACGTCCACTTTAGCTGTGCGTTATCTGTCAGTGTCAGTCAGTAAAAGTTGGCGGTTGAACACGATGATGATTAGATTTGCCTAGCAAACAGTTACTATGAACGAAATATATTTCCGTAATCGACATAATCTGAATTTTACCCAGAAAAAAATAACCGACTTCAAAATAATTCAAAAAGTACTCGTTAGTACTTTAAGTGGGACCACATGACCAACACCAGCTTTAGATTAAAAAAGAACCATCAAAATCAGTTCACCCAGTCGAAAGTTCTGAGGTAATAAACATATAAAAAAATACGGTCGAATTGAATATCTCCTCCTTTTTGAAGTCGGTTAAAATTGCATTACTTTTGTCATTAACGACTTTTGCAGCTTCAAATCTGCCTTCTAGTGTAAATAGCTATCCAACCACAACCATTTCGATAACTCAACAACGTCACTAGTTACTAATCTCCGATATACTAGGTACATTTGGATCTATATATTTATCTATCTTGAGAACTCGAGAGTGATTCGTTTAATTGTTTAACTAAATTGAGTGCACGAGTGTCGATCGTTCGTTCGTGCGGCGTCGTCGGTCGATCGAAGTACGTTCCGAAGCGGATGCGTGCATACTGCATAGTGCACACTGCACACTAACGCCGGATGTCGGCCGCAGATAAAGGAAGCATGAATGAGAGAGTTACTGCGATCTATGTACGTTAACCGTAATAACCTATTCGCTGCTGATACATGCTTTTATATTTTTCGTAATGATCACTATCACTACACACTTGCATATTTGTGTTGTAATGGAATGTTGTGGATTTTTGTTGCACACGTTTTTGACTGTTTGATTTGTTCTCATTAACTAAGTATATTTGGGGGAACTGGGTTAGAAAACCAATTAATCTTTATATTTATTTCTCCTTATAATAATTTAGGTGCTTTAATATTATGTAATCTTTAAACGTGCAACGTTAAATAAACAATATACACTGTTAGAGGAGACTCGAACCTTAATAGTCGAATAGCTATTGTTTTTTTATGTTGATGAATAAGTCATAATAAATGAAGAGAAAGTAAGGTACCAAATTCTATTTAATGAGCGAATACATTATTTCCTTGGCCGGCAACGAGTTGGTGACGTCCCTGTCGTTATAAATGATCAATGATCATGGACAGCGATGACGACTTAATCAGCTGAGCATTTGTTGAATAAATAATTACTTTTTAACAAAAAATAAAACCAACGAAAAAAAAAATGAAAAGCAAAAAATAAAATAAACCATTTAGTATTATAAATTAAGATCCGAAATTAACAGTAAATAAATAATTTTGAGACCGTGCCAAACAAACAACCAAAATTAATTACATAAAATTAATTACACAACTTTTCGCCGTTTGTTTTTTCATTGGTTTGGCACCGCCTCAAAATTATTTATTTACTGTTAATTTCGAATCTTAATTTATAATACTAAATGGTTTATTTTATTTTTTGCTTTTCAGTTTTTTTTTCGTTGGTTTTATTTTTTGTTAAAAAGTAATTATTTTTTAATTTTTAGTTGCTATAATACTTACAATTAATAATAAATTATTGATTTTATGAAATATAGATTCAGTTACCAGGTAAAAATGTAGTAGGTGAAATATCAATCATCCCCTATTTTCGTACCTATAGAGGTAAAATTTTGTTTTGAAATTTAAACAAGAGTAACCTCAAGGTATACACTATTCAATAAAAAAAGAATCATCGAAATCGGATTATCCAGTACAAAGTTATTGGGGTTAACATGTAAAAATACCGAGTAAAAAACGGGTGAATAATCAATCATTCCCTATTTTCGTACCTTTAGGGTGGGAATAAAATTTTCAAAAAAATATGGGACCAACTTCAGGACATACCCTATCCAATAAAAAAAGAATCATCCAAATCGGACCACCCTGTGCCGATTTCTGCGTGATCATACAAAAAAAAAAAAAATAATATACGTGTCGAATTGAGAACCTCCTCCTTTTTTTTTCGTCGGTTAAAAATATGTCACTGCTCATGAGATGTCTAATGGCATTTTAATTAACTAGGTATATGATAAAGATAATCTTTCTACTTAGGTACCTAACGTAAAAAGTTGATTTCAAATAAATCATCGGTCTCACCACTCCACCACTCAACAATGGTATAAAACCCGCACATTATAATTTCAAATTTTATTTTGAGAAATCAAAAGGATATTCATTTCTTAGAAACGAGTAATAAACAACGCGACGTGTCACGTTTTGGCGACAGCGACATTTTTTTCCGCGAAAATTTCAGCGTATTAGCAATAAACAGATGCAAAATGCGTAACTTTAAACAGGAAACGTGAAAAAAACTAAATAAAAAAGTACAATTCCCATCCGCGCTCACGGCCCCCATACAGATGTACCTACTTAACGACATCCGTTAAGTTACTAAATTGGTGTAATTCTTTTATTCACTTCGACTTTTTAATCTTATTTTATTGTTTCGTATTGTTATATGTTGCTTGAAACACTTTTTTATCTGCCATTGTTTTATACGATGACTAAACATTTTTTATAATGACTGAAAACGATAAGTCACTGGTCAGTCAGTGCAACACAAGGGCGTCACGGATGCGTTGACGGCCAAACCGGATACAGTACAACAACTTACTAAAATCGTCTTAAGGGTTGGCTGGCTTGGGTTTATATTATGTACCACGCATTATGTAGTAATTATATACTACTATATGCCTTCGGTAGTATGTACCTACTTTCGGACGTATTTAGCGTGCTATACGCCATTTAATTACCTCGTTCAGGTTTCAACCCGTGCTTGGCTTGAATACAAGCAAACTTGTAATCAAAGGAGTTAGGTGAATTAGAATTCGGATATTTTGGATAATAGGTAACGTTTTAAGTCATACAGTCATGATTCTCAATTTAACTGATCGTGGACTGAATACATTTTATTACGGATACTCATGTTATTTATTATGTATTTCGCTAAAACACACAGCGTTGTGCTGAAGAAAGCTGCATGTGATAAACGCCTTTGCTAAATATCTATGGTAAAACTCACCGAATTCTCTCTGGTTTTACTACCTTTTCCGCTCACCAAAGGGCGCCCGTAAGTTTGGCGCCATTGTTGACAACCAACGTCATAGCGTATGTGAATTTTCGCCGGTAAACGTCAAAAATTTTCATAAGTTTTCCTAAGTTATATTTTTTCGAAAAAAGTATAAATATTGAAGTGTTTTTAGTGTAAAAACATCACACAGCGTCAGTTTTATACGTAAAGTATAGTTTTAGTGTGTTTTTGTGATGGATTCTGAAGAAAACACGAGAGTAAGTATGGGAGGTGACCAAAGTTCGAAAACTGGTGCTTCGGAGGGAGACCAGCATTCGAGGGATAAGAATTCGTATGATTCTTCATCTTCTTCATCCTCGGAGGATGAGAGAGGCATTGCGTCACCTCCACCGAATAAAAGACGGAAAGTGTCACGTAAGTACAAACAGGTTCAATCGTGTTCGGACCCACGTTTAGACACTGTTATTCAACAAGTTAATTACATATCACAATATTTGACACAAATTCCTCAAATTATGACAAGTACTTCGCAGAACGTGCATACTCCGAGTCCCGAACCAATTCCATCGACATCAGGTCAGGAATTTTTGAATAGACCAACCGATTTATCATATCCTAACAACAAACTTTCTTTAGGTGATATCGAAACGGACTTTGATAATAAAAAGATTATTCCACCAGCCAATAAAGAACTTTTAGGGGAGTTAGCACGTTTGCAACAATTTGATACACCTGCATGGCAGGGGATTCGGTACAAAAAAGCTTTGCAATCTAGCTTAGCTCAACCAGGTTTTGTAGGTCTCAAAGTCAATGAGGAGTTGTGTCATTTTAACAAGAGTAAAGATTATCTAGCTTCTACTGAACAATTACTAGCAGGGTTATCTAATAACATTCTAGAACAAAGACAACTGTTGAAGTCTGGGTTACAAGAGTTAATTGACTGGGCTTCGGCAAATTCTAATACTTTAAATTCTAACACATTGTTTGACAAGATCACCACTCTATTTGGTCCAGGTTCAGCTACATATAAAAATTCAGAGACCACAATGCAAATAATCTGCGGTAAAAGGGCAGAATGTATTGAAGTCAGACGTGATAGAATTTTAAAAGAAATTAATAATATTAACTTAAAGACAACCTTACAAAAGATCCCACCAAGTCAGGAATATTTATTTAGTAGAGAAGCTTTACATCCTGTAATTGCTTCCTTAGGCGGTTCTCAGATGTGGTTGAACACGCCCAACTACTTAAAAGAGAAAAAATCTGTTCCAAATTATCAAATATATAAAAAAAATCCTAAATCTTCTTTCAAAGCCCACAAACCAGAGAAAAGGCAAAACACAAAGTTTAGGAAGAATCAGCCCTTTCATCAGTACAGTACACCTGGAGACAAATCCACCAACACCAATAATAAACAAACTTGACTGCCGGGACAGGAAATTCGAGGGGGGGTGCCTACAAAACTATGTCGATATATGGAAAAATCAAGGAGCAACCAATTCCATACTGAGATTAATTACCAGTGCTCGCATACCATTCATAAGGAAACCCCCACTACAATTTCCTGGCCATCATGTGGTAAAGAGATTTACCACCAAAGTAACAACGGAGATGACAAAGATGATTTTGAAATTAAAAAGTATGAAAATTCTAGAGACACCACCAATATTGAATCCGGGCTTCCTTTGTCGAATGTTCCTAGTAAAAAAATCAGATGGGGGGCTCCGCCCCATATTCGACCTGAGAGGGCTCAATGCATATGTAGCAGTAAAGAATTTCCAATTAATTTCTCAAATAGATGTAGCAAATTTTCTGCAAATAAACGATTGGTTAGTGAAGATAGACATTCAGCAAGCTTACTTTCACTTACCAATTGCAAAGACACACAGGAGATTCCTCCGTGTAATATACAATGGAGAGGTTTTACAACTAACAGCCCTACCATTTGGCCTATCATCGGCCCCAAAGATGTTTGCAACCGTCTCGAATTGGATTGCGGAAATCCTTCGAGCCCAAGGTTTTCGTGTAATAGTGTATTTGGACGATTTCCTTTTGGTCCACCAAGACCGAGATGCACTTATTTCTCAGGTTGCGGAAACTCTGAGAATGTTAGAAACCTTGGGATGGCACATAAACTACAGCAAGTCGATGCTGGTGCCTGCTCAGGAGACAGAATATCTTGGTCTTGTTTGGAACTCTCAGAAAAATCTTGTAACACTGCCAACAAAGAAGGTAGAGAAAATAAAAGCAATGATCACAAGAATGCTGTTCTCTGGAAGCAGTTCTCTCAAAGAAGCTCAGAGTTTATTAGGTTTGCTAAACTTTGCAAATTACGCGACGACCAAAGGTCGATTACGATGTCGCAAGATGCAACTTTTCCTGAGAGAATTCAAACAAAACAGACCCCGAGAAAAAAGAATTCTGCCTCTACCTGTTCAGCGAGATCTGAATTGGTGGTTGGAGACAGTAGGTCACAACGCAACACCAATTGCCAAAAGAAGTGTAACCCACTTTTTGACAACAGACGCAGCGGATGCGGGCTGGGGGGCCCAGCTGAACAACACTCTCCTATCAAGGAGATGGGCCCCACATCAACAACATTGGCACTCCAACATGAAGGAGATGTATGCAGTGTTTGCAGCATTAAACAGTCAGCGGATGACATTAAAAGATGCACATGTACTCGTGCAATCAGACAACAGAACTCTGGTAGCGTATATCAGGAACGAGGGAGGCACCGGATCCATGACCCTGCTGAGGTTAACTACCAGACTGCTGCAACTCACAGAGAGTTTAAACATAACTCTATCAGCCACTTACCTCCCGGGGAGGCTAAACGGAATTTCGGATCACCTATCAAGGGGTCGAAAAGTACCAGAGTGGCATCTTCTGCCCCAGGCCGCGGAGGCTATTTTCACAATGTGGGGCGTCCCAGACATAGATTTATTTGCGTCAAGGGACACCGCTGTCGTACCAAGGTATGTAACTATCGACTCAAAAGATGGCTGCGCATTTTATTGCGACGCTTTCAGCCGACAGTGGGACTACCAACTGGCGTGGGTGTTTCCTCCACCCAGTCTAATACCAAGGGTACTATCCCATCTGAACAGTGCAAAGGGAATATATATTCTAATAGCACCTCAGTGGACCAAGTGCTTTTGGCTACCAGATCTGAGAGCACGGGCCTTGATGGAACCAGTCCCAATACAGAACCTGAGAAACATGTTAATAGATCAGACGACAGGCAAGTGCCCTCCACAAGTAGACAAACTGAATCTACTCGCTTGGAAAATTGGGGGTGGTCTGACCAAGTTGCCCACTGGTCCACAAAAGAGCAAAGTTTACTAAAGAGTAGTTGGCGGACATCTACCTTGGTTACATACAATGCTCCAATTAAAAGATGGATAGCCTGGTGTGAAAGCAAAAACATAAGTCCTAAAGTACCAGAGGGTCATGATGTTGCTAGATTTTTAGCTAAATTGTTTTTGGAGGACAAATTTGCTTACAGAACTATTTTGTTGCACAAATCAGCTATTGCTACTTACTGTGCAACTACAAAAGTAGATATTTCAAAAGATTTTTTTGTTCACCAAGTTCTAAAAGCTATTGCTCTTGCTAGACCTGCAGTTAGAAAACTTCCAATATGGGACACAAGCAAGTTATTTAACTGGTTGAAAACATCAGCAACTTGTAAGTCATTATTTGACATATCAAGACGAACAGCTCTAATACTTCTATTAACCTCAGGTCGACGACTGCACGATCTCACATTATTAGAGGTTAGTAAAGAAAATTTCTTATCCTCGGAGGATGAAATCACTCTATGGCCAAGGTTTGGTTCAAAAACTGATTCAAAGACACACAGACAATCAGGTTGGATGTTGCGGAAACATCCAGACAGAAGAATTTGTCCTGTCAGGCACATTACTGAGTTAGTGGCACATTCTGATGAGAGACGAAGCTCTGATAAAACCATTACTAGCCTGTTTATTTCCCTGTCTGGGAAACTGAGACCTGCTTCAAGGACTATGATTGCAGGTTGGATACGTAGTATTTTCAAGGAGGCTCATATTGATGCTCCACCGGGCAGTATTAGATCTGCCGTAGCCTCCAGAAGTTGGTTGGAGGATAGACCAGTACAGGAGATCCTTAACAGAGGCAATTGGAAGAGCATTGAAACCTTTAGGAAATACTACTGTCGTCCTGTGGACAAGATTAAAGAAAACACTGATGTTGATTTATTACATGCAAATTTTATTAGTATTTAATTTCATAATTTGATACATTTTTTGTTTTTATTATTATTTAATTTCTTAAGTTGAGTTATTACATGTTAATTTTATGGATATTAACAATGTGATTTAAAAGCTAATTACTAAATTGATCTCAATAATTGATCTCAAAGAATAAATTTATTTTTGTTATATGCTAAGTAAGCATGTCTCTAATTTATTTTTATTTTTATGATTATAATGATAAATAATCCTTTCACCTACTGTGTATTTATTTAATTCATCATAGCGTATGTACATCTCACCAGCAGATACCAAACAGGTCTTCAGCACAACGCTGTGTGTTTTAGCGAAATACATAATATAACTGTTTTGCATTACAACAAAACAGGTATTATGTATTGAATAAAACACACAGCGTTGGAGCAAGGTCCTTGCTGGTTTGTTCTGAAGACTCTATGACGTTGGTTGTCAACAATGGCGCCAAACTTACGGGCGCCCTTTAGTGAGCGGAAAAGGTAGTAAAACCAGAGAGAATTCGGTGAGTTTTACCATAGATATTTAGCAAAGGCGTTTATCACATGCAGCTTTCTTCAGCACAACGCTGTGTGTTTTATTCAATACATAATACCTGTTTTGTTGTAATGCAAAACAGTTATATTTTTAACGCTGATATTTCGATCCAGTTCATCGATATTTAATCTTCCGTGTGTATCATATAATCTTCGTGTTATAAGTGATCGAAGATCCAGTTGCAGGAATCGTGTTCACGGCATCATAAATTTGACCACAGCTTTTAAAAAACCGGCTAAGTGCATGTCAAGCCACGCGCAATGTAGAGTTCCGAAGTAGTAAGTTTATCGATTACTCATTAACTAATTTAGCTAACCTAGCCGTGATAGTTTTCCTTGTAAATTCATCATATAACCTATTTTTGTGAATTTTTTCACTAGTCCATCTCCAACCGTTTAGCTGGACAGGAGACGACGACACTTGACTGTAACCAAAATTGACACTTTAAAAGCCAAATATTTCGCAAACGAATCCTTAAATCCAAAAATGGTCTTACGAAACCCATAATATTTTTAAAAGACCTTTTCAACGATACACCACACTATGGGGTACATAACGAAAAATAGTTCATCCTCGCGTTACCTGTAGAGGAGGTACCCTGAAAAAAATATTTTTCAATATTTTATTCTACGATTTTGAAGTTTTAATAAATATGTAGGTATGTACTCGTATATCCATGCAAAATTACAGCTTTCTATCACTAACGGACAGGTGGACAGACGGACGGACGGACATGGAAATTATAAGGGTTCCGATTTTACTTTGGAACCCTGAAAGACATCAAATAAATCAAGCCTTTAATACGCCATCCGCACATAGATATCAGTAAGATATAATAGGTTGACTCCTCATCCAGAACAGACCATACAGTTAAACCACAGATTGCTTAATAGGTTTAACTGTGCACGCGTGCCACTTCGCAGACATACACTTCCATTTTATAGTAGGTTACTACCTACTTAATTATTATGCTTAGCTATTAAAATTATAGTCAGTCATAATAATATTATGTACCTATCTTTGAGAGGTAAGTTATGATTAGTATAGCTTCTAAACAATACTTAATATTACTTATTGCTTTTTCATAAAATGACGCGTTTTCTAATAATGATAACATTTTCCTTAAAGGAAAATCTGTAAAAACTAATTATATGCGTCAGAAAGAACATTCAAATTCATTTAAACATAGGTAGTAGGTACCTACGTAATATTATATTTGTAATATACAATATATGTAAGTTAAGTTAATAGGCTTATATACTGATTTAAATAATAAAGTAAATAGGTATAATAACAATCGAATTTACTGAACGTGGTTCTAATTTCTACTATACACAGGTCTGTACCTGTAATTGAGTTACTTTTTGGGCCAAAACCGTGACATGCAAAGCCAACATTACGTAACAACAAAAGCTAGAATGAAGTACAAATGATATGAAGGATCGAATCTCGACTCTCGTTGAATGGCCGGTGACGCGGGCGGGTGACGCTCAAGCCCGCTCATTCGGCTCATTCGGCCCATTCATGGCGCTGACGAGTGACCTTACCCGACCCATGTGCTGCGGCGGATGTGTAGTAGGTAGCGAATTCGACGATGTACCTACCTACATAATTGGCACAATGAAACACTCGTGTCGTGCGAATCGCTCGTCACTCGTGCCAGTTTTTGAACTTAGGAATAGTTAGGAGCTTTCAATTGTTTAATGTTAAGTAATTTTTTTATTATTTTTTTTATTTTATTTTTTACATATACAAAAAGTTAATGCTTGACCACAATCCCCCCTAAGGTAAGTGGAGATGTGGTCCAGGATGGTGAGCGCACTAACTTAAAAAAAGCCTATTCACTCTTTCCTTGAAGATATCCGCGTAATAGGGATGTTGACACTATCAGTAAATTAAAGTAAATTTATGTTTAAAGTATAAAGGAAAACATTTAAACACCTAAAATATTACTCTTTTGTCAAAATCAATCGCAATAAATTAAATATAATTATTTTAAAATGTTAAAAATAGTACTCACTGTCACGTGACCTCAAACGCCAATTTGAACTTATGACGTCATTGTTCTTATTTTATGCAAGTGCAACTAACTTTAGTCGACAGATAGTATTGAATATCGGCTAGTGACGTCACGTGACGTTTTTGGTGGGAAATTTGAAAATGATTTTTATTTATCAATTTTTGTTTTTAAATTGAAGATTTTTATTTTTATAATATTTTTTTCGTGAATCTTAAGTTTCTATCTATAAAATCAAATTGAATCCTGAAATTAGTCAACATCCCAAATCGTGTAACAATTATGGTACATTTGTAGATAATCTTTGCGATATTGAGTTGTTGATGCGTTTGTGAAATGGTGATACCTCTGGAGGTCATATTCGGCGAATAACTGAAGATTATTTACTCACCGTTCTGCCCGTGGCTCTGCCTGTGGGATAATAAGTACCCTATATACCATATAGTATATGGTATTCCAGCAAGGCTATTCTGTTTTGTAACTCGACAGCGGAATCTGCGATGCGTGTCAATTTTGGCAAGGAATTTTGACACTCATCGCGGATTCTGCTGTCGAGTTACAAAACAGAATAGCCTTGCAGGTCATGGTCTACCTGTGAGCTAAATTTTATGAAAAACCGTTCAGTAGTTTTTGCGTAAAAGAGTAACAAACATTCATACATCCACCCAAACAAATTTTCACAATATATAGAGCTGGTAGAGTCGCTAGTTAACAATAAAAATGTATTATTACACCTTATTACACATTAAATAAGTGCCTTAATATTCTTATGAACATAGGTACTAATTATGGGTAGATAGTTCTAACTTTTGCCAAAAAACGTGGTTTTCATTGGTAGTCTATGAAAAATATGGACCGAAATAGGTGTACCTAAAAATGGACAATGCTATTAGTCATTGTATTTGTTCTTTGTCTTAACCACGGGGGATGTAGCTAAGAAGTAGTTTTATAACTACAGCTACAAAAAAATTCAATGAGGGCGATTTAGATCAAAAATTACTACATTACCTACCTAATTGCTTAAGTAGAGCTTAAAAGATACCGTCTTTTATTTCATTAATATTTCGCAGCATTTCAACCTAAAGGATGACAACGAAACACTTAGAAATCGATTAATACCTCGACGTTAATAAACTCGACGCACTATACGAGTGTCATGAGAAACAGAGTAGATCCGGCACAGAGGTCTCCTGGCACGATCCGAGCCCGGAGCCGGCTGAAGATGGTCCGACCGTCCGCGCGTCCGAGCGCTGGAGATTCTTCTCGTTTTAATTGAAGGCAATTACATAAATTCCACGTACGTACCGGTGAGGGCGAGGGGAGAGGGGGGCGCGGTCGACCTTCCGTGAGGCCGCGCTCGCACCGAGCTCCGAGACTACGCGAGTCGTGAGTCGCGACAAAAGGTTGCTACTCCAAAAACGCACTTATTAACACCTCGTAAGCTATGGAATTCGTTGTCCATAGAGAACTTTATAGAAACAGGAACTGTTTCTTTTCCAGAAATTTCATGTACAATTACTAAAGTTCATTCTTTTCTATGAGTCGCAATCGCGTTTGTCTACATATTGTATTGTTTAGTAAAGTGTAGACTTTTATTGAATAATACGAGGGAAGGGATTATGACGTATAACGGGTAGAAGTGTTTATTAAATACGTAGAGCTATGCTACGAGTATATTTTGGAAGATAAAACACTGCTGAAAGCGAATTATTCGGGCTTTCACGATTTTTTATGATTCTTATTTGGAACGATCAAAAATTTTACCTGATAATATGGCTATATGTAGAGCCATATGTAGAGCCATTCAATCAAGACTTTATATTAGTGTAACTATACTGTATTTACCGACCATAGGAACAACAATGTAGTATACAAGTTTTATTGAGTTAGGACCATCATCATCATCATCATCATTACACATCTGCTCCGTTACATGAAAGTTAATAAGCTTTAAGAAAGTTAGCCTTAATAATTATGTTTCATATGTAACTATACCTAAGCATTTAAGAAAAGTTAAAACTCCATCTCAATCTACGCCATAATTTATAAGTAATGTTCGAAATATACGCAATTAAATTGCTTTATGCTAAGTATTTATAGAAGAAATAAAGAGAAAAAGAAATTCTACTACGTATGTATGTAGAAGATTCTCTGCTACTTATTATAGAGTTTCAATTCTCAGGAGACTAAAATAGCGTCGGATAATTAAGAAACAAATAATATACCTCTTGGTTGAGTCTACTTTTAAAAGTATAATTAAGAAGGTGTCATCATAAATCATTAATATTTTATGTATATTTAATTTATGGGCAACATCACGCCATATAATGGCCGGTAGCAAGCCGTTGAATCAACATTTTTATTGGCACATGTATAAGAACATCAACAATTTTAAAGATACAGTCCGCAATTTTTTTGGCTTTATTAAACTGGGCGTGAAAAATTTTGTTTGTTCATTTGCTCGTGGAATATACGAGGATGTCTACATATTTGGACTTTCATACAGCTCCCTGCTGTTCAGTACTATAATTTAATGTTATGTTGAATCTCATTTGGTTTTTTAATCTTTTGTACTAAATAAATTTTACTCAGTATCTTCTTCATATTTGGTGGGTTTGAATCTACCATTAGGAATTTTATTGAGATAATATTTCATATTTCAATATAATTATGCAGGTACCTCTATACCTTTTTTCTTTCAATCTGTATATATTTTTATTTCGATGACTTGCTGCTTGCTTATCTAACCAAGGATAATTTAGTTTCAGAAGTTAGGCTTCACATATTATTATCTTCTCATAGAGCATAATAACAATAAATTCTCAGAAAAATATCTTACAACCGCTAGAACACAACATAATTAACATACCAACAGATTATACAAAAAATATTTTTATAATTTAATTTTTTTTCAATTGTATACCAATCTGCATACTAGTAGCATGTTGAATATTAATGATAACATGAATAATAATTAATGTTATAATACTAAAGAACTCATACTACTCCCGTGTTGCAGAGATTTTAGTTGTTAACTTGTTACGCTAGCAAAGAATCGCCGTCCACGATAGTTTTACCGTTCACGTAATGGGCAAACGTTATTGATGACCTTAATGATAACGGGTGGTAAAATTGAAAAACCAATGGGACACTGACGGGTTCGGGTATTCTACATTCCAGTAAAGTTGACTTAAAGTGATTAGAAAATTCCGAACGAATGACGTGTGCGTCCAGGATGTACCTACAATGTTCACTCAAAAAGCAAAAGTAGCAGAGAGCGAATGGAGCACGGTTTACAGTACGCAGTCGGGCCAATGACATCACTTTCCACCATCAACACGGCTCAACTATCCGCTCTGCGACAAGCGAACGTCGTCTCTCGCACCACACGATACAGTCCACTATCGTAAAGTAAACCCCCGCGGTGTGTGGACTCGAATATTTTTTCTGTTTCTTCTATCCGTATACCAGTATCTTGGTTTCCACAAAACAAATTGTTGTTTAAATCGTAATAGCAGCGTGTTTGACACGTTAAGCCTAGCCTCTCGTATCGTGAACCCGAATCAATCATGCGTTCGACTTCTTTAGTAAATGAAGCGTGATTAACGTATCTTTGAGATCTTGTGGGGTTCAGAATGTGGGAAGATTTTGATTAAGAAATT
The DNA here is from genome assembly GCA_911387775.1 of Thymelicus sylvestris. Lineage (NCBI taxonomy): Eukaryota > Metazoa > Arthropoda > Insecta > Lepidoptera > Hesperiidae > Thymelicus > Thymelicus sylvestris. Next base: position 5,379,298 of record OU426892.1, read on the forward strand.
GTGTAACTATTTTAGCAGTAGACAGTAATAATAGGCTATCAGTGATGTTCAACGCTGGTCGCTCTAAGGAAGACTCCGGTATGAATCCTGCTCACACCTTTTTTCACAGTTTTATGTGTTAATGAGAAGAAATATTATCTTTTGATGGTGAAGGGAAAAATCGCGAGGAGAGCTCTCACGATACATATTTTCCACGTTATAAAAGACATGAAAAGTCAGCTAATCTGGATTTGTTTAGGAACACGCTTTAAATTTAGATAGTGAAGTTGTGAATCGAAAGGAAATGAAAAGTCACAAGTTGCAATTAAGATCATCGTAATGACTGTTCTACTACTTTCTGATTTATTGGAACATATTCGAATTCGAAAAAAAATGGCCAAATGTTAAGCATCACTTAAGTATGTCAATCCAATGTTAGACTTAGTACCAAAGTAGCACTGTTCCCGCGTTTTCCGGGATAATAAGTACCCTATATGTTATTTCAGATCGTGATCTACCTGTTTGCTAAATTTCATCAAAATCCGTTCAGTACTTTTTGCGTGAAAGAGTAATAAGTAAACATTCTCACAAACTTTCACATTTACGATATAGTAGGATCTAAAAATAAATATTGTAAGTTTTTTGTCCAAAACAAGCTTATAATTAAGTGTGACATAGTTGGTAAAACTTTTTCAATGACACAGAAATGAACTAGACAGTATGTCTCTATCTAGTAAAATCATTTAAAAAATTTGCAAAGTAATGTTGTTGTTCTGACTTTTGTTGTAGATAATTATGTATATTTAATGATTTACCTAGATGAGAAGTTTTACAAGATTCTATAGGTAAACTACGGGAGTGATAGGTGAATAAAGTACACTAAAAGTAGACTTAAGACACCTAGGTGAATTAACTCAGGTGAATAAAGTCGAAGTCACCTTTTTTTTTCAATTACGTAGAATGCTTATTATGAATATAACATGATTACTAAAAATATTTGACACGTATTTGTGTGATCATGACCGGCATAAAATATAAGATTACTAGCTGCCCGGACAGACTTCGTTCTGTCAAAAGTTATTTTTTTGAGATGTAAGCTATCCTATCTTTCAAACTGCACACGGTGTGCAAATTTGATTAAAATCGGTTAAGTAGTTTAGGAGTCCATCGCGGACAAACAACGTGACACGTAATTTATATATATTAAGATAGTAACTCTTGTTTTGTAATGAAATTTTTAACTAGTTGAACAAGGCAGTGTGGAAACAGTAAGCAAACTGCATAACCTCATAATTTTTTCAAAGACTTAAGTCATCTAATCCGGGCATAGCCGGTGGTTTAAATTTTCTAAACATCAGCAGACATGAATCGTCGATGATGAGGTTTGATTGGATTGCAGTGGAATGATTTGTAAGAAACACTTTATTTCTAGCGGCGGAGTGTGATGGATGTTTTTTAGTTAATCTGCATGAATATTTAATGACATGAGTAAAACCCGGTGCCTGGTGGTAGCTACGCGCGGCTGACCTGCCGTCAGGGTTGACACTTGCCAGATAAACTTGATAAAATACCTAGCAAAAATGCTGGTGATGAAAATTGGTAAAACATATCGCTCACCCAGGAATACAACGGCACATCTATGTTTGTCATATTTTACAGAAACGAAATTCAAAAATTTTATAAAAATGTTTAAAATTAATTTATGGGTTCTTTTTACGTTTTTTACAGATTTTATGGGTTTGATTACTAGTATAGACATTAATACATATTTACCACTATGAAGATTATGCACTTTTAAACACGTATACCGTATAAACTCAACTTCGCATTTTTTGCAGATGTGCCATTATATTACTAGGTGAGCGATATCAGTTGGAATATTTATTCTTGTTTTTATTAAAACTTAATAAATACAAATACAAACAAGAACACCGAAAGCGAACTGCAAGTCTACAAAGTTTGGATTTGGATAAAGGCACGATATTATGTTATTTTTTACTCCTGATTAATAGGTAAATACTCAAAAGTCAAAACCTACTTTTTTGACTAGTGTCGAAGTTTGGAAAGTTCGCTAAAACCCCTACGTGGCTCAACGACTATACTCGTAGCAGTTTGATCACAAATACAAACGTAGACATCATCAAAATGGAACGTATATTTTAGGTGCTCGAATTACAGCGTCAGCAATCAGCATGCTTGAGTGACAGTCAATTAGCGAATTAACGCCCCAACTCAGAGTCTCTAACGGTTACTTAAATCGCTCCTTAGTACAGAATTAGTATGGTGATTCTTTATTAAGGAGCGATTAAAGTAAGCGTTAGTGACTCTGACTCTGACTCTGTAGGTGTTAATGGGTAAAAATCACATGCCATCCTCGCAGCCCATCATCGCCAGCTTATAAAACGAGTGACAACCCTAGCAATGCCCGTCACCCGTCCGGCCGGATCCGAGAATGTTGCTAATGATAACTGGTATCGAATGGTGATTTACGGTAGATCGCATCCGGACCGCCGCCGGACCACATCACCTCGCTTGTGGAGTGGACTGTACGGACTTGATGACGTACAAGATGTCCATTTAGATTAGCCGCGGACCTATTGAATTAATTTAAGTTTGCTGTTTTTCACTTGTTGATTACAAATCCTTATCCGTTTACGTGTTTCTCGGTTGTTTTATATTAGGGCATTTTATCAGTGGTAAGGTGTAATGAATTGTTGATTCATCTGCAGTGCTTAACTGGTCTTTATTGGAATAAAATAATGAAAAACCATGCAATAAAACCGGTTAAGTGCGAGTAGGACTCGCCCCGAGGGTTCTGTTTTGTAGAGCCGAACATTGCTCTTATTTAAACTGAATTGAGTAACAAACTTAACTTTGCCGTTGGAAAACTGTCATTCCTATACATCGACATAGAGCGTGATCAATTTACCAATTATAATATTATCTATCGGAAATTCATAGGCAACATAACTTAACAAATTTATACTTAGCACTTGAAGCATACTTAGTTTTATAACGACTCTACATCCGTGGCGATCAATATCTTCTAAGACTCATTGTCACTCACTATAGACCTCATTGAAACCTTTTCTTGACGTGTAAGCCCTTAGCGTACTAGCAGCTTAGGAAGGTACATCTGTCGGAGATGTTAAAGAATCTTTACTGTCAATCGAAAGGTAACGAGCATTTGAAAAATACATCATACAAAACTTCAGATTCTACATTTTTAAATTATTGAATTATTAAACTACTTTTTAGATGTATGATACGACTACCCACACTATGTTTTTTTATGTCAACGTCAAACGAGCAGATGAACCACTTGATGGAAAGTGGCCACTTCGGTCATAGGTAGCCATCATGGCAAAAAAAGAGAAGAAAGAAAAAAGTTGGAACAACCAGGTGTTTGGCAGCTGAATCAAGCAAGTTATTTGTTTAACAACTAAGAAACAATGCAACGTGGGTAAGGGGCAGGGTGTAAGAGGTATCCGAAGGAGTGAAAAGGAAGGAAGAAATTTTAATTAAACATTTGAACTTAAAACTTTGGTTCTTCTCACTGTTCTGGTTTTACAGTTAACACTTCAAGAGTGAAAAAGACGATCAAGACGAATAAGACGTGCCCTAATACAATTATTTTCTTGAAAAAGTTTCCATAGAAATCGATGGTTGAGTGCACAATACCATGTGCTAGCTACCAGGGCTACAGCGAAGCGGAGGCGACGTCGCGGCTAGGTGCGGCCGCGGCTGCCGTGGGCGAACGGGCAGCGCCCACACGACGCCAGCGCGAGCGTCGACGCAAATTCCGAGCCCACTGCCATCTCGACCCACACCTGCGGTAACCATTGCTAGAAGCCCTGCATAACTCACGACACGAGAAAGAGACGACTTCCATCCTACCACCCTACAACCTGACTCTGTCTGCTTGAAGCTGTAAAGGCTGGAAAGAAAGTCCATTCGAAAAGCTTCGCAAGCATTCGTAATGGATCAAGATAGCTCAGATGTGATTATAGGCTTCTTCCTGATCAAACTTTGTAGTCTAACTACTTTGTAGAACAAGAATCATTTTTATAGTGCTCTAAGTTCAAACTACTACTGAAAGGGGACGAATTCCTCATCATAACAACTCTGATGGATTTTAGCTCGGAGATGATTTTGAGGGCCTATGTGGAATGCTACTAACGCGATTGTCCCTTATTTTCCTTCAAATTAGAATGCAATATTGGTAGATAGCAGTCGGTAAACCTTCTTTGGGCAGTATTAGATAGGTTGGGTTACCTACTACTAAGGAAGGTTTTTGACCTCGGCTCGGATGTCCTGCAATAGACTGCTGGAGAGCTGATGAATGGAAACCATATTTACATGTGTGCGTAATCCAGTTTATGTGTCATCCACAAAGGAAACAACACACACACACACACACAGATTTGCTTTAGGCTTACAAATCTATGAAGTTCCGGGACCATAAATTCTCACCTGATCGACGGCATTACTTCCTACTTTCATATTAGATACATGTTATTGTTTCTACAGTATCGTATCGCATCCGTCTCGTATCGTGTTGTAGCCTTGAAGCGTGTCAATATTCGTTGCTAACCGAAGTCGCCGCAGCGCCACAGCGTTAGATCCGGACCGGTTGATAAAACATTGATTTCTATTTAATTTCACCTAATCGATCATCACATCGATCATATCTGACATCGATTGCTCCCTAAAGATTTGAATTTGTGTTAGTGAGGTTATGTTAGGTTAGACTGTCATTTTCAGGTGAGTTTTGAAATTTGTTTTTATGGAGGGTAAAATAATGCGTATGAGAAGCGTGGTTTACCGATAAGGCCAATCCATCCTAACACCACCAATCCATACTACTCTTTAAGGATACCCATTCTAGGCGTATGTACCCAGGGGACAGGGGCAGACTTACCCCCCAGGATTTTGTATGCTTACCGCTTGTCTATAAAATATCTTATTTATGATGCATTAATGACTAATGTATTAGATATCCTACATAGATTGACATGTGCACGGTATGTACAACTAGTAAAAGTTTGAAGTGTTGCCAAGTGAATGGAATCGCATTGGCAGGTGACAGAGGGTGGGTGCGTTCTGGGCGTTAGTAGTCAGCAGTGTCAGCTCTCAGTACTCACCTACATGTTCCGTGGGGCAAATCCGGCTTATAGGTAACTGAAACAACAATAACCAAACGTTTAAGCAACGAAAAATAACCGAAAAACGGTTAAGGTTTTTTTTTTGTATGTTAGGACAAAGTCATATGTATATACGAGTATAAGCCGTAATGTGGTTTATATGACTAACTAAACCAGTATTGACCGGTTAGACTTACGTACTTACTTATACATTCGTTCGAAACAAAGCTCTATGAAATCTAATAAAGTTAATAGTTAGTTACACAGTATGCTAGATTTGTTATATAATAAACCGTTTCAATCACGCACCTCGTAGTTTACGTTAAAACGACTACTTAATCGTATATGACATAGGTACCTACTGATACATGGAATCGGTAGAGAAAAAACTGACACAGCCGCCTCGATACTTGCGCTACACGTGAACGCGGCGAACATTACGTTTCACATAGTATCTGCTTCAAGAAGGTCAGCCTAGGATGCGGACAACAAAAACGTTCATTTGAAATAAAAATATTCATCATGAATGAATAAACAATTCCACGTTCATAGCGTTAATCAATGAGTTGCATGCAGGCAACAGTGCGAGCCGATGTCGAGCTCATTGATCGATCGACTTGATAGGTACAACTACACGCGCGTCGTGTACGTATAGGTGCGCACGCGCAAAGAAAACCGGATGGCGCACACTCGGGCGGGTGCGGTGGTGTGCGTTCGTGAGCAAAGGATTTCCTACCGCCCCGCGCGCCCCCTGCCTTAGACCTGTTGCAGCGCTACTGGAGTTACGCCGCATAGTTACCAGACTCGATATGGCTGCTCTCCGCCGCGCCGCGCCGTTCCCACACAGATAACTTAAGGGTGCAGTGGTTAAGTTGAATTCAAACATAGAGTTCAAACGATTCAAAGTTTCAAAGCTTTTCTTTTTAGCAGAATGAATCTGGGATAAACAGAATTAGTATAAGAACTAAGAGTAGACACTCTAAGTATCCAACGTTTGTACCTACGAGAAGTCGAAGAATTGTAATACGATAACAATTTATTAAAGTCATTTTTAGGGTTCCGTAGCCAAATGGCAAAAAACGGAACCCTTACAGATTCGTCATGTCTGTCTGTCTGTCTGTCTGTCTGTCTGTCTGTCTGTCTGTCTGTCTGTCCGTCCGTATGTCACAGCCACTTTTTTCCGAAACTATAGGAACTATACTGTTGAAACTTGGTAAGTAGATGTATTCTGTGAACCGCATTAATATTTTCACACAAAAATAGAAAAAAACAATAAATTTTGGGGGGTCCCCATACTTAGAACTGAAACTCAAAAATTTTTTTTTCATCAAACCCATACGTGTGGGGTATCTATGAATAGGTCTTTAAAAATGATATTGAGGTTTCTAGTATCATTTTTTTCTAAACTGAATAGTTTGCGCGAGAGACACTTCCAAAGTGGTAAAAAGTGTGTCCCCCCCCCCTGTAACTTCTAAAATATGAGAATGATAAAACTAAAAAAAATATATGATGTACATTACCATGCAAACTTCCAACGAAAATTGTTTTGAACGAGATCTAGTAAGTAGTTTTTTTTAATACGTCATAAATCGTAAACCGCAATTTACCTCGATCAAAGATACAACGAACTTCAAAAACTTTTATATTATGTTACTTGCTACTACGGAACCCTTCATGGGCGAGTCCGACTCGCACTTGGCCACTTTTTAGTATATTTAACAGTTTTGGGGTTTAAGTTTTGATTTAGGTTATAAAAGAATACTTACAATAAAAACAATTTTATTTTAAACCGTTTGTACCTACATAATACTCTACTATAAATTGTTTTAAATCAAATCCAAATTTTTTTGTGGTAACTAAAACCAGAAACAAATTTTATTATTACAAAATTTATTCTAATTTGGCCTTTAAAAAGTATTGTAATGAGTTTTTTTAAATAAACAAATTTAACATAGGAATTGAAAAACATGTTTTCCAATGCATAATGTATGGGAAAATATTATGTTTGTTACCAACTGAAAATGAAAATTTGTTCGTATTTTTACCGTTTTCCTTTAAGGGCATAGACTTCTTATTAATTTTCGTGTAATATATAAATAAAGAACTATTCTTTGTAATTTTTTTAAATTCTAGCGTCATTAGTTTCGGAGATAAAGGGGGAAATGGTCAATTTTTGGCTTTCATTTTTGTTCTTTCTTGAATAATTTTAAAACTATCCATTGTAGAACAATGAAAAAATATATTTGAGATCCTCATAATAAGACCTTTCATTTGACATACACAAGATACGGTTAGCAAAATATTTATTGTTTAATTTCGTTAAAAAAATTTTTTTTCACAAAAAAATACATGAATAAAAAATGTCAACTCATTTGGTCCAGTGGTTTCGAAGTAAATTTGCTGTAAAGAGCCGACAGACACGTACATACGAGTGATCCTATAAGGATTTTTTTTTCGTTTTTTTCGGAACCCTACAAGGCATAAAGTATAAATAACCCAAAAAAAAAAGAACCAAGAGATAAAATCATATTATTTTACAGTATTTTTAAAGTTATTAGTTTCCGTTTATATCATACGAGTAAGCCCTCGCTTTGCTTCGGTTTTCTTATTTTTTACACCTTGGGTTACATTATTAGAGTTTTATTAAGGATCCCTAATTTTTTTTGAAAATATAATATAGCCTATGTCACCCGGGGATAGTGCAGCTTTCCAACAGTGAAAGAATTTTTCAAATCGGTTCAGTAGTTTCGGAGCATATTCAATGCAAACAATGAAATCTTTCCTCTTTATACTTATACTCGTAATATTAGTATACATAAAGAATTGCCCCTCTGCCCCGTGATTGATCTATGAATCCTATGATGTAGTGAAGCGGGCCGGGCCGGCCGGGCCCACGCACACCAAGACTCGAACGTTTAATTATCACGGCGCACTCGTGAAATTGCCGCCGATCTTCACCGCTCTCATCGATATTATATTATATTAATTTAATACTTACATAAATCACACCTGCATAATAATATCTACATGAGGTTATGTTTTCACTGTTTACACAAGCTCACGTAGGTATTTGGCTACGCACCTACTGAATTGTGATACGAATTTGATTTTATTTCAATTCAGTATTTAATTGCAATCAACCCGAATAACTTTGAATTTCAGTGTAACGATGTTTACTTTGGCGAGAGGCTAGTTCACTAGTAAAATAACTTTGTGTAATTTGTTAATACAAAAAATAGTAGGTACAAGATCCATATGATGGTAACTACCATGTTATTATTAAAATTTTATTGGAAAATATACGAAGAAGGAAGGACTTGAAATCCAATTGTGTTCTCTACCAGTCGACTCTACAACCGCAAATAAACGTAGATTACCAAATACCATCATAACAAAGTTTACAACCTTAACTTTTATAGATATTATTCACGTGATAATGTTTTGACAATGAAGTACCAGTATCACTACTTAAAAAACTTCAGAACTAGCACAGAATACATATGGAACTAGTCAAATTTCCTTGAGCTCGTTCACCTTAAATAGACTAAATAGAATAAACACCATACCTACATCTAATTTAAACTTTTGATAGTGTTGTAATATTTTAATTTGTAACGTAACATACCTAATGTAGTTTCAATACTTATTAAGGTGGGTACCTATCTATTTTCTGTAATAAACCTTTTATTACTTGGTTAGACATATTATGGTTACTCAAAGACCTCTTGCGCGTACATCAAACAGCTACCTACATAATTTTGTATTACTGATAAAATATAGGTGCATAAATAATTTCGGTGAAGGAAAACAGAGCGAAAATCCCTACCTACCTCAGTTTTTCATGAACATTCGTGAAGGTATGTGAAGGCTATGAATTTAGTCAAATATGGCGAGATGACGACCTAAACCTAACAATAGGATACATGGGTTGTATTGTAATGATAAACACATTATGTACCTACATACCTGCTTAAGTAAAGGTTGTTGACCCGTTATTGAAATGTAACAAAATCATTTTCAAATGTTCAAAAACCGGACAAGTCAGGCCACGCGCAATGTAGAGTTCTGAAGTAGTAAGTTTATCGACTATTTCTCATTAACTACTTATGCTAACATAGCCGTGATAGTTTTCCTTGTAAATTCATCATACAACCTATTTTTGACAGACGGACGGACGAACTCCTTAAAATTGACGGAAATGCCATATTTTTTTAAACTCATATTAAAAATGAATGAATTTTGAATTTTTTCAAAACTATACGATCTCGTTTCCCCTAATTCTTATTGGCAATGTGTTGGCAAACACATCAACAAGCCAATAGCACCATATTTTAGGAAAGTTGAACACCGATTAACTCGCAGGAATCGGTGATAAATAGCCTCCGTTGACCGTTCCAATTCAAGTATCAATCAACACATTACAACTTGACATGATTATTTTATTACTTCCTCGCAGAACTGTAAATATTTAATAGCATAAGCGGGCTTGTCGGTAAAAGTAAAGGTATAAGAAATTATGTTGCTCAATATGATAACTAAAAGTAGGATGGATTTCGCAATGATTTACCAAAAGTAAAAATAAGTAAGTTGGCGACGCACTCGGCCCGCGATGGCCTCAAGCTCTAACGCGGTGAAAAAAACAGGTAGCGCCGTTCCATCGTATCGATCTTTATATTATTTTTCTTATTTATCTTTTTTATCTGAGCCTCGCTTCGAGACGGACCCGAACGGAAGTTGTAACGATTTTTAATCGCACCGAGTATCTCGGCCGCGGCCGGTTCGAGCCCGCTTCGGACGACCAGTTTGTACCTCGATATACTTATATATATTTTTTTGTAAACAACCACCGGAAACGGACGAGAGAACTTAGTGCCCTGGAACACATATCTTCCATTACGTCCCTCTGTTCTCGGTAACGATAAGCGGAGATAACGCGAGAACGACAAGCCCTGGGAGATGGGAGATATCGATGCTGAAATGAACATGAGCTAATGAATGTCAATAGTAATAATAGCGGTGTAGTGAGTGTAGTGACAGCATTTCACCGTCAATGTTCGACAGACACTCGGAGTAGCGCGGTCGCCACTCGCCGGTCAGTGCGGAGCCGGCAATGTCAGCAGCTGACGCCGAATAAGACGGCTGTGAATTGCGACGATGTATTTTAGTAACGTTTTTCTGCCAATAGCGCCGCGTGGGCGAGTGATAATGGCCCGAAATATCCACATTCTCGCCGCCCACCCGCACCATCGAGAATATTACTCCACAGATAAATAATTTTAATCTTAAGCTATTTTCATAATGGCAAGCGTTGCGGCGTCGCTCGTTACGTGTAAGGTGGAAGATCCTATGGAACTAAATGACAGTACGCGAGCAGACATCACGCGCGGCCTACGTAAGCAAACACTCGTCATTTTCATATATGTAATAAATATGTTGGTTTGAAATATCATATAGATGTTTGCCGTACTGTCGTGAGTTTATGGGATATCCTTTCAAAATGTTAAATGACACAGAGCATACTGTGCGCAGAATAGGAGACATTGAGAATGTTTTGAAAAGCTGTCAGAATCTCGCGCCTCTAATATTATTTTCTATCACTTATCGTTTGTATTGGTATTCAGTGTTCAGTGCGTTGCACGTTAGATGTAGTTGTTTGTTCTTTTACGTAGGGATCACTTGTGTCTTCTTACGTAGATATTTATAGGATACTAGCTGACCCGGCAAACTTTATACCGCCTATCAATCTCCCTCTCCTTCCCCCTCCTCCTCTCCCTCTTCCTCTCCTCGACTGAATATTTCTAAAAAGACAAAAAACATCAAGTTTTTCACATCTAGGAACATTTTGTATTGGATTTTTTTTTAGTATTTTAATATTTTCCGTTACTTATTATTTATGTTTTCACCTTTTAAACCTTCCCTGAAGTTTCACAAATATTTCAAGATCAAAATTAGCCAAATCGGTCTAGCCATTCTCGAGTGTTAGCGAGACAAGCGAACAGCAATTGATTTTTATAATTATACTATAGAGTATAGATTGCAAGAAAAGCCTCTTGACATTAGGTGGCAATGATTGGCAATATAATATACAGATATAGTTGTGCTAGTGCTACTTTTGACATCTCGACCAAAATACAATTTATCTTCATGAAGAAAAACACGTCGACCAAACTGCGCTGCAAGACAATTTCGCTCTACCCTGCGCTTATCCAGTGCTGAGCACATAGGTATAGTTTAAAACTTGAAAATTCCAAGTCCCACTTCACACTCCAGGCGCGCTGGTCGCGGTGTCCCACTAACCGTTCCTCTGTTTGCCGAACAAATATCCACCAACATCGCTAAGTTCACATAACGTAAACACAAGTGTGTGAACAGCTGACATCGGAATACAGAATTCAAGGATTAAGTAAAGATACTGCTTATATACCCACCGATTTGACTGGCACTTGATGTGCTACTTTATTTAAGAGAAAGTTATCTGAAATTCAAATCAAATCAATTTATTGTAGAATATAGGTACACAGGTAAGTATGTTATATAGGTAATTCCGATATATCCCTGCCAATGGACATAAAAATAGTTTCATTGCCTCTTTTTACTTTGTTGTAACTACTTAGGTAATGTCTGTCTACGTCTGATTTGCCGTTATCCTTTTTAAATTATTATGCCATTTTAAATAATAATTCTGTTCGAATTCTTATGACGCAAGTTTCTATAACCTAGGTATAATGTCTATAAAACATCATTGTTCACTGAAAAAAAATCCTTTTCTTCTTTGTATCTAAAGAGAGTCTGGGTAGCATAATAATATGGTATGAACTATAATATAATTGTCTCTGTTTATAAAATGGTACATACATAATATTCAGTTTTATCTTTGATGAGAGACGAATAATTGTTAGCATATCCTAGGTAACTGTATTTTTCCGCGAATTCATTATACATATTTATACATCGAAACAAATGATTACAGAGTACAAACAACATGGCGGTATAAAGTATACCATACCACTGTATACCGTGGAACAATCGCTGAACCCGCTATCTGTCTGTGTTGTTGGGAAGCGTCCGAGTTCCGACGTAGACCGTAGACTAAACAAGCCGGACATGATGTGTGCTGCATGCTTATTGCAAGTCACGATAAAAATGTTTAAACAGTATAATAGATGTCTCGTTAAATCACAGAAGACGTAATAGTATCTACATGTTAAATCTAAATAGGTACCTACTACATTAATATAATTTAGTCTTAAAAATAGTACCTACCTACATAGGTATTTATTTTTTACGTTATTGTTTATTTTATGTTATCTAAATCTTTGATTTATGTAATTTTATGAGTAAATTATACTCTGTACCTATAACACATAATTTAATACTAAAACCACTGCTGACTCTTAAATTAGCAAAGTAAAGGATGTACCACTGATGTGGGAGTCTTCAAGAAAAGAGTGATAATCTTGCGCTTACCATCCTCGACTAATTGTAGTATGTATAATTATAGAATTCCTATTCCCAGAATTTACCGTAAAATGTTCAATAAAAATTAGTAGCGTGTTTTCCGCTTTCTTGGACAACGCGTCAATGATGATTTGATATTGATATTCTGGATGTTCTGAAGGTGTCGGTGCATATCTACTACTAGCACGCCGATGATGAAGAGCGTAAGAACAGGCAATTGTCGCTCTGTCAGTACAAGACGATACGCACGCTTTTGTTGTTGTCAGAAGTGCTTGACATTAATTTATTATTCGTGTATTGTACGAGAAACGATGTTATGATGATGTTAAAAGATAAACGTGTGTGTGTTGTAGCTCTTTTCGGAACAAATTTTTTGGTTGATTTGTAAGGGAATAACGTATCTATTTTTTTTAAATATCATTGTGCATATCAGAAAAACAAGACCGTTTACTCGTTTGTTGATAATTCACATTATATTTGAATAACATAAAAGGAACAATGTAATTTTTTCAAAATCGATATCTCTATTCAATTTTTTACCTGCCTAGCATATTTCAGGTTCAACTAAGACTTAGCAGAGTTATTTCATGAAATTCTTATAAACATGCAGTACAGTCAAAACTCTCATAGACGAAGAGAAGTCCGTTGTCACGGTCGGGCGCCGGCCGTATTTATATCCCTTTGAAACGGCCGCTCCTTATGTTTTCACTGACGGTTTACTTAATCTCCAAAGGTTTCCGACGTAAATAATTTACACTACTTATCTTAACTGTTGACGACATTAAACTTTAATATCGTTTCACAAAAAATTGAATACTGTTTCGTGCTAGCGATAATTCACAGATAGGTATTGCTTACAATGGGTAATGAGTTTCCGTTTCAGAGTTACTTTTATTTATAAGATGAATGTATGAACGTAGAAAGAAAAAACAAACATTTATTCAGGCTTATATCGTAACAGAAGTAACAGAAGTTGAAATATTTAATTTTAATTTCAACTTGGATACCATTAAGGTCAAGTTCCTTTGAAGAAAGGAAAAAAGAAAACGAAAATAGAGAAAACAAAATATACCTACAAACACGAAACTATGGCCCACCCCTGAAAAGGTCCATCACTCGGCGGCTTCAGTAATTTTCAGTTTCTTTCGCCTCTTCTTGTCCTCTTTGAGTTTTTGAAACGCTGAAATCGATTTCAGATTCAATACCTTCGAAGGTATGTTGTTAGGTATGTTGTACCACCTGTACCTTATGCCTAGGCTTACCCCATATATCTTCAGATGGGTCGTCATTCATTTGTCGAATAGTCACATAAACTGGTTTATACCTTAACTTCAACTTCAGACAATAGCAAAAACGTAATAAATTCAACCAAAATTGTTTGCATATTATACATACATAAAAGGCAGTTTTCGCGTCCACTATACCACGTCATAATAAAACATTGCAAGCTTTAACATGCCACTTATGGCAATAAAATTGCTCTATGAAATTAAATTCTGACATAATTTGATTTTAATGATTGACTGTTCGGAGAAGCGTGGATTCGGAACCAGTTTAATAAATCATTGGAAGCATCAATTACACTGTTGAGGGGTTTCGTTTACCGGCAAATTGAAAAACAATATTATATATGTATTATGTTGTATAGTATACATCGGCAGTTATTTCAAAATACGCAACGGAACATTTGCATAGACAGCGACAGACCAATGTGAGATTAGGTATATATTATGCAAAAGATGATTATGTTTTTCTGTTTGCAATTAGTTTTTTAGATACCTACGATCGTTTTTATTGCAGTTTTTAATTTTCATTTTGAAAGTTTTATAATTATGTTCGTATACATAATAAGTACTTACTACATTGAAGTATTATTACTAGCGTATAGAACCGACACCGCGAACAGAATGTATGTTCCAATGAATTGAAGCCGCGCGGCTTCAATGTCCAATGGATTCGTACGATTTTGAAAGGAGAACAGGGGCTCAATTTTGAAAATAGAACCTCCCGGCTAGGACACACATTTTATTTGAGATGTCTACTCTATGTATATACCTCAATGACTTACTATAATTATTTGTGTTGCGATTGTATTCTATCCTTTTCCCTAGCAAACACACAAGACCTAGATGCAGCCTCACTCAAAGGATAGGCTTAACGGAGGACGCAATTATGATGATTAAATGAAACTGGTTCTGTTCCCGGACCAGTAGCCGGGTAGTAAGGACGCTCGACTCGACACCGAGATTTACTCGCCATCGCAGTTTTTTATTTAGGGTGCGTTCACAACACGTACTGTGAGCTGCCGACTGTGACTAGCTTTTTTATGCAATTAATAGAAGTACTTATAAAGTGCAATTGAGTAACTATCTGTCTTGACAGTTAGGTGATAATTTAGGAGGTATTCAATTCGACTGTATTTTTTTATGTTTGTTACCTCAGAACTTTCGACTGGGTGAACGGATTTTGATAATTCTTTTTTTTAATCGAAAGCTGGTGCTTGTCATGGGGTTTCATTTAAATTTGAAGCGAGATTTAACAAGGTAGTTTTAGAGTTATTCCTAATTTTGAAGTCGGTTATTTTTTTATAAATCTGTTGTACACTCGTATTTGATTTCTACAAGACTCACTTGATGATATTTTTACCTGTTATTCCTGAAACAAAAAATCGAGTGTGGTAATAAGACCGTCAGAGACGCCAATTGTATAAAAATGAGAGATCTATGCTTCAACGGACATGCCTACGTAGGTATACTTTAAAAATGTACTTATCATAGTTTATTGCAAAGTGACATTTAGGCTGCCAGATTCTCAGTTGCCTAACTACATGCTTGTTCTGAACGCAGCCTTATCTTCTGTATGATTTACCCATGCAATTCATACATAAGATATAAATTTTATTCGATTCCAAGCAGTAAGTTAACCAAGTGAACCATCTCGTTGGTTTCATTATAGACTTATGAGCATCTAAACTAAATAAAGCTCATTTGGTAGTAGTTCTTTAAATTAAGAAACGCTAACACACTCATAACCCCGCAATAGGTTTTTACCTGTGTCGCGGGTGGCATGGACGACACATGTAACACATCACAATAACATCCATGACCCGAGTACAAATATTTATCTGTCACATAAGTATCTGCCAGGGTCGGGAATCGAACCCGGGACCCGTGCTTACTTCCGTATCACTTATCCACAAAAAAAATTCAAAATACAAGTTATAACAAGAGAAAAAAGTCATTAGTCCTTTAATTTCTGCTCGTATGAAGTAGTAGCAAAAACTACTGAACGGATTTTCGTGAAATTTTGCATACATATAGACATCATGATCTAGCTGAAATATGGTACCTACTTACTATCTCGAAAAACGCGGGCAAAACAGCGTGCAAACGCTAGAGTGTAATATAATAAAAACCGGCCGTAACCCGGTATCTGACGTCACGTTCGTAATATCTGGAACCGGCGTAAATTCTCATCGCGGTATTTCCGCGATGCCCAATCGTACTCGTTAAATAGATAAGAAGACAATGTATTATCTGTCTAGAGGAAAAAAATTGGTCAACAGCCACAAGGCCATAGTTTACGCGCAACTTGTAAGCTAACGGAAACTTAGTAACATATTTTTTGAACGCATGAGAGTTTGGCAATGTCAAATAAGTTACTGAGGACATTTTGAGGACGCTTGCTACTTTAGATTTTTACGATCTGATAACAGAACGCCTATTTAGTATTTATTTACCGAGACGTATCGAATCTCGAATGGAGCTGCGTATATCTGACTCACATTCGATTAACAATATTGTTATTACCCGACTGCAAGGAGGGTAATGTGTTTATCATTCTATCTATGTATGTGTGTTCCTTAGTAGGGTTGTAAAACGGGTTGACCGATTTTGATGATTCTTACGTCGATCGATTCGTCTTAATTTTGCGAGTGTCACTAAAAACATGACAATAATTAAATTTTAAATTTCACCACAGGGACAACCAGACGCTATATTGTCTAAATGAAAATAAATAAATTCGACGAACTACGTCAAAGAATGGACGTAGACGTTGAAGAATGGGTCCCGACTGTTAAATCCTTATATTATGGTGTAGTTGTTCAGTACTACTTTTAACAACATTCTGAAGTACTGGGCTTGTTTTTATTCTTTTTAGTTTTTCTAAGCAGTTGTTTTTTTTTTCAATTAATATAATGTTATCTAAAATCTAGATATACATACATAGGTTTATAAAAGTAGATAGATACTTAAAGCACGATAGAAATATAAAAACTTTCGCAGTCGTGACGTATTCTATTGAGACAGATTTTTTTAGTTAATATTCATAGGTTGTTCAAGAACTGTACTTTAATGATTTTGTTGATAGTTTTGTCCAAATAATCAATAGACGCCGGGCGGTCACTTCGCCCTGGGATACCCTGTATATGTACTAACTAAAGTACCTTACAACTATTGAACAATGCCACCTTAATTAAACCGGGTCTTGAGCCTCTACAGTAGAAAACTCATTATCCTCAGTGCGCCTCGTACATCAAATGACAAGCCTGTTCAACAAGACCGTTTACTCGTTTGTTGATAATTCACATTATATTTGAATAACATAAAAGGAACAATGTAATTTTTTCAAAATCGATATCTCTATTCAATTTTTTACCTGCCTAGCATATTTCAGGTTCAACTAAGACTTAGCAGAGTTATTTCATGAAATTCTTATAAACATGCAGTACAGTCAAAACTCTCATAGACGAAGAGAAGTCCGTTGTCACGGTCGGGCGCCGGCCGTATTTATATCCCTTTGAAACGGCCGCTCCTTATGTTTTCACTGACGGTTTACTTAATCTCCAAAGGTTTCCGACGTAAATAATTTACACTACTTATCTTAACTGTTGACGACATTAAACTTTAATATCCTTTCACAAAAAATTGAATACTGTTTCGTGCTAGCGATAATTCACAGATAGGTATTGCTTACAATGGGTAATGAGTTTCCGTTTCAGAGTTACTTTTATTTATAAGATGAATGTATGAACGTAGAAAGAAAAAACAAACATTTATTCAGGCTTATATCGTAACAGAAGTAACAGAAGTTGAAATATTTAATTTTAATTTCAACTTGGATACCATTAAGGTCAAGTTCCTTTGAAGAAAGGAAAAAAGAAAACGAAAATAGAGAAAACAAAATATACCTACAAACACGAAACTATGGCCCACCCCTGAAAAGGTCCATCACTCGGCGGCTTCAGTAATTTTCAGTTTCTTTCGCCTCTTCTTGTCCTCTTTGAGTTTTTGAAACGCTGAAATCGATTTCAGATTCAATACCTTCGAAGGTATGTTGTTAGGTATGTTGTACCACCTGTACCTTATGCCTAGGCTTACCCCATATATCTTCAGATGGGTCGTCATTCATTTGTCGAATAGTCACATAAACTGGTTTATACCTTAACTTCAACTTCAGACAATAGCAAAAACGTAATAAATTCAACCAAAATTGTTTGCATATTATACATACATAAAAGGCAGTTTTCGCGTCCACTATACCACGTCATAATAAAACATTGCAAGCTTTAACATGCCACTTATGGCAATAAAATTGCTCTATGAAATTAAATTCTGACATAATTTGATTTTAATGATTGACTGTTCGGAGAAGCGTGGATTCGGAACCAGTTTAATAAATCATTGGAAGCATCAATTACACTGTTGAGGGGTTTCGTTTACCGGCAAATTGAAAAACAATATTATATATGTATTATGTTGTATAGTATACATCGGCAGTTATTTCAAAATACGCAACGGAACATTTGCATAGACAGCGACAGACCAATGTGAGATTAGGTATATATTATGCAAAAGATGATTATGTTTTTCTGTTTGCAATTAGTTTTTTAGATACCTACGATCGTTTTTATTGCAGTTTTTAATTTTCATTTTGAAAGTTTTATAATTATGTTCGTATACATAATAAGTACTTACTACATTGAAGTATTATTACTAGCGTATAGAACCGACACCGCGAACAGAATGTATGTTCCAATGAATTGAAGCCGCGCGGCTTCAATGTCCAATGGATTCGTACGATTTTGAAAGGAGAACAGGGGCTCAATTTTGAAAATAGAACCTCCCGGCTAGGACACACATTTTATTTGAGATGTCTACTCTATGTATATACCTCAATGACTTACTATAATTATTTGTGTTGCGATTGTATTCTATCCTTTTCCCTAGCAAACACACAAGACCTAGATGCAGCCTCACTCAAAGGATAGGCTTAACGGAGGACGCAATTATGATGATTAAATGAAACTGGTTCTGTTCCCGGACCAGTAGCCGGGTAGTAAGGACGCTCGACTCGACACCGAGATTTACTCGCCATCGCAGTTTTTTATTTAGGGTGCGTTCACAACACGTACTGTGAGCTGCCGACTGTGACTAGCTTTTTTATGCAATTAATAGAAGTACTTATAAAGTGCAATTGAGTAACTATCTGTCTTGACAGTTAGGTGATAATTTAGGAGGTATTCAATTCGACTGTATTTTTTTATGTTTGTTACCTCAGAACTTTCGACTGGGTGAACGGATTTTGATAATTCTTTTTTTTAATCGAAAGCTGGTGCTTGTCATGGGGTTTCATTTAAATTTGAAGCGAGATTTAACAAGGTAGTTTTAGAGTTATTCCTAATTTTGAAGTCGGTTATTTTTTTATAAATCTGTTGTACACTCGTATTTGATTTCTACAAGACTCACTTGATGATATTTTTACCTGTTATTCCTGAAACAAAAAATCGAGTGTGGTAATAAGACCGTCAGAGACGCCAATTGTATAAAAATGAGAGATCTATGCTTCAACGGACATGCCTACGTAGGTATACTTTAAAAATGTACTTATCATAGTTTATTGCAAAGTGACATTTAGGCTGCCAGATTCTCAGTTGCCTAACTACATGCTTGTTCTGAACGCAGCCTTATCTTCTGTATGATTTACCCATGCAATTCATACATAAGATATAAATTTTATTCGATTCCAAGCAGTAAGTTAACCAAGTGAACCATCTCGTTGGTTTCATTATAGACTTATGAGCATCTAAACTAAATAAAGCTCATTTGGTAGTAGTTCTTTAAATTAAGAAACGCTAACACACTCATAACCCCGCAATAGGTTTTTACCTGTGTCGCGGGTGGCATGGACGACACATGTAACACATCACAATAACATCCATGACCCGAGTACAAATATTTATCTGTCACATAAGTATCTGCCAGGGTCGGGAATCGAACCCGGGACCCGTGCTTACTTCCGTATCACTTATCCACAAAAAAAATTCAAAATACAAGTTATAACAAGAGAAAAAAGTCATTAGTCCTTTAATTTCTGCTCGTATGAAGTAGTAGCAAAAACTACTGAACGGATTTTCGTGAAATTTTGCATACATATAGACATCATGATCTAGCTGAAATATGGTACCTACTTACTATCTCGAAAAACGCGGGCAAAACAGCGTGCAAACGCTAGAGTGTAATATAATAAAAACCGGCCGTAACCCGGTATCTGACGTCACGTTCGTAATATCTGGAACCGGCGTAAATTCTCATCGCGGTATTTCCGCGATGCCCAATCGTACTCGTTAAATAGATAAGAAGACAATGTATTATCTGTCTAGAGGAAAAAAATTGGTCAACAGCCACAAGGCCATAGTTTACGCGCAACTTGTAAGCTAACGGAAACTTAGTAACATATTTTTTGAACGCATGAGAGTTTGGCAATGTCAAATAAGTTACTGAGGACATTTTGAGGACGCTTGCTACTTTAGATTTTTACGATCTGATAACAGAACGCCTATTTAGTATTTATTTACCGAGACGTATCGAATCTCGAATGGAGCTGCGTATATCTGACTCACATTCGATTAACAATATTGTTATTACCCGACTGCAAGGAGGGTAATGTGTTTATCATTCTATCTATGTATGTGTGTTCCTTAGTAGGGTTGTAAAACGGGTTGACCGATTTTGATGATTCTTACGTCGATCGATTCGTCTTAATTTTGCGAGTGTCACTAAAAACATGACAATAATTAAATTTTAAATTTCACCACAGGGACAACCAGACGCTATATTGTCTAAATGAAAATAAATAAATTCGACGAACTACGTCAAAGAATGGACGTAGACGTTGAAGAATGGGTCCCGACTGTTAAATCCTTATATTATGGTGTAGTTGTTCAGTACTACTTTTAACAACATTCTGAAGTACTGGGCTTGTTTTTATTCTTTTTAGTTTTTCTAAGCAGTTGTTTTTTTTTTCAATTAATATAATGTTATCTAAAATCTAGATATACATACATAGGTTTATAAAAGTAGATAGATACTTAAAGCACGATAGAAATATAAAAACTTTCGCAGTCGTGACGTATTCTATTGAGACAGATTTTTTTAGTTAATATTCATAGGTTGTTCAAGAACTGTACTTTAATGATTTTGTTGATAGTTTTGTCCAAATAATCAATAGACGCCGGGCGGTCACTTCGCCCTGGGATACCCTGTATATGTACTAACTAAAGTACCTTACAACTATTGAACAATGCCACCTTAATTAAACCGGGTCTTGAGCCTCTACAGTAGAAAACTCATTATCCTCAGTGCGCCTCGTACATCAAATGACAAGCCTGTGTAACTTCAAAGATTCTGCTATTTTTGTTTCCCAGAGTATTTAGGTAATTTAAAATACTCGTAATGAATTTGATATCTTTCTAATAACAAACATACTACTTACAACAAACACGTTTATTTCGGCGACGCGGCGCGGGAGAGTACCAGGCTACCAGCGGTAAACAGGAAGCGCGTGTTGGCAGCTCTTCAACGAGCGATCGGCCATTACTATGTTACGTTGTAGTGATGTAACCAATGTTGGATTTTTCACATTTGCGAATGCGAATTCGAATATTTAAAACCAACATTCGCGAATGAGAATGCGAATATTTAAAACCAACATTCGCGAATGAGAGTGCGAATGTTGATCTTCAAAAATATATCTCTAATTAACAAAAAAAAAATACTCGTCAGATCTCGCTCAAAAAGTGAGACCACACAACTAGTACCAACTTTCGATTAAAAAAAGAATCATCAAAATCGGTTCACCCAGTCAAAAGTTGACAAACATAAAAATACAGTCAGAATGCGAATGCGTATGTCAAAAATCATGCAAATATTCGCTAATGCTAATGCGAATATTCGTTACATCACTATTACGTATGGGATTCCCATGGTCACTCTAATACTCGTAACTTTGTTTAAAGCGAGATTTGTTTTTAGTAGGTATGTTAGACATTAATATATGTAGACATCTACCTACGTACGAGAATTTCAATTATTATATTATTATTTTCAAGTATTGCTTTTGTGTACTAATGTAAGTAGTTTTCCGGAAAATGTCACCTTCGCTACCTCAAAAACGTGGGTGAAGTTGCGGCTAGAATAGCTTCTAGCTATTTTTAGACCAATTAATTTGTTAGACCAATTACTAGTGCAAGTTTTTGTAGTACCTAAATAGTAAATAAATAATAAAAAAAAAATAAGTTCGTATTGATAAATATTGTAGATACTATAAAATGTTGTATTCGCCTCATATACAGCCCATATATATTCCTAAATATTCATTTCACAAGACGGCATTGTAGTTGTCTCATACATAACATTATTCGTATACATTTAACTTGGACAGTACATGGCTGAGAAGAGGCCTGAGCAGCTTTCTTTTGTTTTTATTCACATGTAAATATGTAATTCAGTGACCAGCGAGTGTAGTGTGTACCGTGTACCGGATATCTGAGCCCGTTGAATGGTATTTATTTTCCTCGTCGAAAAAACAGCACAAAAACAGGCGAAGACGACACATGGTTCGAAACAAAGGGCTCAAATATGCGCTACAGATGTGGGGAACGCTCTCAGAAACAATACACGCTTTTTAGTACCATTTTCGTACTATGCCGTCTGTCGTACTTGCTTATTTTAAGATGTTTGCTTCAGTTCTAATGCTAGTTTCATTTTATCTATTTATTTGTTTGAATACGGTTACACGGAAAAGCCATAGACGCCATATTATATAGGCTTTACTTAAAAATTACTTTATTGTTGGTCCCAGTAATTACGTAGTACACTATAATGTTACTTAGAAATAATTATTGCGATTAATTTACACAAATAATAAAGAATGTTAAGTTAAAGAAATCGTCATTAATTTATTAGAATACCTGAAAATTTTGACACGAATTAACTGAAACAAATGCATCTCGGTAAGGCAAATATGTATTGACAAAAGCTATTAACAAGTGTTAGTTTTAAATACAATAACTACAACATAATATCGCATCGTGTACTGTATTAATTCAATCCGGAACTCGGATCCCGTTAGGATAACGTTGGACTTCGTTTTATGTGCAGTTACGAGATGTAGGTACATATTAACTTTTACTAACATATGTACTTAAGGCATCACTTAAACGTATAAAAGAAATAATAATACTTATAATGTTTTAATACTTAGTCAAATAGTGTGAGGGTGTTTTTCCACCAGAGATGTGCAATGCAGCTAAGCTGCGAAACTATATGACCGTTTCCACTGCTGCATTGGACTCTTCAGACTATACAGGTATTACAGGACTCTACATTGTAGAGGCTGTAGACACATCAAACTACAAGCACTCCTGAAGATTCTTCACTGCCTCAGGCACAATAACAGAAGCCGTAGCTATCGCACGGACTGGAGCCCAATTCTCGAATAAAACGAGGCCAATCGGCCATGTTTTTTCGACATATCTCTGTTAGACATGTATCTCTACGAAATGAGAATTGCCCCCCTGTACAATGAAACATCGACGATACGATAACGACATCTTATGTAGCTATGTATTGTGTACACACCCACATGTGGAAGCTTTCGTATGTATACGAGTACAACACACATACATAATTTAACCGTCATCACGACACCAGTGGGAGCTTTGCTGCCGACGATAACGATATTATTGTGTTGTTGTTGTCCAATGAGACAGCACGCAGTACAATGTCATAGAAATATACCTCCACTGCTGTCGTTGCGGGTTTGAAAATTGAAAACATTTAATAACTGCAGTAAAGCGTATAACTGACAATTTAATTTACTTTTTTTAACAATTTTTTTTTTATAATATTTGTAGCCCGAAAGGGACAAAGATAAAGTACCTACTTTTTAATATATTTTAAGACCTGTAATATCTATGATCACAAATAAAGAATTATATTATTATAAAGAAAATTGTGTCATTATCGTGTCGTCTAATTAAGAAGCGGCCATCGTGTGCTCACGTCCCTCGCGCCTCGCGTGCTCTCGTCACGACCAAGACACTTACCACATGCAACACGACATTAGCTGGCCACTGTTTAAACTGAGCTCTAATAGAATAAGCCAATAGTGCCGCGCGTTCCACTCGACTCGAATGATACTGCGACTTACAACTACAACGTCTACAACATTGTAAGAAGCCTCGAAGTGGCTTTGTTATACTAACAATGTATGGATGGATTGTGTGATGACTTCTCTTGGAAAATTCTACAGATTGTTGCTGATAATGCTACGCAACGTAGACTGCTGCACAGGTAAAAGAGGGTAAACATTATAATTATTTTTCTATTTTAGAAGAAAAATATACTGAAGAATATGTATTACATAAATAAGTAAATACGTATTTTGTATGATTTCAAATGTTCAGGTTGTACTGGATGGTCTGGATGCAATGTAGAGCTCAGTTGAGTACCCTACTTATAAGTACAACGAAGATAATCAAATTGTGTGTTTAGATCCGAATTATCACTTTTTATTTTTCTTTAATTACTTAAAACAAAAACTTGCTTACTAATTAACTTTTGAATAATGTTATAAAATTAACACTTATCTTGATAAACTTTTAAAGTAAGTTCTTCGATAATTCAAATCTCGTTAGTAAAGAGAACATTAATTCAAGCGAATTCTTGAAATCTGCCCACATAATGGCACATGTACATATGTGGGTTTATTATGGTGCAAACAGATTTGTAAATACATTATACAACGACCGTATTGATGCAATAGTGGAATCAACGGGGACGTGCCATCGCGATCATATTGTGGGTGTTTAGCACTGAGGCAGACAACGGTCACCACACATTTTGCTTAATAACGGACATCGACTAGGATTTTGTACTATTGTAATCATTCATGTAGGTAATCCACATTAATGACAATATTTTTTTAACATCAGGTACAAAAATAAAGGAAGTCCCCAGTAAGAATCGCTCTTTACATGTCTCTTTTTTACATTTTATACTAAGTTGTTCATGACAATTTCAGTTTCATCTCAACTCAACACACCTCGGAAACCACCGTTAAATATTTAAAATATCATAATTTTACGAAATAGTAGTAGAAAGATTGTTGCAAAAACCAAGAAATAGAATAATAATTGGAATCCTGTAGGCTTTTTTATAGCCTAAATCCTAATCTCTTATTTTCAAGCTGGCGAAAGCATTGAACAAAATTACGTAACAAATACAAGCTAAATACAATTAATTTGACATTTCTCAAATCTAGACGATTCCTAAAAAACGTAAAGCGTGGTCACACAATAGTTATGTTTGCGACCTCGCCAAACAACACACAATAGATAGCCTATCTAAGATCGGGTAACAATTATCCCCAGCTAAGCTAAAATTCCTTTAAAAGTAATTTCATGTACCTAGAATCTTTTGATTAGGTACCGTAATTATTTAGAGATATTGAGAAACTAACAGAACCACAGAGTCTGTGACCAGAACTGTCATCGCGAACAAAATTTGCGTTGCGCCGCGTGAGGTTCTATTTTAAAAATCGAGCCTCTCTATTTTAAAAAATTCTTTTCAAAATCGACTGAGTCCACTGAAAATTGTATATAGTACCTACGTACTAGACTACTAGTCAATTAGCTACAGGGCCTACAGGTCATTGAGGAAGCATCGGGTTCGCGGTGTCGGTTCTATACGCTAGTAGAGTTCAATGTTCAAAAAACAACATTTAAGGTTTTACAACTGCGTCAGCAATGAACATAAAATCGTGAAATAAAAAATCTACCTACCTATTGTACTTATTATGTAATAGGAACCTAGTATAATTATTATAGTATCACAACAATCCATAATCTATATAGCTACCGCATAACAGTCAAATTATTGAGACTCTCTCGGTGTAGCAGTCTAGCCTCTAATTCTAATATTTGATAATTAAGTTTACAATTTAATTTTATAATAACCCAAAAAAATAGGAACCTGTGAACCTGAATGACCTGAATCAAATTTAAATAAAAACGTAAATAATTCTCACACAATAACATTTTCCTAGGTATAAGTTAATTGTACATACATAGAGCAACTACAGACTACCAATAATGAGTTGTCAATTTGTCGAAAACACTGATCAAAATTTATGAATGAATTAGTGAATGACAGTTCAGCCATGTTGTTTGTTTACGCGGGACGTTCGATCGGGTGAAGTCGGCCATTGCCGGAGAACATCGGTGCCTGAAATAGCGCGCCAACGAAGAGAGCGGTCGACGACCCTGCGCCCTGCCATACCGTCCGAAATATATCTTCACAATCCTTGCCTTCGCCTTTCTCTGGAGATATGGGGATGTGATTACACTTTGCTGTACTGACCATTTCGATTTTTGAAATTACTAACCTTTTTTTTCATAATTTAATTTCATGCCATTATTATTTTGCTCATTTAATTTATTAATTCCTGGTGTTCTTATACAAACGACTTCCAAGATTTTTTTTGTTATAATAAAAAAGCATCTAAAACTAGTTATACCTATTATAAAACCCCACATGAAAGTTCCTACAATACTTACAATATTTATAAACAATCTTTCAATAGTTATGAATAAGCTTCGAAATTATGATCACAACAAATAATCACGATTATGTTCCAAACGTATAGTTAAATAAGAATCAATTATAGTGTATCGTAAAATTCCAAACGAGTACATCTGCTGCCCTCTATCGGAGTTTGCGGCAACTGTCTAGTCACCTTGCCCTTTCCGCCCTCATTTCGATGTCAAAGTTGTACCTACTTTAAAAATAGTACAAGGGTGATCTAGTCTATATATAATGCGAACTATCTAATTAAAAACTATTTTAGTACAAAATTTGTAAGTACCTATCTCTTTTTTGTTGGCTTCATTCTGATCCAAAACTATTTCATTATTTTAATTTCTGAACAAGTTACACATTTTCTCTCTTGAGGGTGCATTACGAGTAGTTGTACTTATCTATAAACGAAATATTAGATTACTATAATTATGTCAAAGGGCATTAGAATAACGAAATTGACAATAATTGAAATTAAGTAAAATTCATGACGAGACGAAGTCATAATGTTAGGTTAGCCTAGAGCTCTATAATCTGGGGCTCTGGTATACGCCTTACCCGCCTACCGCGCAGCCCACGTCTAGAGGCCTGGAGGCCTCCTCAATATGAGAGACCCGTGCTACGTAATCGACCATTAATGGATTGATGAAGCCAGCCGGCCAATCAGCTAGACAGTCTAGACAAACGGGAATGACAATAAGTGCTAAAAAATTTTGCATCATCATCATCATTGACATCACTAGAGCAGCGTGGTGGAGTATGCTCTAAGACCACTCAAGAGGAGAGACCCATGCCCAGTAGTGGGCCATTAATGGGTTGAAGCCAAAAAAGTCAGCCATGTGACTTGACATGACTCATGTCATTCCCATACATTTTGAAAGCAGCGTTTGGCGTGAGCGTTTACAAAAAATAGATTAAAAGACTGAGGTAGATTTATGTATAGAATGATGACACTGGTTTCAAATGACGTTTGTGAAAGTACCACACGAATATTGTTAAGGAGTTAACCAAGCCTTGATTATCCTATCGTTTCTCGATCGGTCTCAGCGCCTACATGTCTGATCGTCACCCACGTTATGCAACGATGCAGCCACCAAATTCTCAGCCCACGAACAACGTGGGCAGGTGGAAAGCGGTCCCAGCTAATACCGGGTTGTGCAACCATTTGATATGGTATGCACCTTATTGATTGCGAAAGTCTGATGCCTTGGTGCGCAATGATTGCTTAAGTAGGTATTGCTAATTGTTATGATGAAACGAGTGAAATTTTTTGAAGTAGGTACTAAGAATGCAATGTTGCCAGTTGCAATACCAACATGATAGCTGGTAGGGCTACCAACCGTCCGGCCTGCCCTGACATGTCTGGACTTTTAGCCGTCTGTTAAAAGTTTTGACTAAAAGGCGCTGAAAAACCATCTTGCTATTGGAAATGTCCCAATTTTTTTTATATTATCGAACTAATTATCCGGACTTTTAAAATTTTGAGCTGGTTACCTTATTAGGCTCAAGCAGCATAATAGTGTACTGATAGCAGGTAGAAAGGAGTCACACACAATAAATTGATGTAGAGTCATATAAAACGGTAAATTTTAATGTTAACGTTGATTTAGTGCTTGTTCATACTGACTCGCGGGCGCGGTCGCGGGCGCGGTCGCGAAATTTCAAACATATGAACTACTATGAGAGTGTTCACATACAAAACGCACGTGCGGTGTAAGTAGCGGGCACGCTAGCGACAACCGCGCGCGGCCCGCTAGCGGCAATATCAAACGCATGAGAATGTATGAGTGTGTTCACACTGAACTAGCGGCGGAACGCGCGATTATGTCAGGTAAGTTCAACCATTTTGAACTTGTCGCTAGAAACGATAGCACATGAATTCATTATGTCCCCAGATTAAAGGGTTGTTCTTTCATCTAAGATCATGTCCTTCAATACAGAAGAGTTTATTAGTACTATTCAGGCTAGAACTGATTTGATTTGAACTCAGATTTGGCAGAAAAAACACAGGCATCTTATGAACAGAAACATTCTTAATAAACTATGGAAGGAAATTGCTGAATTGTTTCCTGATATGGAGGGTGAGTACCTAAATGGAATTTTAGGTATGAATTTTCGGTTAAAAAAAGATCGTCGTCCATGTTTTCAACCTCTGACAACATGTCACAATCGCGCAAACGCCTGGCGGCCAGTGTGAACACAAATCCGCCACCGCGCCCGCGCCCGCGACCGCGCCCGCGCCCGCGCCCGCGAGTTCAGTATGAACACTCACTTAGAACCAGTGTTCTTTTTACAATAATTTTAAGTGTGAGCAAACCTTAAGTATCTACGCTTTATAGATCACATCCTTAGACATGTTATACAACTTAAATATAAGTATTAAATCATGACAATCCTGTAGCCTAGTTTGTAGCGACCCTGCCTGCAATTCGAGGGGTCCCGGGTTCGATACCCGGCCGGGGCAGATATTTATGTGAGAAATAAATATTTGTACTCGTGTCTGGGTGTCATTGTGATGTGTTATATGTGTAGTGTGTAGTCCGTGCCACCCGCGACACAGGTAAATTCCCACTAGTTCTACGATAGGGTCGATAGGACTAACGAGTAGTGAACCAAATAACCTACTGTGGGGGGGGGGGGGTATGAGTGTGTAAGAGTATTGATATTAATACTATACAGGCAGTGTCACCATCGTCACCGACACACAGATCAGCAAGGCTATTCTGTTTTGTAACTCGACAGCGGTCAATTTTGGCCAGGAATTCATCGCGGATTCCGCTGTCGAGTTACAAAACAGAACAGCCTTGCTGCTGGGAGTTCCATGTGTGTCCGAGAGCTTGACAACTCCGTTACTCAGTGAAGCGTTGCCGTAACGTGATCTCGTGGTTGAATGCACTAGATACATCCATAACTATTATAATAATATATTACTCTATCTCTTTTATCGCATACTTATGTCCTAACTAGCGCTCGGACAACGGCTTTTCCCACGTTTTCCGAAATATTAAGTACCCTATAGCGCACCCTCAGTGGAAAAAGGCATAAGATGAAAATTGCAATTTTACAGGAGAGCACAAAAACTGTTAAAATATTAGTAAGAAGTCAAAGGAATTTATATTACTATTTCTTGCACAAAACCGTAAAGATTAATGATAAAAATTCGTAAAAATTGAGCTTATGCGGCTTTTGTCCCTTTTTCCAATCACATTAATAACTAAAATTCAAAGTAAGACGACTTATGTTTTTTTCAACTGAGGGTGCGATATGTATTCTGGGTCATGGTCTACCTGTGAGTATTTCACGAAAATCCGTTCAGAAGTTTTTTACAATTATAACTGGAATAAAGTTCTTATTAGATTACCTATCAGATCCTATAATAGTCCAGCAGCATTATCTGCTACATCAATATCTTTCTTCCTTTAACCTATATCCCAATCATTCAGAAAGTCACATAATCGCAGAGGTTCCCACTTTTTTTCTTAAAGAACACTTTCAAAATTTAGCTGGTTCCGGTGGACCCCCTGCAGCTACATTTCTACCAAATTCCCAAAACTCGACAAAAAATGTGAAGATTAGATCTAACTATAGAAATTTGTTTAGATTTTATAGAGATTTATAGTTTTCGAAAAAAGTGAGAATTGATTGGTTAATTAATTTTTGACGCCAACGTAGAAACCCGTCGAGTCTCCCGTGGGCCCCTGGGACCCTGGGATCCTGGACCAATATGGGACCTATCACCTAAGGATTTAGAGCTTACATTTTATAAATATGAATCCTAGCTAGATCGATTTATCGCCCCCGAAATACATACTACATTTCATGAAAATCGTTGGAGCCGTTTCCGAGACTCAGAAAATGTTTATACAAGAATTGCTCGTTTAAAAGTATTAGATGGTACCTCAGATCAATGAATAAATGGTACTATAAGCTGCGGAATCAAACGACTGCTCGAGTTCAACTCATCTTTATTACTCAACTTAACTTGCAATAAGGATTAACATATAAATGTGCACAGTACCTACATTTAAAAAAAATTTGATAGTCGCTTTGTATATTAAACAAAAGCATAATAACTACGTGACAGCAATCATGTATGTTTATTTATTTATATTTACAGCAATGACGATTTTTAGGTACAGAATTGCGTATAGCTTTATAGGGTTCCGTAGACAAATGGCAAAAAACGGAACCCTTATAGATTCGTCATGTCTGTCTGTCTGTCCGTCCGTATGTCACAGCCACTTTTTTCCAAAACTATGGGAACTATACTGTTGAAACTTGGTAAGTAGATGTATTCTGTGAACCGCATTAAGATTTTCACACAAAAATAGAAAAAAAACAATAAATTTTGGGGGTTCCCCATACTTAGAACTGAAACTCAAAAAAATTTTTTTCATCAAACCCATACGTGTGGGGTATCTATGAATAGGTCTTTAAAAATGATATTGAAGTTTCTAATATCATTTTTTTCTAAAGTGAATAGTTTGCGCGAGAGACACTTCCAAAGTGGTAAAATGTGTGTCCCCCCCCCCTGTAACTTCTAAAATAAGAGAATGATAAAACTAAAAAAATATATGACATACATTACCATGCAAACTTCTAACGAAAATTGGTTTGAACGAGATCTAGTAAGTAGTTTTTTTAATACGTCATAAATCGTAAACCGCAATTTACCTCTATCAAAGTTACAACGAACTTCAAGAACTTTTATATTATGTTACTTGCTGCTACGGAACCCTTCATGGGCGAATCCGACTCGCACTTGGCCGCTTTTTATTTGTAAGCCCTGCTGCTCCTTGGAAATACAATTTAATCAATCCACGACTCGCTGCGGCTGTTTTTGGACATGGTGACTGCATAAAACTTTATTGTTTAATGTGTTACAATCATAATGTTAATGAGGTGCATTGCAAAAGGCAATGGCGTCCTTCGAATGTCCACTGCCCGCCTACTGCTCAATTAGTAAGCACGGTTTTAAAAACGAATAATGATTTGTTTACCTTTAGGTATTTCTGTCGCTTCGTCAATACCATAAGTAGGTTATGCAGCCTACGCTGCATCTTAAGTATGGTATTAGTATGTGTTACAAAAAACACCAATTTACCTGTTACCAAACTTGTAACGTAATTGTTTAGGACTAGGTCGCCTTTGTACGTTGTAAAATTACTTATTTAATGGCAAATGCGACTGGCCTCGCACGGTTGTATTTTAACCCTAGAACCGTACCCTGGGGTACAAATCAGGAATAAAATAATCATTTTGCGATAACTTTTTTGTTACATAACGGATCTTTTCGTGCTGCAGTGTATTTACGCGGGGCAGAGAGTCACGTTGAAGCATCAGTCGGGCAGGAGTCCTGTTAGTGTATGATCGTGGCAAAACGTGCGTGGGGTACTCCAGCACCCCTGGGTACAGTTAAAGTAAGTAAATTCATTACTATGATTTTAGTGATTTTACGAAATAATTTACGTTATTGTGCTGTTTGATTAGTGCTTTTCATTTGAATGTTTATTTTTTATTATAAAATAAATTTTTACAACCAAATGAAGGGGAGTGTTGTCACTTTTGATCAACTTTGTCACATGTACAGTGTTTCTCGGAAAAGTTATCACTGGAGCCTTTGTGGCTTCTACGGAATTTGGAGTATTGTCGGAATCAATTTCATGATATTACTGCATTCATCTAGCGCTACTGGCAAACAAGTTTTCAAGAATATACGGACTTATCTGAAGACTCTAGCTTTTGACCTGGCTATAAAACCGCACTTGGAGGATCGATTTCAATACAAAACTTTGGTGATGCATCTCCAAATAATTATTGGAGGTATAATAGGAAAAAAGCGGTCATCTGATGCTCCGACTACTTTAGATTAAAAATCTGGAAGATGTTTATTTTGTTCCAGGTCAAAAAACCGTAAATCACGCACTCGATGTGAAAAATTTAAAACTTTTATTTGTTTAGAGCACCAAAAAAAGATTTGTCAAAACTGTTCAGAAAAGTTCCTTTGATTTAAGCTTTATTGTATCATGTGAGACTTAAATAAGTGACATAAAATTCTATGTAAGTTGATAATTAATAAATGTTTATTATTATGTCAAAATGATGTTTTATTTACAGGGGTACTCCAGTACCCCTGGGTACTGTTACTTAAAGTTTTATATGGGTACGGTTCTAGGGTTAAGGACAATTTTCATAGACTTCTTGACAAAAACATTCATATTATACACAGAAATATTCTTCGTAAACCAATCTATGTATGGGTAGAACAGAAATATTAAAGAAAAATTCATATTTTAAAATTTTATATCGACCCTAGAGTACCTACTTTAACGCGTCAAAATGTGCAACTTGTGTACCTCCGTTTCACAAACACTTTAATGTCGTTTACTAAAATTATTTATAAACTTGATAAGACTGATCTAGTTGACAATAAACAGTAAACTATATTCGTGTACTGGAATATCTAACTCGTGCTCGACAGGGGTTAATGAGTTATACTCGCCCTTATCGCTACGTTCAAGTTAATATTGTTAGTAAGCCACCAGTGAGGAATGAATGAATGATAAGCTGGGCCCTGTTTAATAAAAGTTACAATTCGACAATTTTGTAAATAAGTGACATATTTGTTAAGTTGTATGACAATTGCTGTTTAATAAACCTTACAATTATGTAAGAATTTTACATATAAAAATCTTACAAATATTAGAATTGTAAATGCTGTTTAATAAACGTTTACAAGTGTAGAAAACGCCTGTAGATTTCGATAAAATATTGTATCTACAAATTTGTAGTTGTAAGTCTGAGTTGTAAGTTACAAATTACATAAAATGTAATTTTTTTTTAAGAAATTTACGATAGTAGATGTCAAAAATTTTAAAATATTCAGAATTTGGTTTTACCAATTAGTTTACAGACTGCTTTTCTATTTGTTTAATTTTTAACGAAACTCATGGAACATAATAACAAAATTAGGATTTTATTTATAATATACCTTTAATTTGACATTTACGTGTTGTTTTCCAAGTCATGGAGCACAATAATAAAATCACTATTTTGTCTTTAATATACGAGAATAAAGATGTTTTATTCGGTTCCTTTAGTTACACCTTGCGCATCAGCTAAAACTCGCCGTCGCCGTTCACTTATACGAATATATTCATCATCACTACTATCACTACCACTACTACTACTTGTTAGAACCATTTTTTTGTGTATAACAATTAAATTTCTTTACTTATTAGGTTGAGGCACTAAACTGTAAAATCCTGACACAAGACAAGTCCACCTGTCGGAATTGTACTACAATTTTACAAAATATGTAAACTTGTAATTACAATTATTGTTCAATAAAACAGTTTTCTTTACAAATATGTTAATTGTCACCTGTAAAGAGAAAATGTTTATTAAACAGAAATATGTAAAATTATAGCTACAATTTTACAATTTTGTACATTTTCCACCATGGTAAACTTGTAAGTTGTATTCTTTATTAAACAGAAACTTGTAGATTTGTAACCTGTAAAATACAATTACAATTTACAATTTGTAACGTTTATTAAACAGGGCCCTGGAAACATTGGAACTAACTGGAGCGATGTGTGATTTTGTACTGTCAAACGATGAAACTCTATGTTAAGCCTAAATAAATGCAAGTACTATAATGTCTTCTGTGTTATATGTATGGGTCAATTTCAACAAACACGAATTTTGCCTAATTACAGTGGCGAATTTAAATTTGCTGTTTCTGATAAATTTTTTTGGCTTAAATAATAGGTAAATATTAGTACTACTTAATCATATACTAGAGATCGAAAAAAAAATATTAGTTCATGAGATATTTCCATTTGAAATTATCAAATGCCACCGAAATTATTAAAGGACCACCGGAATTAAAATCCAAGCCACCGAAATTGATTAAATTTAAACCTGCTGTTTCAAATACATTTTATTTGGCATAAATAATATGTAAATAGTAATAATAATTAGTCACATAGTAGAGATCGAAAAATAAATTATTAGTTCCGGAGATATTTTCAAATTACATTATCAAATGCCACCAAAATTAGGACCACTGGAATTAGAATCTAATCCACCGAAATTGATTATGCCAATGAGGAATAATAAAGGCAAGATCATCTAATACTTTAAACTCTTTAAAGATACATTTTGAAGAGTAGGAGTCTAGATGAACGGACTCTTTCGGATCTACAACTTTTGTATTTACACTTTTTTACATAACCTCAAAATTTATGTGAAAAATTCAAATAACCAAGTTTTTGGATTTTTATTTTTATCTGTTACAAAAAAAAAAAAAATTCACGAAATTTTGTGAAAACTTACCGTTGTATGTCCTTAACATACTGTAATTTTTTTGATTTAAAATATTTCTTTTTTCACCTTGTTTGGACTTAATATCGAAACAGCAACCTAATTTTCAATCGAAAATTCTCACGTCAAAATATCTTTTTTTTTTTAAATCGGTGAGATTTCTATTCGTTGGAATCTCTACTTTCTAATGGTATATAAAAAAACTATAAACTACTAACTACTACTACTACTAACTATAAATTACTATGTTAAATGTTCTCCGAAAAGGCAATGAAACGACAACTATTTTCGCATGCTTTTTGCAATCTTTATGTTTTTGTAATTGTTTTGTCTAACAAAGTAACATGAAATGTTACATTTTTCGATTAATCTTAATATATATAAATTACGTGTCACGTTGTTTGTCCGCGATGGACTCCTAAACTACTTAACCGATTTTAATCAAATTTGCACACCGTGTGCAGTTTGATGCAACTTGAAAGATAGGATAGCTTACATCTCAAAATAAAAAAAAACTTTTGACAGAACGAAGTCTGTCCGGGCAGCTAGTTAAAGTGTAAATTTTAATGAATAGCTCAAAATTGTACACAATTAATGACACAAAAAAAATTAAAACTCGAATCCAAAAAATTTTTGCGAAAATAGTTGTCGTTTAATTTTTACCAAACGCGAAAAAAATTTTTTTTTGTAAAAGATAAAAATAAAAAACCAAAAACTTGGTTATTTGAATTTTTCACATAAATTTTGAGGTTATGTAAAGAAGTGTAAATAAAAAAGTTGTAGATCTTTTTACTACTTACAACATTACTATTCAACTTTTTTCTACAGGACTTGTAGTTTTGCCGGAAATTGAGAAAAACTATTTATATATAACTATACCCTTAAACCCCCCCTCCCCCACTTGCCGAGCTTAGATCGCCCGTAAATTATTTTTCCTTTAATTTTCGTTATATTCTCTTCCTTTTGCAATGGGTACTACGATCATTTTTTTTCGTTTCAAAAATTAATCGGCACTGGTCTATACACGTCCCTATGCGCTTTGATTTGCCACCGGAGCCACCGAGATTAGGCCATCGGACTTAGAATTAGAGTCAAAACTTGAATTTTAAAGAACACCGTTATTCTCAGGTTAACTTTTATTTCACAGTTATGGCTGAAAACCTTTAATGGAAGCCTCCATAAAATTTCTTGATAATCTGCTTTGTAGTTTTACTAATATACATGACATCGGAATTGGATGATTTTGTATTCCTGCGCCACCGCAGTGAGTACTTACGTGTTTGACAGGAAAATTACGCAGCCAATCGGTCATCCTAATACGCAGTTTGCAAGAGCACAACTGAACGGTGCGGGGAGAGCCAGTAAGGTGTCTTCCAAATCGTTTCGTAACAAGATATGAAGTATACAAAATGCGCCACCGGTATTGCTTTTTTTTGTAGGACATTCTTAAAAGATGTTTTAAGAGCTGTTGCACTATGTTAAATTACTCCGTGAATATATATTAGTTGTGTTATTTAATGTATTTCTAAAAAACATTCCTTTTTAATAAAATTTATTTACCAAAAAAAATTAAAAATATAAAATATGTAAATAAATGGAGGTCGGACAGTACACCGGAATTAGATTTTAGGTCTTAGATATTTTTTTATTAAGAATCTATGTATTAAATACATCTGAATACTTTGCTATCATGTAGATCACTATTTAAACTACCTATATAAATTTATGCATAATTGTAGTTTACCTCCACACATTAATTTTCAACCTCGCCGTCTCAAAAATGCTCTTGGGAAATTCACCCGTATAGTTTGTCAGATAAATGTAAAGACATGTCAAATTTTAATAAACTCTTAAAAATCAGACAGGCCCAACCAACACTCTCGCTTACTCTTATCTGTAGTAGAGTAAGTTGGGGCATAATGTGACATTATGAAATGACATTTGCAATAGTATTTATATTTCTGTCCTAATTTTCCTCGACGTAAAGGTAATATCAACATTGAATGCCATGTGGAAAGATATTTAACATCACAAATGAAGGAATAAATAAAATAAATAAATAAAACGCTTTCACACTCATGGCAATAGGTTTTTGCAATAGTGTCGCGGGTGGCATGGACGAAACATATAACACATCACAATAACACCCATGGACTATGAGTGCTATGACCCAAGTACAAAAATATTTATCTGTCATATAAATAATTGCCCCAGCCGGGAATCGAAACCAGGACCCCTCGCTTCGCAGGCAGGGTCGCTACCAGCTAGTTTTCAGGGTCGACAAATAAATAAATATTGTTAATAAAACTGATCTGAATCCAATTCGCCTGTCAGGTATAGCGGAATAAATGAGCACAGGAATGTCCATTTCCTGTAGAAATTTTAAGACTAAAAATATTTGTAAGATTTTCCTGTAAACTATGAGTAAACACTTCAACTTTCCACGAAGCGAACTCCTATGTTTTGGCTCGATGGATATTCTTTGTCATATTACGTATGATAATACCTACATTATACTTGTGCGATTCCGGTACCTTTACAGAATAATTGAAGACACCATTTTTACCTAATTGTAAGTATAAATATTTTTAATATTTTCCGTACATAGCCATGTTGCAACACGCAATGTATAAGTAATATAAAAATGAGTAAAATTAACATTAAAACCACTTTATGAGAAAAGCGAAATAACGACTTAGTTATTGAATTCTAGTGATGATTTAGATTATTATAGCAGAAATGGCACATGAACCAATTTACATGGATACGTTTATTATTTTTAAGTTTATTAATGAACATAGTTATTTTTTATCAAAAATCTTACATAGACCACTTTAGTTCTAGACATCTAGTCCGGATAGACCTATAATGTTGGTCTCATGGTAGGTGGTAGAAAATGTAGAGAATGCAGTCACATTATGTATTAAGACTAATAATATTCTATGTAGACGTCAGTCAATAAAATAATTAAATACATGCTACTGAATAATACCAGGAGCACATACAGTAGGTAGAGGTTCCATTGAAGCACTATTAGATTGGGAATAGGTAGGAAATAGGTTAAAGGTCACGAAAATTACGTTAGAGTTCCCACTGAAGCGGATACAGCGCGTGGGTAGCTGCAACCTTCAGCCTTTGAATCCAATCCGATTCGAAATGCACTCAGCGCGCTCGCTATACATATTACTCGTAACTGTGTTACTATCACTCTGAATTATTTTCAATTAGAAAATCCTGCGTGGGTTCAGACCTTTAAAGTTTCTATTTTTATACGTGGGTCGCGCGGAAATTGCGGATTAATGCGACAGAGATGTTAAAACGATAGAGATGTTATAATAAAATTGTATGATATTATATCTATGTTTTTCTAGTTAATCAGAATTATTTATTGCTCTAAAATTATAATAAAGAGACAGCAGTGAGTAACACAAGAATTTATTAGAAAACGTCAACGACTACATAATTTTCCTGGAGTGAAATTGTTTTTAGGCGAGATATAATCATCGCTAAGCGTTTTCTTAAAAGGACGATAAAAATTAATAAATATGAATTGAAGTTGGTATTCTATATACTAATCCCAATGGATGTGAAAGTATTCATAATGCAGTAATAATCGACCCATCCACGATATTAAAAACTTATGTACTTACCCTTCTCACACTCATTACTATGTCCTCTGCCCAACAAAATAGCGAAGTACAGACTTATGTGACACGCACTATAGACAGTAGGTTTCCAGACTGAAATATCTGGACAAAATTTCAAAAAGTCGGGATTTGTCGGGACAAAATTTTTGACGTGATAACGTCTATTAAAACGATGAGCGCCGGGCGCATCTATGAAAAAATGTAGCGTTCCGCGAGCGAGAGAGCTGCAAAAGCGAGAGAGAGGCACTATCGGCTACGATCGGTGTATCGTAGCCGAGGCCGTAGGCAATCGTAGTTGAGTGGAGCGGAGCGGAGCGGGGCGGGGCGGGGCGGGGCGGAGCTTTGTCATAACGTTGTCACGTTAAACTACCGTCCGTAAACCGACTTTACAGACAACCATTTTTTTCTTTTTTTAGTTGCCGGCAAACGCGCTGACGACGAAAAATAACGGCTAGAGCGCGTGCGGCAGACGCGTTCTACTGAATCGAGTGAATTTTCGTGACATTTTGCATATTTTCGGGACATCATGTGAAACGTTGGGACAATCCAGACGAATCCCGACCATCCGGCAACCCTAATAGACAGTCTCCATATTACCATCGTTTTCTAACGAGCATGTCGATGATGTCGCTATTGTAGCAGCTATAAAAAGTGGAGCGATATATTTGCGAGCGATATGCGTCCAGAATGGGCAGAGTGCAGGCACTTCCTCCGGTTACGTGACATCGCTATCTTTCATTGATAGATTTATCTCCGCGGGGTCGCGTTCGCGCCCGATTCGCTATCATATCATGTGCCACTAACGGTCACCTCATGTTCCCAACGTTGTAAACTGCTCATTCATCGGAAAATGACTACTTGTTATCCTGTTTCACTGTGTAGGACGTTGGGGAAACGCAGTGGGAGAGTCCAGAACCACTGGGTGGGTGTGTGTAGCGTCGTAAATTACGACTCGTAATTGTCTTGGACCACAACCCAATTCAATACATAACATAATTACCTAATTAACGTATAATACCATAACGTAACAGCAACATTACTTAAACAGAGGATTATATCTGTGGATCTGTGGCATTGGTTTAGGAAATCCCTTATAAACACATCTTCTAGGGTTCTTCTTGCAATATAATTATGAGGTTATTAAAGGATCATTTTAAAGTAATAGAACTGTAATAAGTAAACGTAATGTTAAGTGTTGGTAATTTAAAACGAAGCTAGATATAGTTACTAATTAATTTATGTGGTTTTTTTTACCTACTGGTTAGAAACCGTAACTTTTACATGATAACTGTGGTATTTATTAAGCAGTTACATGAAAATATCTAGTTATAGTAGGTAGGTGCCTACCACCTAATCACCTTGCTACCTCTCACATATTTAAATTAAAATATTGTCGAATTTAATACCCTGGCAATTTAATGATGATTTAATGCGGATGTGGAACATTACGTAAAAATAACTACCTATACCTACTAGTAATATACGATATTACATACGATACCAGCGGCGTGGCATTGCAATTATTCAACTGTACATGATTAGAATTACGTCTTCCTCAGTTTATCACAGCAAAAAACCGACTGGCGCCACGCTGATAACACAACTTCTTAAAAGGCTCATATTGGCTTTTAAGCTAGATAATGGCCGTAATTCTTCCCAAACACATAAGCTTGTAGTAGCCCTTTTGTTTGTTGTCTTATCTGCATACCACTTCTCGAAAATATTTCTTTTGGCACGCGTTTTGTTGTTTGAAGACTGTGCTATGAAATTTTTGTTGTATAACCGAAGTGCTTCCTGTTACTGGCGTGATACGGTGTAGGATGTCGGCGCGGCGTGGCCGCGTGTGGGCACTGGACGCCACTGCCGGAGTGTGCAACGGGACACCTCGCGCTAGTGACTGGTCTGTTAGCCGAGGCACGGCCCTACACTTCCTTTAATTTCCTGCCAATAGGCTTTCTTTAGAAATATAACTGTAAATAGGTACATTTAACAACCTTCGCGCAGGCCTTCCTGACTAACACATAAAATCGAATGCATTGAATGATCCGAGTACGTAACTGTGTGTAAATATAAATTTATAAGGACTTAGTAACCAACACGAGTAATAGATTCGACGTATTATCTTCAATTAACGAATAATTCGTCGCGAACGGAGATCAGAGAGCGGTGCGTGACATGCGAGGTCCGTTTTACAATAATTTTAGTGAATGAAACAGCACAACAAACTTCAAGGTCGGTCTTTAGATTGGTGAAAGAGTGGCGGTATAAATAGATGACGCACCGAGAGGATCCGATGTGGCGTGCGGTGGAGCCGGGCTGCCGGCGCAGTAGTACTGTCCACAGATTAGTCAGTTCAATGTATGTACGGTCACAACGGAACGGACAGTCAACAGTTGAACACTTTGAACAGTCCAGTTGTCACTCGCGAGTCGCGATGCGACCGAGCGACCGAGCTACTTGCGCGAGCGCCTGCGCCAGCCGCGAGCGCGCACGGCATGCAACGGCCGACTGTTTCAGACACCGACGCTCCATTCATTCGTAGCCATGAATGAACGAGTCAGCACGTGGCCGAAAAATTCAACTGAAACTACGTCTGGCCAAGAACTGTCGCTAGAGGAAACCGCTGAATCGACCTTGTCTTTATGTCTTTACGCTGGCTAGACGGAGTGCTCGTCTAGGTATGCCGACATTGCCGACCGCGATAGTGGTGACGGATTACGATCGTACAAAGAAAAGATAATAGTGACGTTATTTGCATACATTGGAATGACTCTACAACAGAGCAACATAGTTGTAGTAATTCCCTGTTTTATACATACCTAGTTAGATTTTTAAATAATTAAAGACCTTAGGTACGTATAAGAATTAACCTACTCTACCTAACAACTTCTATTACATATTAAGCACGTTACGATTCGCAGATTAAATAGCCTATGGGTATATACCTAAACGACTCTCGGTAAATTTTATGTTATAGATTTATAGGTAGGTAGGGTGCTCTCATTCTATCTCTAATAGTAGTTAAGTATTACTCACGCTAACGATTTTTCTTTAAAACAAAATATGGAAATAGCCGGCAAACGAGCTGACGATCCACCTGATGGTAAGTGGCTATCGTTCGCATTTAATGCTAAAAGCATTCTCTGCCAGTTAACCTTTGGACAGCTCAGTAACAAACAGAAGTTTTCAGGATTCCTGAAGAGATTACTCGAGAGGCGCCTCGTCTCCTTCTGGATTTCTATCTACACCACTCTGGTTTTATATAAACACAAACATTTAAAGAAACCACTCATACTTACTAAACTTTCTCACTTACATACACTTATAAACTTACTTAAGCAGACTTATGATAGAGGAGGTAGAGACTTAAAGAATGGTGTTTAAAATTAAGTAGGTAACGTTAAAAAAAACTTTTTCATGGATGTCGCTGCAGAACTTATACGTTTCACAAATAAATAATAATTTGAATATATTTATTTACCTATTAAGGTATTCCAAATAAATGTTATATTTTTGCAGCCGTTCGATGTAGAGCAGATTAGGTTAACAAGTTATTTTTAAATCTTCTTAAATGCTTCCTATAATATTTAAGTCGGTAGGTATAATTTTATGTAATTCAATTATTGTTTTAAACAGTCATACAATACAATTATGTACAAAAAAAAACGGATAGCTACCT
The DNA here is from genome assembly GCA_911387775.1 of Thymelicus sylvestris. NCBI lineage: Eukaryota > Metazoa > Arthropoda > Insecta > Lepidoptera > Hesperiidae > Thymelicus > Thymelicus sylvestris. The sequence continues at coordinate 5,421,452 of OU426892.1, forward strand.
AGTGCTTGTTTGAACAGAAATTTATCAAGATTAAGAAAGATCAATTAAGAAACCAGAGGTTGGAATTTCAAATTGCAACATAAACAACAGGAAATGAGGTAAGTGCAATCTAATATAGGCCTACCTGATAACTCCGGATACGGCGGCACTACTTACAAAGTAAGGAAAAAGAATAAAATTACCTAACTGTGACTCTTGAAATGCAATAATTTATAATGAAAATAATATCACTATAACTGTTTTTTTTTAACTTTTTTGTTATTTTGGCAGGTAGGTTTTTTCGCGAAAATTAAATAGAAACACTTCACTTTCACATTCAACGCGCGCTTTTTACTTTTCTTTTAATTAATTGAGTTATTAATTATTCAAGAAGCACTCACTAGTCCAGACCGAAGCATAAGCCAGAGGTGTTGTAGCGTGAGCTGTCTGACGGGATTTGAGCTGCCTGGTTCATGAGCTGGGCAGCCCGCGCATGCGTGGTCATCACTAGGGCGTGACCTAGACCCTGAAAATACCAACCCCCTCGCCCACGCACTCCGGGTTTCCATGGAAACCAATCAAAAAGCTTCCCGAAACACACTCAAAACTGGCCTAGAGCCCTAGATATTGCAAGAATAAACCTACATTTTCAATTACAGTCCCCTAGGCTACTTAGATATTGTAAAGGGAATCATTTGGAGATGTTGCAGTACTAATGAAATTAGTTTTCTGTATGACATAAGTACTTTGTGGCAGGAAGTACAGTTACCTACAGAGATCGCTCCTCCCAAAGAACGACGTTGGTCGAACCGCATTGGTGTTCTTCGAGATGGTTCGAGGAATAAATGTCTGTGAGGAAGACATTATTGATGACAAACAAGACCTACATAGGTCATAGGTTACGGACTCGCGTCATATAGCTTAATGCTTTTAACAAATTAAAAGTCCTATGTTACGTAATGTAGGTACGTTATCAGTATTAAAATTGTGTGCCTTTCTATTTTTAATTGCCAACTGATATGCTAGACGCCTCAGTTCGATAGTTGTTAGTCCAAAAAGTCGCTTTTTTAATTATGCTTCTATTTCGTCTTCTTCTTTAGGTGTAAATATAGTTTTTTTCGGGCCTAAAGGTAAACCAATAGTAACTTCACCGCTTTCCTTCATTTTCTTAACATATCGTTCTAAAGTAATCTGAGGCACTGTATATATGCAGAAGCAGTTTTTTTTATCCCATCTCTGTGCTTAAAACTTTATCTATATCTGTTTTCATAGCATCTGTCGACCACTCTCCTGTTTTGTTTTTTCTTGTAAGTACGTACCATGATTTTACCTAAAAATAATAAATCAATATTATTTATGTAAAAATTTAAATGAACCCAGACCTACGACCCCATTTTGCCCCAATGCCCCATCATACCTCACACCCAATACCCCATCTTACCTCAAAAGGTAACTTTGACCAAAAAAATATTCACCAATAAAATGTTTCACGGATTCATAGAAACAACATAGCATATTAAAATAAACAACATTTGTAAACAAAAATCACAAAAACATAAATGGGGGGGCTCATAATTACCTTAAAATTATGACGTTTGTCCTCACTCAAAATTAGATCGACGTAACGTTAAAACAGTTTTCCGTTTGTAAACAAAAGACGCTTGCAATCCCACTCATAGTTTCTCCGGCACTGACCGTTGGTCGAATGAGGCTTCCTATTGGCTTATTGCTTTCTATTCACAAACGTCTAGTTTCTTGTATATTTGCGTACCCTGTCTTACCTCGCGACCCCGTCATGCCCCTACTTCCCCTACTGACAGTGTTATATCTAGTACTGGTATTATATGTAGGTACTATTACTTCTTCTGTGGTTATAGTATGGTCAGGCGTGTTCATTGCATTGCATATTTGAAGTTGCCATTGCTATTTCTTACTTATTTCTTAAAACTCGCGATTACCCTCGCGACTGCCCTGTGCCGCTGTGCCTCGAGAAAGTTACCTAATAACGTTGATTACATTCTAAATCGCAAACTACTAGAGAAAACGCAGAGCTCAGATCTGCTCTGATGATGTGAGGGTCAAAGAAAAATTATTGGGGTTGGGGGGGCTTCATCTATCTTAAGCTCACCAGCTTAATAGCCAAGCCAAAAATAGGATACCATATATCTAATCTTCTTCCACCGTAACGTCTGTTTTTCGGCAGTGCTTTTTTGGATGGGATTGGATTCGATTCAAGGATGGACAGTCTCTAACATCCAAAATTGTTGATATTATCATGCCTTTTACCTTTGTAAACACGAATTACCCGTGCACCCACCGGTGGGTGAAGCCAGTGGGTGAACGGGTAACGGCCCAACCTAAGAACCTACAGATAGTAGAACTAACAATAAGCCACAGCGTTAGATTATTGGCCGGGCCACAAGATTATGTCCCTATACTTACCAGTGTTTTTCATTCTTGGTTGTTTGTGACATTGCGTGCGTCTGCGTAATCCAGTCCCCTACACGGGTTGTTTATGGTACAAAAATCAGCCAAGTGTCGGACTATGATCTCGTTTACGCTTGATACTTTATCAAACTATTTCCCGACAATACATCATTAGCGTATCGTCTATTAGGATTGCGGACTTCTATCTTGGTCAAAGATGACCGCATATCATCTGGAGCCTCTGGAGGCACATCTACTAATTATTTGTCGGTCATTTAGTTATTACATAGGTACCTAATACCTATTTATTTTAAATTTTAAAAGTTTTGCAGTGCTTCAGAGTCAGATAAAAAGGGGTTTTGCGTGAATCGTGGTGGTGCCATCCGCCACCAAGAGATACATAATCTGAATTTTACCAAGAAAAAAATAACCGACTTCAAAATAACTCAAAAACTACTAGTCAGATCTAGCTCAAATTTAAGTGAGACCACATGTGGTCTGGTGGACAAGCACCAGCTTTCGATTAAAAAAAGAATCATCAAAATCGGTTCACCCAGTCAAAGTTCTGAGATAACAAACATAAAAAAATAAGGTCGAATTGAATACCTCCTCCTTTTTTGAAGTCGGTCAAAAACACGTAAGACTCTTCTCGAGTCTACTCCATTCTTACAACTAAGCAGGTAAAATAAAAACAAGGCAGTATATTTCGTAATTTAATAAAATTTTCTTCAATATAAGAATATGTCCGATTCCATCCATTATAATACAAAGCATTTCAAAAAGGGATAATACCTACATAAAAAATACAACCTCCGTATCTTCAAGATGGACTCTTGTTGACTCTAACTTGTTGCCTGAACTGTGGCGACAATTTTAAGGACATTTGAAGTTTTTACCAAACACAATACACGACCTTCGTGAGATAATAACCTAACATGGCTTTTTGCCCTAAAAACACAATGAATTAATACAATTAATTAGCAAAGTACCCACTAATACACTGATCGCCATAATTTAAATACACTTAACAATTCGACAGATTCGACAAGTATGATTTCCGAGAAACTAATTTTTATTTACCTTTTCTTTTTCTTTTTGAAGTGAAAACTTCTTTAGTACGGGGGTGACTTGAAATTTTATGAAACGAAACTGTCCAGTGGAGACTAGAAATGAGTGGAGACTGACTTGAGTTGAGTTGAGTTGGAGTGGAGTGGAGTGGAATAGTAAAACCTGCAATTATCATCTTCCCGAAATTTTACATTCGTCTTGAAAACAAAATTTATCTTGAAAACAAAATTTTTGAAGGTTTCACTTCATACACGTGTGAATTGCACACATTTTAATTTTTTTCTACTGCCAGTTCTTTCAATGACGCGCAAAACGCTATTAAATGAAACAAAAATGTACCTACGTTAGAGAGCTTTCAAGTGTATTTTATATTACAGAGATCAGTGGTAAAGGAACACCTAATGGCATTTAGGTATAATTTATTTTTCTGAAACGACAAAACACGAACGATATAAAATCGTTTATTGCACTACCGGACACACAAAAATATTAATTTATTTACTTTGCGCTTTACTTATATACATCCACATAAAATCTATAGGAAATAATTCATTATGAATATTTACAAGACTTCCGTTTAAATATCTTCATTAGTTAACATTTTCAAATAGATTTATTTTTTGGAATTTTGACAACTTCATAGGTCCAAACAAAGATACTAAAGGTTGAGGTTAATTGAGTTAATATTTAATAAATAAAGTTTACAATGGACTATATACAATGCACTTCGGTATTGACTAATTGGCGACGACGTAGGTAGATACTAATGTTGTCCACTTTTACTAGTGTTATTTGTCTGGGCACTGACTCCATGCTAACGTTTCTGGTGGTCAGATAAGGTTGACCTCGAAGAAGACATTAATAAATTAGAAATCAATATGATTTGAACAATTAGCATGAAGTCAGCGTGCTTCACAATCGCACCTATGGCATCATTTCAAACGGTGCATACAATAATACTAATGTAAGTTAAAATCATTTAAAAAAAGAATAGAATTGAAAACAAGTTATAGTACAATATTGTAAGATGGCCAACATAAACCCATGGCACTCATGGATTATACGGAAAAGGTCAAAAACGCAATTTTACGTTTTCTATAACGGGCAACAATTTACGTGGCATTAGACATTTGACCTCATGCGTCCTTGACATTTTGCATACAATCCGCTGAAAAAACCATGACTCGTGAGATTCTATGATACAACGGAATGAAGGAAGATGGAACAGACAAAGAGAACACGCCGAAATTCAGTACACAACGCATCCTACGATAGCTTATTAGGACGAGAGCTTTACAAAAAGCTAATAAAAATGACTACGCTATATTATGTCTGTCATAACATTTTTGTTGCAACCTTAGACATGTTCAGCATCTTACCTACTGAACATCACATTCTTTATTCCTGTCACTTCTAGTTATTTTATCTTCTCATGTTGTTAGTTCGTCTTCTGAATTTTCCAATGATGTTAACAAAAATATTTTTTATACCTGTTTCAAAAACTTGTCTTTTCATTTTACAACGAAAAAAACTTTCATTCTGACATTACCAACCAAACTCGCTAACTACTAAAACATCACACAAGATTCAACGCTCGTTCATTTCAAAACTATCATAAAGTTTGTGTGTGTATATTGTGTATCTGTGGTGTATGTCGAAGAACTATCCTACCAAGATAACGGTTCTAGAATTCCTGGATCCATTGTTTAACAGTTGCATTACAAAAACGTCACACAGACGCGAATACTAACTGCCCTGGCTGTTAGGCTGATGACCCTCGCAGCTGGTTAGAGGATCTGGAACAGCTTCTTCAGTTCCACCATGAGCTGCCAGTCGGTCTTGATCAGGTCGTCTCTGAAGTAATCCTTGCACGCGTCTATACTAGCGCGCGATATCTGTAACAATAAAAAAATAAGTTCATCGTATTTCAAGATAAAATGCATCAAATGCTTTTAGAAACATCGAACATTATTTTTATAATAATTATTATTGATGCTCAATTTTTTCACAAATGGATAAATTTGTGCAGATCATCGTAATCATCATCAGATCACTCGGCGCTTTGCTTCGGACAGACAGACAGACAGACGGACAGACGGACGGACGGACATGACGAAACTATAAGGGTTCCTATTTTACTGTCCTTTTTCTTCATACTTAATTCATGACAAAATTACGTCAATCATTTCAATTACGTCATCTACACGAGAAAACCGTTTTTAAAAGTGCAAAGAGCAAAAGCTGAAAGAACATGTATGTACCTATAAAATAGGCTACACTCCAAGTTTGCCACGTGTTCTATAAATAGACCAAGCATGAATGTACACGAGGCCCATTCAGGTCGACCCACTTCGGGCATCGATTCAGTTTCCCGGGATTCATTGAGGAATTGACGTCACGGGGAAAATAGATCAGGTTGTGCAAGCAGCGAACTGGGTCACACCCCCTCCAGCTAATGTCCTCGAACCCCTCCCCCCCTTCACCCCTGAAGCCCCGTATCGCGGCGTTGTTACAGCAAAGTGAATACAATAGATTAATAGCAATTTTACAGAGGTGGGTACAACTCCATCAAGAATTAAGGAAAATAAAACCTTGTACACTGTGTACAGTATGTAGGTAATACTACCGAAAATGACTACCTACCTATTATTTGTTACCTACTACATATGTACTACATATGTACCTAACTATGATGAACCTACATTGTATTGATTGTATTGTAGTCAAATTGTAATACAGTTCTCAAATCTCTACCATACATTTCCATCTTACTTCGTACAGACCAACAATACTTTTTATAATAATTATGGTTTAAGCACACGACATCTTCCTTTGCTTATCAGATTCTATAGTCAAATAGACATAGCAACGTACATCCTTAACAAAATCTCCGTTGATATCGGTAACAATGAATTGTAACATACTTAGTCATCATTAAGAGAGACGTGCGACTCATTAAGATAAAGAGCTCGAATGAAATAATATCTTCCGTCAACAAGACACAACGGGCGAGTTGCACACGATGACACGAGTTTGCACAATAAGGCCAGATCCTCACTATAATGTCGCTCACAGTCCGTTCTCGATCCCATCTCGGTCTGGTAAAGTCGTATCACGTACAAATTACAATTGGGGCGAAACTTGACTGTCACGGATAGTATGAATGCACACATATATTTTATACCTACTTCATAATATTTTATCAAACCGAGAACGAACTGTGAACGGCATTATAGTGAGGATCTGGCCTAAGTAGTTTCATCAATGAAGCCGCGCGAAACATCAATGGCGCTTCTAGAATGGGCTCTGGCTGCCTCTGACCCGGTCACTGCGCCTGTGTGTGTGACTGTATGTGACTAACGTCTATGTATGTGCACTATACCGATTTTCAATCCTATAGCTACGACGCTAATGTTCGTTTTACACGTATTAAGTAGTTAAGTAGTTAACTAAATTTTAAGTAAATTAATACGTGTGTAAACGGACAATTTAGTAGTTTAGTATTTTAGTAGTTAAGTAATCAAGTAGACAACTAATTTAGAATTTTTTCTATTTTCTTTTAAGTAGGTGGGCGGGGCTTATTATCACTTAACTTAACACGTTTGGACAGGCACTTTTTACTTAAAATTTAGTAAAACGGTTAAGTAATTTAGTAAAATGCTTAAGTAGTTAAGTAGAATTGTATGAACTAAAGAGCTTTACTAAATTATTACGTGTGGACACTAAAAATTATTCACTTTAAATTTAGTTAAAATTTACTTATCTACCTACTTAACTACTTAATACGTGTGTACGGGCTATATAGTCAAAATTTGTTAAATAAGACAGTCAATGACGTCACGATGTATGTGGTGAATTAAAATATTCGACGCAAAATAATTTACTCGCTTTATTATCGTATTATCGTATAGAAAATAGGTTCAAAAATATGGATTGGTTAGGTACCTAATAGTATACGTGTCAATAAGTTAAATTAATTTGAAATAACAAGCTGACGATAGCAATCAAACTTTGTATTGGAGTTTTCAGATTTTTCTGTAGATAAATCTAACGAAGTAGGTTTATTAAACAACTTACTCCAAATGCATTATTTTTAAGCATTATTTTTTAATACATGTATGCCCCAATTCAAAGTCACTAATGATTATTATTTAAATCGCTTCTTAGTACAGAATTTCTATAGTGATTCTTTACTAAGGAGCGATTTAAGTAACCGTTACTGACTCTAGAGTCGGGGCGGTAGAGTTGTAGAGACATTGTAGAGACTTTGTTTGCAGGATTAGCTTACCCTGTTTGTGTGGTAATCCTGCAATCCTAATTAGGCCTATTCATCTTATCCTCAGGAGTTTAAATATTTCATATTACTTTACCTACTTCTAATAACAGTGCATTTTGTATAAGCACACCAATTTTAATTATACATACATTTATTTGTATTAATTTTGAAATATTGACAAATAACGGCTTCTTTAATAATCTATACTTACTAATATTATAAAGCTGCAGAGTTTGTTTGATTGTTTGGTTGAACGCGCTAATCTCAGGAACTACTTGGTTCGAATTCGAAAATTCTTTTTGTGTTTGATAGTCCATTTATCAAGGAAGGCTAGGCTATTTAACATCATATATTTTAGTAGTTAGTTTTTCCATAAATTAACGCGACTGAAATGGCGGGGCACAGCTAGTCTTAAAATAAAATTTAAAAAACCCACTACAGTTTGATTTACACTAAACATAAGATAAGAACTCTCGATTAACTTTAAGTCACCTTTCATAAAAAAAACTACATCAAAATTGGTTCATCCGTTTGGGAGCTACAATGCCACAGACGGACAGACATACAGATCTACAGATACACAGACACGTCAAACTTATAACACCCCTCTTTTTTTCGTCGCGGGTTAAAAAATGTTTTGATCCTCGCAAAATGCTGACAATAATGAATTTATGTACGTCAATTGACACCTGTGAATATCGTATTTAAAGCGACGGAAGTCTAGATATCAGAATAAGGAGATGAATGACGTAAGCAGGATAAGATGGCGAGACTGCAAATCATTATTCGCATAAGCCCACGACCGTATGCTAACGTATGCCATATTTTATTGACGTACCGGTTACATAATACATCCGGTTTAAGTCCGAAACGTTTTCCATTCATGAAAAGTACAATAAATTCGAAATTTTACCTCAAGTGACGTAAAAGGATCGAATTTATTCGTATTTTATTGCTTACATTTACATTCGTTTTAAGGTGATACATGCACTCGATTGTGAGTATAAAATGTAAAGGACTGTCTAGGATCTTCATTGTACTGTATTCAAGCCTATGATGCCGTTTATATATTTTGACCTAATAACAGTAATACCTTACCGATTTGACATAATTCTACTACACCAAAAGTGTGGATTGATAAGAGTTAAGACCATAGATATATTTTTCGCGAAGAAGAAACGACGCAGTCTTCAATTGACAGTTAAATCTTAGAAACACATTCATTATTATACAGTTATTAAAGCGATGGTGTCAATTTTTAGGGTTCCGTAGCCAAATGGCAAAAAACGGAACCCTTATAGATTCGTCATGTCTGTCTGTCTGTCTGTCTGTCTGTCTGTCTGTCTGTCTGTCTGTCTGTCTGTCTGTCTGTCCGTCCGTATGTCACAGCCACTTTTCTCCGAAACTATAAGAACTACACTGTTGAAACTTGGTAAGTAGATGTATTCTGTGAACCGCATTAAGATTTTCACACAAAAATAGAAAAAAAACAAAAAATTTTGGGGGTTCCCCATACTTAGAACTGAAACTCAAAACTTTTTTTTTCATCAAACCCATACATGTGGGGTATCTATGAATAGGTCTTCAAAAATGATATTGAGGTTTCTAATATCATTTTTTTCTAAACTGAATAGTTTGCGCGAGAGACACTTCCAAAGTGGAAAAATGTGTGTCCCCCCCCCCGTAACTTCTAAAATAAGAGAATGATAAAACTAAAAAAAATATATGATGTATATTACCATGCAAACTTCCAACGAAAATTGGTTTGAACGAAATCTAGTAAGTAGTTTTTTTTTAATACGTCATAAATCGTAAACCGCAAAAAACATTGATCAAAGTTACAACGAACTTCAAGAACTTTTATATTATGTTACTTGCTGCTACGGAACCCTTCATGGGCGAGTCCGACTCGCACTTGGCCGCTTTTCTTAAGTAACTTGCTGAGCTTTGCGAGGAAGGCTGTACAAAGTACCCCTAACGGTAGTGCAGGGGAATTTTGAGCCGTTCAAGCAAAATCCCGGAGTCCCGTTTCACACGCGCCGCCGCGCCCCGCCGCGCCGGATGGTTACTAAGAAGATCCACATAATACACAATATAATCGATTACCGAAAACTACTAAAATGGTTGTCTGTCTGTAAAGTCGGTTTACGGACGGTAGTTTAACGTGACAAAGTCATGACAAAGCTCCGCTCCGCCCCGCCCCGCTCCACTCACCTACGATCGCCTACGGCTCGCCTACGGCATCGGCTACGATACGCCGATCGTAGCCGATAGTGCCTCTCTCTCGCTTTTACCGCTCTCTCGCTCGCGGAACGCTACATTTTTTCATAGATGCGCCCGGCGCTCATCGTTTTAATAGACGTTATCACGTCAAAAAAATTCAAATTGTAATCTATATTATTAAATTATCCATTAGGTACTCAAAAAGTCCATAACAATATTGTAAAATACCTTTGTAAATCCTAAACTCCTCAACGCATTTCACAGAGCATAAAACGTTTAGTCTAGTATCAAAACGTGGATCTAGTCTAGGTATAAAGCAAAGGGCAATACAACGCGGGGGCGGCTCGGACGATCTCTTACCTAACGTATGGAAAGCGTGACGTCACGCTACCAAAAATACCGTGGCCTTCGCACCGGTGACGGAAAGCTGCTTACTGCTGGACTCACACCGAGTGCTTTCATATTATTAGTATTACGGAAAGATTGATGCTTTCGTGTTATGCCAGCTAAAAATATAAATGGTTTTTTCTATTACACGACCTTAGTGGATCTATCAACTATGTAAGAGAAACCAATGGTATAATACCAAATACAAGTTTGTGTTGGATCGTAGATACAATTATAGCGATTTGTTCGAAAAAGGATGATAAGTGATCCCCTTATCATTACCATCAATATCATAGCTGACTAAGTCCACTACCCTCCACCAATCCATGCAGAAGCAGCGTAAAGGTGCGGTTGGCGTTTTCAAGATACATAATGAAAGTGGACGAAGCGAAACAAGGATCGTAGCAAGTGGAAAGAAGTGGTTTCTCTCTGCCTACCCCTACGGGAAAGAGGCGTGACTTATACATATGTATGCATGTATGTATGTATAAAACATATAAAGATAGGGTACATAAAAAGCCAAACGACGACCCTGTAGCCTAGTTGTTAGCGACCCTGCCTGCGAAGCGAGGGGTGCCGGGTTCGATTCTCAGCCGGGGCAGATATTTATGTGACAGATAATATAGTATTTGTACTCGGGTCATGGGTGTGATTATTTGTGCCGTATTTATTTATTTATAACCTACAACATTACTGTAGCAGTCCTTGACTGAGAGACCTGTCCCTTAAAGTTAAAAAAACAGGAGAAGTAAATTATATTGTGGCGACGTTCCACTAACTTATGGGCGCATCAATTTCAAAACCTGAATTTTTCTACAAGCATACACCGATAAAACAAAGATGTAAATACCTATCTACAATACCTACAATAAAAGTTCTCCCTCTACCTAGACATGAACTAGCCTAGCCGGAGTTCCCTTTGCTAGATAGGTAGAAGGAATGAAATAAACAGGTATAAAACATGCAACGCAAACGTCATTTTCCACCGAGAGCCCTAGCGGGATCAATAACGACGGGCGAGAGCAGTGAGCTTCAATATATTGCACCCGAACCGATATATTGGATTAAGCCATGTCGAAAATTAGACTTCACGCAAGACTTTAGAGAATTCTGATATTCTATGATGTCAATGTTTACTTTTAGATTAGTTTCTTTTTATGTAACCAGTGGAATAACGAGGAGACAACCCATATAAGTAAATGATCACGACAATCGACATACGTAAGTGATACCAAAAGTTAATTGACGCATTGCCGATCGAAAAGGAAGCGTTGGGACCCGCATTATAGATCTTTGACTATGCGACCGACACACTAAAAACAATTTTCCGGTCGATTCTAGAATGAAAGCGGGTAAAATACATTATACATCTATGTAGATGCAAGTACCATCAGGATTAGCCTGGGTTATTCAAAGAACACCGACCTCCAACAATAGAAACCTGGCGCCATAGCCTCATTCATCGTTCAGGAGGGTGAACCACGAGGCCACGGGGCCAACCTCCCCTAAATTGGCTAGCACCCAAGGATGAATGGAGCCCCTTGGATCCCGATATTCTTTAGCTAGTTTCAATTTCTTTTGCATATTAACTTCCTGACTTTTTTGTTTTTTCGAGCATTATTTTATCGTGTTTAGTATACTACCATCGATAAAAACAGGTGCACGATACAAACAAAAAAACATAAGTGCTTGGAACGCTCTTAGTGACCTGAATGCTAAAGTGAGCAAGATTCCGTCAAATTATAATGAGTCGGGTTTAAAGTATTACGTTTATTTATAGAAGCTAGGAGGCTAGGAGCCCTAGTGCCCCTAGCAACGCGCGTAGAGTGCAGCGTGACGTCAGCTCAGGGGCGAGTCGACCTAGATGCCTCGACGCCGCTCCCGCGATCAATGGCAGAGGACGCGGGTCATGGCGCCACACCCTCTTACCTTAACACTTTCTAGACTTGCTAGTAAATGAAATTGTCGAATTAATTTTACCATTAAAATAACTGACTTCAACTATATTATATAGTTTAAAAAAATAAATAAATAATTATCTAGCACTTGTTTACAGTTCTTTCAAGTCAGCGAACAGCGGACAATAAATCAAAGAATTCTCAGAAATTTTTAGGTGAGTTTAATAATTTCTGGAATATTATGAGCATACGTCTATGGCGTATGCCACAAAATGGATAAAGCATATTTTCCCCATTAACCTAAATAGTCTGCATAACCTTTAGCCAATCTCTACCTATATCAGCCATCTTGTTCAAAATTACTTTTCAATTTGGTATAATCCAATCACGCATCCATGGTCGTAAAATTGTTCATGAAACTCATATTACATATTATACAGGGTGGATTTTTGAGACGGGTCAGTAAGGGCAGGTACCTTAACCGTTATAGTTACAGGAAAACGTTCCAAGGAGACTATCCATAACTTTTTTAGATATTCTGAACTGCATTCACAGATTTTTGAAAAAATGTACGGTCAGCGAAAAAAGTGCTAAAATCCAAAAAAAAATATTTTTATGCCTATCGATCCTACTTCGTATGGGGATCAAAATACTCTATGGGACCATTTAAGGTATGAGTACTAGAAATGTCAGAAAACGCTAAAATCATTTTCCATACATTTTGTACTGAAAAACGATAAATCAACTCGAAATATTCTTTATCGCCAAACATTCCTATTTCTTATTGCGATTAAAAGATTCTTTAAGGCCTATTACAAAAGCTACGGTAAGACACAACATATCACACAAACTTAAAAATAGGTTATCTATTATTCAAAATGACCGCCGTTTTCACGAAGACACGCTGCAAGAGGTGCTGTTAGGGGAACACATGGTCCAATTAGGTGGCCACCTCGCAGCCCCGATCTAACGCCTCTCGAGTTTTTTTGTGGGGCCACCTAAAAAATGAAGTCTACAAAAGAAAGTACGAAAGTGTTCAGGAGCTGAAAGAGGCATTAACGAGGATTTTAAATAATATCCATCAAAGAAAACTTTCCGCTGCTACTTGCTCAGTACAAAAACGAGTGAACTTATGTATTCGTGAAAAAGGCGGTCATTTTGAATAATAGATAACATATTTTTAAGTTTGTGTGATATGTTGTGTCTTACCGTAGTTTTTGTATTTAAATTTCAATAGGCCTTAAAGAATCTTTTAATCGCAGTAAGAAATAGGATTGTTTGGCGATAAAGAATATTTCGAGTTGATTTATCGTTTTTCAGTACAAAATGTATGGAAAATGTTTTTAGCGTTTTCTGACATTTCTAGTACTCATACCTTAAATGGTCCCATAGAGTATTTTGATCCCCATACGAAGTAGGATCGATAGGCATAAAAATATATTTTTTTGGAATTTAGCACTTTTTTCACTGACCGTACATTTTTTCAAAAATCTGTGAATGCAGTTCAGAATATCTTAAAAAGTTATGGATAGTCTCCTAGGAAAGTTTTCCTGTAACTATAACGGTTAAGGTACCTGCCCTTACTGACCTGTCTCAAAAATCCACCCTGTATAATACAACTAGCTGCCTGGACAGACTTCGTTCTGTCAAAAGTTTTTTTTGAGATGTAAGCTATCCTATCTTTCAAGTTGGATCAAACTGCACATGGTGTGCTAATTTTATTAAAATCGGTTCAGTAGTTTAGGAGTCCATCGCGGACAAACAACGTGACACGTAATTTATATATATTAAGATAAGTACATAAAATATAGCACAATGCATTGTATGCATAGAATATAAACGAATTAATCAAAATTCATAATTTCTTTGTGATACAATGTCCAAAGTTCCAAACCGCAAATACAATGAGCTGTCAACTGGCAACAGTGGCAACCCTGTTACCCTGGTAAGGTAGGTGCATCTGTCTACGTCACCCCCGAGTCCCGACCTACTGACCCGGCTACGAAGCTGCGATCAATGAACAGGGGTGAGTGCGCCATTCATGCTCGTTGCTACCACAACCGTGCTGATCTTGAATGAAATTTTATGAACGGCGACGGTTTAGAAAAAAAACATTTGACTTGCCAATTTAAATGCACTTGTGGACATGCAAAAATTATGTATATAATTAAAAAAAGTAAAAATTATGTAATACTATATATATATTATATATTCATACTACGGAAAAATTAAAAAATATATATATAGTATTACTAGCTGCCCGGACAGACTTCGTTCTATCAAAAGTTTATTTATTTATTTTGAGATGTAAGCTATCCTATCTTTCAAGTTGGACCAAACTGCACACGGTGTGCAAATTTGATTAAAATGGGTTAAGTAGTTTAGGAGTCCATCGCGGACAAACAACGTGAGTCGTGACACGTAATTTATATATATTAAGATATTATTGTGGATTGCACCTATCAGTGAGTTAAGAGTCCATTTTTTTAAACGAATTTTATTTGGTAAATATCTTGCGCAATACTTTTTATTGAAAAAAAAAATTTATTGTAAACAGAAAGTTTTGGAATTAAATGATCATTTGTCTTTATTTTATTTTTTCATTTTCGGACAGCCATATTTTTAAACACAAATTAAGTTATTATTTTTGTAATAAATATAAGTTTTATTTTTAAAAGATGTGCTGAGGAGTTTCTTTACGGCTTTTCTTCTCCTCCATGACAAAGCACCTTTCCGAAAATCTGGTAGATTAAAAAAAGACGTGCATAAGGGTATACTTACATAAATAAAAAAATATTTCATTTCATTTCATTTCAAGTACTTTTAAAACACTACCAAATAGGACTCATCTAAAAAAATTACTATGTAGGTTGTCGTTCTGATGATGATTGGGGCGTGATAGTTATTAAATACACAATTGCAGTGTCACATAATTCGACACGAACAATGCGGACATGGGATTTGCCCGTCCCGAGTAAAAATATATGCCCCATAGATTTTGTCTAGTCGGAGAATATACTCGTAACTCAAAAATAATTCCTTAACAGGTTTAGAGGTAGGGCATTGTATTTGAAAATTTTGTTTCCTTATTTAAATTAAAATAGTATGTGTAATGTGAATTAAAATAATAGAGTAATCATACATAAAAAGCAAAGCAACAACCCATAATTGTCCCACTGCTGGGCTCGGGGTCTCCTCTCACTATGTGAGGGGTATTAGGCCACAGTCTACCACGCTGGCCGAGTGCGGATTGGTAGAATTCACACACCTTTGAGAACTTTATGCAGAACTCTCCGGTGTGCAGGTTTCCTCACGATGTTTTCCTTCACCGAAGCAAGTGATAATTAACTTCTAATACGCACATAATATTTGAAAATTAGAGGTGCGTGCCAGGATTTGAACTCGGGCCCCTTCGTTCGGGAGACCAACGTTCTAACCGCTAGGCTATCACTGCTCTCGTAATCATACATACCTTATGTGTATAATAAAACTGTAACAGATCGATGTCTGAACATGGAAGTTATTTGAGAAACACTATTTATTAACGCAATAATCCCATAACAATGACTTCTAGATTTTTTATCTGTTTGTCAGTTTGTGTTTGTCTGTGCGTTAGTTCCGGTTGGTCTCAGAAACGGCTTAACAGATTTGGACGCGGTTTTGATGATAATTTTAAAAATACCGTCCATATTTTTTTTGGGTGTGTGTTCTCTCTTGTCTGTTAGATTAGTTTACCGAAGCTAAACGAGGTGTTGTCTGTGTATTAAGATAAGTTTACCGAAGCTAAGCGAGGCAGTAACTAAAGCTTAATAATTCCAGCCGTAAAGTTACAAAACATTCGCATTATCGTACAGTTGATCGTCAATACTGTTCACGTGAGACGACCGCTGTTTACATTTCGGCAATGCGCAAATACAACGCGTCGCAACAAAACGAGCTGGAAACGTACGTGTACACACGACGCCGCGACGCGGTGACGACGACATACTGTTTCCGCTCTATTCCTGTTTGCAATCCATTCTGAATACGCAAAATATGGACCTATTAGTGCGATATATAAAGTGCACAGATTTGTACTTTGCTTAGACAACAGTCTTTACTACTAAGACTGATACTTTGTTAATACGAAAAAATTAAAAAGTCATATAAAAAGGCTTACGTTAAGGTTGGTTTAGGAACATTTTGTTGGAATATTAGTTAATAAGAAATAATTAGAAAGTCATACAAAATGGCTAACGTTAAAGTTAATTTAACACCATTAGGTACTTTTGTTCGGATAACTTAATTAAAGTGCGAGCATAGCCTAAGTACGCATTTTATTTAGATCCCACCCTATGAAGAGAGGACATGACGTCATCCAATCAAACTGATTCATTTTATTTCCTCAACTAACAAAAAGGATGTGTATATTGCAGTGCCCATTTAGTCATTACTTTTTAATGAAAAAGGTGGAAACGAAGGCTAATCTGAGGATAGAGCGCGGGTTTGAGATTCTGCTAATATCGTGTTGTACCTAATGCACAGTAAATGCTATGCCATGCGATGTTAAGAGGTCACAGAGTTCCTGGTAGCCAGACCAGAAGGAAATAGAGACTGACTATTTTACTTCTACCGTCTGAAATTCGCTGGTATAACTCTACAAGGTTTCCTGTCCGAAATCCATACAGCTCAATAAATCTGTAGAGTTCAAATAATGTCCAACGATCGGTATCTAACGATAGTTATAATTGTGTTGGATATTGGAATATAGAGGATTTATTCTTCAACATCTTTAAAACGGATTTGAATAATAACTATAAAATTAATATCTTTATTATTGTTAATCAATATATTTTAATAAAATCTCTCCACCTTTCGAATTTCTGGAATATTTTAGACCGCAGTCGACATAGACCATTACATTTCTGGATTCTAGCCAAACTCGACTAGCTATAAACAAAATTCTTCATTCGTTAAAATCACTACTTTCCACTCCACTTAAATGGAAAAATACTTAGTACAGCGAATAAATAATTAATGATTGCCTGAAATCTGTAAATATCTCCATAAATATAAAATCTTTTTGTAGTCCAACATAAATCGTCCATAGTCGTTAGTGTAATGACGCGGCCAATGATATATCGGAACGAATATAGCACCAAAAAGAATTCTATAAGATTGATAAATTTAACATTCCCTAAAACTTTCATCGGTTCGCCTTTGAAGTCGCTCGGAATAAACGAAACGAATAATTTAGTAATTTACATGATAATATTAATAATACGCAGATACATCGGCGATCGCGATGTTATTTTAGAGTCGCTCCTTTATAAATAAACATAGGACCTTTTGAACGTCGTATTGATAGCTACTTGTGTTACAATCGATACAGAACGGATGTAATGTCTAAATAAAGAACTTCAATATGCTACGGACCTAGTGCGGACAGACGTACAAATACTATGCCATACATTTATACGTCGGGTGATGTTTACATTAGTTTATATACCTTCACCTATATGTACTTATCTAGGAGTTAATAGCTTCATTCAACTAAGCTTTATCCACTTTATGATTTCAAATCCTAAAAATTCAACACGTATTAAGAACCAATGTCTTATTATGATCCAAAACGCGTCGAATCCTTCGTTTTTACGTTTCCAAAGTAAAATCGGAACCCTTATAGTTTCATCATGTCCCTCCGTCCGTCTGTCCGAAGCAAAGCGCAGAGACCTTTAGTGCCAGAAAGCTGTAATTTGGCATGGATATATGTATACCTACATATTTATTAAAACTCCAGAATAGTACAATAAAATATTGAAAATCATTTTTTTCAGACTACCTCCCCTACAAATAACGTGAGGATTATTTTATTCGTTGCGTACCCTATAGTGTGGGGTATAGTTGAAAAGGTCTTTTAAAAATATTAGGTCTTCTAAGACCATTTTTGGAATTAAGGGTCCGTTTGCGAAATATTTGGCTTCAAAGTGCTAATTTTGGTTAGAGTCAAGTCCCCCCCCCCCCCCTGCTGGCTAAGAGCCCGTACACAAAACTGCGATTCGACGCGATGCGAATTCGCAACGCAAAAAGTTGCGACACGAATTGCTGCGATGCGATTTCGTGCGGCAAGGCGTGTCCCTTCCACGATAAGGTGACCATTCCTTTGACGACCGTTGAAAACTAGGTCGTGACATGGATCGTAAAAAGAAGTGTGCACTTTTGTTATTGCTTAGGAGATACAGGCAAAAGATACAAAGAAGATTTTGGGTTCATCCATTTATTACTGTTATGAACGCCGAAGGGAACTATTTTCATCGAAAATATGATTTTTTTATTAAAAGATTTGATTTTTAAATGAAGAATCTTAGAAGAAAAAGAAAAAACGTTTCATTTTAACGTAACAAAAAAGATTTCGTATTTTCAAAGTGATCTCAAACTTTATTTGATGTGTGTACGTCTTGCCAACACGCTGTCTCAGAACCGACTTAAAAGTGTTGTCAACAAGTATGACGTAACATCGCAGGAATGCGCGATGCGAATCAATTCGCAAGTTCTTGCGACGCGACGTGCGAGCTCGCAGGTTTTTGCGATGCGACGTCGCATCGCAGTTTTGTGTACAAGCCCTAAAAGACAAGTAAGAGTTGGACAAGTGAAAAAATTCTCAAAAATAGGTTATATGATGAATTTACAAGGATAACTATCACGCCTATGTTAGCATAAGTAGTTAATAAGTAATAGTCGATATTATATAGTTCTATTCAAATAGAACTATCAACTGTGACTGTAATACAGTCAACTGTGAAGAATTTGAATTTGTATTGACTTAAAAATGAATTAATGAAGGACGTCGATATTCTCGCTTGATTAAGGATTAACCCCCCCCCCCCCATCCAAAACAAAAAGCTTGTTTCCGCCACTGAGCTCCGCCGACTAGTTTCCACCTGTATACGTCCTTATCTATAAATTAGTGGATGCCCAGCGTGTTCTACTACGATTCGATAGTGTATTTTGTTTTCACACTGGTTGACAGTTTGTTTATGCGCCATCTTTACTTATTATCTTCAAATGTTTATATGGGAAAAGTGAAAAATCAACTTTATCAATGGACCGAATGTGCCTAATGCATTGTTTTATGATTATGGTTTGATGATTTCAGAGTCTATAAAGAACAACCTCAAAATTTCTCAAAATTAACGGGTTTGATTCATATATAAAAATATTAATTTTTCAAAAATCTAATGATGCAGGTTTAATTAACACCAAAATCGAGACTCCTCAAACCATTTTCGCTATTTCTCGTTTCGAATTATAATTTCGAATATTCACGCACATTCGAAAAATTCACCCTGTATGTATAAGAAGATGTCTATCTATAAACACAATAGGCACAGTACCTTGCTAACCAGCATGTCGGTCTCGTCGAAGTGCCGGCCGAACATCTTGGGCGACTCGCCGGGGATGGGCTCGATCTTGATGCACACCTCCTGCCCCTTGCGCGCCGTCTCCACTTGCTTGTGGTTCACCTCGATCGACGTCACCAGGCCCAGCTCCACGAACTGTACGCAACACACATACATGTCGATACTAAACTAATAATTACATTTTAACAAAAAATAAAACCAACGAAAAAAAAACTGAAAAGCAAAAAAAAAAAAACCATTTTGTATTATAAATAAAGATCCAAAATTAACCGAAAATAAATAATTTTGAGACCGAGCCAAACAAACAACCAAAATTAATTACATAAAGTTCATTTTATGAGGGCAGCGGCATGCGATGCACACGGCAGCAGCAGCGCGGCGCACATATTTTCACCGTTTGTTTTTTCATTGGTTTGGCACCGCCTCAAAATTATTTATTTTCTGTTAATTTTGGATCTTAATTTATAATACTAAATGGTTTATTTTATTTTTTGCTTTTCAGTTTTTTTTCGTTGGTTTTATTATTTTGTTAAAAAGTAATTATATTTTAATTTTTAGTTTCTTTAATACTTATAATTAATAATAAATTATTGGTGGTAGATTCAGTTACCAGGTAAAAATGTAGTAGGTGAAATATCAATCATCCCCTGTTTACGTACCTTTAAGGGTAAAATTTTGTTTCAAAATTTAAACAAGAGTAATTTCAAGGTATAAACTATTCAATAAAAAAAGAATCATCGAAATCGCATCATCCAGTACAAAGTTATTGGGGTTAACGGGTAAAAATTCCGTGGGTGAATAATCAATCATCCCCTATTTTCGTACCTTTAGGGTGGGAATAAAATTTTCAAAAAAATATGGGACCAACTTCAAGACATACCCTATTCATTAAAAAAAGAATCATCAAAATCGGACCACCCTGTGCCGATTGCTGAGTGATCATACATAAAAAAAATATACGTGTCGAATTGAGAACCTCCTCCTTTTTTTCGTCGGTTATAAATATAATCTGCCAAAACTAAAAATAACTGCCCTGACTGGGTATTAACACCTGAACCGCCGCTTCGCGATCAAGGTCACTGGGAGTCATTCTTACGTAATAATTTTATAAGTCAAAAAATGTCAAAAATTGTCCTTACGTATCCTTACGTAATTAATGAATGGCCTCCTTTGAATTAGCTGAAGGGTCATACTTATTATTTTACTAGCTGCCCGGACAAACTTCGTTCTGTCAAAAATTTTGCAATAAAATAATATTGCGACTATAAATTTGAGATTCAAGCTATCCTATGTTTCTAGTTGAATCAAACTGCACACGCTGTGCCAATTTGATTAAAATCGGTTAAGTAGTTCAGGACACCTACGCGGACAAACAACGTGACACGTAATTTATATATATTAAGATAATTTTGTAACCTCAGAAGCCAACCAGTAACGACTGCTATCTCACAATAACGTCTAACACCACCTATTTTTGCACCTTGCTTGGCCACTTTGCAACACACTTTTGTTTTTGAACATTACTGATAAGCTAATATCTAGTCATAGTTTGTAATAATTACCTCTTTACTAGGTACGCAGATAGGAGTTCCTTCCTTCACAACGCCGGCCTCCACCATGACGCCGGCCACGATCGGGTCGCGGGAGTTGAACACGAACTGTGGCAGGATCTAAACCAATAACGATATAAATAACTTACTGACTGACTTACGTATAAATTAACGGATGACATTTCTACGTATTAAAGAAAGATGTTATATTATGTATATTGTTTTATTTCACCGCGAGTAACCGCCTTTGCTTTGCTTCGGTTTTCTTATTTTATTACACCTTCGGTTACATATTGAAGTTTTATTAAGAATCCCAAATTTTTTTGAAAATATAACATAGCCTATGTCACCCGGGGATAGTGTAGCTTCCCAACAGTGAAAGAATTTTTCAAATCGGTTCAGTAATTTCGGAGCCTATTCAATGCAAACAAACAATCAAATCTTTCCTCTTTATAATATTAGTATAAAAGATGATGAAGTGTTCTTAGATATTTTTAAATTCATTACTTATCATGAACGTAGATCGTGAACAAATATCTTACCTTAAGCTTGCAGGGGAAGACAGCAATATGCTTGAACTCTTCCCGTTTCCTCTGCTTGAGTTCCTCGCGGTAAGCGGTGAACTTATCAAACAGGTGGTAGATGATATCCGCGGCGAAGATCTTCACTCCCAACTGATCCGCTAACTCTTGAGCATCGCGTTCGATCTGTTGGAAATCATGTTTTGTTTCAAAAATTGCATAAGTAATATAACTGAATATGCTAATGTACAAGAGTCTAAGGCGAAGGTAGATAGACTGATGTATGACTCAAACGTCATCTGACATCCGGCATCCTAAATCCATCATAGGCCGCGTTCCACTAGACGCTCAAAACGCTCACAACGATCCAATTAATATGATATTTTGATCGTTGTGAGCGTTGTGAGCGTCTAGTGGAACGCGCCCATAGACTAAATATTGTCAAACGTCGTCTGTCAACCTGTCAAGAGTTTCTCCGCGCCACCGCAGTGTGACCAAGACCAGTTGGGATACTGGGACGAAATATCGACGTACAAAATACATATCGTGAGTAAAATGAAATTTTCCATTGCTTCATCTGGCTACACTGAGTCATTTACCTACTCAAGTAACTATATTCAGAGTTAAGTTTTATTTAAGCTGAATTTTAGGAATTATTCGTAATGAGATACTCACCTTAACATCAAAGGCCAGTATAGTGGCGTACTGTGAGTCATGCTCCAACATGGCCGACGCTTTCATCACATCTCTCTTCACCACCGGACCTATCCTAATAGCTGAATACTGTGGAACAAATTATACAAAGTATTATAAACAAATTATGCAATTATCGGTGCTGAAGTTAATATCATAACAATTTTTTTTTTGTACTACAAGTGTCTGTACTATTTCTTTTCCATGACAAAAGACTTTGAAAACATTGATAAAAGAAAACACTATAAATTGTTTTTCCTTCATGAATAAATTACGTACATTAAATTTGAAAAAATGGTAATTTCAATCTACACAAGTAATCATAAATTATAGTTGTTCTCAATATTCTGTCTACCCTTAATCTTCAATTCTAAGCCTAGCAACTGAAAAAGTTACAACATTGTATTATTTGAATTTATTGATGCTCTTTCAGAACTTATCCAGATATTATGGCTAGACGGATCTTTGAAAATGGCCACTTGTGAGTAAAAATTTATTGGAATCACATCAGTTTGACGACCCGTGTGGCACAATGGTTACCTGTTACAATGGGTCCTGGGTTCGATTCCCAGCGAGGCGGAAATTTGAATGATGAGTTTGAATTTCTCTTCGCGGTCTGGGTGTGAATGTCCTTGTCTAGTGTGTTGTCCATGACACCCACGACACAGGGAATCCTAGTGTGGGGCTATGAGTCTGAAGCGTTATTTATTTATTTATTTATAGTTACTCACAGGTATTTTACTAGTCCTTAGGAACTCGAGCAAGGCCTCCAGTGACCCCAGGGTAGAGGCCTGGACATACACACCGCGCTCCGTCAACTTAATGGACGACAGTGCAGACTTCAGTTCACGAGCTACTTCTTCCCTGAAACAAGTCAATGGATTGATGACGACTGGACCTTATAAGTATAACATGGCTTTATA
The DNA here is from genome assembly GCA_911387775.1 of Thymelicus sylvestris. Classification (NCBI taxonomy): domain Eukaryota; kingdom Metazoa; phylum Arthropoda; class Insecta; order Lepidoptera; family Hesperiidae; genus Thymelicus; species Thymelicus sylvestris. The sequence goes on from OU426892.1 coordinate 5,444,797, forward strand.
ATTCAAAATTCCATATTCCGCGCAAAACGCCCACAGTATGACGCGGTCGCATCATGCAATATTTTCCAGCAAATTTTTAAAATTTAACATTAACAACCTTAACTGTATGCCAATAAGGTTGAAATTTCAATGAAGCTCATTGTACATACAAAAACAAGAGTAGCTGCTGTGTGGCATCACAGATTACCCTCAGTAGGCATGCATATCGATCACATATCGTGATTGCAGAAGTTCATATTTCACTGCTTGCGTGAAGTAGAGTGGAAGTCTCAGAGTGGAGTTCACATTTAGTTGGTTTCAATACTTACTTAAGTACATCAACTTCGTCGGGTTTCTGCGCGACCAGCAAGTTGAGACCCGCGATTGCTTTCTCTAACTCCTTGGCCGCGATCTTCACACCTTGGGCGCCCACTACTTCCTTGTACTCAATGTAGGCGTTCTAATAAAAAATATAAAATATTGGTAATGGGGCTTGGAAGTAAAAAAGTATTGGTTAGTTTTTATTGGCAGCAAGAAGGTAATTTTTCTTATAAATTATTACCTGATGGTAAGTGGCGATGTAGTCTTGGATGGTAAGACAAACATAGTAAAAGCTTTTAAGTATGAAGACTGAATATATACAAAGATTGAATAGCCACTCTTGTCTTGAAGACACCATGTTTCAAGAGTATTATCAGGATAATATTATGCGATAGAAAGCCTAAATGGCACAATAGGCTTGAGAGCAAGTTCTTTCTTTCTTTTCCTTCTCTTTCTTGGCTGGCAAGGCATCTGCCTTTGGTGCCGCTGATGACTACGGGCGATGATAGCCACTTACCATCAGGTGGATCATCAGTTCATTTAAACCTATTCATTTATCATATTCTATAGAAAAAATACCATTGAATAACCAACCTTCACTCGAAGCTCCTTCATGGGTTGCGGCATCAACAGCGACCGTATCTGGGTCACGATGGGCCCGTCCGTCCCGGCCAGTATGATGGTGTCTCCCTCATGCAGAGTGCCGTTGATAAGGATGGTGTCAATAGTCGTGCCCAGACCGGGAATGGCTTTTACCTGAAATGGAACATGTTACTTTCATTTCTTTCAATAGTTTGCTAATCATCAGGGCGTACCAGATAAATGCGAGTTCAATTCATATAAATGTCTCTGTTAGAATTGAACAAAGGATGATTCGCTTTCAGGCAGAGTCACTTGTATCTATGTCTAGCATCCAAATTACAAAAGTGTCAGCAATTTCCAAACGTCATGTCAGCTGAGATGCAAATAGTATTAGCCAAGGGGTGTTTAACCGTAAGTCCTATAACATGGGTACCTAAAAGAATAGCTGACGCAAGAGGCTTACACAAAGCACAATTTTAACATTACGTTACAAAGACACTTGAGGGAGTAAATGTAATTTTGTTTGCATGTTTGTTTGTTTGTTTGTTACTTTGCTTGTCTTTGTGTTTTTTCTCTTTCTCCTTTGTTACTAAGTTAGTCTTATCAAACCCTCACCTCAAGCACAGTAGCCAACAACTGCTGTGAGAAGACCAGTCTCTTATGCAGGGGTCCTTCACAAGCCTGCACGATCATGGCTAGCAGGTTGCCCATGCCTTCTCCGGTGACAGCTGATGTAGGGACTAGAGACACGTAGCTGCGAGGGTCGGGGTTGTCGTAGAACAACGCTGCGTTAAGACCCTACAAGGGAAAATGTACGAGGTTCAACTGAGAATTTTAAAAATACATGTCAAATATACAGTCATGAAAACCCTTAACTGTTACTCTGCTAAGCTTTGATCTATCAAAATGTGTAGAACAGGTCATTATGTACTTCGCTAGCTAACTTCGGATTATCAGACTTCATATATTTTGGTAGAAACTTTTGTTGGTGATGAAAAAACAAAATATGTGCAATTCACACGTGGTAGAAGTGAAACCTTCAAAATTTTGTTTTGAAGATAATGAGACAAATGTAAAATTTCGGGAAGAAGATAATTGTAGGTTTTGATCATAGTATGATCATATAAAAGCATTTAACAACGCTTCGCGTTATCTTTGGTGTATTTCATTCAATTTCTTGTTACTTCTTAAATAAATTAGATCATATAAGACATCTTAATATCAATAATAAATTTATAAGTGACAAAAACTAGCTGCAGTTTCAAATCACATTAGATCTATTTCAATTTTTATATTTAAATTCATTCACTCATTGATTCGTTCAATATCACTGTCAACTAAAGCTCACAACACACAATACCTGTTCAGCGAACTGCAGTATAACATCCTTGGTTCGCTTTTCAAACTCCAATTGAGTGTTAGCTTGCTGCAGCTTCAGTATATCACGAACGTCCTTGCGTTGTGCGCTCTGCCAGTCGTAGAGACGGTCGATCTTGTTCAGAGCCACGATAAACGGCGTCTTCTTTGTTTTGAGCAGGTTTATCGACTCGATAGTTTGCGGCTCCAACCCGTGCATGATGTCTACTACCTGAGGAGTGTGAATGCTGCTTTAGATTTTTAAGGAAATTATGTTACGTTTTATATCTCTGAGGGTAGTGTTTCTTTTGAATTTTGAGTTTCAATTGAAACTATTATGCTGTTTTTATTTGTCTGTGGACTAAAAGCGTGTGTGAAAAAGCCGTACTTAAATAAATATTCTATCCTATTAACATTATGCTCAAAAGTGCTAAAACCATCGCGAAATCATACTTACAAGAATGGCAATATCACAGAGAGAAGAACCACGACTTCTCAAGTTACTGAACGATTCGTGACCAGGAGTATCAATGATCAGCAGACCTGGCAGCTTGAAGGCTATTTCATTCACCTGGAATAAAAACATTCGATTATTGAAGTTGCTAGGGAATTCGGTTAATATCAGATTGGTGGTGGTTTAGTTACAAGAAGTAACATTAAATTTTCAACATTAACTCGAAAGAACGACTTCTCGGTTATCTGTGTCAAGCCACTCGTCAAGACTGACCATGAACCATGGTGAACCATGATTGACCATGTGAGTGAACTCGAAAAGCTGAGTTTATTGCTTTAATAAGTTGAGCCAGAGTGGAGTTATAGAGATTAAGCAGTTAAGAAGTTCTTTTTCTTTTGTGCGTCTGGTTGTTTAATGGAGGAACCTGGATGGGAGAATTAATTCTTACCCCCTACATTATAACTTCTTTGGTGGAATTACCTCTTAACTTACCCCCTTGACATGTTTAGTTTGCTCCTTGATGTTCTCAATTGGCACGTTGGTAGCACCAATCTGCTGAGTGATACCACCGGCTTCACCATCCTGAACGTTGGTACGACGCAACTTGTCCAGAATCTTGGTCTTCCCAGTGTCCACATGACCAAGGACACAGACCACCGCCGCGCGGAGTGGATTGTTCACCTTATTCTTTTCATTTTCTTCTTTACGTTTCTGGGAAGACATTTTTTTTGGTAATTGGGGTTTAATTTGTAACACATGATTTATATTTCTGAATAATAATAATATAATTGCATTTAGTAAACAATAGAAAAATTATAATTATTAAACACAAATTATAAAATTCTATTCCATTCCATGAAATCAATTTAAAGAAATGTGTGATATGATTCAAAATATTAATATTATAATACCAATACCTCTAATCTCTTAAGGACAAGCTCTCGTTTCTTCTGTGCGTCTGTCATTTGATCATCTTCAGAATCTTCTTCAGAGCTAGAATCCTCTTCTGAACTATCATCCTCTGATTCTGAACTGTCTTCTTCATTCTTCTAAAATAAATAATTCAAAAATAATTTACCTTTAATAAAAACACACTTAGGTATACACAAATTTATTGCACTGTGAAATAAAATAAATAAGCAAGGGAATAAAATCTTAATAAAATTATTTTCAGGAGGAGTTCCTACCTATACAAGTCTGAATAATTTATTTCCTCATCTAAGTCAACATTTTGAAAAGACAGTTTCAGAAATCTATTCAAGAATCTGTGTTGGATATATAAAGATACTTCAAAAACTTTCTTTTTTTTGTTGTGCAGTTCTGCAGCAGGTTATAATTATAATGTAACTGTCAATTTCATTAATTAAGTAACTGTTTGTAACTTTGCATTGCGGACTGCTTAACAAAATAAATCATTTCTTTCTTTCTTTCAAAAGTATCAATTTTGGTTACAGTCGTTTTCCTGCCAGCATATTTTTATTTAATCTTATGCTTTACCGTAAGATGTGAGTTTACTCACAAAATTTTTGCAAACGGTATACAAAAAATTGTGAATGTTGGACATGTGAAAATTTTCACAGCAATACTAGGGGGAGTTGGGGCACCCTGATACGATTGTTACTTAGACCCATTAAAAGACGATCTATTGATAGTAACATCCAATTTAATAATTATAATATATTCAATATATATTCAGCTAACTTGTTAAATTCAAATTAACCGTTAAATTTAATCACAAAATGTATTAGAGCCTATTTTCTAAAAAATGAAATTTGTATCAATGTACCCCGGTACCCGGGGTAGATTGATACATTATACTGAGGCACTTGGATTTATAGAAATATTTCTACAAATTAAACAAGTCATTGATTTTTATGACATTTACTTAAGTACTAATTGTATTAAATACTTTTCGCGGTCATATTCAAACAGCCCTAACTCTCGAGTTATGCAATTAAGAACAATAATTTTAACGTTAATTTGCAAGTAATATCTTTAAGTATTAGTACAGTATTAAAAAATTTAGTATCAATGTGCTAGTTTTTGAAGTATGTTAAGAAAAATGGAAAAGACAGTCAACTTTTTTACTTAAATTACCATAAAATAATATAAAAATAAGTATCAACAGCACTTGCATCAATGTGCCCCTGCCTATTACAATCGAAATAAATATTTTATAAAAATTAAAGCAATAAATAATCAAAAAAATTAAGTCTATATAATGTAATGACATGTCGGAGAATATTTAATTTGGTCAGTGAATCGAGTAACGCCATCTAGTCCGTTCGCGGTGAGTTTATATGGATCCATTGTCAATTGTTAATTGTCATTCACTGAGTCAGTAGTTCGGGTGAGTTTTCAGTGCTAGTGTCACAGTGACAGAAAAGGTGGTCGGCAGCCATCTTTGGGCCGGCGGCGACACTGGCATTAGTCTGATCTAAGCTCGACAGTGCGACACGCGCGCACTGACTCCTAGCGTAAAAATATGGCGGACGGTAAAGATAATTTTAATCGGTTTGCATCTGCTACAGCAGCGGTGGGATCGGAACAATATTCCCCCGAGGCAACTAGCCAACCCTCTGCTTCGAATAATCGCGAATATTTTGAGGAATCATCTACATCCCGAAGAGATAGCGTCTCTGAGGCGCACCACCCGGAAGATGTCGAACAAAATACGACTTCGCAACCTGGCGATCATTTTATTGCGATGTCACCCGACATGTGGACATCATTCTTTCGTGGTGTGGTTGAGCATCTCCATAATGAGTCAAAGCCGTCAACGTCCAAGAACACTAAACCGGCTATGAAGAAAATGAAACCGTGTGATGTCTACATACCCTCGTTTGACCCGGATGATTGTGAGTTCACTGCAGCGCAATGGTGCGAACAATTGGATCACCATCGAACTCAGAACGCGTGGACGGACTATGAGACAAGAAATGTAGCCTTCACGCACTTACGCGGACGTGCTCGTAAGTGGGCCTCGAGATCATACACACTGTGTAATACATGGGACGAGGTGAGAGAACGTCTATCCAGGCAATTCGTGGCTGCAAAGAGGTTTCACGACCTTTTTCAAGATATGGTGCAGTACACTAGTGGACGTGCCCGCAGTTACATCGAATACTCGACGAATAAGCTGGCGTTGATTGATCGGTTGGAAACAGGATGGAGCGAAGCCAACAAGATCGAGGTAGTCATCTCAGGTATTGATGACCCGCAGGTACGTTCCGATTTGTTAAAAAATACTCCGATTGACTTCTTGAGCCTTGATAGGCACCTCAGTACGTATCCTAAGTTTAAAAATCTTAAACGACCAGCAGCTTCGCATACAGGCCAAGGTGACTCAAAACGTCGAAGACAGGAGCCCGTTAAAAATCGTGTGGTAATTTGTCACAATTGTGGTAAACCTGGACATTATAAACGTAATTGTAAGTCGCAGCCGCCGCTTGTAAACGCTAGTAATGTACCGAATCAGCCAGGCGCGATTAGTACCGAAAATAAGAGCTTGCAATGCACCTATTGTCACAAATTGGGTCATACTGAGCAAGTGTGTTTTTCTAAACAAAGAGATGCGAAGTTTGGCAAAAATTCAAAATCTGTTAATTTGTGCATTGAATCGGATTCTCCTCTCGTTGAAGTAGACATCGGTGGCTTCAAATTGCAAGCTCTTATTGACAGCGGTTCCGATTGCTCTCTTATTCGCAAAGAAGTGTCTGATAATTTGAACGGCATCCGCGAATCTACTTCTACGCGACTCACAGGTATTGGCTCTATTTCCACTTATTCATTTTCGCGAATCAGTTTACCGGTTCAAATTAGTAATGTGCATGTGGAAATCACTTTTGTTATCGTGGATTCTCACGTTCTGCCCCATGATATTATTATAGGTAGAGATGTTTTCTCACGCCCTGGATTAGGTTTGATCATTAATAGTACGGGTGTCCATATAACTCGCGAAATTAGTGCTGATATTTGTCTCTTACAAAGTAACGATGTGGACACAATCAATACCGACTTGACTGACAACGAAGATGTAACCCGCCTGCGCTCAATAATAGAGCGCTTCAGTAATAACTTTGTTAAGGGAAATTCTCAATCTGTGGTCACAACTGGAGAAATCATAATTAATCTTAAAAATCCCAACAAAATTGTCCAGCGACACCCATATCGTTTAGCCCCCGTAGAACGTCAAGCTATGAAGAATATTGTCGCCGACCTTGTATCAAAGGGTATCGTACGTGAGAGCTCGTCACCTTTCTCTAGTCCGGCTATCCTCGTAAAGAAGAAAGACGGTTCAGATCGGCTCTGTATTGATTATCGCGAATTGAATGCGAATACTATCCGCGATAATTACCCCTTACCTTTGATATCTGAACAAATTGACGTTCTTGGGCAATCCTCCATATTTACCTCCCTAGATATGGCCTCCGGGTTTTATCAAATCCCCGTATCGACAAAATCTGAGTCTATAGAAAAAACTGCGTTTGTAACCCCCGACGGTTCTTATGAGTTTTTGAAAATGCCCTTTGGGTTGTGTAATGCCCCCGCAGTATACCAAAGAGCCATCAATAAAGCCTTAGGTAAATTAAAAGACGTTATAGCTACTGTGTACATGGACGATGTATTGGTTTTTTCGAAAAATAAGGAGGCCGCTTTTGTTGACCTGGAACAGGTTCTTGAAGCGCTAGCGAGCGCGGGTTTCTCATTTAACTGGAATAAATGTAAGTTCTTGAAGTCATCGGTTGAGTATCTAGGATACGTTATCTCGAAGGGTTCTGTAAGACCAAATCCAAAGAAGATAGAAGCCCTTGCTAACGCCCCATTGCCGAATAACGTAAAGGAACTGCGTCAGTTCAACGGTTTGGCAGGGTACTTCAGGAAATTTATTCCTAATTTCTCATCTATTATGGCGCCGTTATATCAACTGACGCAAAAGGATGCTAAGTGGAACTGGCAAGATTCACATACGAAAGCCCGCGACATTGTTATTAAGCATTTAACTTCCGAACCGTTGCTCGCGATATTTAACCCGGATCATGAAATTGAGGTCCATACGGACGCTAGTTCCCACGGTTATGGTGCGGTGCTTTTGCAAAAATTTAATAATCAGATAAAAATTGTCGAATATTACAGCCAACGGACATCTGGCGCCGAAAGCCGGTACCACAGCTACGAATTGGAAACCCTGGCAGTTTTCAAAGCGCTCAAACACTTCAGGCACTATTTGTTGGGGAGACGCTTTAAAATAGTGACTGATTGTAACAGTTTGAAAGCCTCCAGACATAAGAAGGATTTATCCCCTCGGGTGCATAGGTGGTGGGCGTTTTTACAGGGTTTCGAATTCGAGGTCGAATACCGTAAAGGCGAGAGGATACCGCATGTCGATTTCCTTAGTAGGAACCCAGTATCGTCGTCTGATAACTCGGCCGCCGTAAATTTGATACGGGTTAGAGATGATTGGTTGCAGGCAGAGCAGAGACTCGATCCGGATATCAACAAAATAATTGAAGCGATTGAAAGTGATACTTTAGACTCTAATTTGAGATCTTCATATGTTATCAAAGACAACCTCTTGTATAAAAAATTCCAACTTAATAAGAAAACGTTATGTAGAGCGATAGTACCTAAGAACTACAGATGGCAAATAATACAACGCTTTCACGACGAACTTAAACATTTAGGATGGGATAAAACTCTTGTGAAAATTCGTGAGCACTTTTGGTTCCCGAATATGGCGTCTTGTGTAAAAACCTACGTAGACCGTTGTTTACCATGCAAAGTAAACAAAAATCCTTCAGGGGCCAGACAGTCATGTCTCCACCCAATAGATAAAGTTCCTATCCCAATCCACACGCTACATATTGATACGAGCGGTAAGCTCACCGGTTGCCGTAACACCAAGGAGTATGTCATAGTAATAATTGACGCGTTCACCAAATATTGCTATCTTACCCCAGTGAAAGACTTAACATCCAAATCGGCATGTAATGCACTTCGGTCCTTTGTTTACCTATTCGGTTCACCGGTTCGAATAATCGCCGATCAAGGTACGTCCTTTACAGGACAGGAATTCCGTGAATTATGCAAGGAATGGTCAATCGAATTTCATGAGATAGCCAGTGGTATCAGTAGGGCGAACGGACAGGTCGAGAGATTTATGTCCGTTCTCACGAACTGCTTTACTATAGCCGAGAACCATGAGCGGCGATCGTGGAAAGCTGTTCTTGGCGAGGTACAGCTTGCCCTAAATTGTACTGTGTCCAGATCTACGGGTAAAAGTCCGCTCCAATTGTTAATGGGCTGTAACAAAAATCCTCCGCGGGTGAATGCGTTAGTTCATGAGTACGAAAAGTTAGATCTTTTTGACATAAGAAAGGAAGCGAAGGTCAGGATGGACGAGCATGCGCGAGCTGACAAGATACGTTATGATAAGAGTAAAGCGAAAATACGACCATTTAGTCTTGGTGATATTGTTCTTATCGAGAAAAATCCCCGTGTCATAACTAAGTTGGGCGAAAAGTACTCGAATCCATGTAAGGTTATTGAAGTTTGCGATAACGATAGGTATAGGGTCGAGCCAGTATCTGGAGGACGCGTTCAGTACGTGTGTCACGAGAAACTTCGCAAATACCCGTGTAGTCTACCCGAATTGTCAGACCAACTTGATAGTCCATGCGCGGACGAATCATTAAGCGAAATGCTTTGTTAAAATCTTATCTCTATTTCCACTTTATTTTTATTTACTGCCTTTGTTTCACAATCAATGCAAATTCTGATTTTATCATTGTTATCAAACATAAGTTAATAAGTAGATATTTTTTTTTTTTAATTTCTATTATTATTATTTTATTATTTTTCTCAGTAAACTTAATGTTTAATTAACTTCACCGTGTATTGTGAATCGATCTTTGGTCATAGGAGAGGGATTAAATGATGACGAATGTGTTTATGTACTGTAAATTTAATTCGTAAATTATATTTCACGAATTGCCACTATGGAATAATAAAGAAAATTGTTGATTACATAAGGTTGTTTCCTGCTTCATCAGTACAGCATTGAAAGGCTCCGCGCTTTGTGCTTCATCAGTACAGCATTGAAAGTCTCCGCGCTTTGTGCTTCATCAGTACAGCATTGAAAGTCTCCGCGCTTTGTGCTTCATCAGTACAGCATTGAAAGTCTCCGCGCTTTGTGCTTCATCAGTACAGCATTGAAAGGCTCCGCGCTTTGTGCTTCATCAGTACAGCATTGAAAGGCTCCGCGCTTTGTGCTTCATCAGTACAGCATTGAAAGTCTCCGCGCTTTGTGCTTCAGCAGTGCAGCATTGAAAGGCTCCGCGCTTTGTGCTTAACAATATAGCATTGAAAGGCTCCGCGCTTTGTGCTTAACAATATAGCATAATAATATAACTTTATAGCATCGAAGGCTTCACGCCTTGTACCTCCGTGGTGGAGTACCGAACAGATTCACGCTTTCTGGCACAATAATATCACGCTGATGCTGTGCTTCGACGATAGGGAACCGACAGCATTGTACTCCAGGGTAGCCAAGATTGACTTGTGAGTTGAGTCACACCTCACGTGTCTGATGCTACTTGCTTACTGGATTCTCATCAAAGCATGAAGAGCGCGAGAGCGCGCTCCTACTCAGAATGGCCGTGTCGGAGAATATTTAATTTGGTCAGTGAATCGAGTAACGCCATCTAGTCCGTTCGCGGTGAGTTTATATGGATCCATTGTCAATTGTTAATTGTCATTCACTGAGTCAGTAGTTCGGGTGAGTTTTCAGTGCTAGTGTCACAGTGACAGAAAAGGTGGTCGGCAGCCATCTTTGGGCCGGCGGCGACACTGGCATTAGTCTGATCTAAGCTCGACAGTGCGACACGCGCGCACTGACTCCTAGCGTAAAAATATGGCGGACGGTAAAGATAATTTTAATCGGTTTGCATCTGCTACAGACATATTATGTTCTTACCAAATGTCTTAATATGACACAGGTAATACCAAATAAATTAGAAGAATCACATCCGTAAGAAAACTACGAAAATTTTGTTGGGAACATCAGAAACAGGTTTATCGCTAGTCGTTGAGTGCACGTTGCTCCGCACTGGTGTGCATGTAGGATGTATTACTACCTTCTTATTTGTGGCGGACGGCTCTTCTAAACGCGTTTCGTTTTCGATTAATATTGACTGTATCTATGTGCCCCATGTATCAATATACCCCATCTCCCCCTATACATATAGAATATGATGAATTTAAACGGCAAAATATTACAGTTTGGTAAGGTTAACAAGTTAATGAGTAAAGTAGATCAATTACAGGTTTTCATTAAAATTAAAATGATAATGTAAAATACCTCCTTAGACTTATTATCTACTGGTGCTTGTTTCTTGGCCTCTGAAGGTGTTGGAGCAGGTTCCTCCTTAACTGGTTCCACCTCATCTTCAGAGGACTCAGCATCCCATGCATCCTTCACTGACTCATTGTCTGATTCTTTTTTCTCTTCAGGTTTCTTTTGAACCTCCTAAAACACATTATTACATGGATAAATTATTAAAGACGTTACTCTTTTTATGATATTCTTTTTATGATAAACACTTACCTTATTATCGACTACTTGTAATTCTATTTTCTTTTCTTCAGATGGAGTTAGTGGTGCTTCTTGTGACATTTGAGTTTTTAATTTAGTTGGCTTAATCCTAGTTCCGGATCTCGGTGGTTTCTTCTCAGCTGAACCAATTTCTACACCTTGGGCTTTTAGAGATTCTAATAAAGCTTGAGCTCGAGCCTTTTCAGCCTTTTGTTTAGGGGTCAACAATTTTCCCTCAGCTTTAAGTCTTTCTTTTCTCTCCTTTTCTTTCTGCTTCTTCCTTTCTTTGCGCTCTTTTTCTAACCTAATTGCTTCTAACCTCTGCTGCTCACGCTCTTCCTCTTGCTTTATGCGTTCTTCTTCTTCTTTTTTCAGTCTTTCTTCCTCTTCTTTAACTTTCTTCAATGCTTCCTGCATTGCAGCAATGGTCTTCTTTGTAGGTCCCTTTTTGCCTTTGTCATCTTTTTCTCCCTTTTCTCCCTTTTTCTTTTTCTTTCCTTCACCTGCTGGAATGTCACCTTCACCTTCTTTCTCCTCAGAAGGAGCTTTTTGATCATCTTTAGGTTCTTCCTTTTCGGCGGGTTTAGTATCTACTTTTTTTTCTGAAGGTTTCGCAGCCGGTTTCGTTTCAACATCCTCTTTTTTGCCTTCTTGATCCTTTTCTTTTTTCTTAGCTTCTAGTTTTTTCAACTTTTCCCTTTCCTTTTTTTCTTTTTTCTTTTGAGCAGCAGTTTTGATGGAAACATCATTCTCATTTTCTTCAGCTTCCTCATCTGGCTCAGGCTTTGATTCCTCTTTCTTTGCTTTTTTCTTTGTTTTAGATTTCTCTTCTGATAATTCTTTAGGTTTATCATTTTCCTCTGGAATTTCAGCTGGAGCAGGAGTAACTTCTTTTTTTACTCCTGAGTATTCCATTTCCAACTCGGCTAGAACTTTATCCAAATCATCATCACTGTCATCTTTCTTTCTTCTGGCCTTTTTGCCTTTCTTACCAGCCGGCTCTTTTTTTTCTTGTGCTTTTTTCTGTGTTTGTTTCTGTACTGGTTTTTCATCATCAGAAGACTGAGGTGCTTCAGGAGCTGAATCTCCTGAATCTTCAATTTCTAATAATGAGAAAGCACTCTTTTCTTCTTTTTTGTGATTTTTATTGGATTTTTTTACTGGTTCTTCATCAGACTCATCTAAAAAAAGAGTACAATTTCATTACAAACATAATATTAGTGCAATTGCTTGACTATAACTTACTTTAAAAGCCAAATATAATACATCAAATTTAGTCATAGTGGCTTACGGGAATATAACACTTACCCATTTACCAAATACTCAAATAATAATAAACGATTAAAACAATAACAACCATGTACCAAAGTTGAGAGTGAACAAGCAATCTTTGATTCCCAATCTCAAAAAAACATTTATTGGAACATATATGTAGTCATGTTTTTCATTTAGGCAGGTCTATCCACATACAGAATACACTAACTAGAAAGTTTAACACCCCAACTCAGAGTCACTAACTGTTACTTTAATTGCTCCTTAGTAATGAATCACCATACAAGTTCTGTACTAAGGAGCAATTTAAGTCAACCATTAGTGACTCTGAGTAGGGGTATAAGTTGGCCAAATGAACTATATATTAAGTTGAAATTTAAGTAGCAGAAAACTACAAATCATAAATAGCAGCAGCTATGATTAATGTTGAAATTCAAACAGATATTAACTTTTGAATCAAGTTACCTTCACTGCTTTCAACTTTCTTTTTTTGAGACTTGTTTGATATGGAAACATTCTTTATATTCTTTGTAACTTCCTTTATATCTGAATCAACTGATTTCTTAGACTTCGCCTTCACTTTAGGCTTTTCATCTTCACTTTCTTCACTATCAGCAATAATCCTAAAAGATGAATGTATATAGAAATATACAGTTACACAAAATTAAGGTATTATTACAGAGTAAATATGATAAATTGTGATAACTGTGCAGTGGTAAGTACAAATATGATGAAAGACCCTTGCAAGGCAAGGATTGCATAAAAAGTCACTCAAAATTCTTACATATAACCTAAAAGTGCCTTACTTTTTTCCTTTATTTTGAGCAGGTTTAACACTGTCGATGTTGGTGGTTTCCACATCGCTGTCTCTGAAATTCAAGGAAATATGAAAGTTTAAAGTGAAAAATGAAATAAAATAAGGACAACATATGTTATTTGATAAATTTTACCCATCCTCCGCCGTCTGGTTCTTTTTTCCTTTTTTAGCCTTCACCATTGTTTGTGATGACTGTACTAAGTCACAATACCTGGTGAATATTGTTGGGTTTGCGAATATTTAGTGATTTCTATCATGTGAAACGTAATCAATGCACAAAATAAGACTCGTAGCCGAAATATTACTCTCGGTTGCTGGTCGTCGTGTCCGTCTTTTACTTTAGAATGTCAAATGTCATGTCAATGTGAATGTTAACATGACGTGACACTTGACAGTGAGATTCTACGTTTTCTATGGCATTGGCTGAGTGTATTTACGCCAATGCCGTGAATGGAGGAAAAAAAATTATATGGCATTGTCTATGGCACGCATGGATATATTACTTTATCTGGATTCTGGATCATATGTAGACTTTGTAGTGGTACCTGACGATCGATGACGTCATATAAGAAGGACCATTTTTGTGTCCATGTTATCTAAAGTCCCAGGATATATCATTAGATTGCAATTTTTTGTAATGGTTTAAAAACATCTAAGATGAAATTACAATAATAATATAGATTATAGATGTACCGTAATTGTGTATTTTAATTTTCAATTTAGTCTTAAGCAATACTTTAAATTTGGTAATTTTGAAGAAATTTTAATAAAATGTATTATTTCAATGTTATAATGATTACTAACGGAAAAATTATTTATTTTATAGAAAACATTTTGAATAACCGTATCAAAATAGGACATAATCTTTCTAAGTGTGGACACCCTACAATTATGAAGGACAACCTCAATCCAGCCTGTGATTGGTCGAATGGGTCATTCCGATATGACGTCATTGATAGCGTTTTTTATCGGAATTGAACTTCAGGTACTTCTACAAAATCTATGATCCAGATATATCCATGGTGGTAAGCGTCAGCTGGCCTGGCCAACACCACTTGACCTATTGTCACCGTTTCTCATGCTTAAAGTAGCTTACAAGTAGGTAGCCGAATTTCAGTTACAACTTGCAGTAGCCTAAAGTAGCCCATAGTATGGTATTGTGGTGTATGGGCCCCATACACCACAGTATCAATATGAATAAAATAAAATGAAGTTAAAAATATCTATTCAATAATAATTTATTGATATATTGGCATGAGCTTAGTAAAATAGTTATCTATGATAAGGCGTGTAGGGTCCAGTCTTAAGACAATTTTATTTTGGAAATGTCAACCACATAGTGATTAAGTACTCTGTGATGTCAACTTTTGACATCTGTGATGATCTGTGTATTTTGTCTTTGAGTTTTTGACATTTATCACAAAAAATCATAATCAGTCAGATGTGTTGTAAAATTTTAGTTTAATTATTTTTTTATTTTTACTAAAATGTATAAAGGGGTTTCGCGAATATTTGCTTTTTATTGTACAGATAAGCTACAGCCGTGTCGATCTGTGTTGCTTTCTAGTGTTTTATTGACTCGTAAAGGAAAACTTGATGGTATAGGTTATGTTTTCAAGAGAGGTAAAAAGCACGATAAGGGCAATCCAGCAGCGCTTTTCGTTCCAGTCCCGGTGAAGCCAAATGCAGACGATATTAATATAGGAGAAGAATTTACTGGGCGCTTAAAAAAGCAGGATCTGTTGAAAATTTTGAATAAATTCTACCAGAAACCAGAAGTACGTGTGCTTGCTTCGGAGAATGGACTGGATGATCAGTTATTACATCAGGCATTCCTGTCATTTAGAAGGCATTGTTTAGAACACGATTTGCCGCCAGATTTACATATTACAATTAGTGATGTATTAATGGGTAAGCACATAAAATTCTAATCACTGATTATTTAACATGATGCTAGAATTTGGTCTTTATTCATATGAAACTGTTCTTTCTAGGCGCAGGACACATTGATGATCTGTTTCCATACTTCCTCCGACATGCTAGACTAGCATTTCCTCACTTAGACTGCTTAGACGATTTAAAGAAAATATCAGATCTCAGGACTCCTGCAAACTGGTAACTCAGATAAAAATATCATAGTTATATTCTATTAATTACCTACTTTAGCATCTCTTACACATAACTGTATATTTTTTACAAATATATGCAAAATCTTTGCAAAATATATGATAAAAACATTTTACTACAGGTATCCTCAAGCACGCAGTTTAAACAGAAAAATAATATTTCACTCAGGGCCCACTAATTCTGGAAAGACTTACCATGCAATGCAGAGATTTCTGAAATCAAAATCAGGTGTATATTGTGGACCACTGAAGTTACTGGCTACAGAAATTTATCACAAATCAAATAAAGAAGTAAGGATTCAATGTATTGAAAATACTCTTCTTCTTCTTTAGTATATTCTTCTTATATCTTAAATAAATGTAAGCAGGAGTAATGCTTACATTATATTCTTATATATTTCACCATAATGCTCAATATGTTGTTGAGTAAGTATTGTACACATAAAAAATTTACATGCATTATAATTTAATTGGTAATTGTTATATCTACAAGGGTTAATGAATAAAATTGGGAAAAACCATTAGTATAACTAAATCCTGTATTCAGAAATTTTTATTATATAATTTACACACATTTTCTAATTTTTAGGGTACTCCATGTGACTTGATAACAGGGGAAGAGAGACGGCATGCGACACAGTATACTACTTTAATAGATAATAATAATGAAACTGAAGCTACCTCAGAGACTGAAACTTTTTTGTTAGATGAACGTGAACTCACTCCGTCAAAACATGTTGCGTGCACTGTTGAGATGACTCCTTTAAATGATAGCTGTAAGTTAACTATGTATTGTGATACATTTTTACCATTTTTATACATATATTTTAATAAGATTAGTGAATACCCAGCGTGTTCCACTATGCTAAAAAATTCCGATGACAATGACAGATCAGTGTTTTTGACAGTCTTGATGTGACAATATCTTGAAATTGTTGTATGGGAAAGGTGGGTAATCGACTTTATCAATGGATTGATTGTGCCTAATGCATTGTTTTAGTGGTCTCAAACCACCTTCGGTTTTGACTTTTAGGTAAAACCATTTTGAGGTATATATATCGGTTGGATGGTTTCAGAGTGTATCATCCGTACGAAAATTTATTGTGTTTTGTATTTGAATAATAAGATAATGAGTTTGTTCTTACTTAGCATTGAATTTACAAAGTATAATAACTATAACTATCTGATATAAACACTTTACTAATATATTTTTAATTTTTTTTTATTTATAATTAATTTTTGGACATAAACCTTCATGAACTAGAATGATAGGTAGTAAATTAAAAAATATTTCAAATTGGATTTTTTTTTTGCATTTTACATGAATGGCACTACCTACTTTTTCTTGAATACATTATTATTTATTACCTTTTTATTTCCAGATGAAGTAGCAATTATTGATGAAATTCAGATGATAGGGGATCATGGCAGAGGCTGGGCGTGGACCAGAGCTATATTAGGTATGGTTTTAATTTATAATAATAATAATAATATCGTTTATTTGCTCTCACAAGAAGGTCTTAATCTAAGTCTTAATTTAGTTACATGGATAGTAATATTCTATAACCCTTCTTAGCAAGAGCCTGGTGCCTGTTGTAGGCTTTTTCAAGCCTGTGATACAAGTCACCAGTGCCCTCCCAAGGACAGATTATATAATTAAGGACCCAGAACTATTGCTGCGTAAACAATACCTTTACATATTGTACTTAAGTTTAAATTATATTATAGTTAAAGGCTTATTCTAATAAGAAGAATGTTTTACGCGTGTATGTGGATGACTTTGCGTGTGTATTCGCGTGTGTTGTATGTGTATATATATTATATATGTATATGTGTTTGTGTGTGTGTGTGTGTGTGTGTGTGTGTGTGTGTGTGTATGTGTGTGTGTGTGTGTGTATGTGTGTGTGTGTGTGTGTGTGCAACTCGGTAAACAAGTGGACTAACAGTAGAATTTGAAAAGGCAAGGATTAAGGATATTGTAAATAAAAAAAGAATCCTAAACTCATTTTAAAATTTGTAGTAGGTTTTCTGTTTGTATATAGTTAAGGGTTTTTAAAAAGTTGGAGACCTTAAGTTTGCAGGAATGTTTATCGAGGGGATATATATTAAGTTTTATTATTTATTTATTTTGTTATATAAAAAGTTACCTAGGTGGTCAAAAAATTTATGCGAAAGCGATAAATTATAGGATTTCGTTTGGCATACACTTCTGTTCCTTCTCTTGTTGCTCACTAGGTTTGGATCATATGCAAGTTGGGCATGTTTTCTCATTATTATTTGTTACTTCAATTTATAATTGAAGTAACAAATAACACTGGTCAACAAAATTACAACTTTTTTTTGTCACATGAAAACTTATATCAAATTTTGAATACTAGGGCCACCAAACAATAATATATCAATGAAAAAAAATTGACACATCAGGTTTTCTTGTGACATCAAAGCATATATTTTCGTAAAAAGTGCAAAAATCAACTACACTTAGAGAAAAATTTTCTTAATGTACAATAAATACTTATGATTTTTGTGAATATTTGGCTTCTGGTAGGTCCCTTCTAAGACTCCAACAATAATATGCTAGCATTCCTGGACTCCATTTCCCTTGATAACGCTAAGGAAATGTCCTGATGGAACCTCTGTCCTTGTTTGTCACTCACAGCACCCAAATTTGCGGGAAAGAAATCCAGATGAGAGTATTATGTATTTTGAGGACATATTACACGCCAAAGCTTTATAGGACATTATAAAGTTCATTTATTAAGTCTGTAATTTTCCGCTTTATGGGTTTCCTAGGAATTTTTGGACAACACTCACAAAACATTTCCAGGCGAGTTTTTCCTGATCATTTAGTTTTCCTTCAATGCTCATAACCTTTATTAGTTCTCGTATTTGTAGGCCTACAAATATCCCCTGTTTAATTTTTGAGTTGCTGATACAAAAATGACACAAAAATCCACTGCCATCTTTGGGCACAGCTTTTACAAAAAAAAAATATCAGGCCGAACTTTATGTGCAACGGTGGTAAAAGTATGTCTTGAGGGTTCACTAGAGGCTCATTTTTAACATTTCTATGGCCTGAAGTAAGTGACTGTCCCATTCGCAAATAAAACAGCAACATTTTGTGTAACCAAGCTATAGTCCAAGCAAAAGTGAAATAACTTTAAAATTGCCACAAATTTTCCAAGCGTGTGTATGTTAGTGTGTGTATGTGTATGTTGATGCAATAGACTATGAATATGACAATAATATAATCATATTTTATTTGATTTTTATGATAAAAGTATAAAATACGAACTAATTTCTGCGTCTCATATCGTATTTACTTGTTTTCACTCTGACCATAATATAAAGTAGATATTTATTATGTTTATGTATACCTAATTAAGTAGATATGTATTTTGTGTTATTGTGACATGTGTTTGCAATGAATAAAGAATAAATAATAGTTATACAGTTGCCTAAATGAAGTTATTCAAACAAATACACGTATATAAGGTCAGAAATGAATATATAGCTGTCACAAAAAATCTGGATGTGATTGAAACAAAATTATTATATATTTATAATGAGGGTACACCAACATAAACAAAAATCATCACAAAGTTCGTGTGACAAAAACAGTGTTGACCAGTGTAATCATGCAGTTCATATGGACACATGTAAAGGATATGAAACATGAATAATCATAGTTGTAGTTCTAGACTTGAAATGCAAACCTTATGTTCGGTTTACACATATTAAGTAGTTATATATAATTTTTTTAATGGTTGACTGGGAGAGAATGCTTTTAGCATTAAGTCTGCCTTTTGTTTCTATACATAATGTAAGGTGCAAAAAAGATTAAATAAATAAATAATTTTTAGTTCGCTTCCAAACGTAATAAATAATAATTTAGTAAAGCTCTTTAGTTCATACAATTCTTCACAACCTACTTAATTACTAATGCATTTTTCTAAGTTTTAACTAAAAAGTGCCTGTCCAAATGTGTTAAGTGATAAGCCCTGCCCACCTACTTAATAGAAAAATAAAAAAAAATGTCTAAATTACTTGTTTACTTGCGTACTAAATTTTAACAATTTAGTTAAAATTTTGTTATCTATTTAATACATAAACCGAACGTAACCAATGTTAAAACTTGTATGCTTCCACAGCTGTATTCATAGTGTATTGTATGGTTTAATTCCCCACTGATGTTATTTTATTGAGCAACAAATAGTTTACATGATGGGTTTACACTATTACAGTATATTGTTAATGTATTTTACCCCCAGAACTCCACTGTAGAAATAAGTCTCCATGGACCATTAAGATAAGAAAAGTGGATTGAAATAAAATTGCATTAATTAAATTTATTTTTTAGGTTTACAAGCAGATGAAATACACTTATGTGGGGAGGCTGGTGCCATTAATCTCGTTGAAGAAATATGCAATACTACTGGTGAGGAATTAGAGGTAATACACTAGCTAATACATATAGGAAAAACAAATATGGGGATGGAAATAATTTATTGTCTTAATAATAATATACAATTCATAACACTAATCTTTTAATAGGTCATTTTAAGATTCTGTCAATAGAGTATCAGATATATGTTACAAAGAGTATGCCATAATCTTAATATATATAAATTACGTGTCACGTTGTTTGTCCGCGATGGACTCCTAAACTACTTAACCGATTTTAATGAAATTTGCACACCGTGTGCAGTTTGATCCAACTTGAAAGATAGGATAGCTTACATCTCAAAACAAAAAAAAACTTGACAGAACGAAGTCTGTCCGGGCAGCTAGTTTATAATGAAGTATTGCAGTAATTTGTAAAAAATATCATAAAATGATTTGCAAATCATGCTGTCCTCTGGATTTAGCTATATGCATCAAAGCAATGTTGGCATTGTTTCAAATATTATTATTGCAGTTTTATTTAAGTTATTTTTAGGAGGAAACAACATTGTTACCTCATTGATAGTATTATTTATACATATTATTGATTTATAAGCCGTGCTTCACACATGTCATGTTCGATCACTTTTGTCATTGTCTTGACAAAAAACGCTCTGCTTGCTATGCTGACTTAACTAACTTTATAAGCTTACATATTTATTTTACGTCCATAGATGGAAAATAAGTTCAAATATTGTTTTTGACAACCAATAGTAATAGGGAACATTGCGCAAATTTCGGCATAGATGGCGCCATCAGCACATACAGTAAACAAACCGGCATCATGATGCATTCATGTTTGCACTAATGTTATGCTCATATTTGAGAGAGCCTTTAAGGGTTACGGCGAGAATGCGACAAAAACAAACAGACTCACTTTCGCTTTTATAATATTTATTGGGATAGACATAGACTCACGCGAAATGAAAAGTATTTGGCACCATTTCTTCGTCTGTAAGCAACGTGCACCACGAGTAAGGAAACTTGGCGCGGGTTCAACAATGGATGGGTTTCCTAGAACCCAAAATGATGCGCAATAAACTAAAGAATTTATTCAACTTCATCACTACCCATACCTGTCTCAGTGGTGGGCGTGGGTTGCTACAGTAGCACTCCTCAAATCTGGTGTAGTGCGGATATTTTATTATGGAAATAGCTGATGGTACGCAGCTATCGTCGTCCATGGACATCATTAGCACCAAAGCCATCACTGATGCGTTGCCGGCCAAGAATCGAGAAGAAATAGAAAGAAAGAACTGGTTCTCTAACCCCGAACCGACATGACGATGTAATCGCTTTCCAGCAATATAAAGGTACTTAGCCTTTTGTATACCACTTTATTTTTAAGAATTTTTACTGTAGGTGATTATATTTTGATGTTCAAATAAAGTGTATTTGTATTTTTACAAACCCTAGTCCGGTTTACACGTATTAAGTAGTTAAGTAGATAACTAAATTTTAAGTAAATTAATATGTGTAAACAGATTTAGTTACTTTTTAGTTAAAATTTAGTTATCTACTTAATTACTTAATACGTGTAAGCCGAACTTATAGGTTGCGTGCAGGATTCCAACACAGATACAGACTGCTACCCTAATAATAAACTAATATTAGCTTTTTTCTCTAATTTCAGGTGCGTTCATACAAAAGGCTAACAGAGTTGAAAGTAGAGGACTCAGCGTTAGGGTCCCTAGACAAAGTCCGCGCCGGCGACTGTATAGTGTGTTTCAATAAGAACGACATTTACAGTGTAAGTCGAGCTATAGAACAGAGGTCAGTCCTATGTTGAGGCAGGTATCCCGTACGCATCAGTCTCATTCTGGGCAGTTATTCGTTGTAGAAGCTATCATTTCCATGGCTTTTCTCAATCAAAATTTCAAAATTAGTTAAGACTAGTCGATCGAGAACCCAAGTAATGATCAAACGGACCCAGTTGATAGGTTGGTGGTGGTTGACGAAACGAAGTTGGAGAGTTCGATTCTCAGCCGGGGCAGATATTTATGCGAGAGATTAAATGTTTGTTCTTTATAAATAACTGACAATAAAGCTGACGAGTCATTTCATGGTAAGTGGCCAATATCGCTTATGGACAACAGAAACAACAAAGGTATCATGGATGCATTGTAAAGTAAAAAAAAAATTCTAACTCTAATAACATTTAGGTACTTTCAGTTCATTATCTAACAATGCAACATACTTTATTTTCATATTTGTTTACATTGTCATGTTTTTTTTTTAATTGAAATTAATACGTCATGTTGAATTAATAATGATTAACAATTTACAAATTTTACTTTGGAAATAAATACGCTCGCACTCTTTGCAATCATTTTATTCTATGTCGTTTTTGACAACACCAAATATTTTCTTTAATGTGTGCTTATAAAACTAGGTACTAAGAAATTGTGTAATAAATGAATTTTACCAAGAAAAAAATAACCGACTTCAAAATAACCCAAAAACTACTCGTCAGAACTAGCTCAGACTGTGGGACCACATGACAAGCACCAGCTTTCGATTAAAAAAAGAATCATCAAAATCGGTTCACCCAGTCGAAAATTCTGAGGTAACAAACATACCTCCTCATTTTTTGACGTCGGTTAAGAATCCTAGTTTTTAGCGTTGTAATTATTTCAGGGGCCACGAGGTAGCAGTGATATACGGTAGCTTGCCGCCCGGCACTAAGCTAGCACAGGCCAATAAGTTCAATGACCCGGAGAGCTCTTGCAAAGTGATGGTCGCCACTGATGCTATAGGATTGGGTATCAATTTGTAAGTAACATCGGTACTACATATTATTTCTTCTGTGGTAACATTCAATTTTATCGTATTTTTTGTGAATTGAATCTCTATTCTCTTCTGCTCTTTTTATGGTTAACAATGAGTAAAAACAAATTGTATCAATAGATTCACAATTGATTTTTAGACGTGAATTGTTATTGACTATTGCTTCAGTTACTGACATGTTTGTTCTCTTTGCAGTCCTACATTATATGTATTTTTTACTTGCTATGTTAGTGCTTGACATGCTTTTCGTACATTTCCGCCTGATGTAAAGTAGAGATACATCCTTACTACATTGTAGGGTAATAATTATGTAAATTGCATAAAATTAGTAAGAGTCGATTTGCTCTTTTAGTCTGTCCTCGTAATAAAATTTGTCATCGTGTTTTTTAGGAGTATAAGAAGGATAATATTTTACTCATTGATCAAGCCAGTTGTTAATGAGGACGGAGACAAAGAGATGGATGTCATCAGTATTTCTCAAGCATTGCAGATTGCGGGTAAGCCTTTTTTGACTTCGATTTGGATAGATGGACGGAAAAGCATAAAATTAAAACAAATTTTCTTCATTTGAGTATCACCAATTCACGTTTGCATGTTAAATTATTGACACCTATGGTCTCGCACACATATTTTATATGAAGGAGATGAAACGATGTAGGAAGCTTCTTAGCACATAAAAAATATACATATAAACATATTGAACAAAATATTTTTTTAATACATTGTTATAAGTCAAACTCAAAAAGGCTAAAAAAGTAAAATATGCCAAAAAGATACAATAAAGGAAAACAGCTTTAATAAATTAGGAAATTAAAATGTGTGCAATTCACACGTGGTAGAAGTGAAACCTTCAAAATTTTTGTTTTCAAGATAATGAGACGAATGTAAAATTTCGGGAAGATGATAAATGTAGGTTTCACTACTCCACTCCGCTCCGCCCCGCTCCGCTCCGCCCCGCCCCGCTCCGCTCCTCACTCCCCTACCCTACCCCTGTACAATGCTTCCTATCTCACTTTAGAATTTATGTGTTTGTCTCTTTTTACTGGACAGTTTCGTTTCATAAAATTTTAAGTCACCCCCCGTACTAAAGAAGTTTTCACTTCAAAAACGATGCGTCCGCGTTGTAAACATGTTTCAATTCGTGTACTATGTGCACTAACAAATGCACCTCTTTTTGTTTTTTCCAAACATAAACATGTAACATAACGCCGTAGGTCGTGCCGGCAGATACGGCAGTGCGTGGGAGACGGGGTACGTGACGACGTACAGGCCCGAAGACCTGGGCACCTTGCGGACCCTGCTGGCCAGCACGCCCGACAGCGTGGCCCAGGCTGGCCTGCACCCCACCGCGGAGCAGATGGAGCTGTATGCGTACCATCTGCCGCACGCCAGTCTTAGTAGTCTTATGGTGAGTGAAGTAAAGTTCGCCTGGTGGTTGAGACTTGATCATAATTATTATTTGTAATTAAATAGCCCGGCGGCTCGTGGCGATTTTAAGTAACGAAGATTATTCATGTTGACTTTTCAGTGGAAACATAAAAGTGTAATATCTTTACATAATATAAAATGAAGTCGTTTCCCGTGTCTGTACGCTTAGATCTTTCAAGCTAAGCAACGGATTTTATCAATAGACAGAATGATTCCAGAGGTATCACTTAACGTGTACCTAAGTCATGAATACGGCCACGCCCCTTTTAGCGCGCTAAATGTTCGCCATAAGCGTGATGTCATTCTTAATGCAATTCGCAGGACATCTTCGTACACCTGTGCACGGTGGACGACTCCCTGTACTTCATGTGCAACACGGAGGCGTTCAAGTTCCTGGCGGAGATGATCCAACACGTGCCGCTGCCGCTGCGCGCGCGCTACGTGTTCTGCTGCGCGCCCATCAATAACAAGCTGCCGTTCGTGTGCGCCACCTTCCTCAAGGTATGTATAGCACGCACCCTTAGAATGAGAGTGACCTAACTCAAAAATTGCAATTTGTGGGAAATGAGCAAGAAAGTTTTCAAATAATCTAAATTTTACTAACAAAAAATAACCGACTTCAAAGTCTCAAAAACTACATAGTTGTCAGATCTCGTTCAAATTTATGTGAGACCACATGACAAGCGCCTGCTTTCGATTAAAAAAAGAATCATCGAAATCGGTTGGCGTGATATTGAGTTATTCGTCAATTTGTCGCGCACATCGTAACACAAATTTACGACTTATGTAGTTTTCTCATGGATGCCATTGTCAGATCTCAATAAAATTTATGTGGGACCACATGATAGCCACTAGCTTTCGATTAAAAAAAGAATCATCAAAATCGGTTCGCCCAGTCCAAAGTTCTGAGGTAACAAACATAAAAAAAAAAAAAAAAAAATACAGTCGAATTGAGAACCTCCTCCTTTTTTGAAGTCGGTTAAAAAGTATAAGTATATCGATGAATAGAGTAAAATCGATGTCACCATATTTTCAAGTTTGTTTTCGTTGTTTCCCAGATGGTCCGTCAGTACAGTCGCAACGAGCCAATAACAAAGAACTGGCTGAGTAACATGGTGGAGTGGCCGCTGCCGGCGCCCAAGACCATCATGGACTTGGTGCATCTGGAGTCCGTGTTCGATGTACTGGAGCTATACTTGTGGCTCAGGTGAGACGCGATTTTATGTAGTATTATACACGAATTGTAATATTATACACGAATTGTAATGTTATACACAAATTGTAATATTATATACAAATTGTAATAAAGCAAAGCAAAAAAAGCAAAGCAACAACCCATAATTTTCCCACTGCTGGGCTCGGGGTCTCCTCTCACAATGTGAGGGCCATAGTCTACCACGCTGGCCAAGTGCGAATTGGTAGACTTCACACACCTTTGAGAACTTTATGGAGAACTCTCCGGTGTGCAGGTCTCTTCACGATGTTTTCCTTCACCGAAGCAAGTGATAATTAACTTCTAATACGCACATATTGTAATATTATACACTAATTTTGGTATTATACACAAATTCGCACACCAAAGATACTTTTGTGGCATAATATTATTATATAATGTGGATCAGAGCATGTCAGTTCAGAAAAGGTTGCCAGTTTATTATATCCAAATTATTTTGTAGTTGCAGTTATTACCAAAAATTATTCCCAAAGTTACCAAATTATTTTGTAATTACAGTTATCGATTCCCGGATATGTTCCCCGACGTGAAACTGGTGCGTGAGATGGAAACTGAGTTGGACGCTATCATCCAGCAAGGAATATTCCAAATAACAAGGTACATATTTATACATTTGTAAAGGCGAATTCGATCAAATATTATGTTATATCAGAGACAAAATATCTACAATGCTGATTTTCAAATCTTAATCGGAAAGTTGCAACAGAAAGAAAAGTGTCTTAGAAATTAGAATATTACTAACTAGGTGGTGCCCGCAAATTCGTCCTTTAAAATACTTACGTTAGCTTTTAGGAAATAAATTTTCAAAAATCCTTTTATTTTATAAATATCTCATTTCTGTCCACAGATTGCTTCGTAATTCCGAACAGCTTCTACGCGACGATTCGGAAACTATGGATGCAAGGAGAAAGACCCGCGGGCAATCAGCGCCTATGGACGATGTGCCTAAAGGAAAGCTCTCGGAGATGTTAGTCGCTCGGGTAGGTTCTATAGTTTATTTGTTTATAGTTAGATTCCCTAATGATATCATTATTTTATATCGTATAGAAAATGAACGTATTTGTGATAGATGTATCAATATATAACAAACTTATGCAAAAAAATAATTTATTAAAAAGAAAACTACACGGTTTTACCAGCAACTGAAAACCCCTTGTAGGTATTCCTCTGATTTATCACAGTACAGTAACAGAAAATCTTTTCAATAATCAGAAAGGGCTAACATTTATTTATACAAACTTTATTGACCACAATATAAAAATATTACCGGACAAATGGCGAGCTTAATGCTAGACTCTACCTAACATCACTAGTATCTACCTATTGGAAAAAATGTAGTAACTCTTATTTTGTGAAACTAATTGTAAATATACAAGTGGCCAGTTATTGAACGTGGCCACCTCATTTTTAACCGACTTCAAAAAAAGGAGGAGGTTCTCAATTCGACTGTAATTTTTTTTTTTATGTTTGTTACCTCAGAACTTTGGACTGGGCGAACCGATTTTGATGATTCTTTTTTTAATCGAAAGCTGATGGCTGTCATGTGGTCCCACATAAATTTTATTGAGATCTGACAATGGCATCCATGAGAAAACTACATAAGTCGTAAATTTGTGTTAAGATGTGCGCGACAAATTGACGAATAACTCAATATCACGTCAACCGATTTCGATGATTCTTTTTTTAATAGAAAGCTGGTGCTTGTCATGTGGTCCTACATAAATTTGAACGAGATCTGACAAGTAGTTTTTGAGAATTTGAAGTCGGTTATTTTTTGTTAGTAAAATTTAGATTATACCCTATAAAATATATTGTTTTTGATACAAAAATAAACAGAGTAAATTGTTTTTCAGGGTTTGATCACACCACAAATGCTAAAGAAGTTGCAACAAGAGCTTGCCACAGATAAGTCGGACCGGAACGTGTCGGATCGGAGGAACAAGATCAATAGAAATAGAAGGAAATAATATCGGACATGTTGTTGGTGTATGTTTAGATGTGTGAATACTGTGAATGTGCGAAATAAAGTGTATATGTTTTAGTTAAAGTGTTGTTTTAATGTGTGACGTGTTTGTTTACTCGCTTGATCAGGTGTGATTGACTTTCTTAAATCTTTTATTATTCTTACATATTTTTACTTACCTATAGTCTGCCGGAACATCTTAATATACATATTATATAAATTACGTGTCACGTTGTTCGTCCACGATGGACTCCTAAACTATTGAACCGATTTTAATCTTTGCACACCGTGTGCAGTTTGATCCAACTTGAAGGATAGCATCTCAAAATTTAAAAAAAACTTTTGACTGAACGAAGTCTGTCCGGGCAGCTAGTAGTCTCTAAATGAAATTGATATAATAACATTTTAAAGTTAATTTTAAAGAATGATGTCCATACTGGACGGTAACCATCTACCGAGCCTATTATATAATTTTGGCTTGTCTGCCGACTATCTACGTAACAGTCTTATATCACTCGTATTGTGTTTAATATTCGTCGAATATTAAACAGAATACCTGTCGCTTAATAAAATGACGTTGTTATCGAATTGTCACGGTAATTTTTGTACCAATATTAAGTTCTAAAATAATCGTATCATCAATAAAGTGTGGCTATTTGGAAGTGGAAGCGTTTATAGCCAGATCTAGCTCAAATTTAAGTGGAACAACATGACGAGCATCAGCTTTCGATTAAAAAAAGAATCATCAAAATCGGTTCAACAGTCGAACGTTCTGAGGTAAAAGACAAAAAATACAGTCGAATTGAATACCTCCTCCTTTTTTGAAGTCAGTTAATAAATACATATTTCCACTTAAACGTATTAAATAAATATTTTTTTTATTATTTATTTAAACAAACAAGTACAATTTCATGCTTTACATGTCTGCCAAACTATTAATATATAGTTTTTTAATTGATCTGAGCCTAGAGGTATGTAACAATAACATTTATTGGGGGCACGTGTAATTAATTTTTAAAGTAATCGAGCCATTTTAAGTACCTACCTACTATTATGAGTTTACGAGGGCATTAGATAGTTCATCAAACATTGATAAATAAATAGATCTGCTAATCATTACCCTAATGGCGGTAGTGATGAAATATGTTATCTTCAGTAAGTAGGTAGATATTCATTATTTTTACGGTTTTCAATTTGGTTTTCGACGGTTAAAACACCGTTGTATTTTAAATGAAAAGACCAGCGTAGTGTACATTTTGAATAACGATAGTAATTATTTATGCGCACGCTGTCTTTTATCTCTACATGCAGAACAAATGGTTCGTAATACTGAACCCGAGCCTAATTAGTGGAATAGATGCGGTCAATTGTCAATACAGTTATCTGAGTTGAGAGATTTTTATGTGAACAAAATCTTAAAGTTGACTCAGTGTAACATTAGCTGCCATGCTGTTTACTCGATACAAATTAAAATGTATATAACGAGTTCCTTATTTATATAATGTTACCATGTTATCGAAAATGCAAGTGTAAAATTGTGACCTTTTGACATAAACGATTCACTTATCACTCGACGAGTATCAGAGGGTAGTTACGGCATCCAGTAATAAACTAATCTTTCGGCTACAAACAGTCCAGGATGGAATCTGTGAAGATGTTAGTTTATATTGTTCTAACTTTTTACGTTCTGAGTGAAAACATTGACAAATCAGCAGGTACGGGACATTTTAAGTTCTTCTAAGCCTATGTTGTTTTGTGTTGACGTTTTTTTAACATACCGATATTTTGCAGGTTTTAGAGTGTTTGAAGATTTGGATGGTACCGAAACGATTTTGGCATTTGCGAACGAGGATATTAAAATTCAGTGTAAGACGGACCTACCAATGACCTACTGCGGATTTTTACATCCCAAAGGGAAAAGATATTCGTAAGACAAGTGTTTTTATATTTTTTTAAATAAAGAGTGCGTTTTACACTTTTATGAAACAAGTGACTCCGTTGGTAGGAAGATTTTGCAAATGATGCCCATTATTATGGAATCAGGGATTCCATTAGTGGTAGTGGGTGATCATCTAACTTCGCTTAATTTTATCAATATAGCAAAACAATTGGCCTAATAATTATACAACATTTGTGTTAGCCATTTTTCTAATCGATCTGTCAAAACTTAAAGATTTCTTACTGAAACGATTGGATACCTATTCCTCAAAGAGATCGTTCAGGTAAAACATGCATTCCATGAAGTAAAATAGCCGATAATTTGAGCAGACTACCTACCGGATGGTAAGTGGATGATGGCGTCGATCATTGACGCTCACGAACACCAAAGGCATCATCACCGACAGTTTGAATTTTTCCATCTATCCATCCATCTACTAATCCAGCCTCATTAGTAAGTTTTAATACTCAGTAGGTAATTGAGATAAACTTTCGTTATAGTGGAGTCAACAATGGTCAATGCGCAGTTGAAATAAAAGCAACCAAAGATGATGACGGAGAATGGATGTGCCACATCGGGATGAAGACAGTGCGATTGGAAACGATAAAGAAAATTCGCGTGAGAGTTGTGAACCAAGTGGCAGCGATCCAGCCTAACATCACAGCCATGCACGGGAAACCGGTCACCATACATTGTGCCACTACTAATGGGTTTGTGCCCATAAGCTACTGTCGCTTCGAACCACCGAAAGGCAGCCCTTTTAACATTGATTCAGCGGTGAAACCTGAAAAGTAAGTAGAATTATTTATAAATTACTATTGATGATATTTTCGGTTCTGATGGTAACCAACTTCTATTGCTATGTTACTATTATGTTTATTAAAACCACTGGAATTTGGTAATTGCGTTTATTAGGCTAGGTAGCCATCTTGAAGTAATTTCTATATCTACCTACATGTTGTACTAACATTATCTTATTTTTTAATAAGGCAAAGGAGTACAATTCATTATTCATATATACGACAGTTACATAACAGCACAACGGTAGCGATGAATTGCGAATTGAGGAAGAGACGGTCTTTCTTTCTTTCTTTCCTTAGTAGGTACAGATTTGCATTGTGATTCTATACTATGGAGCGATATAAGTAACCGTTAAGTGACTCTGAGTGCGCCGAGTGTGGCAGTTAGACTTTTAAGCTTTAACTGAATCTTGCGTAGGTAACTTGAAGGTCGACAATTCAAGAAGATAGTAAGACTTTTGGCTATGAAACTAATTTGAATGTAATTTCTTCCAGTCCAATACTGGGCAAGTATTATTATCCGCAAAACAGAAGCCTGGATCGCGGCGACTGCGCAGTCACAATCCGCAAGGTGAAGTATGATGACGTCGGGGTCTGGACTTGCGGGGCTGGTCTCGACGACGGGAAGGAGTACACGGATATCATCAGGATTGATGTAGAAGGTTAGAGAATTATGGAATTAAATGTTGAAACCTCTTTCATTTCAACAGACCTTGTTGGTGGAAATTCTTCTGGATTTCCTTCTTTTTCGCTATGGTGCGTTGATCATTTATCAAGGCATCAAGTGATTTTGCTTTGAAGTTTTACACTGGAACAT
This sequence comes from Thymelicus sylvestris, assembly GCA_911387775.1. Classification (NCBI taxonomy): domain Eukaryota; kingdom Metazoa; phylum Arthropoda; class Insecta; order Lepidoptera; family Hesperiidae; genus Thymelicus; species Thymelicus sylvestris. The sequence goes on from OU426892.1 coordinate 5,475,708, forward strand.
CTTTAGTAAAATGTAGTAGGTACCTACCGAACACTTATTTAGTAACCACTGGCCATTGCAACTCCTGCACAATTTTCACCTATCTCAAATGTTATATGCATAATGTTACAGATCTTTGTTATTGGTCACTTTAGGAAGGAATCACAAACATCATTTCATCAGCTGAATCTGTTCCCATTCAGGCCTATACACAATGTCGACAGCATCAGCAACAGGCGTCACATTTGGGGGCATTCTGATCGCCATAGCGTTAATCCTGCTCGGAGTGGTGGCGTGGAAGAAACGGAGGTTCCTGGGTGGTAGACGGACGCCTGAACCGGAGGTGATAGATATACAGGAACTGGGGCAGAGGAGAACGCCATCTCCTCAACCAGGTCGGATGATTCCAAGTGTGGTGGTTCAATCACCTTCAGAGCCAGGTGCTTCCCCACTAATGACCAGGTCGTAGTAAGGGCACAAAATATAGAGACAACAGAAGTATAACTCCAAAGAACGTAACGTAGGGGAACCTAACTTCATATACAGCAAACTCGAGCAATGCACGCAGACAGTTCACTCACTTTGTATATATTTTTTAATTTTGTAAATTGAATGTTTTTTATGAATAATAAATAAATGAATAATAAATGAAATTAATACACAATTAAATTAAATTAAATTGAATAAATAATACATAATTGCACTAACAACGCTAACTTAATATTAAGTACATTTGTTACTAACACACTAACAATCTATGGATCTCTGGTCTGAAATAAAGATTTATTATTATTATTTTATTCATAAAACAATTATTAAAACCGACACATAATACTGTAACATGAAATTGTTTTGGGTGCAAGTACTGAGCAAAAGCTTTCCAGCACTAAGTTAGAGAGTTATAAGTATAGATAATAATTCAATGTTATATTGTACGATAGGATTGTGTTTCTTGTTTGTTTATTGTTAACTAAATAGGCAAAATATGATACTGTCTTTTACATTCAAGAGATGTTATAGAATTATGATAAAAATGTTTTTGTTATGACTCCGTGAAGATGATTTTTTTTTCTGTTTATACTTGTTCAATTATACAAAAATATACTGAAAATTTAAATATACTCGGTTTTTGGTGGGTATTAAAAATAAAATTATAGATACTAATTGTAATTTTTATTACAACATTTATTCAAATTCAAAAGTAATTTTGGAAGGTTTTGAGCTTTGACTTGAGAGCCAGTTCTTTCTTTCTTTTTCTTCTCTCTTCCTTGGCCGGCAACGCATCAGTGATACCTTTGGTGTTGCTGATGTCCATGGGCGACGATTGCCACTTACCATCAGGTGGATCGTCTGCTCGTTTACCGGCTAATTCCATAAAAAAAGGTACCATTCTGGTGCTCTCTAGCTGTTTAAACATATAAAAATTCCAAAATATTTTGTTATTAATATGAGTAAAAAATTCTAGATGGTTACATTTGAAAATAAACTTTTTATATACAGTTTTGTAAATGAAGAAATTTAATAAGGTACTTAAATCTAAACACGACAATCTGCAAAGGAAGGACAGTATGACTTGTTATAAGTTTGTTTTCATCTTAGAAAAAGTTGCCTCACATACATACTAAGACATGTTTACTAAATAGGTATATTAATTCAGAAAGATCTATTTTATACAATACAATATTCAAAATATCATTACTAAGAAGTATGCTTCAACGCGAGACTGGGCACGCAGAGCGGCACCGAGACGAAAGTGGGTCCCTACGGAATTGGACGACGGAACCACCGAGGACACTTGCTGGCCAACTTTTTGGAGAAGGAAGATCTCTTCATGATGAACTCCTTCTTCAGAAAGAAGCCACAACGCAAGTGGACTTGGATAAGTCCTGATGGTTCCACGAAAAGCGAGATAGACTTCATTCTGGCAGACAAACGGCACATATTTAATGATGTCTCTGTGATCAGCAGGTTCAAAACCGGAAGCGATCACCGACTTGTAAGAGGCACATTAAATATCGACCTGAAGCTGGAACGGTCACGCCTGATGAAGTCTACGCTTCGCCCAACATCCGTCCAAATCCAGGGATCCGAAAACTTTCAACTTGAGCTGCAAAATCGTTTTGCGTGCCTAGAAATCGTGCACGTCAGTGGACGAGTTTAACACCAGGATGGTAACAACTGTCCACGAGGTAGGGTCGAAGTATTTCAAGACCCACCCTAGTGGTAGATCTCAGGTTCTCTCAGAACAAACTCTCGGTCTTATGAGGGATCGACGAGAACTATGTGTGCAGTCTCCAACCTCTATGAGGGAATACCGACGGCTCAATGAACAGATCTCCAAGTGCAGGCGACGCGATTTGCGAAAACACAACGCAAATCGTGTAAAAAACACAATTGAGCGAAACCAGGGCTCCAAAGTGTTCGCCAGGGATCTGTCTATTGGGCAAAGTCAGCTTACGAAGTTGAAGACCGAGTCTGGCACCGTGGTTTCGTCGAAACCGGAAGTTCTGAGAGAAACTGAGAGATACTACGGACGGTTGTATACCTCCTCTCAAGCTCCACCTCCTCGCGAGGAGAGCGACAAGCGAGCTAAACTGACCCGACACTACACAGAGGATATCCCGGACGTCAGCCTGTATGAGATTAGAGAGGCTCTCAAACAGCTTAAAAACAACAAGGCACCGGGAGATGACGGAATCACAACCGAGCTACTAAGAGCTGGAGGTAAACCCCTTCTAGTGGCGCTCCAGAAACTGTTCGATTCCGTCATTAATACTGGAACTACCCCGGAAGCGTGGAGCAGAAGTGTGGTGACGCTGTTCTTCAAGAAGGGGGATAAAGCCCTTTTGAAGAACTACAGGCCCATTGCACTTCTGAGCCACGTTTATAAGCTGTTTTCGAGGGTGCTCACAAATCGCATTGCACGCAGGCTTGACGACTTCCAGCCTCCCGAACAAGCAGGATTCCGAAAAGGCTACAGCACCATAGACCATATACACACACTGCGGCAGATTATACAAAAGACCGAGGAGTATAATCTGCCGTTATGTGTTGCCTATGTGGACTATGAGAAAGCCTTTGATTCTATCGAGACCTGGGCGGTACTAAATTCTCTCCAACGGTGCCGGATCGACTACCGGTATATCGAGGTGTTGAAGTGTTTATACTCATCTGCCACCATGTCCGTCAGAGTACAAGACACAGCAACGAACCCCATCCAACTGCAGAGAGGTGTCAGACAAGGGGATGTCATATCCCCAAAACTGTTCACCGCTGCGTTGGAAGACGTGTTCAAGCTGATGGAGTGGAAACGACGTGGCATCAACATCAATGGCGAAAACATCACACACCTGCGATATGCCGATGATATAGTCATCCTGGCGGGATCCCTGGAGGAACTTGGTACAATGCTCGGGGACTTGAACAGCGCCTCACAACGGGTGGGTCTTAAGATGAACATGGACAAGACGAAAATCATGTCGAATGTCCATGTCACACCCGTACCTGTTGTTGTTGACGGCGCTGCTCTCGAAGTTGTAGACGAGTACAGTTACCTGGGACAAGTGATCCAAATGGGTAAGTCCAACTTCGAGAAAGAAGTCACTCGTAGAATCCAACTCGGATGGGCTGCGTTCGGGAAACTACGTCATATCTTGTCGTCCAAAAAGTTACCTCAGTGCCTGAAGTCGAAGGTGTTCGAGCAGTGTGTGTTGCCAGTGATGACATACGGATCCGAGACGTGGTGCTTCACTATTGGCCTTATGCACAAGCTTAGAGTCGCCCAGCGGGCTATGGAACGAGCTATGCTCGGTATTTCTCTACGCGATCGAATCAGAAATGATGAAATCCGTAGACGAACGAGGGTGACCGACATAGCTCAGAGAATTAGCAGGCTGAAGTGGCAATGGGCTGGCCACATAGTTCGAAGGACCGATAACCGTTGGGGAAGAAAGGTCCTCGAATGGAGACCACGCCTCGGTAAAAGGAGCACAGGACGCCCCCCGACCAGGTGGACCGACGACCTGAAGAAGACAGCGGGTATCCGCTGGATTCAGAAGGCTCAGGACCGGTCAGAGTGGCGGAAGTTAGGGGAGGCCTATGTCCAGCAGTGGACCCACAAAGGCTGATGGATGGATGGATGGATGCTTATTATTCAATATATTGAAAATTTAAATATTATTAATTTGAGAAAAGTTATTTTTTAAACATTATTTAACTTAATCTACTTACATGAGATCTGCATCCAGAAAGAGGACTAAAGGAATAAGATTCCAAGACAGATATTACAATATTAAGTTTAAGAGCAGAAATCACTATCATCTGATTAACTTAGGTATATCTTAATATATATAAATTACGTGTCACGTTGTTTGTCCGCGATGGACTCCTAAACTACTGAACAGATTTTAATAAAATTTGCACACCGTGTGCAGTTTGATCCAACTTGAAAGATAGGGTAGCTTACATCTCAAAATAAAAAAACTTTTGACAGAGCGAAGTCTGTCTGGACAGCTAGTACTTATATATATGTAAGTACCTAATAGCTAGGGTGGTTCAACAAATTGGCCAACCTCTCCATATTCACTGCATACACCGAGTGTGAAGCTATAGCATTTTTATGCATCAGCAGAGTATTGTAGAACTCATCTATGGTCAACTTGTCATCATTTGGCTTTACATTTGCTGCACTGTAAAAAAGATATCATTTTTAATAATTGCTCCTACACATTACAAAATTTGTAGTCCACACTACAATTAATGCAATCATACTAATATACCTGCAAGCAATCTCGTAGGCAGTAGCTTGTTCCATTTCATCCTGAGTCGGAGGTAATCTAGGCGCCAATACATCTGGACTGTCACCCAACGTAACCCTTCCTTCTGCTTGTGGATCATACGGAATATTGCAGTTCCGAAGCCACATGTTTGGGGCATAACATCCAACATCATACATGAAGTACTTGTTCCTCAGTTTATACGCTTTCCGTTGTGCTATGACTGAGCTGATCACATTTTTAAGGAAGTTCTGCATAGCCACAACTATCAAATCTGCAGCTTCGTCCTCTGCGCCTTCAAGGCCAAGTTCCCATGCTGCTAACATAAATCTGCCAACCACTAAAGCATGGTCAGGTAAAAATACCTCCTGAAATAGAGAAATTTCGAATGTTTATTTTATTCATGCCATTTGAATCTAGCAGCAAAAACAAAAAATCAGGTATCTGGCTGAACTGATAGGATCTCTTACCTGAGCGGCATACTTGACACCATCACTGCCTGCCCCAGGAGGTGAACTTTGTGGTAAATATTCTACAAGATCCGCTGGTTCGAAATTTGATTTTTCCGACGTTTTTCTCTTGTGCTTCCTGCTGTTCTTGTTACACGTATTAGCTTTCTCGTTAGCAATAGATATGGACATCTCAGCTAACCCCTCGACTTTGTTCAGTAGTGCTAGCAGAAACTCATTGTGGTAGTGAACTTGGTCAGGAGTCAGCAGGGATCGTGCTTCCGTATCAAACTCCTCCTTGGTAAGTTTCATTCGAAACCACTGTTTCATATGATAGAAATACTTCACAGATTTTTCACCTAATGCATCATTTAGTTTCCGTCTGCAGATGTTCAAAGCGTCTGATGACATTGTATGAAAAAAGATTTGTCTGTAAAAACCTTTGCTCGTATTCCTAACCATACAAATTTTATTTGTTTTTATTTTATTTGTATTTGGTTTTATTTGTATTTTGACAGTATTATTGTTATTAAATGTTATAATTAAGACATTAAATCACACAAAATATTAAAATGTCTGAAAAAAATTAAACTAAAAGCATAATTTGAAATTTCTAAAGAAATAATTAGAAACTAGCGGTGTGCGATTATGAGATATACTAATGGAATCATTCGATTATGAAGATGTCTCGAGATATCTCGATTATAACCGTTAGTAGTTACTAATCTGCATCTATACTAATTTGCCGTTTTCGTTGGCGGAGTGAGTCAAAGGTGCGCGACTGCGAATGATTTCACAATTCGAATAATCTACAACTACTAATAGTAATGTACACATTCGACTTGAATATTAGTATTATACTAATTTTCATATTCGAATGACGACTACTAAATTAGTAACTAATCTAATAGCACAGCTAAATGCTAATAGCGTTTCGAGTTTCGACTCGAGTGAAGTGAGTCGCTCGCGCATTCGACGCTCACTCAGCAGTGTTGCCAACTTGGGATTTTCCCCCTAAATTTGGGGGTAAGTTAGATGAAAAGGGGTATTTTTAGGAGCCATAATTATATTTTTAGGGGCATACACTAGGGGTACAATATTTTGACGCATGTTTCAGGAGTAACCTTTTCTTAGAGGAACTTTCTAGGGGGAAATTCTTTTGTAGCGGGTTTTGTAACGTAAATTATTAGAAGATCATTGATTGGATTGATGAATTAATTTAATTTATCCTGGTAAGCTATTTTTTTACTTAATATACATAAATTACCGCTTAGACGTAATGTTAAGGGGAAAGAGGGGAATTTCGAGACGCTAGCGGGGGATGCTTATTCGAGGTTGGCAACACTGACAGTGTTAGTGACAGTCGAATGAACGGTTACTCAACGGTTAACAAATAACGAATGAATGAATGGCTTATTGAAGTCGAGAGCAGTGTTGCCAATGCTACGGCAATCACCGTGTTCTACGGCTTTCAGGCCAAAAAATTACAAAATCTACGGCCTACGGCTGGAACCAAATTTTACGGTTTTTCGCAAATTCTACGATCTTTTTTTATTTAGTTTTTTGCAAACATTTAACGAATGTTCAAAAACCTTAAAACAGCGCCACTGGGCTAAGAAAAGTGTTCCTGAAGTTTTGTTGACATCAAATTCACTGCCAATGACCTTTTTTTTTAGTCCGAGCGTTGAACCGATGGTATATATTGGCATAAGTGGATGGTATAATATATGACACGGCCCACAGTTGATCGTTTTCCATACAAACACAACTTTTTTATCTAATGTACATGGCCTTCCAAAAATTTTCATTGGCAACACTGGTCGAGAGTACGACTGATTTAAGATTAGTATTAGTAATACAAATAAGTAACGTTATTCGATTATGAAAATAAAAGTAGTTACTAACCAATAATCGATTATGAATATTAGTAATGAGTGAATGTTTCGATTATGTAAATCATTCATGATCGCCCACCTATATTAGAAACAAAACAAGACGAGACGACTGACGAGCGAGAAGATGAGATGACCCACAAATCCCACAGACAGACATGAATGAATGAATTGAATCATGAATGACATGACAATTGACATGACACTGACAATTGACAAAGATTTGTCTAATCAAGAAACAGTGTTGCCAATGAAAATTTTTGGAAGGCCGTGTACATTCACTCAGTCACTCACATGCGCGCAAATGTTTGACATTTTTACGAATGTTTGCACATATGTGAAGGGCGGTCAGGCAAATGGGTTCGCACATGAGTATAACTGTACAAGCCCATACCAGCCCATTTCCGCTTCCTCCTACACTTTGTTCACGAATTTTCAATCTTGCTGTTGTTACTATGTTGTTGTTATTCAAATCCATTTTCAATACAGAAAATAAATGGTAGTATTATTAGACGTCACGAACCACGAAAAATTAAGACATACGTTACCTTTTTAGTCGTGTGCGCAACTGGTCGCTCGAATGTGTGGGAGACTACACGAAGGTTCGAGGTTCGCGCGTTTTGATGTGCGACAAAAAACCCACACAGCTTGGAAAACCCCGAATGCCTCGAAAACTTCGCATAATCATTCGCGAAGGTCGTCCCACACTTGTGGGTTCGCGTATTCGCGCGAATGTGAGTGACCGGCATTAGATACAAAAGCCGTGTTTATTTGGGAAAAGATCAAGTGTGGGCCATAGCTACCAATTACGCCAATATATACCATCGGTTCAGCGCTCGAACTAAAAAAAAAAGGTCATCGGCAGTGAATTTGATGCCCACAAAACGAAGAATACTTTTCATTAGCCTACATTAACATCAACATTAGCCTAGTGGCGCTGTTTTAAGGGTTTTAACATTCGTTAAATGTTTGCAAAACAATAAATAAATAAAGAAGATTTAAAGAAGATTTTAAAGATTTATTTGTCACAAAAAAAAAAAACAGTTTCACAATTTAAATGATCGTAAACATCGACAATAGTATTAAACTGTGTCGCCGCTATTTACGCCCACCTCGGAGAAGCAAGGAATACAAAAAATACCTTATATCCATGGGCGTAGCCAGGGGGGGGGGTTTCGGGGGTTCAAACCCCCCCCGAAATGTTAAGGACTGACATTTTTATGTGCTAATAAACCCTTAAAAAACATTTTTCTAGACGTCATTCCGAATCGAATGAGCTATCGCACATATTTTTGGGAGCTTTATTTCTATTAAACACGTTTTTGAACTTTTTCACTACATAGACTAACAATAGATGGCACTACATACGTCGTGAGAAAAAATAAAGTCTCAATTTTCTTTAGGGTTATTGTATGTACTTTTTGTCGTTGTATTTCTTGACACCCCCCCCCCCCCCCCCCCGAAACTCGAACCCCCCCCGAAACTAAAACCTGGCTACGCCTATGCTTAAATCTATTACAATAATGACTAAAGTAAGTGTGTGAGTGTGTATGTGTGTGTGTTTGTGTGTGTGTGTGTGTATTTGTTATTGCATGTGTGTTTACAAGGAATAAATTATAAAATATTATTAGAAATAAATAATTAGACTGTGGAATTTGCGAAAAGCCGTAGATTTTGCTACGGCAATAGGGTTCCAGCCGTAGGCCGTAGATGTTGTGATTTTTTGGCCTGAAAGGTACGGTAATTGCCGGTACGGTAATTGCCGTAGCATTGGCAACACTGTCATGACATGACAGTTTTTTTTATGAAAATCTTGTTAGCCTCGGCTGCCTCGGATCGGACGTAATTTATTCGGTCTAAAAGTTTTTGTACTTGAATTTAATTTTACCATTAAACCGTAACCGTAACAAAATAAATGCTTAAGTTTAACCCATTCTTCCGAGAGTCTTCAGGCTTTAGTCTTCAATCTTCACTCTTAAGTATTCTTAAGCGAGTAGTGGAAATGGCGTCACGATTACGTTGTATCCACGGACGTAAAAAAAGATTATTTTTAGATCAGTGGCACCATTGGTGGTACTTTAGGTTTATTCCTAAAATCTCCCCTAAAGTCACACTTACAGATTTTTTTTCCTGAAGCCACCAGCTAAATAAACAAAGCCCAGCGGGAATTTCTGAAAAAACCTAACTCCAAAATTCCGTTTTTTTAAGTTGGTAAATCTTTAAATATTGAAGTAATTTTCATTTAATTTTTTAAGTAGGTTATTTACATCACAAAAATGCGTTAATGTTACGACACTCAATTCAGAAAAAAACATTAAACGACTCAGGTCATTTATTTATTAAAAAATAAAGTTCTAGACCAAAAAGAGTTTATTCTATATTAATTTCGTTACTTTTTTGGACCATTAAAATTAAAGACGCACAGTTCCATACAAAATAAATTGACTAATGAAATATTGGTTTTCTGACTGTAGTTTTTCGTTCCGTTTGTTGTCACGCAGCTGTTATTGAGACAAGGTTCCAGTGCATTAGCATAACGCGAGGCTCATTAAAAATAAGTACTGTTTAGGGTTCCGAAGAAAAATTGGAACCCTTATGGTTTCGTCATGTCCGTCCGTTTGTCTGTCCGTCCCTCTGTAAACTGTAGGTAAACTTACTACTTCGGAACCCTACATTGCGCATGGCCTGACACGCACTTGCTCGGTTTTATATTTATTTACGAAATCTCATTTTTCGTGGTTCTATCTTTTAGTTTCTACCTTTTCCCACTACAATAAAATTATTTTATGAAGTTATTTTTTTATGTAATGTACGTAAACTAAATACTTTATTAATTCAACAGAATCATCTCGCTTTCAATTGGACCTTTACACCGGACTCTGATCTCAGTATCAGATCTGCACATAACTCTAATTCTTCATTGCTCGGCAGCAATTTGAAATGTTTGACCACCCCGGCCAAGGTTGTCTTCATTTCCATCATTGCAAACTTTTGTCCTGGAACAAAAATAAATTTCATCAATATCATTATAAATAAGCATAATAATAATATAATAATGTATTATAATCATAATAAGCATATTAATAATTCAATCTTGTTTTATAACTGCAAGTCCAGCCTCGTTTAGACGTATCTATTTATTAAGTAGTTAAGAAGATAACTAAATTTTAAGTGAATAATTTTTAGTGCGCCTCTATAAATAATTTAGTAAAGCTCTTTAGCTCATAAAATTCTTCACAACCTACTTAATTACTTAAGCATTTTACTATATTTTAATTAAATTTTAACTAAAAAGTGCCTGTCCAAACGTGTTAAGTGATAAGCCCCGCCCATCTACTTAACACTACTAAATTGTTCTTTTACACGTATTAAAATTTAGTTAACTATTTAACTACTGAGTATATTTCGCTCCTCATAGTTTCGGATTTCGCCATCAACTACCACGTGAAAAATTCACACTGTATATGAAATTACATAAAAATATTACCGATACAATTTCTAGGACCAGCACTAAAAGCGACCCAGCTGAACGCGTTCCTCATGTTGTGCGGTTCAAATCTTTCTGGTCTGAATTCCATTGGATCCTCAAATAGCTCAGGATCGCGCTGCATGTGAAAGATATCAACAACGACAGAAGTGTTTTTTGTCACGTGAATGCCAGCAATATCTAAAAAGAATCATAAACAATGTAATTTTTTATTGTAATTAATACATAGGTATTCTTAATTTTGTTATGTCGAGTTTTCATGATGTTTGTTTTGCCGTCGATTGAGGGAAAGACAATAAAGGAGCAAGAAAGTTTTTTTACCATGCTGATAAGGGCTCAGTTCTTTCAGTGGATGAAGACTAGTGGAACATAAGCTCGTGGTAATAATGGTAATTGAACTAGGTGCAAATAACCAAACTGAACTGATCGTTTTGTTGCACCAAGGGCCCAATTCTCGCACCATAGACGTTCTTCAATACAAAAAATCAATACATATCACGTTCTAGCATAGGTAAGCCTAGCATAGCCTAGACTGTGGACGTTTTTTAGAAATTTTTCGTAGAGATTTATGAAGTTCTAAGTTCGACGTTACCTCTAAAACGCAAGAATTGGGTCCTAAAGCAGTCATCAAGATAATTATAACTTGTCAATAAGGTCATGGTGAACACTGTAATAACTCAGGGTACACTTTAGGTGGAACGAGTTCAGTACGAGTAGGTATGCAAGTAAATACAGTTAGTAAAGCCACTACAGAGCCCAGCTCCCACAAGGAGGAACTCAGGTCCCTTGTTCACAAAGGTGTGCTAAGAAATTGGATAGACCTTAAGTATACGAGATTACCTATGCTTCTATGACCATGTTTACCTGTATCTTTAGTGACCATTCGTTCTATCAACGGCACTGAGGGGTAGATACGGAGAGATTCCTTTATCACTAGCTCCAGATACTTCATTTGTTGGAGATCGCTGTTGAATTAAAACTCAATTAGTAATTATGCAGGGTACCTAAACCACGCCCGCAGACCGTTACGAAATAATTAGTAACGAATATTAATAATAAATTATTTGTTTAAGCTCCTTAATTTGGCGCTGCTATATAGACACACACATTTTTAGCACACATTTTTTGTACCTTTTGAAGTTCTGAAAACCGGAAGCCGGAAACGCATAGGTACGTACCAACAGTACTTATAATTAGTTATTATTATTCAGGTACATGTTTTATCGCAAAGCCGTATTAATTCTCATTATAATACACGGTTAGTGCTTGTCTTTGTTTTTTCATGGATGTGATTTCCATTATATTTATTTTAAACAATTCATGAGAATGATGTCACTTCTTTAAACGTCGCATTTACAATTAAATGTAATTTAGTTTTTGCATTTAGGTACCTACCTGCTTATTCCGAGTAAATGTTAAAAGACGTAAATGTAAAGCAAGTCTCATCGTTTTTATATTTTACTAGCGCTTTCCCCGCGGCTATGCCATTGTTTTGCGGAATAATAAGTACTTATCCTATAAGTTATTAAGTTAAGTTTTGACGACCCGTGTGGTGCAATGGTTACCATGCCGGATCGCCGCACCAAGGGTCCTGGGTTCGATTCCCAGCGAGGCGGAAATTTGAATGATGAGTTTGAATTTCTGTTCTCGGTCTGGGTGTGACTGTCCTTGTCTAGTGTGTTGTCCATGGCACCCACGACACATGGAATCCTAGTGTAGGGCTATGAGTGTGAAGCGTTATTTATTTATTTATTTATTCCAGAACATGGCCTACCTGTGTGCAAAATTTTATGAAAATCCGTTCAGTAGTGTGCGTGAAAGAGTAACAAACACGTATACACTCTTACAAACTATCACATTTTTAATACTTAGGTACTAACAGTTGCCCGCGGCTTCGCTAGCGGTAGAGATCGATTTTTACAAATCCCGCGGGAACCCTGAATTTGTCCGGGATAAAAAGTAGCCTATGTTTTAATCCAGGGTATAGGCTATCTGCATTCCTAATTTCAGCCAAATCGGTTAAGTAGTTTTCGCGGGAAAGCGTGACAAACAAACTTACATTCACATTTATAATATCAGTATTAGTAGGATGCAATACGAGTACCTACTGCTAGCTTCATACCAGTACGTAGGATCCCTGTTCAAGTCATCACCTAGGATTCTTTTCTGCTCCTCAAGTAACTTCTCCTGGATGTCGGGATGTTTGGACAGCAGGTAAAGCGCGAAACTAATGGCTGAAGTTGTCGTGTCGTGGCCCTACAATAGATATACTTAATTAGTTTTCGTAATGTACTAGCTGTGCCCGCGACTTTGTTTCCGAGGGAGTTTTTCCCGCGTAAATCCCGGTCTCGTAAGAATTTCGGGATAAAATCTATTTTCCACTCAAAGTCCAATTAAAATCGGTTCAGCCGTTCCAGAGATCAGCCGGGATAAACAGAAAGACAGATAGCCAGACAAAAATACAAAAAAACGTTTCTTTGTATTTAAGTATGGTGTAAATAACTTTACGCACAGAAAACAGTTATTTTGAAATCACACACAGACACTTCAGATTTATTTTTATCTATAGATGAACTTTAATATTTCTCATAATATTTTTATTATGTTGGTAGCTAGCCGACATAGACCAATGAGCGTACTACAGTCACTAATGTTCGGTTTACACGTATTAAGTAGATACATGACTAAATTTTAACTAAAAAGTTACTAAATTGTCTGTTTACACGTTTTAATTTACTTAAAATTAATTAAAATTTAGTTATCTACTTAATACGTGTTTAAACCGGACTTAAGGCTCGTATACGTTACACATTATACGTATACAAGTCCTAGTGTAGTGGTCCAAGATCCCAGGGCCACCAGACGTCACGTATTTTCTGACGGACGAAATGTGGACGATTGAGTAGTGTTAGTGTATACTACGGTCGTATGCCTACCTGCTAACTTGGTCAAACGGCCAATTTCCAGGTATCAGGTGATCAAGGTACATAAAAACATTATAAACTTCACGTGAATTCTCATGGCTGATTTTCACGATGTTCTAGATAATATAGTTAAAAGTAAGTCGTCAATGCTCCCAGATACTTTCCGTTGGCCATATTGCTTTGTAGACGCTTTAAATCTCCCAAAATAATTAGTTATGTGCGCCTACACCAAAACAGACACTTTTACACCGCGCAATTTGATTGCTCTTCGAATTCTACAGGAGTCGATTAGTGTTGATACCTTATTATTTTGAGAGCTTTAAAGCGTCTGGCAAGCAATATGGCCGACGGAAAGTGTCTGGGAGCATTGACGACTTATTTTTAACTATATTATCTAGAACATACGTGAAAATGAGCCATGAGAATTTACGTGAAGTTTATAATGTTTTTATGTACCTTGATCACCTGATACCTGGAAATTGGCCGTTTGACCAAGCTAGCAGGTAGGCATACGCTCATAGTACATACTAACCCTACTCAATCGTCCACATTTCGTCCGTCAGAAAATACGTGACGTCTGGTGGCCCTGGGATCTTGCTCTATAGAGTTAGAAGCTTGGCTCTACATGAGATCTAATATTTTTTTGATATAGACTTATAGAGCCATATCCTCTCGTCTGGACAACATTTAACATGAAAATGTGGTGGGATACATAATTACTGTATACAATATTCACACAGGTATAAATTAATTAATAGGTGCAGAACGAGTATCCTAGTTTTTGTCAATATTTATTTACCTCGAACATAAAAGTGTCGACTTCTTCGCGTATTTGTTCGTCGCTAATTTTCTGGCCTTCAACCTCCGCTAGAAGAAGCAAGTCCAAAAAAGCATACTTGTTTCGTATTCCTGAAAAACATTACTATTTTAATTTAAGTGGAATTGTGTGTAAATCAGTTTTATTACTTACTATAAGTTAGGTACTATATGTATAAGTATATCTATACTATAGGTAGGTACGTAAACTTACACATTTTGAAAAGGAGGCATGGTCAGTGGGTTTTATTTTGAATAGATACGTATGTTTTAGTGAAATTGAATCTCACAAGATTGGGTTCACCCCACCGGGATCTGGGAGTCTGGGACACAGCCCGGAGTGTGAGATTCAGACGTTACACTACGGCCTCTCTTTTTAATTTCCCCACTACAAGAGTATTCTGTGAAGATGTTTTTGTAACTCGACAGTGGAATCCGCGATGAGTTTCAAAATTCTTATTCTATAAAACTCGACAGTACAGGTGGCGCCGCAGTGTAGAATGCGGCGGTGAGAAAAACTACTTGTTCAGGCTAATTTGACATGTTTGGTATTCGGTAAGGGATTTATTTGTCTCGATCATCGAATTATGTCACCGTCGAAGCTCGTGTCCAATTGTCAAACGAAAAGTGAGCTTCGATTTCGAGTTTGTATTTTAGAGAATAGTCATCCTGACCCGAGAACTCTGTAGGTATCTCTATAATTAATAATACAATATGGTATTTAATCTATACAATATTATAAAGAGGAAAGATTTGATTGTTTGCATTGAATAGGCTCCGAAACTACTGAACCGATTTGAAAAATTCTTTCACTGTTGGGAAGCTACACTATCCCCGGGTAACATAGGCTATACTATGTTTTCAAAAAAATTAGGGATCCTCAATAAAACTCCAATAATGTAACCCAAAGTGTAAAAAATACGAAAACCGAAGCAAAGCGAGGGGACGGTTACTCGTAGACGAATAAATAGCACATGTTATACGATTTCTATATTTATATATTTACCTGTTTCTGACTGTGAATCCAAAAGAGTAATATTGAGACTGTTCAATTCTTGTCGTCTTTTTTTAATAACATCTGTTGTCTGTCCGTGTAAAACTTTCAGAGCATTTTCTTGGATTTTTTTATAAGGTGTTA
This sequence comes from Thymelicus sylvestris, assembly GCA_911387775.1. Lineage (NCBI taxonomy): Eukaryota > Metazoa > Arthropoda > Insecta > Lepidoptera > Hesperiidae > Thymelicus > Thymelicus sylvestris. Next base: position 5,491,168 of record OU426892.1, read on the forward strand.
ATTTAAACAGTGCGTCTGTGCCAAGGAATGGGTTATGAGCTCTTTTTGAAATAAGTCTAGTCAATCTGAAATGAAATTTAATTTAAACACAGTTAAATGTAGTGGGAGAATGAAACTGTAAATACCAAAACACATTTAAATAGGTACAACAATTTGAAAGAAAGAAATAGAACTACACAAAAAAATTATTCAAGTTATCTAAACCATAATAATATTGAGGAACTAGCTGTTGCCCGCAGCTTCGCTTACGGAAATTATGTAATATTATCTTATTTGTACCTCTTGCAGAAGAAAATTAAAAAAACCGGGCAAGTGCGTGGCAAGGCCACGCGCATTGTAGGGTTCCGCAGCTCGAGTGTGAGTTTTCGCAAGGATTTACTTCACCAACGCGTTTGCGTTTAAGCAATCAAAATGTATGGAATTATTGTCAGCGCCTCTAGCGGACAGTTAAAGCAACTAACACTGCGAGTGTGAGTTTCAAAATATCGTTAACGTGAACTTTTTAGTCAACGTTGAATGTAGCTTAACGTTCGAATGGAAGTATTTTGACATGTGCGCGAGTGTAAGTTGCTATTTTGTAGTTAACTATTGAAAAAATACACAAACGCAGTAGTAGAGTTACTCACTTGATGTTTGAGAAGTGAAACGCATATTTTGGTAATAGTTTATTTGATTTTATTAAGTTAAAATTGATTAAGCAATATGTGGAATGGAACAGAGCGTAATTACTTTGCTTGGAAGATGTTGGCGGAAGCCCAGGCTCAAGATATGCACAACCATCAGTGAAAACAACGGGCTATATTCCGAGCCTCTTTTAAAGCAATGAATTTAGAAATAGATAACGTTTGAACAAGGAAGCTTTCATAATTTTTATGCCAAGAGCTTGAACAAAGGCAAGTAGTTTCTAGCAGTATTGGGGCAGCACAGAATACTACGAGTAACCCCAGTCCCACGCCGGATGGGTGTCGTAAGAGGCGACTAAATCCGGCCCGCTGATGGTAGGGCCCTTCGAGGGATTATATTGGTAATATTGATTTTAATTTTTAATCAATACCATTATTACCATTATTATTTCACCATGGGGTCCGCCTAGATAGCTACAACCCTTGAGCATGAGTCAACCGCCATACGGCTCGTCGTGTTCCGGCTGGGGGCTTGAGAGCCAGTTCTTTCTTTCTTTTTCTTCTCTCTTTCTTGGCCGGCAACGCATCAGTGATGCCTTTGGTGTTTCTGATGTCCATGGGCGACGATAGCCACTTACCATCAGGTGGACCGTCCCTCCCCCTCCTCATTCAAAAACAATATTCTAACAATATTCAAAAAACAATTTAATAAATATAATATTTTCAAAAAGAGCTTTTGTAAAAACCGTGACCGTCGTTTTTGTGTCACCGTCCGTATTACAAATGTTAAAATTTCACTCTCATAATTTTTTGCATTTATTTCATAACGCGCCTAAAGAAGAATAACTTTTAAAAAAGTATTCAACAACATTGTTTTGTTTATTGGTTTATTGGATGGTTACTTACTGGTAAACTTACAGCTCCATATTACACTACATATGCTCCACCAACATTTAAAATTGTGTCTTGTTCGTTTTCATTTTTAATAATTTAAGCACTTGTTGTAGTAAATGAAATCTAAAAGTTTTAATCACACGCGACACATAATATAATGATGAGCCGTGACCGTAACAAGTTAACAACGACAAGCGTCAAATAAATGTTGGCGTCATATCAAGTATCAACATGTGCTATTGTTTTATCTCATTTGTTCTTTAAGCTTAAAGCGAAACAGCGACAGCTCATTCATAAAAAACATAATGCGACCAAAATAAGTTTCACGTGACTCCCTGTGTAAGCTTAGGATTTGTGTACTTTTCAAATAGGTTGAGTTGTAAGGGCGATACCTGACCTACAGCTCAAGTTGGCAACATAAAGAATACAACCGTACTAATAACGAAGTGAGCAAACGAATAACTTTTTCGTTGATGTTTAAGGAACTCACACTCGCATAAAATACATGTACTAAAAAGTTTGTGTTATCTCGATTAACGCGATAGTTGCGTTTTGCTGTTTTATGTTAGAAACTCACACTCAGGCTACCGAAGTAGTAAGTTTATCGACTATTACTCATCAACTACTATTGCTAACAAAGTCGTGATAGTTCTCCTTTTAAATTCATCATGTAACCGATTTTTGAGAATTTTTAACTTGTCCAACTCTAATCGTTTAGCCTGTAGAGGGAGGGGACACTTGACTCTAACCAAAATTAGCGTTTTAAAACCAAATATTTCGCAAACGGACCCCTAATTCCAAAAATGGTTTTTGAAAACTCATGGTATTTTTGGAAGACCTTTTTAACGATACCCCACACTATATAGGAGTAGGTACGCGACAATAATATTCACATTTTTTTTTTTTTTTTTCTTTTTCTCATGCAAAATTTTGAAAAACTTGATTTATATTCCATCAATTTGAGCAAGGAAGAAAGGTTTTAAAAATATTCCATACAAACTTTTATCCTGTTTCCCAGGAAAACCTTTTAATTTTCCGGGATGAAAAGTTTTCTAAAATATGACCCAGAGTATTAATAACAGCTTTACTAATTTTCATCGAAATCCGTTCAAGGGTTTTCATGTGATGCCCGAACAGACAAACAGACAGACAGACAATAATATGACGTTATTGAAATGCCACCTAATCGAATTTGTTTTTTGAAAAAACAATATCAGGATTCTCTGCGTCTTTAGAACTACCCTCAACCATTAACTCTAGTGCACGGAGATACTTACGTCTCAATTGATTTTACATAATTCGATTCTTTCTCTATTTGCGCGTTGACAGAAACTCCCATGATCGACTCTGGTGAATTATTAAAATTTTTAGCACTGTAAATAGATACATCTTGTCTATTGAGCTTCTATAATTGAGGGGGAGTGGAGGTGGAGGGGAGGAGGAAGGGGAGGGGGAAGGGGAGGGGAAGGGGAGGGGAAGGGGAGGGGAAGGGGAGGGGGAAGGGGAGGAGGAAGGGGAGGGGGGAGGGGAGGGTAGGGGGAGGGGTGGGGAGCGGAGGGGGAGGGGAAGAAGGAGCGGGAGGGGGAGGGCAGGGGGAAAGGAAGTGGGAGGGAAAGGAAGAGGGAATTTAATGGTCTCTGATTTGGTTAACCTACCAAAACTATAAAAGTAAAAAGTAACAACAAAGTAAATGAATCACTGATTATAATCAGTAATAATCTAATCTAATAATTATTAGGCGATACGAAGTTCGCCAAGACAGCTAGTGTTAAATATTTATTTAATGGTGCCAAAGAAGTATAACTTCTAACGCGCGTACATACCTAGGTGCACGTTTATGTTTAGTACAAAATAGTTTTTGAAAGATAATTAAAACTGATACACGTTATTAAAAATTAATACCTTTATTTTTGAAGGTTTCACTTCTACCGCGTGTGAACTGCACACATTTTAATTTAAATAATTGGCCTTATAAGGTCCACCCACCTTACTCGGTAAACAAACCTGTCACATTATCAAGAGCATTTAGCGCTATAATCGGGAACAGATTGACTGGCGGTCCACCTGACACTCCCATAAGTGTATTCACCAAGATCTTCTCATTTTTCAAAAATACTGACAGGAAATTATGCAGCATATTGAAATGAAAAGCTGGTGTCAAAAATTTTCGGTGAACTTTCCATTTGTTACCTAAAATAAATGAAAACTTAACAGTTGCTGTTTAGTTTGGTCTACATACCGCATTTAGGAATATTCAGTCGCTTTTGAAACTACAAAAATCCAATACTAAAATCAAGGTTTAATACAAGTAAGGTTAATAATTAAGTTTATTATACTCCTTGGCAGTAGGCCCGTGTATTGCTTGCCTTAATCACCTAGGTTAATTAGGTCTACGGATTTAGTATACTTAATTCACCTCGGCATAGTAGACTTAAATCACCTGGGTGCATAGGTGAATAAAGTACACTAAAAGTAGTCTTAAGACACCTGGGTGAGGTAACTCGGGTGAGTAAAGTCGATGGCACCAAATAGATCAAGGCTAGACGCGTAGTAGCTAAAGAATATGATGTCAAGAAGGTTTTAACTACGATCCCTACCTCTATCTTTCAAATTGGCTTTGGTCCATTATAGAGGATATTGGATTTTAAGCTGCCTACCTGTTGAAGTAAGGAGACCGTCTCCGAGCCAGGGCGTAAGGAATTTGTATGATATGCCTTTGGTTATTAAGTCTGTCCGGGACAATACTGGCTGAAAGTAGAAAAAAATAGTTTTTATTCCTTCTAATTATATTAATTTAAAAGAAAGAAATGAAGTATCACAGAAAATAGCTTTTTTTTATTCTAGGATTGGCGATATTTGTATTCGATGCATCGTTGCAATATTATATTAAATACCTATTTAAAATCTCTGCATTTTTGAATCATAAGTCCTTGAATGTCGACTGATGCCCTTTATTTATTTAATAAGAACATAACAGGTTTTACAACGCAAATACGAAGTACGAAGTGCACGTTGAATTAAAATACACGGTCGAGCTATATGTAAAAACCATGAATATTTAGCGGGGCATTATACTTACCTCTATGTATTTAGGATGATAAAAAATTATGTATTTGTTGTGTAGAAGATGGACAAGTACTGCATTTCCATACTTATTTTTGAAACTTTGGAAGAGCGGTATATAATCTGGAAATAATTATGGCAAATTAATGATTTATAAAAAATGAATATTTCAAAGATACGTAGGTATATTTTTTCTTATTTTTCATCATTTTTTGCCTAATTGTTCATCAAAGTTATTTGTACTGTACCAATTCCTGGAGTGTATTTTAGATTTTGCAACGAATTAATAAATCGTTAGTATATTATTTATTAAACCGTATCAGTAGTAGATAAATCATTTATTGTTCTAATTACGAGTTGGTCAAATATTTCGTTACGTTAGCATAAAGAGACAGGTAAAGATCACGTTTATTTTTTTACTTGTGGTGATCAGTTTTAACCAATGGCATCAGTGCCTTGCAGCAAAGCTGCAAAAGCATCACCGATGCATTGCCGGCCAGAAAAAGAGGAGTCGAATTATTTCTGGCTCTCCGACCGACACTCGACCGCAGCACTCAGGGCGAGCGCGAAATCTATAAATAGTGCTTAGCTTTTCTTCAGACTTAAAATTATCCCAACAAAAATAATGACCCAATATCAACCTTAACATTAGCCGTTTTTCTTTATTTTTGTTTTATTAACAATATTAAAAACAATGGTCCTAAATCGGGTCTATCCTACTATAATTAGTCCCGTTGAGTTGTTCCATGACGGGACAATTGGCCCTGTATATCTCACTTGTCCACTGGGAGACTCATTATTTTAGTTCCAGAAGTCCCATTGTCAAATTCTTAGACAAGAAAAACAAGAAGAAAAACAAGAAAAACATACTTACATTTGGGACTTCCTATAAACAAATGAGCGTTCCCTATTACAGGATAGGGTTTAGGTCCAGGTATGTTGATATCCTTACAGTTTCGGAGTAAATATAACCAGGAACCCAAAATTACCACGGCCATAGTAAATACTATGAATATTATAATCATTTTAAATTAATATTTATTTTAATAAGAAATTTAATACAGCTTACACCGTGTCTCTTATCAACTTATAATTATCACTGTATGATGCAATTGCATTGTCATGAATATGAATGATTCTAAATTGAGAGATGCGTATTTATAAGAACAGATAAACGGAGAGTATTTTGTTCTCGATGCAGATTCAAGAACAACCTAGTCCCCACCAGCGGATCTAGGGGGAGGGGCTAGGGGATCAAACCCATCCCAAAATCATCGTCAGTAATGTCCATACTTCCATAGTCCATTTTTTTGTCAAGACTTATTTAGCAAACAATCTTGGTACAATTTTTTTTTGGAATATTAATTTAAATAAGTTACAAAAAGGGAGTCGAATTATTTCTTGCTCTCCGACCGACACTCGACCGCAGCACTCAGGGCGAGCGCGAAATCTATAAATAGTGCTTAGCTTTTGTTCAGACTTAAAATTATCCCAACAAAAATAATGACCCAACCCAATATCAACCTTAACATTAGCCGGTTTTCTTTATATTTTTGTCTTATTAACAATATTAATAACAATAAATATGGTCCTAAATCGGGTCTATCATTCTATAATTAGTCCCGTTGAGTTGTTTCGTGACGGGACAATGGGCCCTGTAGGTATATCTCCCTTGTCCACTGGGAGACTCATATTTTAGTGCCAGAATTCCCATTGTCAAATTCTTAGACCTTGTCAACACAACGGAAATAATGGGATGGAATAAATCAATCTTAACGTTAGCCGTTTTAAACTTTCTGAGCGTTTCCGTGCTCCGGCGGGCACGTAAAGCCGTCAGTCCTGATTGTTATTGTATGTAAGATAGCAATCGTTAATATCAGAGGCCTTCGGGCAGCATAAAAACTTCAGACAATTGTTTTGGCCACTGACCCCTTCACCAGTCTGTGGTCTAACTCTCCTCAGTTATGAGGAGAGAAACGTGCCCTGAAGTGGGCCATTAATAGGTTGACAGTCTTCATACAAACGCTCTTTAATGACAATAACAAAAAACATACTTACATGTGGGACTTCTTATTATAACCAAATGAGCGTTCCCTATTATAGGATAAGGTTTAGGTCCAGGTATGTTGATATCCTTGCAGTTTCGGAGTAAATATAACCAGGAACTCAAAATTACCACGGCTATAGTAAATACTATGAATATTATAATCATTTTAAATGAATATTTATTTTATTAAGAAACTTAATACAGCTTACACGGTGTCTGTTATCAACTTATATTAACACTGTATGATGCAATTGTATTGTCATGACATGAATATGCATATAGGTATCTAAAGTGAGAGGTGCGTATTTATAAGAACAGATAAACGGACAGTATTTTGTTCTCGATCCAGATTTAAAATCAACCTAGTCTCCACCAGCGCATCCAGGGGAAGGGGCTAGCCGCAGTGATTCCCAAAGTGGTCTATATCGACCCCTAGGGGTCTATGACAACCTTCAAGGGGTCTACGTCAGCGAAAAAAAATTTGGGGGTCCATGAAATGAAAATGGAGGTCCACGATAGTGAATCATATACATTACTAGCTAGTAATGTAGCCCGGACAGACTTTGTTCTGTCAAATGTTTTTTATAAATTGAGATGTAAGCTATTCTATCTTTCAAGTTGGATCAAACTGCACACGGTGTGCAAATTTGATTAAAATCGGTTAAGTAGTTTAGGAGTCCATCGTGGACAAACAACGTGACACGTAATTTATATATATTAAGATTTATAAAAGTACCTATGAAGTAAAAAAAATATTATATATGTTTATAAAATTGTGTAAGTTGTAGGATGTTGGTATTCGCTTTGTGGTCGCAATACATTTTGAACTTGTTAAAATGTATATTTTACATAACAGATACAAAATTTTATTTTGAGTAGTTTTAATTTAAATTCAATTAATAAATGTATAAATTAACATGTGTTTTTTACTTTAAGTTTTTAACACTAAACTTCACTACAGTTAGAAATTTACAGGAAATCAATATCAGGTAAGTAGGGGGGTAAGTTGGGTAGACACCCAACACGGAAAAACATGGCAAGGGGTCTACGACACAAAAAAGTTTGGGGAACTCTGGGCTAGAGGATCAAACCCATCCCAAAATCATCGTCAGTAATGTCCATATTTTCATAGTCCATTTTTTTGACAAGACTTATTTAGCAAACAATCTTGGTACAAATTTTTATTGAAATATTAATTTAAATAAGTTACAAAAAATTAATAGTAAACGGAAATTACTTTGGGCATTAAGTCATTTTTCTGTCTTTATATTCTTTTCAATTTAATTGACAGCCTATTTTTGACGTGATAACGTCTAATAAAACGATGAACGCCGGGTGCACGCACGAAAAACCATGACTCATTGTCCCGTTCCGCGCGAACGAGAGCGCGGAAGATAGAGTGGCACGATCGGCTACGATCGAGCGCTTAATTTTATCTATAAAAGTATGCAATCATTTCATCAATGTTTTGTCATGACGTTGTCACGTTAAACTACCGGCCGTAAACCGACTTTACAGACAACCATTTTATTTAAATTACAAATTAAGATAGAAAGACTATGCAAGATTGTTTATCAAATAACGTCTTCGCCAACGACTCGTCTAAAAAATGGACTATACACATTGAAGTATTATTTCTAGCGTATAGAACAGACACCGCGAACACAATGTATGTTCCAATGAATTGGCGCCACGCGGCTTCAATTTCCAATGGATTTGTTTGATTTTGAAAGGAGAACAGGGGCTCAATTTTGAAAATAGAACCTCCCGCGCGGCGCGGCGGAGACATACATTTTGTTCGAGATGTCTATTCTATGACATTATACTTCAATGACTATACACAACACAATCACGTCCATCCGTGACAACATTTAAATTATGTTCTCGTAATTCAGCTGGTTTAATTTAAGCAGCACCGGCCTTAGGGTAGAGCCTGAAAAGCGGTCGCACTAGGTCACGGTCCAAGGGCGCCCAGGTGGTTCGGAGACTCCGGAGTTTTATTTAGAGGGGCGCCACATTTGAATTTTCTGAAGTACGTTGGAAAAAGAGCGCTGAAAGATAATCTCACCTGAGCTACTTGCTCTGGTGCAATCCCACCCAAACAAAAATTTTGGATACCCCACTGCGAGTCCATCTACTTACATGCATAATTATTAATGCGTGAAGTAGTAAGCTCAGACGTACATATATTCAGTGACAATTAATGTGTAAATAATACCTAGTATCCACTTAATAATCCTAGTATCCATTCGGCGGCCGTGGATTTTCCGCGACCATTATGCTGAGCGTGAACCCTTTTCACCTATTATCTTACATCTAAGACAAGTCTTGTATTGTTTTTGGCTCAAATTTGTTGCTTTACATAATTTAGGTGAAATAAACATTTCTTTCTTTCTAATACTTAATCCGATACTCCCCAACCAACCGCCCTATCCCTACTAGCATACCACATTCACACAATATGATTCGGAGCGCTGCACTGACTGTCTCGTTTTTCCACAGCTAAACACACTTGTGTTCTATCTCATTCACTTATTCATTCATTCAATCATTTTTTATGTATTATTTTTATTGATGAAAAAAAAATCCAACCTGAACCTGGCAACACTAGCAGTTAAATTGCGCCTCTCTATATTCTTGTTGTGGGTCCAATTGTGTCCTAGATCAATGAACTCGTGCAGTGTTATTAGGTAACCAAGACGTAGCCCCTGTAGAATCAAGGAAAACCAAGTTTGCCGCTACTTAACATGCTATAGCTATGCCTAGTAACAGCAGTAACATAGATATTTCGATTTCAATGAGATACTTGTAGAAGTAGACTTGAGTAACCAAAAACGTAAGCATTTTTTCCAACCCTCAAATATACTTAACTAGCTTTTGCCCGCAGCTTCGCCCGCGGTAGAGATCGATTCTTTACAAATCCTACTTACTTTTACTTACTTAGATTTAGTTGCCTATGACTTAAGTAAACATGTATCATTTGATAGCGTGATTCAGAACTGAATGAATTTCACTAACGCCATCTATTAACAACATTCGGAACTAAATATCTAGCAACTAACAAAATATCGATCTTCCCAAGGGGATGTTTTACCGCGGTAAAAAGTAGCCTACGTTACTCTCCACCCTCCTCACTAACTCCATACACAAAAATCATACCATTTATTAGCTTCGTTGCGACGTGAAAGACGGACAAACAAACAAACAAACAAACAAACACACTTTCACATTTATAATATAAAAATAAAATAGTAAATAGTATATATAGTATATAGTATGGATAGTTATTTGAGTTATTTCTAACTCTTGTTGTATAACAACAAAAAGCAATGGTATTTAGGAATATACAATAAAAACACACTAATAATAACAACATATTTTATTTTCTTCCAATAAACCCGGAATACCCTAATAACCTAGTTTGGTAACTAGGCTATATAATTTTTTTTGTCGTCCAATTCATTATGAATCTAATAGTTTATATTTTGATATGTGCATCCAAATCAGTTGCATACTTTATTTGTGTGAATACGTTTCCGAAAGACAATAAAACTGATAGTAGAAGTTTGCCATTTTTTTTATTAAACCTATATAAATAAAAATGAATGTTGCTAAGCGCAGAACTCGAGAATGTCTCGATCAATTCGCCTATTTTTTTGTATGTTCCATATGGCACACGGAAGGTTTTAATACTTTAAATTTTGTTAGAACGAAGTCTGTCCGGGCAGCTAGTTGATTATAAAAATTAAAATAAAAAGAAATATAAATGAGAAAATAACATCTTGAAAGTTGCGCCTTTCAAGAATATATTTCTGACATCCTACGTGGCTCGTAAATCGTATTATAACACCTTTTGTATTCTTAGCGTTTGATTTGAATACAATAGATCCAAATTAACACTTTATATTTTACTGTATTTTTCGAGGCTTTTGCATGACTAAGATCATAAATACGTGGGAAGCGATGACGTCACAGACTAGTTGAAGAAAACGTAAACTTTAATAATTTATATCACAGTCATATTATAATGATGTATTTCCAAAATTTTTTCAATGACTTATTAGTTTTGATCTATTTTTTATTGTTTTAATCTATTACGGGAAAGAAGCTTACTAACCTTCTACATTTAAACGCCGGTCGCAGTACCTATCTATCAAATGCAGATAATATCTCTAAATAAATTAGTAGGTAAAGTAATAAGCAAGCTGCTACCACAGACTTTAAGTCGATAAAATAAGATAGAGCAGAATCATCTCGCTTCAAACTGGACCTTTACACCGGACTCTGATCTCAGTATCAGATCCGCACATAACTCTAGTTCTTCATTGCTCGGCAGCAATTTGAAATGTTTGACCACCCCGGCCAAGGTTGTCTTCATTTCCATCATTGCAAACTTTTGTCCTGGAACAAACAAAATTTTTTATCATGACATCTCAATGTCTTCCTAATTTAGAGAAATCCCCTTGCAGATATGAGGCAACATAATCCTTTAATTTTCTATTTTCCGGATCAAGTTCATTTCATGTGATACACTTAATCAGCAATCTGCCAACCCTCACTTCACAAGCATGGTTGACTATGGGCCTGTGCTCCTTACAATAAGGGACGAGCATATCAAGCGGACAGTTATGATGGGGTGAGACTTGGTGAGAGTAGATAGTAGAGATCTTTTTTTTACCGATACAATTCCTAGGACCAGCACTAAAAGCGACCCAGCTGAACGCGTTCCTCATGTTGTGCGGTTCAAATCTTTCTGGTCTGAATTCCATTGGATCCTCAAATAGTTCCGGATTTCGCTGCATGTGAAAGATGTCTATAATAATAGAAGTATTGCTTTTCACACGGATGCCCGCAATTTCTGGAATGAAATTGGAATGATACTCAAACTAAAAATAGATGAATCAGAAGTTTAATGCGAATGCGTAAAACTTGTGCTAAAGTTCATGGCCTCTTTCATATACAATACTTATCAGTATTTTTTTTTATCTTAATGTGCTATAGTTTTGTAACATAGATTGAGTCTTCACTCTAGGAACATTAATGAAATATTTCTACCTTAACTGACTTCAAAAAGGAGGAGAATTTCAATTCGACTGAATTTTTTATATAGAGTAAATTCTTCAAGTGTGCGTGGATGGTCAAATTCGAAACTAGCGAAAAGTGGTCAAACTAAAACTGGATGGAAGCTATCGAACTCGTTGATTTTGAAAAGAAAAATTCGAAAAGAAGATGATTTTGAAAAAAAGATTATGAGCTGATAAGCAGTGCTTAGTAAGGACTTGAATGAGGATAATACAAATACAATATTAAAATTTTTATTCCACTAATAGATATCATTTTGCTTCTACCATTTCATATAGGCTGGCCGCTAGAGGCTCGCGGAGTAAAGTAGTTAATTTGATCTGAGATATGAGATTACCTGTATCTTTAGTGACCATTCGCTCTATCAACGGCACTGAGGGGTATATACGGAGAGATTCCTTTATCACTAGCTCCAGATACTTCATTTGCTGGAGATCGCTGTTGAATTAAAAACTTAATTATTAATAATGGCAGGGTACACCACGCCCGCAGACCATTACGAAATAAGTAGTAACGAATATCATTAACAGATGACACTATTTGAAATTAGTTTTATACGTTTTGTTTAAGCTCGTTAAGGTTGCAGTGTTGATGATTTTAGATTTTTCAAATGCTTTTAGCACAGTTGGCATTTAAATTAATTATTTCCATTTATTTCATCTTTGGTTTTCTCACAAAGCCTTTGCATGCTTTGTTAAAATCTTCTTGGTCTCAGGCATGTGATAAGTAAGGGGCAGAGATTTTCAGTACGGACCGATCATGCAATTGGTGTACCACAAGGTGGTATATTCTTTCCTATCATCTTTTAGTTTATGTAATATTTATGAACTATCAATTGTTCATTGTTATCAATTGTTCTCTTCTATCAATAGTTCATACCATCAGTATGCTGTAAATAAAATTAATATGCGTCATTTTAATAAACGGAACAAAAATCTAAGTACAAGCTTCATACCTAGTTGTTGGATCTCTGGCTAAGTTGTCGCCAAGAATACGTTTTTGCTCTTCGAGTATCTTCTCTTGGGCGTCGGGATGTTTGGACAGCAGATAGAGTGCAAAACATATGCCTGAGGTTGTCGTGTCGTGACCCTGCAGATAACATTGCGTATTTAGGTAGGTATATCGTCAAATCTTAAAACTGAGAATTTTGTCATAAAAATGTTTCATTGAAACCGCTTAAAAATGGTAATATTTAAATACATAAGATAGGATGTGTTGAAGTCATGTGAAGTTACGTGTGGCTTTTAGAGGGGCGGGGGTCGAGTCGAATCTCATCTAATCTTACGTTCGGGGGTCTTCGCAAATCTCACATAATTATTGTTTCAAGAAACAAAGTGTAGAAATTGTGAGAAAATAGGTTCCTTCTCTAAAATGTAAAATATCACTGATAGAACCTTGTACATCTACGAGTAAAACAAAGTGCACAAAATGAAAATGTTAACGACATTCGGCCAAAGGACAATTATTTGGAATTTTCCAAAATTATACAAACAAAGTAGATTTCTAAATTATATTAAACGTTACTTATAGATTTTGAATATTATAGTGCCTCATATTATACTAATTGTATATAAGTTCAAATGAGCATATAAAATGTCCGTTAAACCATGTAAAAATAGGAAATATGAAATTATACAGGGTGTCCCCTAAGTAGCGGATCAACCGAAGGTGGCAGATAGCTTGAAGGTTGACCTATCATATGTCAGAAAATTACCTCACTAAAAGTGTCACCGTTTTCGAGATATTGACCATATTTTAAAATTTAGAAAATTCGGCTCCTTTACCCTAATTTTTCCTGTTGAGTCCACAAATGAGCAGATATTTTGATAATTTTCTTTCCTAGAGCTCTCAGATAGTTGCTTTATAATTATCAGTATGTAATATTGTTGAAATTATCAGGGAACGCTGAGAAAATAGCGTCTACTTTGGATATTTTTGTTTTTGATTTTCTTCGACACAACTTTGATGCGAGGTGGTTGAAAAAAAATGTACTGGGCAAGTATGCCCCGGTATTTTAAAAACTTGTCTGTTTAATGCAGATTTTAAAAAGGTACAATACAGGCTACTTTGATTGGGAAAATTTTCAAGTAAAAGCCATTTCAGTGTCAAAGGGGTGAATTTGAATCAAAAGTTATTTTATTGTTTACTGTTATGGGATGAAGTTTTTCAATGGTTTTTGCTTAATATTACGTTACCTTAAATTATTGCTCTAATAAATATTTAAAATATCCAAAGTAGACGCTATTTTCTCAGCGTTCCCTAATAATTTCAACAATATTAACTACATACTGATAATTATAAAGCAACTATCTGAGAGCTATAGGAAAAAAAATTATCAAAATATCTGCTCATTTGTGGACTCAACAGGAAAAAGTAGGGTGAAGGAGCCGAATTTTCTAAATTTTAAAAAATGGTCAATATCTCGAAAACGGTGACACTTTTACTAAGGTAATTTTTTGACATATGATAGGTCAACCTTCAAGCTATCTTCCACCTTCGGTTGATCCGCTACTTACGAGACACCCTGTATAAATTAATCGTTATACCATTTGATCGTTATACTAAAAAAAAGTATATCAAGAGGTATTAGGTCAAATGATCGTTAGTACTTATGTTATTCTATCTGTTGCGCCTTCATCGACACGTATCTACTCACGATCAATTTAATATCATCAATATATCAATATCAAAGTAAATTATCAAAAGCATTTTTTTGGGATGTAACAAAAAAAAATCAGTTTTTAGATTTTCTAAATCATTATCATTGTCATTATCTAATCATCTAGTACGCACTTGCGAAGTGAAGTGATCCTAGAACTCGAACGTCAATTTTGAAACTCCGCTGTCAAGTTACAAAACAGAATAGCCTTGCTGAGCTCTGAGTTCCGAGTTTCTGCAGTTGGATCGCGGTAACTCCCTGTATTTTTTTGAGCAAAGTCAATGACCTGTTTTAGTTTACCGGTTCGGATGACCTTGCAGACACTCGTCATTTAGTTATTACATGAATTTCAATTAAATTAAATACTTTTAATATAAGACAAATAGTCACTACTTACGAATACTATTTAATTCAAAAGTTCGTAGGTCAATAAGTTCACTTAGACAATTTGCGTAAGTAAATAATTTACCTCGAACATGAAGGTATCGACCTCTTCGCGTATTTGTTCGTTGCTAATTTTTTGGCCGTCAACCTCCGCTAGAAGAAGCAAGTCCAAAAATGCGTGCTTGTTTCGTATTCCTGGAATAAATATATCTTAATATATATAAATTACGTGTCACGTTGTTTGTCCGCGATGAACTCCTAAACTACTTAACCGATTTTAATCAAATTTGCACACCGTGTGCACTTTGATCCAACTTGAAAGATAGGATAGTTTACATCTCAAAATAAAAAAAACTTTTGACAGAACGAAGTCTGTCCGGGCAGCTAGTTGTTTTTTAAGTTTTTATTGACTTTAATAGTTGAATGTAATTGTCGAGCGTAGGACTTTGTCCATCTTTAGTCCTAGTCCTAGCCAAAGCCAACGGCCCCTAATTGTGTTCCATCTTGCTGGAAAATGAACGTGGCAATGGCATAGGTACGGTCCCTTCTATTAGAGGGAAGCGAGGCTCAATTAAAAAATACCATCCAGCAAAATTTTCATTTTTGAAATCACGTAATTACGTAACGAACAACGTTTGAGAACAACGTCCAACTGCTGTAACTAGTATAAAATTAATACATGTTTGTATATATGTATTGTTTATGGTGTTATGGTGTAATTCTTTATGGTGAGCTATTTAATTTAACACACATATTACATTATTCGATTTATTTTTAATTTTTGATACTTCAAACCTCAGATTAAAGAAGAACTTCTGGCATCTCACAGCCACGATCTTTGTTTTTTTCTAATTTCACTTATTTATGAACACTTGGGCTGTCAAGAAGCATCTATTCTAACGATCCAGCGGTTTTTATGATATGAGGTTTTATTGCCTGAATATTACATGCATACAAGACACGAAAAACAACCCTTTCTTGGCAGTCGGGTAAAAATATGTTTCAAGAAACTTTGTTTGCCAATTTAAATGATCAGCATTCAACTAGACCTATTAGATGACTTAGGTAAGTAATCTGTATTTATATGTAGGAAAACACCGGTACTAACATATTAGTATGAGTATAACAACATTCATTAGCTACTTAGATAACATTAAATAGGTACATATGTATAATTAGTTGCATGTAACATTTACCTATTTCCGATTGTTCATCCAACTTAGTAATGTTGAGGCTGTCCAATTCCTGTCGTCGTTTGTTGATAACATCTGTTGTCTCTCCGTGTAGAATCTTCAAGGCGTCCTCTTGAATCTTCTTGTATGAAGATAAATAGAAGATTGCATCCTCGCCAATGAATGGGTTACGAGTCCTACTAACAATAACTCTCGACAACCTTAAATAAAAATGTCAATAATTGCATAATATAGCAGGGTGTAGTTAGTATCGTGTAAAACAAAATCTAATTGAACGATAATTTTGAAAATGAATTATATGATCACGTTATCCTTTATTTTTAATGCTGCTGTTTAATACTATGCGAATATACCACTGAACAGTTGATCGGCGTATGAAATGGGTGATTTTATTAAGATATATGTTGTTGATATATATATATATATATAATATATGTCAGGCGTTATTTAAGATGTTAGTTACGATGACTGATGATAAGTATTAAGCCCATGTATAAATAATTAAGTGCATATTGATACTTACGCCTGAATTGATTTTATATAATTCGACTCGCTGTTAATTTGTGCATTGACCGAAACTCCCATGATCGCTTCTGTTAAATTAAAACCATTTAGTATAAATATTGTGTCACCGGCAAAATCAGTAATTCAGAGTTCATAATTCTTTCTTGCGTCAAACATGGTACTTACATAATAATATTATGGTGGTAACAGCAACATGTCAGAGATCAGCATATTTGACTGGATGCAGCATGCAATGTATGTATACGTCTTAGAATAATAATAAACGTATACGTTTACTTAAAAATGATTAATAACAAAATTATCTAATGTCAAATTTACATTTATTTATTAAATTGACATTTTTATAGTTACCTAATGTCAAATTTATATTTTTGTTAATTTATTATTATCTTAATTACCTAACATTTAATTTCATTATACAATTACTATTTAAAAATTCTTCAATGTTATAAAAATTAATTAATATTTGGTCAAAATGCATTTTAACTAGTTAAACTAGTATTTACTGGATGCCTATGTTAAATCTAGTTGACGCTAGGCAAAACTCGTTCAACTAAAATGGCGTAATTAAAACAGAGATTACCTAAGCGAATTTTCAGTAAGCTAGCTTTTGGGGTTTGAGGGTGAATTCAAGCCATTCCTACTAATATTATAAATGTGATAGTGTGTTTGTTTGTTTGTCCGTCTTTTTTTTGTGTGTGGAGATAGTGAGGAGGGTGGAGAGTAACGTAGGCTACTTTTTACTGTTTTAAAACATCCCCATGGGAAGATCGATATTTTGTTAGTTACAGGTTACTAGATATTTAGTTCCGGATGTTGTTAATAGATGGCGTTAGTAAAATTCATATGCAAGTTCTGAATCACGCTATCAAATGATACATGTAAATTACTTAAGTCATAGGCAACTAAATCTAACTAAGTAAAAGTGAGTAGGATTTGTAAAAAATCTATCACTACCACGGGCGAAGCTGCGGTCAAAAGCTAGTTTAAGTTAGTAGTATATTAAGACATAATCTTAATATATATAAATTACGTGTCACGTTGTTTGTCCGCGATGGACTTCTAAACTACTGAACCGATTTTGATCAAATTTGCACACCGTGTGCAGTTTGATCCAACTTGAAAGATCTCAAAAAAAAACTTTTGACAGAACGAAGTCTGTCCGGGCAGCTAGTATACTATGAATAAAACTCGTCTAAAATCCTATTTAGCTGTGGAGTGTGGGTATTTATGCTTAATTACATAGACTTCTAGTCTAGTCTTCAAAATTAACTATATCCTTGCCACAAAATTATATAAGCCCTGTTTTATGTTGAAAAAATACAAACCTGTCACATTATCAAGAGCATTTAGCGCTATAATGGGGAATAAATCGACCGGAGGTCCGCCTGCAACTTCCATAAGTGTCTTCACCAAGATCTTCTGATTCTTTAAGAACACTGGAAAGTAATTCTGCAGGATGTTGAAATGGAAGGCTGGTGTCAAGAATTTGCGGTGAGTTTTCCATTTATTACCTAAAATAGATTAAAATCTTCTCATAACAATATTGTTGAGTAGGCAATGTTTATTTACTCTTATCAACCAGCATTAACATCTGACAATAAAAACAAACGGCCAAACTTTTCATTTACTCATCTAAACATATTTTAATTGTATTGTAATGTATGTAAAACAACCTTATATAAACAAAATATACTAGGTAAGGCTCCTTCAGTGTTCAATAAATTACCTAAGATAATAAGAACGACAACCAACACTGAACTTTTTAAACAACGACTGCAAAATCTCCTCCTTGACAAGTGTTATTATACAATTAATGAATTCATGACGGATAAATTATAGCGCATTTTTATTATTATTATTAATTTTTGATTATTGTTTATTATTGACTATTATTATATAATTAAATTATTGATTGTCATACTTTTAACATTTAATATTATTCGTTATTGTTTCTTAATGTATAATTATTTTATTATTGATATTATTATTAAGCTATTATTGTACGCCCATATGTGGCAGGGATATAGCGGATAATTTACTTATGTAACATACCTGTGTACCTATATTCCACAATAAATTGATTTGATTTGATTTGATTTGTACCTGTATACAAATTTCATCTACTATAGACACATTGAGAATTTATGCTATACAGGTAGGACAGTGTGTAACACCTTCAAATAATTTATATATTTTTATTTTTTATTTATTTCAATTTTATTTTCAGGCAACTAAGGCCCATAGATATAATATGTACCTATACCTACCTAAGCTAAGTAATTATACCTATACATAGCAAAAACATACCTGTTGAAGTTAAGAGACCATCTCCAAGCCAAGGTCTCAGGAAGTCATACGATCTGCCTTTGGTAATCAAATCTGAACGAGACATAAGAGGCTGGAAGTAAAATAAATTGGTTTTAATTTTATCTGGATACTATCTGTAATTGAAGCTAAAATGCAACAGTCACATATTGATGTGAATATAAGATGATCAAATTGATCACGTTAATGACTCTGAGTTGAGGCGTAAGTGTATCCTAGGAGTAGCAAATTGAATTATGTATATACCTCTATGTACTTTGGGTGATAGAAAATCAGGTATCTATTGTGAAGCAAATGTACTCGTACTGCGTCTCCATACCAATCCTTTAAATTATTTAGCATAATAAGAAACTCTGAAAAGAATTAAGTTATTTTGTTAATTGTTTGTTAATTTGTTAGCATGTAATATGAATGTATGCTAACAAACTAACGATCAAGGCAATTTAAATAAAAGCTTGCAATCAAAAGCATAAACCGCGCGGTAGCTCTTGAGCTCTTGGCCGAAATTCAACGAATGATGGTAGCCAGTCAGACTTAACAGAAAGATAATAAAAGGAAGACGAGTAATATTATAAATTATTTATTTATTTATATTATCACTAGCAGATCGCGCACCTGTCTGTCGACTATTAAATAAATAATTTTCCAAATCGGTTCATGAATGAATGAGGTATCAAACAATAACTGAATAGGGAACATAAAAAAGGAGGAGGTTCTATATACTATTACTATATTGCGATATATTAAAAAATAAACCAAAATAAAAATGATAAAATTTTAAAATAATACCTACACAGTCAGGTATTAATTATGGTGGATAGGCAAGTGGCAAGTACTTCGAGATCTGTTATGGCTTAGATTAATGCTTTTATACGAGTACTAGCTGTTGCCCGCAGCTTCGCACGCGGTAAATTATGCTTGTCATATTATTTAGTACCCCTTACAGAAGAAAAGTAAAAAACAGGTTCATTTATATTGAAGTACTTATATTTAGGAATTTACATAACTTCCGATACAATCACAGATCATTCCTCTGGGAGCGGGTTTGGAATATTAAACAACATTAACATTTAAAAAAAAAACCCTCTCCCTCTCCCCCTCCGTCTCGATCTCCCTCTCATTCTCCCCCTCTCCCCCTCCCCTCTTCCTCTCCCTCTCCCCCTCTTCATCTCCCTCTCCCCCTCTTCATCTCCCTCTCCCCCTCTTCCTCTCCCGCTCCCTGTCCCTCTTCCTCTCCCACTCCGTCTCTCTCCTCCTCGCTCTCCCTCTTCCTGTCCTACTCCCTCTCCCTTTCCCGCTCGAGGTACTTGTCCCACTTCATATCCCTCTACCTCTTCCTCTATTGCTCCCAGTGCCTCTCTCACCCGCACCCGCGCCCTCTCCCAATTTCTGTCCCGCTCTCACTCCCTCTCCCGCTTCCTGTCCCTCTCTATCTCCATCTTCCACTCCTTCTTCCTTTACTGCTCCCTGTCCATTTTTAACTTCAAAAATGACGTAGTTGCCTACTAAGTTCATTCCCCTAAATTAACCCTTTAAGGGATGATTTTCCGAAAAAAAATATCAGTTAACTTTTGTTTATTACTATAAACTTACATAAAAAAATTCATATATTTCATAACTCTAAAACTGGCGAAGTTGATTTGTATGTAGTTGACTAACCCCTATTTTAAGGGGATGAATTTCGAGAAAACAATTATACCTACAGTAATTTTTTGTGTCTAACTATAAGCTTCAATACAAAATTTTAACCTTTTTACTTTAAAACTGACGAAGTTGCCATACTAACTTTCACAGTCTTATTAAACCCTTTAGGGGATGACTTTCCAAAAAAACGTAATACTTCCAAATTTCGTTTCTAATCTGGAGCTAATATATAGAATTTTATGTTTTTAACTTTAAAAATGACGAAGTTGCATACTAAATTAAATCCACTAAATTAACCCTTTAAGGGATGATTTTCCGAAAAAAAAATGTTATAGTTAACTTTTGTTTATTACTATAAACTTACATAAAAAATTTCATATTTCTAACTCTAAAACTGGAGAAGTTGATTTGTATGTAGTTGACTACCAACCCCTATTTTTAGGGGATGAATTTCGAGAAAATAGTGATACAGTTATGTTTCGTGTCTAACTATAAGCCTAAATACAAATTTTCACCCTTTTTACTTCAAAACTGACGAAGTCGCCATACTAACTTGCGCCCTCTTAATTAACCTTTTAGGGGATGATTTTCCAAAAAAGCTCATTACTTTTAAATTTTGTTCCTAATCTTGAACTAATATAGAAATTTTAATGTTTTTAACTTCAAAAATGACGATGTTGCCTACTAAGTTCCATCCAAGAAATTAACCCTTTAAGGGATGATTTTCCAAAAAAATGTGTTAAATTTAACTTTTGTTTATTACTATAAACTTACATAAAAAAATTCATATTTATAAATCTAAAACTGACGAAGTTGGTTTGTATGAAAATGACGTCTATCCCGTATTTTTACCCCTTAGGGGATGAATTTCCAAAAATCCGTTCTTAGTTGACGTCTCCTTAGCATAAGCTATCTCTCTGCCAAATTTAATCGTAATCGGTTCGGTAGTTTCTGAGATTTTTTGTTTAATCAGTGTATCTCTTTTCAATTTTATATATATAGATTACGATAAAAGCTTCTAACCAATTAGAAAATCATATTTACTATTTACAAAGCGATCGTTCAGTCAGCTTTATGAAGTTATACTTGTTTAGGCGCGTTATGATATACTCGTAAATGGAAAAATGATGAGAGTGAAATTTTAAGATTTGTACCACGGTGACGAAAACACAAAAACTACGGTGACGAAAAACGTCACGCGCGTTCTTAAAAAAAGCTCGTTATGAAAAAATGGTTATTATTAATTTTATTCTAGCTGTCCAGCTGTGTCTGGACAGCTAGAAGAACTAACGTGTCCATACTCGATGAACTCAGGATCACTAACAGCCTTTCAACCATCTGCCTTCAACGAGTACTGGAGTATTTCGGCCACATCGCCCGGAAAAACGGTGACAATCTTGAAAAGTTAGTCATCACCGGCAAAGTTCAGGGGACCAGACCGAGAGGTCGCAGTCCAATGCGCTGGTCGGATCAAATCCGCACCACTCTCGACAGCAAGATGCACGAAGCCATCCACGCTGCAAAAAACCGGAACCGCTGGCGCCCGATAGTCCGGAATAAAGTGATCCGTGGAGGGGGTCACGACCCTCAGCAATGAGGATATCGACGCAAGGAGGAGGAGGATTAATTTTATTATACTGTTTTTTTTTAATATTTTTAGAATATTCTTTTTATTTAATATTCTTTTTATTTAATATTGTTTTTTGAATATTGATGTTTGTTTTTTTTATTTTTTTTAAATCTTTTTTGAATATTAGTTTTTGTTTTTTTTTAATTTTTTTTTTGAAATTGTTGTTTTCATGCCAAAGAACTATAACTTCTCACGTGCGTACATAAGTACACGTTTATATTTTTTTACATGCTTTACATTAGCTTCACCTGTATGTTTGTTTATAACTTGTAAACGACTCTTTTGGACTTGATTTTGACCCACTTCAAACGGTCAGATTTCTTTCAAACTTCGTAGACTTATCGGGGACCGATGACTATTCAATATTTAAAGAAAAAAAGAAAGAAAGAAAAAAAACCTAAATTTCATTTCAAAAAATCAAACTAAAAAATGAAAAATAAATAATATGTAGTTTAAAAAAAAAGCGGCCAAGTGCGATTCAGACTCGCCCATGAAGGATTCCGTAGCAGCAAGTAACATAATATAAAAGTTCTTGTAGTTCGTTGTAACTTTGATCAATGTTTTTTGCAGTTTACGATTTATGACGTATTAAAAAAAAACTACATACTAGATCTCATTCAAACCAATTTTCGTTGGAAGTTTGCTTAGTAATGTACATCATATATTTTTTTCAGTTTTATCATTCATCATGAAGTGTCTCTCGCGCAAACTATTCAGTTTAGAAAAAAATTATATTTGAAACCTCAATATCATTTTTGAAGACCTATTCATAGATACCCCACACGTGTATGGGTTTGATGAAAAAAACATTTTTGAGTTTCAGTTCTATGTATGGGGAACCCCCAAAATTTATTGTTTTTTTTTATATTTTTGTGTGAAAATCTTAATGCGGTTCACAGAATACATTTACTTACCAAGTTTCAATGGTATAGCTCTTATAGTTTCGGAAAAAAAGTGGCTGTGACATACGGACGGACAGACAGACAGACAGACATGACGAATCCATAAGGGTTCCGTTTTTTGCCATTCGGCTACGGAACCCTAAAAAGCGTGGGGTGCTTTTTTAAGATATTATCAAAATGATAATCCTTCTACTCATTGACACCATGCACCCCACGCTTTTATTACAATTAGGTACACGATTCTTAGTTTTCTATTTTTTAGTTAGATTTTCTTTAAAAGCGTGTTTTTTAGTTTTTTTTAAACTATTATTTATTTTCAAGAAAGATCAGTTATCAACAATCACGTTTGACAAGGTATGGTTGAATTTGCATTAGGTCAAGTTCACGACTTTCAGTCTTTCACGATTTTCAGTCTTTTATAATTACCTATGTATCGTATGGGTAGTGGCCGTCGGCTCTAAAGGCTTTTTAAGGCGCTCCACCCACTGCACCGCGCCCCGTCGCGGTGCGCGGGATGGCAGATTTTACCATTGTATGCAAGTATCTCAATTTATATAGAAATCACGCATAGCACAACACACTGCCGACGCGGAAACGCGCGGGAAATTGCCCCGCGCGCAGTTGCGTAATGCGTTATCCGTCGCTCCGCGCACCGCGGCGGGACGCGTCTTCAGTGGGTGGAGCGCCTAACCTTCACCACAGTACATATAGTACATACAGTATAGATCTATATACTGTGCCTTCACGCAAAAAGGGACGTGGGCGATTACTGCAATGGCCACGCATTTTACAAATAAGAAATATTTATTACTCTCTGTGACCTAATAGTTTTGTTTATATAATATAAGTATTTTATAAAGTTCGTTCTTGAAACTAGGGGTGAGCGGAGTTATAAGTTGAGGAACCCTGACCTTATTAATGTTAACACATACACAGTATGCTAATATGCATGCAAAAATACTCAAGTAGATAAATTAAAGAATAACTGATAATAGTACCTACGTAAATAGTTAAGCCTTGCTATGCTACATTTTGATTAAAGTGCATGCAACACATCGAATAATGAAATATTACTCACGTATAGGCCGGCATATAAACAAATGTACGTTTCCTATTATAGGAAAGGGTCTAGGTCCGGGAAGCTTAACATCCTTGCAGTCTTTTATTAGATATAGCCAGGATCCAACAATTGCAATCACAAATATAAATATTATCAAAACAGCAATCATGTTGCCAATTTTCGTAACAATAACACTCGACCGCTGTCAGTCGATTACTTCAACGGACTAAATGCGAGGTTACTTTATGAATCTGGAACAAGTCTGTGAGACTGAGCTACACGGTCCACGCGACGCGGTTTGATTTGATTTTGATTATACATACATAATATGTGTAAGCTGCATCGCGCATCCTTAAAGACTATCTGCCATCCACTATCCACCAGGTTCCGTGCGGTATATGGAGGAGCGGTTAGCGGCCAATGCAAATGTTGGTCTTATGCATACCGAAGGTCTGACATGGCTTAACGACAGTTATTTATTGATTACAACCAGGCTTGCGTGCTACGATAGCTGGTGTTTGTCATGTGGTCTCATAAACCATTTAAAGGGCATTGAACCTAGTATCGCCATTTTGAAAAAATTTCGTTTCGGCGGCCAGTGACAGTCGATCGACGAAGTAAGTGATTACAGTCAAAAATTATTCAGTGATGGAATGTCGTAAGTGTCGTAAGAGTACTTTCTAAGATATTTGAGTTGATAGTTGAGATATTGTAAGTATTCAGTAAAAATTTTGATAGCCTATTTATTAGTAGGTTTACTTATATTTCTGTTATTGTATCTTTAGCTCTAACATACATTTAACTATTTAGCTTTCATATTATTATTTTGTTTCATGTAATTTCCAATGCGTTTTAAAGTTAAAAGGTATTTTATTAACCGACTTCAATAAAAGGAGGAGGTTCTCAATTCGACTGGTTTTTTTATGTTTGTTACCTCAGAACTTTCGACTGGGTGAACCGATTTTGATGATTCTCTTTTTAATCGAAAGTTGGTGCTTGTCATGTAGTTCCACTTAAATTTTATTGAGATCTGACAATGGCATCCATGAGAAAACCATGTAAGTCTTTTTGTATTAAGTATGTGCGCGACAAATGGGCGAATAACTCAATATCACGCCAACCGATTTCGATGATTCTTTTTTTAATCGGAAGCAGGTGCTTGCCATGTGGTGCCACTTAAATTTGAACGAGATCTGACAAGTAGTTTTTGAGTAACTTTGTAGTCGGTTATTTTTTGTTAGTAAAATTTAGATTATTTGGATGAGGTGAAAATTTTCGTTGCTGAGTGAGTTTTGATAGCCTGTCACAGTGATACCCAGTATATAGGAACATGTAATGCCACAAAGTATATACCACAAGGTAGGTATACCTATAGGAACATACAATAAAACATATTAATAATAACAACATATTTTATTTTCTTCCAATAAACCTTGAATAATATTTAGTTTTATTTACACTTCGACCTTAAAAACACTTTTTCTAGTTTGGTAACTACGCTATAATATTTTTTTTGTGGTCCTATTCATTATGAAACGAATAATTTATTTCATATGTGCATATATGAAATAAGTGCACATATGAAATAAATTATTTGTTTATTCTTTTAATTATTCCAAATCAGATGCATACTTTATGTACGAGTACATTACTGAAAAACAATAAAACTTATAATCGAGAAGTTTACTATTTTTTATTCAACTGATTAAAAAAATGTATCAGCTCCGAAGCACGACTGGAGTTTATCTAGTTTGCAATCGTCAAATTAGTAAGAACTGTAGCTCGAGCACGAATATTTGCGAGAAAGTATTCGTATGGTTAACGTAAGCAATTTGTATGGCATTTTTTCAAAAGCGCCCCTATCGTGCGTAAATGGTACTAAAATGCCATACAAATTTGACAAATTGCTTACGTTAACCATACGAATACTTTCTCGCAAATATTCGTGCTCGAGCTACTGGTGATAATGACGACGATGACGTTTCACATCATCAAAATGGGATGTAAAAAGATAATTATACTTAGGTACTGATCAGTAACAACGCCATCTAGATTCTGGGTTATGAATAACAAACATAACCCATAACGCACACAACACATAACTTTTAACGGAGAAAGTTTGATTTTACTCCTCATAATTTTTTCATACCACGGGCTTAAATATGAAAATCGATTCTATATGAGTTAAAACTCCAAGAATTCTGTTAAAAATAAATTAAGATACTAACGCCCCAACTCAGAGTCACTAACGGTTACTTAAATCGTTCCTTAGTACAGAATTTGTATGGTGATTCTTTACCAAGGAGTATAATAACCATTAGAGCTGGGGCGTAAATGTCAAATCCTCATATCTTTAGAAATGGAAAAGTTACGGGGCTTTGAAGTTGCGCTTTTTCCTTTGAAGAATGCCTTGCATGATTAAGAAAATAATAGGTAGGTAAGTAACACGATATCGGATAGGATAGGAGTGATGACGTCAACGATTAGTGAAAGAATAGTTATATATCTCAGTTATTGATGGATTTCCAAAATTGTTTTCGATGATGTATTAGTTGTCATCTATATTTTGATTTAATTATGCTGAATATATTGTATTTTTAACATCATGAAACTTCTCCATTACGGGAAATATGCTTACTTACTAGGTATTCAAATTCAAAATCATTTATTCATGTAGGTATCATTGATACACTTATGCACGTCATTTTTTTAATTTACCAGCTTTTCGGAAAGGTGCTTTGTCATGGAGGAGAAGAAAAGCCGAAAGAAACTCCTCAGCACATCTTTTAAAAATAAAATACATTGGTATATTTCTTACAAAGAAGTATCACTAGCCTGTACGGAACTGGTTGCAGATCTGGTCATTTCCATGCGTCTTTGTCATTTATGTACTCATCTACAGTATAGTAGCCTTTCCCTAAAAGTTGAGATTTTACATGTTTCTTAAATAATTCCACTGGCAAATCACGTATTAACTTTGGGATTTTATTATAGAACTGTACACCACGGCCCATAAAAGATCGCTTCACTTTAGAAAGACGGTAAGATGGCGTTACTAACTGGTGCATTTTTCTTGTTTGGCGATTAGTGATATCAAAATTTTGTTTATACGCGCTTATATTATTCCGTATAAAAACCACGTTACTATAGATATATTGTGAGGCTACTGTAAGTATACCTATTTCTTTGAACTTGTCACGCAAAGTTTCACGAGATCTAAGTTTATAAATAGCCCTAATAGCTCTTTATTTACTATTTAATACATTAATTAACTACATTAACTACTATTTAATATTATAATTTACTATTACTAATTAACTACATTTTAACATTGTTTTCAGTAATCTATCTATAAAATATATCAGTTTATCTGGTAAAGTAATAACTAACTAATACTATAATGTTGTTGCTTTTTGTCAGTAGCTATCACAAAAAGATAAGATAAGTAAGTCGGAAAGATAAGATATAACTAGCAGAATCATCTCGCTTCAAACTGGACCTTTACATCATTCTCTGATCTCAGTATCAGATCTGCACATAACTCTAATTCTTCAGTGCTCGGCAGCAATTTGAAATGTTTGACCACCCCAGCCAAGGTTGTCTTCATTTCCATCATTGCAAACTTTTGTCCTGGAACAAATTAAAATTATTTTCATCACAACTCAATGTCTCCCAGAGTTAGAGATGGCTAACTTTTGTAAATAGTCACAACTCCCTTGCAGATATGAAGCAACAGAATCTGTCTGTTTCCTACACATATTGATTTTCTCAAATTCTTCCGATCCAGTTGATTTCATGTGAAGGAAAGACACTAGTTATGTGCGTGAAGTCTGCCAATCCTCATTTCACCAGCATGGTAGACTATGGCCTATGCTCCTTACAATACGAGACTGGAGTTTAATCGGCAAACATTATGGACTCTGACTTTGTGCAAGTGTGTAGATAATATCTTTGTATTACCGATGCAATTTCTAGGACCAGCACTAAAAGCGACCCAGCTGAACGCGTTCCTCATGTTGTGCGGTTCAAATCTTTCTGGTCTGAATTCCATTGGATCCTCAAATAGTTCCGGATTTCGCTGCATGTGAAAGATGTCCATAATAATAGAAGTATTGCTTTTCACACGGATGCCCGCAATTTCTGGAATGAAATTGGAATGACACTCAAACTAAAAATAGATGAATCAGAAGTTTAAGTTAAGTTTTTAAGAATTTGGTGTATAAAAGATACTACGGGTCAGTAGAGGAATTAAAAACCGAAGTTCAAAATATTATTTTAAATATTCACCATTACTCGATATAAAAGGCAAGACGAAGATAATTCAGTCGAAGAATAAAGTGCTCACATGAATTCATAGGTGAAATACGAGTAGTAAGTGCATTATTTACTTTGGATAGTAAGTAGGAACTTCACACAAAAAATTTCAACTAACTCATTGTTATTGGTCTTCCCTTAATATAAGATACTTATCTTGCTTAACACGTTCACTGCGTCAACACTTTCAAAGAACTTTCAGCCTGTGCTATGGGGACCTCAAAAACCCCTTAACTAAACTTTCCTGTGGTGCGTTAGGGACCTCTTCAGCCCCCTAAAATAGCAGTTTTGAAAATAATTAATATCTTCGTCAAAACCAATGATATATTTATGAGTTTTTTGTGGCTTAAACATAGGCTATGACTCTATCTTTTGGTAGGTTCGCACGCAGTTCTGACATTAGGGTAAATCGCTATTACAAAAAAAAAATTAGGGATCTGTTGTATCCCGTTCCGCAACAGATGATGGTTCAATATGTGTAGCTACTAGTGATGGGAATAAAATAAAATCCCAGTTGTCGATAGGTAAAAAAGTTTTATTACAAAAAATGGTTGTCTGTAAAGTCGGTTTACGGACGGTAGTTTAACGTGACAACGTCATGACAAAGCTCCGCTCCGCTCCGCCCCGCTCCACTCAACTACGATCGCCTATGGCATCGGCTACGATAGGCCGATCGTCCGATCGCCCGGCGCTCATCGTTTTAATAGACGTTATCACGTCAAAAAAATTGGTACATATGAATAATTTAATATTTAAAAAAAGTGTTATAAAGAAAAGTTTGTGATGAAGGTTTTTGAAGTTATACTGCTTTAGGCGCGTTGTGAAATAAATGGAAAAAATAATGAGAGTGAAATTTTAAGATTTGTAACACGGACGGTGACACAAAAACGACGGTCACAAAAAACGTCACGTGCGTTTTTAAAAACGCTCGTTTTGAAAAATTATTATTATTATATTGTTTTTTTTAATATTGTTAAAATATTATTTTTTAATATTGGTTTTTTTATATTGGTTTTTTGATGCCATAGAAGTATAACTTCGCACGCGCGTACGTAAGTACACGTTTATGTTATTTTTTTCTTACCAGGACGATTCAATATCTCATAATCCGAATCACTATCACTGGCCACTGGCGGGATATTTGTATGTTTTGCAAAATTTTTATTTTAACATCCGATGTATACGTTGCTGTATAATCTGACGTTGACTTATTTACATACTTCCCGCACTTTTTAGGGTTCCGTACGAAAAAACGAAAAACGGAACCCTTATATCACTCGTGCGTTTGGGCGACCGCCGTTCACAGCCAATTTACTCCGATAGAACTGGACCAAATGAGTTGAAATTTGGTACTCATGTACATTTTTGTGACCCAAAGACGAAGGTATAAAGTAAACAACTGAATTTTGAAAAAAAAAATTAACAAATCTGTTTTGCGAACCGTATCGCGTTGTATGTCAAATAAAAGGGCTTGTTGTAATGATCTCATACATATTTTTTTATAGTTTTACAATGGATAGTTTTAAAGTTATTAAAGAAAGAACGAAAATTACTTAAATATTATATATACTTATATATATATAATAAACTTAAATATTGCAGGAAAACCTATAAGAAGTCTTAAAAAATGACAAAAATTAATAAAATAGAAAAATAACGGTAAACATAAAATCAACGTACGGAATTCTCTCCAAGCGAGTTTAACTCGCACTTGTCAAGTTTTTTCATTTTAAAATAACTCATTGTTCGTATTTACGAGCGTAATAATTTGATATCGAAGCGCGAACTTAACGATCGATACATGATCATCCCTAAAACAAAACTTGTGGTGCTCGTGCCTCCAACTCTCCCGTCCTTGCGGCTACGGGGCTCACGATTCACGGGTATCAAAGGAAACCCCCAACGCAAGGAGTGAATATATTTTCACTTCTGTGCGGTAGGGACCTCATCGACCCCTAAAATATTTTATTACACCATTGATTCAAAATTTAAGCGGGAAGCATATATGTATATTTGTCTTTTTCATACACATAGAACTTTAGATGTTATAGCCTCCCGCACAGAGTGAAAGAACACGATTTTTGATGCCGCACAGTATGAAAGTTCTGCATGGGATCTCGTAGAGATCCCTAACGCACCGAACGTGTTAACAGAAATTTATCCTTATGAAAGACACTTTCGGTTGGAATCATAAAATTACAGGATGTTGCTTTTTTCACATTTCACCGACTCAAGCAGGTCATAATTTTTTTTTTATTATTAAAATTAGATTTTTTATTAAATTAAAATTACATCACAGAAGAAATAACTTTTATTAAGATTTATAATTAAAAATTTTATTCTACAAATACATATTAATAATATGTATTTGTAGAATAAAATATGCTCATTTACCCAAATTAAATATATTTTTCATATTATTAACAACCTATTTTTAGTTTTGATTATCTACATTCATCTATTGAAGTATCGTGAATTATAATGGAACACATTTGTTTCTACCAATTCATATAAGCTAGAGGCTCGTGGAGTAAAAGCTCTTAGATATAGTAGTGAATTATCGTAAAGGAGAATGCCCATAGCCAGTACTCTCAAAAAAATAATTGTGTCACAATGACTTTTGTATTAAAAATGAAGTTAAAATATTTTAAATATTTTACCGTATTTCCTAAAAAAATCTTTTTGGGCTTTATTTTCTTAAATTAATAAGTAACTTTACTTCCGTTTTACAACACAAAAGCATTCGGCCATTTATATTGGAATTGGAGCCAATCAGGGATCTTTTAAGATCCTTCGGGCCAATAGGTTGCGTTGATTCGATTATGACTATGATACAACAAACTAGATGGTGTTAGGGGACTGTCAAATGAATTTTAAACTTAAACATATACGACTTAATGCGCCTGCATAGAGTCCATATTACTGTGTCTACTATAACCTAAATACAAAATAATTTTGTTGAAAATCTCATAACTCCTACGATTAAAATTGACTAAAGTTGGTTTGTGTTATGTATTTAGATAACTTATTTAAATAAAGGTATTTTTATCAGGACACAAAAATATTAATGTCAGTACATTTCTCCATACAAAATGGGCATTCTCCTTTGATCTATGAGATTACCTGTATCTTTAGTCACCATTCGCTCAATCAACGGCACTGAGGGGTAGATACGGAGCGATTCCTTTATCACTAGCTCCAGATACTTCATTTGTTGGAGATCGCTGTTGAATTAAAACTCAATTAGTAATTATTGCAACTGTATATATTGTCACTAAATAATTAGTAAGGAATATTAATAATAAATGATTTGTTTAAGCTCCTTAACTAGGCGCTGCTTGAGATAAATAACGTCTGTACTGTCTTTGAAAGCTATGGAGAACAAAAAAGTTGCAGTGTTGATCCTGTAGGTTTTTCAAATGCTTTTAGCACAGATCACATCGAAATATTTATCTCCGTTTATTTCATCATTGGTTCCCTCATGAAGGCTTTGCGTGGCTTAAAATTATATTCTTGGTCTCAGGCATGTGATTCGTTATGGGCAGGGATTTTCAACTTGGGCCGATCATACTATTGGTGTACCACAAGGCGGTATATTCTCTCCTATCATCTTTTAGTTATTTAAAAACTCGATCTGGTCTGTAAATAAAATTAATACACACCATCTTATTAAACATACCAAAAATCTAAGTACAAGCTTCATACCTAGTTGTTGGATCTCTGTCTAAGTCGTCGCCAAGAATACGTTTTTGCTCTTCGAGTATCTTCTCTTGAACGTCGGGATGTTTGGACAGCAAATAGAGTGCAAAACATATGCCTGAGGTTGTCGTGTCGTGGCCCTGCATAACATTGCGTATTTATTTCATCCAATTTTAAAATTGATAATCTATATTAAATAAAACACAAAAAATGTTTGTACGAATGTCCTTTATAGACTCTGAAACCATCAAACCAATGTGTCCCAAACTGGTCTCATTTGAAAGGCAAGGGTCTCAAATCATCTTCGCATGCAAACAATGCATTAGGCACATTCAGTCCATTCATGGAGTCAATTTTCCCATACAAATCTTTTCCCTAAACAAAATGTATTTCTTTTTTAGTGTAGTAGCACACGCCGGGTATCCATAGTTTGTTCATAAAAATGTTTCATTGAAACTGCTAAAAAAATGATAATATTTATATGTAATACATTAGATAGGATATGTTGAATTCATGCAGTAAATAATAGTTACATGGAAATACAATTTAGTGGCTAGTTAGTTGTTCATGTTTTTATACACGGTGTCTTGTAAGTAGTGGCTCAACCGTAGAGGGCAGATATCTTTAAAGTGGGCCTACCATATGTCAAATAATGACCTTAGCAAAGGTGTCACCGTTTTCGAGATTTTGATCTTTTTTAAAATTTAGAAAATTTGGCACCTTTGCCCTACTTTTTCCTGCTGAGTGCACAAATGAGCATATATTTTTATATTATTTTTTCTTAAAGCTCTCAGATAGTGGCTTTGTAATTATCAGTATGTAATTTTGTTGAAATTATTAGGGAACACTGAGAAAATAGCGTCTAGTTTGGATATTTTTGTTTTTGATTTTCTTCGACACAATTTTGATGTGAGGTGGTTGAAAAAAATGTATCGGGCAATTATGGCCTATTATTTTAAAAACTTATCTGATAAATGATTTTAAAAAGGTACAATGCAGGCTACTTTGATAGGGAAAATTTTCGAGTAAAAGCAATTTCAGTGTCAAAGGGTTGAATTTTAATCAAAAGTTATTTTTTATTGTTTACTGTTATGGGATGAACTTTTTAAATCGTTTTTTCTTAAAATTACGTTGCGTTAAATTAATGCTCTAATAAATATTTAAAATAACGATGATTTTACGATATTTGAAACTTTTAAGGAAATTTCAAATTACCTCAGATTAAATTACTTGAAAAAAAATGTTTATTTTAAAAATAATGCTATTAAGTATTTACCTACTATTTTTTTATACTAGATGATCAGGAAGCTTTGTAAATTATTGCTTTAAGATTAGTTTTTTAAGAATATAAACGTCATGAATAGGTTTCGTGCAGCGACGCAGTAATCATCAATCAACATAGTACTTCTACGACTCCTACCTATAGTTGTGATAGTTAAAGTAATTGTTAGTACTTAATTATGATGATCACCTCATTTATTTTCAAGGTAATCTTGATCTGTGTACTCTGTATCTGTATGTTGTTACACTAGTACTCAGATTATATTTTATAACGTGCACGAGTATAATTTGTCAGGTTTTCCAGGTAGTAATCAAAGCTATTCTAGATTTAACAACTATACCTCATACCAACCGAACTATTGCAACAAAAAAATTGCATTGGTTCGGTTAACCGGACTAACAACCGGGCAACCGAATTACTGCCACTATAGGGTCATAATCTGTCACGGACGTCACAGTAAGTAGCAATCGAATCTCATAGATTGTATAACTAAATTCTAGTAAAACCACAGAAGAAATAATACTTTGGTAAAACTAGAAAAGCCGATAAGTGAGAGCCGGACTCGCGCACTGATGTCTCCGTACAACTTTGTAGAACCCAAAAAATGCTTTTAAAAAATTTTACTAACAAAAAGTAACCGACTTCAAAATAACTCAAAAACTACTGGTCAGATCTCGCTCTTTATGTGGGACCACATGACAAGCACCAGCTTTCGATTAAAAAAATAATCATCAAAATCGGTTCCCCCAGTCGAAAGTTTTGAGGTAACAAACCAAAAATAATACAGTCGAATTGAATACCTCGAATTGAATACCTTTTGAAGACGGTAATAAACTGAATTGATTAACTAACTTAGCCGTTGGCAAATGGTCGTCTCCTTACATCGAGTTAGGTCACGGTCAATTTACCTACTATAAATAAGCAAAAGTTTTTTTTTTGCAATGTAACTAAAATTTTCGGTTTGTTTTTCTAAAAATTTCGTAACAGCCAAATCTTTTATAGTCACCGCGAACTAAGAAGCCCAATTTGTCGTTTGTCATCACAGTGACACTAGAGATGTACAAAAAAATCGGTTCACGAAAGAAACCAATTTTTGCAACAAATTGATACAAAAGTAAGACCTTCTTATCGATTCGACAATTAATTAAGTTGTAAACTAAAAACCGTAATATTTAGGTACCTACCTACTACCTCGATTGAGCTATCTCATACCGCGTATTCTCAATATTATGTATTTACGACTCCAATAAAGTATTTTTTTATTGTTTCTTCCTAACAACTCATGCTCCACGATCCACCTGATGGTAAGTGGCTGTCGTCGCCCATGGACATCAGCAACACCAAAAGCATCACTGGTGCGTTGCTGGTCAAGAAAGAGAGATGAAAAAGAGAAAGATAGATCATGATGATAGAATGAACTCATCCGCTCAGTTTCATAATAATATTTTGACATAATAATTATGACCGTCAGGAAAAAACTACAGTGAATAAATTCTTGTTTATTTCGTAAGACGCATTCATGTATTACATACTTAATTATCATATTATTTTGTTGCATTTTTTGCAACAAACCGTTTACCTGTTTACCGCAAAAAGGTTTAACTTTATTGTTAGCTACATAATTACATTAAAATATATTATCTGCAGTTACTTTCCATGGATGGCGTAGTGCCCATCTATATATATAAAATTGAAAAGCGACACACCGCTGATTAAACAAAAAATCTCAGAAACTGCCGAACCGATTAAGATGAAATTTGGCAGGGAGATAGTTTATGCTAAGGAGACGTCCACTAAGAACGGATTTTTGGAAATTCATCCCCTAAGGGGTACAAATAAGGGTTAGAAGACACTTTCATACAAACCAACTTTCTTAGTTTTAGATTTATAAATTTGAAAATTTTTATGTAGGTTTATAGGAATAAACAAAAGTTAACTTTAATATATTTTTTTGGAAAATCCTCCCTTAAAGGGTTAATTTACTGAATTGAACTTAGTAGGCAACTTCGTCATTTTTGAAGTTAAAAACATGAAAATTTACATATTAGCTCCAAACTAGAAACAAAATTTGTAAGTATTATGTTTTTTTGGAAAATCATCCCCTAAAGGGTTAATTAAGAGTGCGAAAGTTAGTATGGACACTTCGTCAATTTTGAAGTACGAAGGGCGAAAATTTGTATTTAAGCTTATAGTTAGACACAAAAAATAACTGTATCATTGTTTTTTCGAAATTCATCCCCTAAAAATAGGGGTTGGTAGTCAACTACATACAAATCAACTTCGCCAATTTTAGAGTTATAAATATGAATTTTTTTATGTAAGTTTATAGTAATAAACAAAAGTTAACTTTAACAATTTTTTTCGGAAAATCATCCCTTAAAGGGTTAATTTAGTGAATTTAATTTAGTATGCATCTTCGTCATTTTTAAAGTAAGAAGGGTGAAATTTTGTATACGGGGTGGTCATGCAATCGTAGGAGATATTTCACCCCCCGCTTCACCTCGCGATTCTCTGCCCGAATACGTAAAAAAAATCTGACCTTAATTTTTACCCAAATTATCCTTTAAAATACATTAATCATAGACACTGCGCTCGAGAAAGCGGTGACCTAGTAACCCACATATTGCAAAAGAACACCGCCGCTCTGTCGGCACACCACAAAGGCACGCCGCGCCGCAAACGCTCGCTTTTTTCCATTGAATCATGCCGCCTAAGGGTCCGTTCACACAGACCAGCTCGGAGAGGAGAGCAGATTTTTATCACGTTGGAAACAGAGTTTTGAATTTTAGTAAAGTTTATTTTTGCATGTGCACCTTTTTTGTCATCAAGAATGCTTGAACGCCCTTCGTGTGAAATAAAAATTGTGTGCTCTTTCTCGATCGTGCAGCTTGTCGGCTCCGATTGCGTGCTCTTTCTCGCTCGCGCAGCCTGTCGGCTTCGATTTCGTGCACATGAACACACCGAAAACAAAACTTGGACTGCGCGGAATACTGATACTGCCTTTGTAGTGTATCCACCCGTCTCCGAGCGCATCTGACCGGCTCCGAGCACATCCGACCGCATCCGCTTTCAGATCTCTTCCAGCCGGTCTATGTGAAATAGTTGGCGGCTCCGTTCCGGCCAATTACAAGCGTATACGATCCGGTCTGTTGAAAAGAAAAAAGCAGGCCGATGCTCTCCGAGCCGGTCTGTGTGAACGGACCCTAAAAGTCGCACCGCCGCCGCACCGCTTTGTCGGCACGTCGCAAAGACACTCCGCAAACGTCAAATAATCGTAACAGGTCATTCACCTAGTGACCTGATAACGCGAGTTCAACGCGCTGCTAAGGTGTCCACACGTTTTGAGATTTTTTGTATTTAGTTTGATATTATTATCTTTGTGATTTATGGATGTTTTTATTATTTCTTTGTTTATTCGGGCAGAGAATCGCGAGGCGAACCACCCCCTGAAATATCTCCTACGATTGCATGACCACCCTGTATAAGCTTATAGTTAGACACAAAAAATAACTGTATCACTGTTTTCTCGAAATTCATCCCCTAAAAATAGGGGTAAGAAGCCATTTACGTATAAATCAACATCGTCAGTTTTAGACTTATAAATATGAAAATTTTAAGTAAGTTTATAGTTGTGAACAAAAGTTAATTTTTACACGGTTTTTTGGAAAATCATCCCTTAAAGGGTTAATTTAGAGGATTTCATTTAGTACGCAACTTCGTCATTTTTAAAGTTAAAAACATGAAAATATTATGATGATACTAGCTCCAGATTAGAAACAAAATTTGGATGTACATATTACGTTTTTTTTGGAAAGTCATCCCCTAAAGGGTTAAATAAGAGTGCGAAAGTTAGTATGGACACTTCGTCAGTTTTGAAGTACGAAGGGCGAAAATTTGTATTGTGTTCTCCTTCAGGGTCGACGATGCATTGGCGATTCCTCTGGTATTGCATATGTCCATAGGCGACGGTGACCACTTACCATCAGGTGGCCCGTCTGCTTTTTCGTCAGCCCGTTAGGCTATAAAAAAAAAATATAAGCTTATAGTTAGACACAAAAATAACTGTATCACTGATTTCTCGGAATTCATCCCCTAAAAATAGGGGTTGGTAGTCAACTACATACAAATCAACTTCGCCAGTTTTAGAGTTATAAAATATATGAATTTTTTTTTATGTAAGTTTATAGTAATAAACAAAAGTTAACTTAGATTTTATTTTTTCGAAAAATCATCCCTTAAAGAGTTAATTTAGGGGAATGAACTTAGTAAGCAACTTCGTCATTTTGTAAGTTAAGAATGGACAGGAAGCAGGAGAGGGAGAAGGAGCGGAAGAGGGAGATAGAGAGGGACAGGGAGCGGGAGAGGGAGTGGGAGCGGGACAGAAATCGGGAGAGGACGCGGGTGTGGGCTCCTGCCCACACTGCGCCTGCTGTCCCTCTCCTGGACTGGGAGCGATAGAGGAAGAGGGAGAGGGATATGTAGTGGGAGAAAGACCTCGAGCGGGAAAGGGAGAGGGAGAAGGATATGTGGTGGGAGAAGGACCTCGAGCGGGAAAGGGACAGGAAGAGGGAGAGGAAGAGGGCAAGGGGAGAGAGGGAGATGGAGAGGGAGAGGGAGAGGGAAAAGAAAAAAGTTAATGTTGTTTACTATTCCAAACCCGCTCCCGGAGGAATAATCTGTGATTGTATCGTAAGTTTCAGTATGTAAATTCCTAAATATAAGTACTTCAATATAAATGAACCTGTTTTTAAATTTTCTTTTGTAAGGGATAATAAATAATATGATAAGCATAATTTCCGCGTGCGAAGCTGCGGGCAACAGCTAGTACAATATAGATACATAATGGAAAATGTCCTTTGTTAGCATCCAATTTGTCGTGGTATTCTTGGGTACCTAATTTTAAAGTCAAATGCAAGTAAATCATTTTTAACAATGTAATTAGATTAATCAATTTTCATTTTTAAATTTCGATTATAGTAATGTATTGATTAAGACTGGTTTTATAAACGGTTTCAAGCCGTCACATCACTTGAATCAATAATTGAATTCGAATACGTCTTCGAGGGCAGCGCGCTTGGACACAATTGGCATGGGTGTGACATGGATATTCTCGTTTTATCCATCTTTTGTAACGCACTATTCAAGTCCTTGAGTGAAATACTAATTGAAAGTTCCTTCAGGCAACTCGTCAAGAGGACCATAATTTATTATTGGGTCATTGTCATGCCGTACGTGTGAGATATATTTGGCATTTACACAAATGCCAAGTTAATAATGCCCTGTCTTTTCCACTTCATCAGCTTGACCTGTCTTAATTACTATGTGTTCAGCAGGGCTATTCACTTTTGTAACTTGACAGCGGAATCCGCGATGAGTTTCAAAATTGAAGTTCGAGTCCGAGATCTTGATATGTGATTCTCTAATCATCTGGTACGCACTTGCGAGGTGAAGGGAGTCTCGAACTCTTACTTCAATTTAGAAACTCATCGTGTATTCCGCTGTCAAGTTACAAAACAAAAGCGAACTTGCATCGTATTGACATGTCATTATCTAATCATCTAGTACGCACTTGCGAAGTGAAGTGATCCTAGAACTCGAACGTCAATTTTGAAACTCCGCTGTCAAGTTACAAAACTGAATAGCGTTCCTGAGCTCTTCAGTTGGTTCGCGGTAACTCCCCGTATTTTGTTTGAGCAAGGTCAACTACCTGTTTTAGTTGACCGGTTCTGATGACCTTGCAGACACTGACATGGTGCAAGGAGCCTTAATGCACACAGATTTTTTTAACTTCTGATATTTTTTAAGTTCTCTCAGACAATTTGCCTAAATAAATAATTTACCTCGAACATGAAGGTGTCGACTTCTTCGCGTATTTGTTCGTCGCTAATTTTCTGGCCGTCAACCTCCGATAGAAGAAGCAGGTCCAAAAATGCATACTTGTTTCGTATTCCTGGAATAAATATATTTTTTTAGGTTTCATTTGAGTTTGTTAGCGGAATGTAATTTTATTGTCGAGCGTAGGACTGTCCATCTTTAGTCCTAGCTAACGATCCCTAATTACGTTGCACCTTGCTGGAAAATGGACGATGCAATGGCATAAGTACGGTCCCTTCTATTAGAGGGAAGTACCACGTTGTACCACTTAGTTTAATTCCGAGAGTATTGATGTCCATGTCTACGAGCGATGATGACCATGTAGTGCCACTTATCATCACTCTTCATCATCATCAGTCTACGTGTTTGTCGGCTATTTGCGTACATAACCAAATAGGAATGAAATAAATTCCACAACACATTCGTGAGAATCAAATTGTTTGCCATCATTCTACTAATATAATTGAACCAATACCGATTCAGTGCACGGATTGTAAATTTTATTGTGCTTACAATAGTACCTCTGGAATTTTTCCTTATGAATAAATAAACTTTATAGTCTGCCAGCGCACTGCGCACTGCTTTTCGCGCGGTTGCCGGGATAATAATTACCCTGTATGTTATTCCAGATCATAGTATAATATGTGCTAGTTTTTGCGTGAAAGAGTAACAAACATCCTCAAGTCTATCCGTATACATTTCACATTTATAATATTAACCAGTGGATACCCAGCGTGCTCCACTAGGTACGCTAAAAAATCTTATGACAGAGAAAAATCTGTGTTTTTCTGCTGACAGTCTGTATTAAGCACCATCTTCACATAATTATCTTCAAATTGTTGTATGAGAAAAGTGGGAAATCGACTTTATCAATGGTCCGATCCGAATGCATGGCCGTAGCTAGGGGGGGGGGGGGGGCATTGTGGTGCAATGCCCTACCTTGAAATCACAATGCCCTTCCTTTAAAATATCAAAAAGTAAATAAAATTAGTATAATTAAAATGTTTGTTCATAGTTTGAGATAAAAAAAATTGTAGAGGTCAGTGATATACATAGTGATTGATTTAGGAGCCCGTGCTTCGGAGCAGATCAATTAAGTAGGTATGATATGTTTTTTTATGTTTTTTTACTTTTTTTACTTTTTTTACTTTTTTTTTACTTTACCTATCTGTAACCAATGCTGCCCTACCTACAATTCGACTCTAGCTACAACCCTGTCCGAATGTGACTATTGTGACTGATGCATTGTTAGTGGTCTCAAACTAAGATAAGTAGGTACAAACAAACTAAGAAAATTATGAAAGGTTTCATTTAGTTTAGAATGTTGTTTTACAAGTAATACTGAACAATTACACCATAGAAGGATGAGTCGGGACCCATTTAAATTTTACAGTTCTGTTTGGAAAAAAAAACAAGATTTGATTGATTGAAGAATGGCTCCCGACAGTCCGGACTCTTATCCTTCCTACATACATAAAACATACATAACGTCTGATAAAATATCCTTAGTTACGTTGATGACAAGCTTGTAGATGAGTCCTGACTCCTGTGGCTGTAGTGAGGTCCTTTTTAAAAGTAAGTTAAATATTGCCAATTAGAATTGATGCTTTTGTTACATATTTATCCATAGTAACAGTTAATAGGTATGCACGCAACTCAATTAAAGACTAGACCTACTTATTAGATGACTTGAGTAATGTATATTTAGGTATAATTATGTAGGTAAACACCGGTACTTACATATTATTATGAATGTAACAACATTAATTATGTATTAGCTACTTAGATAACATTAAATAGGTACCTACATATACATAACTGCGATATTAGTTACATGTAATATTCACCTATTTCCGATTGTTCATCCAACTTAGTAACCTTGAGGCTGTCCAATTCCTGTCGTCGTTTGTTGATAACATCTGTTGTCTCTCCGTGTAGAATCTTCAAGGCGTTCTCTTGAATCTTCTTGTATGAAGATAAATAGAAGATTGCATCCTCGCCAATGAATGGGTTACGAATCCTAGTAGCAATAATTCTCGACAACCTTAAATAAATGTCAATAATAATTGCATATTATAGCAGGGTGTAGTTAGTAGGATAGTGTAAAAATAAATCTAATTGAATGATTTTCGATTCAAAAATATGACACAAATGTGACCAGCTGTGACAAGGAGGGGGGAAGGGGTCAAAAAGTCATGAAATTAGTGTGACGTAATTTATGGATGGCCCCTTATACGAATATACTGAATAGTTGATATGCCTATAAAATGTGTGATTTTTTAAATGTCAGGTTTTAAAATGTTATTTAAGATGTTAGTTACGATGACTAATAATTACTTTTTAACAAAAAATAAAACCAACGAAAAAAAAACTGAAACGCAAAAAATAAAATAAACCATTTAGTAGTTAGTGCCAAACAAACAACCAAAATTAATTACATAAAGTTCATAATTTATTATTATGAGGGCAGCGGCATGCGATGCACACGGCAGCAGCAGCGCGGCGCACATCTTTTCGCCGTTTGTTTTTTCATTGGTTTGGCACCGCCTCAAAATTATTTATTTACTGTTAATTTCGGATCTTAATTTATAATACTAAATGGTTTATTTTAGTTTTTGCTTTTCAGTTTTTTTTTTTTCGTTGGTTTTATTTTTTGTTAAAAAGTAATAATTTTTTAATTTTTAGTTGCTATAATACTTATAATTAATAATAAATTATTGATTTTATGAATTATAGATTCAGTTACCAGGTAAAAATGTAGTAGATGAAATATCAA
This sequence comes from Thymelicus sylvestris, assembly GCA_911387775.1. Taxonomy (NCBI): domain Eukaryota; kingdom Metazoa; phylum Arthropoda; class Insecta; order Lepidoptera; family Hesperiidae; genus Thymelicus; species Thymelicus sylvestris. The sequence goes on from OU426892.1 coordinate 5,533,147, forward strand.
TCATCTCCTATTTTCGTACCTATAGGGGTAAAATTTTGTTTCGAAATTTAAACAAGAGTAACTTCAAGGTATACACTATTCAATAAAAAAAGATTTCGGGTAAAAAACGGGTGAATAATCAATCATTCCCTATTTTCGTACCTTTAGGGTGGGAATAAAATTTTCAAAAAAAACATACCCTATCCAATAAAAATAGAATCATCCAAATCGGACCACCCTGTGCCGATTGCTGCGTGATCATACATAAAAAAAAATACGTGTCGAATTGAGAACCTCCTCCTTTTTTTTTCGTCAGTTAAAAAGTAAAATAATTATGTGCATATTGATACTTACGCCTGAATTGATTTTATATAATTCGACTCGCTGTTACTTTGTGCATTGACCGAAACTCCCATGATCGCTTCTGTTAAATTAAAACCATTTAGTATAATATTGTGTCACCGGCAAAATAAGAATTTATTTAAAATGCATTTTAATTAGTTAAAAGTAGTACCTATTTAGGTACAGGATGCCTGTGTTAAATGTAGTTGACGCTAGGCAAAACTCGTTTAACTAAAATTGCGTAGTTAAAACCGTGGTGAAATAAATTTTCAGTAGGTAAGCCTACGGCTTTACGTCTTTTGGGATTCGAGGGTGAATTCAACCTATATAATATACCTACTGTGTGTATAGCTGTGGGTATTTGTACTTAATTACATAGACTTCCAGTCTTCAAAATTAACTATACTTATCCTTGCCACAAAATTATGTAAGTCTTGTTTTATGTTGAAAAAATACAAACCTGTCACATTATCAAGAGCATTTAGCGCTATAATGGGGAATAAATCGACCGGAGGTCCGCCTGCCACTTCCATAAGTGTCTTCACCAAGATTTTCTGATTCTTTAAGAACACTGGAAAGTAATTCTGCAGGATGTTGAAATGGAAGGCTGGTGTCAAAAATTTGCGGTGAGTTTTCCATTTTTCACCTAAAATAAATTTAAATCTTTCAATAACTATATTATTAAGACTAGGTACCTACTGTTTAATCACTCTTATCAACCGGCATCAACATTGCACCTTTGTATAATTAATTTATACATTATTTTCTCCATAATTCCTACATAATTTCCTTACAAAAACAAAACTTTTAATTTACTCATCCAAACATTAATTTAATTTTAATTAAAATTTTAATTCAATTGTACAAGCATACACATTTCATCTCATACATTGAGAATTTATACCATACAGGTACGTAACATATTCAAATCTTTCATACATACCTATATAGGTAGGTTATTAAAACTATATAACTACTTATACATGGCCAAAACATACCTGTTGAAGTTAGGAGACCATCTCCAAGCCAAGGTCTCAGGAAGTCATATGATCTGCCTTTGGTAATCAAATCTGAACGAGACATTAGAGGCTAGAAGTAAAATAAAAATAGGTTTATTATGTGTAATTGAAGTTAAAATACAACAGTCGGATATTGATGTGATATAAGATGATCATCAGAATATATTAAGCTGATTAACCGAATTCTTCTTTAAACCAAAACCGAACCTACCTATACTTTGTAGCAACTACTGAATACACGAGGAAAAAACACAGTAGGTAATATCAACAATAATATTTGCTAGTAGATATTGTAAATAAAAACTTGTTATGTTTTATTTTCGATTGGTAAATATTTACAAATACGTAAGTAGGTAGTTATTATTTAGTAAGTTTAAATAAATGTAGGAGTACCTATGTAATAAGAAGTTACGTGACTCTATATTTAAAAACCGGGCAAGTGCGTGTCAGGCCAGTGTTTTTCTATATTTTATTCTACGACTCTGGAGTTTTAATAAATATGTATATTCATGCCAAAGTACAGATTTCTGGCAATAGGGTGTTTAGGCGCAAAATGTCCCATTCGCGAAATGTTCGGCGGACGCAAAAGGTCCTATTCGCAGAATGTCCAATTCTCTGAATGTCCTTTTCTCAAAATGTCCTATTTGTAAAATGTCTAATTTAATGTAGATGGTCTTGGCGCTTTGCATCGGACAGACGAACGGACAAAAGGACAGACGGACATGATGAAACTATGAGGGTTCCGATTTTATTTCAGACCCCCAAAAAGGTCGTCTACAAAAATCTTAACATGATCATAAGACGATCGGACTATAGGACGAAAAAATTATAATCCGAAGATCACTTAATAATTTGATATTTCGGCTTGAAAAATACATAATTTTAGGATCTGCTTTTACTTCATAGATTAGGTACATTATTCGATTCGACGAATTTTTATTCTATTGTCATTCGATGATTTGTCATATTTTGATGAATTGCTTGTCATTCGATGAATTGGTTGTTCTACGAATTGCTATTCAAAGAAATGTCATTCAATGAATAATTTTCGATTAATAGGTAATTCGATGAATTGTAATTCGACGAATTGTGTTCGATGAACTATAATTCGATGAACTGTTTTCGACGAATTTTCCACAAATCCCCAATACCTATTACATACTTTGTAATCACTAACAGGTCAAGGTCTAAGCTTATACAACTTGACATCCTAATACTATATCCTAGAGTAGCAAATTAAATTATGTATATACCTCTATGTACTTTGGGTGATAGAAAATCAGGTATCTTTTGTGAAGCAAATGTACTCGTACTGCGTCTCCATACCAATCCTTTAAATTATTTAGCATAATAAGAAACTCTGAAAAGAATTAAGTAATTTTATTAATTTAGTTGATTTTTTAGCATGTAATATGAATGTATGCTGACAAACTAACGATCAAGGCAAGTTAAATAAAAGCTTGCAATAAAAAGTATTTAAAACCGAGCGGTTTGGTAAATGGCTTGGACATGGTCTTCGTGACGTCAGAACCACAGAGTACTTAATCACTACGTTTTAGTCAGAACCATAGAGCCGAACTGAGAAGTCGGTACCGTCAGCCATAGAATTAATATTACTAGCGTATAGAACAGACACCGCGAACATTGGTTTCGGGGGTGTGCATTGCAGCCGGCCGGCTGCATTTCATTTTGTCACTCGGCTGCGCTCATTGCGGCCGCATTACAAAATTGTTAATGAAAAAACTGAAAAAATGCCGTCGTGCGTAATAAGAATGTGTCACAATTGCACGACAAAAAACAAAAAAGATAATGTTATCACTTTATCATCAGTAAGAAAACAAAATCTTAACTTAAATCAACTAAAACGAATTAAATTAAATTATTGAGCAATGTTCCCGCCATTTTGAATGAAAAAATCATAAGGAACGTTTGAACTTGGCAAGCCACTAGCGTGTTAATGGACTAAATAAGCTTGCCGACGCGACGCTTGTGACCAATTTAAAGTGTTGGATTTTTTGACACGAATCAATGGTAATTACGTTTGAAATCGTTTAAACGCTTTTGCACGTTAAATAAAGTTGGAGTAAGAGCTTGTAAAGATTTCGAGTCGGTGACTGCTTGCCTTGGTTCGACAAGTGTCATATACAAAGTTACTCTATGGCAAGTGTGCAAACGAGGCTTCTAGTTTGAAAAGAGAACGGAGGGCAAGCCGGCGGTGGAACACACATTTTGTTTGAGATAGCATCTCTATGTATTACCTCAATGCCGTCAGCTGTAAAAATAGAATTGTGTTTTGTTGTTATTTTTGTGATTGGATAATTTTTTTTTACATTATTTTACATAATTTTATTATTTTATGATAGAGGGAAATTGTAGGTAATGTTTTTTAGCATACCTAAAGCTAAAAAAGTAAAACATGTTTCTTGCATAGACCTATATATTGTGTAGGTTTCTTGTGCTTTTTTAACCCTAGAGTGCCCACGCGCTATTTTCTGTAACGTTGATGATGTTCTCATTATAATTGTTGATGTATTTTTTTTGTAAAATTATTATTATTAAGTAGTAGTATTTTAAGTATGGATATACCTACATATACAAATAGTAAGTATAGTATTGTAAGAAGTACCTATTATAAAAGTCACTTCTTTTGTTAATATTACAAAATTATTTAGATGTGTCCTATTTGGTATTTGTATACGCTATAAAGCTATCAAGGCGCTTATCAGTTATCAATAGGCAATGAGGAGGTATGTATGCACCACTAAATGCAATTATTTTTACATTCGGACATTAATTGGTTTTCGAAAAAAATATTTAAAATCCCCTTTGAGCTTTTTACTAAATTCTTAAAAACATACAGTCACAAAATTACACAACATTACAAACATTTCATTACAATATCAACTGTTATTTATATTGTAAATAATTCATTTATTTTAAACTAGCAGCACTTATTAGCTGACCCGGCGAACTTCGTATCGCCTAACAATCAATTTTATTAATTTAGTGTGTGCTATTATTTCTTCTGTGGTGTAACTTTAAACTTGGTTATGGTAGGTTTAACCATTGAGGTAATACATAGAGAAGCTATCTCAAACAAAATGTGTGTTCCACCGCGGGCTTGCCCTCCGTTCTCTTTTCAAACTAGAAGCCTCGTTTGCACACTTGCCATAGAGTAACTTTGTATATGATACTTGTCGAACCAAGACAAGCAGTCATCGACTCCAAATCTTTACAAGTTCTTACTCCAACTTTATTTAACGTGCAAAAGCGTTTAAACGATTTTCAAACGTAATTACCATTGATTCGTGTCAAAAAATCCAACACTTTAAATTGGTCACAAGCGTCGCGTCGGCAAGCTTATTTAGTCCATTAACACGCTAGTGGCTTGCCAAGTTCAAACGCTTCTTATGATTTTTTCATTCAAAATGGCGGGAACATTGCTCAATAATTAAATTAAATTCGTTTTAGTTGATTTAAGTTAAGATTTTGTTTTCTTACTCATGATAAAGTGATAACATTATCTTTTTTGTGTTTTGTCTTGCAATTGTGACACATTCTTATTACGCACGACGGCATTTTTTCAGTTTTTTCGTAAACAATTTTGACATGCGGCCGCAATGAGCGCAGCCGAGTGACAGCTGAGTGACAGAATGAAATGCAGCCGGCTGGCTGCAATGCACACCCCCGAACCCGATGTTCGCGGTGTCCCTTCTATACGCTAGTAATTCTAATTCTATGGGTTTAACGTCAATTTTCGTATGGAAGTTGGGAGTTTAATATAAACTGGCATCAACAGTTTAAATAGGAGTAAACTAAATAAAACTAAATTTTAGATATAATCTATAATTATAAGATAACAAGAAAACATAATATAATCTATGGAAATTTAGAATAATATTACAAAGACATTACTTTAATGACTACACTGTCATAACATGTCAATCCTGTCATGTATGAAATACAATGAGCGTATTAGTAAATGTTTCTAAGAAAATATTACAGAATTACAGAAATCATTATAAATTAAAGAGAAGGTAAATCAAATTTTATTACAATTCCTTCACTAATTAATCGAAAGGAACTTCGTTCCATCTGGGTGTCCCTTGACACCTCTCATTTTTATTTTTTCAAGGAAGGACAAACTCGTTTCACACGGTATAGTTGAATTTGCATTGGTCAAGTTCACGACTTTCACTTTTTCACGATTTCAGTCATAAAACGTAGTGATTAAGTACTCTGTGGTCATATGGGTAGTGGCCGTTGGCCCTAGAGGCATTTTAACCTTCACGCAAAAAGGGACGTGGGCTAATTGAGGAAAATTTCGGGCAATAAGTTTAGTCAGAACTTGTTACTTCCTAGTTGCTTCCTGGGTATAGATAATAACGCTTCACACTCATAGCCCTACACTAGGATTCCCTGTGTCGTAGGTGCAATGGACAACACACAAGACAAGGACATTCACACCCAGACCGAGAACAGAAATTCAAACTCATCATTCAAATTTCCGCCTCGCTGGGAATCGAACCCCGGACCCTCGGTGCGGCGATCCGGTATGGTAACCATTGCGCCACAAGGGTCTTCGTAAATTAATACATGTAAACGGACAATTTAGTAGTTAAAATTTAGTAGTCAAGTAAACAAGTAATTTAGAAATTTTTCTATTTTCTGTTAAGTAGGTGGGCGGGTATTATCACGTTTGGAAGTAGACACTTTTTAGTTAAAATTTAGTAAAATGCTTAAGTAACTAAAGAACTTTACTAAATTATTACGTGTGGACGCGCACTAAAAATTATTTACTTAAAATCGTATTTAGTTAAATTTTAGTTACCTATTTAACTACTAAATACGTTTAAACTGAACATAAGAGTATTTTTTACGCAAGAGTAGGTATTTTTTACGCAACGGCAAATTAGGAATAGATTGAACTTTGAAATAAAATTAAAATTGACCAAAATTGCACCTACTGCAATGACCACCCATTTTATTAACAACAAATATTTATTACTCTCTGTGGCCTATTTTTTTTATATAAAATACACATTGATCTAGGCATTGGTTCTGGAAACCTAATAGGGGTGAGCGGTTATAAGTTTGAGGAATCCTGACGTTTTATTGTTAGCACAATAACACAGTAGGTATGTTATTATGCATGCAACAACACTCGGTGGATAAATTAAAATAATAACTGATAATAGTAGGTACCTACGTAAATAAGCCTTGCTACATTTTGATTAAAGTGCATACAACACAATAAATAATTAAATATTACTCACGCATGATCTAATTTGTATTGTTATGTTGTATTGTGTGAGGTTTTTTATGGGACGATGTGGTCGCTCTGCGACAAAGTCCTTAATAAATAAATTAAAAAAAATTACTCACGCATAGGCCGGCCTACAAACAAATGTCCGTTTCCTATGATAGGAAAGGGTCTAGGTCCGGGAAGCTTAACATCCTTGCAGTCTTTTATTAGGTAAAGCCAGGATCCAACAATTGCAATCACCAGTATAAATATTATCAAAACAGCAATCATGTTGTAGGTCAATATTTGTAACAATAACACTCGACCGCTGCCAGTCGATTACTTCAACGGACTAAATATCCGAGGTTACCTACGTTGTAACTTCTCGAATCAAGATCCATTGCAGTCAGTGTGCTACACGGTCGATGGTTTATTTTGATTTTGATTATACATACATTAATTTCAAAGTTGAACTTTCTAGTAGGTACAGGATCCGAATTACAGGCGTTTCTGCACCCTTCTGCTTATCTGAGCATATTTTTTGAAGTGTTCCGAATACACCGTAATTTTTTTAAATTTTTAAATTAATAAAATTAATACCTTAAAAAATTATTGCGTGTGACGTACTCGATTTTGACACCGCGCGTGCTACCTAAAAATGCCGCGTGGAGGCCCATTTTCAGCATTAAATTAAAATGATAAATAATGGAGATAGAGTTCGGGGAATGGGATTTGCTTTTTGGAAATTTCCTCTTCTTCAAGAATCTTTTTTTAAAACTTCTTAAATATTAATACTTTCGGAGTAATTAAATAAAAACGAAGAACCTTTTTTTTGCAACTTAATTTTTTTTATAACTTTTGCAATTTTTTACGTGCTGGTAAACGCTTCCGAAACATTTTCTAGACACCATTCCGGACAGAAAGAGCTATCGCACGTATTTCTATGAGCAGTACTTATCTCTAATTTTCACCATTTTGAACTTATTGCACTAAGTGCTTGTTCACACTGAACTCGCGGGCGCGGGCGCGGTCGCGAAATATCAAACATATGAACTACTATGAAAGTGTTCACATCAAAACGCGCGCGCGATGTATGTAGCGTTTACGTTCAGTGTGAACAAGCACTAAACTACCAAACGAGTTTAGTTGTTTTCGCCCCGAAAAAATGTACACTGAAACTTTTATCACTGAAATAAAAATGAATTAGCTAGGCCAGCTTACGTAGGTACCTAACTCGATAAGTGTTGAGACAAGAAACACTATAAGTAGGATATTTTAACAATACTTATTTTACATTTTTTCGAAATACTCTCCTTCATTCTATAAGCAAAGATGCATTCGCCTAACGGCTAACCAACTATTAAAACACTTTTGCCAGTCTTGATCTGATAGGTCCGAAATTGCAACTTCGTAGGAGGCCACGGTCTCTTCGGCACACGAAAACATTTCACTTTTGTTTTTTAACCGACTTCAAAAAAAGGAGGAGGTTCTCAATTCGACTGTATTTTTTTATGTTTGTTACCTCAGAACTTTGGACTGGGCAAATCGATTTTGATGATTCTTTTTTTAATCGATAGCTGGTGGCTGTCATGTGGTCCCACATAAATTTTATTGAGATCTGACAATGGCATCCATGAGAAAACCACATAAGTCGTAAATTTGTATTAAGATTGTGCGCGACAAATTGACCAAAAACTCAATATCACGGCCAACCGATTTCGAGGATTCTTTTTTTAATCGAAAGCAGGTGCTGTCATTGGTCTCACATAAATTTGAACGGGATCTGACAAGTAGTTTTTGAGTAACTTTGAAGTCGGCGGTTATTTTTTGTTAGTAAAATTTAGATTATTCCTTGATTATCGGGAACAAAAACAAATTACAGGGAGCTAAATCAGGACTATACGGAGGATAGGACAAGGTTTCAGCACTTCCTCAAGAAATGAATATCATTATTACTATCTAGACACGCGGAGCGTGTCAAGTCAATTTCTTAGCTAACAGAATTGACGAGCAGCACCGTGTGTAATATTACACGAACCATTTGGAGCCACTTTTGACCACCTCATAACTCAAAAACTATTCAACATAAACCTGTCAAATTTGGCTCATTTATTAAGACTTGCGAAATACATACGTCTTCCAAATTTCATAAACACATCTCAAACGGTTATTTAGATATTAACGTCCAAAACTCGAGAAATTTAACACTGACTGACCTATAGATCAAAACTATATCCAACTTCCAGGTGACCTAGAAAGTTAAAATTTGGCATGCAGATAGGTAGTCGGGTGAATACTAAGGAATAAATCTGAAAGTAGTAAATTTTTATCATTTTATGATAATTTTTCAAAAAATTGATTCTATTAGGAACACTTACTTAAAATGCCTGAAATTTAAGAGTAGCGATCAAAATTGATGACATCTGGTCATTATGTGGATTCCAAGGTGAATATATAACGAAACATATCAGTTTTAGTACTTTCTGAAGCTTTCAACGGGAGGAAGATGTTCAGTGTCCCAAGTGCCTGTGAGAAGTGCACAGCACATATTCATTTACGTGAAGATCATTGGTTCGTCAGGAGACGTTATTTCCAGTGTATTACGTCGTTTTATTTTTAATGTGTAGAAAATTATTTTTCTCTAATCTACAAGATTACACCACAAAATTTTGTATTATTTCCGTAATTATACCAGTTTAAAGTAATTCGAAGTATTGTTTCAAAATTTATTGTTGCACGATGTCATCGAACATAAACAACTTATCTGTACTAATAGTATAAAGAGGAAAGATTTGATTGTTTGTTTGCATTGAATAGGCTCCGAAACTACTAAACTGATTTGAAAAATTCCTTCACTGTTGGAAAGCTACACTATCCCCGGGTGACATAGGCTATATTATATTTTCAATAAATTAGGGATCCTTAATGAAACTCCAATAACGTAACCCAAGGTGTAAAAAAATAAGAAAACCAAAGCAAAGCGAGGGCGGTCACTCGTAACTAATAAGAGTATAGTCGACTTTCGTATTTATTACGATAGTATAATTGGGATTTAGTATTAATTATTATTTAAATATTTAGCGGACATCAATAGTGGAAGATCATTACTTATAAATAAAGAAATAATAGGTACCGTATTTCGGACCACGGCGCACTAACTACAGATTTAGTTGAAGAGCACTATAACAGTTCATGTATTAAAATTAATCAGTAACGTTATGAATAAGTACTTACTAATAATTTCTATACAAAAAGTAATGATATCCCATCAAAAACATAAATGTAAAGTGAGAGTCAATTTAAAAAAAAAAAGAATTGAGATCTAAATGGGTGCCAGTAGTATAGTATTGGGCATTCTGCCCCACTTGTTCGCTCAGGCGTCTGCCTTCGCGTCGTGGGGCAGAATGCCCAATAAGATTTCTGGTAATGTGGGACAGAAAGCTTCATTAAAATTTCATAATTAGAAATGCAAAATAACTGTTTGTTGTTGTAAAGAACGCGGTTTCAGCTGAGAAAGGAAACAAAACAATATGTAAAAATTATTTATTCATAGTTATAATATTAATGTTAATTACAGGTTACAATCATTTGATATAAATGTAGGATGGTCCTCACACAGTTCATCCACCGAGTGCACCAAAGATTGAAGCTTACGCCATTGCGGTGTATCGTCTTGAGTCTGGAATTTTATCCGTACTAGCGCTTTCTTCCAGAGCTCTTGTGCATCAGTATTGCGCGCATCGTTGGTTTGGTAGACTTTCAAATCGATAAGGTAGTCCCCCGTTGTGTTGATCGCCCGACGTTCGTTGCCGTTTGCAACTCTGTTGACGAAGTACGTGGACAGCACGCGCGATGGAGGATCTTTGGATTTGCCGCCATCACGAGTAAGATTGAAGATGTCCACAGTCTTCCCTTTCTTTCTGTAACAAACATAAATAACCCATATAAGTATAAAATTACTTACTGATGGTGTCGGTTTTCAAAATCATTACGAAAAATAACACAATAAATACAAAAATTGTATTAATTTACATACTGCATGGTCATGTAAATAAAATGTTGTTACTTGTAAATGAGAGTAACAATTTAATTATATTAAGAATCAATATAGTCTATCTCAAAAGTCAAGTTTACCGAAGAATAAATAAATTTTTACTCTGCAATCATAAGATTAGTGAAATATATTAAAATAAATCATGAACAAGAATAAATATAAACTTGATCGACATTTGCAGCAATAACCAGTGCCTATTACTGGTTATTTCAAAATAAATAAAAAATATCTCCCATAATTTATATATCATAAACTATTTCAGTAACAGAAAGTGAATGTGTGTAATAAAAAATCAACTACTGACCGCAACGCCACATAAATATATCGAACGTAAGTACAAAATTTGAAATATTATAATTTAAATATAACGAGTAGATGTAAATTTAGTATGATTACCTTATAATGGCAGGCGATTTCTTCGTAGATTTACGCTTGCTTGTAGGAGTAGAATGTTTCCGCAGGAGCTCGGCACTGTGTTCAACATCTGTAGAGTTGCTGCGTTGATCGCACTCAGAGTCCGACCTGTAAATTGTTAAATTTTAATTAGATATTATTACTTGAAATACCTATGCTGAAAAAGGATTAAATGTTAAGTTAATGTTTATCTACTTGGAATGAACTAGTAATAATAAAACTATTAACTCGCACTTATAATTAATCTATTGACGATTATAACAATTATGAGTAAATTAAGTTAGTGAAAAATGTCAAAGTATTTGGCTACATGTTGTATCTGAAATATAAATTGGTTGAAGTAAAATATGAAAATTAATAAAAATTATAAAGACTTACATTTTAAATGGCAGCCACTTGAAGTATAATTACCAATACAACCACTGTTTGGATGGACTGAACTGCAGAGTGGAGGCACTCGGCGCTGGTTGCACTGTAGTCGTTGTAGGAGTACTTTGTTCCTATCCGAGGCTCGAATTTGATGTACCGAGCTCCGAAAACGTTAGCTTATAAGTCAGAAAAGACATGTAAATTTGGTAAAATGAAATGTAAGTGTGTTTAATAAAAATAATACACAAATTAGACATTTCTTATTTGTACGTATTACATTTGTACAAAAATGATAACTAAGAATGTTCTAGAATCATTATTTGCTAACGCAACACAAAGACTTAGGGCTACCAAAATAATTGTCATACATGTTACATACTATGTATAGACTGATGATCCCATTTTTATATAAAAATATGTGGAAGTGACATCCATAACCAAATTAGCTGCGTAGTAATAAAAATTCGTATTGCTGAATAACACTTTTAAATAGGTGTGCAATAATCACAAGTATTGTGTTGAGAAATATGATATTTTTGTTAGGGTTGACAAACGATATAAATTTAAAACATTCCAACTTAAATTGTAAAAATAAAAATATATGATTAAAAGGACTTGTTATTTACGTTTCATTGGGTCTTTTGTATTCTAGTTTAGGTAATTACATATCGAGAAAATATTGAATAATCCGGTAAATTAACAGACCATTAGCACTCTTAAATAAATATTCTATACCTATTTTTAACTTAACTTTGTATGTAATAATTAAGTAATAAATACAACATTTTGTTCCAGTAAATAGGTAATAATAATACATAATTATTTGCATTTGGATGTCAACCCTGATCGAAATGAAAAATCTTGCAAAATACCGTTAAGTAATGCAACCGGATGGAACACGACACTTTTGTTTTGACAAAACACAATAGGTATTGGTACTATTTGCACGCAAAATGTGTATTTTAATTTAAATTTAATTCGATTACTGAGTACAAGTTATAGGTATATATTAATGGTAAAATCGATAGCAAAATTATTATAAGGTAATTATTATGTTAAATATTATAGTCTATTATATTTCATTCAAGTTTTGTTGTCATTATCAGTATTATTATAATAATTTTGTGTTTTTTTTTTATTTCAGACCATCACTTATTATGAACTGTGAGGCAGCAGAGGTGCTGGTTTGAAGCAAATATTTTATTTGTTGACTAAATTTGCAGGTATAGAAATACCTACTTAATGAGGGAATGCTAATACTTTGGACATAATTAACAGAGACGACATTATTTTATTGTGAATATTGGGTATGTATTTAGTTGTTATTTCATATTACTATGATAGTTTTCATTATTTTTATCTGATTGAAAGAAAGAAATTATCCATTCTATGATGAATGACAAAGTGGCTTCTAATAATATTATTATCTGCTCGCCCTGCTCGTGGGCTAAGTATTAATTGTTGGTTCGATCTCCACAATAAAATAATATTAATGTTCTTAGATCTATTCTATTACAAAATCAATTGTAGATGTGTCTTAGTGATTATTTTTGTATCTGTTGTTAAAGATTTATTCCCGTAACAAAATAATTAAAAGTGTATTAAAATTATTATTTAATATGTGTTATTAAATTATGATCGTATCTTATTCCAGAGCACGTCACTTTGATGAGAGATTGAGAGATGCAATTGAAGATGTGAAGTTTTGAAGACCTACGGCAGTAATTGGTAATAAAGTCTGATATACTTAGCAGCTAACTCAATATTTCTGAATTATATAATAATTTTATTGTTATTGTGATTCTAAAAATGCCATTCTGTTCGGTTTGCAACATTGATGTGAATTCACGCTGTTGGATTAGCCATTTGCGAAGTAACAGACATAAAAATAATAGTACTATTCGTATCAATGACAACGTTGAAATTATACATTCCTGCTTCAAAGGACGTATTACAAGTTATCGGATTACTACAACTAAACCCGAAGCAAATATTTACCCAGAATGTTTCTTAAAAAATATTCATGATCAAGTTAAATCTTTAATAGATAGCTCGCTTCAAAAACATTATTCTGTTAAAATAAATTTTGAATATTTCGGAGTCTTTTTAATGCTGAAGAATGATCTACAAGAGTTGAAATCTTTTGCGACAAAAAATTTTATCATTCATTTAAATTACAGTTTCAAGTCCACCTATGAAAAAGTTATAATAATATTATTAAAAAAAATTGAAGAGTTTCAAGAAAGAGATAGTGGATGGACGTTTTTAAATAATTCACATTTAGAAATTAATATTAACAAATATCAACCTCTTAGTGGATCACGATTTATAGATTTACCGAAATATATAAAGAGTAAGAAAGCGTGTTTGAATATTCAAAACGATGACAGGTATTGTTTTTTGTGGTGTGTAGTTGCTGCTTTGTATCCAAGTACTCGGCATCCTGAGAGAGTCACGTCA